>OX454417.1:7016582-8367178 GCA_949715475.1 Microchrysa polita
TAGCTATCACGGTTTAGGAGATACAGCCGTTTAAAGATTGGCCAATAAATCACCCCCAAAACGCTCCTTTTGGGCTGAAAATGCCACTTTTCTCAATTTCCATGAGATTTGGTGAAAATGGGGTTTGAAATGTCGATGAAGAGGGCATCCAGACCTACATTTTGCTGAAACTTTGAGGGCCCTAGCTATCACCGTTTAGGAGATACAGCCGTTTAAAGATTGGCCAATAAATCACCCCCAAAACGCTCCTTTTGGGCTGAAAATGCCACTATTCGCAATTCCTATGAGAGTTGGCGAAAATGGGGTTTGAATAAATCGATGAAGAGGTCATCCAGACCTACATTTTGCTGAAACTTTGAGGGCCCTAGCTATCACCGTTTAGGAGATACAGCCGTTTAAAGATTGGCCAATAAATCACCCCCAAAACGCTCCTTTTGGGCTGAGAATGCCACTTTTCTCAATTTCCATGAGATTTGGTCAAAATGGGGTTTGAAAAAGTCGATGAAGAGGGCATCCAGACCTACATTTTGCTGAAACTTTGAGGGCCCTAGCTATCACCGTTTAGGAGATACAGCCGTTTAAAGATTGGCCAATAAATCACCCCCAAAACGCTCCTTTTGGGCTGAAAATGCCACTTTTCTCAATTTCCATGAGATTTGGTCAAAATGGGGTTTGAAAAAGTCGATGAAGAGGGCAGCCAGACCTACATTTTGCTTAAACTTTGAGGGCCCTAGCTATCACCCGTTTAGGAGATACACCGTTTGAAGATTGGCCAATAAATCACCCCCAAAACGCTCCTTTTGGGCTGAAAATGCCACTTTTCTCAATTTCCATGAGATTTGGTCAAAATGGGGTTTGAAAAAGTCGATGAAGAGGGCAGCCAGACCTACATTTTGCTGAAACTTTGAGGGCCCTAGCTATCACCGTTTAGGAGATACAGCCGTTTGAAGATTGGCCAATAAATCACCCCCAAAACGCTCCTTTTGGGCTGAAAATGCCACTTTTCGCAATTCCTATGAGATTTGGCGAAAATGGGGTTTGAAAAAGTCGATGAAGAGCGCATCCAGACCTACATTTTGCTGAAACTTTAAGGGCCCTAGCTATCACCGTTTAGGAGATACAGCCGTTTAAAGATTGGCCAATAAATCACCCCCAAAACGCTCCTTTTGGGATGAAAATTCCACTTTTCTCAATTTCCATGAGATTTGGTCAAAATGGGGTTTGAAAAAGTCGATGAAGAGGGCATCCAGACCTACATTTTGCTGAAACTTTGAGGGCCCTAGCTATCACCGTTTAGGAGATACAGCCGTTTAAAGATTGGCCAATAAATCACCCCCAAAACGCTCCTTTTGGGCTGAAAATGCCACTTTTCTCAATTTACATGAGATTTGGTCAAAATGGGGTTTGAAAAAGTCGATGAAGAGGGCATCCAGACCTACATTTTGCTGAAACTTTGAGGGCCCTAGCTATCACCGTTTAGGAGATACAGCCGTTTGAAGATTGGCCAATAAATCACCCCCAAAACGCTCCTTTTGGGCTGAAAATGCCACTTTTCGCAATTTCCATGAGATTTGGTCAAAATGGGGTTTGAAAAAGTCGATGAAGAGGGCATCCAGACCTACATTTTGCTGAAACTTTGAGGGCCCTAGCTATCACCGTTTAGGAGATACAGCCGTTTGAAGATTGGCCAATAAATCACCCCCAAAACGCTCCTTTTGGGCTGAAAATGCCACTTTTCGCAATTCCTATGAGATTTGGCGAAAATGGGGTTAGAAAAAGTCGATGAAGAGGGCATTCAGACCTACATTTTGCTGAAACTTTGAGGGCCCTAGCTATCACCGTTTAGGAGATACAGCCGTTTGAAGATTGGCCAATAAATCACCCCCAAAACGCTCCTTTTGGGCTGAAAATGCCACTTTTCGCAATTTCCATGAGATTTGGTCAAAATGGGGTTTGAAAAAGTCGATGAAGAGGGCATTCAGACCTACATTTTGCTGAAACTTTGAGGGCCCTAGCTATCACCGTTTAGGAGATACAGCCGTTTGAAGATTGGCCAATAAATCACCCCCAAAACGCTCCTTTTGGGCTGAAAATGCCACTTTTCGCAATTTCCATGAGATTTGGTCAAAATGGGGTTTGGAAAAGTCGATGAAGAGGGCATCCAGACCTACATTTTGCTGAAACTTTGAGGGCCCTAGTTATCACCGTTTAGGAGATACAGCCGCTTAAAGATTGGTCAATTAATCACCCCCAAAACGCTCCTTTTGGGCTGAAAATGCCAGTTTTCTCAATTTCATGAAATTTGGTCAAAATGGGGTTTGAAAAAGTCGATGAAGAGGGCATCCAGACCTACATTTTGTTGAAACTTTGAGGGCCCTAGTTATCACCGTTTAGGAGATACAGCCGCTTAAAGATTGGTCAATTAATCACCCCCAAAACGCTCCTTTTGGGCGGAAAATGCCAGTTTTCTCAATTTTCATGAGATTTGGTCAAAATGGGGTTTGGAAAAGTCGATGAAGAGGGCATCCAGACCTACATTTTGCTGAAACTTTGAGGGCCCTAGCTATCACCGTTTAGGAGATACAGCCGTTTAAAGATTGGCCAATAAATCACCCCAAAACGCTCCTTTTGGGCTGAAAATGCCACTTTTCTCACTTTCCATGAGATTTGGTCAAAATGGGGTTTGAAAAAGTCGATGAAGAGGGCATCCAGACCTACATTTTGCTGAAACTTTGAGGGCCCTAGTTATCACCGTTTATGAGATACAGCCGCTTAAAGATTGGTCAATTAATCACCCCCAAAACGCTCCTTTTGGGCGGAAAATGCCAGTTTTCTCAATTTTCATGAGATTTGGTCAAAATGGGGTTTGGAAAAGTCGATGAAGAGGGCATCCAGACCTACATTTTGCTGAAACTTTGAGGGCCCTAGCTATCACCGTTTAGGAGATACAGCCGTTTAAAGATTGGCCAATAAATCACCCCCAAAACGCTCCTTTTGGGCTGAAAATGCCACTTTTCTCACTTTCCATGAGATTTGGTCAAAATGGGGTTTGAAAAAGTCGATGAAGAGGGCATCCAGACCTACATTTTGCTGAAACTTTAAGGGCCCTAGCTATCACCGTTTAGGAGATACAGCCGTTTGAAGATTGGCCAATAAATCACCCCCAAAACGCTCCTTTTGGGCTGAAAATGCCACTTTTCTCACTTTCCATGAGATTTGGTCAAAATGGGGTTTGAAAAAGTCGATGAAGAGGGCATCCAGACCTACATTTTGCTGAAACTTTGAGGGCCCTAGCTATCACCGTTTAGGAGATACAGCCGTTTAAAGATTGGCCAATAAATCACCCCCAAAACGCTCCTTTTGGGCTGAAAATGCCACTTTTCTCACTTTCCATGAGATTTGGTCAAAATGGGGTTTGAAAAAGTCGATGAAGAGGGCATCCAGACCTACATTTTGCTGAAACTTTGAGGGCCCTAGCTATCACCGTTTAGGAGATACAGCCGTTTGAAGATTGGCCAATAAATCACCCCCAAAACGCTCCTTTTGGGCTGAAAATGCCACTTTTCGCAATTCCTATGAGATTTGGCGAAAATGGGGTTTGAAAAAGTCGATGAAGAGCGCATCCAGACCTACATTTTGCTGAAACTTTAAGGGCCCTAGCTATCACCGTTTAGGAGATACAGCCGTTTAAAGATTGGCCAATAAATCACCCCCAAAACGCTCCTTTTGGGATGAAAATTCCACTTTTCTCAATTTCCATGAGATTTGGTCAAAATGGGGTTTGGAAAAGTCGATGAAGAGGGCATCCAGACCTACATTTTGCTGAAACTTTGAGGGCCCTAGTTATCACCGTTTAGGAGATACAGCCGCTTAAAGATTGGTCAATTAATCACCCCCAAAACGCTCCTTTTGGGCTGAAAATGCCAGTTTTCTCAATTTCATGAGATTTGGTCAAAATGGGGTTTGAA
This sequence comes from Microchrysa polita, assembly GCA_949715475.1. Lineage (NCBI taxonomy): Eukaryota > Metazoa > Arthropoda > Insecta > Diptera > Stratiomyidae > Microchrysa > Microchrysa polita. Next base: position 7,020,551 of record OX454417.1, read on the forward strand.
AAAGTCGATGAAGAGGGCATCCAGACCTACATTTTGCTGAAACTTTGAGGGCCCTAGCTATCACCGTTTAGGAGATACAGCCGTTTAAAAATTGGCCAATAAATCACCCCCAAAACGCTCCTTTTGGGCTGAAAATGCCACTTTTCTCAATTTCCATGAGATTTGGTCAAAATGGGGTTTGAAAAAGTCGATGAAGAGGGCATCCAGACCTACATTTTGCTGAAACTTTGAGGGCCCTAGCTATCACCGTTTAGGAGATACAGCCGTTTAAAAATTGGCCAATAAATCACCCCCAAAACGCTCCTTTTGGGCTGAAAATGCCACTTTTCGCAATTTCCATGATTGGTCAAAATGGGGTTTGAAAAAGTCGATGAAGAGGGCATCCAGACCTACATTTTGCTGAAACTTTGAGGGCCCTAGCTATCACCGTTTAGGAGATACAGCCGTTTGAAGATTGGCCAATAAATCACCCCTAAAACGCTCCTTTTGGGCTGAAATGCCACTTTTCGCAATTCCTATGAGATTTGGCGAAAATGGGGTTTGAAAAAGTCGATGAAGAGCGCATCCAGACCCACATTTTGCTGAAACTTTAAGGGCCCTAGCTATCACCGTTTAGGAGATACAGCCGTTTAAAGATTGGCCAATAAATCGCCCCCAAAACGCTTCTTTTGGGATGAAAATTCCACTTTTCTCAATTTCCATGAGATTTGGTCAAAATGGGGTTTGAAAAAGTCGATGAAGAGGGCATCCAGACCTACATTTTGCTGAAACTTTGAGGGCCCTAGCTATCACCGTTTAGGAGATACAGCCGTTTGAAGATTGGCCAATAAATCACCCCCAAAACGCTCCTTTTGGGCTGAAAATGCCACTTTTCGCAATTCCTATGAGATTTGGCGAAAATGGGGTTTGAAAAAGTCGATGAAGAGCGCATCCAGACCTACATTTTGCTGAAACTTTAAGGGCCCTAGCTATCACCGTTTAGGAGATACAGCCGTTTAAAGATTGGCCAATAAATCACCCCCAAAACGCTCCTTTTGGGATGAAAATTCCACTTTTCTCAATTTCCATGAGATTTGGTCAAAATGGGGTTTGAAAAAGTCGATGAAGAGGGCATCCAGACCTACATTTTGCTGAAACTTTGAGGGCCCTAGCTATCACCGTTTAGGAGATACAGCCGTTTAAAGATTGGCCAATAAATCACCCCCAAAACGCTCCTTTTGGGCTGAAAATGCCACTTTTCTCAATTTCCATGAGATTTGGTCAAAATGGGGTTTGAAAAAGTCGATGAAGAGGGCATCCAGACCTACATTTTGCTGAAACTTTGAGGGCCCTAGCTATCACCGTTTAGGAGATACAGCCGTTTAAAGATTGGCCAATAAATCACCCCCAAAACGCTCCTTTTGGGCTGAAAATGCCACTTTTCTCAATTTCCATGAGATTTGGTCAAAATGGGGTTTGAAAAAGTCGATGAAGAGGGCATCCAGACCTACATTTTGCTGAAACTTTGAGGGCCCTAGCTATCACCGTTTAGGAGATACAGCCGTTTAAAGATTGGCCAATAAATCACCCCCAAAACGCTCCTTTTGGGCTGAAAATGCCACTTTTCTCAATTTCCATGAGATTTGGTCAAAATGGGGTTTGAAAAAGTCGATGAAGAGGGCATCCAGACCTACATTTTGCTGAAACTTTGAGGGCCCTAGCTATCACCGTTTAGGAGATACAGCCGTTTAAAGATTGGCCAATAAATCACCCCCAAAACGCTCCTTTTGGGCTGAAAATGCCACTTTTCTCAATTTCCATGAGATTTGGTCAAAATGGGGTTTGAAAAAGTCGATGAAGAGGGCATCCAGACCTACATTTTGCTGAAACTTTGAGGGCCCTAGCTATCACCGTTTAGGAGATACAGCCGTTTAAAGATTGGCCAATAAATCACCCCCAAAACGCTCCTTTTGGGCTGAAAATGCCACTTTTCTCAATTTCCATGAGATTTGGTCAAAATGGGGTTTGAAAAAGTCGATGAAGAGGGCATCCAGACCTACATTTTGCTGAAACTTTGAGGGCCCTAGCTATCACCGTTTAGGAGATGCAGCCGTTTAAAGATTGGCCAATAAATCACCCCCAAAACGCTCCTTTTGGGCTGAAAATGCCACTTTTCACAATTCCTATGAGATTTGGCGAAAATGGGGTTTGAAAAAGTCGATGAAGAGGGCATCCAGACCTACATTTTGCTGAAACTTTGAGGGCCCTAGCTATCACCGTTTAGGAGATGCAGCCGTTTAAAGATTGGCCAATAAATCACCCCCAAAACGCTCCTTTTGGGCTGAAAATGCCACTTTTCACAATTCCTATGAGATTTGGCGAAAATGGGGTTTGAAAAAGTCGATGAAGAGTGCATCCAGACCTACATTTTGCTGAAACTTTGAGGGCCCTAGCTATCACCGTTTAGGAGATACAGCCGTTTAAAGATTGGCCAATAAATGACTTCTCTAGGATCAAAATTCACGGAGATATGGGCAATTTTGTGTTTTAACCCTTCTGTCGGCACCTACTACAATATGCATATTCTATACCCAATAGGTCTGGCTGGACCTACTGAGAAAAAATTTTTATTTTTTATAAAAAGTTAAATTTTTATCGGTAGAATCATTCTATCAATTCTTTACTGCCATTTTTAAACAATAAAAGTATGAAAATCATTTTTGTAGCTAGACTAGTAACGTTTTTAAGTGGACATGTTTTGAGGTGGTATTATTATAAACATGTTTTTCCCTTATTTTCATCTCTTTTTGCTTCTCTATATTCATGGCGTATATCTAGTAGAAAGTTTGTTCGCATTTTTCAATACCAATATCCTTAGGCAAATATTTGGCGCTTTGTTAGTAGATTTTACCTCGATGTTAGCCTGCAGATTTAGGGAAGCAGGTGGAAAAAGATTAGAAATTTTCAAGCCCGAAAATAATTTCATTCTAAATTTTTCGTAAATTTCTTGATCGAATCTATTTAGAAAGATGTTTGTAAGTCTCTCATACTTAGTCCTAACTATTACAAAGGAAATAAAACTGGTTTGAATTTCCTTGAATCAAATCTCAGTTGATTAGGTGATGTTATGAACCGTAATGAAATTAGGCATACATACTTATTTCCCGAACTTCACGGCTTTTCAATGAAAAATCTGAGAGATTTTATCGTTTATAGTACAAACTGAAGTTTAATGACATTATTACATCATAAATAGGAGAGTTTTAACAGAATTTCATATTTGCTCTTTTTACCTCAAGAGAAGAATGGGGGGAAAACTATAGGTCTGGCCAGACCTATTGGGTATCAAAAAGCACTATAAATTGAAAATCATCAAAAACATGCTCAAAACTTCAACCGATTTTTTAAATTTTTGCAAAATGCTTCTAAACATATTATTCTAGGATATCATGAAATATGAAGTCGCTGCGATTTCAACTTCCATACTTTTTTGACCAAAATATAGTGCCAAAGGTCTGGCCAGACCTATGTGCCGACAGAAGGGTTAAAGTGAAAATTTTCGAAAATGCGTTTTGAAAAAGTCGATGTAGAGCGTATTTAGAGCTACATTTTGGTGAAACAACCAGGGTCCTAGCTATCACCTGTTCCGTTCAAAGGTCAGCAACAATTTTAGGCCAAATTTGACTGCTCTAGGATCATTATTTACGAAGATATGGGCAATTTTGTGTTTTCAAGTGAACATTTTCGAAAATGGGTTTTAAAACGATAGGGGTCTATTTTTTAAAACTTTTATTTGTTTCGAAATTGAAAATGTTTGAATGGGATGACGTAGAGGGTGGCTGGGGAGAATTATTACTGATAAAGTCAGAGTCCTGGCTGTCTCCGTTCGAAAGTTACAGCCGTTCAAAGATGCGACCCAAGACAACATGTGATCGATAGGGTTTTCCACAGAATTTCGTTAGCTGAATGCGCTCAATAAATTTAATAAATCTTTCTGCCTGAAATGTTTAACTTGATTTATGGTTTATGATGTTGAAATGACTCCATTAAAGTATACATGTAAAATAACGTCGGCCATATTGTTTCAAAGCTACGGCCATACTACATTCAGCTGAGTTGTAGGTGTATTATGTATGATTGTGCCTATTCATATTTTGTTGTGATTATAATTTGATACTGGAAATCTCTATTGTCGCACAATTAAGATAAAGATCTTAATCAAATTGAAGAAAATACCCCAAAAAACTTAAGTTCATTTGGACTTGGTGGGAAAATCCACCTTTTTCATGAACATATTACAAACTATTTTAACTAGCTTAACAGAAAACTGCCATTTTTGCGAAATTAATAAACAGGGGGTCCAGACTATCTAGACACGATTCACAATTAAAACTTAATTTTTAATAGTTGTACATTATTTTACTGCGTGATTTGAATACTTTTTTTCTAAACATCATAACTTTCGTAATCCTTTAAATACTTCCATTATTATTTAATTTTGCGGAAATCACACGATCGATTTATAAATATTACTCATAAATTGATAACGGTAAAAATAATCGAAAATATGTCACATGATTATTATCAGTATGATGCAAGTATGAATCAAATATAAATAGAAAAGACAAATTTATTGCAATTTTGTTTTCAATGACATTATTTGAGTAAAACGTATTAAAATTCTCTTAAAGTGTGACTCATTTCATGATGGATTTAAGTACATATGTGGATGCATGTCAAATGATGTTGATATTGTAAGCACGTGCTGTGAGCTGGGGAGTTCCCGCGAGTACACCTAATCAAGTACATATAGCATACTTACAAATTTCTTTATTTTCAATATGAATAAATCTAAATACAGACAGTTGATTAAAATAAGATGAAATACAGAAGACTAATTATATATAATTAACTGATTAACGTTTAGGGTAAGCTGACCATACGTACAGCATTTTGCTGTACAGTACAGCATTTTCACCTGTCGTACAGCATTGGGAAATGTACAGCAAAGTGTACAGCATTCGCCATCCAACACAATGACTCACTCAGTGTCGGTTACTCGTACATATTTATCCATAATTTAAACTTTAAGCATACTTATAGCCAGGCTTGCCAACTCTAGCTAAAAGTAAGTAGATCTACTTACTTTTTCGCATTGCTACTTAACTACTTACTGGTCACTCAATTCTACTTACTTTTGATAAAAATTCTGAACCGATATTTGTATTGCATTCTTTCAATGTAAATACGATTCCATCACTAAAACTACAAAACCTTTATCTAAAGCCTTGAAGTAGAAAATCTCCATTATTACTCGACCGCCAGCAATATTACGAATTTCATTGGTTTGAATGCCATAGCAAATTTATAGCACTCTTCCCACTAGTACGAAGTGCAATACCCCTGGCGGCCCGCTTGACCCATCTTTCCATCTTTCACATTTCCTCCAAATTTCATGGTCCTACCTATCTGCACTTTTGTGTTTTCTAATCGAATATTGTCCATAATTCGGACCCGAAAATTTTGAAATTTGGCAGATTTGTATAAAACACCGCCGATATTAGATAGCCGCCAAACGCTAAAGAGTTGTCTGCCCGACGAAATATCAGTTTACCTATTGCAATGAACGAAACAAAACGAAGCTTTTAAATAAACAGGAACATATCACGGCGCAAACGCTTCCGTACATCAAATAAACAACTACATGATTCCTGTCCGAGGGTCTCGGATTGGCAGAGACAGGTAAAAAGTCATCATCATCCGCACAATGCTGCTGAGACTGCAGTCTCGAACACTGAAATTCAAAATTTGAAAAAGCACTGAGTATCATTTATCGTTAAAATGTATCAAAAATGATTCTCAATTGTCCTTAAAATAAGGTTTTGAAATTTGTAACATATTTTCTAACAAAATGGGGCATTTCCGGGTTCATGGCGTTGAACAGATTTTTGTTTTGCCCTTCTAAACGAGATCCTGGCTACGCTTACTCCTTTGAGTGTTAAAACATATATTTGTTCCTCACATGCTGATGATCAATGAGGACAATGTGATTCTTTGGGCTTCTTTGTGGGTCCTGTTTAGTATCAACAAAACATATCGGCTATATCCTTCCTCAATCCTGTTTACGAAGATATCATTTATGAAAGAAAGGACAGCATGCGGTCGTTTTAGGACATGCTTATTGGTGGTAGCCACGTGACATATTATGCTTTTTCCAAATCGGCATGAAAGAGGGGGGAGGGGGGAATAATATGATTGAGGGCTTGCATTAGGCCTTCGGGAGTCTGGTCACCTTACATTAATGCGTGTTTTTTCAATCTACTTACTTTTATAGCTTACTACTTACTTTTCCGAAAAAAAAACTACTTACTCGTCGAATAAATGAGTTGGCAACACTGCTTATAGCATAGTCGTTTACACTACAATGCTTTGAGCTTATTTATTATTCTAAAATCCGGCAAACTTGGAGAACTACTTGGCGCTCACATTTGCTCCAATGACACGGGCTATCCGCGTTCGGAAGTTACGGCTGCCCAAATCGCATTTTGAGTTTTCTAAAATTTTCGAAAATTCTCCTTAAAGGGCTGAATTTAGATCGAGAGTGAAATTTTTCGCCCAGGGATTTTATCAATAAAAATGGATACTTACTGTCGTGGAATATGTCACAAACGGTGGGGAATTCCATAAGCTACAATCCAACACCGGTTCCATAATTCTCCTCGGCCGTTTTATGTATTAGGTTTCGATTCCCCGGTCATTTGACATTTCACGATGAAATAACCGGGGAATCGGAAAAAATACATAAAATGGCCGAGAAAAATTATGGAACTGTTTTCGCATTGTAGCTTATGGAATTCCCCAGCATTCCCCACATATACCACGACAGTAAGAATACATTTTAATTAAAAAAATCGCAGCGACGAAAAATTTCGCTCTCGAGGTCAGTACTAGGCTTAACTTGGAAATTCCCTATCAACCTCTATAGGTAAAAGCATACTCAAGAAAGGACTCTGCCAGGGGTTTTTAGATAAAGGTTTTTTCCCACAATATGACCTTCGAATCAATTGGCGAGCCTAGGGAACTGGTGTAGCATCACTAATGGAACAATGAAGAATTGCATACTCTACTCCAGAAATATTGCAACCAGGATAAGCAACCCTTCCACCGCCCCGGAGGTTCTCCTTAGACTCCACTCCGTAGCTACATTGAAGCTGTACCTGGAAAGCTACTATATGTGTAAAATCTTATTTCGAATACACTTCCCTGTTCAGCTTTTCGTCTTGAAACATACGTTTGTGCTTCAAATTCTGATAATTTTTTGTCAGGGAGAACCAGTGGCGTAGATAGCTTTTCAGAAGGGATCCGTGATCAGTATATTTTTTTTTCGGCACAGGAGAAAATCATTAAATTGAGGAGTTCTAAATAAGGAATTTAAGGTATAGTCACCACCATATTAGAGAGTTTTACACTGACGTATGAAAAACCGTATACGTAATCCCCGATTTCCAAGGAAAAATTTCCGCGCGAATCGTACGTAAAATTTTTACGAGAGTTTTCAAATAATTTTACAACAGCTAAAAATCGCGACCTGACAATTTTGATAAATAAATTTTATTTGAATAAAAATTTCCTTTGGTCGTTTGAGGTCTGCTGACTAGATCGAAAACGGGCTGTGGCTTGAAGGTTTTGAAATGGTTCAATTTTGCTTGTTAAGCTGAGATTCGGAAAGAATAGGTTTGGCACAGCGAAGTAAATATTGTACGTCGAACAGCGTAGCGTAATCTTCACCTTAATGTTGGTATACCTACTTAATTGAAGTTGGACTAGAGACTCCTGAATGATACGCGGAAGCTTAATCCCGTCAGCCGACAAAGCATCTTAATAAGAACTGAGAAGTGTATAGCATCGCCTGAAATTATCAGTATGCAGAATACGTTCTAAGCCTTGAAAGTTCGATCCTGGAAGATTGTGGGTGAATTTTAAATTAAAGGTTCGTCTGCAATACCGAGTGGAAATGTTAAGAATCGCTCCCGTATTGGAGATGGATGCCGTCAAAATAGGCCTCAGTGAGTGGTTTGTCTGTAGCATACAATAATATTCTGCAGGATGAGGAAGCAGGACGTAAAGACACTGAGACCGCCCCTGTGAAGTAATACCGAAACATGGTCTGGCGGATAAGTGAACGATGGTTGTGATTTTATTCGTTGATGATGATGAGGTATTGTTTACGCAAATATAGTACAACATGAACATGTGCCGTAATGCCGCTCTAGCGGTAGTGTATCACTAGATTATCTCACAATGCTGATTTTCGCTATAATGTTAAGTTATGCTAGTAAATTCCAGCTAATCTGCTCTTGTGGTTATTATTCTTTATCCAAATCGGCGTGAAGGGGAAGGGCTTTGCCTGAAAACCGAATACCGCAAGTATGTGTACAGCATTGGATCTTCTGAAGTCTGGTCAGCTTTAGGGGGTGTTTATATTAACTATTGCACAGACAATCCTATTTTAAAATTTAAATTTCGTAAATTTGTATTTAATTTTTAACTTATAATTTTCGTAGAGAGAAAAATAATTGCAAAATTCTTTCCATTGAGGCATTGAAAAACTACAGGAAATTAAGGAGTATTGGATGGTAAGGTAATACGCAAAGAAAACTGAATACTATAGGTAAACAGAAACATCATTCAATTCAATTGACATACGCATTGTATGTGCAACTTATCGTAATTATCGCGAAAGAAACGTATAAAATAATATTAAATATGTATACAATGCATGTACTGCAAATATTTACTTAATGTCAATGAGGAATTTTCCTTCAACAACCAGCTTCCGTGGTATAACAATAAATTGATTTTAACTGGAAATGAATGAAGATATCAAAGTGGTTTGGCATCACTTTGATATCTTCATTAATTTCCAGTTCAAATCAATTTATTGTTACTATACCACGGAAGTTGGTCGTCGAAGGAAAATTCCTCCAATCTGTTCGAACCAGATGCAAGCAGCTTGACCGGGATTAGCGTTTTGTTTGATCCGATAACAAATCAATAACATACCTATCGTAATAATCATATTCAATTATGTACACATAGAAATTGTTTTTATAATGCTTGAGGTACATAGATATGTATTTACTTTCAGCATAACTTCAAGTACAATAAACTAATTAACTTCTGAATTAAATTATGATATTTCACCACTAACAATAAATGTCTTTATCAGAGGAATAATTATAATAGCTTTGACCCACAATAGACGAATCATTTATTATCTTTCGCCGAACAACGCGGTGGTTTCTATGCAATTAATATGTACAGTACATAGTGATACACCCACGTAAATTTCATCATAATTCATGTTGTCACTAAAAAATCGTCATTGAATTGAATTTTGAACAGTCGTTTGCAATTGTATGAATTGGTAATACACCAAATCCCTTATTTGTAGGTATGTCAAAAAAACGTCCCAGCACCGGGTTTTCGATTATTTTTGAAGACGGTTAGATCCAGGGCCGTCACTATGGGTGGACGAATCAAAAATCCAAAAATGTCATTGTTTGTCCACCAAAATTTTCGAACTAAAATGCAGTTTTTACATTCAGCAATTCTTTCGCCAGGCACGTCCCGCGGAGTTTTTTTTGGACCTCAATTGACTGGACATACCCAGCCAGCATTTAACACATTTGTAATAATTATTTCATGTAACACGCGTAAGCACATATTGCTTATTCATTCATCACGTTTTCATACAAGCAGTATATGGCGATGTCCCCCTATTTCATGCATATATGCATTTGCGCCTTATTACGGATAAACATTATAAAATCAATATTCGTAAACATTATGTAATAGTTAAGTATCATATATATTCAATGCATAAATTCATAATTTAAAAAAAAAAACACACGTGCGACGGTGAGTCTCGAACTCATAACCCTATGCACGGAAGGTACGCGCCGTAACCACTACTCTAGCCAGACTATACGAATGATCATGTTTTATTCGTGATTCTAATCACCCCAGCAACCAAAATCACACTTGAGGAGAAAACCATTATATTTCCTATATGCATGATCCGTCGACATTCCTTCAGCTGACCATCATGTATCTAACTTTCAATGTGTCCTATCGATACATAATGCCGATTCGTGATTCATGAAGTAATGCTTATTTGTGGCTATGTTCACGGTATATGATGCCGATGCTGGCTGGGCCTTGACCATGTATCAAAATGTTCAAGAAGCATATGACATTCGGACCATCAAATGAGTTCGATCATTTTGTATAGATATTTATAAGTACTTTATTATCTTCTTGGACTTTTATGTTTTCAAGTTTTTTGCCCCTCCGACTAAAGGAAAATTTCCTTCAGGAAGCAAAGAGTCAAGGAGTTCAGCGAGAGTGGATATCCTAGGGTTGCTCAGCGCGGCCAATACATTTTTGAATTTTAGAGCCCGGAATTTCGTGCAATTGCACGGTAATGTGCATGGAAATGCACAAAATTAGACATTTCATTGTACATATATTGCATTAAATTGAACGCGTTAGGGGTTTTCCTTATAATTTTGACCTTTTCCTTATTCTTCTTCACAGTACCGTATAGCCCCATGTGGGGCCATGGTGCGTTAACTCAGCCGTTTATAGGCGATTTCGAGTCAACGTTACATTGCATATCATTTCGGAGTGTATATAATGTTGCAAGCACTATATATTTCCTATCCGCACATGTACGGAAATTTTGGATCACGCCGAGATTCGATCTCCGGACCTTTAGATTACTAGCATCGTAGAGTTCGACTCAACCGAGTGAGCCACAGAGCGGGTCCTTATTCACTATCACAAATATTTTTTAGAAATTCCCTACGTCCACTGGTCCAAAGTCTGAGCTTCCAAAAGCTTGAAAGTTTTTTTTATTCTGCTCACAAAATGCACATATATATTGCTTGATTTTAAGGTTTTAAAAAAAAATAAAAATAAATAACAGGCGCGACAATCCAACATTGGACTAAGGCCGCAGGATGTGTTAGTGACATCCTATTTCCAAGATCTTATCTGCTTTTTGTTGGGATAATGAGATCAGCATCACGCTCAGCAGTGTTACTTATCCCCATAAATGGGTACTCGTTTAACATCTGAGTGAGATCATAGTCCGTCACAAGCTCGTGAGTTCGAAAAACACCATGGAACACGGTGAGATTCGAGCTTATGAGCCTGTGCACCGAAGGTGCGCGCACTAACCGCTAGACCAGCCAGACTACTACTGTGTTGTATAAAAAAATAAAATAAATTATTCCTGATTTGTAATGTAGTGCAATATATGTAGTACTAATTGCCCCTTTAGCCAAAATATTGAGGGGGCAGTTGCCCCCGCTGCCCCCCCCCTGTTCCGGCGCCATTGGCTACACACGAACAAATTGAAATTTTACAAATTTACCGTTTTTTACTTTTCCTCAGCAAAAGTCAACAGTCTTAATATTTAATGTATATAAGCCCCCTTGTTAATATCTATTAAAGTCAATAATTTTTAAAAATTTCCTGAAAGATTTTCCTGTAAATTGCATCTTGCGCGTCGCATAATATCAAATGCAATTTCCAATTCAGAATATCGCGTTGGGGACAGATGACACAATAGTCAGCTGTTACCGAAGGAGGAAATTTTGATCCGTTTGCGTTTTACTTGTACAATGATCCCGTCAGCGCCGGATTTACCCTCTGTAGCGCCCCTGGGCAGTAGTCGAGTTGCCGCCCTACGTCACAATTTTTTTAGCATAACGCCGGAAACCACGTTCTCTGAAGTAGCAGCATAAGCAACTCCTAAGACTGTCACATGATGGGAAGTAATGCGATACGACATTGTTGAGAATGTTGATATCCAAGCAATTTCCCGATTTACGGGCATATCGACTCGGAGAGTGCAAAAAATTGACATTAGTCGAGAATTCGCTTGGAGATCAACATTCTCAACAATGTCGTATTTGTGTATGATTGTGTACTCGCACTGAATAGGAACCGAGACGGCAGCGAAGGGCCCCATGGCTGTTTCGTGAAATGCGGAGGCTGTGTCCCAACACGCATATCTTGTTATTAAATAATTCGATTCTTTAGAGGGCAATATAAATACACTCGGTGCTAAAAACGGCCAATTTTTAAATCGATATTTATTATTTTATTATCGCGAAAGGTCTTGATGCCCTGGGAGCGCATCTGAACTCTTTTTCCCCGGGGTGACCCCCATTCTCCCGCTACAGCCCACTAAATTGATTGTTTTCAGTTCGCAGATGAGTTTCCGTAACATTTAGTGAAATTGAAGTCAATCGAAAGGTTTCGAAAACAATGGATATTAATTCCTTTCGCCTTCCGCCACAGACCCTCCGATCGATCCGCCAGATTTTTTGATTGTGAGATAAATCGGAAGGTGTATGGGACCATCGGATTCAATTCTTTTATTTGACGTGTGGAACGTATTGCCAATGCAATTTTCCGTATAAGCTGTCAGGACAATTATGTGTTCTCAGTTGCTGATTTTTTTACATAAGCCTGTGGTGGCCAGAAATCGTCAGGTTTGTGGCGCCCTTTAGTCACAACTATTCTCCAGCTGCAGCCCCACGAAATGGTCGTTTTCAATATATAATGAAACCAGTCCAAAATTGCGTTTCCGGTAGGATGAGGTGGAGAAAGAAATTAGATCCAGGGAATTGGTGGTCAAGACCTTTCGTTATAATAGGGTAGAAGTAAAAAGTGTCCGGTTTTCTTGGTTCCGAGTGTTTCTTATTTCTCCCACGCGCGATTCCCAAAGCTATAGTAGTGAACAGGCAGGCTGAAGCCTAAAGCGGCATTTTAAACGCCTCGTGCACAGACAAAAAAATAATAGTTCAGTGTTCAGGCTTTATTCCAATTTAGAAGTGTTAAATCGTTAGCCATCCATTTAGGAACAATTTGGGAGTCAACGATCAATCGATTAATCGTTGGTTGTAAAAATAAGGGGCAGGATCGGTAGAGCGGCAAAAGTCGAAACGCCTACTGACGTCAGATATGACGCCACTGACCAAAGGAACGCCTTTAGAGTTTCCTTTATTTTTTTAAATTTATTTAAACGGCCTCCTTAAATATCGAAATGTGTATATTTCACAGAACATTGATTCAATGGAAGGATGAAAGTTTCAGAAAAAAGCCGCCCTTCAAAAATTGCCGCCCCGGGCAGTTGCCCAGGTTGCCCATATGGGAAATCCGGCCCTGGATCCCGTCCGTCCAAGAAAAAAACGACTATAATTAAATAATTATTAACTCACAATACCAAAAACACTTTCACCATTAAAAAGGCTATTGATGATTTGAGTCACCATCAGACAGAATTGTAATTGTATACTTTTCTTTAATAAAATATAATTCATACATATTTTTCTGGTAAAGTTCTTTTCACAGTGGGGATGAGGAAGATCCTGACTTAAGTCAGTCAGCTGTAAAATCAGACATACCCAGCAATATTTCCTGAATCGGCAGTAGACTATTGACGTAAATATCATAGAAACAGAAATCTCAAACAAAGGGTACATAATACGGCACGATTTCAGTATCTGCGGCGCCATATTTTGATGATGCCATTTCATTAAAATTGTCCTGAAACGTCCGAATCTGCAATCCTTTTTCGCGAAATCGTAACGGTTCTCCAGATATTTAATGTCAAAGTTTGACTTTTATATGAGGTAGTTCAGTTTTAAATGAGAAATTGGCGGTATTTTAATACATATTCATATGAATCGATAGCATTGCACCGAAAATAACATTTTAAATTTCATTTGCCTCCCTGTTTAGTAAATTTAACAATTCTTGCTGGCAAATATAATTCGGCTTTTCATATTATTAAGATCTTTGCCAAATTGGTAAAACTTACTACTGTAGTGGGACTAATTAAAATTAAAACGTAAATTTTATGGCATCTAACACTTTCCCCAATGTGTAAAGCGGAAATATCCCCCTTTTCTTACCAAATTATTTAGCTATGGCTTCATAGGAAAGTCAAACTCTGACATTGAATATCTGGAGAACCGTTACGATTTCGCGAAAAAGGATTGCAGATTCGGTCGTTTCAGGCCAATATTAATGAAATGGCATCATCAAAATTTGGCGGCGCAGATACTGAAATCTCCCCCATAATACGAATAACATATTCTTGATTGGAACTAGAATATAGCGATATTCTGGTGCCCCTAAATACATAAAAATACTCAAAACCATTTCAATGACTTCTTCTAATCCGTCCCTATCGTTCGAGTCCCATCTTGCCTATCCACAACCAATTTTCTAAAAATGTCCTTTTCGGAATTCAAAAATGTACTATTAGTATTCCGTGGCACTTGTCTCACCAAGTCATATCCATTTCATATCCATATTGCTCATATTAGACTTATTTAGCAAAAAAGGACCTTTTGTCCTTACTGACATTCCCTGGGATCAGTAAGCACTTTTAGATATAAAGTGTCCTGCTGATAAATAACTACTTATGTTTTATTAAAAGTAGCACACGAAGAGAATCAAGGCAAGCAATTGAAAGGAATTACATCGTTATCTTTACACGATTGATTGATGGTTTACTGTTATTCCAGTTACTGGTCAATCTCTGAATAATTTTTTTGGTCACCAATGGATTCTGTATATCAACAATCACAAAATATATCAAAGAAAGTGCTGAAGATATGCTCGAACTTGTCGAACAATTAATTTACATTTGCATTTACTGTTATATTATCCGGTAATTACATTTTCGGTAACAGTATCCAAGTCAGGATCATCGAAAGTATATGGATACCAAATTTCATAAAAATCAGATCACGACAAATGAATTAAACACAACTCACCGACTTGATTTCTTCATCGGCCGTTTTCTCGCTTGTTTGTTTTTACCAGATAGCCCCCTTTTAACTTTCCCGGTCACATATGGTTTCGATTTAACACGCTCCGTGGCTCAGTTGGTAAAGTCACACTCTATGATGCTAGTAATCTAGAGACACGAGATCGAATCTCGGCGTGTTAAGTGTGGATGGGAAATATTAATGCTTGCAACATTATACAGGGTTTATTGGTTAAGTCGACCTATTCCCTGCAACACGTTATAATAGGGGAAAAATGCAACAAAATGAGGCCATAAATGTTAGGCCGATTTTCAACGGTCACTGAGATATTTGAATTTTTAGATTTTTTTTAAATAACCTCGAATTTTACCATTTAAAGTAAGAATTAAAAAAACTACTAAGGTAATGGGTTGAAACTTATTATTGGATTTTAGTCAACACTATAGCAGACATTTCTTAATCATTTAAAATTTCAAAAACCCATCACAATTTCGGAATTTTTAATTTTTAATAAAAAAAAATTATCTTAAATTTTTTTAAAGTTGATTTTAAATAGGGTATTACTAAAAAAATATATGACACGGACTCTGCACACCACTGGGAAAACATACTCGTGTTGTCAGCTTTCCAAAAAGGTGTATGTATATAAATATTTGAAATAATTGAAACAGTTAGCTGCAACTTGTGCGGGGACCATAATTTCGTTTTATAAAAAACGACAAATCCATAACACAATAAAAACAAGTCTGTCAAGTTAGCACTACCACTTTAAAATTTCGACAAACGCTATAGTGCATTAAATGTCGCGATTTTGTCGTAATTCAATGGAAAAAGAAAAAAAAATTGTCGCGCCCCTCCTTCCCCTTAAAAACTACCCCTAATTGCATTTCAGCCTTAGTTCGCCAAACTCGAGTTCCAAGAATCGCCCCAATACTAAAAGTGTCCAGTAAACTCTCACTACGGCTGCTTAAAAGATTTCCACCCTGAAAAAAATTGTCGCGCCCCTCCTTCCCTTAAAACCTACCCCCGTCAAGTTAGCACTACCACCCCGGTAGGCGTATTTAGGAACCCTAGTTCAGTTCGTCCCCAAGCAGGTGACGAAATCGGTTAGCTTTTCTAGTGGCTAAGTACCAAAAAACCCTCGTTCAACTCGTCCCCACACAAGGGGACGAACTCGCATAGGGTTTCGAGTACATTTTGCGTCGAACGCAGCCAGAAACCCTCGTTCAACTCGTCCCCACACAAGGGGACGAACTCGCATAGGGTTTCGAGTACATTTTGCGTCGAAAACAGCCAAAAACCCTCGTTCAACTCGTCCCCACACAAGGGGACGAAATCGATTAGTTTTTCTATTGCCTAAACCGCCCAAAACCCTATCTTTACTCGTCTCTTTTTCTGTGGATGAGCACGCATAGGGTTTCTAGTAGATTTTTCGCATAAAACAGCAATAAAAACTTTGCGAGTAACAAGAGAGTTCCAAATCCAATCCTTTTTTTTATACAGATTTGATTCTGCTTGGCAAAGCTGCAAGTCTTTCTATGAATATGTACATACTTTAGGACAAATTCACTTGAAAAATAAAAATGTTTTGTTAAGAAAATTGCAATAATTTTTTTTTTCTCACTGCTACTAGTAACAACTTTATCTGAACAGCATACTTTCCGGAGCTCAAACCTAATATTTGCAATATGTAAAGCGGAAATGCTTTTGATTTAGTCCCAGTCAGATAAGCGGAAAAATCTCTTATTTTACTGAATACATTGAATGACAAGAGAAACAGAAGCACCAACACAATCTAAAAAAGCATTATCCCCACGCCCCACCTTGCAATTTTCTTAACAAAACATTTTTATTTTTCAAGTAAATTTGTCCTAACAATACATACCATTCATATAAAGGCTTACAGCTTTGCCAAGCAGAATCAAATCTGTAAAAAAAAAAACACTTTCGAAAAACCATGTTTTCAGGATTTGGAACTCTCTTGTTACTCGCAAAGTTTTTATTGCAGTTTTATGCAAAAAATCTACTAGAAACCCTATGCGTGCTCATCCACTGAAAAAGAGACGAGTAAAGATAGGGTTTTGGGCGGTTTAGGCAATAGAAAAGCTAATCGATTTCGTCCCCTTGTGTGGGGGCGAGTTGAACGAGGGTTTTTGGCTGTTTTCGACGCAAAATGTACTCGAAACCCTATGCGAGTTCGTCCCCTTGTGTGGGGACGAGTTGAACGAGGGTTTTTGGCTGTTTTCAACGCAAAATGTACTCGAAACCCTATGCGAGTTCGTCCCCTTGTGTGGGGACGAGTTGAACGAGGGTTTTTGGCTGTTTTCGACGCAAAATGTACTCGAAACCCTATGCGAGTTCGTCTACTTTTAGGAGACGAAATCGAATAGGGTTTTTGCTAGTTTTGGCACAAGAAAAGCTAACCGATTTCGTCCCCAAGCAGGTGACGAACTGAACTAGGGTTCCTAAATACGCCCCCGGTAGCGGCCAATTCAAGCATTTCCGTAAAACAAAAAATATCCAATTAATTGTCGCAGGAACCGAAAGGCATATTGCACGCTTCAAAAAATTTGTCGCGCCCCTTCTACCCCTTAAAAACTACCCCTAATTGCATTTCAGCCTTAGTTCGCCAAACTCGAGTTCCAAGAATCGCCCCAATACTAAAAGTGTCCAGTAAACTCTCACTACGGCTGCTTAAAAGATTTCCACCCTAAAAAAAAACGGTCGCGCCCCTCCTTCCCTTAAAAACTACCCCCGTCAAGTTAGCACTACCACCCCTTTCGGTTCCTGCGACAATTAATTGGATACTTTTTGTTTTACGGAAAAGCTTGAAGTGGCCGCTACCGGGGTAGTGCTTGACTTGACGGGGGTAGTTTTTAAGGGAAGGAGGGGAGTTAAGGAATATCTTAGTGCACACGAACATTTGAATGTATGTTAGAGATAAGGACATTTAATACAATTTGTGCTAGAGATAAGAATTGAATATTCTCACACATGTTAGAGATAAACATTTTAGAAAACATGAATAGATAATAACAATTCATCTTTAGAGTATAATATTGTATTGATAAGGAAATCTCATAAATAGGAAAGATGTACTGAATATGTATCTTAGTTTAGAACGAGGAATCAATAAAGAAGATTCATGAAAGAACAAATTGTTTAAATAAACTCTGATCAAAACTAACTCGCGACAAATTTTTTCAGGGTGTAAATCTCTTAAACAGCCCCTGCGATATCTTAATGGACACCTTTAGCATTGGGGAGATTCTTGGAACTCAAATTTGGTTAACTGAGGCTCAAATGCACATAAGGGTAGTTTTTAAGGGGAAGGAGGGGCGCGACAAACTTTTTTCTTTTTCCATTGAATTACGATAAAATCGCGACATTTAATGCACTATAGCGTTTGTCGAAATTTTAAAGTGGTAGTGCTAACTTGACAGACGTGTTTTTATTGTGTTATGGACTTGCCGTTTTTTATCAAACGAAATTATAATCCCCGAAGAAGTTGCAGCTAGCTGTTTCAACTATTTCAAATATTTAGATTGACATTGACACCTTTTTGGAAAGCTGACAGCACGAGTATGTTTTCCCAGTGGTCTGCAGAGTCTGTGTCATATAATTTTTTTTTAGTAATACTATATTAAAAATCAACTTTAAAAAAATTTAAGATAATTTTTTTTTTTAAATTAAAAATTTCGAATTGTGATGGGTTTTTGAAATTTTAAATGATTAAGAAATGTCTGCTATAGTGTTGACTAAAATCCAAAAATAAGTTTTAACCCATTATCTTAGTAGTTTTTTTTAATTCTTACTTTAAATGGTAAAATTCGAGGTTATTTAAAAAAACCTAAAAATTCAAATATCTCAGTGACCGTTGAAAATCGGCCTAACATGTATGGCCTCATTTTGTTGCATTTTTACCCTATTATAACGTGTTGCAGGGAATAGGTCGACTTAACCAATAACCCTGTATACACTCCGAGTATGCAATGAAACGTTGACTCAAAGTAGCTACTAAAACGAGAAACCAAAGCGATTCGACGTGAAGCGTTTCTCGAATTCTACATCGGCGAGAGAATGAGGCGGCGGAACGTACATTTGATGTACCTCGCGAATTTCCACTTCATCGGCGACGATTTCCGCGGTTGTCGTATTCGCACGCAGTTTCTTGCGTAAACGATATTCACTCGCCCGCTCCTTGTCCGAAAGAGCCGGTTGCTTACGTTTCCGCAAATTTCGCGCGCGATATTCACACGCTCGTTCGGTGTTCGATTTTGCATTGGGTTTATCCACCGTCGATTTCTTTCGTGCACGATATTCACACATTCGTTCGACGACCGATTTCGCGGTTTGTTTACGCGTTTTTAGAAATCGCGCATACTTCTCGGCAAGAGTAGTTCGTGAAGAGCACGATGTATCGCGTACGAAATTAAGGAAGTCTTCGGAATCCACAGCACTTTTCGCGGAACACAGTGTACAGACGGCAACGAATTACACGAGACTAATTAAAAATCACCACTATGAAACTATCATGTTATACGCACAATCACAAACGTCAACTTCACTTACAGTTATCCTATGGACTTACTTGTTGACTTCACTAATACAGTATGAACCAAACCGTTTAGCGAGATTATTGATCTGACTTTTGATCTGACGAACTACCTGAACTTTCATTATTGTATAGGCATGGGCAACGTTCACACTATTTCTTTTGTAGTTTATCTCTCTTATCTGTTGAATCGTATCCAAGTAAAGACATGAAATTTTCGTAACGCTTTTTCGTGACGATTTGCTTTTCGAATTTGCCTCTTTTTGGGTCGTTCAACAAAAGTTGAACGAAAGTTGAACGAAAGTTGAACGTGAGTTGAACCTAAGTTGAAAGTTGAATTCGAGTTGAATTCGAGTTGAATTCAAGTTGAACCCAAGTTGAACCCAAGTTGAACCCAAGTTGAACTCAAGTTGAACGTAAATTGAACCCAAGCCCAACCTCTGTTGAACCTTGAATGGCACCCAACACTCACAGCCCTACTTCCGTTGAACCTTGAATGGCACCCAAAACTCTCAGGGTACTGTAATGCCAAAAACGTAACGCTTTTTCGTTATGATTTTCGTGACGCTTTTCGAATTTATGTGCCAGAGTCAAGACATAAAATATCAAAATTGAATTGGATGGTCACATACACCTTCCAATCCAATCGATTGCTCAATCAATTGGCAGATCTGTGGCACCCATTATATTCACAAACTTTTTGATAAATGTGCACTCGCGGTCTGATTGATTGTATACCGCCAAGCGAATTCAATTTCACAATCATCAAAATTTTGACAGTACATATTTGCATGGATTTCACATGAAATGTCGATATTAGTACCTACTCTAACACATGATTAAGATTGGTCCATTAAGAAAAAAGTTTTGCTTAAATAACAAATTATTTTAAAAGATTTATATGACAATGCCATAGTTCCATGGTCCGATTCCACTCGCTCCGACCAGTAGGGGCTGCCTGTCAGTTTTTTGGAAGATTTTAAAAATTAGTACATTTTCGCATTTTTGCCAAAAACCTTATTTTAATCTTAAATAAAGTATCTACTCGTATAATTTGAAATGCTGATAGATATAAGATTATAAGTCTGTAGGTGCATATTTTTATCCACTACAAATATAAATATCACCAGAAAAGCTAGATCGTGACAAAATGCCAAAGACTCTACGATCTACGATCATTCAACAGTCAATCACTAAAGTATTGGTACCGTCCAACGTCCACCCGCGCTGCGCTATGCCAATATGCAATTTTCTCTCTCTTCCATACATATCTGATAAGCGAATCAAACATACTGAAATTTTATTATTACATACCTACTGCTCTCTGTGTGTAGCTTTCTGGAGACGATATCAAGCAATGTATGTAGAACGTCATAGTCATGGTTGTAAATCGTTATCATGATAATTTTATGGATAATATTAAATTATTTTCTAATAAATAGAGGTAGAAATTAATGATTGAATTTCAGTTATAGGGTATGGTGTTTTGGTTGAAGGCTGACACACGATCTTGGAAAAAGTGACCGCGAATACGACAACGGCAGTGAAAAGAGCGTGTGCACGTTATATTAACGTCTTCTGAATTTAAAGTTCAGAAGTTTGTTAGTTGATTTTGAAGTGAAGTTGAGGTGTGTGTTAAACATCGCAGGTGGGTGATCCAGTCATGTGATTTCAAGTGATCTTAAATGTTAGGAGAAGAAGAGAAATATTTGGGACTCTGCCCTAATAGGTTCATCAGAATATCTTTTTGAATCTAACTTGTGAAAAGTGAATTATTTTCTATACTAGCTGAGAGAGCGAGCGAAGCAAGCAAGTTTTCTATTAGTTTTAGATGTTAACAAAGTAAATTAATATAATTAATATTTAATTAGCGGACGACTATAACAATCGAGTGATCTTTTGAACAATATGAAAAAATTATACCCGACTGTCTAAACATGAACAAAGTTTAAATATTATCCATCTTACGGCACCTAGGACTGGAATTCATTTAATACTAGATACTGGCTAAATTTAAAATATGTACATTATGTATTTTATTTAATCCAATTTATATCGTTATGAATTCTTCGAATTTTTACATTTAAAGATGGTAGCACACTCGCAGCAGTTAGATATTTTCACGGTCGACCAAAACAACTTTTCTAATTGATCATTTTTTTGTTTTGTCTAATAAGATGTCTGTTATTACGTGCTTTAATAGAAAAATTGTTAACATTGCCGGCAGCAAGTTTTTTTTTGTTTTCACTTATTTGCCAAGTAAACACAAATAATGAATTCCGAGTATCTTCTGGTGTCTCTGTGAATTATATGCATTTAATCATATGTAATTAATAAATAAAAAAAAAAGTAATCACATTACCACATATATCTCTCGCGAATACATAAAATGCTATGGGTTAATATGAGAGAGTTTGCAGCTAAACTTGCGTGCCATATAACCCGTCATACATACTAATAGCCCATACTGGGAGTATATAATGAATTGTGCCAAAGTTACAAAAATAATTTGGCATTAATATACGGATATGCACAATTTTAAGAAATGAATTTAAATATTTAGTTTTTGCATTTATCCAAATATCGTACATGTGCCTATTTTTGGTAAAAAAAAAGACAATGCAAATGTTTGTACTGAAGATATTATGGGCTACACAGTTATAAATTTTGTAATAAAATTATAGTAAAATATGATGGCGACGTCGACGATATTCGAATACAGTGAACCCTTGGTTAACGAACCCCTCGGATAGCGAACATTTCGAAATCGATCATCTTTTTTTTTAGAAAATGTTTCGCTTGTCAAACAAACAAAAATTGTAACAACCCAGATTTTAATGTAAAACTTGTGTAAATATTTGTAAAATTGAACGCTTTTATCAATAAATAAATATTGTACCGTGTAATCTTCCAAGCAGAAAGGAACCCGTTGTCTGTTAAATTAATAAAGATTTCGCTTAACGAACATTTAGGATAACGAACATTACCCCGAAACGAATTGTGTTACGATAACCGAGGGTCCACTGTACAACATTGAACACTCAGGATTTTCGAAATATACATTTCAATTAAATCTATTCAGATCGGAGCGGATCTACATCTATTTAAACTAAAAAGAGTTAATTTATAGCAGGCTAAGGTGACCAGACTCCTGAAGCCCTAATGCTGTACACAGATTTGCGGATTTCGGCTTTCAGGCAAATCCGCTGCCATACTACCATGGTACGGCAATTTCATTATTTACGCTTGATAGTATACTGGCACTTGGGACTCCGCACGAACGGAGCTTAACGTGAAATAATCTACGTATGTCTGTGCAGTTCACTACAGCATCAACTCTCAACTTCCAAATAAAATAATTTGCCCGATTTTAGCAAAACTTTGATGATTTACTCAGATATGACTTTTTGGGCACTATTTTTACAGAAACCGTAATACAAGCCCTGTGGCACGGGTCAGCGCCCGCTCTAAGGGGGGGCGAGCCGGGCGGTCGCCCGGGGCGCCAAATTCTAGGGGTTTTGGCAATCACTCGAATAAAAAAAACGAGTGAAAAAAATTTAACATCAACATCAATTTAGTAGAAAGCAAAACGTAGAAACTACAGATGAAATAAAATGAGTTAAAACAAAATGCCGCAAGGTAGGAAACAAACTGGCACCGAAGCATTTTACAACCGATATACCCATTTTTTTCGAGACAGCAGATTAAGGTTTTTTTAGGTAACTATAAAAACCTGTTCAACATTTTTTTTAATTTATCAAAAAAGTCAACATCAGATACGAGGTGCTTAGAGAAAGTTTCCTAAATGTTCCGATTATGATGCTAGCACCTATTCCGCTTTCGAAAAGCAAAATGGCACAATTCGCTAAGCTATATAATAATAAAGTTCCTCCCCCAAAAAAAATATTTTTTTCATTGCAGAATGATGTGATAAATTGGTGTTCCTATTGAAAAGTTAGTTCCTTTTCTTCAAAGGATTCTAATTAGACCTACTTATCCATAATTCCTATTAAAGGGAAGGGCAACCAAATTTTTAAATAAAAGACGACATTTAGCATATTCAGAAATAAGGAATCGTATAAACACTCGAGACATAAAAGCATTTTCGATTACAATAATTCAACTTCATTTCACCTGATCTTTGCGTCGATGATTTCCTTCAGTTTCAATAGCATTGATTTGGCTATTCCCTATTGTCTTCAAGTTCCGTTTCCTCCTTCAACATTGAACTTGTGATTGATAGCATCAAGTGAACATAAGACATGAATTCCTCAATTTGCCCACATTTTTTCATCATTCGTCGTTAGGTATTTGTTGCGACTTGTGTCAAAACGCTATTCAGTCGCTCAGAAATTAAAACACGATCAGTCGAGAAATAAATCTGGATTCAGGTCTACAACAACAACTATACAAGTAGGTTCATGCTATCTCTACTATCAATTTGCACGATATAGTACCTAAGGGGCGCCAAATTTAGCTCTTGCCCGGGGCGCCGTAAGTGTTAGAGCGGGCGCTGGCACGGGTTAAGAATAGTGCTACCGTCTTTGCCGACGTGTCGTAAGAGGCGACTAAAGGGACAGGAGAGAATAAAACTCTCCTGAGTTTCGAACATATCTCTACAATTGTGCGCGCAGCAACTCTGTTTTTCGCTCAAGGGTTCAGATATGTACGAAACTTTACAAAAAATTGACCCCTGTGGTTTTGGGGTTAGAATTATACCACAGCGATCCCGGCTTGTCGTAAAAGGCGACTCGAGGGATAGGGTATGTAGGCTTGTATCCTGCGTACCTAAAATTTACTTTACACTCGAAACATTAAACGAGCCTCGGATACCTCGGACTGATTCAACGGCAACGACTTTTGGCTATAAACAACGGACTACGATCGGTTTTTGGAACGTTCGGACGATGTGGGGTGAGTGTAATAACACAAGGCTCACAGTAGTCGAACAGGAAATGACCGCATACAACATCGCTATACTAGGACTGAGCGAAACAAGATGGCTCGGATCGGGGGCGACTTTATCACCAAGCTCTCGCACTGTACTGCTCTACTCTGGAAGTGAAGACGATAATGCACCTCGGCAAGCGGGCGTCGGAATCCTGTTGACTAGGAATGCACGCCGATCCCTTATCGACTGGAAACGTATCTCCGACCGTATCATCACAGCCCGGTTCAAATCCAGAGTACGAAACATCACAATTATTCAGTGCTACACACCGACTGAACCTGCAGACCAATCCGCAGGGGTGACATCAAAATCATAATGGGGGATCTCAACGCCAAAGGCAGTACTGATAATTTAGGCTTGGAACACCTTATGAGCAATCATGGGCTTGGCGACAGGAACAACAATGGCGAAATATTCGTGGAGTTCTGTAACTCTCGGCAACTAGTCATTGGCGGAACGTTGTTCAAGTATAAACCCTGCCACCTAACAACTTGGATTTCTACTGATGGCAGAACAGAGAACCAAATTGACCATATTGCTGTTTCTAAAACATGGAGAAACTGCCTCTTAGACGTCAGGTCTCTTATCTAGAAGCGTGGGGCTGATGTTGGCAGCGACCACCATCTTGTTATCGCGAAATTTCGCTTACGAACGGCAGCGATTCAACGATCTCACAACACGCGAATCCTGCCACGATTTAATGTGCAAAAGCTAAAAAATTCTTCAACTGGACGGATTCTTTTATTTCATGTGGCGAAGCGACTGTGGGAAGATTGGATCGAGGTAGGAGACCATTTATCAGTGATGCTACTTGGTCTCTTATCTCAGCACACAAAAGAGTTAAGGAACAGATTAACTCTGCTGCGAAAGTGGCAATGGATAGGTCATACTCTCCGAAGAGGGCCAACAAATATTGCAAAGCAGGCCCTAGATTGGAACCCTCAGGGAGCCAATGCTAGACGCCGTGTTGGACGACCAAGAAACACGTGGAGAAGATCGGTTAATAGCGAGTCTGCTTCATTAAACAAACAGTGGTCAGACCTAAAGACGATGGCACAGAACAGAACGAGGTGGAAAGTAGGCGTAGTTGATGCCCTATGCCACACAAGGGGTTAACAGGAACCAGAGAGAGTAATACAAGCCAGTAATCTCTGACTGATTGCTGTTACTCATTGTGAGTCATATTTCTCTGATTTAGCCGTATTTTGAAACTTTTTCGGAGTCTATAGAAAGGTGTCCAAGAACGGCGGTTTTTTTCCAGGAGATATACATAATCAAAGCGTAAGCATACATCAAAAGATTCAATTCAACAGTCTTGATATTTTTGGGGTCGAATTGATATTATTTGCCCCGGGCTCCCAAAAACTCAAAACCGGCCCTGTTTGCTGGTGGTGGCTTTCCAGGCACGGTTTCAATGTAGCTCTTTAGTGGAGTTTGAGAAGGACCTCCAGAGCGATGGAAAGGTGGCTTATCCTGTTTCCGACATTTCGGGAGGAGGGTATCCATTCCTCCATGGTTACATTAATGATATCATGTCGGTCCCCTGAGCTCTTTACCCAATCTTAACGGATTTGAGCTTGATTGAAGATAGCATACGCATATCGACTAAAAATTTGCAGTTTCGAATGGCCCTTCCATTTGTTTCGATACCCCGTTGCCTCCTTCACGCTTAATCGTCGAACGTCCTACGTTCTGTTCTATCCCCTCCCGGACAAAAATTTAAATGTCATTTCCAGTAGTTTTTCATTCAAATCATTTACATTTATGAGTCAATGCATCCTCGATTTAAGGCGATTTCAAGGAAGCCTTGCAATTTTCTATAGTCAACCTCACTTGAAATCAAGGTAGCTACCTACCTTGAGTTATTATATGTATTTTTCTATTGAAAACTTAAGGTCTCCTTGAGTTTCGCCTTAATCTACTCTCAAATAAAAACTATTTCAATCAAAAACTACTGGAAATGACATTTATTTTTTTGAATTTCGGCATCCTTGTCTAAAGGTCTCCTTCAGTTAAGGTATGTCTATAAATACTCGTCTTAGACAAATTCACAAAATAGATGCAGGGTGGAGTCACTTTTTTTTTGTACCGGCTCTGTGGCCATGATCGTTCGGTCGCCACTCTGTGAAATAGACACTCTAAGAGAAACGAGTTTCTAAACTCGGCACGACTCGTCGCAAGAGGATAAGAAATATTCTTATCGTAGAATAATAAACTAACAATTCGACTAGGAAGTGGTATGGCTGACAACCGTATCACAGTCGAATTCAGTTGTCTTTGTAACGTTGATGACTACACACGGTAGTCATCAACGCACCATGCTCCACTAGGAGTTACGGTAATCAAGATAGAACATAGAAAGAACATCAAAATGGTTAACCAAAATCTAGGCCGAAATGATAGAAACCAATCCTAACCATATTTTACGGAACACAGACTACGGAATCACTTGTGGTGTATAGTGATAGGCGTAGTTTCTATTCGCATCCGGACCGTTTTGTTAAGCATTTTCTAGATCCTGACTGTCCGTGAAAATCAGCGTGAATGCAACCGGACTTTAAAACGCAATCGTGAAGCGTCATTACTGGAAAGTAGCA
Organism: Microchrysa polita; assembly: GCA_949715475.1. NCBI lineage: Eukaryota > Metazoa > Arthropoda > Insecta > Diptera > Stratiomyidae > Microchrysa > Microchrysa polita. The sequence goes on from OX454417.1 coordinate 7,047,488, forward strand.
CCAGTACTCCAGTGCTCAGTGCTATTTCAATAATATATGTCCAGTTAAATAGATTATGCCTTACCCCCTCCAGGGCAAGATTCTGGTTGCGCCACTGAGTGCTTGGACTGGGTTTCTGCTGCGACTGTTACCCCTTTGTCCTCTACAGCGAGAGAGAATATCGGACGTGGTGTTGATTGCTGCGAGAGAACAAACCGACCGAAAAGCAAGCTTACTTTTTCGATGATTTAGGCTGCATTCGGATTGCTCTCTACATAGAAATGGTTCGTATCCGTAGTATGCTGGAGACAGATTGGACGCGTTGAATGCTGCCAAAAGCCGAAAGTAGCACAATGCATTTTAAATGGGTGACATGTTTGCTGCTGCTGTTCAACAGCTTTCTTCGGCAGCATTCAACGCGTTTAATCTGTTTCAAGCAGTACACATCTTTTTTGATATCATCGTCTTCAGAAGGCACAACAAAGTCGCTTGGGAGACTTGGGGGAGAAATTGAATTGAATTCGCCGTGTATGAGTAAATTACCGAAGCGCTAGAAATGGAATTGAAAAATTATATTTTTAAATTTTTTCCATGACAGCACTGCTTTTATGCCTCTATGATGTGCACGCCACTGCCACCGCAGTTACGATTTGTCGAGAGCTACAGAGCTTCACAAACATTTCGCCATTATTGTTCCTGTTGCCAAGCCCATGACCTAGGCGTTAAAATTCCATTTAAAAATTTGATTGTCAACCCTGGTAGCTCTATCAATGATTGACCTGCGTGTGAGCTTGACGGTGATGTTGGACCCGACTCGAGTCATATTGTTCGTTGTTTTAGAATCTATGTTTATGGACTGAGAATTCTTTAATTCGCGCTTCAAATTTTAGAAAATTCAGCCACAATTACAGATTAAATAACTTCAACTTACGAATTCGGTCTTGACGCCTCGTTTGATATATAAATTCTCTTTCATCCCAAAAAGTAGGTATACATCAGGTAATTTAATTTACCTTTCTTCAGCTGGTCGACTATTTTTTTTAGGTGCGAAATAATTTTTTTACCATGATCACTGAAAATCTTTGAACCTGAACCAGCAGAATCTGCAGCAGTACGGCTCGATAGTGACTCGACAAATATTTCAGCACAGTTTGAAGCTTAAAGGGCAGTTTGGTCCGAACTTTCGGTTAAATTGAAGACACTTTTCAAAAAAAAAATTGTCATTACCAGAAATATCACAAACCCTTAACCTCATGCATGCCAGTAGGTTCTTTGATCTATAGCAATGAAACGTTCGAGGAACATTATCCTAAAATGGCCGTGGACGTTTTTTGTCACGCTGAAAATAGTAAAAGAATTTGCTGAGAGTCCAGGATGGAAGATTTTGTTTAGTGACAAGTTAGTTGACGTTTTAAAAGACCCATCGAAGACAACCCTAAGTTTTATTGTTCGACTGTCCGGTCCCAATACGCAATGGTGTGTCAAGTCGATATTGTCAACGACTTTCATGGGGCCCAACGCAAGATATCCCTTGATGGATTTTAAATATTCGATACCCAACTCCGGCTATTTCATAAAACGTATTTGAAGGTGATGTAAACGTTATGTAGCCATGTTTCCTTGGCTTGCCTAACTCTGAGGGTGATTGTGAAAAGGGCGGTCGAACGATGAAGCGACTAGTTTTATCCTTCGAAAATGTAGAGTTGGCGTTGATACCCTTCCTAAGACCAATACTTACCCAAGAGCTGTATTCTTCAGGTAACGGCAAATGATTCCTCATCGCAATTTTGCCAGAGGACAAAAACGAGCAGAAGAGCTCCGGCCCAAGCAACATGCCCATGTCTACAGGTTTCGGCTTGTAGAAGCGCGGATCGGCTAACTTGCAGTGGTTGGACATGGGCCAGGCTTTGATGTCAATCATCGTTCCTCATTGATCGGACTTTATATTCTCGAGGAAGTATGTTTGAAGAGGGGCTGTGTAGTTTTATGTGTCGGAATACGCATTTTTGCAGCAAGTTGTGTTGAGTGCCCATTCCCGCAAATGCGATGGGTCACTCTGTCTCCTCTGAAGCCCAGTTTGATGTACAGTTTTTCGGTCATAAATTCCAGTTGAGAGCCAGAATCGATGACCGCTCTGGCCCGTACTGGTTCTTCGTGAATATTCTTTGACAAATACCTCCGCAGTACCGAGAAGTACCGTAGAGCTGCCTGAAGTGTGATAAGTCATAAGCACGTTGTTCGAGGCTGTACCCTTGTGTCCCCATTGCCGTTGTCTGATGTCGGTAACTCTTGACGTAGTAGCGATGATGTCGCTTCCAACTCTTCAGGCAGCTTCGTGAATTACACGACTTCACTGAGTGATCGGCCTTCATGCAATTGTAGCACAATTGCCACTTATTGAGATGCTTCCGTTTTCCACTGTGCTGAGCGTGCTGAGATTAAAAAATGCAGGGCACTGATGGAGTGCTTGTGTGTTCTTGCATTTTGTCCTCGGCAGCCAATAACATGACAAAAGTGTACTCAAGAGTCATCCCTTTCTAAGACAGAGCTCAAGCTGGAAAATATTAAAGCGCGTTGAGAATTTTGGAATTTTTATTTCTGGTAAAGAACGAGCCGTAGATTTGAGTTCTTTGGCGAGAGCTCCATCAGGACATTTAGCTCTGGTAATTCTCTCAATGGCATGAAGACGATTTAAATCGCGTTTGTTGGTATGAACATAACGTCTGTTGCTGATACAAACTCTGTGCTTCTCGACGGAGAAAAACTTAAAAATTAATTGCAGAAATTCAATTCAATAAAAATCCAAATGTGCACATACTTCCATGCCAATATTTCCTCAATCAACACACACGATGATCGCTCAACGATTATTATTGCTCATTCCAAGAGCTAAGTTTTTGAGCATTCTTAACCAATATTAAGGTTTGTGTTCGTAGAGACGACTCATGGGATGATCGCTCAGCGATCGAAGTTAAACCACCGTTTTTGAGTGCTATCTGCGAATATTTTCTATACAGACATGTTCCTTTAGGCCACAGTCGATACTAGGAAAGTAGAACCATTCAAAAAATATTTAAATACGGCTCGAAATTGGATGCAAAACTACAATCGCTGAGCGATCATCACATGAATTGTCTCTACGAACACGTACCTTTAAGGTACATTTTCCTCGACACGACTCCATATAAAAACTCGTTTTTAAAATGAGAGAAAAACGAGTTTTTATATCGAGGACATCGAGGACAACGTACCTTTAACTAGGAAGCTGTGGTCCTCATATCGACTAAAGCTTTAAGTCGATACATAATATAAGTGAATATAGTGCTTTGTAGCTCTTATACGAGCAATAATCGCCCGCGATCATCGCACCAGTCGCATCCCGAGATAGCTATCTTCCCTATGGTCAAGTAGCTTAGGTTTTCGATTTTCATCACCTGCTGTAAATTGTTTAATTTAGAAGTGCAATCAAGAGACATTTTTTTTTTTCGTTCCATGAATGTTGACAAGTAGTTTCGAAAATGATGAAACTTTAATTCGCTAGATGTCGCGGGAGTCAAACTTTTTAGCCCCGATGTTACACCATATTTGCATTGCATGGGTGTGGCGATTATAGACTCATCGAAAGAAATTGCCGTAGAAAATTGGCATTTCGTTGCCTTTCAATCTAATCTAGGTATCCAATGAATTATTTTAAATTTCTGACAGCTGTTTGCCGAATATGAAACTCATTTTGGCACTAGGTAAACTATCAATACGTTTTATAATGGTAGTGAACCTCTAATTTGAATACCAACAAGTATCATGTATCTTTTATCGAAATCTTGTTCTAAGAAGCGCCACAGACCCTCCGATTAATCGGCCAGATTTTTTGATTGCGAGATAAATCGGAAGGTGTATGGGACCATCGGATTGAATTTTTTTATTTGACGTGTGGAACGTATTGCCAATGCAATTTTCCGTACAAGCTGCCATGACAGTCATGTGCTCTCAGTTGCTGATTTTTTTTTACCAAAAATAGTATAATTTTCGCTATTTTGTGTTGTGTCTTGTGGACCGTGAGACCGTCAATTTCAGATTGCCCGATAAATTACCTAATGTATGTATGTATGTGATGTATGTACGGGCCAATCGATTGACCAATCGATCGGCCGAGAAATCGTCAGGTTTATGATTAAAGTAGCATGATATCAACCTCCAAAAAAGGTGTGCGCATTTTAGGGTTTTATTTATTTAAGAATCAACGAAATAACGTGACAATGACGACACTCATCGTTCTTGAATGAGTGAATAGGATTAGTGCGACGACTTTAATACCGACTACCAATAAATTCGTCAATTATTACAATATTCAGCTTGGTACGTGCTATCAGTTAATTGAACAACTTTTGAATTGGTCCGACATCAAAGGCTTTATAATCTTATCGAAATTAAATTTATTAGCCGATATAATTTGATCGCGGATGGAACCTTAGCCTTGAGTTGAGTCCGAGATTAGTGTTACTTAATGGCTTTTTTATTATTATTTTTTAGATTACTTAATACTCAAAAATGTTGACGCTTGACTACAGTTAGCATAATTGTCTTGTCCTATAATTGCAGCATGAAGGTCCCGGTGTTGCTGTTGAGCCTCTTGGTTGTAGCGGCCCATAGCTATGCCCCGCTGTCCAAAGAAACCAACGTAGATCCGAAAAATGAAACCAGAGCTGGCCCGCTGACTGAATACAGACTTTCGGATGACATCTTGCCGTCTCACTATGCCGTGGAGCTGACACCGTATCTGTTCAACGAAGATGGTGCGAAACAATTCAGTTTTGACGGACGCGTCGAAATTACTCTGCGACCGAGTAAGGCTGGAGTGCAGCAAATTACACTGCACGTAGGCAAAGATGTAAAATTGTTGTCTAAATTGCTCAAAGTTAAAAATGGCGAGGAAGTTCCAATTGTGGGATTTTCTATTATAGAACCAACAACAGATAAATATTCTTTACTCGTGGATAACAGTCTGGACACCAATACAGACTATGTCTTGACTTTTACCTATACGGGTAAATTGGGCGATGACATGCATGGTTTTTACAAGAGCGAGTACACCAACTCTAAGGGAGAGAAAGTGTAAGAATATACCGGCCTTCTGTCGTTAAGTTGGAGAAGTTCTAATCGATTGTCGTTACAGATTCATTGCATCCACGCAATTCCAGACACATCACGCCCGCCGTGCGTTCCCCTGTTTTGACGAACCTAAATTCAAGGCCAAATTCCAGATCACAATCAACCATCCAAGTCAGTTCAGCGTCATCAGCAATACGCTTGGATCGTCAACGCGTCAAACTAAATTGCCTAACGGAGCCAGTGCCCGATACGATGTCACCACTACAGTTTTCGAAGAAACGCCCATCATGTCGTCATACTTGGTGGCTTTCATTGTGTCCGATTTCGTTGGTCGCGGTAGCGATACATTTAAAGTTTTCGCAAGGCCTGATGCTTATGATCAAACCGGCTATGCCTACGAAGTTGGACCGAAATTGATGGCCTCGTTAGATAAGTTCACCGATTATCCGTATGCCACGCATGGTTTGAAAAAGATGGATCTTGCCGGAATTCCAGATTTCTCGGCCGGTGCTATGGAAAATTGGGGTCTGTTGACGTATCGTGAAACGGCTTTACTCTACGTTCCGACCGTATCGACATTGCTGAATCAGCAACGTGTTGCTACCGTCATTTCTCACGAATTGGCTCATATGTGGTTTGGCGATTTGGTGACTTGCGAGTGGTGGGGATACACATGGCTTAATGAGGCGTTCGGACGTTATTTCCAATACTTCACCACACACGAGGTGAGTTACAAAAGTTACGTTAACGTTTTCATATTTGTCTAATCGTCTCAAACCCCTTTCAGGTCGAACCTACTTGGGAATTGGATAAACAATTTGTCATCGAGCAAGTTCAAACTGTCATGAATATGGATTCCCTGAGTGGAACCACGCCCATGAGTGATCCAACGGCCGAGACGCCCAGCGACCTGTCACGTATGTTCAACAGCATCTCATACAACAAGGCAGCCACTATTATGCGAATGACAGCTCATATGATGGGTCAGGAGAATTTCAAGAAAGCACTGCAAACTTATCTTAAAAATCGGTAATACTTCCGGCACATTGTTAAACGTATGAAGTACACTCAACTTATCTATAATTTCCAGACAATTCAATACAGCCGTTCCACAAGATCTCTTCAATGCTTTCGCAGGCCAATACAGTGGTCCCGGAGATATTTCATCTATTCTCAAGGACTGGACCGAACAAATTGGCTATCCGGTAGTCACAATCACGCTCGCCAGTGATGGCTCCTCGTTCACTGCGAAACAAAAACGTTTCCTACTAATGGACGACGGTAGCGATGGTTCACTCCTGTACCAGGTGCCCTTAACTTATACAACTAGCGAAGACATGGATTTCACTAATACAATGACCAAAGTCCTTTTGCCCAAGAGCAAGGACGAAACCAAAGTGACATTAGACAAGAAAGCCAGTTGGATTCTCGCAAATATCCAAGAGGTTGGCTACTATCGTGTCAACTACGACGACACCAACTGGGAGAATATTCGCAAGGCGCTGATCTCAGATAATCACGGACAAATTCACGAGCTGAATCGTGCTCAAATTGTCGATGATGTTCTCAATCTGGCTCGTGCCGGGGACTTGAAATACGAGAAAGCCATTGAAATCTTGGCCTATTTGAAAACCGAAACCAACTACTTGCCGTGGTATGCTGCCCTGAATGAGTTCTCCTCACTCTCGATTCGTACAGGAGTGGAAAATCACGAGTATTTCGGTGCCTATATTTTAGAGTTGTTGGACAGTGCGTATAAAAGTGTCGGTTTCGAACGCAATCCGTCAGAACGTCGTCTTGTTACCTATAATCGTGGTCTGATTTTGTCGTGGGCCTGCAAATACAATCACACCAATTGCGTTGAGGATGCAACCGCGCGATTCCAGAAGTACATGAACAATAACGAACCGGTTGAGGCGAACATCCGATCGGCTGTTTACTGTACGGCTGTTGCCAATGGTGGCGACGCTGAATTCAACTTTTTGTGGAACAAGTTTACCGTTGAGAACGTGGCTAGCGAGCAAGTTTTGATTTTGAACGCCCTGGGATGTAGCCGTGATAGGGCAATTTTGACCAGGTATTTGGGCTTGATTTTGTCAGAGGCCGTGCGCTTGCAGGATCGTAGTGCCGCTTTCCAGGCAACGTATACAACCTATTTCTCTAATGCCGATATTGTGTGGGACTTTGTGCAGAACCGCTATAAGGATATGATTGAGGCGTGAGTATTTTCGAAAACAGCCTCAGATGGTTTTGATTAACCTTTTGATTTATTTCACAGATTTAACACCCCTTCGTCCGTTGCCACACTGATCAATTCGTTGAGCGTGCGCTTCACTACTGCCGAACAACGGGACTCGTTTGCTGATTTTATTGAGAAGACCAAAGGTGATTTTGGCAGTTCATACGACACGCTGAAAACCGGTTTGGGAAGATTGGACAATCATTTGAAGTTTACCAATGAAAGGTTGCCGCCATTTATTAAGCATATTCGCGGAGGAGCATCTACCATTCAAATAAGTGCAGTCCTTGTTGTGGCTGTTTCAACTTTAGTGCGCTTCGTGATGGCATAGATCACGTTGGGCATTTTTTTTTTTTCAACTAAATAATGAAGTGAAATTGTTTACTGTATAAAATAATGTATCATATTGAGGCTAATTTATTTTTGTAAATAATTAAAAAAATGATTAAAAATTTCCGTTTTTTTTTTATACGTTCATAATCAAATTTCCATATGATTTACCAATATGGGATCCAAAATGGGACTAATCCGAAAGGCGGATGGGACCATGACGGAAACAACGGAGGAGACATTGCAGTCGCTTATGGAAGTCAATTTTCCAGGAAGCTTCAAGTCAAATAATCCGTGGACTCAAACCTGTAAATTGGTAGGGGCGACCGGACGACAAGAAGCTGAGAGGATGATAACTTCAAATGGTGTCAGGAGTGCTATAAATACTTTTGAGCCATATAAGACGGCTGGAATGGACGGAATATTTCCGGCACTGCTACAACGGGGCATAGCAGCTCTGCTGGAGAAGATCCGGACCATATTCGTTGCCTGTTTATCGACAGGATATATCCCAATGTCTTGGAGAGAGACTAAAGTTGTATTTCTACCAAAACCGGGAAAAAAGGATTATACGGAAGCGAAGTCATTCAGGCCGGTTAGCCTAACCTCTTTTCTATTGAAGACAATGGAGCGAGTATTGGTGGACCATCTAGAGAATACTTCGCTGTATAGACCTTTGAGTAGATGTCAACATGCTTACAGAGCAGGTAGATCTACTGAGTCCGCTCTGCATGAAGTAGTGCGGGTAGCTGAAAGAGAGATTAACAACAGCGGTATCGCTATGTCAACCTTTATGGATATAGAGGGTGCTTTTGATAAGATCTCATACAGCAAACTAAGAAATGCCCTAGCTGAGCGGGAGATCGAGCCCTTGATAATAACATGGATCGATTCGTTGCTTAGTGGGAGGGCAGTAAATCTTAGTAATGGATGTGCCAGAATAAGAGGAAGGGTAGTCAGGGGCTGCCCACAAGGAGGGGTACTTTCGCCTCTACTGTGGAACATCACCGTAGACTCTCTTCTCTGGAAACTGGACTCAATGGGCTTACATGCAGTAGGATACGCTGATGACTTAGCAATTATGGTCAGTGGCAAATTCATGGACACTATTCAAGGTTGCATGAGGGAAGCTCTCAAAGCAACTGAAGAATGGTGTATTGAATAAGAGCTAACTATAAACGCAAGCAAGTCAAGCACTATAGTCTTTACTCTGAAAAGGAAAGATGTAGAAACCACTCCCATGCTGCTCTTTGGTTCGGAGATAAAAGAGTCCAAGGAGGTGAAGTACCTAGGGGTAACCTTAGATCCGAAACTTGCTTGGAACTCTCATGTTAACGAAAAGACACAAAAAGCAGCGAGGATTTTGCATCAGTGTGAGAGAGTGTGTGCACGTAGGTGGGGTATATCACCAAAAGCGGCACATTGGATCTATACAATGATGGTTAGGCCCGTTCTATCCTATGCAGCAGTGGTCTGGTGGCCCAAGGGTAGCCAGAAAACTACTAGGCAACGGCTGGATGGGATTCAACGCATAGCATGTATAAGCATATGTGGTGCAATGAGAACTACGCCAACACATGCTATTAGATTAGATTAGATTAGATTTAGGGAGGGCACAGGCAACAGGGTTGCCCGAGGCACTGCGACCGGTGGTCTATTGTGCCATTGCCCCTACTATGAGTTAGATGAACTCATCCAACCGACTGACTTCGATAAATCGATTCAGCTGGGCCATATTTATAGAGGGAGTTTCGTCATCAGCTTCACAGAAGCGACAACTGGCGTCGGTAACAATGCGCAAGCGCTTTAAATGTCCGTTTAAACGGCAGTGCCCCGTAAGGAGCCCGGAAATAATCCTAACCCTGTTTCTACTCAGTTTCATCAAACCAAGGGTACGATTGGGTGAGTAGTAAGCAACAAAAAGTTTTGACTGCCTAAGCTCTGGAGGAGATTCCCAGTGTGAGGTGGCCTTGGCTTTTTCCCACTCACTAATTACGTTTCTGCATATACAGAGTGGTAGTCCACAATAAGGTTCTGGACCATAGAAGGGAGTAGTGGATGCTCTTCTTGCGAGCTCGTTGCCGTAAAACCCCGAGTGCCCAGGTACCCAAAAGAGGGTGAGACTGTTGAGATTTCCCACCTGTTGGAGAATTTCCTGACAAACCCATACGAGCTTAGATGTGACAGTGAAGCTCGTCAGCGCTTTAATTGCTGCTTGGCTGTCAGTGAAGATTGCTATTTTCTTGTTGGTGTAGCCTTTGTCAAGGCATAGTCTAGCACACACCTCAATTGCGTTCACCTCCGCCTGAAACACGGTCGGATGTATTCCCATGGGAATAAAGATATTGGTATTTGGGCCAGTAATTCCAGCGCCAGATCCTGTATCGGTCTTTGAGCCGTCCGTGTAGAATTTTATGGTACTAGGGTGTAGTGATCTGAATCTGTCAGTCCAGTCCGCCCTTTCCCATATAGCTGCACTATAAGATGGATCAAAACGGAGAGTTTTGACCAGATGGTCTGATGGCATATCCAGTAACCTACTGCTATTTAACCATCCCTGTTGAACTGAGTTCAGTGGGGACGCCGCATCACAGGCTTTAAGCCTAATGACGGCTAGCTTTGCCACTGCCTCTATGTGTAAGTGGAGAGGTGGCACGTTTAGCAGAACTTCCAGGGCGGCAGTGGGGCTAGAAAAGAAGGCTCCAAGAACAGTCAGACAGGCCAGCCTCTGAATTTTATCGAGACACCGTCTCCCGTCAATGGTGGTTGCTCTTCTCCACCACACCACCGCCCCGTATTCCACAATAGGTCTAACAATTGTCTTGTAGATCCACAGAACTATGTGCGGCTTGAACCCCCATGCCTTCCCCGCATAGCTTCTGCTGATCCACAAGGCCTTAACTGCTTTCTCTGATACCAAACTGAGAGGCTTTTTCCATAGCAGTTTCTTGTCAAGTGTGACCCCCAAATACTTGACAGTTTCTGGCATTGTTAGCCTTGCATTATACGTGGAGGGACACTCTAGCGCTTGGAGAGTCCCTTTATTACTGAATGGTATCACGGCGGCCTTTGTTGGATTGACGCGCAGCCCGTTTGCTGTACACCAATCCTGGACTATGTTCAGAGCACTCTGCAGGACATCCGGTAGGACCTCCTCGAATTTGACTTTAACCGTGATTACCAGGTCATCCGCATACCCCTGTCTAGAGAACCTAGCTGAGCTAAGTCTCCACAACAATCCATCAACTACCAGACACCACAGGAGGGGGGATAGTACCCCTCCTTGAGGGCAGCCACGAGTGGCTAAAGCAGAAAGGGTAGTATTGCCTATACTGGTAAAGATTATTCTTGACGAGAGCATACGCTGCACCCAGGTAATTATCACCTTTGGCTCGTAGTGCCGTTTCTATTGATTTGAAGGAGGTGTTATCGAAGGCGCCTTCTATGTCGAGGAATGCACATAGTGCTGTTTCCTTATTGGACATGGTCACCTCGATCTCTTCTACCAAGCTCTGTAGTGCTGATTCCGTGGATTTACCCGGTTGGTAGGCATATTGTTTTGGGTGCAGCGGCCGTGTCTTAAGAATAGTGCCTCTGATGTGAGCGTCCAGTATCTTTTCCATAGCTTTCATCAGAAAAGATGTAAGGCTGATAGGGCGGTACGACTTAGGGTCGTCCGCCGGTCTTTTACCCACTTTGGGGATGAAGACTACCCTAACTGATCTCCAGGCTGTCGGAATATATCCCAAAGCATAGCTACTTCTATAGATGCTAACCATGATGCAATGGTATCAGTTCGCTTTGGCCTCTTTGAAGGAGCGCCGGAAAGATTCTATCCATGATGGGCGACTTGAAGGAATCGAACGTCCCAATTGCCCACCTAATCCTGCCATACGTGAAGATATCTTTTGCTGCTGCCCAGGCATATCTGCTTGCTCTGTTGGGCGGATTCATGCAACTGTGGCCATCATTCACGTTATAGTCTAGTCTGCAGCTGGGGAAGTGGGTTGCTAAAAGCAGCATGCCTGTGCTTTCGGCATCCCTCGTTATGTCCCCATTTTCACCCTTCAGAAAGTTGATAGAGCTGCAACCATTTTTGCCAAAATTTTGTGCAGTCTAGCTGCTTTGGTGGTGTTGTTGACGCTGTCGCAGAAATTAGCCCAACTTCGTCTTTTAGCGTCCCTAATCTTTTTGTTGTACTCCGTGAGGGTGGATCTAAACAAGGCCCAGTCCCCGTTGCGCTTGGCCTTGTTGAACAGCTTCCTCACTTTTTTCTTGAGGCTAGCTATCCCCTGATTCCACCACGGAACACACTTATTTTCTTTGAAGGCCTGCAAGGGGCAGTTTTCTTCATAGGAGGACAGAATTGCCCTGGTGGTTTCGTCCACAAGTCTTTCTAGACTCAACCACCCTGAGACTCTTTTGTCGATTTGCTGCAGATGCTCCCCCAACGACTCGGTATATCCCGGCCAGTTAGTGTTTTGAGGAACTCTTCGCTCGATTCCTGCAGCAACCGCAAAGCTTAAGTCAAAGCGTATGTGCATGTGATCAGATAAGGAGGGCTCATCCGACACATGCCAGGAACGAATTCGTTCCGCTATTGAGTTATTACACAGAGTAAGGTCAAGTACTTCTTGCCTTACTCTGGTTACAAATGTAGGCTGACATCCTCGGTTGAGAATAAATAGGTCAAGTGAAGTAATTAGTTCAAGTAGGTACTCACCTCTTCTGTTAGTGTCCGTGCTACCCCAGAGTGTATGGTGGGCGTTGGCGTCACAGCCTAGCAACAGGCCTTTACCGTTGGTCCTGCAGTGGAAGCCCAATTTCTGGATTTCCCCCGCTAGAATGTCCGTGTCGCTAAATCTTGCATGCTCACTTCGTCTAGGAGAGTATGTATCGGTATATCAGGCGGAGATGCTTGGACTGCTGCACGCGCTGGATCATATTCTGGAAGGCGGGATACTGGGGAAGAAAATTCTGATAGCACTCGACAACCAATCGGTGATCATGCAGCAATCTAACATCAATTCAAAATTGGTACTGGAGTGTGTCCAGAAGCTCAATGAGTGTGCTTCAATCAACGAAGTTACGCTAATGTGGGTTAAAGGACACGTAGGTACATTGGGGAATGAACTTGCCTATACCTTAGCAAAAGAGGGATCAGCGGAAAAGTTCCAAGGACCGGAACCCAAAATTGCTTTGGGAAACGGCATGATTGAAGCCAGGATACATGGCTGGATTGATTCCATCCATCGGCAACGATGGCGAAGCCTATCCACTTGTAGACAGGCTCGTAACGCAATTACCAGTCCACTAGGGAGGAAAGCCAAACATGTACTCAGTTGCACACGGAGCAGCTTAAGTTGGATAACTGCCTTAGTAACAGGACATGGTAATTTTATAGCTCATCTATCTAAGATGAAAATCGTGGAAGATGATGTATGCAGACTATGTCTGGAAGAGGCTGAGACGGCAGCGCACATTGTATGTGAATGCCCAGCACTAGCTTCAAATAACTAATTTGTGTGACAATACAAAGAGAGCCGTAGGGAAACTACGCCGAGGACCGGCCGCGTGTTTATGCACTCGTGTTCAGTACGAGGCATGATTGCCCCTAACTCCAGCTCCACACAGGTTTTTCCCAATAAATTTACAAAACCGTGTTAAGTAGGAGACAATTCGACACGGGTTCCTTGGGCGTGCGCTGTTGATAAATTTCCGTATCCAACTCAAAGGAAATTGTCTTGAATTCCGCACGTTGGAGGCATTGATTCCTCGTACTGCGAACGCGTTTGCAAATACGACCTCAGGCAAAAGCGACGCCGACTCAGCGTCGACCAAATGCCATCCATTGTAATCCGCACTTTTTCCCCGTGAATATTCTGTAAGAATGAATGAAGAATGCTCTTGAACAGGGCTGTCCAACTCGCCACCCGCGGGCCGCATTCTATCTTATTCGATTCAGTTTCTGCACTAGATATATGTATAAAGATATATATAAAGTACAGGGGCGTGGCGTGGGGGAGGCTTCAAGATTTAGGGGCCCAAAAGCCACGTGAAAGATTTTTCGAGCCATAAAAACAGCACGACTGCGAAAATAACACTCCGACAGGAAATTTGAACAAAAATTTTGCCAAACTTCGGAAAAATTAAGGGAAAGCTGGATTATTATGCCGTCCTTTCAAGGTCCTAAACAAGACGCTAAAAGTCCCCGTCTCTACGAGTGCCGCTAGCGGTGCTACAGAGGGTCAAAGACCCTCGAAAACAGGTTTTTTCTGAATATCTTGATAACGGTAGTATACACAAAAAATTCGTATATGGCAAATTTGAAGCTCTTGTGCTTTTTCAATAAACGATGGAAATACCGAATACGTTCGGGGACTCCTTACGGTGCCATGAGGTCTAACGGTATTTTTAACCATTTTTCAAGAAAATCTCTATAACGGTAACTCGTACTAAAAGCTTTTGTGTGGAAAATTTATAGCCTATAGAGTTTTGAAGAAAGCGGTCAAATTTCATATGAATACGTGCAGCCTTAAGGGCGCTTTGGGGTTTCAAACCTTAAAAAAATGTGTTTTTTTGGGGTTTTTCGTGAATGGCGCTAAGACGGGGAGGGTGCTCTCTGGTCTTCTGGGAGAAGTTTGTAGCTTATGTAACTGTTAGTAAGACGCCAAAAGTCCCCAAAGATGGGGGCCCTCCTAACGAAGTTATGAGGGTCCAAAGATTCAATTAAGCAGTTTTTGGGGAATATCTCTATAACGGTAACGTCCACGAAAAACTGTTATATGGCAAATTTGTAGCTTATACAACGCTCAACTAAATATCCGAATTTCAGATCGATGCAGGCAATGCTAAGGGTACTATGAGGGTCTGAACCATACAATAACGGTATTTTTCGGTTTTTCGTGAATTTCTTCAAAACGGGAACGCATTCGGGAGGGAGGCCTATAACAATTTGTTGCTTCTGTAACCTCAACTTAAAATGCCAAAACAACTCATCTATGCGAGCACCCCCAACGAAGCTATGAGGGGTCAAAGTTAAACAAAAAACCGCTTCTCGGAATTTTTGTAATAACGGTATCCTCTTTAGAGAACCAATATTAGATAAATTGGTAGCTCATGTGGCTGTTACTAAGGGGCCAAAAGTCCTCAACGATGAAAACCACCGTAGGGAAGTTATGAGGGTCCAAACATCCAAAAATGCAGTTTTTTGGGAATATCTCTATAACGGTAACGTGCACCGAAAACTGTTATATGACGAATTTGTAGCTTATACAACGTTTAATTGAATATTCGAATTTCAGATTGATGCGCGCAATGCTAAGGGCGCTATGATGGTCCGAACCATACAATTTCGGTATTTTTGGTTATTTTCATTAAATTCTCTGTAAAGGTAACGTATAACAGAGGCAGTCTGTAAAAATTTGTTGTTTGTATGGTTTCAAATAAAATGCTCCACCGATTTGAATGCGCCTGAGGCAACCATACGTGCATTACAACGTTTAAACTAACTAATTTTTGAGGAAGGTATGTGTAGTATGTAGTGTATGTGTGCACGTATGGTTGCCTCAGGTGCATTCATATCGCTAGAGCATTTTATTTGCGATCATACAAACAACAAATTTTTACAGACTGCCTCCGGTATACGTTACCGTTAAAGAGATTTTCACGAAAATAACCAAAAATACCGAAATTGTAAGGTTTGGAGCCTCGTAGCGCCCTTAGTACTGCACGTATTGATCTGAAATTTGAACATTTACTTAAGAGTTGTAAAAACTTCTAATTCGCCATATAACAGTTTTTGGTGCACATTACCGTTATAGGTATATTTCCAAAAAAATGCTTATTTGGATGTTTGGCCCCTCATAACTTTGCCTGGGGGGGAACTCCCATCGTTGGGGACTTTTGACGTCATACTAACAGCCACACGAGCTACAAATTTGCCTCAGACGGTTTCCCTCTAGAGGTTACCGTTATTAAAAACTTTCCGAGAAGCGGCTTTTTGTTTAACTTTGACCCCTCATAACTTCCTTGGCGGTTTACGGGTAAATGAGTTGTTTTGGCATATTAATTTGAAGTTACAGAAGCAAGAAATTATTACAGACTTCCATCCCGAATGCGTTCCCGTTATAAAGCAATTCACGAAAATAACGAAAAATACCGTTATTGTGCGTTTCGGACCTCATTTTTGGATGTTTGGACCCTCATAACTTCCGTAGGGGGGCTTCCATCGTTGCGGACTTTTGGCCCGTTACTAACAACCGCATGAGCTACAAATTTATTTCAGATTGGTTCTCTCAAGAGGTTACCGTTATTAAAAAATTTCCGAGAAGCGGTTTTTTGTTATCGCTTTGACCCCTCATAGCTTCGTTGGGGGTGCCCGCATAGATGAGTTGTTTTGGCATTTTAAGTTGAGGTTACAGAAGCAACAAATTGGTACAGGCCTCTCTTCCGGACGCGGTCCCGTTATGAATATATTCACGAAAAACCGAGAAGTACCGTTATTGTACGGTTCTGACCATCAGAGCGCCCTTAGCATTGCACGCATCAATCTGAAATTCGAATATTTAGTTAAGCGTTTTATAAACTACAAATTCGCCATACAACAGTTTTCGGTACACGTTACCGTTATAGAGATATTCCCCAAAAACAGTTTAATTGAATCTTTGGACCCTCATAACCTTCAAATTTTCCATACACGACTTTTTTGTGTATACTACCGCTATCGAGATATTCAGAAAAACCTGTTTTCGAGGGTTTCACAAAAAAAAATTGCTCCTGGCATGGATGCGCTATCTGCTGTAGCTGTAGCCGCGGTTTGAATTCTTTTTTCTAGCCAAGTACCATATGAGCAAAAATATTCTTTAGGTCCCTCTGAAAATAAACTATCTTAAAAAAATTTTTGTGGTAGTACCTTTTCTAAACTAATTCCAATCCAAAGTGAACTGAACATGAACTGTCAAACACGAACAAAATAGTTTGAGAGTGGTACTAAACTTAGTTCAAACTATTTAGTACGGCCTGTATATGTCGTTGAAGACTAAAATATTTTATCTTGCCTGCGGTATATATACGGTCATTAGGGCTGTGATGCAGAGGTCACATGTGATTTAAAACAAGTCTTGCCAATATTACTGCATTGAATTTAATATTAAGTGCAAAGGTTGAGGGATTTCAATCACACTTAAATCTATAGCTGAAACAATCGAGTTGAATTAATAACGTGTGGCTTTTATCAAATATTGTCTATAGCAAATTACAAACTTAGGCCGCCCACACACGAGCGTTCGAATCCATTTTTTGGATTCTTCGTTCTGACAAATTTATACATTTTCTTCGATTTTGACAGAAAGAAAATTAAAAAAAAATACGGATTCGGATTGATCGTGTGTGTACGGCATTATGGTAGATACGGCGCTCGTGTTCAAATCAAAGGTTCGCGAGATCGAATCCCATTGTAGACGCAGGTAATTTACTATGCTTAAATATCATCAACACCTAAAACCGTAAATGCTGCGCTGCGTGAGGGTTTTCATTTTAAAATAAAAAAACGATTGATCAAATCATTAATTTAATAAACATTAAATTAGAATGCAAAGAGTCAAAGTAGCTCTTAGCAAAGTTATTTTAAGTACGTCCGGCGTTCTTAATTTTAGTAGAAACACTATAACGTAAAAATCGTGTTTCAAAAGAGTGGCTTTAAGGTGGACTCACACTTTTAGTCATCAGTCACAGTCATTTGCCATACAAATTGACAAATTGTCAGTCAATCCATTAACTGACAATCTCTCAACTTGTATGGAAAATGACTGTGATGATGATTCAAAAGTGTGGATCAACTTTCCAGTTTTTTCTCAGTGTAGGGGAGGGGCACTCAAGAAGTTTGCGGGAGGGCCCCGACTGAAGTTGTTCCGCCACTGATAAAGTATCTCTGCATTCAAACGATCACAGATTTCGATTCAGTAGAAACTCATGGTGAATATGGTAATGTAAATGTACATAAAGATTTAAATTTTTCAGCTGCCCTATGGAAAAAATTAAAATTTAGTTTTCTGTCAAATGCGCAACATGATAATATTTTGTTGGTGCAATAAATTTATTTCTAATCGCTAGATATGCAGTTAGCATCATATTTAATGTAAAATGTCGATACGACTCCAGTAAAGATTACGGCCTCGGCTCAGTAGTACCTACACTTTTCGGTTTCTTTGTAGAAAAAATAGTTGCCTCTTTAAGGGCTGCATTAACTAAGGTATGGGTGTGTGGTTTTGACTGATATTTCAAAATTATGTAATAAAGTGCACTCAGCGCCCCGCCTCTCTCACTTGATCGGATCGAAACTTCATTGGGTGCATGTGAATATAAATCAGTACAGTTCTTGTGACAATGGGTGGGGTTCTGAAACACACCGTTCCCCTACCGGTTCGCGCAACGTTCCCTTTAATTTTAAATCAACCGACCGTTACGGATCAGAAACTTCTCCTTACAAACAGTATAGTTTGATTGATTGACAGAAATTTACAATCTGCCGTGGAACCGTGCATTTCCGCCCTCATTTATTTATGGGAACTTTGTGTTTCAGAACCTTACCCAATGTGTGATGCAACTCAACAAGAGGTAGTACGGGGTTAGTATTAGGTCAGAAATGACGCTTACGCGACGACGCTTGAAATTGAAACGCGTATAAGAGGGGATTCATACTATGGACAGGATTTACTAAAACCACTAAATTAATCGAGTCAAAACCCGCCTACTAGATTAAATCGTATGTCATTAAATTCAAAATGCATCGTAGAATGTACTTGCATTATTCAAATTACAGTACAATATGGTACAACTGTCAACTAAATCTAGGATTTAGCAAATCTTGTCGATAGTCTGAACCGCCCCCAAGAGTGTTTTAGATAAATCCTTAGATGAAAGAATGAAAATTTGTGATGGGAAAATTGAGACGATAGTGTGAACGAGATGTTTTCCTTGGTCGGGCAGTCATTGTAATGCGCTAGTGCAGGGGTTCACAAGCTGTGCATCGAGACGCACTGGGGCGTCGCCAAGTGATTGTAGCCGTGCGGCGTCGCGCGGCGAAAGGCCAGGATTTTGAAATATACTAAAAAAAATCACAATCAAAAAGGCGTAATTTCATTTTCGCCACTATGATTGTGAATTTATTTTATATATATTAAAAAATCGGCGTTGGCTATAAAGCTGCCGAAAAGTAGCAGTGGCGAAGCAAGGTATTTCGTGGACAAATTTCTGTGATTCTTCTTGATTGACATTAATCTGGAAATCGATTAAAATCTACCTAATTTTGAGTCGTTGATTCCCGATTTGAGGGCAAAAACAAAATACATATTGTAGTTGTCCACCACAGAATGGTACCCCGGTTTTCAATAACAACAAAAAAAACTGCGGAAGACCTAAGTTTTGACGTGCTGAAAAAATGTTACTGAACAGGCATTTTCAAAAATACCGGCAATGATTGACAAAAAAATAGCGAAAAATTACGAATTGAAAAGAGAGTCGAAATACGGAAAAGATTGGGACCACCTTCATTAGTGGTTTAAAAAGTGCAACAGATGAATATTACGACCCTTAAGGTCCATCTAGATTAGTCGCCAAATGGCTGTTATCATTCCATCCAAACATGTCGCCATTTGGCTGTGCGTCCAGTTTTGATATTCAATATGGCAACTCAACGAACCGCTTTGACAACCGCTTGTCAAATTCAAAGTGACAATTTTCCAACTTTTGTTCGTTCTTTTGTCTGAAAATGAATATTTCTTGAATGGCCGTGTAATAATACAAATGCGCAGAGTCCGATTTTGATAATTGAACTTAAAAAAATCACCAAAATGAAATTTTGGTTATGTCATTTTCTGTCTACATTTAGCTGCTAGTGTGGATGCTAAGTAGCAGCCAAATGGCTGCACGCGATGCCAGTTTTTGGACGCGCAGCCATTTGGCGCCTAATCTAGAGGGACCGTTAGGGATTATAAACATGCACGTATATAAGAAATGTGTAAATTTGTATAAATATTATGTGTGTCATAAGATAGCTTATAGCACCTTCAATAAATACTATTTTAAATATGTACTTAATTACATATAAGTTTGAGTGCATCAATTAAAACATTAAATTCTTCTGAGCATCCGTGAGCATTTTTATATAGATGTCAGATTACAGTCAATAAAGACAGCAGAAAATTGTACTATTAATTTAAGTCAACATGATAAGATTTTAATCTTAAGATAAGCGCTATTACCCATACAGGGTAGGGATGTCAAAAACCGGACGACTAGTCCGAAAACCATTTTTTACAGAACGGTTAACCGGTTTATTTTCGGTTGTTTCCTCCTCCCGGTTTTAACCCGGACGGTTGTTTGTTCTTGCGGTTAAAACCGGAAAAAAAATTCTTTCAAAATTCTTACAATTTTTTATATTTTCTTCATTTTTCAGTCTGCAATTCTGTTAATTGTCGCCTGTGAAAAATTTCGTTTTCAAATTTCAGCCCTTAAACATATTTTCGAGCATTCACCTTATTGCTACCGTCAGAGAAACTTACTTATTTGAAAAGTCAGAAAAGTACTTCAGATACGGTTTTAATTTTTTATCCCAAGTTTTTTTCAAATAGTCTTGAAAATGACATCGTTTAAATGGCGACCCCCATTGTGCATACACTGATTAAGTCGATTTTTGAAGTTCGTCTCCACTCTTTGCAGCATATCAATCGGTATGTTGACAATGGCATCGCGAATGTTGTTCTTGAGGTGAGCTATGGTCCGTGGTCGATCAACATAAACCAAGGATTTAAAATAAACCCAAATCCGCCAAATCTGGAGAGCATGCCATGGCCATGGGAGATCGCCTTTGAGAGAGATGAGGCGGTCGGGGAAAAATTGTCGCAACAAATTCATTGAGCCTCGTGCTATGTGTGCTGTGGCTCCATCTTGCTGAAACCACACATCCCTAATTCTCATTTCTTCGAGGCTTGGAAAAAAATCCTTGATTATGTTCCAAGTGAGCGACCGTTAGGAAAGAAGCTCTCTAGATCAGAGCATGATGGCAATCAACTACATTGGGAGACAAACTTGGGGACCTCCCCCTCCCGATGCGCTCCTCCTACCCCTTTATCCGCCCAACTCACCCCTCGGGAGTTTTTTCCAATTAGAAGTCCAATTAGTAAGTTTCTCTAGCGCACCCTACACGTGCATATGATACGAGCACCAGCAATAGGAGTGTTTATGCATTTTTTTACTAAAATTGTAAGCGAATAAAATGAAAAGACGCGGTTAACCGGAAAACCGGTACTTTGAGCCCGGTTAAAACCGGACGGTCCAACCGGCTTCGCAAAAAACCGAAAACAACCGAAAACCGGGTTATGAGCCGGTTTTTGACATCCCTAATACAGGGTGAGCCATTCAAATATGTATGTATAGATACGTAGTGAATTGAACTGAACATCACTTTTTTGTTCAACAAATATTTTTTTTACTTCGGCGATAAATTTAGGATTTATTTACCATTAACAATATACTAGAATCTTCAGTATTAATATTGACCACTTTAGCTTCAACAATTGTTAATAATTTCCAAAGCTGAATAGCGTGAGGTGTGTTTCGGGGCAACCTATATCCAGGGATTTGGAGCGGAGCGGAGCGACCTTAAATTTCGGAGCGAAAGAGCGGAGCGTGGAGCGATTTTTTGCAGGCTGGAGCGGAGCGAATTTTGCTTTGAAGATCGCTCCTCTCCGCTCCGCTCCGATGTAAAAAATCAAAAAATTCCGAAAAAAAAAGGTTTTTTGTCGACAAATTTTTCATTTTATGGAACGAATTGATGATTTTGGGCTATTTAAAGGCGAAGAATTCACTGAGAGACTTGCAAAATTTCGTATTATTGTGAAATTCATTGTGATAAAAGAGGTTTTGCGTTTAGTCATAATCATCACTCTTCATTATTAAGAAATTCAAGATCATTCAGGACAGAAAAGTCCTGTCCTGTACTCGATAAATGAAACGCCCTTTTTAATTTAAATTAGTTATTAGGTGCGTTTTATTGGATGGAGTACAGGACAGCCCAGCTTCCATAACCATTTGAGAGATCTCGTTCTATACGGGATGTCCGGAAACTATCGCATAAAAGCACCCAAATATGACTCCTCGTGATATTTCCAGCAAAAAGGAGTATAAAAAAATTATTAACTCTTCAGCTTCCACAGACATTTAAAGGTTTTCCAAAAATTTAACATTTTACATATACATATTTTCTTTCGGTAGGGCCCAACAATTTTTCCTAAGAATAAACCCCATAAAAATTGGATAAGCAGTTTAGTTTTTACAGTTTTACACAGCTTCAAAGACTAAATTTTGTGATCTTACTGCATATACATTTTTTTCCCACGGAGGTGTTAGTGGTAGCATTTTTGGAAAATCTTTAAATGCTAAGGAGTTAAGAATTCAGCACCTATTTTGCTGGAAATGACATTAATAATCAGTCTTGACTCGGTAATCCGGATCTCCTTTAATCCGGATATCACGCTAATCCGGACGACTAAATATTTCCACTATGTTTTCTATAGTCCGGATTTCGGCAGCAATGTTGACTCTAAAATCCGGATATTTGAGATTTTCAGTGTGAAATGGTAGATTTGGTCTCGTACTTTTTTACGGGACTGTTTAGCAATTGACATGATGCTGGCTAATTTCTAACAAATAAAACATTTATCGACTTTTGTTCCGCCTTTTTATTTGTTTGGATTGTTTTTCCTTGAAAAAAGTGTTTGCGCTAATCCGGATGTTCTAATGATCCGGATTACCCCTTGCAATAATTGATCCGGATTACGAAATTGGTGCTATCCTGTTCTGTACTTGATCGAATAAAACGCACCTGTTAAGTCATATTCTATAATACGTGAGTAGATATACGTTAAATTGAATAATTCGCGGAAAATAATAAATATTTACTAAGAACAATGAAGTTTTGTTGTATTTTTGTAATGGAGCGGAGCGGAGCGAAAAAATTTTAGTCCGAGCGGAGCGCTGGAGCGGAGCGGTTTGAAATTGGTCGGAGCGGGAGCGGAGCGAAAAAATGTGTGGCTCCAAATCCCTGCCTATATCATTCATGAAAAAGGTAAAAAGGTGGTAATCCTAAGCGTGGCGTATTTGTCACTCCCACTAGGAAAAAGTGTACTTAATAAGACCTTCCGAAGAACTTTCTTGGAAGGAAAAAAAGCCTTCTTTTTACCTCCCTTTATATCTACCATTTTACATAGCCATGTCCGCGGAAAGAATTCATTCCAAGAAGGCATTCTGTGGGAGTACTTTGGAATGATTAAAAAAAATCTTCTTTGGAGGCCTTATATTTAGTTCTTTGGAATGAAATAGTAAGGGTTTCTAAAAAGGCCTTATTTGCAGTACTGGAATGGATTAGAAAAAGCTTATAGAATAGTAATTTTGCACTAAAACAAGACATCTTTTTTTGTGCATCCAGTGTGATTTTGTTTCATATAATAACATAGAGTACTTCATAAGAAAAAGTACTTTATAATAAAACTTCTGACCGATAAGAATGAAAAACATTGGTTGACAGCTAACACTTTTTAACATATTGATTACTGCGATTAACTGGTACTTAGATTATAAAAAAATAACAAAATTGTGCGTTCACCGCATAATTGTGAATGATTTGCATTTACATTTTAAACTCATTCTAAAGTCCTCCTTTTTACTTCCTTCGAATGAAAAATAATCATTCTAGACACCTTCGAAATGCCTCCCCGAGAATGATTTCACATTGTCTTTTATTTCATTCGCAATCCCTCCGCAATTACTTCCTGGGAATGAAAAATACCTTCTAAAAACATTCTCCGGGAAGGACTTCTAATTTTTCCTAGTGGGTAATAGCTTGAATTTATAGGATGCAACACTTTCAGAATTACGAAAATAATTTCAAGAAATGTATTGCAAAATGTTCGGTAAAAATTGTGTATCTTCGATTTTTGACATATGATCGTAGGCAAATGATGAGAAGCATTTTCTGTTCGGTTGTGGTTCCGAAAGTGAACAAAAATCGGAGAAGGGAAACAGGGCAATTTTTTATTTAATTTTGTTTTTCAATTTTTTTGGCATTATTTAAAAAACAGTTGAAGCAAATTCCTTAAATGGTGCTTTAGTGTTCCAGAGGGCCCACTTTGTTTTGCCCAAAACCGGCCATGATTTACTTGAATAAATAATTGGCGTGACACTCCAACATAAGACCAAGGCTGCAGTTGTGTTAGTGACATCCAGTTTGCAAGATCTCGCCTACTTTTTTTGTAGAGATGTTGAGATTAACAGCACGCTCACCAAAGTAACTGATCCCCATAAGGCCACACACGGTCATTTCGAATCCATATTTTTTTTTTTAATTTTCGTTCTGTCAAAATCGAAGAAAATGTATGAATTTGACAGAACGAAGAATCCAACAAATGGATTCGGACGCTTGGTGTGTCGGGCCTCAGTGGCGCAGATAAGGGGGGGGGGCAAGGGGATCACCCCCCCCCCTCTCTTCGGTCACCATTTTTGTATTATTACTTAAGGTACGTAAAACAAAGCAAACGTGTGTAGTGTTTCATAAAAACGTAAAATTATTTTCAGAACAGCAATAGAAAATTTAGCACTTCCTCAAATTTCAATTATGTATTATAATAACACTGAAAAAATGATTTGCTAAAAACAAGTGAACGTATCGACAGAATAGAAACACTACAGCATAGGGCTTTACGTTCATCTACTTTTTCACACAGGATCTGGAGTTTCGCACAGGCAAGTCCTACTGAAGTAATCTAGACGCAGCGGCCGCTCTACTCCTTGACAAAGGGCAAGATAACAAATCGAGTGAATAGGTTAGGTGCAGGAGCCACTAGAATTGACATCTAGTGCACTTAGACCGAAAGATTGGTCCATTGTGATACCCCATGGAAGAAGAAAAGTACGTACTAAGTCATGCTGTAAAACAAGCCCGTTCTGGCAATATACTTATTGAGCAATATTGGGCTCACATCCCGAAGATCATCGTCCATATCATAGAAAAACCTAGAACCAAGAATACGTCTTCGTACCTCGGCCAAGGCCGGACACTGACAGAGAAAGTGATGCACGCTTTCTTCCTCTTCTTCGTCATCACAACTTCTGCAATAGTCATTATGGGGAATGAGGAGTCTCCTTGCGTGCTCCCCAATAGGACAGTGCCCCTTTATAGCACCGAGCACCCCACCAATGTGTTTCCTGTCCAGTGACAATAATATTGTTGATCGGGCCGAGTCAAGCCGTGGCCAAATCAACCTAGTTGTCGCGCAAGTGCTGCCGTGAGTCCATCTGGCACTAGCCCTGAGCAAAACAGCCGCTTCTACTGCCACTCTGCAGGAGGAAATCGGCGTTTTTAGGTTACTAAGATGGTCCTCTAAATTCATATTTGTCGCATTACGGGCGAGGCGATCCACATTACAGTTCCCCGCGAATCCACTATGACTAGGTATCCAACAGAGGGTAATTTTGAAAAAAACGACCCATCTCTATAAGAGCCGAGCGGCAGGTTTCGACAGCTTTAGATGTTGTCAGGACCGAATCGAGAGATCGAATTGCAGCCTGGCTGTCAGTGTAAATAGTGAAATCCCTCGCAGTGACGACATGATTACCTAGCCATGTTAAGGATTCCATAATCGCCGAAATCTCCGCCTGCAGGACGCTACAGTAATTAGGCAGACGAAATGACAGGTTAACATCAAGAACATCCGAGTGGATGCCAATACCCACTCCTTCGTGTGACTTGGAGCCATCAGTGTAAATAGCAAATGACTCAACGTCCCGAGGCATGTTGTTGTCCCAGTAATCCCTCGACGGAATCAAACTGTAATGGCTCTTACCAAAAGCGTATTTAGGAGTAGTATAGTCAGTTTCCAAAGGTAGGTTAAAATTACTTAGTATAAGCGAATGCCCATAATCAAGCGTTCGCCACTGATAAGTTTCCCGCAGTCGCAAAGCAGTGTTAGCAGCCAGCTTTTGACCGAACAAATCCAGTGGCAGCAGGTCAAGTGCGTATCCAGTCCGGCTGAGGGGGTGGTACGAAAGGCTCCAGTTATGACAAGAGAAGCCATTCTTTGTACCTCGCCAGTAAGTTATTATAGGCTGTCTTGCTGAGTGCCGTGCACCATACACATACACCGTATAATAGAATAGGACGGACAACAGCAGTGTAGATCCAATGTAAGGCTTTTGGCTGCAAGCCCCAAGTTTTCCCTACGGCTTTCCTACATGTATAGAGTGCTATAGTTGCTTTATTCACTCGTTCCTGAATGTTAGGCCTCCAGCAAAGCTTCCGGTCTAACAAGATGCCAGAAATTGATGCGAGGAATATAAACTAGACGGAGACATGCTGTTAGTATGCTCTCTATCCAAGGATAGGTAATGTCTAAGCATTGCTGCAAGTCTGCAGGGATAATGCCATCAGGTCCCGCAGATTTGAACGGCTTAAAACTAGATATGGCTCACAATATCTTCTCCCGAGATAAGATCGAATCACTATCACACGGTGCTGTGTGACTCAAAGGGAATTTAGGTGGTGCAGTTACCGAGCTTTCCGGGAAATGAGAGTCAAGCAATCGTCTCAGTGCTCGAAGACATCCACGATCCGTTTCCTTTTGAAGGAAACTGGGCATCGATGGATTAGTTGCCATAATTTTTCTAAATCTTGAAGTCTCAGATGACCCTTCTATACTCTCGCAAAAGCTTTGCCACGCATTGCGTTTGGACGCTCTTACCTCTTTTTTGTAGGAACTGAGATGTTTTTTGTATGAGATCCAATCCGACTCCGTCCTAGAAGCTTTAGCCTTATTGAAACTTCTCCTGCTCACTGATCTCAATTCGGAAATCTTGGGACTCCACCATGACAGTTTTTTCTTGGCAGAATATGAGATGGCAGGGCACGACGATTTACCAGATCATCGAGCTGTTGCTCGCTGTGGGGCAGAGTCGGTAATGCTGGAAGCCCTTCGGTAAGGGCAATATGAAATCTAGAGTGATTTCCATGACTTCTTGCCTATTTATTGTTATAAAAGTCGGCTCACAGCCTACATTACATACGAAGAGATTGGTTCCCATTATATATTCGAGAAGCAGTTCGCCCCGCTCATTGGTGTCAGAGCTACCCCAAATGATATGGTGTGCATTAGAGTCGCATCCTAGAATCATATCAGTTTCCGACGCCTTTGCTGCCGCTATGGCTTCTTTTAAATTAGAGGGAGGTAAGTGATCGGCATCATGAGGCATGCATGCCGATGCGACCAAGTATACCCTACCCCGTAGTTCCAAACAGACTAAAACACAGTCACTGTTACTGAATTTCGGTAGTAAGAAAGCCTTAACGGTCTTACTAACAAGAATGCAGGATCGGGGTCTATCCCGTCCCGTAACGCAGAAAATTGTATAGTCAGGACACCTCAGACCCTTAACGAGGCCATCTCTCACCTAGGGTTCCTGAACCAAAACAATATCTTCTTTTGTTCGTGATAAACGAAGAATAAGAGCAGCCGAAGCTGCTTTTGAGTGGTGAAGATTCATTTGGAGAAATCTTACCATAAGGCTTCTCTCTCAACAACGGTGACGAGCAGAGCGATAAGCGGTCATCATCCGCGATTTGATCTGCCGACCTTAACTCTGCGAGAGCCGGACCGTCAGCCGCAACCGTCCTTTCATCCCTTGATTGAGTGATGACAGGTGCAGGCTCGAGGGCCCTTTTGATGTCGCTTTTATACACGCGAAGTTTTAATTTGATGAAGCCGAACCTAACAGCTCCGCCTGACATGCTTAACGGGGCCAAAGACTCCTTGTTGATAAGTAGAACCGCACAGCTGCGATTATCCACCGGCTCCTCCAACTTTATGATTCGCCAATTGTCGGTTGGAATATCTACATTGCATGTACGGATCATCTGCATAATTTGGTCCTTGTCGGACATAAATGGTGGCAGCAATACACGAGCCCTAGGTCGCGATGGAATTTTGTCCTTGGTCACGACTTCCAGCCTAGCACCAGGCCAAACCTCTCCCGCCTTGCCAATAGAATACTTAAACATGGAGGCTGATCTTTCATCGGCGAACTTCATCAGTTTAACGCCTTGAAACCAGCCTCCATCCTCGCACACCGGTGGTGGACCTGGAAAGACCTCCATGACGCACTGGTAGCTGACGGACAAAATTCCCTCGACAAGAGGGAATGGTCCCTCATGGTCGTTGCTCCGAAACGATTTACATAGTGGAACCAGCTGATGTAGAGACAACACAAAAATTCATTCTCACAATGGCAAGACTTATAGAGTTTGTTTAGAATTTAAAATTTAAAGCTTGATGTAAGAAATCGTAAACTAATTCGAAACTTTGTTTTACACTTAAACACTCGATACATTTTAGAAAACTCTGCTCTCATAAATGTTTAGTCAACAAATTGTGCTCGCTTTCATTACTAACCTCCTGCAGTTGTTTTCATAAAAAAACGTTCCTTAAAAAACTGGGCAGCCGCAAAACTTTATAGCCGGATTTCTTCAGGGATTTCAACGTGGTCTATTTTTATAAATGCACCACCTCGACAGTTTTTAAAGAGAATAAGGTCAGTGCTAGTTAAATCGGCGGAACCTAGTAAAATTCCAATATTACCATTTCGGAGGGAAGGAGCTCTGGCAATGTGTTTTGTGGTTCGAACCCTCATCTTGCTGAAATCCAAACCACCTTGTTCGTAGTTTGCCCTCCAATACTAGATGAATAAATGCAATCGGAACCAACTGAAGAAATCCACTTACGTAAAGGTTTGGCGAATTAAAGTTCCATGGAAATTATGGAAAACGATTAGAACAAAAAATTATGATGAAAATAATGCCTTTGTACATAACATTTCTCACAAAAGAGAAACGCCGTTATGCGGTCAGTGTTTATGCGACTCCCTATTTCTCATTTCATATGAATTTCTTCAGGAGCTCAATATTTATTCAGTGGACGTGCTTCCATGTCACTCATCACCAGTGTTGCCAATTTAGCCGGAAACCGTGCTGTTTAGCCGGAAGAAATTTCTAATTCCGGCCGGCCGGATTTTTAGCCGGAATTGTTTTTCTTCGACCGTTTTTCCGGTTAAAATTACTTTATGAATTTTTTTTTACTTTGGAAGTAGAATCAATTTGTTAATAGGCATTCACAAACAAAATAATTAATCGCCGTCAAATTTTTTCTACATACACTTACTGTCGTGTATTAGGGTAAGTACCTTACCTACTATGTCCACCTAGAGGAAAACTTGCATTTATGTCTCCTGGGAAAAATTTGCCGCGGAGACTTGCCTTTTTTCAATAAATTTAGGGTAATGGGTTTCACGTAAACTGACGATATTATAGTACCTATTCTAAGTAGAGATGTAAAGGATGTCCGCATTCGCATCCACAATCGCGGATTATTCGTAAAAGTTAAACTCCGCATCCGCATTCTCATCCTCATCTTACCAATATTTACATCCGCATCCTCATCCGAAATCCTCATTTTTGTATGCAGACAATTAGCGGATATTTGCCACTCACGTGCACGTTACATTGTAATGCTTGAAATACATATCGCGCAGAAGCAGCAGCATGAGCAGAATTTCATAGCTGACAAATATGCTGAATGCCGAGCTTTCTGCCCAGCATTTTTGTCAGGAATATAGAATAGAATGCATTGCGCTTGACATAGATAGATAGATATATTTATTTCATAATGTTTAAATAGAAAATTTACAATTATAATTACAGTTACATTCGCTTATAGAATTCAATGAAATATTGGAACATTTAATGTTCTAATACTTAAAACAGCATTAAGAACAGTGATAAATGTCACTTCAATCATGGTTAACTTACATAATGGAAAAAATTAAGTATTTCGCGATGCTGCTACTGCTGCGTAATATGTATTTCATACATAACTATAAAGACATGCATTGAGACAAATTGTATTCTGTATCGTGTACACAACTGAACTTCAATTTGTCGGTCAGCTCAGCAGTTCGCAGTTTTGTGACTAGTGTTTGAGTGGTTTTGTTTTGAATGAATTGGGCTGAGGGGGGTGAAGTGATATTTTTTTTAAGGTGTAGCGAAGTAAAGACGTATGCAACTTTTTTATTTTTAACCACAGTAATAAGAGGAATTTAATTTTTTTTCCATCTTCATGAAAAGTATGAAACCTAAATATGTATTTTTTTTACATATTCGATCTTATCCTCATCCGCACCCTCATCCGCACCCTCATCCGCTTCCTCAAAAATGTCTCCATGAATATCCGCATCCGCAACCGCATCCTCAATCTTATACTATTTTGCATCCGCATCCTCATCCGCTAAACAACATCCGTTACATCTCTAATTCTAAGCATGTAATTTACTAACCACCAATATGCTGAATAATTTGCAAAATGGAAGACAGTAGATAAAATTCTTTGCTGAGCAATTCTTGGAGTATCGGGGTACCTGAACATTTTTCAAAGTGTCAATTCTTTACCACAGATAACGTAAGCATGCGAGAATAAGTACAAGGGTGAAAACCTTTTAGCGCGATTCATAGATATTGGTAATATTGCAAGAACTTTGTTGTGTGTATATATTTCGGGGGCAACTTACCCCCTTCTTCAGCACAAAAGCTTAGTGCTGGATAAGGAGGTCCCCAAAAATATACTCACTTAAATCTAATTGTTGTAGTTTACTGGGCAAGCTACTTGCAGCTACTTGATTCATAGAAACTACACATTTTCGTAGATGCATTACATTTTGTTGTTGGGTTTGTAGCAACAGATTTATCAAAAATCTATACCATTTCTCGGCCAAGCTCATAATTTTGGAACATCAATTTTGTATCTTTGGAGCATCAAATTCGTTATTGCGGAACATCAGCCAGCAATGGAACAATGGAACATCTATTTCGAACTATGGAAAATAAAATAAAATTTGGAGGGCTAAAATTCGAAAATGAATAACAAGCTTGACACACATATTTTCGAATGATGCAAATTTATCATCATTAACACGAGTTCCAAATTAAGCATTTGGACCATCATTTGCTCAATAATGACTGGGGACGCCTGCTGTAAAATTAAAGAACAAGAATGCTTACGAAAATATTAAATTTGTTATCAATCTTTACCCATTTAAGAAAAGTGTGTCCTCAAATTATTGAACTGAATATTCACCAAAATATCGCAATTGTGAGGGACATTTACACAAACGTCAAAAGTAAATGACGAAAGCATATGTCTCACCCCAATTTCGAACTTTCATCATCATGATGGATTATCGTCATGATGATTTCGATATGTGTCTTGAGCCTAAAATGGTTAAACTTTAATCAATGACTGTAATGCCAGCGATTTAGCATTATCTGCGTAAAGCATAGTTTACGGGTAGTACTCCAGAAAAGAAATAAGATTATTAAAATCAGTTTTTTACTATATTTTTTCGTAATGTGACTGTTTTGTATGATTTAGCCGGTTTATTTGGCCGTTTTTCTGGCTGAAATCTATTTAGCCGGATTTTTAGCCGTTTTTGAAAAAAATATAGCCGGTTTTCCGGCTAAATTTAGCCGTTTTCTAAATTTCCAGTTGGCAACACTG
Source organism: Microchrysa polita (assembly GCA_949715475.1). Lineage (NCBI taxonomy): Eukaryota > Metazoa > Arthropoda > Insecta > Diptera > Stratiomyidae > Microchrysa > Microchrysa polita. The sequence continues at coordinate 7,078,796 of OX454417.1, forward strand.
CTCATCACACCTAAACAAAAACTTTAGATCTTGTCTTCCGGAAATCAAAGCGCGGCATATCGCATTTAAATGAAACAAAAAAATTGAATGCTTCGTTCTCTATTTGAAAATTAGGTAGCCCTCCCTTGGTAAAACTTAGGGATCATGCAATGTCCTTAGTTGTGGTGAAAAGGAGAGGCGGAGAGGAATAATTCTACAATTAGTATCTTTTTTTAAAGATGACCTAATTAGCACATTTGCTTTTCGAAAGTAGGGCGGGCCGCATGGCCTCGAAATTTATAGCAAATATAGCTGGCTGCTACAGTGTCCTATAAGTTTGAAAATTTTAGAAATATATACTCACGAGTCACGAATTTTTAAGTTATCGGAAATTTTGATTTTACTTTATTCACATATACTGGGCATTCCCAGCGAGCTCTCGTATTCACAATTCCCTTTTCTATGGACATATAACACGGTTTTAACACTGTTCCGGCCAGAAAAGGGGCGATGCTAGGTGTTTCGTGACTCCGAAAAGTTTGGGAGCCACTGATCTAACCCAATATAAAGCTCTGGTACTCCAATCACAGTAGCGAAAATTTTTACGAAAATTGGAATACTGTCGATTTACTCAACATAGTAAAAAAAGCCAAAATTATTTCAGGACTCAGTTTTTTCGTATATGGCAAAATTGCTATCTACGAGGGTGGTCTGATAAGTACCTAGCCTACAAAAGAAAAACAAACAATTTTGGAAAAGTGGCGATTTATTTTTTAATATAGTATCCTTTTAGCTCGATACACTTGATCCACCGATGCTCCAACTTCTTTAACCCGTCTGAATAATACGTTTTTTCGAGGCCTGCAAATTTGACCTCCTCCGTGGCGGCGATGACCTCCTCATTCGACTGAAATTTCTGTCCGGCGAGTGACTTTTTCAAGTTTGGAAACAAAAAGAAGTCGCACGGGGCCAAATCTGGAGAATACGGTGAATGGAGCAGCAGTTCGTAGCCCAATTCGACAAGTTTGGCATTGGGGGGCGGAGGTGTGACCCGGTGCGTTATCATGGTGGAAGAGAATTTTTTTCTTTGCCAAGTGGGGCCGTTTTTTCTTCAATTCGGCGTCGAATCGGCTCAATAATTCGGCATAGTGCAGCCCTGTGTACGTGTTGCCCTTCTGCAGGTAGCCGATGTGGATCACACCTTGTGAGTCCCAGAAAACTTTCCGGCCGATGGGACAGTCTTGGCCTTCTTCGGAGCACGTTCGCCGGGTGAAGTCCACTGTTTCGACTGTTTCTTGATCTGTGGTGTGTACCAGTGTTTCCAAGCTTCGTCGACTGTCACGAAACGACGCAGAAACTCCTTCGGATTGCGCTTAAACAGCGTCAACCACTGCTTTGAAGTGGTCTCACCGTTGCGCTTGTTGTCCGGAGTAAGCAAACGCGGCACCCATCGCACTGACAGCTTTCTCATGCCCAAAATTTCATGCAGGATATGATACCCACGTGATCTTTTCAAATGCCTACTGTCTCAGCTATCTCTCGAGCCTTCAATCGGCGGTCTGCCAATACGAGATCGTGGATTTTTCGCACGTTATCCTGCGTGCTAACCGTTTTCGGAGCACCTGGACGTGGCTCATCGAAAACCGACGAGCGACCACGTTGAAAATCGTTAAACCAATTTTTGACGGTCGCCATCGAAGGAGATGAGTAACCGTACACAGGATCCAAACGCTCTTTGATTTCGCTGCGCGATTTCACTTCCAAAAACAAAAATCGGATCACCGACCGATATTGCTCTTTTCCATTTTTCAAAAATCGGCGGACACTCCAGCTTTTACACGCGGCCAAAGCAAAACTACTAGTCTACTAGAAGAATATACTACACGATAGTAAATTGCTCACCCGATACTGACACCTTCAGGTGGGGAGGCTGGGTACTTATCAAAATGGCTAATTTGAAGTGTAATAAGTACAGAAATTGTTATTCTGAAATGCAACATTTGATAACCATGAAAGTATAAGCAATCTTGCAAAATTCAAGCATCACAGTGGGGGACCTTAATATCGAGTATGTAGACAACTTCAACTATCTGGGTTGTAACTTATCAAAGGACGCCAACGAAACCGACGAAATTAAGCGACGGATACAACTAGCCAATAAGACATATTTCTCGGTCCTCCCTATAATTAATTCGAAACTTGCGCACAGGAACACGAAGCTCCGCGTGTACAAAACGATCATCCGACCCGTGCTATGTTATGGCTGCGAAACATGGACCCTCACCCAAGCCTCCGAAATTTTGCTAGACCGATTCGAACGAAAGGTCCTTCGGCGAATTTTCGGGGCCGTTCGCGAGCGAGACCAATGGCGTATCCGGTACAACCATGAGTTGTATCAATTGTACGATGAGCTGGAAGTATCGAAAATCGTGAAGCTTCAACGTTTGCAATGGACGGGGCATGTACAACGGATGGACGATAATCGCATGCCAAAGAAAGTGATGATCGCACAACGAATTGACGGAGCGAGGTTGCGTGGACGACCGAGAGCTCGCTGGGAGAACTCCGTAGGTGAAGACGCCCACCAGCTGCTGGGCTTCCGAAACTGGAGGACGAGGTCACGTAACCGCGACAATTGGAGGTCAACGATTCAGGCGGCCAAGGCCCGACGTCGGGCTATCGTGCCACATTGATGATGATGAATCTTGCAAAATGACCCCCCCCCCCCTTTCTCCGAAAAGCTATCTACGCCACTAAGCGGCCTGAGAGTATTCGTTTAACATATCAGTCAGATCATAGTCTGTGACTTCGTCACTTCGAAAAGCACCATAAACTGAATTCGCTCCGGAAGAGACTCGAATCGACGACTCTGTGCATGGAATATGAGCGCACTAACCACTAAACCAACCATACTACTATAGTTTTAATTAAAAATAAATAAATAACAGGCGCGACAATCCAACATTGGACTAAGGCCGCAGGATGTGTTAGTGACATCCTATTTCCAAGATCTTATCTGCTTTTTGTTGAGGTAATGAGATCAGCATCACGCTCAGCAGTGTTATTTATCCCCATAAATGGGTACTCGTTTAACATCTGAGTGAGATCATAGTCTGTCACAAGCTCGTGAGTTCGAAAAACACCATGGAACACGGTGAGATTCGAACTCATGAGCCTGTGCACCGAAGGTAAGCGCACTAACCGCTAGACCAGCCAGACATCAGTGTTTTAATTAGTCCAGATATTATTCGCCGGCCCTAGGAGTAGATGGAAAGATTTACGCTTTTATTCCACTGAAGGACACCTAAAGCTTTTTTTATTTCCAGAATGATACGGATTAAAACCTTCCTCATCCTTACCCTATTGGGCGTGGTCACAAACTGTTATGATGACACTCCAGCGGTCAACTATCGCCTAACCGAAGCAATATGGCCATCCTACTACAGAATTCAACTCACCCCGTACTTGCTTGCATCCGACGGAATTAGACAATTCACTTTTGATGGCTACACCGAAATCACTTTTCGACCACATCAGACAGGATTGAGGGCAATCACTTTGCATGCCCGAGATTTGACCTTCCGCGATGTTACACTGATGTCTGGAAATAATGTTCTGAATATCACAAATGTCACGGCTTCCGATCCGGATAATAATCAATTTACCGTCAATGTTCAAAATGAATTGAGCACGAATTTGAATTATTTGCTGAAGTTTAACTATACCGGCGAAATGGGTGACGATATGCGCGGCTTTTACAGGAGTAAATACACAAATGCCAGAGGGGAAGAGGTGTAAGTTTAAAAAAAAATATTTCATTCTGTCACAATTTGCAAACTGCAAATTACTATGTTTTTCTGTTAATTGCAAAAAATTTATTACAGTTACATCGGATCAACTCATTTCCAAACAACTGGCGCTCGACGTGCTTTTCCATGTTTTGATGAGCCAAAATTCAAGGCAAAGTTCAAGATTGACCTCACCTACCCCAACCAATTTGATGCAGTGAGCAATACGTTAAAGGAGAGTAGAACGTAAGTGATGCTTAATTATGGCAATATACCGGTTTCCATTCAGGGAAATCATAACGCCTGTTTTTTCTCCTTTTCCTTACATTTCTTAAATATACAGTTGTCCAATTTTAATAATAACTGTAGGTTAAGGGGTGCAGAAAAGAGGGGAAAAACAGTCGTTAAAATTTTACCAAAATGCAGTGAATGTTTAAACGCCGATTTCAACGCATCACAAAATAAAATAAAAATAAAAATTTCCTTTGACTGTCAATCATAAAAATATGACTGATGTGTGGGAATCCGCAAAGCTTACAAATCCCCTCATTTCCCCTATATACATTCCTGCCTTCTTCTCTGCCAAGCATAGCTTCAAACCCTGCTGAATCTTGTTTGTTTCTGATGAAACTTCCTTTTTCAGCGAATCGGGCGGGATGGTGAAAGCCCTTTTCAAAGAAACACCCATTATGTCATCCTACTTGATCGCCTTCATGGTTTCGGATTTTGCCGGACGAGGCGATAACAACTTTCGAGTATTCGCCCGACCTGAAGCGTACAATCAAACACAATTTGCCCACCAAATCGGACCGAGATTGCTGGCTAATTTGAACAGTTTCACCAACTACCCCTACAACAATATTGGCTTGGAAAAGATGGACTTGGCGGGTATTCCCGATTTCGCAGCTGGCGCTATGGAGAATTGGGGTTTGCTAACCTATCGTGAAACCTCATTGTTGTATGACCCGGCCGTTTCGACGTTGTACAATCAGCAGCGTGTGGCCACGGTTATTGCTCACGAGCTGGCACATCAATGGTTTGGTGATTTGGTGACGTGTGATTGGTGGGGATACACGTGGCTTAATGAGGCTTTTGGACGATATTTTCATTATTTTACAGCTCACGAGGTAAGTAAACATGTTGAGTGATGAACTTATGGTTGATGGTACTAAAGGCAGGATTTTTTTCTATAGGTCGAACCCACCTGGGAGTTGGACAAACAGTTCGTTATTGAACAACTTCAAGTTGTCATGAATATGGACTCGTTGGCCGGTACAACGCCGATGAGTGATCCTGGTGTGGCCTCACCATCCGAATTGAGTCGAATGTTCAACAGTATTTCTTACAATAAGGCTGCATCAATTATGCGAATGACCAAGCACATGATGGGTGCGGATCGTTTCAAAGCTGGACTTCAGAAATATCTGCGAGATCGGTAATGCTGGCAACAGATTAGACGCGTTGAATGCAGCCGAAGAAAGCAGTTCTATGCATCTTAAAGGCTGACATGTTTTTTGCCGTTGCTGTTGGCAGCAGCAGCAAACATGTCAGCCATTTAAAATGCATAGTGCTGCTTTCTTCGGCATCATTCAACGCGTCCAGCCTATTTCTAGCATAAGGCTTCTTGATGGACCAGAGCAATTTCATAAGTTTTTTGTTATTCCAGCCAATTTCTAACATCTGTTCCGCAAGACCTATTTGACGCCTTCGCCAGCCAGTGGACGGGTAACGAAAGCATTTCGTCTATTCTCAAAGACTGGACAGAACAAGTTGGTTATCCAGTAGTCACAATTAATCTGGCGAGCAACGGCACCTACTTCACGGCGCGGCAAAACCGTTTCCTTCTGCGTGACGATGCCGGTAATGCATCGCTTCTCTATCAGATCCCCTTAACCTATACAACCAGCGAGGAAATGGACTTCTCCAACACAAACACCAGAATCCTACTGCCGAAAAGCCATGATGAAATTCGCATCGATTTGAGCAAAAAAGCCAGCTGGATAATTGCAAATATTCAAGAAGTTGGCTACTATCGTGTCAACTACGATGACGTAAACTGGGCAAACATTCGCAAGGCCCTCGGCTCGACAAACCACGGCAAAATCCATGAGCTGAACCGAGCTCAAATCGTCGATGATGTTCTCAATTTCGGACGATCGGGAATTATGAAATACGAAAAAGTCATAGACATTCTGAATTATCTGAAAACCGAGGTTCACTATCTGCCGTGGTACGCCGCTTTCCAGGGATTCAATACGCTCTCCGTTCGCGTTGGTGCCAGCAATCAGAAATACTTTGGCAGCTACATCCGACAATTGTTGGATAAGGCTTACAAAAGCGTCGGCTACACGCGCAATTCCACCGAATCGCGTCTCGTAACCTACAATCGGGCCAATGTTCTGTCGTGGGCCTGCAACTATGCACACAGTGGTTGTGTCAAACAGGCTAGGGAATTGTTCAATCGGTTTATGAACAAAAGCGAACCGGTTGAGGTCAACATTCGATCGGTCGTGTATTGTACGGCTATCGCCAATGGTGCGGAGGCGGAGTTTAATTTCTTATGGGATAAATATCGCGTGGAGAATGTAGCAACGGAGCAGGTTTTGATTTTGGCGGCTCTGGGCTGTAGTCGCAGTGAATCGATTTTGAATAAATATTTGGATTTGGTTTTGACCGATGCCGTTCGACTACAAGATCGTCAAACAGCCTTCCAGGGAACGTTCACTAGTTATATCGGGAATGTTGATATCGTGTGGCGATATGTGCAGAACAAGTACAAAAATATGATTACATCGTAAGTTTCCTGCGTCTTGTCCTTTCCAGTGCAATTGAATCTCAATCAAGGCCTTCCTTTTCCGCAGGTTCAACGCGCAGTCCACCGTAGCCTCGATCATCAGTAGTCTGGCATCGAGATTCACTACCCAGGAGCAGAGACGTTCACTGAACAATTTCATCAATAGTCATAAGAACGATTTTGGATCCTCTCAGTCTACGTTGACCAGTGCTCTGAATACAGTGGACTATAATCTGAAATGGTCGGCGGAGGCTCTGAAACCATTTGTGGATCATATTAAAGCTGTAGGTGACAGTGCACCCAGCATTACAATGAGCACCGTTTTGGTAATGATCACATCGTACGTGGTAGCTTTTACGCTTTCCTAAAGCGGCAGACCCTTTAGCATTTTTCTACGTTAATAAAAGTAAACTTTTAAGTTTTGAAACTTCAAGTTTTCATTAATTTCTTTTACATATTCACGATTTTACAATTACGTCTCGCGGCTGCTTTACTGAATTGAACTTCTCCGAAAATGATTGTTGAGCGGACCTTCGTCGGCATAGCCGGCAATTTCTTGAGGTATTATGCCGTTTTCTTCCACACCGGTGCAGGGTCGACACATGCATTCGAGCGGTGCTTTTGTCAGGACCTAAACAATTAATGAATTAGTGATGAGAAGACATTTTCACAAACGGTACAGACCTTTCGGAATTTACGTTCCCCGGGCTTAGCCTTTGGACAGAACAACGATACGGCTGCCTCGCGTTCACCGGACTCCTGACAGCACATACACGATCGTTCCATTTGCCAGATTTTGCTACCGGAAACCTAAAAAGTAAGGAATAGAAAAGTTTTGTATACACTTTCATTTTAAAAAGCTGTAAATGAGGCTATTAGGAAGAAAAGTAAATGCTAGGAAAGGGATTTATTTAGGGCCGCGATATTGTGTGAATGGCGGATTGACCACAATGCTGCTCGTTTAGGCTGTTAAAGGTATTGTTTTGTGGTACATATAGTCTGTGCCACCGTCCATACCACTACCTTACGGTAATGAAAGTTATATGGGAATTAAATTCGGAAATAAATTCTCCGCAGAGAGGCCGTCTTTGGAATCCCATTGGTTATGTTTCTAGCTGGTTGATTTTCTAGCACCACAACTACCTCGAGTTCAACGCCTTGATGAGTACAGCCATCCTGCTATTGACTACTCAATAGCAGGTGTGATCTTTCGTTTGCCAGCATAAAGGTTAAGCCTAACGTGACTCCGATTTGCCGGTTGCAGGCTCATTTGACCAGAGACTATCCGCTGAATTAAGCTAACGCTTTTCACTGTCAGACGTATCTTTCCGTTTACTATCATCAAAGCGACTCGGGTCGCATCACATCACAACTAGTCCCTTCGAAGCTCGGCTTATGCGGACCACAAACTTCGAGGTTTTCCTCCACACTAAAGAAACGCTGCGAGACGTGCTCAGCGTAATATGAGTGGTTATATGAGGTTATTCCATAACCTGCGTGGGTTGTCAATGGGCGAAGGTCTTTGCCGAGACCCACACCAAGGCGAATCATAACGGGAAGAAAGGGAGTATCTACTTGTACTGCTTTTAATCTTAGACCGATTGCCGAGGTCGTGACTCTATTTTCTTGAATTTGCCTATTTTTGCCCTTATTTGCTTGGGATACAGGGTGCAGGATGCAGGTGGTACCCTAGCCATTCCATCAGCAGAATATCATGAAAACGAGATGCCTAGGACACGCATTTCAAGCCAAAGTGCTCGTAATCGAGTCCTGAGTGGTAGCTACGGTAATAAGAAAATTTTAGCTTTGAGGCACCTCAATATACCATCACGTCATCATTTGTTGGATACGAATTTTCGTATTGTGATGGCTATTGCTGCTGGGTAGGCCGATTATGGCGACCATAATCACGATCGTAAAGCGCGAAATGTATTCACTATGGAGATTGACTATTTTGGTAAAACACTTATCAACAATTTTCGCGCTGTGCGCTAGTCAAACGTTCCTTATTATGAAATGGCAAACCTTCAACTATAAGCAAATACTAGTTTAGTTCAAGTTTACATTTGGCAGATGACAGGGCTGTCCTTTCCCAACCGCGAAATGGATAACCCTGTATGTACCTACATTCCATCAGTTTTTATAGAACTTCCGGGCCACGTTAGCATAATAAGCTGTTCGAACAAACGACAAGCTGGCACACTTAGTACTAGCTCCCCATTTTGTAAACAGGAACCGTTTTTTCAGACACCAAAAACAGCCTTAAAGCTTTAAAAAATGGAACATTACGCTTATCGACACTCTGCCATATAGCGTACACATAGCGGAAAATATCGGAAGCATAAAAGTTCTCCCTATAAGAACAGATAGCAGAACAAGCCTAACAAATTAAGGCAATCTACCTGAGATGGTCACTGTGTGGTAATGCCTTGCAAGCCTGAAGGTAAAACTTTCGTCAGCTTTGTGCGGTCAACTGTGATCACTAGGAAAATTTATGCCAACAATTACAGATGGCCTGGCTTGTTGTCGGCTGGATTTATTCTTGTAACGGTGGACACTATGCCTGAAGATGTCCTGGGGGACTCTGAAACCGTGCAGGTTGAGCTAAAAAAAAAGAGTTTCCGAACGAGTCTGCAGCAGCGAGATGCTGTTACTGTAGTTTAGAGAGAAGAGTTCGCGAGAGCTGGATTTGTACTTCCCGTCATCCCTTGTTCTCTACATCAACACCAACGAGAGTGTTACAGCTATCGCCCCACCAGCCGCCAAAAACGCTTGTTCCTGGAAAAAAATGGGACCAACACCCAACAGAGCATGAGTGACATTAGTCGAGACTGTACATTGTACGACATACAGACATGCATTCATACATGACGTCACGTTGGCATGCACTCATCAGCACCTCGCTCAGTAAGCATACAGTCCATATAAACTACAGCTCCGTAAGCTGCACAAGCAACAAAAAGGCCTTTGTAAATTACATGGACTCACTCCTTCGGGGCGCCCATTCCACGCAAAGAATACGATACAATGACGTAACCAATATCCTGATTCATTCTTTCACATTCACAAAGTGGACGTGGATAGAAGTTTAAAGGCCAATCCACACTTTTCAGCTATCAGTCCCAGTAATTTTCCATACAAATTACCAGATAGTCAGTCAATCAATTAACTGACAATAAATCTGTCAACTTGGATGGAAAATGACTGTGATTATGACTGATGGCTGAAAAGTTTTGATCGACCTTTAACGTTCGCCGACAGTTACCTTCATAAATCTCACCTCTTTCCGGTAACTGGGGCTAATAAATATAAATAATCGGGAGACCACTATGACAATATGCCTGCTTTTAAGCAGCATTGTGTCAGTCTTCTCGATTGAAACTTCCACTCCCACCAGGGATACATGTACTCTGCCCATTAAAGATTTTTGCGTTCCTCAATCTCACGACAAGAGCTCACCCCCTCCACAATAATAAGGAGCTCCTCCGCATACGCGCACAACACTTGGACAAAGAACCCAACACGGAACTGCGATGGATCAGTGCGGACAACCTTGGCACGCACACTTTTCAACCACCATGAGTCTCTGTAATGATTTTTTTAGGGGTTAGAGTAGGTACTAACATCGCCATTTCACGTGAAATCCATACAAATACTGTCAACATTTTCATGGTCGTGAAATCGAATCCGCTTGCTGGTACTCACTTCACACGAAAGTCTCCACACCGGTTTTTGAAATTTCGCCAACGAAAACAATGCAATTGCACTTTATTTTACAGTGAAAAGATGTCATCGACAATCAATCAAAACGCGAGTGAACATTTATCTTACATTGAGTGAATAAAAAGCAAGTCTCCACGGCACCGTTTTCACGGGAGACATATATGCATGTTTGTATATGTCTCCCGTGAAAACGTTGCCGTGGATACTTGCTTTTTATTCACTCAATTTAAGGTAAATGTACACTCGCGTTCTGATTGATTGTCGATGACATCTTTCCACTCCGAAATAAAGTGCAACTGCATTATTTTTGCTGGCGAAATGTCAAAAATCGGGGTGGAGACTTTCATGTGAAGTGAGTACCACCAAGCGAATTCGATTTCACAATCATCAAAATTTTGACACTGTTTGCATGGATTTCACGTGAACTGACAATGTTAGTACCTACTCTTAGAAGGTACTAACATCACCATTTCAAATCTATAAAACATACTGTCAAAATTTTGATGGCCGTGAAATCTAATTCGCTTGCTGGTACTCACTTCACACGAAAGTCTTGACAGCGGTTTTTGAAATTTCGCCAGCGAAAACAATGCAATTGCATTTCATTTCACGGGAAAAGTGTGTCATCGACCATCAATCAATCCGCGAGAGCACATTTTTCTTGAATTGATTGGATGAAAGGCAAGTCTCCACAGGACATTTTTTCACGGGAGACATAAATGCAGGTTTTTCACTCGGTGAGCATAGGGGCGACAACACACGGAATCCAACGAAACTCCATATACAAAAATTTCACTTGCCCAGTTGTCTTTTTTTATATGGAGTTTCGTTGGATTCGGTGTGTGGTGTCCTCAGTACTTAACTTCATGAAAAAATGGAAACCTTGTTTTTGTTCCCAATTATGCAGATAATATTTATAAAATTTATAACGCCAGGGTCTAATTTTCGCGTAACAAGCATAGGTACAGACAAATTCCACGTAGGTTAAGGTGACCAGACGTACAGCATTTCGGTGTACTGTACAGCATTTTGATTGCCGTACAGCATTGAAAAGTTACAGCGAAATCTACATTTCTACATTCTGCACAGTATAGGGACTTGCCACAATTCGGTCTTCTAGTGACTTAGGCATCATTTTCGTTCGATATACTTATAAGAAAAATTGTCGTGGCTATATTAAAAAAAAACTTTTAACCAACGCAATAATTCGTTAGCAACGCTCAGGGCTCATAAAGCGGAACTACACATTTTTAGGCACGATTCGAAAAAATATGGAAATTATTTCTCTGACACACAGGCTGAAGAAAATGTTTAGTCAAATTTAAATGCGTATGTTATCATCGCGGCCTCGAGTGATTTAAAAATCTCCTTCGGCTCGGCTACCTATCTGAGGACCTCGCGTGATGTTTCAATAAATACTAACAATAATAATCGGTAATGAGTGCTACGAATTGATTTCAGTATTAACGCGTTATTGAAAAATTAAATTGGAATCCAGCCGTGTGATTTATGCGAATTATGTCAGAAACGAACGCCAGAAAATACTTTTGAAATAAGCTTCTATTAAAGGTATGTGTTCGTGAAGACGACTTATGGGATCATCGCTCAGCGATAGAAGTTAAACCACCGGTTTTGAGCACTATATGGGTATATTTTCTATACAGACATGTTCCTTTAGTCCATAGTCGATACTAGGAAAGTAGAACCATTCAAACAATATTTAAATACGGCTCGAAATTGGATGCAAAGCTACGATCGCTGAGCGATGATCACATGAATTGTCTCCACGAACACGTACCTTTAGAGTGTAGTTTTGTATTCTGCTTCTATTTTATCCAAGACATTTGATTGAGGTGATTTCGAAGCCCGACTCTGCAACAGACAGTTTTTTTTTCTATTTTCATAGAATAAATTCACTAATTATCTACCAGGTCCTGACATCCTCCCACCCCTATGTGTTTGCAATTTCCATTCGGTCCTCTTAAAACACCTAAAAGTGAATTGTCTTTAATTGATCCCTTTGACGTGCAGGAAATTAAAATAAATCAACAGCACCCTACCACGCAAGCTAAATTCTAAGTAGGTTTGTACAGCATTAGTCCTTTAAAAATCTGGCCACCTTAACGTAGGTACAATTTAAAATAAGCGCAAAAAAATGTAATCTTTGCCGATTTAAGACTTAGCTGGGCGTATCCAAAATTCTACCAGAACCGATTCAAAAAACCCACCCTATTGAGGGCTGACAAAGATACTCAGGAACAGGACAGAGTTTAGACAGAAACGACAGGCGCCGTGGCATGTGTTTCCCGGGCTAGCACTTCCTTTCCATTGAGGTTCACAAAGAAAAGCTTACTTTTACTGCAGCATTCGTCCTTTGATTCTCATTTGAGGATAGGTTGGTGTTCGGCGCTTCGGTGAGGGGTTTTTTTGTTACATTAAAACACTTTAATGCCGCACACACAACGAGAATTGAATTTTTTTGGTTCTTCGAACTAGGCTTCCAAAAAAAATGGATTCAAATTCTCCTTATGTGTGCGGCCTAACACTTCCATCTCGTGATTACCTGCAAATAACTAGCACATCGTCCAATACAAGCAAATGACGGTATCGGCTTTGGAACACAGCCCGGATACTGCAACACATGAATAACCGGTGTCACCTGACAATCGTCAACCCCACGCGATATTTCTTTAGGTATTGAATGAAAAATATCTTTAATATTATTGTGTGTAAAATATCTAATCACAATTGCACCAGATACCGTTAGAAGTGGCTTCCACCACCAGGAAATCAGTGAAACGCGTTGCACATGCACACGAAAAAATCCAAAACAGAATATTCCTCATCATCGTTGATAGTTTCCGTAATAATCCTTTGGGTAAATCCTTACTTTTCCGATAAAACACAATCACAATACACAAATTTCCAAACGAAAATGCAAGAAATCGTTAAGGATCAAACAGCTTTATATATAGGGCACACACACAATAGATGCCGAAATTCATACATGCGCGATTAGTTCGTTGATTGGGTTTATATGAAAACTGTAAACTGACCTCTGCCATAAAAGGATTCGACGAAGGCTAAAGTTAGATGGAAGTCCAAGTCGCCCGAGAAAAATTCTGTAGACATAGAAAATGCATTTGTCCGTTATACACAGGACAGTGTTGAGATAAGCCATAAGTGGTAAGAGTAATCATTCACTGTGGGAGAAAACAGCAGGATATACAGATACACACACGCGACACGCTTGACATATTTTAACATGGAAGGGATTAAAGTTCATCAGAATTTTGGTTAAATGCGAAACAGTTTAAAGTACTTTATTACATATAAAACTTTAATAAAATGCGTTCTGCAGGATGAGATTCACCAGAATTTGATCATTTGCAAGTTACAAGTCAAAAAGCTGATTTCCCCCTTCATTTGTCAATTCGAGATATTCGCGCATTCATGATGATGAAGTGTGGGACTGAACTGAATATGGCCTTGTAGAGGAGGTAGGCGTAGTCGGCCCTACTCCACTTTCCATCAGCTCAAAGTATATGTAATAATTAGGCATTGATCAAAATTTCAGGTCGCTGGCGATATTCTGTCGAAAATGAAGACCGAAATAAACTACCTTGAAGGGATCATTTGTATGGAAGGTAGGGGAACCCGTGGTCCGATTTGGAGATAGGAGATATTGGAAGAACTATATCGAAAGCAGACCGTCACCTTCTGCTCGCAAAACGCAACGTGCCTGAAAATTATTTAATTAAATTTTCCTAATTCGTTTGTATGGACTGATTCCGGTTCGAAATTCCGCAAACCATGCCTCGAACGTTGTCTATTTTTGTCATGTATCTAGTCTATACGCCAACCCAAATTATATTTCCGTACTTGACACCAGATAGCGCTAGTACCGCTAGCGAGAAATAGGGTTAATTTATTAGATAACAGCAACGACTTTCTATTGGAGTTACCGGAGAGTACGTCACCGAAGTTTCCGGAACAGCGGAAATGAGTAGATAAGGGCGTCGACTAGTGTCGACGTTTCATAAAAATGGAAAGTCAGTATAGTTAGCCGTGGATTATGTCGTGTCAATAATTAGTAAAGTAATTAGTGAAATTGTAAATCGTGTACTCGTATATATTGGTGAACAAGAACATCCAGTTCACGATTGAAACAGAGGATAATGTAGAGCTTCCGCAACTTTCCTAGATCCGTTGTCGAGCGAATTTTTCCCCAGCGACACTAGCGCCACCTGGTGGTCGTATTCGGTACATTGGTTTGTGTCTTAGGTAATATTATCACAACCATGGAACTTTGACGTAAACGACGATTATTCTCCTCTCAAAATGAGTTCATACAAGAGCGTTATCATGTTACCATGGTCAAGAATCAGAATCATTTTAACTTAGTCGCGGCGGCGTCATCCACAAATGGCGCTACTATCACGAGAGCTCAAAGCGTAAATAGCCGAGCTTCCATTACTGGACCTTAAGATCATTAGGAACAACGGCGGTATCGAATTTGACATCTATCGAAAACCTACACATACACATTAATTCCAACCATTCCTTTCCACAGAAGATGACGCCGTTCCACTTCATGATTCACCGTCCCATTGCGAGGGGATTCGAAAAGAAGAGGCACATATCATCGAAGTCGGCCGGAAGAATGGGAACCACGGGTTATATAAAATCCTACCAGGAAGAAAAGCACCAGGATGGAGGAAAGAGCAATGGCAACGCTACAACGGAACGAGGAGCCGATGAGGAGGATTGGAATAACACATGGTTTCGACGAGCAAACGACATCAACTAGGCAACACACTAGGCTCAACCAAGGACAGGAAAGCGAAACACGAAGATAGCGGAACATACAAGGTCTCTTGCGCAAAAACGTACGAAGGACAGACAAAACGACTTGTAGCACCGCCGCTCCGCACAGTAGGGCGAAATCAATGATTTTTCGGACATCGCATATTTGTGAAGATGTCCTGTTGTAAAATGTACCACGTAAATGACTAAAAGTTGAACTTGTTTCTGCTGAATCGAATGGCGGACTCCATTTTCAAATAGGCCCTGTCTGAAAGAAGATATAGCGGTTTTAAGGATGCTTTCACCAATCCCATAGTATAGACAATTTACCGTTTCTCCTTCCTGATGTTACAAATGATATTAATAGATAGTACGACTCATTTAGAGAAAAATATTATATGCCCATAATGCTCCCTCATTTACCGTTACAAAACTGCATCATTATTTATGACATCTTTGGGAAAGCTAGAGTAACCAAACAAATCCCATATTTTATCTGTCTTGCTGTGTGCAATTTAGCATTTGGATTAAGGTCCTAAAAATATATATGTACATTTTATGTAATTTTACTGCTCTCACATTAGAGAATTCACTGTTATTTCGAAGATATAGGAATTCAAACTTTCAAAATTTACAAAAATGATTTGACATAGAAAATTCAAACGTTAATATCATAACGGTTCTATGAACGGATAATTGTGAAAAATTCACAAAAGTTGCTCTTTTATGTAAGCTTTTCAGGAGCTTGTAACAAATTATCAGAAATATGCAAACACCGAGACAAACGACTTTTCGCTTTGCGAATTACAAGCAACTAAGACCATTTTTCTGGTAGAGTAAGATCTATTATAGGGGAGTTGGTGGAATCTTTTATTTAATAGAATCTGTATTTAGTCCTGTCGAAGGATATTCGATTAGAAACTTAGTAGCATATTTTGAGCGTATTAGTTTAATTCAGCCAAGAGTTATGACTAATCTTACATACTTTCTACCTATAATTTGTAGGGGAGGTGCGGGACCTGTTGCTCCGATTTGCCCCATTTTTAGAACCATGTGAGCTTATAACATTGCCAGCATGTAAACACAATTTAAAGTTCAAAGCTGCATCAGAGTGAAAGTTAGTATGCGAAAAGGAAAACATGAAAAACAGAGTTTAGTCGATAAAAATAGCTACTGTGGTCGGGGTCGCAGGTGGTCGCAGTCAAACTTTGTGTTTTTATTGACTCCGTTAATTGCAGATAATTATGGTTTAATTCATTTCCCGGCCAACTACGGCCATTTTTTGTTTTTGATGAAATAACAAAAATATCAAGGTTTTTGGCTAGAATCGTTAAAATTTACCGTTATGTTCTTTGTTAGATACGTAGATACCATAACAAGGCCCTCTTATCCAAAGGCCATACGTGAAAAGCATATTTATGTGCCATTTTATTAGGTAAGGTGGTTGTTACGGGTACTTGAAATCTTGGTGTCATATGCAAAAAATGCATTTCTTATTGAACAAAACTGCCTATACAATCAATACCGTTACAACTAAAAAAATATTAACAATGGTTTTCGATAGCTTACACTATATAGTATAAAGTCGTAGTAATCAAATCTGCAATATTTGGATTTCGTCTAATTGCCTATCGCCTATGTCCGAATTTTTGTACTAGTCGCCCCACTGTGCACGGCGCACACGAAACTGTATTTCTGCGAAACTCTGTTCATCAACTTGATTGCGGGTCCAACACGACCATAAATCTCCAAAATGCGTTAAGCGGTATCACTACAATTGATATAATTTTTTTTTGACGTGTTTTGCGACTTTAACCATCGCGCCCGTCTCTATATTAAGGCCGCAATGTAGAAATCTTTCGCCTACTGTTTGCACTGTTTTGTTGTTACTTTTAATGACGTCATATGCTTGTTGTTGTTGTTTGTTCGTGTAAATCCAAAACTTAGTAGGCAAACTATGACGGCATGGAACGGCTGAGTTACGGCCTTGATGTATCTAGATGGCGTTGCTTGTAGCGGTAAGATGGAGTAAACACGTAAGAGAGGCAGATGTCGCTAAAAAGAAAAACAAGGACCCCGGCTCGTTAAAATCCATGGTAACACGATACATGGTGGAGAAAGGACACGGAATCTCATGAGAAAACGTAAACATCATCCATGGAGGGGTCAACACGCGGAAGCATTTCATGTGAAATCCATGCAAAAACTGTCAAAATGTTAATGATCGTGATCGTTGTACGCCACTTCACACGAAAGTCTTCACACCAGTTTTTGACATTTCGCCAAAGAAAACAATGCAGTTGCACTTTACTTCGCAGGGAAAATGTGTCATCAACAATCAATCAATTATCTTAAATTTAGTGAATAAAAAGCAAAGTCTTTACCGCCCATTTTCCACGGAAGACATATACAGGAATACCCCGATTTACGTCAGGGTTACGTTCCAGAAAAAAGCGACTTAAGTCGAAACGACTTAAATTAAATTTTACCACTTAAGGAATTAGACAACAAAATATAACGTTGTATGGCCCTCCACAAGGCAAGAATTAAAATTCTTCGTTCTGACATGAAATAAAATCAGGACATTCTTGATCCTTCCTTTGGTTTTGAGCCTCGAATAAGGCTAATAATTTCCATCGTCGTTGGGATATCAATTGGTAATTTGGCAAGTATAAGTCATCTGATCGATATATTTCCAGACCGATACATAAGATTTTCGCGTTTCCACTAAAATTAGTTTCATGCACTCAGTGCCCGCTCTAGCAAATACGCAAAATGCAGCCCTTAAGCTTTTGGATTTTTTTGCTTCTTGGGATGCACTGATTTCAGTGTACGGACAGGATGTTCATTTGGCAATTTAAAATTTGGATCCCACTCAAAAATTAGTACTCCATTCCAAAGATTCGATACAAAAATAAAAGAAAGACCAGCCATACTCCAACTGAGCGACCCTATGTCACTATGGTCATCGTGTGCTGATTGATAAAATTTTGAACTACATAGTTATTCTGTTATTTCTTAGGGGAAGGGGATTAAAACATAAAAACCCTTATGAATAAATTAAGAGATTGTGTTGGTGATGGAATCGTTAAGAACTGCGCCAGAAAGATTTCACAAGAAACGTAATTACGGTAATGCCGCTCTGTTATTTTTGTCAGATTGCAGCACAATTATTTTACTGAACGAAATTCGTTAATTAAAATTTGTCAGATAGATTTAACACCGGTCTGGGTTGTGTTACTACTAAGTCGTTAGTCGAAAAATATTCTGCTACTGCATCACTGGAATAATCTTGAAGGTTATACATGTAAGTTAAGTTAAAGAAATGCCAATCTCAGCAGGATCTGAGTAAACCAACCTTCTTATATTCTCGGCACTTGTTCAGTTCAGACTCTAGCTTCTAGCTTAAGGTTAAGATACAAGAACACAGTGCCTTCCTTCGGGTGCTTTGTTTGCTTTACCAAAGCTGAAATGCCAAATATGGAAGTTTGATATAAATTCGAATCAATATTTTTTTATTTTATTTCAACCGCAAACGTTTGGTGCTCATTTTGAAAGAGAACGATGCACTTAGCAATTTTGTTACGAACTGTTTTGAGGGTATTTCATTAACAAAAACTTTTCTTACGTTTACGTTGATATCAGTTTTCTCCGTTGGAGTTTATAGAGCTGTCCTTTCTCAGTAACAATTGATACATCTTCAAGCTTGGTACCATTAATTTATTAGTGTTTTACAGTCGAACTTCCCTAAACGGACACTTCTTATAACCGGACATTTCTCAATAAACGGCCACTTTTATTTTCCCCAACGTTTTCCGCATATTTTACTAGAAAAATAACTTCTAAAAAGCGGACATTCTTATAACCGGACACGGACAGTACTTTTATACCCTTTCTGAACTAGCAGGTCTCTAATAAACGGACAGTTTCACAAATAAAACTCCAAATTCTTACATAACAGAATTGTATTTCGAGCAAAGAATTTTTAAATTGTCGGAAAACCAGTGGCGCCGGAACGAATTTTTTATTGGTGGGGGCAAGATATTTTTTCTCAAATTCATATTAAATTAAGCGGTTATATACCGGACCTCTAGCTATAGGACCGGCTCTACTATACACTGGTCGGTATATGTATTTTGACATCTCATACCATCGAGCCCCGACACTGGTTTTGTTTAACTAAAGCCAATAACGGTAAATTTCTTTTATCAAAATTAAAGCACATATCGACAGCAATAAATACGCTTAATATTTTTTCTGTCCTCTTTCGGACTCTCGTGCTATAGAAAAGAGAAAAGATGGAGGCGTAATTCTGGTGTGGCATAAGTATTTTGACAACATTTAACTCTTTGATTGCACCATTTTTTCGAAAGAATTGATGCACAAAACATATTTTTATTATTTTTTGAGTTCCCGATATTAATTTTCAAATAAAAAATATCACCAGTGGCTCGAAACATAAACAAAAATCAGAATTTCGAAGATTGGTTTGAGCATCGATTGATGCCAGCCTTAGTCCTGGTTTACACATTGAATACGCTACTATTGAATTTTATTTTATACGGTAAACTGTTTATTACTAAACAAAAAAATGTTTTAAAGCAAAATAAAAACAACTCTTGGCGCTCTCTGAAGCAAAGCGAATGTGAACCCCGAGTGATGAATGAGCCACGATGAAGAGCTCTAAGAAAGAAGTGAAATATAAACCAAATTGTGCCGCAAAAAAAAACGAATATAACCTCCCGCGATTCAATGACGACCAAAAGAAGCTTTGGCCATGGAAACAGTGATTTGAACTTAAGTAACCTAGGCCATTGTAAGCAATATATCCCTGCATCATGAGAGAGCCTCCACTGTGGTATTAATTTTGATAACCAGGTATCCGTTTTTCCACATAAACTGGGCATTTTCTTTAAATATTGATTTTTTTTTGTAAAAATGTTATAAAATAACGAATATTACCCGAAAAAACTTTTCCCGAAAGTTGCAGCAGCTTGGACTTTTTCCTTAGTAACAGAGGTTTGCGTTTGGTATGGTTTTTAAATCTTTCTTTGGTTTCACTTTATCTGCGTATGCATGCAATTTGCCTTTTTTAGTTCTAGGCCGAAGGTAGTCGCTATTATCTCTGCCTCCGATGGCACATTCTTCATATTTATAATATCCTTTGGTTAAATTAGGACATTTTCCATAAATATTTGTAAGATTTTTCGGTAATTATTCGATTACACATCCCATTTCTGTGATGCATGGAATAGTTTTGTATTTCTTTTCTCTTATTCAATTTTGGTAATTAAAAATGAACAGTCTACCTTATGAAATTAAATTCAATTGCAGCGTTTTCAACCTTTAAGCCAGGGTTGAAGTCTGCCTCTACGGAGGCTTAAACCAAACTTCGAATTTCTGATTTTTATCCCATTTTTCAAGCCACTGGACACATTTTCTGCTTGGAATTCAAAATATAAACACAAATCATTAACAAAATTATGTTTTATCCATATTTTTCCAGAGAAATTGGTGTACAATCAAAGATTTAAATATTGTCAAAATACTTATGTCGCACCAAAATTTCGCACCAATCTGTTCTCTTCTTTATAGCAAGAGAGTGCGAAAACGGACAGGAAAAATATTGAGCATATTTATTGCTGCTGATATGTACTTTGATTTTCTTATAAGAAATTTACCGTTATTCGATCTAGTTAAACAAAATCAGTATCGTGGCTCGAAAGTACCAGATGTCAAAATACATATGCCGGCCAGTGTATTTGCAGAATGTGCATTTAGGATGTGCAACAGGGCGCTTCATTAAGTGAGGCAAACACACAATTTCAATTTTTGATTAATCTTAATTGTCTCATTTTTTAAATCAAAATTTTGTAATTTTTAATGTTTTTTAATCGGAAGTTTTGAAAACTTTGCCCTTTCATATTCGGCGAACCGTTTGTTCTACAGCGGCTACGGTTGTTCTTGATTGTTCGCCAATTAATATCGTTTGTATATGTATAAAAATATGACCAAAAACAACAAAGTTGTAAAAGTTACCCCGCCAAAGAAAAATTCATCTGCCGCAAAAAGAATATATATCACTCCAATCCGCTGCTCATATCTAATTTTGTTTGCTGGATGTACTTTTGTTTTAGGTGTAAATGCTGGTGCTGGAGAAGTTTAAATGTACAGGACTACTTCTTAAAGTAATTTGGTGGGAGCTTTAACATTTTATTCAGTGCCACTTTGACGGCTCCCTCCAAATTACTTTAAGAAGTAGTCCTGTACATTTAAACTTCTCCAGCATTTACACCTAAAACAAAAGTACATCCAGCAAACAAAATTAGATATGAGCAGCGGATTGGAGTGATATGTATTCTTTTTGCGGCAGATGAATTTTTCTTTGGCGGGGTAACTTTTACAACTTTGTTGTTTTTGGTCAGATATCATATATTTTTGCATACTTAAATAGCCAACTAATATTTTTGTTTTGGGAAAAGTTTCAATAGGTTTTTGTTCAGCATATTCCATAAATTTAATATCATAAGTTATATTCACAGGGTCTTCTTTAAAATAAATAGATACTGCAAACGCAATTGCAAATACGCCACAAATGTCTGTTGCTGAGCTTTTTAAAAATAATTTTGGGATGAAATGGGTATAGTTTATTAATATGTATTTTGTGCAAAATAGATTTGTGTTATGGCTCTGCTAACATTCTGTTAGTAATCTGTTAATTTTTTGTTAACTCTGTTAATGCTCTTTTAACGTTCTCTTAACACTCTATTATCTTTTCGTTAATGCTCTGTTAACATTCTGTTAATGTTCTCTTAATTCTCTTTAATCATTCGGCTAACGCTCTGTAAACGGTCTGTTACCTTTCTTTTATTACTCGATTTACGTTCTGTTAAGGCTCTGTTAATTTTCTGTTAACACTCTGTTAACGATCTGCTAACGCTCTGTTGTTGCCTTGCCAACGCTTTGTTAACGTTCTGTTACTGATCTGTCTTAATGCCCCCCTGACCCAGTGTCCCAATGTCACATTGTCCCAATGTCACAGTGTCCCAATGTTCCAATGTCCTAATGCCCTAAGGTCCATTGTCACAGTGTCCTCATGTCCCAATGTTCTAATATCCCAGTGTCCCAATGTCCTAATATCCTAATGTGCCAATGTCCCAATATCCTGATGTCCCAGTGTCCCAATTTATGTCCTATTGTCCCAATGTGCAAATATCACAGTGCCCCAATGGTTTAATGTCCGAATGTCCCACTACCCTTGCGTCCCAATGTCCCAGTATCGGAATATCCCAATGTCCCAGTCTCCCACCTAATGTCCTAATATCCCAATGTCTAACTGTCCTAATGTCTTAAGGTCCTAATGCCCCAATTTCCTAATATTCCAGTACCCCAATGTCCCAAATGTCCCAGTATCCTAATGTGATAATATCCCAATGGCCCAATGTCCTAATGTACCAGTGGTCAGTTTCCCAATGTCGTAGTATACCAAGTGTCCCAAGGTCCAAATAGCCTTATGTCCTAATATCCCAGTGCCCCAATGTCCCTGTATCTCAGTGCCCTAATGTCCCAGTATCCCAATGTTCCAATATCCCAATGTGCCAATATCCCAATGTAACAATGTCCCAATGTTCTAATATCCCGATGTCCCAGTGCCCCAATGTTCCCACGTCCCAGTTTACCCAGTGTACCTAATGTCCCAATGTCCTAATGTGTTGATGTCCCAATATCCCAATGTCCTAATGACCCAAGACCCTAATGTTCACATGTTCTTATATCCCAGTGCCCCTATGTGCGAATATCCCGATGTCCCAATGTCACAACATTCCGATGTCTCAGTGGTCCAAAGCCCCTATGTACCAGTGTCCCAATGTCCCAATATCCGATTGTCCCAAGGTCATAATGTCCCAATGTCCTAATATCCCAGTGTCCTACTGTCCCAGTCTCCCAGTGTCCTAATGTCCCAATATCCCAATGTCCCATTGTCCCAATATCCTGATGTCCCAATGCCCCAATATGCCGATGTCCCCACGTCCCTGTTTCCCCATTGTGCCTAATGCCCCAATGTCCTAATGTCCCAAGACCCTAATGTCCCAATTTCCTAATATCCCACTACCCCAAGATCCTAGTCTCCCAGTCTCCTGGTGTCCCAATATCCAAATGTCCCAATGCCGCAGTGTGTTTTAAAAAATGGTCAATGCGATGAGCCGATATGTTGGAAATCTTTTGTTAACTTTACTTATTAATTTACCGTTATTCCATCCACTTATCTAAATGGAAGACATTGATTCTTTAGAAGGACCACCAGAGGATCATTCGTTCCAAATTTCATAAAAATCCCCTCACGAAGAGAGACAGTAGAAGCATGTCTTTCTGCAACTGTAGACTTCATTCTGAAATTGGGTTACTCGCTTAAGTCTGTGAGGGTGAAAATTTCACCGTTTATTGCATATATCTTACCCGTTATTGTGCCGATCGAAGATTTTATTTGGAAAGGCACTAGAACAGGATATGTGGAATATTTTGGTAAAAAAAATTTTTTGGGGGCTGTTGCCTGGAAGGCTGTAGCCTGATCAAACAAAAAAGCAAGTTGTCTCCGGTAATAATAGACTTGTTCGCTTTCGTTTTTCTTTTTCCTTTGGCGGGCGAGACGCTCTCGCGTCTCTTGATAAAATAAATTATTCTTCATTTTTAATATAGTGCAATATATGTAGTACTTATTGCCCCTTTAGCCAAAATATTGAGGGGGCAGTTGCTCTTCCTGCCCCCCCCCTGTTCCGGCGCCATTGCGGAAAACCGTTTTTTTTTTACCGTAGAGACTAGAAAAGGAGGTATATCGCGGGTTTTTAATGGTTTCGAAGAGTGCAGAATTATACATTTTATAAAATGTTATACCTTTGAGAAATATTCTCATAAGCGGACAAAATCTCATTCCCGAATGGTGTCAGCTTATGGAAAGTTCGACTGTATTTGTTTACCGCACATGAATTCCAGCTTTTTTTTTCTATCAAAATCTAGCCGAGATGCATGCCGCCCCAAAAATTTGGTGCCCCGGGCGACCGCCCGGTTTTCTCGTCTAAAGTTTCTGTAAATTGGTTGAAATACATACAACACTCTCAAAAGATGGAAATGTGAAACTCGGCACAAGCTTGAAATCATTTGTGAATCAGATCCATAGGGGTTTGAAATACATTTAAAACTCGAAAGTGAGTTTCTGCAGATGTTTTAGAAATTTTCATTCTGCACTCAAACCAGAAGACAGTATGTATACATCAATTATTTGGCCCAAGTCAGGTTTTGCGTTTGACACCTTTACTCAATAGTGTGAAAACTATAGCTGCTTGTAGGTTACAGATGAGATAATTCATAGAACATTAATCCACATCTATACATATCATATAATGCAAACAATTTCCCATTTTCCAAAAAAAAAAACAAAAATCACGAAACGACGTAAGTGCGAAGCAAAATTGCCGTAAATCGAGTTGTAACGTGGGAGTTATTCAGCGACTTAAATCGAAGCGACTTATGCATGTTTTTCGCTCGGTGAACATAGTATTTACCTTTATACAGTTTTTGGCTACTCTTTTACAACACTTCACAGGCGGATGAATTTATTGGAAAAGCACTTTTCATCCCTAAATGCATTTTTCGTGATATGAGTACGTCGTATACGTTAACTGGTTCTTAACGTAATTATGTATTTATAAATGAAATGAGACAACAATTTTATCACTGCGATAGTAGAATCCCACTCCAAGTGATTCCAATTGGGAAATTTCCAGGAATAAAAACATAAAACATGATTTTCCCAATTATAAGTTAACGAGATTATTCGCCCCATTCGACCAATTCAAATTCAATCACTTCAACAGCCAAACGATCCAAAGGAAACGAAGCAAACGGCCATGTACTGTTTTTCTCTTCACAAGTGAAATATTCCACACAATCCACTAGCACTGCCACCGTGGTGAATACTTCCAATTCAACTCACAGACGCCACCACACAGCAAGCGCGTGCACAGCTGACAATTCGCGTATTCACCGCTATCGCATTGACATTTACTACTCAGTTGTCGTTGAACCGCGGCCGAGTGAGGATGTTTGGAAGTTATTGTACGGCAACCGTCGCGTTATCTTCTCATGTTGTGCAGTGTGTGCATTGAAATCGATTTTTTATTCGCCCGCTTTATTTCGAGGGTCAATTATAAAATTATCCATTGAAATCCCGCGATTCTTCGTCATACGACTAATCGCTTGCGTGTTTCAGTGATAAGCGCTGTGTCGAGTATTGTGGAATTGCTCCCGTTCAGATTTTGTTTGTTGTGTTGTTTTGCAGAGTGCACGTATAGTGGCAAGTGTCAAAGAGTGGTATTGTGTGATGACAGCGTCTGGTAGCTGTCACCAGTCGGCTGTTTGTTGTTGTTGTTGTTGATTGGCACGCGCCTTTCGTGTTTCGTCGTGGGGAGTGAGTGTGCGGATGGTGACAGACAACAGGGCCGGCGGCTCGGTTAGGTCACACAATGAACGCGAAAAAGTCGTTACCGGTTCTTCGACTTCCGGTTTTTAGTGCCGCTAATAATAATAGTGGAAATTCGCACGGCTATCCGCGTCAACGTACGGTAAATGTTGGCAATGTAGCGGCATGGATTGTGGTTTATATTGGTCTGACCCTAATTGGATTAGATGGGGTTGCAGCGCGAATGGAAGCCGGAGGTTTGAATGATATTCATCACAGTCATCAGCATTGCACGCATCATCATCCCAAGGCGCATGAGGTATGAGCATTTATCATAGAACCATAAAGATAACGAGTGTAGAATAAGCGGATGTAAAATTAAGTGGTAGTCATCCATGATAATGTTGAATGGATAGAATTTCCCTAGACAAGTTTTTTTTTATGAGCTAAATTAACTGGAAAACTCCAATCCAAACTAGAATTTGGTATTCCTATTTGCAAAACCTTCCTTTGCAAGTTCTAGGGAAACCGAATCCTATGAAAGTTGATTAGTTTTGGTCTATATCGAAGCCTCAATTGGTAAATTTCATATTACTGTCCAAGTCCCAAATTTGTAAAACTTTACTCCTCACGTTAAGGCCGGTTTACATTGTCCAACAAGTTGGCCAGCTTGTTGCATTCAAACAATTTGGCGAACTTCATCGTTACAAATCCTGCAAACTAATTTTAGTAACGTTCGAGCATAGTAGCGGTTGGAACTTTTTAGTGACTGAAATGTTGCCACTAGATATTCAACAAATGCAGAGTATTGCTACGATTTCGGTACTCCACTACACTACATAGTGAGCAACTTCAAAATATTATCGTATCGTCGATGCAAATTACACCAGCACGAGGATAGTCCAACAAAACTGTAATGGACTCCAGCACAAAATCGCTGAACTAACAGCACTCATGGACAGATACCACATCCAAATAGCGGCAGTACAGGAAACCAAACTCAACTCTAGTCACTCACTCAGGTCATATGGGAACTACAACGTCATCAGACAAGACCGTGATAGGAACGCAGGAGGAGGTTTGGCTTTCCTCATCCACAATAATTTGCCATACAGCGTCGTTGATGTCACTTCCGCCGATAACACCTTGGAGCAGCAAGCGATAATCGTCAAATCAGGAAATATTGACTTTGAAATCTACAACATATATATTCCACCTGTCTCCAGCTGTCCCACCGATTACAAAGTCAATATCAGCCCTCTATTAAACGGACAATATCGCCTCCTACTTGGTGATTTCAACGCCCACCACGATTTATGGCATTCGAACCTTCAAAACGACACCAGAGATCACCTGCCAATTATACTGACTCTGGATATGCCGTCGAAATTCATCCATCCCGATAAGAAGACGTACTTACACCAACTTCAACAAAGCTGACTGGGACAGCTTTAAAAGGTTCACCAACGAGGCTTTTGCTAGTCTCACCGCCCCAAGTGATGTACGTATGGCTGAAAAACAAATTAGAAGAATTATTCTCATTGCAGCTAAGAGATACATTCCAGCAGGCCGCATTCCCAGCCTAAAACCCAACTTCCCAAATCTGCGGCTAAATTGGCAAAAACTAGGGATCAACTCAGAAGTGCAGACCCAAGTGACCCACGGATAAACGACCTTAATGGCATCATAGTCAAACAGGTCAACGACCACAGGAGAGGCATATGGCAATCACATCTTAGAAAACTAAATACCAACACTGGTGTGAGCAAACTCTGGAGCACGGTTAGAAACCTATCCAACCCCACTAAAACTCAAGGGAGGGTTTCTATCAAGTTTGGTAACTCAACCGTGAGCGACGATAATAAATGCGCAAACCTATTCAATAAACAATTCGTCGAACACCCAACTAAGGATAAACTCAAGCGCAAAATCACACGAGACATCCGAAACACTAAAGTTGATGAACATCTCCAAATCAACTCTACAGAAGTTGCAATGGCCATAAAGAATGCCAAAAACTCAAAAGCACTTGGTCCAGACGGTATAGCAATGATCATGCTCAAACACCTCGATACACCGGCCATAGAGTATATCACTGCCACGATGAACCTTTCGTTACGAACATTCATCATACTAGAAATTTGGAAGAGAGGTCGTATCATACCGTTAGCCAAATCTGGTAAAAAACACTCCTTAGGAGAATCCTACCGACCAATCACGCTTTTATCCCCTGTGGCGAAAATATTGGAATCGCTGATTGACAAGACTCTTGCGACGCACATACAACTCGCTAATCACCAACACGGCTTCCGAAAAATGCACAGCACCACCACTGCACTAGACCGAATCATGTCTAAGGTCTTCAATGGGATCAACCAGCCCCCGCCGTTTAAGAGTACGATTCTTGTGGCTTTAGATCTGTCGAAAGCGTTTGATACGGTGAACCACTCGCTCCTACTGACGGATCTCCGCAATTCATCCACACCGCCGCATATTGTCAAATGGATCGCAAACTACCTTGCCAGACGTCAATCCAGCACCGAGTTTAGAAATGGGAAATCTAAACTAAGAAGGATAAAACAAGGCGTACCACAAGGCGGGATACTTTCCCCCACCTTGTTCAACCTATACATGTCAGGGCTTCCCACCCTACCTGATGGAATCGACATTGTATCCTATGCTGACGACTGCACCATAATGACATCTGGCAACGACATTCCCGACATGTGCGATCTTTTTAACGGTTACTTGGAAGAGCTCAACCTTTTCTTCAACAACAAGAACCTAATGCTATCAGCGCCCAAATCCTCGGCCACCCTCTTTACCACATACAACAAAGAATTCAACCAACGGCTTAACATCAGAGTAAATGACACTGAAGTTCCCACTATCCGTCACCCCAAAATTCTTGGCGTCACAATTGATAATCACGGCCTATTCAACACCCATGCCGACAACATTAGTGACAAAATGAAGGGCAGAAACAAGATCTTGAAGTCCCTTGCTGGCAGCAAATGGGGCACAGATAAGGAAACTTTACTCACCACCTACAAAGCCGTCAGTCGTTCTGTGGTAAATTATGCAGCACCGATATGGACAAATAACCTATGCAAAACCAACTGGAAACGGATTCAAACATGCCAAAATGCAGTCATGCGTACCATTACTGGATGCGTTCGCATGTCATCTCAAGACCACCTGCACCAAGAAACTAAGCTGCTAGACCTCAAGGCACACAATGATCTCCTGGCTAAGCAATATCTTGTTGGTCGTTATCGAAGCCTACACCCAAATCATGACCTCATGGACAAAACCCCACCACCACGTCCTGTAAGGCGTTTGTTAAGGGACATGCAAAGGGAAGTCCAAAGGTTTAAACGAGTTCCTCTCGACAACTCCAACATATACAAGGCGGCCCTTAATCAACTGCACACCAGCGAGGTAACCAAAACCACAAATAGGCTATCCGTAAACCGCGTCCTTCGCGCTCGACCACCCGACATCTCAGCCGACGAACAACAACTACCGAGAGCCACACGTACCACCTTGGCTCAACTTCGTTCTGGATTTTGCTCCAGATTAAATTCGTTTTGGTCACGCATTGACAACAGCATTGGAAATATTTGTCCAGCATGTGGAGCCAGCCCACACAACGTGGATCATATATTTGACTGCTCTGCCGCACCTACGCATCTAACACCTATTGCAGTATGGGAGAACCCCATCGAAGTTGCGATATTCTTAGGTCTTGACCTTGAGGAGAGGATGCCTACGATTTATGAATGATGATACAAGTTCCCCCCCCCCTCTCTTGCGCCGCTACAACAACAACAACATGGGTTACTAAGCGGGATTATGAACGGGTGGGATTTTGTTTTTCCGGATTATGTAGGTATTCCCTGCTCTGCTACCGTAGTCCTCGCTTTCAGTTTTAAAACATAAAGAAAAGCGTTACTCCAGTCATTCGCATTGTACACGTTTAAAAAGTAGCATTACTGTTTCTGCGAATAGATGCGCATAGAGTATGCACGAAGGAGACGCGCAATGACCAATAATCTTGTTTTTATTTTACTCCATGGGTTCTCATGTCTGACGGTTCGTTCAGGTTCTGGCAGCACACTAACGTCAAAATCGACTGGTTCTGCAGCACATGTAGCAGACTAAATTGTAATTTTGCCCTCTCTACGCTTCTTCTTATGACAAAATGATTACTCTACTCCTAATAAGGATCTTTAGTGCAGCTCAAAACCTAGTGTCATATGGGCACATTTCGCGATTGGTTCACAACTTCTCTAAATGCGAAGAGAAAAATTTAATCATTGTAAAATGTATAAAATTTGGACAATACCCCTCCACTCGTCAGCTGGAAGATTCT
Organism: Microchrysa polita; assembly: GCA_949715475.1. Classification (NCBI taxonomy): domain Eukaryota; kingdom Metazoa; phylum Arthropoda; class Insecta; order Diptera; family Stratiomyidae; genus Microchrysa; species Microchrysa polita. The sequence goes on from OX454417.1 coordinate 7,108,717, forward strand.
CTCCGATTTTCCGTTAGCATGTCTCTTCGGTTCGTAATTTGCAAAAAGCTGCTGTTCGAACATTTTTAAATGACTGGATCAGTGAGTTTTGATATTTTTTTTCCTCATTACATGCGACATCTCCAATCGCTCACTCAGCTTCCGTTCAATGACGAATTATTAAGACACAACTCATACAAATTAACAGGGTGACTGGAAATTTTCTAAAAATTGGACAGTGAGTTTACTAGCTAATAGAGTATCTAACTGTACTTTGCAATCAAATTTCTAAAAAATGCTCGGGTCTCATTTAGTTTATCATCATGTAAATGCGTAAAATAAAGCACATTATTTGCTCGTTACCAAGCTCACAATACCCTAACGTAGTCACGTTCATTCTACGATCTACATAAAATTTAACCTCAACTAGACCTGTTACTAACACCGGTACACCGGTTTAAAACCGGTGTTTAGTCAACACCGGTACCAATATTTTGTACCTATATCCCGTTTTGTTTTCAGCCGTCCCGGTTTTAGCACCTGCTCAGTACAAGTTTTTTAGTGGTTGAAGCCTGTTACTAACATATGTAAACCGGTACCAATATTCAGGTTCCGGTTCTTTTAGCACCTGTTCAGTACTACAGTATTTTTCAGATTTTTTAGCATACCTGTTCAGTACGGGTCTTTTCAGGTTCTTTTAGTACCTGTTCATCACCGGTGCTAAAAAAAACCTAACAAAAACGGTTCTAAACCGGTACCAAAAACCGAAAAAAACGGTGTTAAAAAAAAACGGCTTATGGTTGAAAAACCCGGTACTAAAAAATATTAAGATGTTGTAAAAACCTGCGGATGCCATTGCACCGGGTGTGGTACAGGGTATTGAAGAAAACCGGTATCCGGTATTGAAATCTGAGTACCGAACAGGCCTTCCTCAACCATTTGTGCGGCTCTAACCACGTTCCCTACAAACTAAGTTGTGAGGAAAATTCAAAGAAGATGTGCCACTCTCGAGCCGTCGCAAAGACTGAAGAATATAAGTCCAGCGCCGATAGTGCGATCCTTTTGTATCGTTAGGCATTACATCTTCTCGGGAAACGAAATTCATTCAGTTGAATTTAAAGCATTGCCAGGCAGGCCTAGGATCTGGTCTCATAGCCGAAAACCATTTGTATAACAAGCCATGAACTGATAAAAACATTTAAATAAAATTTTCACACATACTATGAACTGCGATAGTGTGAAAACGGGGTGCCATTTTTATTTTCTGAAGCACACTCTGGACTAACGCAGGCACATGAGTTGCTATGCTTTCTCTAAGATTCAGCGTTACTGCGACCTGCAATTTTCTAGTTATTTGCAACTTTTTCCTGAAAAGAAAAATTACTGCTTTTCCTATAATTTGTTTGTGATATGTTCGTTAATTTAGGGCATTTCGTACTTAGGTACGCAATGGATAGAGTAAAAGCAGAATATTCAAAACTATTCCCATTCCATGTTCCAGAGGTCATCTCGGACTCGGCATTTATTATTTACGCAAGAAATCCTAGCCAAATCATAGACACGCTACTTTCGACCTTGAAGGATTTCAGCGCTATAGACTGCACCCACGTGCCCCCCATAAACCAATTTTTGAGTCTGCCCTAATGTTACTCACTCTTCTGCATTAGAAGGTTCCTTTTTTTTGTAAATTTTCAAATATCATGTCTACTTGAAATGTCCCGTATTGGAAAAAAGATCTCACACGCAAACCGATCCAAGGCAGGAAGGTATTTAAATCAGCTAAGCTGCAATGGTCAATGATTACGATAATACACTAATTAGCGAAATTAGCAGGAAATGTTTAGGGAAGATTTCAAACAGATAGTCAGTCTTGGCAGACAAGCACCTGGTTCACACCCCAGACTAAACAGGGCAACCTGCTAGGCTAGGCAATTAGTTAGCCACAGGAGTTTACTGCACGCCATTTCTCGTAATATTCACATAATAACGTAACGTGTAGGCATACATTTGAATATCTGAGCCAACGAATACATAGTAAAGTTAAAAGACACTTTTATCCAAAATCAAAGGACTCTTTGTAAGTTCCTTTTACTGTACGAGTGTGTCCATCAACTATTGTCACATGACGCAATAAAAGAATCAAAGAGACTTGTGCACATCTAAATTGCATCATGCATCAGAAAAAAAAACTATGAACCAAGACAGAAACTGAGAAACACTACAATATGTATGTATCCCAATTGAATAATTCTAAACGTATGTATTTCTAGTTTTGCGAAGGCTATCAAGATAGAAAATCTACTCTGTAAAGCAAGGTGAAACTGGCGTGTGCATATGGTCCCCAAAGTACATAGAGCGTAACAATGTAACAGCTGATGGAGCTACAGTGTAATTAAGAAACCGGTAAAAAGGTATAACAAAAACTATGGTAAAAGTTGAACAGAACAAAAATGTACGAAAAGATATACAAAACACAGCGCTGAACATACAGAAAGTACAATTTGTCTGTCTCAGCAAACTGCAAAAGAGCTCACCATTATGATAGAATGGACATATGGACACTGGTCGGCGCGGCGCTCGTACTTGTTTATGATACATATGAACAAGCATTGCTTATATGGAGGACTTGATATCATACGAGTATGAACATGTGGACGTGATACTTGCTTGCTAATGTACAGAAGATTGTTAGTAAATTTTATCGGAAGTGAATTGGTTTCAATTTCAATAAGTTCACCAACTCGCATACATATGTTTTAACTATGTTAGGATAAGCGCGTTATGTCGTTTGCATACATATAAGGCAACTTGTATGCGAAGTGCTGTAATGGCATGATACGGTATAGATAATGATAATGGAAGTGTCATTTTTATATGGGAGTTTTGTTTTAGCAAGATTCAATATTCATTAGTTTTCATCCCGCCCGATTACTAAAGTTCAAGTTTCGCGCAAACGAAGGAGTCGAAAGAACATTTTTTGCGAAGCTCCTATTTGTGGATCTTTCAAAAATACACCTCGCGTGCGCACTTTCGTTTTCTCTGAAAGAAGAACCTTCTCCGAGTCTGCGCGTCACTCTATCTCTGAACTGCCAGAACTTGAGTTCTAACCCAACTGTGACGATAAAAAAATGTTCCAACGGTAGCTGATTCGGCAATGGAAATCGTACCGGATCAAATCCGCTGTTACGACGCCCGAATCAAGATATAGCGAGAAAGTGAAAAAAAAAAACAATTTCTTGAATCGCTACTATACTCGTAGTTCAGTAATATCGTGCCGATTTAGTACCAATCCGTGACAAAAATACAGAAGTTTTTTCTCACTCCTCCTTTATGTGCGTCCCGTTTCCCCTATCTACCGGCCAAACACACGAGTTTTTTTGCTTTTAGTCTACTTTAAGCCGGCCCAACACCGACCGGAGTGTGTCACACACCGCACAAAAGACCGGTTCCAAGAATGATACCTTGGAGTCGCCCAACCACACTGCTGCACTGCTGCTGCACGATTTTTCGTATCAATCTTTTGTGCGGTGTTTGCCACACTCCGGTCGGTGTGGGGCCGGCTTTAGATCGCAAGTGCGTGATATTCGACTAAGCGCTTTTAGGTATTCGTTTAAAAAGTGTAGAAAATGGCGCAGCGTGAGTGTTCTATACATATGTGATGAACCGTGAGATGACATGACAAAAAAACAATTGTAAAAAAAAGGGGCTAGCATCTTTTTCTGAACCTAGTAGGAAACGAGGTGATGGTAAGGTGGTACATTTTACAGGGCTCGATTATCTTGAAATTCACGATAATTGTCGAAAACAATATACGCACGCAAAATGTATCCGCGCATATATCAAAAAGGCAAAAAAAATATCACGAAGCCTCAATTCAGATCATCTTTGCCGACTGTTTCGTTCCAAACGAAATGTTTCTTGTGCGGTAAGGTAGAAACTATGTAGAAACTCAGAGGAAAGGTCACTCTTCTAAGCCAGATCTTGTTTACTCAGTACGAAAGTTGGCTATGAAGTAAAAAGTCTTAGATCTCTCCAAAAAACTTTCAAGAGGATTTTGCCAAGGCGATACAACAATGTCTATTTTAAATACATTTCTTAGTTGCTGCCGGGGGCAGCATACCATATATTATCCAGGAAAAATCTTTACCGCCCACCCCATAAAAAGGGCAGCACAGTACGTGGCAGGTCAATGGACGAGGAAGTCGTATATTCCTTGCATAGCATCATGCAAGGAACGATTTCTTCGAAAAAGGTGACGAAGAATGCCAGTTTTTCATGGATTATTGTTGAGGATATATGATACCAAATATACGACACTACTCAATAACCTCCTCCAGACAACTTCTTGGAAGGTAATAAACAGACTATCATTGAAGCTGGAGAAAAAATAATGGTGGTAACCACAAAAATACAACCATCAATAAACTCAGGTACAGACGATACTTAACTACTTCCTTCAAGGTCACTGCAAACCTGGCTTTCCTTCCTCCTACACTGCCTGCGGGTGTTTCATCTAGTTCATCTTTGACTTGGGGATCCCGAGCCGTGAGGATGGAAATCCACAACCAACGGCCTAATTCCTGTCACTACACTGCAGTCTCCAGCACCAGACCGACTGTTAAAACAAATTTCTTGTAAATGTAAGAAGAGCTGCATGGGGACCTGTGGTGGCAGACGGGCAGGATTATTCTGTTCAAACATTTGCGTCACTTGCGAAGGAAAATGTTCCAGCATCGAAATAACGAATCCTGAGTTTGTCCATCCTCGGCCTTGTTTGTCCATCCACGGAAAGAGATCGCAAAAAAGTTTGGTTGCAATATTTCCACTTTGACGAAAATATTAAAAAAGGAAACCGAGCTTCGCCAACTTTTTCTAGAAAATAAAAACATTCAGCAGAAACGGATTCGTTCAGGAAACTACCACGACATTGATAAAGCTATTTCTCGTTGGTTCCATCAAATGCGGGAAAGAATGCAATTATAACTGGCCCACATGGGGAAAAAAAAATTCTGCTGATGCGCCTGCAGCTTTGGAGTGTACAACAAACGTTTTACCGTCAATCCTAAAAGATTTTTCTGAAGCAGATATTTTTAATGCCGACGAGACAGGTCTTTTTTTAGAGCCTTGCAATCAGGAACAATGGCAAGAGCTGGTGAAATAATTACTGGTTCGAAGATCCGAAAAGATCGAATCGCCTTGTTACTAATTAAATTAGTAATATGGACGGGACAGAAAAATTTGTGTATTCGATAGGCAAATCAAAAAATCCGCACTGTTTCCGGGGAAAATCGACTCCAATCCCATACTACCATCAAACAAAGTCGTGGATGACTTCGGACTTATGGACAACAATTTTATTGGACTTTTAGAAAAAGATCAAATTACTAGACCCACAACGCAAGATCGTTTTATTTGTTGACAATGCCCCTTGTCACCAGTTGAACTCGGGCATTTCGTTGGAGCAAATAGAAATCCGCATGTTGCCATCAAATACGACAAGTAACACGCAACCACTAGATATGGGTATTATCCGGTGCCTAAAAGTGCATTACAGGTCGGAAATTCTGAAATTTCAAATTCTAACCATTGAGCGAGGAGAATCCATCACTGAATTTGCCAAAAAAATAACCTATTCGATGCGTTGCACCTTACAAAAAAAGGCTTGGCAACGGATTACCCCACAAACAATTAAAAACTGCTTCAGGAAAGCAGGGTTTATAAAGAATAATTGCATCGAAGAAGAAGACGAGCTAAGGGAAATTGTTGAGTTGCCTATTGCGGAGAATATATTCGACGAATACGTGGATTGCGATGCTAACATCGAATGTTTCGTTGTATTATCAGATGAAGATATTGCCAGAGAAATTTTAGATGTTGATATGGGTGAATCAACAGAGGACGAAAACCCTGATATGGACCTAAATGACGTTTCCACGGCCAATTCGTTTATTTCCAGAATGGAAGCACTTCAAGCTTTAAAAACCCTGACCAATTATTTATGCGAGAACGGACTAGATATTGAGACTCTAGATGAAGTCGAGAAACATTTTTTGAAAACACCCGTGAATTATAAACAAAAGAAAATTTCGGATTTTTTCAAATAATTTGCTCTAAGCTGATTCTTTATGAACCAAATGGAATGTAATGTTTTTTGTTATTTATGAAGAATGAATGATTTTTTTTATAATAATAAAATTTATGTTAAACTAATAAAAAGGTTTTTATTTTCCATTCCGGTTGTCCCAAAACTTATCGTGATTTAGATACAACACATATACAATATTTGCACCTCAGACACATATTTTGATTTGTTCCGATATTTACAAACATAATCTAAGTCTTCAAATAATATAAATATACTAGTTCAAACATTTGGGACCCGCCTATAAGCAAAGGCTTTGCTTATAGACGGGACCTCTTATATAAGCACATATTTGCTTATAACCGGGGCCCCGGATAATAGCAAACCCGGTTATAGTCAACGATTTTGCTTGCCCACTTACGGGTGACTATAACCGGGGTCTACTGTACTGCCGATGTCAGAGGAGGATAATATTTTGCAACTGGTTTCTTCAAAAAATCCGGGAAGACCGTGATTTTCAAACTAAAATAGTGTGGACGGATAAAGCCACATTTACACGTAGTGGCGTTTTCAACACCCGGAATAATCATATCTGGGCTCAAAGCAATCCCCATGAAACTCGGCAATCTCGATTTCAATATCAGTTTCGTGCCAATGTTTGGGTAGGTCTTATTAGCCCATTGATCCTTCCCCCTCGACTAAATTCCAGAAGCTTTCTCGAATCATTACAAAACGAATTATTGCCCATAATCAGATGCCTCAGCGCGGTGAAATCTGGTGGCAGATGGACCGGTGCCCCGCTCAAAATGCGAGATCTATCAAAGAATATTTGGAAAACGAATTTCCCGGAAAGTGGATTGGCTGATTTGGGACAGTTGCGTGGCCTGTTTATTGGTTCTATCTCATATTTAAAGCTTTATTTCCATTTTTTTTAACAAATTTTCAAAATTGCAATACTAAAATATAAAAAATAAATGAATAAAATTATAGTTTGAATAATCCGATAAGAAAATAATTACCTTGATTTTTACCATTCAATGCGTGTTTCTCTAAAATTCTGCAATGTAAATATGAAAAGTGATATACCGTTGGAAGCCAACATGTTTATGCAACTTTTATAAACTTTGCAGAGTTGTACGTATAAAACACCGTTATGAAATTACTGTTTGAATTTTCGATGAAAAATCTATTTTAAAATTTCCGTTAAGTTTGAGTAACTGTATCTTGAAAGTGGCGATAATGTTGGCAACAGGAAAAACTTCAGTTTTTGTGAAATTTTATGTAGTTTCTGAAACTGAAATCAAATCTTGGATTAAGTCATCAGGAGGGCTGCAAATTATGATTTTGCAGGACTAGTCACGATTTTCGATGACTTCTACAAAAAGAGCAAGGTAACGGTAAAAAAAATCCGATTGTATTGGTAACTTTCTTGCTGAAACAAGTTGTGCTATCAACCCTTACAGTACTGACCACCTAATGCGGGACACCCTGTATATAACCAAATTGAGAAATAAACTCCGGTTTTTTTCTGGTGAAAATACGATATTATTGGACTACTACAACAAAGATCGAGCCTATGAATGATTCAACTGACATTTCAAAGAGAAATCCCTCTCAATTTGCATAATGACGGTGAACGTCAATCCTAAGGCAACGATTTTAACTATATATTTAGATAAATGTTTTATGCACTTAAGTGGCCCCTTACAAATTATAACTGCTTACAGCTTCTTCAGTCTCACAGCAATGTTAACTTCAATTAAACTCACTCGCACAAAACAGAAATTGGAGCTTTGTCCCCGCGAGGATAAGATGCGCTGCGGCACACGGTATATCTATATCCGAAAATTCGAAGAAATACAAATTGAAATAACAAACTCGGGCCTTCTGTGTATAACCAAAACATTTACTGTTCTTTGGCATATCCCTTTTTATTCGGTACACCAAATCGGAACAAGAGGAAAATGTTGTAATATGCCAATTCTGCTTAGCAATCACCGTTTTATGTCGTGTGTAACATTTATAGTATCTAGGGACCAACGGTGGATAGATGTTTGGGGGTAAAAGGATATGTTGACAAGTGTAAGATTTATCTGCCATTGAAATCAAAGTGGATATGCGGCCAAAAATGTTTGGCGCCTATTTTCCTGTCCTGCTGCTACACAATACGAACGAGTAGTATTTGTTGTAGTAAGTAAATTGAAAAAAAAAGGTTCAATGAAAGTTCTTCCCGCATCTTTTTTCTATGGTTCTCTTTATAGATTTTAGTCGTCCTCTATAGTATTTCATAGTATAACTGTACATGTGCGAGTATAATGTGAGTAAGCATGCGGCTTTTCGAATTATCCGAAGGTTTAGGATTTGTTCTTAGAAAATTTCTGATTGCCATCAGGAAGAAATCAATGAAATTTTCAGGCCAGAAACGATGAATGTGGAATGTGGATAAGCATATTTTTTCCTAGGCAAGTATAGCAAGGTATTGCGGGTCAAAGCTCCAAGGGTCAATTGATCGATTTGGGGAATAAAGTCCGGATTTTTTTTTAAGAATTTAGAGAATTTTTTTTATGTTATATAAAATTATGCTGTGCATGCGGTCATAATGGCAGTCTGGCTGGTCTAGCGGTTAGTGCGCGCACCTTCGGTGCACAGGGTCATTAGTTCGAATCTCACCGTGGATCATGGTGTTTTTCGAACTCACGAGCTTGTGACGGACTATGATCTCACTCAGATGTTAAACGAGTACCCATTTATGCGGATAAATAACACTGCTGAGCGTGATGCTGATCTCATTACCTCAACAAAAAGCAGATAAGATCGTGGAAATAGGATGTCACTAACACATCCTGCGGCCTTAGTCCAATGCTGGATTGTCGCACCTGTTATTTATTTTATTTTATACTGACATGCGAAAGAGTCGCCATATACCACCTGATAAGTCGTCAGACTATTTTACGTTACCTTGGTCGTGAGATCTCAAATGGATTAGACGTGGTAGCCAAAGGGTTAAGAATTTGGAGTATTATCTGTACAACTTTTTTGCTGGAAATCACGTGAGGAATGATTTTCCGGTTTATGCGTTTATGCGGTTTATGGTTTGCCATCGAAACACATTGTCCAAAAGTAAGTTCTTCTAAGACAAACTTTACGGACCAATCCTACAGGGCATGACCCTACTCTGGAGCTCGCCAGGAGACTCAGACTCATTTTCATCGCAATTACTACTGGCAGAAGTTGTGAGGATAAAGAGGAGGTGGTGATGTACCTACTCTGTCATTGTTCGGCACTAGCCGTATTTTTATGACATGGGTGATATTAAGTCGTAATTTCATTGGTGGAAGCCAATGCCACAAGCCACGACACGCTGCTTCTTTGTCATTGGCGACAAAATTTGAAACTCATTCTTCAATATAACATCTTCTTTTTGTTAAACGCAAGTCACCCGGGAAGGTTCAGAAGGCCTCAGAAGCAGAGCCAGTCATATATGCTCCTCATTAACGTTGAGTGCCTGCCAGCACTTGAAGAGGCGGACTTACGATTTGGTATACGAAATGCCAAGATAAAGGTGTTTCGGTCAAACTCCAGTGAAGAGCAGGATCCGGTGGACGGAGCCGACCTCTTGCTGGAGGATATGTGCATCGAAGCAGGTAAAACCCATGAGAACAATGAAGATAGTGCAGATTAATCTCCAGCATTCAAAGCTTGCCTCGGATAATAATCTGCTCGTCTTCCTAAGGGAGGAAGACATCGACATCGCGCTTGTTCAGGAGCCTTGGGTTCACGATGAATCTATAAGGGGACTTATGGATAAGCAATACAATTTATTCTACAATATTAACCTAGATCAAGGTAAGCCAAGAACCTGCATTTTAGCAAAGAAATGTATTTATGCCTTTCTCTGTCCTCACTTTAGTACTTCCGATCTGACAGTTGTCAGAATGGAGGTTCAAGACATGGGAGAGCTATATATCTCCTCCGCCTATATGGCCCATGGAAGGCCATATAGGCGGAGTAGTCAACCCTACTGATAGGATGCGACGCTAACGCACGACACACATTGTGGGGTAGTACCGAAATAAATTAAAGAGGTGAGTCGCTTTTTGATTTTATCCTAAATACTAACCTTACAGTGAGACCATCCAACCTTCGTTTTTCCGAGTTCGGATAATTACGCGGGATGGGAAGAGGTCCTAACTCTAACGCTCCTGTCAGACAATGATAAATTTAAGGTAGAACAATGGAGAGTATCAGAGCTGAAATCTTTCTCGGGCCATAACTGGATACTCTTTAACATTAATGTCTCCAGGGAGATGCCGCAACCTTACAGAAATCCTAAGGCGACAAACTGGAAGAAGTTCAGGCAGATTTGTAGATCAAAACTCTCAACTGCGACAAACCCCTCGATCAGCTCCGTGGAGGAGCTGGACAAGGAGGTTAAGTCATTGGTAAAATCCTTGGAAGTAGCGTTCAAGGGTTCTTGTCCAATGAAAAGGAGTAAGAAAGTTCTCCCTCCATGGTGGAACATGGACCTTTCTGTCACATGTAAGCACTAGCTAGTACAATACTTTTGCATTTTGCTACACAATACATTCATAGTTATACTGCCGCTATCCTGTATTGTATGATATGAACCAGTTCAATAAAGACACTTGATCACATCACATGGTGTCAGAGTGATTGTAACTCAAGCCCATAAAAAAAACACTAACTAAAAGGATCGGAAAGATATCATATAATTGAAATAATAACAACATTTCTAAAAAAAAAACAAGTAGTGACAAAATTTCTAAAAAAATCAAGTAGTGAATTTTTTGCCGAGAAAGTAAATTAAAGTGAGCAACGAGCAAATCAAGATGGCCGGGCTGAAACCACCAAAACCACTATCCGTGAACAACGAGATTGATATGTCAGTCGAATGGAGCGAATGGCTAGAGCAAAGATTAATAAGGAAGCCGCCGAGATTCAATTGGCAAACTTCATCAGCTGTATTGGTCGCGAAGGGCTGCAGATTATCAAAAGTTTCGAGTTTACCGAGTCATTCCCTAAAACCCTCGAAAATGTTAAAACTAAATTGACAAATCAATTTGTCCCCGCAAAAAACAAAACTTTTGAGAGATACCAATTCCACCGCATGAAGCAAGAAGAGAATGAGCCAATTGACAGTTTTCTGCTCAAATTGAAAGCGCAGGTAAAAAAATGCCAATATCAGGGTGACACAGAAGAGTTCGTTATAGATCAAATAGTCCTTGGGACTTACTCCGACGAGATCCGCAAAGAACTATGGAAATTGTCTGAACCATCATTAGATAAAATAATCCTCATATGCAAGGCGGCAGAACAAGCTGAAAAACAAATCAGTGAACTTCATAATAATCAAGCTGCGGGACCATCTGTCAACAAAATTAATAATGATATAAGTGGCAAAGTATACGATTGTGGTCGATGTGGGAGAAGTCATTCATACCGATCATGTCCAGCATTTGGAAAAAAGTGTAGGTCATGCAATCGAGTTGGACATTTCCAATCGATGTGCCGTTCCAGGAAAGGCGATAGAAACAAGCGGGATGACAATCGTCACGAGAAAAGATCAGTGAAATTAGAAAAATCAAAATCGAAAAACCAGAAACGGCGAAATATTCACACCATGCACGAGAGTGAAGAAGATAGCGACAGTAGCGACGACGAATACAACACGTATATTGCTAGCATCACAGAAGCCGTCGATGAATATCAAGTGAATGTGTTGAAAGCTGATAATTGGTCCGTGAAATTAAATATAAACGGCAAGCAAATAACCGTAAAGCTAGATACAGGAGCGGAGTGCAACGTTTTGCCGTTGAGCGAAGTCAAGCGGATCAAAGCTCCTCTCACAACTACATCTACAAAGAAACTGGTGGCATATAATAACGGCAAGATCAATATTCTGGGCGAAATAAAAATCGAATGCAGCTATAATGGTCGTCAACATGAAGTGACATTCAAAGTGATCAACGAAGATTTGCAGCCTATATTGGGGCGCAGAATGTGCGAGAAGATGGGATTAGTCAAGCGCATTTACAACATCAACGTGAACAAGAATGATTCAACAATTGGTCGCCGCAAAGATTTCGAGTATGACATCGATTTCGTCGAAAACCCGACATTCAAAATAATTCCTCCCCGTAAGATCGCACATCCAACGCGAGCAGCTGTCAAACGAGAATTGGACACGATGGTCAGGATGGGAATTATCGAGCCGGTATCAGAGCCATCACCGGCGGTAAGTCCTATGGTGATTGTTAAAAGAGGATCAAAGCTACGTATATGCATGGACCCAACAGAACTAAACAAAAACATCAAACGACGCCATTTTCCCCTCAACACGGTCGAAGAAGTACAAGCCAAGATAACAGGGTCGAAATTTTTCACAAAATTGGATTGTGAAAAGGGGTTTTGGCAAATCGGCGTAACAAAAAGAACATCGAAATACCTGGCGATTTCTACACCATGGGGCAGATACAGGTATCTGCGATTGCCCTTTGGAATTGCATCCGCGCCTGAGGTGTTCACCGAAATTATGAATCGAAAATTGGAAGGAATCAGTGGATGCGAGATTGCAATGGACGACATCCTAATACACGCGCCGACAGAAAGCAAACTCAAACAAATAACAAAGCAGGTCATGGAACGGCTAACGGAAGCCGGTTTTACGCTTAACAAGCAGAAGTGTAAATTCAACAAGCGGCGAGTCAAGTTCCTAGGGCACATTTTTTCGGAGAAAGGTTGCGAACCAAACGACGAAACAGTAGACGCTATCGATAAAATTAAAACACCGACAGATGAGAAAGCACTCAGAAGATTTCTTGGAATGGTGAACTATGTTGGAAAATTTGTGAAGAATCTTTCGGAATTAACAGCACCATTGCGACAACTACTTCACAATAGCGTCGAATGGAATTGGGAGCAGGAGCACCATGACGCCTTCACCAAAATCAAAACAATCATCAAATCGGCACCAGTGCTTGCTTTTTATGACGTAAATAAACCAGTTAAGCTCTCAGTGGATGCAAGTCAACACGCCATGGGATGCTGCCTCATGCAGAGCGATCGTCCCGTAGCTTATGCCACCAAAGCGTTTACAGCAATCCAACAAACATACCCGCAGATCGTTAAAGAAGCAATGGCAATTCGCTTTGGCTGCCAGAAGTTTCACGAATACATATACGGAAAAGAACTTCTAATCGAAAGCGACCACCAACCGCTTGAAACCATTTTCAAGAAACCGCTTTCAAAGGCACCTATGCGATTACAGAAGATTCTTTGGGATGTATTACATTATTCACCGACAGTTAAGTATGTCCGCGGTACGCAAATTCCAATAGCTGACGCATTGAGCCGAGATTGCGTACCCACCGAAACGGAGAAAGATGAAACATTTGAAATAACTGCAATACTATCAATCTCGGATGAAGCGATGGAACGAAATACGAAGGCGACTAAAGATGACGTCGAATTACAACAGCTGAGGACCGTACTAGAAGGCGGATGGCCGAATGATCCACTGAAAGTGCCGGAGTCAGTGAAGAAATATTTGACATTTCGCGACGAGCTGACGTTTGAAGGAGGTTTACTTTTCAAGGGAAATCGACTAATCATTCCCAAAGCTGAAATCACACGATTCTTGAAGCATTTACACATTGGTCATCCCGGTATTACGAACATGACATCACGAGCCCGACAGTGTTCATTTTGGATTGGCCAAACAAAGGACATCAAGGATTATGTCGAGCGCTGCAGTATCTGTCAACAAACTCAACGCGCGAACACTAAAGAGCCAGCATTGATGAAGTTAGTACCTGATTACCCGTTCCAATTGGTTTCATCGGACATTTTCAAATTTCGCGGAGAGGATTTTCTATTGATTGCAGACCATTACTCCGGTTTCATGGACTTCCGAAAATTAAGATCGTCAACATCGTCAGAAGTCATCTTATTGCTTCGTCAGTGGTTTGCAGTACACGGAATACCAGAAATTTTCGAGTCAGATGGTGGACCCCAATATACGGCGCATCAGTTCAAGGATTTTGCAAGAAATTGGAATTTCCAGCACCGAATCTCTTCGCCACATTATCCCCGATCGAACGGCTTCGCAGAGCGGAACGTCCAAACAGCTAAAAGCTTGCTGAAAAAGTGTTACTTGGATAAAACTGATATCTATCTAGCGTTATTGATGTTGCGAAATACAGACCGCAATGAAGTGCTCAAGTCGCCAGCTCAACGTTTATTCAGTCGGTCAACCAGATCAACTATACCAATTCCTAAGAAGAAGTTGCACCCGAAAATAGTCGAGAATGTGACGGATGAGCTGACTCATTTGCGTAAAATCCAAAAACATTATTTCGATAAAGTTTCAAAGCAGCTGGAGCCTCTAAGAAGCGGAGAACGAGTTCGAATGCAAACCGACCACAGAAACTGGATCACTGGGACCGTAGTCGACCAAACGCCGAATCCAAGGTCAGTTATAGTTCAAACCGACGGAGGGAAAGCATTTTGTAGGAATAGCAGCCATTTGCATCGTACGAAGGCTACAATCTGTCATCCAGCTAATATTTGGCCAAGCCATAGCAATGAAATTATAACGAATGCCCAAACAGTTGAAAAATCGGATGCCTCTAGTGGAACTAAGCCTAGAAAATCTATAGTCGAACCAGCAACCATCCCTAGTGAAAGTGATAAATCGCCGCCGCGAGTCGAGAAACCAACAATCCCAGTAGAAGTCGTACCATACATCAATCAACGAGCTACCAGAAGCGGACGCATCATTAAAACACCTGATCGATATGTACCACAATAATATTTTTTATCACTAAAATTTTGATAACGGTTGAATTATTTTATATCATTTTATTGCTTCTTTTTTTAATTACATTTACATAATTTTTTTTTCTTCTTTTTGGATTATGTTTATTTTATTTTTTTTGCTTCTTTTTGGAATTACTCTATTACTTTACTTTGAATTACTTTATTTACTTAAACAAAATTAAAAAAAAAAACATAAAATACTAAAAAAAAAAACAAAAAGAGATGTCACATGTAAGCACTAGCTAGTACAATACTTTTGCATTTTGCTACACAATACATTTATAGTTATACTGCCGCTATCCTGTATTGTATGATATGAACCAGTTCAATAAAGACACTTGATCACATCACACTTTCTCAGTTACGGAAGCTAATTCGAGATATATTCAACATTTGCAACAAACATAAGTTCTGGCAGCCATACAAGGACTGCCTGCAAATTTACAAAAAAAGTTTTTAGAACCGCAAAGGTCCAAGCTTGGGACGATCTGCGATAATCACTGGACAACGTCAAAGGTTCAGCTAGAATGAGCAAGATTTTGTCCAAAGCAAGGTCGTGTCCGTCCTTAATAAAAAGAGAGGATGGCACTTGGGCGGAATCAACTGGCGAATCTCTTGAGCTCCTGATGAATACGCATTTCCCTAGGTGCAGGAGCACTTGCACGCAGAGTCCACGCTTACATAATGGAGATGAACGGCAGAGTGACTTCGTTTTCTCCATGATTACTGAGGAGAAGATTACCTGGGCAATCAACAGCTTCTCCCCTTATAAATCGCCAGGACCAGATGGCATACTACCGATTATGCTTCAGAAAACGCAGGATCTGGTAGTTCCACGGCTGCTAATAATTTTCAGAAGCCTTCTGTTACTCAACCACGTACCCCAGTCGTGGTTATTCCGAAGGTAGGCAAACGAGGGCATGAGACCGCGAACGATTTCAGGCCGATTAGTTTATGCTCCTTCGTACTCAAAACTTTAGAGCGCTTAATAGATTAACATATCCGACAAAGTCTTTGAGAACTCAGGACTTTCGAAGTCCCAGCACGCATACGTGAAGGGAAAGTCCACAGAAACGGCTCTCCACGAAGTTGTCCGTATCATCGAACACAGCCTTGAATACAAACAATATACGTTATCCGCTTTCTAAGACATAGAGGGTGCATTCAATAATGTTCGCATTGAATCTATTCATGAGGCCCTCTCAGACTTAGGAGTTGAGCCACGGGTTGGGTCATGGATAGTAACACTACTAACGACCAGAGTAATTCATGGTGACTTAGGAAGCAGTCACCTGACTAAATTCGTGTGCAGAGGAACACCTCAGGGTAGTGTTATCTCTCCACTACTGTGGCTAGTAGTTATTAACAAAATCCTAGACAGACTTGATAGGGAGATGATTAAGGTGGTCGCATATGCGGATGATGTAGCGATTATAGTATCAGGAATGTGTCTTTCCGTGATTAGTCAGATCATGGAAAGAGCCCTCGGTTTGGTCAGTAAATGGGCCACAAGCTGTGGCCTGGGCGTAAACCCGGGGAAGACAAAACTGATGCTGTTCACTACAAAAACAAAAATACCGCCTTTCTCACTCGCAAAACTAAATGGACATCAACTGGAACTCGTCCAGCTCGAAGTATTTGGGCGTTATTCTGGAATCAAAGCTCAACTGGAAGTTGAACATTGACGAGCGCGTTAAAAAAGCCTGTATTGCTTTTTACGCCTGCAAGACAGTATTTAGCGGCGGTATTTTGGCGGTGGTACGACCTATCCTAACATATGGGTCACTCGTCTGTTGGCCAGCGGTCAGTAAAGGCTACAATGTAACAAAACTCGGTAGAGTGCAGAGATCGGCTTGCCTTAGCATTACAGGGGGCATGCGAATATGCCCGAGGGATGCGCTGAATGTCATCTTGCATCTTCTACCCATCGATCTGTTTATCAACCAACTGGCAGCATGTAGTGCAGTCAGACTCAAAGCGTTAAGCTGCTGGAGTCCTAGGCCATACGGCCACAGCAATATTATAAACCAGCTACCACAAGACGTACGCAACGCTGTAACGGATCTCAAAGTGCCGAAACTAAGCTTTGGGAAGAACTTTGATGTCAGATTCGCAACTAAAGGTGAATGGAAAGAAAGTGAGGTGGTCAAGGATTTTGACATCACATTCTTCACCGATGGGTTTAAAATGGATTGTGGCGTGGGTGCTGGAATCTTCTGCAGATCACTAAGTATCTCTGAATATTGCCGTCTTCCTGATCATGCCAGCATTTTTCAAGCAGAAATGCTTGCAATCATGGAGGCTTGTCATGCTCTCAGGGATATACGAAACAACCAGAATATCGCCATCGGTTCAGATAGTCAGGCTGCTATCATGGCTTTACAATCGGTGAAAACGACCTCCAAGGTTGTTGAAGTATGTGAGGAAGCATTAACCAGCCTTGGTTCACGACAAAGAATCACCCTACTCTGGGTACCCGGACACAGGGACATAGAGGGTAACGAGATGGCTGACGAACTAACCAAAATGGCTGCCACTCTTGACAGCTCTCATGCGGAGCGTGTTTGCGTTCCGATGGCAGCTGTTAAGAGTAAGATCTCCACCCACTATATAAGGGCTGCTAATTCCAACTGGAAAAATTTGAGGACTTTCGTTATATCAAGGAAGATGTGGCCCTCCTACGACTGGAAAATAACGTCTGAGATTCTGACTAAACCGCGTAGAGATATCGCCACGCTTACCGCTGTTATCACGGGGCACTGACCAATGGGGATCCACGCTGCCAGGCTGGGCATCCCCTACAACGCGCATTGCCGCAGCTGCGGTAATGTAAATGAGAGGGAAACCCTGATTCACTTTCTGTGTGAATGCCCGGGTCTTGCCAGAACCCGGTATAGGACGCTCGGTAGGGCTTTTCTGGGAGGCTTGGAGGATTCAGGTAATGTGAAATTAGGGGAGCTGCTGTACTTCCTAAATAACACTGGCTGGTTCAAGGCACCTCCCCACTCCTAAATTCATTACCTAACCTTCATCATATACACTAGTTAACCTTCACGGAGTTTGTGGTTTCAAAACGGCGCTTTATGCGCTAATTGGGCTTATGGCCACCCAACCACTAACCACCCGCAGATCCATTGCCCGTTGGATAAGGGCAACATGTTGGATGTTGTTTCCATTTTGAATGGGATAGTAGGAAGAGGCATATGACGCCCTGCTAATTGTCGAATCACATTGCTCCAATGCGATTGCTCTGTGACCATCCAACAATGTTGTGGTCGAAGGTGTTATCCAATCTCTGGTCCGATCTCTGGTCTATTTGGGCTAGGAGTAACCTAGTTGGTCTTTTGCAGAGATTTTTATCCCCATAGTTGGGCATTTATTTAACATCTGAATGAGACCGTTTTCCGCCACATGGATCGTGAATTGGATGACTAATCATAGACCACGACCCTGTGCATCGAAGGCCAGCACTCTAGTCACTGCACCAACCGCTGTTAAACCTGTTAAAATCCAATTTGCGTATATTTAGAACAATCGTGGCTTTCTGGTTGCTATAAATACAAGTTTATTGTTTGGTTTTGCTTAAACCCGCATGATCCGTGTTTCAGCCAGCACGACAAAGAGCTTCCCAACATTTTATGGTGGATATAGGGCCTAAAACAATTTTTACTTTTTCGGAGTTTAGTTTTTGTTAAAACTGAAGGCCTTTTAAAAAGTATATCTTAGCACTGCGGGTGAGTATAGCTATGATCAAAATATGGATCTTTGCCGCAAATCATGATCGTTACAACGCGTTGAACATACGAATGCCAGATTTCAAGTTGAACTGTAGAATATAGAAAGAGATGTCTTTATACAAAATTCAATGTAAGCTGGCATTTGGTACAAACCCCAATATATGTTAAGAAGGTTTCCTTTTGTGGAGAAAATAGACAATCCAAATTAAACAATTTGATTTAATATGGCTTTGACTACCAGTCGTCATTTGATCCTTTGTATAGACGGAGACGCATCAGTTATCGTGCGATCCAGCAGACAAACCCGTCGTATTCAAATCAGAAAACAACCCTGCCCATTTCTTTTTATGTCTCCTAATGGTATTGATTCGTTTTATGACTCAACTTTATGAGAAAGTTAATATACCCCTTTCACACAGTGACGGGTATAAAAAGTAAAGCTCTATTGTAACTTCAAACTATAAAATACATAATTTAAAAAACCTCAACCCCACCCATGGCCTTTTCTAATTCTCCGTATTATTTTCGACTTCACTAAGGTATTAAATTCTTGTCAAACATCCCGTTTGTCTTTTTCTTAACTTGGTAACTTGCGTCATAATATGATACAAAAATTCTAATTGTGTTGTCTGATGACATGCTGTTGTATGTGCGCGTATCTGCAAAAACAACCCTAAAAAAAGTGGAACGTATCTGGTTTATATTCTAATAGATTGCAAAATTTTTCGCCGTTGTTATCACAGAAATCTATGCAAATATGTAAGAGAAGCAAATAATAATTCCCTGTGCGCAGTTGTTAAACACAAAATGAAAAAATAGAGAAATTAATGTGAAAAGACAAGCAAGCAAATTCATATAGAATAGAAATAGACAGATACCGGTTGTTTGCTTTTATCATTACACACAGGTTGAGATATGCGCTAAATTGGAACATTATACCATACGTATCAAAGGTATGTTAATGTAGCAAGATATGATATTTAATGAAAGTGTACAGGTATTCATAATAGTACAATTTAATATTTTTTTATTTATGTATAAAAAGCATAACAAGATGTAGATAATTATTTGCCATTCGTGATAGCAATGCGAAAACAAAACTAAACTAACTTAAAATGTGTGCATGAATGAATAGTCGAATTTATTAGATCATTGTGATTCTGATTATTATCTTTATTTGAAACAAACATCACAAAAATCTTATCGGATAACACCCCCAATTCGCAGATGATTTACAAAAGTCTTTGACTTTAAAAAAAAATTCAATATTTATATTTGATTTCGAAATTTACAAGGACACTAGACGTTTTCTGTTATCTTCAGCGAAAGGATACTGCCGATAAGTGAATTGAAAACATTGTATACGTAGTAGAGGTCAAATAAAACTTTTTTTTATTGCCTAACTGGCCCTTAGCCAGATGTGAAGGACACAATTTCAAATTTCTGTTTTGTTAACAAAACAACATCTTAAGAAAGGTCAAATCATGCGCAAGAAAGTATGCACAAATGGCAATAAAAAGGCGAACGTAAGCCCCACAAGATGTTCGTTTATAAATACAAATTTCAAATTTCCCTTCACATCTGCGGCTGGCTAAGGGTATACGGCATCATTCTTCTTAAACATGAGAGCATCTGTGGAAAATTAATTTTCCTCTCTGCTGATTCGACTATAAGTACATAATGTTGTATCTTAAGGTAAGGTAACAAAAGCCTCTAAAAGGACAATTTTCACGTGTCAAATTGAATATTCATTAAGAACATTTTGTGCGTAATTGATAATTTTTTTTTCGAACCGAAACAGATGAAAGACTAGCGTATACGAATACGTATAAAAGAGATGAATTTATGATTAATTTGAGTACAAACATGTTGATTTCCGAAGAATTTTCTTTTTGTAGAATGAATAGGTAACACGTTCGCTTTGTGTGAGTCACATATGACTCATTAATCAAAGGAAGAATAAATGGTGTTCACAAGACGGACGTGGTGGTAATGTCAGAGACATTGATCTTGATAGAGGATTACGCTTAGGATTAGGTTAGCCTAGGGGCAGCAATTCGAAATTTTCAAAATATTCTAAGTACAGTAAAATCACCCTTAACGGGCATCACCTTCTATAAGCGGACGGTTCAGAGTTGGCAGTCGTGGGGAGGTGAGGATATGACAAAGAGAAAAGGAGAGATGCAATTTGTTCAGATTTTCATTTGAGCGGCTGGATTGAGTGGATTCGTGGAAAAGACGTGAGCAGTGCCGGATTAACCACGTGGCAGAAGGTGGCAAATGCCACGGGCTCCGCGCTTTGGGGGGCCCCGCGTTTTTTTTTCAAACAAAAATTATAACAACCAAGATGCTTCGAAATTGTTATAACACTTTATCGTTGAACAATTTACGCTAGGGTGTTCCAAAATTACAGCAAGGTTTGTATTGCATAAAAATACAGAAATATTTCTTTCTAAAGGCTAGTACTGAGATCGAGAGTGCAATTTTTGTCCGCTGCGATTTTTTCAATGAAAATGTATTCATACTGTCGTGGAATATGTGGAGAATGCTGGGGAATTCCATACGCTGCAATCCGAAAACAGTTCCATAATTTTTCTCGGCCATTTTATGTATTTTTTCCGATTCCCCAGTTATTTCATCGTGAAATGGCAAATAACCGGGGAATCGAAAAATAATACATAAAATGGCCGATGAGAATTATGATCTCGGATTGTAGCTTATGGAATTTCCCACCGTTTGTGACATATTCGACGACAGTAAGTACGCATTTTTATTGATAAAATCGCAGCGGAAAGAATTTCACTCTCGATCTTAATTCGGCCCTTAATTCATGATAGCATTCCCGTAAACCTACGTCCACCCACATTGTATCAGATTCACGATCTAGCGAGAAATAAGCTTTTTGGAGTTCATGTTAGGAAATGTGCTTGCATACATGCATAGAATTAAGAAATTACAAATTTATCTCTCATGCACAGTGGCGTACCGCTTTAAACGTTATGAAAAGAGCGGCAAAAATACCTGTTTAAAAAATGATTCAAAATGCTTTCTTAAAAATGTTGGTTTTCATTGAAGTGTGTAAATTTTCGATTTTTTTTTATTTAAAACCGTAAAACCGAATTAATGTAGAAGATGTTAACGTGAATTTGGCTTTCTGGTATATGTGCTACGTGGGTATTTTTAGCTAGATGTTTGGTTGTCAGTTTTTATGAACCTGAGTAAACCTGAAAAAGGACAATTCAATCGAAAGCTATATTAATAGGAAACACTTATAGAATGAAATAATTTTCCATTTTTTATTACTTTTCGGGAAATGTGAAATCTTTAAATTTTTAGAGGTCGTCCAAAAAGGGACTTCTAACATAAATTCTTCTTTGTCGAAGAAGTACAGTTTGTCTACAGAAATTCGGTTTAAGTAATTAAAATAAAAAATAAAAATGCTGGCAAACTCACACACGTCAATGAAAAACATTTTTTGAAACAATTTTCAAAACAGATAATATTTTTCAGCTCGTGCCTCCTGTTGCGAGATCAGCTGATCATGGCACCCCTTGAGAAAATGTTGGCCAAAAACCGAAAATTGATGCAAAAATTGCCTTGGGCAAGGAATGCTTTTAATTTTGGACATAAGTTCCGAATCCATTGTCGCAATTTAAATTGTTTGAACATTGTGAGTTCAACCGTCATCATGGCTTTAGGGATATGTCGAGCAGCAAAATTGATATTAATATTACTGGAGCGACCATAATCCGTAATTTTTTTATCCAAAGACTATAGCTGGCTGATGCGGTTCGAATCAGCCATATCAAATAGGCCCCGCGCTCTACATATGCCACGGGCCCCGCGCTTGCTTAATCCGGCACTGGACGTGAGGAACAAAAAGGAGGAATTGATAAGCAAAGAAGTGGAAAGGCGAAGTAACGTAGTAATGTTGCGTGCTTTTAGCATTTTCTGAGTACATCCCATTTACGAGAAAAACTAAAATTACATTAAAAATGTTCCGCGTCTGATAAATATTCCAATTCCAATTTTGAGAAGATACTGCTAATGCAATTATGCCGGATTTCCCACCCAAACTGGTGATGTATACATTACTATGTATGTAACAACCTTGGCCAGCAACAATCTTCTGCTTGATCTTGGTCCGCCTGTATTCGGCATAATCCTTGCCAATGCCAGGGTGTCGACCGCCGCCTTTTCACATACAAACTTCAAATGCTCTCCAAAGGTCAGTCTCGAATCTTATCATAATCCCCAAATACTTGATGGCTTTTTTGGAGGTTAAGATTTTGCTTTTGAGAGCACCTTTTTATGCGCTTAATGATAAGAACAGCTTCCGTTTTTCGAGGCCAACCCTTAATAGCCATGGAACAAGCCTTTCTTAGGCTGAACCGCTGAACATGAAAATCAGAGAATCGAGCTAAACTGCGCCAGACTTTCAGTAGTTATTACGGAGCATTGGCTATGGCTCATGCTTAGCGCTCGTACATTTTTTAACGTAAAAGCAGGACAAATTCACCAAAAATCGTCGTTTTACAGGACAACGCTAGTAAAAAAAGCAGGACACAAAGAAGGACAACCAGAAATGCAAATGTATCTGTAATATTTGCGTACCTTGCTGCAATAAGCGTGGAACTCAAATACTTGTTTCAGTGTAGTTTGATCAGAGGAGAATTTTATTTAAAGTCTTCACTTCTTTGAAAATCACTTGGGCATCAACCTTCGGCCTCTGCATGCCCTAAATAGGTTCTTCAACATGCCTTCAAGTTGAACTGCTTACCGTGGGCGAGTTTACGAAGCAAAACAGTTGTGTATGTTTCGCAAACATGTTTGCCGTTCTGTTTCCCTAACTAAACCATTTTGTGGATCAGAAATAATCTCCGGTTCTTTTCATTAGTCTGTCTTTGTGGAACATGTAGACGAAAAGAACTGGAGATTACCAACCCAATTCTGGAAACCTTTTTTATACGGAAACCGGTCTCTTCACAGAAGAGTTGTCGTTTCAACGTGTGTGGTTTATTTTCACAATTGCGCGATTTCAAATATACGGTCAGTGCGCCCCAGTCAGTCCACCAATTTGGCGGGTTAAAAACCGACCGACAAGTCGGTTTTTTGTACCGACTTAAAAAGAACCGACGAGTCGGTTTTATAACCATCGATAGCTTGAGGCTCAACCGATTGTCATGAAATTTAGTAGGAATGTGTAGAATGGTAACCGTCTTTGGCACGAAATACTTAGATCTTAGAAGTTGGTAGGGCAAAGATAACAGGGTGCCCCGAAGATTTGAAAATTTGTTCACTAAATAACTCGCGAACAGCTCAACCGATCGTTATGAAATTTGGTAGGAATGTGTAGAGTAGTAACAGTTTTTGGCAAGAAATACTAAGAAGCTGGTAGGGCAACGAAAACGATAACAGGGTGTTCCGAAGATTTGAAAATTTGTTGACTAAATAACTCGGGAACGGCTCAATCGATCGTCATGAAATTTGGTAGGAATGTGTAGAATGGTAACCGTCTTTGGCACGAAATACTTAGAAATTGGTAGGGCAAAGATAACAGGGTATCCCGAAGATTTGAAAATTTATTCACCAAGTAACTCGCGCACGGCTCAACCGATCGTCATGAAATTTGGTAGGAATGTGTAGAATAGTAACAGTCTTTGGCACGAATACCATAGAAGTTAGTAGGGAAAAGATAACAGGGTGTCCCGAAGAGGTGAAAAAAGTCGACACCCTGTTATCTTTGCCCTACCAACTTCTAAGATCTAAGTATTTCGTGCCAAAGACGGTTACCATTCTACACATTCCTATACTAAATTTCATGACAATCGGTTGAGCCTCAAGCTATCGATGGTTATAAAACATCAATGGTGAAGAGCATCGACCATCGATGGTCAAAAAAACATCGACGCTGCACCATCGATGGTAAAAACATCGACCATCGAACCAAAAATATGAATGTTCAGAAACATCGATGTTCGATGCTCATCCCTAGTCGACACCTTTCGATGATACCATTTCCGATAATAATAATCCACGTGTAAAAATAAAAAAAAACACCTGAAAACTAAAGTAATGAAAAAAGAAAACGGAATTGAATCGGTGCTTAAAAACCTGACTAAAACGCCGACTCGTCGGTTCTTTTTAACTCGGTACCAAAAAACCGACTCGTCGGTTCTTTTTAACTCGATACCAAAAAACGACTCGTCGGTCGGTTTTTTTTAACTCGGTACCAAATAAACCGAGATATCGGTACTTTAGAATATCGGGTCCGGTACCTACCAAGTGAACATCGGTTTTGTACCGGGATCCCGGTTTTTGGAACAGGCCTAGCCGATTGCATTCCGTTAAATATTGAAGGGACGGTGCTCAATCGCCCATTCGCCCCATCTTACCAACTGAAGCGCTTTCAACAAAGGAACGAAATGCTAACTCATCTCCACTATCCTATCTGGTAGTCCATCGGTATCCAATTGAAGTTGAAGCCTCGTTGGCCGTAAAAACTCCGCCGTTATAACCGTTTGGTCGCTATATCAATGGTCGCTATATCCATCAAAAAATACACTGCAGAGGCTTAATATATCTTGAGACCCGGGAACTCCGTCGTTCTAGCCGATACATCGTTATAACCGATGTCGTTATATATACTCTATTTATCAAGAATGCACCAGGACTTAGTAAAGAGCAATCAATATTTGCGATCGTGGTCGCGTCCGGGTATATGAATGAGCACTGAAAATTATGTCCAAAATTTTTATGCAACTGTGCTGTTTTAAGCTGTAATATTTGAAAGACGGATTTATTGACACAGCTACAGCTACACTGGAATTTAGATGGGCGAAAAACTCCGACTCACCTGCTTGGTGAATACCCATAGATGTCGGCGGAATCCGGCATCGAAGGAGGCGAAAATACAAAAGCTGCTTTCATTTCTAAATAACTTTTGCTTCTTCACACTCGAAGTTGAGCTTCTAACTTCGATTCTATAACTGAATTTTCATTCGGAGTTTGTAGTTTCAAAGCGGCCCCTTATGCGCCAATCGGGCTTTTGGCAATTCTTATCTCAGCCACCAGTTTTACCAGTTATACACTTGGGAGCCAAAAACTGAATGTATTTTCAGTACGTTTCTTCGCTCTGACTCTTGACCAAGTGCACGATTCCCTATATGTTAAAAAACTAGATTTGGTTGTGCAGTCTCCTCCACCTTTAGTAATTTAGGCTGCGGTTACTATTTTTTGCGAAATGTTGCGAAAAACTGCGAGTGTATAAATTAGATGTAATCAATTGGAGTGGTTAGAATCTGAAAGCCTATTTTTGCATGGTTGTGACTTAAATTAGTTATTGTTGTTGTAGCTTAAAAATTCAAACGCAGTTGAAATCATAGATTACAACCACGTAATAGTAGACTCAAACCCGAAAGCTTTTCATGCAATTCGCCTTTCAGCATGCGTCTGCTGCCTGTACATCCGAAACTCCCAGGCTTTGGGAGATTTTTGAATTTCCATGCGGAATTACTTTTGGTTCTAGATCATAATTTGTTCTAGAAAATTTATTATTTTTTCCAATAAATTTCTAGATATTCATATCAGAACCTTATAAACTCAATCCATCTCCTTTCACTTATATCACCACACATCGATTCATTTGCATCTTCATCTGACGGAACTCGGAATCTGAATTATTCATCAACTTGCAATTTCATGCAAATTAGCTTCAATACACTCGGGGTAAAAACAACGTAAAACGAGACCGAGGCTAATTTCGGGCGCGGCAGAAATTTGAATACCCGTCACATTTGAATGAAACTTAAGCTCCTTTTGTGTTAAAAATTTCTACCGTAGCCCTATATGACGTGTTGCGATTCCATCTGTTCCTGGATACGTTGGGGTAATCCAGGAACACACTTGGATGTATTTTGGTTAGGATTCAAAAAGAAAAAAGTTGGTCTTACAAGAACCTAATATTTGGGAGTTGGTTTGTATGACAGCCCTATGATGTAATGTTCTGATTCCATCCATTCCTAAATATCTTTTGAGGCTTTACTAGCCTAAGGTGACCAGATTCCCTAAGGCCCAATGCAGTACACATTCCGGAATTCGGTTTTCAGGCAAAGCCTCAATCGTACTATTTTATTATTTGTTATCATTCGCTTAATGTTATCAAAACAGCAAGGTCCCCATGTGATCGCATTAAGCGGCGTCAACTGTATGTCACGAGGCTACCACCATGATGGATGCCATAAAACAACCACATATTCTCACACAGCAAGAATAATGCCTTTATTCTGGGAAATGTGTGGTGAACCTTGGGAAGGCAATGTTCCAGGGACGTAGCCAGGGGTGAAGTCCAGGAGTCCCTAACTTCCCACAGTATTTCTAATTTATTCATTCCTAAAACTCTGCCGAAATTAATTTGCAGTCAGATAAGTTGTGTCATATGCACGAAAATAGTGACTACATAATAATCAATTTGAAACACATAAAAATCTGGTGACCCAAAATTGGGATGGTTTTTCATAATGGAAACTTCAACAAATTTCGTAGGACCTCATACAGGCTACACAATTTGAAATAAAATTTTTCCCTGTAAGAATGAAGTAATTTTTTTTTTAGCCCTGCGAAGGGAAGGCAAAAGCAGCACGACGCGGGCACCGAATACGCAATCATACTTTCCATAGTTCGATAGTTGCTGCTTCGTGCATATACCATGGCCCACGAGCCCTTCCATAATAATTGTACAGAAAAAGTCTTTGGCGTTGTAGACGTGGCACTGTCTGCTTCCGATGAAAGCGGATCAATTAAGTAATCGTGCGTGCTATCGTGCTCGCCCAGCCTCGTCAAGCGATAAATTTTAATTCGACACAGGAACAGTGGGACAGGAGGCATATTATTCATTGGGGCAACGCCGAAACTAGTGTCTACAATTAACAACATGATTCTAATAATGTCATAACTTCTGAAGCCCACTAATTGTGAAAATCTTGACTTATCGTTCCATTCTATACACCAACTGCGGTGCATGTCTGTAGTATTTATGGCATGGCAACTTACCAGCTCTATGGGAACTACGCGGAACTTTGTCTGTTTGGAGGAGAAGAGCCCCAGCGGGAGAAATATCGAGTTATTCAATTTCGGAAATGTCACATTGGAATTTTTGCATCAGGACCTCTAAGCGTCTATAGCTCAGTAGGTAGAGTTGCTGACCTTGTGACTGAAGGTCGGAGGTTCGAATCCCGATTGGGACGAAACTTTTTTCCCTCATTTTCCTCAATTTTTGGTATTTTTTCCCAAAGTTTTGTGGTTTCGTACAGATAGACACACTCATCAGGTCTTGTGTCTGTTGTCTATCTGTGCACAAGACGACCACTTGAATTTTAGCGGGAGAATTATGGAGATTTTTGATTTGCCGTGAAGGCTACCACCATGACGCTCGACCGTGCAGGTCTGTACCGGTGTTGAATGCTCACATTGCTTTGGGAGTTGTGATGGTAGTTAGATATTTTTTCCCTCTCGAATTTACAATTACTGTATTAATTCTGGTTCCCAATTTCGTGGGTGCGAGTTTTAACTAATTGTGAAAATCTTGACTTATCGTTCCATTCTATACACCAACTGCGGTGCATGTCTGTAGTATTTATGGCATGGCAACTTACCAGCTCTATGGGAACTACGCGGAACTTTGTCTGTTTGGAGGAGAAGAGCCCCAGACCTGCACGGTCGAGCGTCATGGTGGTAGCCTTCACGGCAAATCAAAAATCTCCATAATTCTCCCGCTAAAATTCAAGTGGTCGTCTTGTGCACAGATAGACAACAGACACAAGACCTGATGAGTGTGTCTATCTGTACGAAACCACAAAACTTTGGGAAAAAATACCAAAAATTGAGGAAAATGAGGGAAAAAAGTTTCGTCCCAATCGGGATTCGAACCTCCGACCTTCAGTCACAAGGTCAGCAACTCTACCTACTGAGCTATAGACGCTTAGAGGTCCTGATGCAAAAATTCCAATGTGACATTTCCGAAATTGAATAACTCGATATTTCTCCCGCTGGGGCTCTTCTCCTCCAAACAGACAAAGTTCCGCGTAGTTCCCATAGAGCTGGTAAGTTGCCATGCCATAAATACTACAGACATGCACCGCAGTTGGTGTATAGAATGGAACGATAAGTCAAGATTTTCACAATTAGTTAAAACTCGCACCCACGAAATTGGGAACCAGAATTAATACAGTAATTCTGAAGCCCAGCTAAATCCTGGCTACGTCCTTGCAAGGTTCTGTTGGTACTAAACAAGACCCAGAAAAGATCCCTCAATTTCTAAATTTCCTCAATGACAAAACATTATCAGCATGTGAAGTGCAAATGTATGTATGTTTTAACACGCAAAGTTATAACAGGCATGGGAGAAGTGTAGCCAGGATCTCGTTTAAAAGGGGCAAACCCAACAATTGTTTTACACAATGAACCGGATTTTTTTTTAGGGTTAGGAATAGGTAATTAATAATTCAAATCTACGACAAAGATTAGGATTTTATGTCAGTTTGAATTGTCGGTTCCATTTTGTTAGAAAGGTTTTTTTTTAAAACCATATTTCAAGAAAGGACAATTTATAATCCAATTTGTTTCAATACGGATTCGATTTCCGCTTTCTAGACAGTCGATACTCAGTGATTTCTCAACTTTTGAATTTCAGTGTTCGAAACTGCAGCCTCAGCAGCATTGTAGGGATGATGATGGTCCTTTCCCTATCTATGACTATCCGTGACCCTGAGACAAAAACCATAAAGCTGCTTATTAGAAGTACGAAAATTACACAATTACGCATCTTTACATGGCTGTTACTTCTGAACCTTGGCCCCTATAGATGCTTGAAATTGTCACCTAATACGAACAGTGCGGTCCTCTATACATGGCTGTTAAATTTCAAAATTTTCCGCTCCAAAATTTCCGAATTAGGGACAATTTTCGAATGATACGATTGAACTCTCGAACGCAGATAGGTAGGACCTTGAAATTTGGAGACAATGTGAGCGGAGAGCGCCAAGTATAGCTGTACAGCTACAAGTGAGCCTTGAAATTTTCACAAGTCTGCCAATTTTCAAATTTATTGGACAAATTGTATAGACTTTTCGATTAGAAAAGACGAAAGTGCGATTTGCGCAGCTGTAACTGTCGAACGCAGATAGGGGGGCCCTAAAATATGGAGAAATTAAAGTAAATGTAATCCCCAGGTTGTGAAGCTACCTGGCGCTTACATTTAGGTACATTAAATTTCAGAACGATTGACCAAAGAGTTCCGAAATTATCAAAAATGAACGTTTGCCACATGAAAGTGCGATAACCTTGCTAATAACACCTAACAGACTAACTACAGGCCTCACCGAGGAGGCTATTATGCAGTCATTTAGGTTTCTTTGGTGTGACGTTGGGAATGGTGTACATTTACTAATGCTGTACGAGAGGTCAAAATGCTGTACTCTACAGCAAAATTGTGTACGTACGTCTGGTCAGCTTATACTAGCAACACATTGGGGTGAAGTTTGGTTAAGATTGATTCACAAAGAAAAAAGTTGTTCATGCAATTCATGCAATTTCCAGCGGTTGGTTTGTATGAGAGCCCTATGACGTAGTGTTCCGATTTCATCGGTTCCTAGATATGTTTGGTGGCTTTACTAAAAACACATTTGCACAAAGTTTGGTTAAGATTAGTTCATAAAGAAAAACGTTTTCTTAGAAGAATCTAATTTCCAGGGGTTGGTTTGTATGACAGCCCTATGACGTAGTGTTCCGATTTCATCTGTTGCTAGATATTTTTTAGGCTTTACTAGGAACACATTTGGATGAAGTTTGGTTAGGTTCGGCTTAAAAAAGAAAAAGTTTTTCTTAGAAGAACTTAATTTTCAATGGTTCGTTTGTATGGCAGCCCTATGACGTAATGTTCCAATTCTATTCGTTCCTAGATACGTTTTGAGGCTTTACTACAAACACACTTGGGTGAAGTTTGGTTAAGATTGGTACATAAAAAAAAAGGTTTTCTTAGAAAAACCTAATTTTCAGGGGCAGCCCCATGACCCCATGGTCCGATTCCATTCGTTCCGACATATATACAGCGTACACTAAAAAGAAACATGTGTACAAATTTTCAGCCCGATAGCTTCAAAACTGACGGACTAGTTTGCGTTGCAACAGACGGACAGACAGACAGACAGACGGACAGACAGACAGACAGACAGACGGACATGGCTCAATCGATTTCTCTCGTCATGCTGATCAATAATATATATACTTTATATAGTCGGAGGTGCTTCCTTCTGTGCGTTGCAAACTTCATGACAAAGTTAATATACCCTTTCACATAGTGACGGGTATAAAAACATAAATTAAGAATCGAAATGCCATAGACTAACACACAACTCATATCATAGTAGCAAGTAAGAATCTAGTCCGAGACGCTTCGATCTGATTGTTTCCAAGTCACTGATTTTGCATTTACATACATTTTTCACAGCATTGTGCATGTTATGCATTGAATTGTAAAACAAGGTCATCGTAGTCTGATGGCGTGGTGGTGTATTTATGAGTACAAGCTCTGATAAGCTTCTCAAAAGGCTGATGAACAAAAAGAATTCTCACGGGACGAGGGTGGTGGGGCAGGCATCTAAATCTCGCCATCTATTAGAGCAGCTCAAATTACATAGTGTATTCCATGTAACATGCACGTAAAAAAAATGATTTAAACAGTTTTGCGATGCTATATACACGCTCGCTTTGCACAGCTCACCACATCGGAATTGATGTTCCACTCCACAGTTCCACCACACAGTAATAATTCAATTATTCATTAATCACTCTTGGATGAACGCCGTTGTTGGTGATGTGTGTGATATGTGCACGAAGAAACCTTTTTATTGACTTTTTGATGCGGTCAACACGTATACGTAACGATATTGCATAGCCAAGTCAGTGAAGGTGTCCGACGATTTAATAAAATATTGTTTTGCACTTAATTTTGATAAATCGACGAGCTTTTCCGTGTGAAAGGTAACCTTCTCAAATACCGCTGGGGCACGTACATACACAGATCTTGAGGGAGAGACTGGAGAGTCAATTAAAGTTACATTTATTTTTCGATTGGATAATTACGTGCATTATTAGCCTGCAAGATGGTCTTTGGGGTCAACAATATAAAAACATTGTCGAGCGGATATACGGTTGTATCTAAAGGTGACTGACGTAAAATTAAATTGTTCGTAATGCATTGAGTGCGGTTTTGCGGTGGTGCCTCTAATGCTCAGTGGGCGGATGGTGTTTATGGTGAATGAAGGAATTCCGCACAGTATGCCTTTTTCTAGTAAGCGCAAAACTAACTGCAAAAATTAAGCTCGTTTTAGTTGCATAAAACTGAGAGATAAGTTCAGTGCATTGTAAATGCGATCGGGTGGGCGATTTTAAAATGTTGATGATGATGTAATTTTTATGCAGTCATATTCACTTAGGGTTTTGCGGTAAAAGGATCGAAATTAGTTGGACGATTTGTTAATTTTTTTTCATCATCTGTGAATGTTGTTCAGTTTTTGAATCTGCCGAATAATAATAATTGTCGTATGCGATAAGCTCACTTTGGATGCGCAAAAGTTGGTAAGGTCATACAGGGTTTTCCAATAAGAGGCGTTATTTTGAATAGCCCGCTATTGCGGTAGATGTCACCTTTGAAGCTGTAATTTTTTGACATTTGACAAGTAGAAACTATGCCATTACGATACACGGTTCAACAACGCATTGAAATTATTAAAATGAGACTGGAGCAACAGCTACGGTAAATGGATTGCGCTATCGAGAGATGATTAATGATTTTTTATGGCCGAAATTGGTTGGTATTGATCTGGACAACGTCTGGGTTGGTTGGTAAAAGTGGCGGCTTAGGCAGAGACTAGCCAAAAGCCCAATTAGCGCATAAAGCGCCGTTTTGAAACCACAAACTCCGTGAAGTTTAACTAGTGTATATGATGAAGGTTGGGTAATGAATTTAGGAGTGGGGAGGTGCCTTGAACCAGCCAGTGTTATTTAGGAAGTACAGCAGCTCCCCTAATTTCACATTAGCTGCATCCTCCAAGCCTCCCAGAAAAGCCCTACCGAGCGTCCTATACCGGGTTCTGGCAAGACCCGGGCATTCACACAGAAAGTGAATCAGGGTTTCCCTCTCATTTACATTACCGCAGCTGCGGCAATGCGCGTTGTAGGGGATGCCCAGCCTGGCAGCGTGGATCCCCATTGGTTTAGTCAGAATCTCAGACGTTCTTTTCCAGTCGTAGGAGGGCCACATCTTCCTTGATATAACGCAAGTCCTCAGATTTCGTCAGTTGCAATTAGCAGCCCTTATATAGTGGGTGGAGATCTTACTCTTAACAGCTACCATCGGAACGCAAACACGCTCCGCATGAGAGCTGTCAAGAGTGGCACCCATTTTGGCTAGTTCGTCAGCCATCTCGTTACCCTCTATGTTCCTGTGTCCGGGTACCCAGAGTAGGGTGATTCTTTGTCGTGAACCAAGGCTGGTTAATGCTTCCTCACTTACTTCAGCAACCTTGGAGGTCGTTTTCAACGATTGTAAAGCCATGATAGCAGCCTGATTATCTGAGCAGATGGCGATATTCTGGTTGTTTTGTATGTCCCTGAGAGCAAGACAGGCCTTCATTATTGCAAGCATTTCTGCTTGAAAAATGCTGGCATGACCAGGAAGACGGCAATATTCAGAATTACTTAGTGATCTGCAGAAGATTCCAGCACCCACGCCACAATCCATTTTAGACCCATCGGTGAAGAGTGTGATGTCAAAATCCTTGACTACCTCACTCTCTTTCCATTCACCTCTAGTTGGGAATCTGACATCAAAGTTCTTCCCAAAGCTTAGTTTGGGCACTTTGAGATCCGTTACAGCGTTGCGTACGTCTTGTGGTAACTGGTTTAGAATATTGCTGTGGCCGTATGGCCTAGCACTCCAGCAGCTTAACGCTTTGAGTCTGACTGCACTACATGCTGCCAGTTGGTTGATAAACAGATCGATGGGTAGAAGATGCAAGATGACATTCAGCGCATCCCTCGGGCATGTTCGCATGCCCCCTGTGATGCTAAGGCAAGCCGATCTCTGCACTCTACCGAGTTTTGTTACATTGTAGCCTTTACTGACCGATGGCCACCAGACGAGTGACCCATACGTTAGGATAGGTCGTACCACCGCCGTGTACACCCAGAGTACCATGTTTGGCTTGAGACCCCATTTCTTGCTAAATACTGTCTTGCAGGCGTAAAAAGCAATACAGGCTACAACGTCTACTTTCAACAAGACATCGCTACGTGCCAGACAAGCCAGACCGTCGATTCAAGACCTCAAAGATGGAATTCGTGAGGCTATCGAGTACATAGGGCAGCCACTTTGCGATTTGGTTATGGAAAATTTCATGAAAAGGATATGGTCCTGTAAGCGTGGTCAGGGGTAGCCATTTGGCTGATGTTGTTTTCCATTATTAACGGCATACCTTCCTCTTTATAATGAAATAAACATCCGATCGTTTATTTAAAAAAATGCTATTTTTCTTTGAATATCAAAATAACACGACTTATTGGAAAACCCTTTATAAGAGTGGACAGAGGTCAGCGTTGACCGAGTCTTAAATTAAACTTGCTTCCTCCCCCCCCCCCCTCCCCAAAAAAAAAATACACACAGCCGCTAAGTTTCTACACAGTCCCACCAAACAATTTGGCGAACTTTCACCACAATGAACAAAAGTCTGATTCGAGTTTGCTTCGACTTGACGAACTATCCTCGGATTTTACGCAAATAGTACGCCATGATGAAGAATATTCTAAGTCAGTACGAACTTTCTTCATCATGGCGAATAATCTGCGTATCTTTCGAGCATAATTCACGTCGGCGACGAAAATTCAAATCAAACTTTTCTTCATTGTGATGAAAATTGGCTACAGGCATTAAATAGCCAATAATATCCATCTTCTACGAATGGGGAGTGCAAATCATTTACGCTTCGTAATAGAAAAACTTCTACGAATCATAAAGGCAAATAATTTAAACTTCGGAATGACAAAACTTCTACGAGTCTTAAATACGTATCGTATTCAGTTCGCCGCGGCACATCGTTTTCGGATTATATTGGCGTATCGCTTTCGGTTTGCCAGGGCAATTCGCCATTGAGGTACCATATTCTTCTCAGACAATCTGTTTGCGATCTAAAATCGAGTTCGCCGGCGAACAAATTTCTCGTTTTGGCAAATCGTCTACAGATCGCCGGCAAATCAATTTGTTTGGTGGGGTATTACATCAATTTAATTTAGTGTTTATGTTCGTGTGCTGCATGGGTATAATCACAAGAAACTGCGCGAAACTAGAGATTTTATTTTTTTGCATGACCCAGCCCATGCAGCAGCTCAATCAAAGCGATAAGCCAATAGGTTTAACTTTTCTGAGAATACTCTCGCCCAGTTTCTCTGTTTCCTCCGTAGCCCATAAAAAATTTAATAAGATCACATCGCTCTGTTTTCGGTTTAGGGTGCGCTTACAATCTTTTGCGAATTGCGAAATGTTGCGAAAAGTTGCGAGTGTATAAATTAAATGTAATTAATTGGAGTTTGCACAAAAGATCGGTCCAAGATTGATACCTTGGATTGGTCCAACCACGCTAGCAGTTTGCCAAATACCAAACAAACAACAAAATTTAATTCCCCTCCACCGCCCCTGTCACTCGCAAGCGTGTGTTTTAACGAATTTTAGGGAAATAAGGCTGCATTGAGTTCTACGGATATCAGGAGTACAGAAATTGCGCCGCGCCGCCGCGCCGTTTAGCAATTGTTCAGGTTGTTTAGATTGCGTTTATATTCCAGCAATAGAGAGTCGAAGTACTTTGCATTGGCAAATAGAGTTTGGGGCAATTTTATTTTTCCTCATTCTTGTTGCGTTGTGCAATATGGTAAAGGGGCCAGTCCAATCTATAGGATTTCGCAACAGGAAACCATGTTCCCATGCTCGTATATAACAATGAGGGAGCTGTTTACTTTTTCAAGGGGCGGAGTCTAAACTGAACTAAGCTGATAGGTACCTACAGCAAGCCGAAAAATTAT
Source organism: Microchrysa polita (assembly GCA_949715475.1). Lineage (NCBI taxonomy): Eukaryota > Metazoa > Arthropoda > Insecta > Diptera > Stratiomyidae > Microchrysa > Microchrysa polita. Next base: position 7,144,483 of record OX454417.1, read on the forward strand.
TCGTACGCTATCATCGATAAACATCATCATGCAACTAGTTGGAATTTTCTTGACTCCGCCTTTAGAAAACCTGATTGCGACATGTACATGTACCTACAGAGTGCTATGCACTGGGCAAATTTGTTTTAAAAGCTTTACGAACAAGTAGTTCATGTCACAACCTTGCAAAGTAAACTTGTGTGAATAAACCTCTAAGCCGGCTTCACACTGTCCGGAGTTTGCCAAACCCAGCTCAAAAGATTGATACAAAAGAGCGAAAAAAAAGATCACTAATGTTCGGCCGGAACATTGGGCCAAATATCAGCGTATTTTTAATCAAACGCTTTTTTTCTGTAAGCTGAAAAAATGTATTTTTATACAACATTACAAAAGCCTTGTACATACTAGGTAATCATGTTCATGTGCCCGTATGTTTATTCGGGCGGAGTTCGTCTGAATGGCGATGATTTTGGAGGTGGCGTTAATTCATTTCCATACAGAGTGGCACCCAGGTGGGTTTTATTATTTCATTGGTTGACCTGCTGCGAAAAATAGTCGACGTGAGATAGAGGACAGACGGTGTGTGTTTGTGAAATTGACACCAGGTAGTAATGTGAATATACCAAAACCATAGACTACAATTAACCCGAATGCTTTACTCGCAATTCGCAAAATATTGTAACGGCGACCTTACCTATATAAAAATAAATATCAGGCGCAACAGTCTAACATTTGACTGAGGCCGCAGATGTGTTAGTGACACCCAATTTCCAAAATCTTAACTGCTTTTTTGCTGAGGTGTAGAGATCAACAGCACACTCAGTTGTGTTATTTATCCCCATAAATGGTTACTCGTTTAACATCTGAGTGAGATCAGAGTCCGTCACATGGGTCGTGATTTCGAAAACACCATAAGTTGAATTCGTTACCGGAAAGTCTCGAACCCATGACCCTGTGCACAGAAGGTGCGCGCACTAACCACTACACCAGCCAGACTACTACCTATATACGCTTCAGTTTTTATTCTCTTTCAAACTTAGGTATACATATTGTCATATGAAGTGTTATATTTGAGTCTCTGTTTCGTAATTTTTTTCACGACATGAGCACGCGCGGATAGATTAGAAAAAAATTGACACACAGCTACCGAACCGCTTATAAGGAGTTCCTTAATTAGATTGATTCGGAAAAATATTTATTATTTATTTATTTATTTATTATTTGAAAAAGTGACCGGTTTTTAAAATATTTCGAAGGAAAAATTTCTAAATATTGAAAAATTGACCATGTTTTAAAAAAAATCAAAAAATTGAAAAATTCACCCGTTTTTGATTGTGTGTTTCACTTTGGCTATACAGGGTGTCCCATTCCCATCGCCCGTTAAGAAGCTGTGCTCAAATCTTCCAAGATACAGCCGTTCAAACTTTAAAGTAATTTAAAGTAAATCGGTTTTTCATCAATTTGTATCATTTGAATTTTTGATGAAAAACCGATTTGATAATTTCATTAAAGTTTGACCGGGTGTCTCTCGGAAGATACTAGCAACTTCGTAACGGGCGTGATGTCGTTTTATTGGAAATTTTATGTAGTTTCAGATAATTAAGTTATATCTCGGATGAAATGCTTGGTGGTCTGGCAAATAATGATTTAGTTCGGCAAGTCGGGACATTTTGACACAATTTAGAAAAAAATGCTATTGCATTGTAACGGTTAAAAATAGAGGGTCCCGTTGTACATTAATTTCCCCCCATGAGCCACACTACCTACCATTAAAATATCCTCCACCATGAACGGGACACCCTGCTTTTCAATTTAATTTAATTTAGTCACATGACACTGCTGCTCAAAAATCAGATCACCTTCAGTTACATATTTCCTAATGCCTAATAATGTAACAACATTTTATATTGATTGAATTATTTCATAAAAAACTGTTACTTTGGTCCTGATGAGACTTCCAATTACTTGTTGAAGAAATACAGCTCATCTTTATCTTGTCATACCGCCTGCGATAGTTTTTAATCGGAGAATTTCCGTCTTCTTGGAAATCTTCAATTCACGGTTCCTATTTCAAACAAAAAAACCTATTTTCTTTAATTTTAATCAATGATATTTGTCCGATTTCAAATTTTCAAAACAAAAGAAAAATAGACAGATATCATCGATTGAAATTAAAGAAAATAGGACTAAAAATAGAGGCTTTCTTTTGACTCATATAACTGTAAAAAATGCACAAATGAAATTCCATAATATCTTGTTTGTTTTTAGCCGCGTAAAACAAACGACTTTAACGCCCCCTTTTTTTATCAGAATCTTCTAGCAATATTTTTTTATTTGGGATCAATCTTAACCCAACTCATCTAAATGCGTTTTAAGGTCCAAAACATGTGCATAAACAGATGAAATCGAAACACTGCGTCATAGGGATGCCTTAGAGACTATTGGCCTAAAATATGCCAAAAATTTATTCAAATGTGAAGCGTATCCAAATGTCGGTCGCTGTCGAAATTAGAATTTTTCTCGTGTTTTTCTTTAATGCATAACGAATTAATTTAATCATTCTGAAAAATTAAATAACTGACAATTGAAAACACATGACAGTCTCTAATAAAACTAATTAAATTGTTGCACATCTATCGAATGTTTTATATTCTAAACACCAACAGCATTTATGTAAAGTATTAGCCACCAAATTGAGTTGTATGCATCTCATCTTAAATACGGCAAACACATTTTTCATGTGTCAACACATACTCGGCTCGTATCAATCTTTCACACAAAATTTTTCTTTTTCATTCAATTTTAATTCAATTCATCCATTAATCATTTTCTCGCAATTAAACTAATAATTAAGGTCAAATTAATGCCTTTAATTTATTATTGTAGTAAATTGTGCCCGTTTAAAGCCATCAACCAAATGCGAGTGCATGTCTAGGATGGTCATAGAGATAGAGAGAGCCATATACGTCTGCTTATCGTTAATATTTCATGAGTTTGAGTAGATTCCTTATTGGGAAAGCGCTAAAATGTAATATGTACACAAAACACTAAAAAAAACAAGTTGAAACCGCTGCACGAGAGCAGAAACAACAGAGCTAGAGCAGACATTCTTATACGTATACAATTGACCGATAATATAAATTACCTAATACGAAAAAAGAAGTACAAAGACGTGAAGGTCAAACACGTGGGAAAGAAAAGATGGAGCGTAATTTTTTTTTTGGTTTTCAATGGAACACAGTCAACATCGCGCATAGACTTGTGGGAAATGTATAACGTACACAAAAGTCGAACAATTAGTTTTTCGAGAATAATAACGTGACCTTGTCGCGTTTCAGTACAGATGCATCTCATGCGATGAGTGTCAGAGATCCGGTAATCTTCTCTGTTGTTTGTTATGGTGCAAAAGTTTAGTTTGTTAACACATTAGGTCAATCAACGGATTTATGTTGCTCTTACGATAACTCCGTCTACGTTATGTTATAAACAGCAACAACAACTGGATAGGATTTTCGAATTACATACATTACATACAACCTTGCTATATGGAAGATGTTGTCCCGTCCCACACATCCTTCAGATTAATTAATCTGAAAATTCCAATCTCGTTATTCCGAAAGTTATTTAAGGTTTCATGGAAATGGACTAATCCCATTGAGAAATTCCTGTGAAAACTATTCAACTGTACGTTTTCAGCATAAATTGGAAATATGTACATAACTGCAATTGCAAGCATAACTTCAGTTGTTAGGAGTACCGAAATTATTGTTTTCAGGGAAACGAATTAATGAACCAGCAAAAAAAATGTTTCTCCATAAATCCTTTTCATTGATTTATTTAAAAACGGATTTTCGGTGACCTTTTGTATGTTTCGAAATATGTACATATGTGCATACCACGAGTATCTCCCAATTCCTTTGGATTCATATTGATTTAAGCGATATGGGCTTAAGGATGAGTTAACACTTCACATCCTCAGGGCGTGTTGAAATCAATCCAACTATGAAGTACCATCTGCATTTTCATGTTTTTGGTATCCACTATGCTCAGAGAGTCTCGGAGCACAGATATAGTGAACTATACAGATAGTTCGTTAGTTGCCATGGTAACTTGTTTGTGTACATATGTATGTACATGAATTGCATTGAAGACGAAACAGTCAGAAATGTTTTCTGTTTGTAATTTCAATTGGAAGAACCCTGGAGAGTTCATATTTGAGAAAAAGTTCTTACACACTTTGGGATGGGTGAGAACTCTAATATGATTTTGTTCTATAACTTTGTCTATGCATGGTGTCCGAAAACAACAAATTGTCAAGTGATTCCTTATTAAATTTTTAGCAAAAAATGAGCTCTAACGCTTCTTAAAAATTCTAGAGAGTTTTGCTGGCTACCTTTTAAGACACACACAAAACTTGATCGCGAATGATCCTAAAACACACTGACAACGGCGATTCCAATTAAAAGGAGAATATTATGAATCCATGAAAACATACAAAAGCATGTTACAACGTTCGAAAAGGGCATTCTCTTCAAATAGTTCCACACGGTGCTCTGTAGCCATACACGTCCTTGCAAGTGCATTGATAAACGAGGAGATCAGTTTGAAGAATTTTAAACATATTTTTCTTACGATTACCAAAAGCAATTTTTCTCCTGAAAATACGCATTGCTTTTAAATATGGATTTCCACCTTGACCAGGATTCTTCCTGGACTGTGATGATTCAGAATGGCCTTGACACAGACCTCGATGGTGTGACTTTCGGTTTAAGTAAAGCACCCTGGGCCAAGTATCGATTGATATCCTATGGTAGTAGGTCTAATGGAAAATCCTGTTTAGCTCTAGTCCTGTGCGTGAATGTTTGGTACACAACAAGACGTTGCAGTTTTTAATTTAAATTATTTTTGCTTGAAACCGCAAGTACTTCTTGTTCGAAAATCAAGTAAATTGGTTCTATGGTTACAAGTGCGCTACTTGCGGTGACGACATCAATCCTTGCATAATGAATATAATGGTGAGAAAACTCTGGAAAGGACACCAAAATTGTTTGCTTCCACAGAAAATGGTAAGACCGCCTTCTCTGCGGATATGGGGCCCGCCAAATTCATACTTGTTTTGCGGGAAATTATTTGGGCTTCCATCAACCGCTCAATGCACGATTGTAGCTTCTGAAGGGTACAACCGATAGGCTACTCAAATCCGATCCTCGGACGTGTATGCCATAAGAATTTAAAACTTGAGTAAATATTCACATTCACACACTTTTCAAGTTGCAACGATGGCCGTCGTACGCTTCGACGGTGTATTATCACCCTGGCCGACCAGAAGGGAAGGGCACGGCACCTATAATAGTAGATAATAGATTTTGGAACCGCACAATCTGTCCATAGTGGGGGGAGGTTTTTGTTTGTTAATAAAGTCGCCCTCGCCATTCTGTTCTCACCTACCTCACGCCACTAACTCACAATCTGATTTTCCTATTTTTAATTCTCTCATTCGTATTTGGTTACAGAGCTATTCGATACCTCCCCGTTGTTGTAAAGAAGAAAAGCAGCACAAGGCCAGCCCAACACTTCTCCTCTCATTTTGCTGAACTAGCAAGTGAGTCTTTTCGAACGTTTAACTTGGTCCTTAAAGACACGGGCATTTTTTGTAGCAAAGTTCAGCTAGAGTGGTTTACAAAAGTCTTTCTCCCCATCATCCGGGATTCCTAAGAGATCCAGTCTCGGTCCCCTTGTTTTTCTTTTGCTTCACCAACGTTACCTTACTTTATGCTGACGGCCTCAAACTTTTGCACCATCGTATCTTATCGAACATTTCATGGCTTTGCAGAGTGACTTAGACAGTATAAATTCATGGTGTAAATGAGCTTAAACCTGAACATCGCGAGATGCTCATTTAGGATTCATTATTTAAAAGAATTTTCTTTATTGTTTGCCTATAAAATCAACGTCATTCTACTGCTTCTGTGTGCAACAGATCTTGGTGTTGTTTTCGCTACAAAACTTAGATCCACAGGTGTGTGAAGTTGGCTCAATTTTTTAATTTTTTATTACGCAGTTCGTTTGCCCACATCCAAAAAAAGTTATGGACAAAAATCATTTTCAATTTCACTCAATATTTGGAGTGCTTGATCTGGCCACCCTAAGCATGCCTACGCGGTCTGACTTCGCCACTTCCCATGGGGTGCCCTCAATAACACATGAAAATCGTCGTTTGCTCACCCCTGCGAGATATTCACTAAAACCCGTTACTAGTCAGGAATTTCACTCAAAAAAAATTTCATTTTCTTAAATTTTACTACTTTCCTTTCGAATTTTAAATATCTTTTTACACATTTAGTTTGCCAATCGCCAGCTTTCATTTGCCCAGGAAAAGTTTTCGGTTGCCCACCACCACAAAAAAAAGTTATATGCATAAAAATTTCCACGTAGAAATTTCACTCAATTATTATTTGTATGTCCGATCTGGCCACCCTCAATATGCCAGCGCAATCGGATTGAGCGACTTTGATTGCCCATTGGGTGCTCTCTCAATAACCCATGAAAAATCGTCGTTTGCCCACCCACCCAAAAAGAGATATTCACTAAAAAAAACGTTACAAATCTGGAATTTCACCCATAAAAACTCCTATTTTGGTAAATTTTGAGACTTTGCATTCGATGTTTTTTAATTTGTTTACATATTTTTTTTAGTCCTTCATAGGCCCACATTTGGCCTGGAAAATTTTTCGTTTGCCCACCCTCTCAAAAAAAGTTATTGGCAAAAACATTTTCCACATATAAATTTCGCTCAATTAGGGATGTGCCTGATATGACCACCTTTTTCTGGACAAACGAGGGACCTTTATGGGCAATCAAAGTGGCTAAGTCCGATTGCCCTGGGGTATTTAGGGTGGCCAGATAGGGTATTGCAATAATTGAGTGAAATTTATATGTGGAATAACTTTTTTCGAGGGGGTGGCCAAACGAACATTTTTCCTGGACAAATGAGGGCTAGCGATGGGCAAACTAAAATTGTAAAATGGTATTAAAAATTCGAGTACAATGTAGTCAAATTTACCAAAATGAGAAATTGTTTTTTGAGTGAAATTCCTGACTAGTAACGATTTTTAGTGAATATCTCTTTTCGCAGGGGTGGGCAAACGACGATTTATCGTAGTTTACAGGGGGCACCCAATGGGCAATCGAAGTGGCCAAGTCAGACCGCGGAGGCATGCTTAGGGTGGCCAGATCAGGCACTCCATATATTGAGTGAAATTGAAAATGCTTTTTGTCCATAACTTTTTTTCCTGGGCAAACGTGGGTAAACGATAACCAAACGAATGACGTAAGAGAAAATAAAAAAAATCGAAAGTGATGTCGCCAACTTCACACATTTTTTTGTTTGTTCTTGCAATAACTTTTCTTGGGTGGGTGGGCAAACGAAATTTTTTCCTGGACAAGCGTGGGCTAACGATGGGCAAACGAACTGAGAAAGAAAAAGTTAAAAAATCGAAAGTGACGTCGCCAACTTCACACACCTTAGATTCACCGATTATTACGCCTTCATAATAAAAAAGACGGAAAAGCTTTTTGGATTTGTCTTGTGTTGTTCTGTCAATTTTCGTTCTTTGCATACGTGCACTAACTTATTGTTATTATTATTATTAAATACGCGTCAGTGTTTGAGAGGAGACTTACACGCATTTCCTCCGATGCCCTGGAGTCCGTTCCTTTTGTTTAAATTTAATCTTCCATAAAAATCCTATCCTGAAAGGCTATTTCTTCTCCAAATTATGTCATTGCCTAAAAGAAGAACATTCCTTGACGAATGCTTTCTCATCAAGCTTTGCCAAGGATTGCTATCGTGAAGTCTCAGCGTTGAAACAATTCCCCTCTAAACAGGTACCCGTGATGTCCTTACACACCGACCTTCTCTGGACCGGAGCACCACTGTTCGCTGCAGTACTGCGGTCCATATGCTCTTGCGATGTGCGTAGTGATAGTGTGCCTGAACAGAAATATGCATGCTTCGCGCACGAGTACGATTTTCCTCTCCTCTCTGTACCGGTCCACTGTCCATTGCAGTCCATATGCTCGTGCGATGTGCGCAATATGCCCGAATGAGAAATATGCATGCTTCGCGCACGAGTACGGTTTTTCTCTCTTTTCCTGTCCGCAGACCCTACTCTTTGCGACCACAATCTTGGTTAACACTTGACCTAGTTAGTCTCAACATCATTTGAGATATTGACAACAGCACAAATATGCATCAATGCTTTGGCAACTCCATTATTCCCGACAACAAAATTCCTTGCCTTCACCGACCCTCTTTAGCAAAACCACAACCATTTTTTGGATATCGAAAAAAACACACCATTCCTAACAATCCTAGTTAATGTGTTAATTTGCACAACATTTTTCAGCGACCTGACCTGCCACACTTCTTTGTTTAAATTGCTGAATGTTGCATGTCTACTTATATTCAAGTCTTGCAACAATTTTTCGTCGATAAACGCAGTCACATCTGAGCCAAATTCTCCAACTGGCAGTGCCTTGGTACAGCAAATGATTACCAGTCTCTCTCGTTTATTTGCAACAGACCCTAGCATCTGATACAGAATAGTAGGCTGAAAATAGAATAGACGCCGAAACAGCAGCAGCGCGAAATGTCAAGCACAGTGCATTTTATATGCTGTTAAGTATTTTTGCTGTTCAGTATGTTTGCCAGCCATGCATTGCTGCTGCTGTTGCTGCCGGTATTCTATTTCAAGTCTTAGTACAAGTCTCTATCGGTGACTGAAACAGATCATACACACACCGACACAGCAAATGAGTACAAGTCTCTACCGGTTACTGAAATAGATCCTAGGATCCGATACAGTAAATGAGTACAAGTCTCTACCAGTGACTATAGCAGATCCTATACCGATATCGATACAGCAAATGAGTACAAGTCTCTACCAGTGACTGAAGCAGATCCTATGCCTATACCGATACAGCAAATGAGTACAAGGTTCTACCAGTGACTGAAGCAGATCCTATACCGATACCGATACAGCAAATGGGTACAAGTCTCTATGGGGCAGTGACTGAAGTCGGAGTTTTTGGCTGTGTTTGGAAAGAATGAACATGCATACGTTGTGTGTAATGTTTAAAAGGCGTATCGTATTTTGGGGGTGTATGTATTTAGTTTTGGTTGGTATAGATTGTAGGGGTGATGTTTTTGGACGAAAAATCGCAATTTATTTGTCATTCTATTGTTATAGTAAGTTAGTACGTGTGGCGACTGGTATGAGGACATATAGTCTAGGAGCCAGGTACCCAACTACCTTCCTCATAAGGTAACCGGCTGAGAATGTGTACAGGTGGTAGTTCATCACCGCTTCTGTTCAAAACTGCTGGTCAGCCCAAAATTTAGCGGTTCCTTGTTAGGGAAATTACGCAATTTGTGTGCTAATTTTGAGGTTCAATCTTCCTCATAAGGTAATCGGCTGAATTTATGTACATATGTTAGATCTCGACTTCCACATGCCAAAAGTGCCGGTCAGCCCAATTTTTAGCGGTTCCTTCACCTATATGCTGACCGCCTCAAAGCTGCAAAAAAATGACCCCTACCTTCCTCATATAGTGCAGTCAAAATATCCCAATTCAGGCCTCCAAATAGAAAAAAATAGAGTAAGGCTAATTTTTGTTGTTTTTGAATCAGTGGGTTCCCAGGAATCTACAACTGATTTTGCTAAAAAAAATTTGATCGGAAAGGTCCCAAAAAGGACAAAAAAGGATACTCTTCAATCCTTGGCCGAAGGTCGGCATGCGGGGTATCATATTAAAGGGAACGTCGAGCAAATTACCTATCCGGTGTGTGTTTCCTGTTTCAAGGACCCTCAAAGGAATAAATCGAGCTTAAATGGAAAATTTTCGAGTTTCCCGTGTATCTTTCCAAAGCCATAACTACGAGAATAATTCAAGTTGTCCCTACTTTTATCACTTTTCAGAATCTATAATAGCTGGAGATTCTACCATTAAATTTGCTAAGAAAAAAGTTTATCGGAAAGCTCTGAAAAAGGACATAAAAGGACACTAATTTCACACCTTGATCGAACGTGAGCATGTGGGGTGTCATATCAAAGAGAATGTCGAGTGCATTGCATATCCGGTGCTTGTTTCCTGTCTCAAGGACACTAAATGGAATAAGTCGGGCTTAAATGGAAAATTACGGCTTTAGAAAGATACAGATACGGGAAACACAGAATTTTTTAAGTTGAGCCCAATTTTCTCTTTTAATGGTCCTTGGAACAAGTAACAAATGCCGGATATGGAATGTACTTGACATCTCCTTTCTTATGACACCCCACATGCTCACGTTCGACTAAGGTGTGCAATTAGTGTCCTTTTATGTCCTTTTTCAGAGCTTTCCGATCAACTTTTTTCTTAGCAAATTTAATGGTAGAATCGTCAGCTATTATAGATTTTGGAAAGTGATAAAAGTAGGGACAACTTGAATTATTCTCTTAGTTATGGCGTTTAAAAGATACACGAAAAACGCGATAATTTTCCATTTAAGCTCGATTTATTCCTTTGAAGGCCCTTGAAACAGGAAAAACACACCGGATATGTAATGTACTCGACGTCCCCTTTGATATGATACCCCGCATGGCCACCTCCGGTCAAGGATTAAAGAGTATCCTTTTTTGTCCTTTTTGGGACCTTTCCGATCAAAATTTTTTTTAGCAAAATCAGTTGTAGATTCCTGGGAGCCCACTGATTCAAAAACAACAAAAATTAGCCTTACTCTATTTTTTTCTATTTGAAATGCTAATATGACTGCACTAATAAGGTAACCGGCTGAATTTATGTTCAATCGATAGATCTCGCTTAACCGTATCGAAACATAGTGGGCTGACCGCTCTGAACCGAAGAACGGTTTTAACCGGTTCAAAGTATTGAAATTCCTTCGTAAAAAATGTATTTTTGATCATACCTGATTAGGTAACCAGGCTGGATTTGTATTCAAATGGTAGATCTCAATTCGCCCCTATCGAGAGTACTTTTCACCCCAGACCAAAACGGTTCCTTGACGCATTTTCACCGATTCAAAATAAGCAAAAATATACCAAGTACACAATATAATCTATTTAATTTTGGGGTGATATGTAGCATTCACCTAATTAAATTTACGTTCGTATGATAGATCCCAATGCGCCAGTGTCGAAATTACCGGTCAGCCCAGACCAAACCAGTTCCTTGACGCCTTTTTACCGGTTCGAAATATGCAAAAATACACCAAATACACAATACAAACTGCGTAATTCTGGCAAAATTAAGGCCCGATTTCTCAAAACTCTTATCGAATGGAGAAGACACACACAATTTTCAGAAAGCTTTTCCATTATATTAAATTGAATTTTTTTTTGCATAGTTATTCCATATTTTGCTTGGTTACGCCTTCATCTTAGATTGAAAACATCATTTCGCAATTCCATACAACGGCGTAATATGCCAAATTAACGAAAATTCAATTCAATATAATCGAAAAGCTTTCTGAAAATTGTGTGTTTTTTCTCGATACGATGAAACTAATCATTCGATAAGAGTTTTGAGAAATCGGGCCTTAAAACATTCACCCGATTGAATTCATTTTTATGTTGCACTGAGAGTATTTCTGTGTCGCGTATTTCGTTTCTCCTCTTAGATTAATTCCTTATTACAAATTGTAAGGCTTTGCCTCCACTACATGCCTTTACGGGTAGCGGCTACACTGCGGCATTCTATAGAAAGGGGAAAATCGGACCCTGTAAAATATTAGAAAATAATGTTATAAATATTTCAAAATATATTTTCTTCATAGTGCAGTCAAAATATCCCAATTCAGGCCTCCAAATAGAAAAAAATAGAGTAAGGCTAATTCTTGTTTTTTTGAATCAGTGGGCTCCCAAGCATCTACAACTGATTTTGCTAAGAAAAATGTGATCGGAAAGGTCCCAAAAAGGACAAAAAAGGATATTCTTTAATCCTTGACCGGAGGTCCGCATGCGGGGTATCATATCAAAGAGGACGTCGAGTAAATTACATATCCGGTGTTTGTTTCCTGTTTCAAGGACCCTCAAAGGAATAAATCGAGCTTAAATGGAAAATTTTCGAGTTTCCCGTGTATCTTTCCAAAGCCATAACTACGAGAATAATTCAAGTTGTCCCTACTTTTATCACTTTTCAGAATCTATAATAGCTGGAGATTCTACCATTAAATTTGCTAAGAAAAAAGTTGATCGGAAAGCTCTGAAAAAGGACATAAAAGGACACTAATTTCACACCTTGATCGAACGTGGGCATGTGGGGTGTCATATCAAAGAGGACGTCGAGTGCATTGCATATCCGGTGCTTGTTTCCTGTCTCAAGGACACTAAATCGAATAAGTCGGGCTTAAATGGAAAATTACGGCTTTAGAAAGATACAGATACGGGAAACACAAAATTTTTTAAGTTGAGCCTAATTTTCTCCTTTGAGGGTCCTTGGAACATGTAATAAATGCCGGATATGGAATGTACTTGACATCCTCTTTGATATGACACCCCACATGCCCACGTTCGACTAAGGTGTGGAATTAGTGTCCTTTTATGTCCTTTTTCAGAGCTTTCCGATCATCTTTTTCTTAGCAAATTTAATATACGTTTCAACAATGTGGCAAAGTGCCACTAAGGCAACATGTACAGTCTTATCTCCTACAAGGTACAGATGGAAACCACAACTGCGAATGATTAGGTAAGGCTAGAACTCAATTGGTTTGACGGGGAACAAACCCCTTTGAAAATAGCAGACATCCTTAGAATCAACACCACACGACGATATTGACAACGATGACGATATTGCTAGTAATATTTATAGTTCCGACTCCGACAGTGATTAGTCACTTTAACATAACTATGTACATAATATAATCAATAGAACTGAATTAATTGTTTATTTTATCATTTAATTTCATTTAAACATAAATATATTTATATTCGTACTTAATGAATTTTACCTACTTGGAATGGGTAAAAATGCGTCAAGTAACCGGTTTGGTCTGGGCTGACCAGTACTGTTGACACAGGCGAATTGAGGTCTATCATACGAACATAAATTTAATCGGTTGAATGCTTCATATCCCCCCCAACATTAAGTAGTTTATATTGTGTACTTGCTTATTTTGAATCGGTGAAAATGCGTCAAGGAACCGGTTTGGTGTGGGTTGACCAGTACTCTCGATAGGGCCGAATTGAGATCTACCATTTGAATACAAATCCAGCCTGGTTACCTAATCAGGTATGATCAAAAATACATTTTTTACGAAGGTATTTTCAATACTATGAACCGGTTAAAACCGGTCAAGGAACCGGTTCAGAGCGGTCAGCCCACTATGTTTTGCTACGGTTAAGCGGGATCTATCGTTTGAACATAAATTCAGCCGGTTACCTTATGAGGAAGGTAGGTGTCATTTTTTGCAGTTTTGAGGCGGTCAGCATAGGTGAAGGAACCGCTAAAAATTGGGCTGACCGGCACTTTTGGCATGTGGAAGTCGAGATCAAACATATGTACATAAATTCAGCCGGTTACCTTATGAGGAAGATTGAACCTCAAAGTTAGCACACAAATTGCGTAATTTCCCTAACAAGGAACCGCTAAATTTTGGGCTGACCAGCAGTTTTGAACAGAAGCGGTGATGAGCTACCTGTACACATTTTCAGCCGGTTACCTTATGAGGAAGGTAGTTGGGTACCTGGCTCCCGCACTAATAGGTTTGGTTGGAATCAATAGATTGTAAGCGGGATGTGTTTAGATTGAAAATCGTAGTTATGATTATAGGAAGGTGGCGATTTATACGAGGTGTGAATATTAAGATAAAATGTTCCTGCTGGTGTATTACGATGACGACGAGTACTCGGGAATCGGTATTTTTATTTTTCAGGAACTGGTAGTAACGGTTGCAGGTAGGTAATCGATTCCTAGTCACCGTTACAGGAATACCGGCACATCCCTAGTTAGAGATAACCTAAGATTTGGTCTCGCTCATCAAGTCAAGATTATTTGCTAGCACTGGACTCCTTGGCCAGGATGAATTTTTTTGAACCACCAAATGATTGTTTGCGGGGTCATCAAAAATTATCGCAAATGTGTAAACAAATGAAGTAACGCGAAATAGATAATTTCAAAAATATTTTTTTTTATTTATGGCTAATTTTTGACTCTTTGAATGCAGGGCGCGCGCTTCCAAGCTTAAATTTTACCCAGCACAACCGAATGCTTGAAGTTGGAATATCTGTCTAGTTTTTGTGTCCTGTGCTCAAAGTATACGTTTAAAAATGTGCATGTTTTGCATATGGGATAAATGCATTGCGCTGGATAACCAAACTCTGTTCACCCAATGCCATGCTGCAAGCCATTTTTTCCAAAAGATAAGGATTAACATGAAAACTACAAAAATGATTTACGACAGCATGGCATTCAAACAATTGTTTTTATTGTCTCCGCTGGCGCTGCGTGTAATCTTCTGCATTCATACATGTTTTTTTTCGGCGGAAAATAAAAAGATAAAAGATTCCAACAATTTTTGTTTAGCAACCATATCAGCCTAGCCCACGAGCTAGTCCCACGGGCTTTTACTATTTTTTGCGTAAAACACTCGTACACCGAAATTGATTAACATGTTAATGTTTAATCAATTTCCGCATCTAGAGCTACATCCATATGGTGATGGTTAATTAAATTCTGCACAATACTTGTATACGAATGGAGTTATTGTTGGCTGATTGCAAAATTGAGTACACAAAATGCAAGGTAGTTTACGAATTTAATCATTTGATTTGGCTCTGTTGTTTTTTTTTTGGTATGGCAATCAAAAAAGCTTGCAAAATAGCGATTTTTGGGTAATTTTGTTGGTTTGTGTATTCATTGTGTTGATTGTGCGCCGTAAATGCTGAATATTGCAGTAATAATAACAATTTGATAAATGATCAAGAAATTGAGAAAATGTTAATTTTTTCGGGGAAGTATAGCCAATCAATTGTGAGTTTTATTACGGAAAGTATATGTATGTATATTTAACCTCTTTCTCAGCTAGTATTTATGACCTTGACACGAACAAATATCCTTCCGGCACATTTAAGCTTCTTCATCTGCAATGCTAATAAATTTATCCCATTTACTATAATTATAATGATTCTCATCAATAAATAGAGGTAATAATAGTTATGTTGTATTCTTCAGAACGTGATGATTATGGTCTTGACTCCCGACTCGATGTCAGCATGAATCTTTGGTTTACCATTATTTTTTTTTCATGGTCATTCTATACATATGGACAGACCAACTTAAATAAATTTATTATTTTCAGCTCTTGATGCATGAAATCTATCAACTGCTCATACTTGTCATTTATGTAATTATCTTTTTGATAATGTTTAATTTTAGGTATTGTTATGTGAAGAAGATTCAATCATGATAAAATTATTGCACTTGTCCATTATTATACAAACAGTGTACATATAGTTCCTATTAATACTAACAATTATCGCAATTGAAATCAATGATTGTTAGCGAAGAGTCGTGACTTTGTAGTTTTTACTTTTTTTTATTTTTCACGTCTTCAAGATCATTTAAATCATAAAAAAGGCAGAAGAACAACCTTGTGCATATACACACTCGACTGGGCATATCCACATAAAATAAACGATATTATGTGTAATACGAAGATGTTTTGCGAAAAGCAACCACGTCACGTAGTACTTACTAAGTCTCTTAAAATACATACCACAAGGATTTGCACATCAAACCAAACAAAAATAAACATAAAACCAGACTAAGAAAAACAAGCAAAGTGAAATGTCCTTGTCGCCTAAACATACATAATGTATGTACAATGAAATGTAATAATGTCATAAGCCATTCAAATGTTTCGTTCTTTATTGCCGTAAATTGACAACATCATATCAATCCCTAAGGATTTCCATTCAAACGAAAATGTTTATTGATTTTATATTTAATTTTGGAATTTCGAGAAAGCTGCATTTTCGTTTTAAATTTGTCTGGAAATAAAATACATAATTCGTCTTTAATAATTGGGGATTATGATGATAAGTATATCAACATTGACATCAATTTGAATTCATAAAAATAATGCTCTTGATGGCGAACACGATTCGGTCGGATTTTACCCGGAGAGTCATTTGACACAGAGTATTCCTCAAGTTGACGTCCATATATTTCGGTTGCTTATTTGGACAGTTAGCAACCAATTTTTTTCGTTATTTTTCAAGTACTATACGGTGAATTTGTCACGTTTTGCACAAGGGTAAGCTTTCAGATCCTTTTGAGGTGCACAGTGGAGTGAGACAAGGTTGCATTTTATCACCTATTCTTTTCCTCATAGCCATTAACGATGTACTAGTGAGCGCGCTTCAAAACCAGAGGAAAGGTATCAGATGGAAAATGTTTGATTACCTGCAACACCTGGACTATGCTGACGATATTTGTCTGCTTTCAAATAAAAAGGAGGATGTAGCTCAAATGGCCGATGCTCTGCATTGCGAAAGTTGTAATGCTGGGCTCAAGATAAACGCTGCCAAGACCAAATACTTGAGCTCCCATCCTGGGGGACAAAGCGGAATTTTTGTTTCGGGCCAGGCAATCGAAAAAGTTGACGAATTCTGCTACCTCGGAAGCATAGTCACAGCAGATGGCGGCGCAGACGCTGATGTACAATCGCG
The DNA here is from genome assembly GCA_949715475.1 of Microchrysa polita. Taxonomy (NCBI): domain Eukaryota; kingdom Metazoa; phylum Arthropoda; class Insecta; order Diptera; family Stratiomyidae; genus Microchrysa; species Microchrysa polita. Next base: position 7,161,189 of record OX454417.1, read on the forward strand.
TATCAATAAGGCTACGGCAACCTTCTTCACTTTGACTCCTTTCTGGCAAAATAACAACATTTCCAGGCGCACCAAAATCCGAATCTTCAATTCTATTGTAATATCTGTGCTTTTTTATGGCTGTTCAACTTGGAAGGTGACCAACGAGATAACAACTAAGCTGCAAACTTTCATAAACCAGTGCCTACGGCGCATCCTACAAATCCGCTGGCCGGAGATTATTTCCAATGATGATCTCCTGAGTATCACAGGCCTGGATTGGATAGGCACTTGTGTCAAAAGGCGAAAGTGGCAATGGATAGGTCATACTCTCCGAAGAGGGCCAACAAATATTGCAAAGCAGGCCCTAGATTGGAACCCTCATGGAGCCAATGCTAGACGCCGTGTTGGACGACCAAGAAACACGTGGAGAAGATCGGTTAATAGCGAGGCTGCTTCATTAAACAAACAGTGGTCAGACCTAAAGACGATGGCACAGAACAGAACGAGGTGGAAAGTAGGCGTAGTTGATGCCCTATGCCCCACAAGGGGTTAACAGGAACCAGAGAGAGATACGGTGAATTTATAATTATCCGATTTGTTGCTAGTATAAAAAGAAATTTCACAACCTACGCTATTGACGGATATTTTTCTTAGATGGATGACCACTGCGTCTAACGTCTCAAGTTACCTAAGGTTTGTATTTCTATAGAAACGATTCGGAGCTCTCGTCTAAAGGTACGTAGTCGTAGAGACGACTCATGTGATGATCGTTCAGCGATCGAAGTTTATCCACCGGTTTTGAGCACTATATGTTCCTTTAGTTCATAGTCGATACTAGGACCAGTAGCACCATTCAAAAAATATACAAATATGGCTCCGAAGTGGATGCAGAACTACAATCGCTGAGCGATCATCACATGAATTGTCTCTACGAACACGTACCTTAAAGGTACGTTGTCCTCAACGTGGCCGCAGCGACTCTAGGGACTCCAGCGGCTCTAGAGCAAGTTTCCTACCCCAAGTAGCCGTTCCCCGAAGCCCCACAAACAAGCAAGTGGACCACGTTCACCATTCGTGCATGCACTATGTACAACAAGAGCTGCGCGACTGCTTTCTATAACATGCTATTCGTATATCGGCCGAACGAATACGACCGTTGTGCGAAACAACTACCCTACCCCAAGCAGCCGTCGCCCGTGGCCTACAAACAAGCGAGTGCACCACGTTCACCACTCATGCGGGCATTATATACAACAAGAACCGCGCGGTTCATTCATTGTGAAGCTATGCTAAGCGATTATCAACTAAAAACGAGTTTTTATATGCAATGGCCAATGGGCGAGCCGCAGTCGCTAGAGCCGCTGGGGCCGTGCCGAGGAAAACGTACCTTAAGAGGGCGTAAGCTTGACCGGAGCGACGCTACTACGGCTCGAGCTTTCACAAGTTACGCGAATGAAAGCTTTTAAATGCCGGCCTCACACTTTGCGGAGTTCGTCAAATCCAGCGCAAAAGATCAGTTCAGGATTGGAACCTTGGATTTCCCCGCCAAACAAGCAGTTGACCGAATACCGAAGAAATAACAAAATTGAATTCCCACATCGCGTTCGCAGGCGATTTTACCGATCATTATACCGATCTTTTGCGCGTGGTTTTGTAAACCCCGATCAGTGTGCTTGCGCAAGTCTGTGTGAATTTTTATACAAAAAGCAAAGCTCAGCAAAAATATTCTGACTGTCTCGGTAATTTTTTAAACGAACGGGGGCCAGACCTATGTGAACGGTAGCGCTACGAGTCTGCTTTAAGCCGACGAGTAGTAAACAGGCATAACGATCCTGCGGCTGGCAAGCCGAATTCGTTAGGTCTAACCGAAAGGGGGCCAGAGGAGGATCACACCTGCTATTGAGAAATCTTTAGCGAATAGTGTACCTCGGGGATGGGCGTGCCCAAGGGACCATGGTCTCTACCCATCTACGCGTTGGACTCGAGGGGGTTCGTGGTTGTTAGACAAATCGGCCAGCTAGAGTCGCATCCCAAGGTGGGGTTCCAAAGGGAGGCATCCCAGCGGAGAACACCCTTCCGGCTATTAGTCGGATAAATCTCGTCGTCCCGCAAGGGAGGGAGGTTATGGCCATTAGGCTCAGGTACTTCTAATGACGAATGCGAGGTAGACGCAGGATGAATGTCTCGGTAATTATGATTAAGCCCTTAATATTTTTCCGCTGAGCAAAATGTGTCTTAGAATTTGTGCCCAAAAAAATTTCAATCGGTACAATATCTAAACGCCGCGCCATACTCTCACAATGTGTAATCTCTTAAGCTTGACCCAATTTTTTTATTGTCAGATAAATTGGAAGGTGTATGTGACCATCCAATCCAATTTTTTTTATTAGACGTGTGGCACATATTGCCATGCTATTTTTCATACAATCTGTCATATTATTGATTGGCAATCATGTGTTTTCAGCTGCTGTTTTTTTTTACATAAACCGGTGGTCATTCTTCATGTTGTGTTTGTGGCGGTCATTCTCCATCGAAAGTGGCAATGGACGTCTATCTTCCATCGCCACAAAAAATGTAATTTTCGCTATGGTGTGTTGTCTTGTGCGAATCGTAAGACTGCTATTTTAGTCTGTTCGATAAATTGTATAGTGTATGTGCTGTACAGGCGTCAGATCGATTGTGTGCAATCGATTGGACAGTATATGGCGAGCTTTAAATCCCAGGACACAAATTTCTTGAAAAAATTGCCTTTTAATCGTTTGAGCCACCAACTGTAAAAACAAAATAGCTGGCGCGACAGTCCAACATTGGAGCAAGGTCGCTGTGACATCCAATTTCCAAGATCTTAACTGTTTTTTGTTGCGGTGTTGATATCAATAGCACACTACGCTCAGCAGTGTTATTTATCCCCATAAATGTGTACTCGTTTAACATCTGAGTGGGATCATAGTCCATAGTCGTTGGTTCAAAAAAGACCCAATAAACTGAATTGGTCCACGGTGAAACTCGAACCCATGACCCTGTGCACCGAAGATGCGCGCACTAACCACAACACTAACTTTTTAGATCGCGGAATAAATTTTTATCAAAGCACACGGAAACTCACAGATTTTTCTTCCATATCTTGTTCATGTCCCAGAATGTTGTCTTGAACGAACGGTATTGATTTTCAAAAAACTGTAGACACCTGTAAAATACTACAATAATGTACCTACGCAAACAAAATTGTTTAAAAGTGAAGTTCGTGCGGATAGTCGCATGAGTCGCGCGCAGCTTTCCAACACTCTGGAAAGCGCGAATTTGTGTTAATTCCCAGTAAATACAAGGCGGAGTTGTGCTGTGAAAGTTGCAATATAAGAAAATGCTATTATTCGAGAATGCTCGGTTCTAATACGATAATGCTACTGGCGTGAAATCGCCGCACCGCTTTTAAGGTTTGTGTTCGTAGAGACGACTCATGTGATGATCGATCAGGGATCACAATTAAAGGTTTCTATTCCTCGGCACGACCCCAGCGGCTCTAGCGACAGCGACTCGCCCAATCCATATAACAACTCGTTTTTAGATGATAATCCTTTAGGTCAACAATGAAGATTATCGTCGATTGAATCGCGCGACTCATATTGTAAACATTGCCCGCATGAGTGGTGAACGTGGTGGTGGTGGCTTCGGGCGACGGCTGCTTGGGGTACTACTCCAACATGTTGCACGGAGATTTCGATACTCTTCTTCTTCTTATTTCTCCTTGACTCCGCAGAGTCAGTTGTCAATTTCGATACTCGAAATACAAAACAACTGCGCGAATCGGAACTGTCAAGTGAACGTCAGGGACGTTGAAACATTTTATTCTCCCCTACAATTTTCCATACAATATGTTTGGCAATTCTCAGCACTGATGACAAGTCGTGTTGCACATCTAGCTAGTTGTATCTTTTATCTCTCGACATTCGATCTGGAGCGGATGAAACGAGACGGACGAGTCAGCGCGGTACGGTCTGGTTGCTCCTAGCTTTTTTCGAGACTAGAAATTTATTTAGCGGTTGTTGAATATGGATTCGCACAGGGCGATGAAATGAAATATTCTCATAAGCGGAGACTTCCAATAACCGGACGCTCGACTGTAATTTCGTTTACCTGGGCAATTCTCTTGCTTCTATCCTGTAGCTTTTCACACGAAGTTTAGCGGTTTTTCCTCGATGGAGCTGCCCGCAGCGATAGATTTCGTTGTTACTCTCGGAGAATTCATTACAATTTTTTGTATTATTAGTTTGATGTTTAGTTATTTATCAAAATCGAGTTTCTCGTTTAAATCTTTCGTTTTGGACTTTTGGTGTGGATAGATTTGTTCACAGTATCAAGTGTGGGTGGTCAATAGTAAAAGGGTTGAAAGGTCAGTAGGTTTGAGTAGAAACTCCTCCGTCAATAAAATTGGCAAAAAAATACCGTTATCTTGCTGTTGTTTGTTTTTGTGGAAGTCATCCAAAATCACGGCTTGTCCTGTTTAATTAAAATTTACCACTCTCATAATAATCAATTAATGAAAAATTTCATTTTGATTTTTTGAAACTACATAGAATTTCACATAAATTGACTTTCCGGCGGTTTCAATTTATTGACGTTGCTTCCAAGCTACAGTTATACAAACTTAAGAGAAAATGCCTTAAATTGGGTTTTCATTGAAATTTCAAGCAATAATTTTATAACGGTACTTTGAACTGTCACGTCTGCAAACAAAAAGTTGTTTAAATGCGTTGGCTTTTTAAAGGGTATCATTTTGAATTCATTCGAAATCGGAGACTCCCAAAAAGGTGGGTCTCTTTCGGATGATGGCTTTTTCAGAAAATCCGCGCAGACCGTTATGTTCCAACCCAAAATAGTATGGACTGATGGAACAAGATTATCCACTAACGGAGTAAATAATGGATAATAACCACAAACGGTCTCCAAACGACCCAATACAACTCGTTCTTCTTCCTTTCTTATACCGCTCCACGGCCGGCGGCGCGTTGCTAGGCCTGCGATGTTAGCATGAACGAAACTCGTTGATAAGAGAAAATCATCTTTTGATCCTGTTGCACTACCTTATTTCAAAATTTCAATTTCTAATTTATTCAAAATTGAGAAAAAAGTAAAACTAATAATATGTTCAGAGTGGCCGAAAACCGATTGATTTCTCCGTGTGTTTTCAGAAATCACCGAAAAGTGTTCACAGTGCACTATTCGTGATTTCATATGACAACGGACATTATTAATTTGCCTATAAATCGTTTGAAATAAATTTTGATTCATGTTTCTTTTTTGCTTTGCAAAGTGTGTTTTTCAAAGAATTTGGGATCTAAACGCCAAAAGTAACATACCGTTAGAAAGTTAAAACACCAAAGCAAGTTTTGTCAACTTTTTAGATTTGACAGTTAAAAGTTACAAAATTATTGTTTGAAACTTAAATGACAAATCAGTTTTGGAATTTCGCATAAGTTTGGATTACTGTATCTCGGCAGCAAAGTTTATAATTTGAAACTGCGGAAAAGTCGGCTTGTGTGGAAATCTTTGTAGTTTCAGAAACTAAAGACAAATTTTTCATTTATTGATTAGACGAGTGGATAATTTGAATTTAACAGTACAAGACGCGATTTTCGTTGACTGTTACTGTTTCTGTTTTGCTGATTGTTGATAGTATGCAATAGAATCAGACCTTTGATACTTGTCAATCCTTTGACGCATACCTACCCTCGTCAATCAACCTTCATATTCTCAAAAATAGTCACATGTCTTCTAAATGCCCCCCATAAAAAAAAAACACCTTTCCAAACATCAACCCAATCACATTTCTATGTAAGCCAGTCATTACGCAATCTCCTTTTATACATCTTGAGGTCATATAGTATTCCAAAAAATACACTCTTCAATACTGTGTGCGCTAAAACCTGCCACCTCATTCTTGTTAAACACCGCATCATCCAACAACATCAGCCTCATATGAAACCTCAAAACTTGCCCGTCTTGTCAGACAAGATTTTTATAAGCGCTAAGCACAAAATAATGTTTTGTGATGCATCATATGGAAAAAAATCCAATTTAAGCATCTCATCTTCATCACTTGATCATTATACGCGGTAAATGTAGTAAAGATGAAGCGCGCAAAAGAAAAATATATCTTTGCAAAAGTATTCATTAGATTCTCTTGTCTGTGCTATATATGGATTAACCATACAAGACAAAACACAAAACAAAAAATATTGCTAACACAAAACACTCAAACAGGTACTTGGAAAAATACCCGGCGCGCTTCATCATCATCATCATCAACAGATGATAGAGGAGATTCACTAGAAGATTGCCGAGTATGCTAATAGTGGTAAATCAATAGTTATACATGTGAGGTCTATTTGAAATGTATTTATGATGGTACGATGGTCTTGTATAATATTTATGTTTTTGATTTGCATGCTAACCTGCATCGTTACATGCATACTATATAATTTAGATGCATATTTTATCGAGGACATGTAGAATGTATGCGGATTTGGTCAATTTGATGCACGCGAAAAAATGGAACGGAACGCATTAAGGTTTCTAAAAATAATTTCACATCACTCGTATTGACGACCCGATTTTATCACGGCAATTTCTCTCAAAATCGAAATTACAATATTGCTTCAGATGAAATACATCATGAAACCGACATTAATTGAATATAAATATGAATTTGAGGACCGTGGGTTTACCAAATCACTCTACTACTATGCTTCCACTGCATAACGAAGCGTCACGTATGTCGAACTCCCTATTTCACTGTATTTCCACGATTTAATTACCTTTTAAATGATTTTCAATTGATTTAATTTTTTTTGGGGTTGCCTACGCTAACCCGCAGATCAAATTCCTCCTTTCTCAAAATCCCGACGTTCATTATCCCGCCATTTCAATATCCCACTCAATTGAATACCCATCTATTCAAAATCCCGCCAACTAAATATCCCGCTATTTTAAAAACCCGTTAAATTAAAAATACCGCTGTTCAATATCCCGCTTTTTAATATCCCGTCATAGAAAATTAAAAAATCGCGCGCGCCATTTATGAAAGAATCTCTATCTTTTGTTGCGGGATATAAAAAAGCACCACCGCATTTAAGGTTAAAATAAAGGGTCTCCTCACATGGGGATACTTAAGTCTCGAAAACCCACGGGACAGGTGACTCAATTTACAAAATAGGTCGCTTAGTCGAGATACCTACATAATCCCGAAAAACATAATCTCGCCCGTTCATCATCCCGCTTTTTACCAAAAAATCTCGCCTGACATTATCCCGTCATTTTAAAATCCCGCCATTTAAACATCCCGCCATTTAAACATCCCGCCATTATAATATCCCGAAACCTCAAAAGCTTGACCCCTAAAAACCCCGTCATTTTAAAATCTCGCTAGTGGATAGTGAAATAATCCCGTCAATAATAATTAAGCCCCTACTTTCATAAATCGCGCGGGCGCTTTTTGAAAGAATACTTGCCTTCTGTGACAGGATATTAAAAAGCGGTATTTTGAATTGGCAGGCTGGGTTGGGTACGATATCCCGCCCATCATATTCCCGTTTTTTAAAATGCCGACATTCAATATCCCGCCATTTCAAAATCCCGCCAATTAAAAATCCCGCTCAATTAGAATCCCGTCTAATCAAAATCCCGCCAATCCAAAATCCCGCCATTTCAATAACCCGCTTATTCAAAATCCCGCTTTTCAATATCCCGTCACATATTGATATTGAAAAGCGGGGCAGAAAAGAATACTTACCTTCTTACTATATCACATTTGCCGTTAAAATATTGATACTGCTATACAGATTGGAAAGTGAAAGCTAGCTAGTATTCTCTTATCAGTGATGAATATTAGTGAAAATACCTATGTATTTTTCCGAATTGACACGAAGTTTGGAGGATGCAGATGCCAAAAAAATAGCAGATTGGTTTGGAATTAATTAATATCCATGGGAAAAAATACCTTTAGACGTAGCCAGCAGTGACTTTCACCTAAAGGGGACTATGAAAAAAACGGATTTTTTGAGAAACTTCTCTCATAAACTAATGTAAATACAGGACGGACTCGATAGTTTGAACTAATTAAAACCAAGTAAGTTCAAATGATCGAGGGTTTCAAATTTGTGGGGGAGCTTTGTTATTGAAAAAACTTACATACATAATTTGTTTTTATGTATTTATTTATTAGTATAGTATTCATATTAAACAAAATAGGATTCAAATTGAAACAAAAATTAATAAATTTTAATTCACGTTTACTTAAATGGTTTTACGCACATTTTCGAAAAAAGTTACGAAACATTTATTTATTTATTTGTTTGAGATCCATGTTAGAAATGAAATGTTAGAAATTTATGACTCTCTCTATGAATATTCATTTTAACACATAAACACTACCGGCTATTAAAAATTTGAATTAAAAATTTAAGACACGACTAAACAACGCAAATGTAGTAACGTGTAAACCGTTTTGTATTTTTAAACGAAATGTCATTCATATCATTACAGAATCATTACCAGTTCGGATAGTTCTAATTTATTGCTAATCAAGTGATTCCCCGAGTTATATGCTAGAAAAACACAAATAAAAACTTTTTCAAATTATAGAGGAAGTTATTTCGTTGAAAAGTTCAAATTACAAGAGACGTAATGTTGCTAGATGAGCGTTCAAATTATTGGATGTTCAAATTATAGAAGGTTCAAACTAGCGAGTCTCTCCTGTAATTGATAAGTCGAACGCATATCTATATTTTTTTCGTTAACAATAAAAAAAATTTGCGGTATTTTGACGGGATTTTTTTATTATTTAATAGCGGGATATTGAAAAAGCGGGATTTTGGAATGGCGGGATTTTGAGGTGGCGGGATTTTGAAATGGCGGGATTTTGGAATGGCGGGATTTTGATATGGCGGGATTTTGAAATGTCGGGATAACGTAAAGCAGGATGTTTTGGAAAAAGCGGGATTATGAACGAGCGGGACTTTGTTTTTCGGGACTATGTAGGTATCCCGGCAGGCTATTGAAATGGGAATACCTACATAATCCCGAAAACCAAAATCCCGCCTGTCTATAAGGCCGCCTTTTACAAAATATCCCGTTTAAAATTATCCCGACAGTACTAAATCCCGCCATTTTAAAATCTCGCCACTTTAAAATCTCGCCATTATAAAATCCCGCCAAATCAAAATCCCGCATACTAAAAACCTCACTATTTTAGAATCCCGTTGGTAGAGAGTGAAATAATCCCGCCAAAATACCGCGAAAAAATATTTTCATTGCTGAAAAAAAATGAATAGTTATGTAATGTATGTGATTCAAAGCAGTTTATGTGATACTTTCTCTTAGCATAATTCCGTCGGAATATTTGTTTATTTCTTCGATAAAGGTGATAATTTAGCTAGCCCCTACAGAACAAGACTGTCATACAGGGAATACTCAAGTCTCGACTACCGAGAGACCAGACTACCCATTTTTCAAATTAACTTACCTACCTGTTCTGTAGGTGTCCGAGAATTAAGTATCCCCATGCGAGGAGACCCATATTATTTTAAGGGTAAATCGCGCGCGCTATTTTTGAAATAGTACTCAATTTCTATGACGGGATATTAAAAAGCGGGATATTGAAAAGTGTTACAGTAGAACCTCGATTATCCGAACTAATTGGTCCCAGGGGTGGTTCGGATTAATCGAGGTTGTTGAATACATGTATAAAAAAGCTCGGAAAAATGAAAAAAAATATGCATTATGTGTGTATTACTTTAATAGTACATATTGTGTATATACATTATATACATACAAGGAAACTAAGAAAATATATTGCATATGAAAGCCAAAGGCCCCCGTCGCAAAATAAATTTCATCGATTTTTTGTCTGAAACTGTTTGAAGGCGAATTCTGGAAAATCCCGGCCGACATTCTTTATAGCCATTTACAATGGCACATTTGAATACACCATATGAACTTCCGAGCATTTTAGTAACTAAATAAAAAATGCCGGCCGCCGGAATATCGGCGAATGTGTAATTGCTGTCCGAACATTTATGGATATATTAAGCGTGGCAGTGCTGCGACGTGCGAGCGTATGAGGCGAACGAGTGTGTAATAACACCATCCGCAGGAACGGCAATGGTGGACGAGCGCCGAAGAGGGGTCTTCAAGCCTAGAGGGCACCTGCTGGCTGGGCTGCTCTGTGGAAGAGGTATCTTAGTCGTGGGTATATCAAATCAGAGTGACTGGGCTACGCTCGTCGATATTACAATTTCAGGTGCCAAATAAAATTCAATATAAACTACAAGTGCGAGTAAAGTGGGGGGGTTTCATGATAAGTGCCTCTATCTCGACGGTCCACTTGAGATTCGCACTGAGCACTGAAAGAGACAACAAAAAAACTGCGAACACGATGGAAGTAAAACCTCCCCAATATACGAGCTAAACAACGCTGCCGGGGTGTTGTTTCGGCCGCCTTAAAGCCCTAAGGCCCAGGTTCAGGGCGGAAGCATTTGGGATTGTTTGGGGATGGGCTCTGGCCGGGTATCTAAAGCCTTAGTTCCACGTAAACATATTAAATTTATTAATTCTAGTGAGTTACAAATGACATATCAATAAAAAATTTTCTTTCAAAAAAATATATGCCCTAAACTTTTTCTTTTGTTAACTCTCCTTCAAGCCGTAGGCAGAGAGCAGGTTTAAGGGTTCTACATACACAATACGACACTACACATTCAAAAATTTACAAAATTTGTTGATAATGTGAACTTACGTGGTGATTAAGATTTACAAAGACGACGATGAAGACGCATCCGGTGGCGGCCGCTACTGGAGGTGATCAGCGAAGGTTGGTTTTTTATTAGACGTTTATGGTGAATGTGGAGTGCCTATTTTCTTTTTTTTATAATAACAAAGTTAGTTAGGGCATATGTCTTAACAAACATGCAACATGATACAATATTTACAACAAAAATATGAGCTCGGTCGAACACGAAAGAAATCCTCCTCAAAACTCCAAGAGACACCTTTAACGAGGTTATGGTGCGCTGACGCACTGCTGCCCGATTCCAAGCGTAATCCTCGAAAAATAAGGAGGTTATGGTGAGCTGCCAAACTGCGGTGACGAAATTGAATCGCAACCTCTACAATTAAGGAGGTTATGGTGCTCGGACAAAATGCTGTTGAGTCGATTTCAAGCGCCACCTCTACAAATAAGGAGGTTATGGTGCGCGGACAAAATGCTGCTGAGTCGATTCCAAGCGCCACCTCTACAAATAAGGAGGTTACGGTGCGCGGACAAAATGCTGTGCTGGGGCCGGAACACTTTAAGCTTCTGCACGAACTCGACCCCCAGCCACAGAATACGAACAACGCCACCCTTAAAAGAAATCTCAAATCCGAAGGTCTAATTAGTTCCGAACAGTTGAAACGCACCAGCTTGGCCACGCGGTTATTAAAACTCCCGACGGCTCAGATTTTCACTAAAAAAAATTAAACTTGCATATACGCACTGTTTTTCCTTTTTTTCTTTTTATTAAATTAATTATTAACTTACCATGGAAGATCCTAAAGCAGAAGAAGAAAAAGAAAACCCCGTCGCAGGAACCACTAATGCGTCCACCCACCTCGTTGGACCAACTCACACCAAATGCCAGTAAGAGAAAAAAAAACGCGCCAAAATTGCCTTCTGAACGGCCGCACTATCAAATAAGAATAAGAAGAATGTGGAAGAATACAGGAACAAGCGCTTGTATGGAGCACAGATTAAGAAAGTAGCAGGACAGTCATAGACCAAAAAGGTTGGACCATTTGCTATCTCAATCATTCATTCAACCAATACACTGAGACTAATGAGATTAACAATATATATGGTAGGATAGCCATGCCATATTTTATTTAATCCGAACAATGGGTAATGTAAGTTCTTTCACTGAGTAAGAACGAAAGGAGAGACTTAAGCGATAGGGCAATATTGACAACTGTCAATACACGGGCGCCTTCATGCGAGCTTAGTGCTTGTGAGCAAGTTTTAAGTGCTCCCATTACAAGTGTCGAGATTAGGAGGGTAGAAAATTTATTGATTACATTTATGGGAAAAAATTGCCAGCTCTGAGAGTTCGGATAATAGAGGGTTCGGATAATCGAGGTTCTACTGTATTTTGAATTAGCGGGTTATTGAAATGGCGGGATATTACATTGGCGGGATATGGATTAGACGGGATTTCAATTGAGCGGACCTTTAAACTGGCGGGATAATGAATGTAGGGACTTAAACAAACGGGAATATGATGGGCGGGATATTGTAGCCAATCCATTGAAATTGTGGGATATTAGGAGGATTTTAAAACGGCGGGGTTTTTAGTGGACGGGATTTCGTAATGGCGGGATTTAGTAATGTCGAGATAATGTACTGTGGATTTCTTTTGTGTAAAAAGTGAAATTTTAGACGGGCGTGATTTCGTTTTTCGGGATTATATTGGCATTCAATTTTTTTTTTAAACTAAAATGCAAACATTTCATATATGTACCTACATATTTGAATCTGTTTCTGCAATTTTTGGAATTTCATTATCATTTCACCTCTTTTAGAAAACCCTCAAAATTATTGATTTTTTAATTGCCATCAGTAACAAAATGTAATAGCATGACGCACTTACATTATCGTTAAAACTGTATGCAATATCTGACCAAAAACAACAAAGTTGTAAAAGTTACCCCACCAAAGAAAAATTCATCTGCCGCAAAAAGTATACATATCACTCCAATCCGCTGCTCATATCTAATTTTGTTTGCTGGATGTACTTTTGTTTTAGGTGTAAATGCTGGAGAAGTTTAAATGTACAAGACTACTTCTTAAAGTAATTTGGTGGGAGCTTTAACATTTAATTCAGTGCCACTTTGACGGCTCCCTCCAAATTACTTTATGAAGTATTCCTGTATATTTAAACTTCTCCAGCATTTACACCTAAAACAAAAGTACATCCAGCAAACAAAATTAGATATGAGCAGCGGATTGGAGTGATATGTATACTTTTTGCGGCAGATGAATTTTTCTTTGGTGGGGTAACTTTTACAACTTTGTTGTTTTTGGTCAGATATCATATATTTTTGCATACTTAAATAGCCAACTAATATTTTTGTTTTGGGAAAAGTTTCAATAGGTTTTTGTTCAGCATATTCCATAAATTTAATATCATAAGTTATATTCACAGGGTCTTCTTTAAAATAAATAGATACTGCAAACGCAATTGCAAATACGCCAGAAATGGCTGTTGCTGAGCTTTTTTAAAAATAATTTTGGGATGAAATGGGTATAGTTTATTAATATGTATTTTGTGCAAAATAGATTTGTGTTATCTTTGTGTTATGGCTCTGCTAACATTCTGTTAGTAATCTGTTAATTTTTTGTTAACTCTGTTAATGCTCTATTAACGTTCTCTTAACACTCTATTATCTTTTCGTTAATGCTCTGTTAACGTTCTGTTAATGTTCTCTTAATTCTCTTTAATCATTCGGCTAACGCTCTGTAAACGGTCTGTTACCTTTCTTTTATTACTCGATTTACGTTCTGTTAACGTTCTGTTAAGGCTCTGTTAATTTTCTGTTAACACTCTGTTAACGATCTGCTAACGCTCTGTGGTTGCCTTGCCAACGCTTTGTTAACGTTCTGTTACTGATCTGTCTTAATGCCCCCCTGACCCAGTGTCCCAATGTCACATTGTCCCAATGTCACAGTGTCCCAATGTTCCAATGTCCTAATGCCCTAAGGTTCATTGTCACAGTGTCCTCATGTCCCAATGTTCTAATATCCCAGTGTCCCAATGTCCTAATATACTAATGTGCCAATGTCCCAATATCCTGATGTCCCAGTGTCCCAATTTAGGTCCTATTGTTCCAATGTGCAAATATCACAGTGCCCCAATGGTTTAATGTCCGAATGTCCCACTACCCTAGTGTCCCAATGTCCCAGTATCGGAATATCCCAATGTCCCAGTTTCCCACCTAATGTCCTAATATCCCAATGTCTCACTGTCCTAATGTCCCAAGGTCCTAATGCCCCAATTTCCTAATATCCCAGTACCCCAATGTCCCAAATGTCCCAGTATCCTAATGTTATAATATCCCAATGGCCCAATGTCCTAATGTACCAGTGGTCAGTGTCCCAATGTCGCAGTATACCAAGTGTCCCAAGGTCCCAATATCCCAATGTCCTAATGACCCCAGACCCTAATGTTCACATGTTCTTATATCCCAGTGCCCCTATGTGCGAATATCCCGATGTCCCAATGTCACAACATTCCGATGTCTCAGTGGTCCAATGCCCCTATGTACCAGTGTCCCAATGTCCGATTGTCCCAAGGTCATAATGTCCCAATGTCCTAATATCTCAGTGTCCTAATGTCCCAGTCTCCCAGTGTCCTAATGTCCCAATGTCCCATTGTCCCAATATCCTGATGTCCCAATGCCCCAATATCCCGATGTCCCAATGCCCCAATATGCCGATGTCCCCACGTCCCTGTTTCCCCATTGTGCCTAATGCTCCAATGTCCTAATGTCCCAAGACCCTAATGTCCCAATTTCCTAATATCCCACTACCCCAAGATCCTAGTCTCCCAGTCTCCCGGTGTCCCAATATCCAAATGTCCCAATGCCGCAGTGTGTTTAAAAAAATGGTCAATGCGATGAGCCGATAGACGCAATTGTTGGAAATCTTTTGTTAACTTTACCTATTAATTTACCGTTATTCCATCCACTTATCTAAATGGAAGACATTGATTCTTTAGAAGGACCACCAGAGGATCATTCGTTCCAAATTTCATAAAAATCCCGTCACGAAGAGAAACAGTAGAAGCAAGTCTTTCTGCAACTGTAGACTTCATTCTGAAATTGGGTTACTCGCTTAAGTCTGTGAGGGTGAAAATTTCACCGTTTATTGCATATATCTTACCCGTTATTGTGCCGATCGAAGATTTTATTTGGAAAGGCACTAGAACAGGATATGTGGAATATTTTGTAAAAAATTTTTTTTGGGGGGCTGTTGCCTGGAAGGCTGTAGCCTGGTCAAACAAAAAAACAAGTTGTCTCCGGTAATCATAGACTTGTTCGCTTTCGTTTTTCTTTTTCCTTTGACGGGCGAGACGCTCTCGCGTCTCTTGATCTACTCTTCTAGTGTATCACCTAATTTCATCACTTTTTGATGAAAATTGCAGTTTCACATCATTACATCCATTATCTCAGAAACATATCTGAAATTTACAAGTAACTTTGTAACTTTACTCTCAATATCTGGGCCAAAGTTAAGAGAATGACGAAAATTGTATACGCATGAATGCAATCTCAGTCTCACTATAAGACATTTTTACTCTAAGTAGTACACGTAAGTGTGTTTCAACTTATCAGAGTTGCTTGTTGTTGGCAAATCCCCCTTTTCCCTAACAGTAAGTTGCAAGACAAATCGATAAGTCATAGATCGTTTTAAGCTCAACATAAACAAACATTTAAAACAACAGCCAAACAATAAAAAAATACGTCACAACTTGAGTCAAAACGCCTTGAGACATTTCGTTGACGCCGATGTGGTGGTCAATGAAAAATGAATGATGTTGTGAAGCGTGTGCCGCGCCGGGTTTCGATGGTACATTATCATACTTGAGAAAACTTTCACTTTTTATTATAAATTTCTCAGCTTTTGTGCTAGTGAGGATTTGGGTCTATGGGTATGTCTTTCTTCGTCGTATATGATTGGCAACCGACCATAAGCAGACTGCAGACTCGTCTCACTGTCACTTCACTGCTATACGTATCTTTAATCGATGGTCGGCTTTATTGATTGGCGTTATACGTCGCAAAATTGAACTTTGTGATCGATTATTATTTCGTGGTGCTTTTGTATAAGCATAGTGCAGATGGTGTGACGTGACTCTTCACTTGACTTGGAAGGGTTACGTTTAGTACATTAGTCACGAAACGCAATATGATCGTCTGGAATGTTAATTTATCTAAATTTAAATATGGTTTATTGATCTGATCGAAATGCTGGGGCGTAATTTCTCTTGTAGTGCAGTCAAAATATCCCAATTCAGGCCTCCAAATAGAAAAAAATAGAGTAAGGCTAATTCTTGTTGTTTTTGAATCAGTGGGCTCCCAAGAATCTGCAACTGATTTTGCTAAAAAAAAATTGTGATCGGAAAGGTCCCAAAAAGGACAAAAAAGGATATTCTTTAATCCTTGACCGGAGGTCCGCATGCGGACGTCGAGTACATTACATATCCGGTGTTTGTTACCTGTTTCAAGGACCCTCAAAGGAATAAATCGAGCTTAAATGGAAAATTTTCGAGTTTCCCGTGTATCTTTCCAAAGCCATAACTACGAGAATAATTCAAGTTGTCCCTACTTTTATCACTTTCCAGAATCTATAATAGCTGGAGATTCTACCATTAAATTTGCTAAGAAAAAAGTTGATCGGAAAGCTCTGAAAAAGGACATAAAAGGACACTAATTTCACACCTTCATCGAACGTGGGCATGTGGGGTGTCATATCAAAGAGGACGTCGAGTGCATTGCATATCCGGTGCTTGTTTCCTGTCTCAAGGACACTAAATGGAATAAGTCGGGCTTAAATGGAAAATTACGGCTTTAGAAAGATACAGATACGGGAAACACAAAAATTTTTAAGTTGAGCCCAATTTTCTCCTTTGAGGGTCCTTGGAACATGTAATAAATGCCGGATATGGAATGTACTTGACATCCTCTTTGATATGACACTCCATATGCCCACGTTCGACTAAGGTGTGGAATTAGTGTCCTTTTATGTCCTTTTTCAGAGCTTTCCGATCATCTTTTTTCCTAGCAAATTTAATGGTAGTACCTCCAGCTATTATAGATTCTGGAAAGTGGTAAAAGTAGAGACAACTTGAATTATTGTCGAAGTTATAGCTTTGAAAAGATACACGGGAAACGGGAAAATTTTCCATTTAAGCTCGATTTATTCCGTTGAGAGTCCTTGAAACAGGAAACAAATCTGGTGTTTGTTGTAATGTTCTCGATGTCCCCTTTGATATGACACCCCGCATGCCGACCTCCGGTCAAGAATTAAAGAGTATCCTTTTTTGTCCTTTTTGGGACCTTTCCGATCACAATTTTTTTTAGCAAAATCAGTTTTATATTACTGGGAGCCCACTGATTCAAAAACAACAAAAATTAGCCTTACTCTATTTTTTTCTATTTGAAATGCTAATATGACTGCACTATTGATTTTTCTGGATTTTGTAGGGAGAAAGCTAAATTTAGGAAACACAAGGAATAAGGATATAACAGCTGCTAGATTCGGTGAAGTGTTGATGAGAGGATTCGTTGATTGTATCAGATAATTTCTTCAAGAAGTACGAGTATTCAGACTTTTGTAATAAAACGAAGTCGATCACAGCCGAATGTAGATATCCTTTACATTTTAATGAAACTTAGGCTCAAATAATTTCGGCTGCATTCTTATGACATAATTAAGGGTACCAAACGTCCTGGATTGTACGGGGCAGTCCCGCATTTTACTATTCCTCGACGCATTAAAATTTACCCAAAATTGTACCTTAATACATCCATTAATACATTCCCGAAGGTTCTGATTTTCCATCATGCTTGAAATAGATTACCCGCATCTGCAGCAGCATCGGCATTACCTAACGTCAAGCGCAATGCATTTTACATTGCTGACAAAAATGTTGAGCAGAAGACTTGTCACTCAGCATATTTGTCAGCTATGAAATTCTGCCGATGATGATGCGCGTAATCTATTTCAAGCATAAAGGTACATTTTCCTCGGCTCTAGCGACAGCGACTCGCTCATTCCATATAAAAACTCATTTTTCTCTCATTCTAAAGGCACATTTTCCTCGACACGACAGCGACTCGCTCATTCCATATAAAAAAATCGTTTCTCTCTCATTTTAAAAACGAGTTTTTATATGGAATGAGCGAGTCGCAGTCGTGCGGCCGCGTCTAGCACAACGTACCTTTAAAATGAGAGAAAAACGAGTTTTTATATGGAATGAGCGAGTCGCTGTCGCTAGAGCCGCTGGGGTCGTGCCGAGGAAAATGTACCTTAAGACCTGCTATATTCTGCACATTGCACACCTACTGGAATCTTTATTTTTTTAAATCCGCTTTAAGGTTTATACGAATTAAAAGTGTTTCCTGAGATGTGGATAGGTGCAAAAAGGAGCGCTACATCAGCAACTAGCAAACTTAATCTGTTTGGAACTTGCAACGCTCACACGCCGGGCGATTTAAGTTTCCGATATCAAAGGCCTAGCTACGTGCAGACGGCATGGCTCAATATGCCGAGTATTTGCATCACTTGTGTACTTTTCATCACTATCCTTACACTTCAGGTGAAACTGAAATCTAAAATCTATGGGTTTTCGGCGTTTTGGCCGATACAGACTACAAATATATCCCGGACTTGGTTCAAAGAAATCCAGTGAAAGCCCTGGATACTATGTATATGGTATCGTATGCTACTAAATTCAAAATTCTTATTGTAGCATGCACAAAGTAAAGTGAGAATGCCCTCTAACATACCGTTAACGTAGCATTAACATGTGATTTTACGATGAACATAAAACGTGCAAAATTACAATCATAACATAGGATTAGGAAAATATCAACATAAGGTTAAGATAACATCCATATAACATTAGCATAACATTAAAATAACGCTAACATTCCGTTAACATGATGAGAGTAACATTTCATGAGAAAAGTGTCATTAACATTTACATACAAGGAGTTAACAAAACTGACCGTGAGTGAATAGAACGCTAAAAGAGCAAACAGACCGTTAACACACCATTAACCGAGCGCTAACAGAACATTAACAGACCGTTAATATACCATTAACAAAGCGTTCAAGGAACGTTTCCAGACCGTTAACAAACCATTAACAGAATGTTAACAAAATGTTAACAGAACATTAACCGAAAGTTATGTGAAATAATAGAGCATTAACATAACGTTAAGAAAAATAACAAAGTGTTAACAGAGCATAAACATTGTGTTAACATAACGTTAACACACTATTAACAGGACATTAACCGAGCGTTTGCAGGAATTAGAAATTCACAGTGTTTATTTATTTAAAACAAACTTTGTTATGGGCAAGTGAAAGTAATAAATCAATTTCAAACGTTTTCATGGAAAAAATGTTTGTGAGCGAACGAGCCATAATACAGGGCTATCCATTTAGTGTTTCGGAAAGTAAAGCCCTGCCACTCGACATCTGTCAAATGTCAGTGTACTCCAAACTGGTATTGGTTTAGTTGAAGGTTTGCCATTTTACAACCTGGAACATTTTACGACTGAACAACGCGTTACAATTATTAAATTATTTTACCAAAGTGATGAATCTGCGGTGGCCACATTATGTGCATTAGGCGCAGATTATGGTCGACATAATCGTCCCAATGAGCGCACAATTGCCTACACAGTCAAAAAAAAATCGAAGAAACTGGATCGGTGACAGACATTTCTACACCTGTGCATCATCATCATCATTTCGCTCGTTCGACCGAAAACATCGCCGCTGTGAGTGAAAGTGTGGCCGAAGTCCCGAATTTGTCGATTCCGCGCCGATCCCAGCATTTAGGCCTATCTTACGGCACATTTTTTGGTCGGAAATTGAAAATATGGATCTCGACGATATGTGATTTCAACAAGACGGGGCCACATGCGACAAAATTTGGCTTTATTGCGCTAGAAATTCCCAGGACGCGTAATTTCGAGATTCGGAATTACCTCAAAAGGATCGAGTCCTGCAAGCGGTCCCGAGGGGGACATTTGACAGATATTGTACTCCACGTATAATGGCATAAGCCATACTTTACTATGAAATAAAAATTCCATCGAAATTCAAATATTTACTGTGTCTAATTTAAGTTTACTTTCCGAAAGAGAAAATGGATAACCCTTTATATATTAGAACGACCGAAGTGGGCCGTAATATGGAAGCGTTGCAAATTGTCATTTGTTACAATTTTCGTAGCATATTAATAAATACATACCTACAAAATGGTAATAGCTGTTTCTTTAATTATCGGATCATAGAAGAAAATCCTGAAAATCCCATACTAAATGACTATATAACGAGACTGAGGCTAATTTCGGGCGCAGCAGAAATTTGGATACCCGCCACATTTGAATGCAACTTAAACTTCTTTTGTGTTAATAATATCTACCGCAGTCCTATGTCGTGTTCCGATTCCATCTGTTCCTAGATGCGTTGAGGCCAGTCAAGGATGAATTTTGGTTAAGATTCAAAAAGAAAAAAAGTTTATCTTACATGAACCCAGTTTCGTAACGTACAGTGTTCCATGTGTTCGGTTGAACACGGGCCCCCGGGGTCCCAGCATAGTGACAAAAAGTGGGGAATTTTTTACTGTGATCTAAAAATAACTTTTGTAGATTTCTTTGGCGCCGAAGAAATGCATCCCTGTTACCAGGGAGGGCTATATGTAAACCAATGATTGCACCTTTTTATGTCATTGATTTGTATCAGTTGCTCATTTCTACTAAAGACTGAGGGTAGTTGCAAAAGCCCGACATTTCATATAAAACCGTAGAACCCCAGCATACCACCTAAGTTTTCATCGAAAGTCGTTCAATCGGTGCAATAAGAACGACTTCTTGTTCCTACTGTTATTTTGTATTTTCACCAAGTTTTAGTTTTTCTTTGTCATCTCTAGGGCCTGGACCCACCCCGTTTCAACATAATATTTAATACTGTTACAAACGCAGCGCTGGAAATTTTAAATAATTCCGTACAACAAAAAATTATAATCATTTTGAAAATTGTTGAAATCTTAATAAAGCGAACAGATGAAAAGAAAGATGCACCCATTAACAGAAGTAACAAGAAGAAGAAACATACAGCTTTGGTGCAAAAGTTGAAATCCAATCAACAGAAAACAATCCACGGATTTCCCATACATTTCCAACGATTTCATAACGTGATTTCAACCAAAATCCCAAACTGAAGGGTTAAGCTCCACTTGAGTGCATGCAATACACATCTTTGAAAACAAATTTCATAAAGAGTAGAGTAGAGTCTAACCTACAATCGGCTCGATTATCTGTTCTGTCCACGTTATCAACCTTTTAGGAGCTTTTTTAACCGTTTTACGAACACAAGTCTTTGACGTAGATTTTTAGATTTAGAAGTTAGACTGCACTTCTTGCTGCAAAGAAAACCATTTTAGTAATGCATAAAATAGTCAAGAGTGGAAATTTAAAATACGGATTTTAAGAACAGGATTTGTGATTTAATAATAAAGCTAGATTTCGTTGTCAATCGCATTGTAGACCCTAAAGGTACGTTGTCCTCGACGCGGCCGCACGGCAGTGACTCGCTCATTCCATATAAGAACTTGTTTCTCTCTCATTTTAAAAACCAGTTTTTATATGGTATTAGCGAGTCGCTGTCGTGCAGTCGTGTCGAGGAAAATGTACCTTAAGACCTTAAGAGCCCATTTAAATATGTAAAGAAAATAACCTAAACCCGATTAAACTCGATTGAATTGTGAGGTTTTAGTAAATCCTGTCGATAGTGTGAATCCAACTTCTCCTATCATTATAGTCCTGGATTTACTTAAAATTTCATAATTTACAGCGTCGTAATCGGGCAAAAATAGTGATATCAATAATTCTGTTTACTATGAATTACATTTTGTGGGGCCCCCATTTGGATCTCGAACACAAGATATTTTAGAAACGTTACGCCATTGCATGAACCGTATATTTGGGGGTTGGTTTGTATGATTGCTCTATTACAAAGTGTTCCATCCATTCCTAGATATGTTTTAAGGATTTGCTAGTAACACATTTGGGTGAAGTTTGATTAAGATTGGTTCATAAAAAAAAAAAAATCCTAGAAGAACCTAATTTCTAGGGGTTTCTTTGTATGACAGCTCTATGAGGTAGTGTTCCGATTTCATCCGTTCCTAGGTATGTTTCGAGGCTTTGCTAGGAACACATTTGGGTAAAGTTTGGCTAAGGTCGGATTCAAAAGAAAAGTTTTTTTAGCAGAACTTAATTTTCAGAGGTTAGTTTGTATGGCAGCCCTATGACATAATATTCCGATTCCATCCGTTCCTAGGTATGTTTTGAGGCTTTACTAGGAACACATTTGGTTTAAGTTTGGTTGAGATTGATACATAAAGAGAAGAGTTTTTCTTAGAAGAACTTAATTCTCAGGGGTTGGTTTGTATGGCAGCCTGATGACTATATGGTCCGATTCCATTCGTTCCGACATACATACAGCGTACACTAAAAATAAACTTTTATACAAAATTTCAGCCTGATAGTTTCAAAACTGAGGAACTAGTTTGCGTTGCAACAGACGGACAGACAGACAGACGGACATGGCTCAATCGATTTCTCTCGTCACGCTGATCAATAATATATATACTTTATATAGTCGGAGGTGCTTCCTTCTGTGCGTTGCAAAGTTAATATACCCTTTCACATAGTGACGGGTATAAAAATTTACCCAGGCTATAGCTTGGACCTGTTTTAACCCTTATGTCGGCACCTGCTACAATATGCATATTCTATTCCCAATAGGTCTGGCTGGACCGACTGAGAACATTTTTTTATTTTTCAGAAAAAGTGAATTTTTTATCGGTAGAGTCAATCTACCAATTCTTTACTGCCATTTTTAACCAATAAAAGCATTAAAATCATTTTTGTAGATATACTGGAAGCGTTTTTATGTACACATATTTTGGGGTGGTATTAGTACAAACACGTTTTTCCCTTATTTTCTTCTTTCTTTGCTTGTCTATTTGCATTGCGTATATCTAGTAGATGGTTCGATCGCATTTTCCAATTACATTATCGTTGGGGAAATATTTAGCGCTTTATTGGTAGATTTTTCCTCGATATTAGTCTGCAGATTTAGGGAAGTTGATGGAAAAAATAGGTAATTTTCAAGCTCGTAAATCATTTTATTCTAAATTTTCCATAAATTACTTGATCAAATCTATTTAGAAAGACGTTCCCAAGTCACTCATACTTAGTCCTTACTATTAAAAATAAAAGAAAACTCGTTTGAATTTCCTAGAATCAAATCTCAGTTTATTAGGTGATGTTATAAAACTTGATAAAATTAGGCATACCCATTTTCTGAACTTCATGGCTTTTTAAAGAAAAATCTCAGAAATTTGTATCGTTTATAGAACAAATTGAATTTTAATGACATTATTACATTATAAATAGGAGAATTTTAAGAGAATTTAATATTTGCCCTTTTTACCTCAAGAGAAAAATGGGGGGAAAAACTATAGGTCTGGCCAGGTATCAAAAAGCACTATAAATTGAAAATCATCAAAAACATAATCAAAACTTCAACCGATTTTTTCAAATTTTTGTAAAATGCTTCTAAACATATTATTCTAGGATATCATGAAATATGAAGTCGCTGCGATTTCATCTTCTATATTTTTTTCACCAAAGTATAGTGCCAAAGGTCTGGTCTGGCCTTCGTGCCGACAGAAGGATTAATATTATCCCCAGATGGCAATGCAAAGATTTTTCCTAAAATGGTCGTTTGTCATTTTAGTTTTCAATCTATTAGGTTTCTAATCTTAATTTGTGTTACATAGTTAGTTTTAACATTTCTTAATACATTTAATTCCTTTAAATTGCATCTTAAATAACAGGCGCGACAATCCAGCATTGGACTAAGGCCGCAGGATGTGTTAGTGACATCCTATTTCCAAGATCTTATCTGCTTTTTGTTGAGGTAATGAGATCAGCATCACGCTCAGCAATGTTATTGCATCTTGCCCGGTGCAAAACATCAACATGAAATTTCAAAAGTAGAATACCGCGTTGTGAATCGATGACACAACAGTTAGGTATCTGTTACCAGTGGTTTGAATTCGTTTACAAAATAAAGAATTATACATTCGTTCGATCAACTATAATTTGGTGGGAACATATCGCAACAAAAAACGCATAATTTTTTACTTGTACGTATTGGACACAATATTTCTTCAGAGATATGATACCGTAATATTTGGTTTGAAAGTTACTCGCTTAGATCTTTTGTTTTATTTCGCAAATTTTATTTCAACTGTATGGGCGTGCACGTTGTGCTTCTTATCTTATTTTCGAAATATGTATGTAATTTGATGTTAGCTAATTTATTGGATACCTAACAATGAATTAATCATTAACCTATCAATCAATTTATCATTTTATGGAGTGAACAATGTCATTGACGATGCTATCAAAAAAAAATTTAGCAATAAAAAACATTAAAAGATGAATTATTTATAAAAAACTTTTTATGAATGGCCACAATTTATAATTTTTTTTAATTCCATAAAATCCATATTGTGCAAAATTCCTTGTACGTAGTAGCGTAATCTCGCATTACAGCCAAT
Organism: Microchrysa polita; assembly: GCA_949715475.1. Taxonomy (NCBI): domain Eukaryota; kingdom Metazoa; phylum Arthropoda; class Insecta; order Diptera; family Stratiomyidae; genus Microchrysa; species Microchrysa polita. The sequence continues at coordinate 7,185,629 of OX454417.1, forward strand.
AAATTACCAAAACCGGAAGGTCAACGTAACAAAGCAAAATACACCGTAATTCCAAAATATTGGCACATGCTAATTAGTTACAGTGGAAGGTCAATGACGACAAAATCAATCAGTACTTACAAGTACTAAGCATTTCCTATAGTAAAAAGTGAAACTGAATCATTCACTCTACAATTCGCTAAAAATTCCAAATTCAAATTTATTCATTTCCATTTTGGGCACGTAGTATATTATATCTGTATACAATCATTATACTGTTTGTATATCTTGGATTGACCGCACTATTGAGCTGTATACAGGGTGTCCGGAAACTGCCGCATAAACGCACCGGATTATGATTCCTCAGTTGATTTCCCGCAAAAAAGTTATACGGAACATACCCCCTCAGCTTAACCCTTTAGCTGCCACAGCCATTTAAAGATTTTTGAAAAAATAATTTTCTTGCACGACTTAAAGCCTGATATCTCCAAAGCTAGACCAGCTAGAATAGTGAAATAAAATTATTATTACAGCCAACAAATTTACCTGTAAAATAAAACTAAACACACTAAAATCGGATAAGAGGTTTGGTTTTTACAGAGCTTCAAAGTCAAATTTACGTGATTTGACCCAAAAATAATCTTTTTTTCCATCTCAATTTTCTCCAACTTCTGCCAAGGTGAGGTGCCTGTACGATTCTTTAAAAAATTGGCGCATAGTCTTATGATCATATCTTTCTTACATTATTTTATTTTAGCTCCATTATTTCTAACAGGTTTAGTACCTACCTTAAGTGCAGAAAACTAGGGTTAATTTTGGCTCGATTTCGACATGCTTTGAATAAGATTTTACCAAATTGCAGATCTTTAGGGCAGTGTAAATTGAATTGTATTGGATTCGAGCTAAAATTAACCCTAGTTTTCTACACTTAACGTATAAAAACTGTTAGAAGTAATGGAGCTAGATCAAAATGATGTAAAAAAGATATGATTGTAAGACTATGCGCCAATTTTTAAAAGAATCGTACAAGCTCCTCACCTTGGCAGAAGTTGGAGAAAATTGAGATGGGAAAAAATATTGTTTTTGGGTCAAATCACGCAAATTTGACTTTGAAGCTCTGTCAAAACCAAACCTCTTATCCGATTCTAGTGTGGTTAGTTTTATTTTATAGGTAAATTTGTTGGCTGTAATAATCGTTTTATTTCACTATTCTAGCTTGTCTAGCTTTGGAGATATTAGGCTTTAAGTTGTGCAAGAAAATGATTTTTTCAAAAATCTTTAAATGACTGTGGCAGCTAAAGGGTTAAGCTGAGGGGGTATGTTCCGTACAACTTTTTTGCTGGAAATCACATGAGGAATCACAATCCGGTGCGTTTATGCGGCAGTTTCCGGACACCCTGTATATTTATTCACAAGGTGTTTAAATTTAAACTCCGGAATATCGAAAAGGTGTACTTATTGGTTCGAGAGCTTATAGTAAGCCGCTAAATTTTCTCCTTCATAAATATTTATGTATGTAAAGGCGCATATCTGTTTTGCATATAACAATCAAATATACACATGACAAAACAACGAACGTTTATTTCCTTTAATGCTCAATCAATATGAAGACGCGGTACGACGACGACGACGTGCGATTGTGTAAATCAGTTTAAATGTTTAATCGTTTTGAGAGTCGGAAGAAGGCGTAGTGGAAGATTGATTAAAAAGCGCTTATATGAAATTATGGGAAGCAGGTTTTTTTTGTGGTAGCATCAATTAATTTGTTATGGAGATAAGATCGAATTAAAAATGGACAGAAACAAAAAAGTTGCATAATCGATAAGCAGCTGGTATTTCACGCAAAAGATGGTGATGTACTGTATGCCATTATTATTAGATTCGTTTAATTGTGTAAAAGTTGTCGATGATATTACAATAAACCAGGAATCCGTTCTGTATGTTAAAAACGAAGAAAACTCAGTTTTTTCATGATGAACAAAAAATTGACGACACGCGGTAGGATCTGCCTTTTTTGAGTCTCATTTTTCAATTGCCACTCCTCCACTCCCTATGCCTTTCCAACAGAATTATAAATCGAAGTGGCACCCACAGGGAGATGTGCAGAGAAAATCATCCGAAAACTATGAATGACCATCCACTTGGAGATAGACGATATCTCTGGAGAGTCTTCGTTTAATATTATAAATGAGGAGTTCAATCCAATTCGAAACTAGCATCCTCACCGCTATTGATTGTACATGCTAGTATAGCATATAAAAGGCAAAATAAATAACTATTACTACCATTACAAAATTAAAAAGTTCGGTATAATTTAAATTCCTTCAATTAAATGGATATACATCAATTTGTTATTGACAAACAATGATTTGCATTTTTGGCAAATAATAATGGATGCTCGTTACCTAACCTAAGATATAGCATTACAATTCGACTATGCATTGACAGCGCGCACTTGTTGAAACGTTACGTGCTAATCTTTTACCAAATTTGCCATTCTTTTCTCTTGATTTATTATAACTTTATAACAATGATTAAAATTGCAAGCAGCCCCAATCCTCTCGTCAAGACTTTCAACATGATGTTGTAAAGAATGTGTATTTAAATCATTTTTGATATATTAATAAACTTTCTCGCTTTTGTCAATGTTGATATACATATATTCTTTGAAATTTTGCATGAAGTCTTTTGATAGTGATTCGATAGAAAATTGACGTTGTCCACACTAACAGCGTTGTGTCTATTGGAAGCTTAGAGAAACTCTGGTAACGCAATGCACGCGTCATTCCACAATCTATACACGTGTTTAGAAAAAACGATTAATTCTAATAATTTCAGACGTTAAACAATTGCAATAGCTGCCCATACATTAAGACACTTTCCGGCAGAAATTCATGCCGCCTGCAGATGTGAAAGGAATACCTGATGGTCTTTCATGTCAAATCGAGCAACAAATCAATTATTATCGTATTATTTTTACGATTGCAACATCTATAAACGAAAATATATATCAAAATGAAACAATTTATGGGATAATTTTCCAATGGAAAGTGCATCAATGCATGGTCAACTCTACTGCTCACAACAAAATAAGGGCCACTAATGTCCGTTGACTTAACAACGTCTTTTGGCGAATTTTTATTGCGATAATTAATTTCAAAAATACCATTCTCTACCTGAATGTGATGTGAGCTATCACAGTATGATTCGTCAACATTATCTACAAGTATACCATCTACGGGTTTTCCGTCTAAGGGTCACCTAGCCTGTCGGCTTTATACCCCGGTCCTTGCAAAAGCGGTTTGGACCTCCGGATATTTTACTGGCACGGATCTTGTTACCAGACGGGGATTTCTCCATCCAGTGAATGCACTCACCATCAGGAACCCAACCCCGGGGCTGCATCACCAGCTCGATGTCTTGCTTAACAACCTCCAGCCCCCTCGAGTCCAACGCCAAGATGGGAAGGGACCATGGTCCCCTGGGCTCGACCATCCCCGAGGTACACTATTCGCTAAAGATTTATCTTTAACCCATTCCCCGCCAATGATGCCATATGGCATCAGTAAAAGCCTCATATTTGGGAGCGCGCCACGGACACCCTGTAACATCCTCAACATTGTTTTTTCCTTTGTTACACTAAGTAATGTTTCTTCTGTCTATTCCAATGTTCCTGGCTAGTATTTAGATAGATTTGTGCCATTGGGAGCAGAAAAAAAAAGTGTCGTGAAATTTTTTTTGAAAAAATGCGATTTTTGCGGGTAAGCCTCCACAAAATTTTAAAAATTATATACTTGCGACCTGATTTTCTCAGAACAATTTGTGTTAAACAAAAGCCAGAGTAGCATAGATTAGAATAGCAAAAAAAAATTTGCAATAACGGTAGTTTTATAGGTAGTAACACTAAATACATTTTAGTGATGCCATATGGCATCATTGGCGGAAACCTATTAAAAAATTTATTTTTAATTTTATTTTTTTTTATATTTTTCCAATATGTTTTACTGCGTTTTTAATAATTTTCACTTTGTGAAAATTAATTTTATGCTGAAAATTCGTTTCTGAGGATTTAGAGTCCAAGATGATGAAAATGCTTGGATATTACAAATAAAGTCGGCGAAGTCACCCAAATGCAGTTCCGTAGGGATATTGCAACCTACTATTGTACGACTGTGGCTCATCAGATTTGGGTAGCACATACCACAGTCTTCCGAATGTTGCACGTATGATGGAATTGGCCATTATGTTGCGAAATGCAATCGAAGAAGATGTGCATATCCGCCCTGCAAAAGCCAAACTCGGACTAAATGCATCAAATGTGATACAGGATTATGTGTTAAATGCTTCTTAAAATTTCACACAAGCTCAGAATTATAATTAAAGAAAGTAAAAAGTGTTTTTCCGAAAAAATTTCAACGTTTTTATCTTAATTGAAAAAAAAAATTGTAATGGGTTCCCGCCAATGATGCCATATGGCATCGGGCCTTTGCGGGAGAACGGAGGCACGTAGGAAAAAATGGTAAACGGTTTTGGATTCAGGGTGGCTTCTTTACCGTAAATACCAATTTTCAGGATGTAATTCGAAAAAAAATGTGTTGGCGGGGAATGGGTTAACAGGTGTGATCCTCCTTTGGCCCCCTTAACGTTAAACCTAACGTTAAATTCAGATGTGCACATCCCAGGTTCATTGGACCTGTGACTACTCGTCTGCTTAAAGCAGACTCGTAGCGCTACCGTTCACATTGGGGCGGCCCCCATCCGTTTACTAAGCAGCAATTTGACTCAGGACGTGTGACCATCAATCCACAAACTAGTTAGATATAGGCGCGTAGGCATTTTCACCAAGGCCGTTCTCCCTAACTAGTCCCTTCGTGGCTTGGGTTATGCGAAGCCGCCAACTCCGAAACTCTACACGACCGCTTATAACGAACTCCTCCCCTACGAGGAGTCACTGCGTATCGTGTTCGACTTGTATGACTGCCTTTCCGAACGAATAGGGAAAAAGGTCAGCCATGTCGTGAGCTACCCATACATGACTCGGGAGCACGGGAGTGTCATCGCCCGAATGGTCTTTGCACAGATCCACGCCATGGCGTATCAACTATACAAGGGGCCTCCCTGCGCTGCTCGGGTACGTGGTGTCGCAAACCACCAAAGATCTTTGTCCCACTACAAACAGCCTGCCTTGGCTGAGTGTCACAAGGACACCGACCCCCCTGCGGGGAAACATTATCTACAACGGAACTGGCTTAAACAGTTCTTTTGGGGTCACGAGTCAAACATTCATCATCAATGTGGCACGATAGCCCGACGTCGGGCCTTGGCCGAGTCAAACACTGGGAAGTTTTATTTATTTCTCATTTGGATTTAGAATTAGTTTTTTAACTGCAATATTAGTTGTTGCACTTTTAAAGATAAGGAGAATATGTAAAATACAAAATGCCAGCAATTCGGAGCCATTTAAATTTAAATGTTTCGTCCAGAGCCTTAGGAATGTTGCAGGAAGGTCGTTCGCAACGTTCTGTGGCCCTGCAGTTAGGGTATTCGCGAAGAGCCATTCAAAATCTTTGGAACCGTTACCAGGATACAGGAAGTGTCTCCCGTCGTCATGGTTCAGGCCGAGTTCGAGTAACCACCCCCGCAGAAGACCGATATGTGAGACTTTGTGCGCGACGGGATCGTACCATTAGTGCTCGTGGTCCACAAAGTATAGGCTATCAAAATAGAAGTGTGATATCCATCTCCTTGTTGAAAGCGTAAATAGATTACAGCCGCGTAGGCACGATTTGACGTATCACAAAATCCATGAAATTCCATGATGCTGTGTCGAGTAGTACGTATCCAACGTGGCAGCGTGATCAGTTGCAATGAAGACAGACTAGACTGAATGCTGTCCCATTGTTTCTGTTCTATTGCTGGAATAGGCTCATCCCATCCTAAGCTGTGGAGCCATAATGTTTGCATAAACATTTTTCCTAAAACGATGATCGGAGCGTACCATCCTAAAGGATCGAATAGCTTAGAAATTTCGGAGAGAATCGCTCGTTTCGTGGTTGCCGTGTTGTTGCTATTCGAGTTGAAACGAAGGACCAAATTATCGTTTGCTGGATTCCAGGATAGTCCAAGGGCATTGATATCGAGTTGATCACAAGAGATATCTACTTCGGTTGAGCCTAATCGATCGGCTTCGGGAACTTGATGTAGCAATTCGGAGTCATTCGATGCCCATTGTTGTAGTTTAAAACCACCTCGATGTAATAATGTCGTAGGTTGACGTTGTGTCTCTAGCGCTTCCTGAACGTTGTCGCCTCCAGACAAAATATTATCGACATATAGATTTTCCTGTAGAGTGGTCGCAGCAAGTTTAAGATCAGCACCATCATCTTGCACTAATTGTTTGATAGAACGCATGGCTGAAAACCGGGCCGAGGAAACGCCGAATGTGACGGTATTCAGTCGGAAATGTTCGACCGGAGAGTCTGGATCTACTCGCCATAGAAGCCGTTGGAAATCCGCGTCGGATGAGTTAACTTTAATTTGTCTATACATTTTTTCCATGTCCGATGAGAAGGCTATTGGAAACGTTCGCCATTTATTGATGACAGAAGCGATGTCTTGCTGGAGTCTAGGTCCAACATGAAGTAGATCGTTAAGTGACATTCCTGAGCTCGATTTGCTTGATGCATTAAATACGATCCTCAATTTCGTAGTAGCACTCGACTGCTTTATAACGCCGTGACGAGGAAGATAGTAGTGGTTTTGAGAATTTAAGTCATCGCCAACAATCTTCTCCATGTGATCAAGTTCTAATATACTCGTTGAGGCATTGAGTGTATGACTCTCGTAATGATGGATTTTTGATAAACCTTTTGTGTAAAGAGTTGAATTGGATCAGTGCTCTATTGTACGAAGAGCCTAATTGTGTTGAAAGCGATTTAAATGGCAGTTGTACTATGTAACGCCCTTCATGATCGCGACGGTGAGTAGTTGTGAAGTGATCTTCACATGCTTTATCGTCATCAGATGCGAAAGTTATAGGTTCTACTTCCTCAATCTCCCAGAACCTTCTCAGTTGATGATCGAGGTCAATTTGGCTGAAGAAAGTGTAGATTGGAATCGAGAAAGAAGAAGATTGGATTGGTCCTATTAGAATCCAATCCAATGTAGTGTTCTGCGCAATCGGAGTGTTCGAAGGACCTGTCTTGAGACCATCTCGAATGATGAACGGATAAATGTCTGCTCCGAGAATGACGTCGATTCGTCCTGGCTGCTGAAATGATGGATCAGCTAAGTTCAGAGCCCTTATATGTGGGCATGGTGGAATGGACAGATGGTTCTGTGGAAGCTGACCAGTAAGTGAAGGTAAGACGATAGCTTCCACCGGAATAGCACGGCTATCGCCAAACCGTTGTTATTTTTCGTTGCTGTTTAAGTGTTCCCGATTCCTTGAATGGTAGCACATAGGGTGCTTGGCACTAGATGCAAGCGTTGCATTGCAGCTGTTGTCATAAAGCTGGATTGTGAGCCAGTATCGATGAGTGCGCGTAGAGTCAATTCATGCCCGTTCGATTTAACCACTATCAATGCGGTTGACAGAAGAACTTGATTGCAGTGATGGGTGATATGTAAAGATGTCACCGGAGAATCCCTTGGTGGTGCGACGGATGGACCAGCAGTGGGAGAATTGAGATGCAATAAAGTGTGATGATGTCGGCCGCAACGGAAGCATCCCGTTTTGCTTGGATACTTGTTGGTGATGTGGTCATGTGCGAGGCAGTTGTGGCATAAGCTTTTGCTCCTTACAAACTCGATTCGTCGTTCAGTCGTGAATGATTGAAACTTTTGGCACTTTCGGAGATGGTGGTCGTGATCACAACAGATACACACGGAAGGGCTGTTAGTACTTAAAGCTGTGTACGTTTGCTTCCGAATAGGCTTAGCAAGACTGCCTCCTAAAGCTTCAAGTGTTCTGAAGCGGCCTTCTAAAAAGTCCAAATAAGCTTTGATTGTTGGGGAAGTAGTTGTTTGACTAATCTCCTTTTCCCAAAGTTGTCGCGTCTCGAAAGGAAGTCGTTGTCTTTGAACGTGAATAATGACAACGTCCCATGTAGTCACTTCGATCTCTAAAGCGGCAAGAGAAGACATACTTTCTACGGTTGAGTCATGTGGAGCCCGTATTGTACTAGCTGTTTCCTTTGATATTGCTGTGTTGGACAGCAGGACCGAGAGTTGGGTATTAACAAGCAACCTATTGTTATCGTACCGTGTACATAATGCTTTCCATGCAGTTGCATAATTAGAACTCGCAACCGAATAACAACGTAACAGCTGTTCAGCTGGGGGTCAGACGATTTCAAATAATATAGCTTTTGAACGTCCTCCAAATTCGAGTTCTGTCCCACTAGTGAGTTGAACAAATCATGAAATTACCGCCATTCTGTATAATTTCCACTAAACTTAGGAACGTCTATCGGTGGAAGAATCGGTTGAACGGGAATGGTGTCAGATACCGTTTTTAGTTTGGACGATGTACATGCCGAAAATTTATCTAAACCATCTTTTATCTTGCCGAGAATATCATAATAAAGATCCTCATACTGATTATATAGATCTGCTGTGAAATACTCGGATTTATTTTGAATCTCATCTGTTGCATGCAGCATAATTTGCTTGTGAAGTGCTTCAAACTCTTTCCACTTTTCACTCCACCCTCCTAGCCGACCGTTCAGATACCCCTTTGTGCAATTGACCGCTGAACTCTTTTTCAGATTTCTCACGAAACGGTCCATATTTGCACGGTTTTGTAATTGTTCATTAATTAGAGGTTCTGCCATTTCGCGGTGGAGCACCGGGACAACGGAAAGGAAAATATATGAAAGGAATAATTGGAATGGACTCACCAACTCGCCAAATCCGGCTCGACGGACCAAATAATGTAGTGGATTCGAGGATGGTACTTTTCCTTTAATACACAAACACAGCACTCAAAAGCAAAAGATGAGTTTTTAAATTCACAACAAAAAGAATAAATTTATTGAAAAATACAATGTATGTATTACTAGGCTGATAGTTATTGGAACTTGATTTGAACCGCACGCCTGACTATCTAACTGACGACTGAACTGAAAATTACATATAACCCGTCGGACAGGATAGAACAAAGAACAAAGGAAATTACAGTTTGACTTTTAAATTGAATTTAACTACATATTTGAAAATTACGGAATTAAAATGATTTATTATAAATTTTTAATTGAAGAAAAAAAGATGCTTTTGTCGAGTCTCGAACTCGTGACCAAGGAGAGCAGCGGACTCAGTCCAACACTCTAGGTGATAAGCCATGGCGATTGTTGATGAAGACGGGTCATAATACTCTCATGTTCGATCTGAACAGCCACAGTGTGTGAATTTTCATAAAAGACCATGTATGGTTCTCTTTTGCTGATTTTAAGGCTTTTTTTAACCAGTTAACTATTTCCCCTTCTTCGTCTACATGCCGGTTTTTCATTATGGAAGCACTTGATGTTTTCAAATCATCGAAATCGTCAAACTTCACATGTTTCATAGGGCTTCTTTATCCTTGCCTCTTCGAAAATTCCTTTCAAATCATTCATTATGAAAACATTTGTGTGCTTCATTTTTCTTTCAATCACAGAATGGCTCGAATCAAATTCCATGTAAGAAGATTAATTCAAAGCTTACGGATTTTTGAATAGTACACAGAATAAGTATGGAGTCGAGATCTTTGGCCCCCGCTTTCCATTCATTTCGTTCCAAATAAAAAAAACAATTACCACTACCTCCCTTGCTTTCAAGAAAGGTCAACTTAAGTCACGTTAATCTTCCGACTATTATAAAAAATTTTGCCCCCCCCCCCCCCCCCCCCCCCTGGTCGATGAAGATAGTAAATAATCCTTATCGATGTAGTAAAAAAATAGCTGCACTATACAACATTTTCAAAAATTTTGCCCTTTTTACCACTCCAAGTGCTGCCGGAGAAGCCATGATCGGGACAGTTTGCAGTCAGGAGGCGCATACAAATAGATGACAGCGAGTGGCCTCTCGTAACTGACGGAGGCTGCGTACCAGCACACACATTTCACTTGTGAGTGTGCTACTGTGGCTGCGTGGATCCCATATTTCCTGTTTCATTTCATGGCTTCTGAGCTGGAGTACACAATTTCAACCGTTAAATCCCTTCGGAATGCTAGTGGAATTCAACTTATTTTCATCTGAAAGGATGACAAATGGTATACAGCTTTACTTTGTTAGCCCTGGAAAGTCATGCTTCGTCGAATCGACTACGCATCATCAAATTTATCCCATTTTTCGTGACAATTTATCTGAATCATACCAGCAATAAAATTTAGCCACTGTTAATACTTTGATAAATTTGGAGGAAATCTTATTAAAACCATGCAATCAATAAAGGATTTATAAATATTCTGACGATGCTACTTTGCTAAGATGAAAGTGACAGACGAAACAAACTGATTTCGCAAGTGGAATATGCAGTCCGATGTGCAAAAAATGCATTGAAAATAGACAAACTATGCTCTAGAAGGTTGATATTGGAAGCCAGTTGAATGCAGAAGAAAATCATTGTCATCTCCATTTTAAAAATTTGACTCTTAAATTTATAGAAAAAAAATAACATGCGTGGCAGTCCAGCAGTAAACTAGGGCCGCAGATGTGTGAGTGACATCCAATTTCCAAGATCTAAACTGCTGTTTTGTTGAGGTGTTGAGATCAACAGCACGCCCATCAGCAATGTTATTTATCCCCATAAATGGATACTTGTTTACAATCTGAGCGACATCATAGTCCGTCACGTAGGTCGTGAATTCGAAAAACACCATAAAATGAACTCGTTCACGGTGAGTCTGGAATCCCTGACCCTGTGCACCAATCCAACCACAAGCCAGGCTACTCTAAAATTTGCTAACAATATTTCTGCGACCGGAAATTTCAGCTCCTAAGAAAATCATGATGTTGAAAAAATTTTGGGCTTGACCCGCCCCTTGATCGAAATCCTGGCTACGCCCATGGATTAATTATTTTGGCTGTGAACATTTTATTTTCAAAGCAAAAAAATCATAAAATAATTTTAGCCGGAAAAAACGGCCGAAAAAATTCAATTCCAGCTAAAAATCCGGCCGGCCGGATTCAGTAATTTCTTCTGGCCAAACAGTAGTTTCCGGCTAAATTTGGCCAGAAAACGGCTAAATTGGCAACACTGTTCACATCTGTCAATGGTAGTGCTTATGAGTGGATAGAAATTAACAAGCCATTACATATTTGAGTAGTGATGTGATGAACAATCTCATTTTCCAATTGCTAGCAAGATAATATCAAATGATGATGAGTCCACCCATTAGAGAATAAAGCGCTAAAAACCCGCTTTAGGAGAAAAAAACCCACGTGGTCAAAAGTACAAAATCATGCGCTTTTTTTTTGTTAAAAATGTACGATTAACTAACACATAGAAAAAGGTTGGGATTTTAGTTACTTAAGGTTGAATTTTGACTAGATGGACCACATTCGGTTTACTTAATCCACCGACAAATTTGTATTCCTGTTCCTACCCACACCCAATGGCAAATTATATTATCGTTATGATGAACGCTTTTAAAATAGTGGTGCACATTTTCTTAATTTGTGTGTGTGGTTAACACGCGCGTAAGGAGAGTTAGGATAAAATGTTTCGCTGTAAATTAAACTAAGTAAGGTTGGTAAATTTATGTCATTATGACGCATTTTCGTCATTCGAAAATCAGTGTGTCAAAAACATAAAGGGAGCTATGGAAATTATGATTCTAAATTCTAAAAGTAAATGATTTTTGTTTACTCTATTTATATAATTTTTATACCCGTCACTATGTGAAAGGGTATATTAACTTTGTCATGAAGTTTGCAACGCACAGAAGAAAGCACCTCCGACTATATAAAGTATATATATTATTGATCAGTGTGACGAGAGAAATCGATTGAGCGATGTCCGTCTGTCTGTCTGTCCGTCTGTTGCAACGCAAACTAGTCCCTCAGTTTTGAAGCTATCGGGCTGAAATTGTGTATACAAGTTTCTTTTTAGTGTACGCTGTATATATGTCGGAACGAATCGAATCGGACTATCGGGTCATGGGGCTGCCCCTGAAAATGAGATTCTTGTAAAAAAAAACTTTTTTCTTTATGTACCAATCTTAACCAAACTTCACACAAGTGTGTTCCTAATAAAGCCTCAAAACATATCTAGAAACGGATGGAATCGAAACATTACTTCATACGGCTGCCATACAAACAACCCGTGAAAATTAAGTTCTTTTAAGAAAAACTTTTTATTTTTTAAACCGACCTCAACTAAACTTTACCCAAATGTGTTCCTAGTAAAGCCTCAAAAGATATCTAGGAACGGCTGAAATCGGAATACTACGTCATGGGGCTGTCATACAAATGAACCCTTGCAAATTAGGTTCTTCTAAGAAAAACTTTTTTCTTTATGAACCAATCTTAACCAAACTGCACCCAAATCTGATCATGGTAAAGCCTCAAAATATATCTAGGAATGGATCGAATCGGAACATTACGTCATAGGGCTGTCGTACAAACCAACCCCCAAATATTGGGTTCTTGTAAGAAAAACGTTTTTTCTTTTTGAGTCTTATCCAAAATTCATCCAACGCATCCAGGATCAGATGCAATCGGAACACGTCATAGGGCTGCGGTAGAGATTGTTAATGCAAAAGAATCTTAACCTTCGCACTATTTTTACAAAAATATGTCCACGCATTTGTATGAGATTTTAAATCCACACTCATCACAATTATGGGGTTTTCAAAACTATTGCAAAGAGTAAGTTTATTTATACCAAAAATATATATATAAATTATCATATGAGAAAAGGCAAAAGTACTTCCGCAATATGTTTGCAGCGAAGTCTAATTCGAAGTTTTAGATTATGAAGGCGCTGACGCTGATACAGTTGAAGAATATCTGCCCGATTTAGGTGATCTGAATTCAGAGGATGATGTGGCTGATGAACATTTTGAAATAGAATTACACAGTTAGACTGAATCGCAAGATGATAAAAGTGATAATGAGCCATCAGTCATTCATGAAACATTCTTCTCATCTAAAGATGGTACGAAGTGGTACAAGGAGAGCAATACGTTTTCTCGTCATTCGCGATTCAAGACTAATGGGCCCTAATTCAGTGACGAAAAATTTATCGCCAGTCAATACGTTTTTCAGCATTTTGAGTGCACTCAACAGAGATCTCTTTCGTAGATATTCCAACAAAAAAGCTGAGGAACACTACCGAAAAACGAAGAAAATACGAATAATCCTATTCATAATGGACCCTAAATACTGATGAAGAGCTGAAAGCCTCCCTTGAATTCTGCTCGTCATGGGTTGTCAAGAATCCAATCAGGAAAACCTTAGCGGCCTATGTCAGTTAATCAATCGTAAGTCTGCTCCGATTAGGGATGTATTCCAGATGATCAACTCGAATCCTGGATCAAATTTTTAGACCATATGAGCATTTGACCTATATTGTTACAGAGGAGGACGCAATTTACGCAATATGTATATTTATGCCATCCAAACCAGGCAAATATGGCATAAAAATATTGTGGTATGCGATGCCTGGACTGCTTATCCACTGAATACTCGTAGAACTGGGAACGGCAAAGAGGCCAACCCCCTTGGTTGGGGCGTGGCGAGGGGGGGGGGGGTCATGAGAACCTGTAGCGCCGTATAAAAACTCAGGTCGAAACGTCAGCATAGATAATCTTTTTACTTCGCTTCCACTGATCGAGCAACTATTGAAATGGAAGTTGACCTTTGTCGGTAACTTGAAGCAAAACAAAAGGTACCCGAGTAGTTCAAAGCATCAGAGTAACGAGAGGTTTATTTAAGCGAAATTGGATTTGGATCTAACGCAACTTTGTGTTCCTACGTTCCTGCAACGGGAAAAGCTGTTGTCCTTCTGTCGTCCATGCATCTGGATTCGAACGAATTACATATCAAACAGAAGCCAGAAATGATTTTGTTTTATAATCAAACCACGGGTGGAGTGACCACAATGGATAAGATGCTGTCTCGGTATACAACCAACAGGGCCTTTTGGCATCTAGCCATGTTCTACAATTTATCGAACGTATCAGCTCTAGCAGTGTATCGTACAGAGTACTAGCTTTAAGGTTTAGTACTAGTTTTTTGAATATTGTTATACCGACGAGCGAGAATCTCGTCAGTCATGTTATGACAGACAACAGACCAGAGCAAGGGCAAGTAGTTCGAATAAAAGTTGGGTTTTTTATAAATTTTTCCCAACTATAAAAATATTGTGCGTTTCCTTTTTTTGAGTAATTATTTTCAGTGCAAGCGAGCTAATAACTGGTAAGTCGACGAAACAAGCAGCATACATAATATATACCACTAACAATCCACACGGCACAGTACAGAAGTATCGACGTCGACAATTCATTTTATATTTGGGACAAGATCTATGCATCCCTCAAATCAGGATCCGCGCTCAAAAACCTTTATCAGTAAGCAAGTTTCATGTTCGGACTGCAATTGCATGCATTTTAGGCATTTTTTTTCGATTTTTAACTCGACGTTTATAAATTGCATCTCATAATTTAGGTGAATCGATCTGCAAATCGAATTGCAGCGACGATTTTGATGCTAATGACGAACCTCAAAGAGACACTAGTGGCCGAATAAGACAAAAAGGAAGTTGCTATGTGTGGTACCGGAGATCAAAGAAAAAGAGACGCACGACGGTCTTGTGTATAGAACATATCCTGAAACAGACAAAAAGTCAGGATTGCTATATGGGCTTATCCACATCAAATTATAACTTGGGCACATGAGGATTGTTTTCTTTTTGTTAACTTGAGAGAGAAAAAATGTATAACTGAGTCGAGTTTCTACAAAAACTCACTAAGTTATTAACAAATGAAAATTGAAATATCTACGCGGGTAGAGATTATGAGTGCGAAGGTTAAGTTGCATTCAAATGTGACGGGTATTCAAATTTCGGCTGCGCCCGAAATTAGCCTCGGTCTCGTTTTTACATATAATTATCATTTATTATCATCAATATAAAAATATGAATTAAATTTGTTTTTCTTTTTTTTCAGGTAAATCATTGAAACGTAAACATGGATATTTATGCAGAACTGCTTTGATTAAACACATACTCATTTGCAATGATTTTCTGTTCGAGGAAAACAAAATTGGCAATTTGAATTGAAGAGTAACTGAATGAATGAGTAAAACGTACGTACATATTGTTATCGTTTTGTGAAAACTGTAGGCCGGATTATATGTGTTCTTGTATGTACATATATATGTATGTAATTTTTGAAAATGGACAACTTTTTAAAGGAAAAAGTAAACACAAGGGAATAATGCCAGTTATAAGCATATACCTAAAAAATAAACATTTTTTTTCATTTTATTTATACACAAAAACCTCATACATAATAACATTTTAAGATTAAATGCAATTCGAACAAACAACTCATACCGGTAGTATCAATATTTTCCCAGTAAATTACATTGATACTGTATATTTTACACCTACCTCGTGGAAAGCCTGTCGAATACCAAATACATCACCAGCCAAACACCTGAGTTACGTACATCGCCCGCACGGTCGTCACAAAATTTAATAATTATCACCATCACCGTCTTCCTCTTAATATGTACCGGCGGCATCTCATTCACAACTCATTTCCATACATTATTCATAAACATCCGAAGCAGGACAACGTAACACCAGAGAACAGCTTAAATTGATGTGTTGAATTTTCAAATGAAATTGAAGTGCTGCGCCTCAACGCCTGCCGGTAGTCATATACTACATAACAATGATTAAGTGCCACCACTTCCACTCATCAATTTCTGAAGAAAAAGATGCCAAAAATCTCAGAGTTTTAGATCTTTTATTTGTAATCTAAGATGATAATAGCTTTGATAAATTTTTTTCCTTTGCGTAATACTCGTACGATGGCGATGAAGTATTTTTTTTCCATTTCTCTCTTTAGCCGTTTAATGACCTTAATCACCGCGAAGAAACAAAATAGATATTAAGATAGCCTAAACAAACCCATACGCCTGAATTACTAAGAGGTCTACAATCTGTATTTTACAGATAAAGATTGCATCTTAACAGCATATTATGCTCATTCGCTCTGTGTTGGCGCAGTAGGGGCAATTCAAAATAATAAAACCATTGTTGAATTAAACAGAAAATAAAAATAGGAATACAGTAGAGCGTCTATTATCCGAACATTCAAATAATCGAATCAGGGTTCTTCATTTTTGAATTTTTTGAATTTTGAATTTTTTAAATTTTGAACTTGAATTTTTGATTTGGAATTTTTGAATTTGGAATTTTTGGAATTTTGAATTTTTTGAATAATAAAATTTTCGGAATTTTCAATTTTGAATTTTGAACTTTCAATTTTGAATTTTGGATTTGGAATTTTGAATTTTCAATTTTCAATTTTGAATTTTGAACTTTGAATTTTGAACCTTGAATTCTGAATTTTGAATTTTACATTTTGGATTTTAAATTTCTATTTTTAGTTTTCAAATTTGAGCTTGGAATTTTGAATTTTAAATTTTGATTTTTTTTAATTTTGATTTGTCAATTTTGAACTTTGATTTTTGAATTTTTGAATTTTAAATTTTGAATTTTTTGAATTTTGAATTTTTTGAATAGTGAAAGTTTTTGAATTTTTTGAATTTTTGAATTTTGAATTTTGGATTTGGAATTTTTGAATTTTGAATTTTGAATTTCGAATTATGAATTATGTATGAATTTTTGAATTTCGAATTATGAATTTTAAATTTTGAATTTCAAATTTCGAACTTTGATTTTTGAATTTCGAATTCTAAATTTCGAATTCTAAATTTTGAATGTTGAATTTTGAATTTTACATTTTGAATTTTGAATTTTGAATTTTGAATTTTTAATTTTGAATTTTGAATTTTGAATCTTGAATTTTGAATTTTGGAAGTTTGAATTTTGAATTTTGAGTTTTGAACTTTGAATTTTGAATTTTAAATTTTGCATTTAGAATTTTGAACTTTGAATTTTGAACTTTGAATTTTGAATTTTGAATTTTGAATTTTGAATTTTGAATTTTGAATTTTGAATTTTGAATTTTGAATTTTGAATTTTGAATTTTGAATTTTGAATTTTGAATTTTGAATTTTGAATTTTGAATTTTGAATTTTGAATTTTGAATTTTGAATTTTGAATTTTGAATTTTGAATTTTGAATTTTGAATTTTGAATTTTGAATTTTGAATTTTGAATTTTGAATTTTGAATTTTGAATTTTGAATTTTGAATTTTGAATTTTGAATTTTGAATTTTGAATTTTGAATTTTGAATTTTGAATTTTGAATTTTGAATTTTGAATTTTGAATTTTGAATTTTGAATTTTGAATTTTGAATTTTGAATTTTGAATTTTGAGTTTTGAATTTTGAATTTTGAATTATGAGTTTTGAATTTTGAATTTTTTGAATAATGAAATTCTTTGAATTTTGAATTTTTAAATTTTGAACTTTGAGTTTTGAATTTTGAATTTTGGAACTTTGAATTGTTTTAGTAGTTTCGCATATTTGCAGTTTATCGCTTAATGGCTTCAATTTTTCGACAAAAACTGAAACCCGAACCGTATAATCGACACTCTACTGTAATGAAGATAAGATTTGAAAAATAGATTGAAAGGTAATCAGTAAAAAATGAAAACCACATGCACTAGCCATAACCACACTTTTGGGTTTCTGGGCATAGGTATGTACTGCTAATAGTGGTAATTGTGTAATATATCGTTAGGAAAGCTAACTACGAGCACTTGTTACTTTTTTTGTGACGCCATGCGCGTTGCAGACCCAGCGGCTAGCTAGTTCATAGATATTTTTATTGCACAGTATCGTACCTACTGCCTTTTGCATAAATCGTGTATCAATTACACGGCAATATGGCATCATACACACTAATTTTCTCACTATCAAGATTCATGATGGAAAGAAAAAAGAGAAATTGTTGTGTGATAGTGACGAAATGATAGCATTAGTGAATATTAATCATAAAAGTGACTCGAAAGAAATTGAGTGATTTAATGTGTATACAACTGTACGTACTGGGTATGTAAAAAACGTATCTAAATTGTAGAAATAATTTTCCGATTGAGCGACGAACCGTGTTGAACATTTTTATATTATGAACGATTAGTATGCATTTTTGATTGATGTTTTGACTTTTTTTTTAGAGAAAGTTGGACGAGTTTTGACAATCGTTTTACAAGAAACAAATTTACATGGAATTTATGTGTGTTCTATGGATGTGTTAACAATTTTGTTTAACCTGTTACGGAATATTATGAAAACATAACAATTCTTTAATATTTTTTGGGTTTCATAATATTGTAACATAACTATTAGGTGTACCATTAAGCCACCATGTCGTAGAGAAATTGGTTAATTGTTCAACGAACAAAATTTTTGTATGTACTCGCAATTTTACGTAAATAGACACGCATTTACGTAAGTTGTCAGCAAAATAACATATTTAAAATCGAAAGTTACAATGTCACTTTCCATATTGTTCTTTCCAAGAAAAAAATGCGTGTGTCCACCAAAGCCACTTTTAAAATTCACCCAGCGATCGATGTATGCAAACTTTCCGACACGAATGCCCATTTTTGTACAATGTCCATCATTGAGTCAAAATGTCATTTTACTTTATATAGGCTCTTGGCGTCCCACATTATATCTATTAGTTAAGTCTCTTATTGTTACTATTTTGTCACGATAACTTAAGTTTTACCTAGTCCAGTGTAGCGCTAGTAGAATAATAAGATCGTCAATCTGCACGCAAAAATTGGCTTCAAAAACTACGCCGCCCGCATAGTATTATTGTATACTCGTACGTTACTCATTTATGGCGATTGTGACTTGAATTTCATTATTATGCATGGCATGCCCAAAAAAATGACAATGAACTTCTTAAGATTCTCACATACGAAATAAGACAAAGATACTTTAATATGGTTTAAGCTATTTACTTGTACGCAAGTCAAGTATAGTATAGTAGTGCACCTTAAGACAATAAGAGGTACCTACCTTTTTTTTTTGCTACACACATAATCAGTGGCGTAACGTAGGTATGGTGTTCCATGTGTTCGGTCGAACACAGGCCCCCAGCCATCAGGGGCCCCCTAGCGTAGTGGCGAGGAGTGGGAAATTTTGAACTGATTTAAAAATAACTTTTTGAAGATTTCAGTGTCATTGAAATATTGAAGCTTAATTTTGGACGGATGGTGCTCTACAGCGAAACGTTTTCTTGCTACGAAGCAATTTCAAACGAGAACTTCGAGGAACATTTTATTGTCGCGCTGAAGAGCTGCATTTCTTTCACCAGAGATGGCATTAGCTTTTGCGAGGCCCCAATCCGATTGTTAGTTAATTGATTGCCTAATTGGACTCTCTCATCCCAAAAAATTACATCCACTTCAAAATAGTACCAGAAAAATGTAATCCAATCCAATAGCATCTTTTTTTTATTTCATTCATTTCTAAGTTGTTAATTTGTACTAAAGACTGAGAGTCGTTTCAAAAACACGAAATTTCTGGTTTTTTGTTTTTAGTGCGAATTAGTAATTCCATTCTAAAGTAACTAAAGTGAGCCACTGAAAGTGCATACTTCGTGATTGAGCTGAACAGATTAAACTTCGTTATTTTTTACAAGGACTTAGGTTAGGTTAGGTGCAGGAGCCACTAGAATTGACATCTAGTGCACTTAGACCGAAAGATTGGTCCATTGTGATACCCCATGGAAGAAGAAAAGTACGTACTAAGTCATGCTGTAAAACCAGCCTGTTCTGGCAATATACTTATTGAGCAATATTGGGCTCACATCCCGAAGATCGTCCATATCATAGAAAAACCTAGAACCAAGAATACGTCTTCGTACTTCGGCCAGGGCCGGACACTGACAGAGAAAGTGATGCACGCTTTCTTCCTCTTCTTCGTCACCACAACTTCTACAGTAGTCATTATGGGGAATGCGGAGTCTCCTTGCGTGCTCCCCAATAGGACAGTGCCCCGTTATAGCACCGAGCACCCCACCAATGTGTTTCCTGTCCAGTGACAATAATATTGTTGATCGGGCCGAGTCAAGCCGTGGCCAAATCAACCTAGTTGTCGCGCAAGTGCTGCCGTGAATCCATCTGGCACTAGCCCTGAGCAAAACAGCCGCTTCTATTGCCACTCTGTAGGAGGAAATCGGCGTTTTTAGGTTACTATGATGGTCCTCTAAATTCATATTTGTCGCATTACGGGCGAGGCGATCCGCATTACAGTTCCCCGCGAATCCACTATGACTAGGTATCCAACAGAGGGTAATATTGAAAAAACGACCCATCTCTATAATAGCCGAGCGGCAGGTTTCTACAGCTTTAAAAGTTGTCAGGACCGATTCCAGAGATCGAATTGCAGCCTGGCTGTCAGTGTAAATAGTGAAATCCCTCGCAGTGACGACATGATTACCTAGCCATGTTAAGGATTCCATAATCGCCGAAATCTCCGCCTGCAGGACGCTACAGTAATTAGGCAGACGAAATGACAGGTTAACATCAAGAACATGCGAGTGGATGCCAATACCCACTCTTTCGTGTGACTTGGAGCCATCAGTGTAAATAGCAAATGACTCAACGTCCCGAGGCATGTTGTTGTCCCAGTAATCCCTCGACGGAATCAAACTGTAATGGCTCTTACTAAAAGCGTATAGGAGTAGTATAGTCAGTTTCCAAAGGTAGGTTAAAATTACTTAGTATAAGCGAATGCCCATAATCAAGCGTTCGCCACTGATTAGTTTCCCGCAGACGTAAAGCAGTGTTAGCAGCCAGCTTTTGACCGAACAAATCCAGTGGCAGCAGGTCAAGTAGAGTATCCAGTCCGGCTGAGGGGGTGGTACGAAAGGCTCCAGTTATGACAAGAGAAGCCATTCTTTGTACCTTCGCCAGTAAGTTATTATAGGGTGTCTTGCTGAGTGCCGTCCACCATACACATACACCGTATAATAGAATAGGACGGACAACAGCAGTGTAGATCCAATGTAAAGTTTTTGGCTGCAAGCCCCAGGTTTTCCCTACAGCTTTCCTACATGTATAGAGTGCTATAGTTGGTTTATTCACTCGTTCCTGAATGTTAGGCCTCAAGCAAAGCTTCCGGTCTAACAAGATGCCAAGAAATTCAGCCTTTTCAGCAAAAATTAATGGATTATTCCGTAGTGTAGGTGGGTCGAAGGAAGGAAGAGTATGTCTCCTAGTGAAGAGCACAAGCTCTGTTTTAGCTGGATTAAGCTAAAGCTTATAATTCTGAAAAATCTATGGCTATTTTATTTGTCATCTGTGGTGTGGTGTCCTGGGGCCGCTCCGGTTCTCTACTCTCTAAATATTGTGACAAATACAGTGTTAAACATTTTAAATTATTTTTCACAATAAACTAAATGAAGGTGATTTAGGAAATATTAACAAAAGAATTGGATTCACCTATTACCAAAAGGAATAGCTTCGCTCATTAACAAACTGCTCTGGTACTAAAGTTTAAATCCAATCCGCAGAAAAAAATCCACCTGATTAAAATCCACCAATTTTTTCTTAACAAGTAAAGCGGATTTCCTATACATTTTCAATGAAATCAATGCGATTTCAACCAAAATCTCAAACCAAATCTATACGAAATCGTGGTTAAGTGTGGTGGACTCCACCTGAGAGTATGCAATACACATTTTTGAAAGTTAATGTCACGTTTACAGTATAGAGACCGTCGATTCCTCAATCGGCTCATTTAACCATTCTGTCGACGTTATCGACCTGTAAGTGAAATTGTTCACTTTTTTGCGAACACAACTCTTTGACGAAGATTTTCATAAGTTAGAATGCAGTTCTTGTTGCAAGAAAAACGTTTTAATCATGCATCAAATGGTCAGAATAGAAATTTATAAGAACTCCACTCTACAAAATTAGGACGATAGCGCCAACAGGACTCGACGTTTACCCTACTGCTTGAAAAAGATGCAGCAGCATCATCAATGCATTTTAAATGGATGACGTAATTTTACTGTCGCTTTTTCGTTACGCCACTGCACATAATGCTCTTTTCAATTTATTTTTTTCATGTGGTGCGTATTGCACGATTTTTGTGTTTATTTATAGATAAAAAGTTTTGCACGCCAAGGCTATGGGAATATGAGTAAGTTTTAAAGTTAAACACAAGCCGCGATACGTTTTAGTTTGACTAATAAATAAGTTCGCTGTTTGGCGAGAGTCCGCTGATTCTCATGCTAAACGAGTTTGCAGAGAGGTTTAATTTTCCGTTTAATATCAAAATTATTGCATAGGTACATGCAAGTACAGTTGGTTCTAGGCGAAATGCGTTAATGCAGCATGTTGTTGATTTATGATTTTAATTAATACTTCCGTAGAAAATTATTTTATATTTATGTACATGCGTTCATAGTTTGTATGCTTATGTATTTACTTCACACTACAGGAAGTTTGCATTATACGTTCAGCGATATTTTATTAGATGACATCAGTAAAAGTACCCAGAATGAATGTCACCAGAAATGTTGGACGGGAATGGTAGTTTAAAAAAAAACTTCTCGTCATTTTAGATAAATTAGAACAGAAAAGAGGAGTGTTAATCAATTGAAAACCAAACAACAAAAAGCATTATTATTTTAATATTTTGGCAGTAATAATTTTTACCGACATTAAAACTCTTTAAACGGGTCCAAGTTCGAGAATAAGGAGAATATGCCTTTTCCCTTTACTACGAGTATCAGAATGTTCGTGGCTTGAGGACCAAGCATCCTGTACTTAACCTTTCTGGCGTTATCTGCTCAGCACGCCGACGTTTTATGCTTATATGAAACATCCCAATAGGAAAAAGAGCGCTTCAGAACGGCAAAAAGAGCGTTTCTTGGGAAGTAGAGAAGCACTTGACATCTCCATTCCTTTTCATGTATTTTTTAACATTGCATATCCGCGGCGGCAAGCAGTTCCATAAGATGCGCTCCAGAAACGCTTCTAGAGAAGTGAGTGGTAAGCGCATCTGGAGCAGTGTGCTAAAAGCGCTTCAAAAGAATTTCACATTTCATTCATTTAATTGAATGAAATGTGTTTTTTAGAGGATTCAATGCGACAACCAGGCGCGTAACTAGAGGACATCCAAGGGGGGGGGGGGGGTTTTGGTCAATTGGTATACATGTTGGGAGGAATGCCTAAGAGGGCAGTGGTATGATAAGGCGGTGTGATAAGTAACTTTCTTATACGGGAAGGAGAGATGGGCGAATTAGCATACGTATTTAGCTTTGCTTAATTGTTTTTATATTAAACTATCTAATTCTTGCGAAATTTGTCGTTATTTTCCTAGATGAGTAGAGTTAAGTTTCAAGAAACCTGCAGATTGGTAGGTTTCAAACATAACTTTACCCTCTTTTAGGCACTGCTCCGATAATTGTTTGTTATCTGTAACAAGCCCTTCTCCCTGAAGAATTGAAGAAAAGCATGGCAATACAGTGCGATGAGCAGTGAGCCGTTCTTGAATTTCAACTATTGCTAAAGACAGAAATGGCAAATACACTGATCGTCTGTAAAAATCTTCAGCGTTATCAGCTGGGACGTTGTTTCTGTGCGTTTGACGATAGGTCATTCGTGGCATGTAATTTCTAAGCCATATGTGGCGCAGAGAGATTGAACTTTATTGAAAATTTGGCTGAAGCTTGTGATCGCATTGGCTCGCATTCTCTGCAAGGTTGTTACGGCACCTTCTACAATCAGCAGGGACTTGCTGAGATCAATAGTTTTCGATTGCAGCTCCGAGTTATAGGTTGACATACAGCGAAAATAGAAACGGTACACCGGAACGCAACGAGAAAAGGGAGAGAAGAATTATATTTGGAGTTGGCATCGGCAGCAGTTTCCGAATTATCCCATTCCCTTATCACCGACAGAGAGGTCAAGGTGGCGGGCGAACTGGTCCCAGAAACGCGTAATTGACGTGTGCCTTTCAATAAATTTTATGGGATTATATGGGATAAGTCGTCGAACTCGAGATTCGCCATCAGTAGCTTTTTGAAGGTTTTTTTTTCGTTTCGGGGTCTTCAAGAAGACTTGAATAGAATTAACAATTGCTAAGCAATGGCTGATTTCCCTGATGTCACATGCACTGGATTCAGCTAAATTAACACTACGAGACTCACAATGTAAGTAAATATAGAGCTAGAGGGGCTTCTGCAAGTTGCTTGTCGAATGACTGTGCGCCCCCCAATTTCCCTTTCATATTACTCTCACCATCATAACCTTGCCCGCACATATTTCGAGTTTCTATACCTTCATCCCTGAGACCCTTAACAATTGCAGCACCAAGGCCTTTCCCATACATATCCCTAACATCAATCTCTCTCTCTCGATTACCGTAACTCCTAGTGGAGCATGGTGCGTTGATGACTACCGTGTCTAGTCATCAACGTTACAAAGACAATTGAATTCGGAGTGTGATACGGTTGTCAGCCATACCACTTCCTAGTCGCATTGTTAGTTTACCATCCTACGATAAGAATATTTCTTATCATCTTCTTCTGAATAATAAACTTGCGACGAGTCGTGCCGAGTTTGGAAACTCGTTTCTCTATGAGTGTCTATTTCACAAAGTGGCGACCGAACCATCACGGCCACAGAGCACGACAAACCATCTCACCATCATAACCTTGCCCGCACATATTTCGAGTTTCTATAACTTCATCCCTGAGACCCTTAACAATTGCAGCACCAAGGCCTTTCCCATATATATCCCTAACATCAATAAACGCTAAAAATTCTTCATCCAAAGTATTTTCAAAAACATATGTAACACATAAGGTAAGGCTCAACACCACTTCTGTCGGTTGTCTCATCAGCAAGGACTGTAAAGGCTCCTTCGTTTAGAAAAACGAAGAAATTTGAACAAATAAAAAGTGAGACTCATGTGATGATTGCTCAGCGATCGCTGTTAAACCACCGATTCTGAGCACTATATGCTGATATTTTCTATCCAGACATGTTACTTTGGGTCATAGTCGAAACAAGGAAAGTAACACCATTCAAAATATATTCAAATACGCCTCGGAAATTGGATGCAAAACTACGGTCGCTGAGCGATCCTCAAGTCGTCTCTACGAACACGTACCTTAAGACTATGTTTACACGACGGAACAAGTACGGGTTTTCGGACCCTGGTTGGTCCTGAGTCTTCAAATTCGGTAAGCGTTGTCGCTCGCGCCGTCTTACGAAGTGTAGAAAATTTCAAGATGATACAATAAAAAACACCGCAGATATAAGGGTTTGAAAATCGCATTTTTTTCAAAAATCTTGTTCTCGTCGTTCTTGTTGTTTATTGACAGAGCTACAGCCTCGTAGAGAGCATCTCGGGACTCGCTCTCTTTTCCCATTGATAGAGTCTTCCTGAAGGTGTGCATATGCTATAATTTGCTCCGATCCGTGCGGTAGAAAAAAAGATACAGCGAAAAATGTGGGAAAAAAATGCATCGAGTTTCTCGCTTAAGTCTTTTTATATGTTTTAATGGAAGCATTTTGTAAAAGTCGGGGATAGGCCCGAAAAAAGCCTAGAAAAGAATCGTATAGTATAGTATAGTATAGTTGGTAGGACCGAACAATCTTTTGTATCCAAAATTTTCAGTTTTAGATCGTCTGCAAGAGCGGGGGCGGGTCAAAGTTCCTGTTTTGGTTCGTCTCATATATACAAGTACGTAGCACGTAGGTACATATTAATTTAATATTGGATGAGCATATAGTGCGATTCATACGCACTGTTTCATTCATCCCGATGATCCTAAAGCTTCCACCAAATCAGCGCGGTAGCGGTACGCGGTACACACACAACACACGCACCACAAGAATTGACAAGTACTCCGTGGTGTACCGCGGCGTACTGCCGGTTCCCATATGTTACCGTTTCGAAACACTACGTTTTCACCTGCTCTATATATTTTTTCTTTAAGTAGTTTGTGGTTGTCATGATCAAGTTTTTGTTTTTCTTTTACTTTAGTTAATTTGTTTTTCAAATTCTCGGATAGTCTAGGCTTAAGTAGTCCACTAGCAATGGGAAGTTCAGTCCTTAGTAGTCTGCTCATAAGCAATTGGCAAGAAGCAAGTCCAATTCTGGGAATAACCGTACATCTTTGTTCTAGTAAAGCAGCTTCTAAGTCTATATTTTCTTTTCCTACCTTTCTTAAAAGCATTTTGGCAACGCCAAACCATGGGCGTAGCCAGGGGGGGGGGCAGGGAGGGGCGGTCGCCCCCCCTGGTCGATGAAGATGGTAAAAAAATCCTTATCGATGTAGTAAAAAAATCGCTGCACCATACAACATTTTCAAAAATTTTCTGCTGCTGGCGCAGCACATGCCTTTTTCACCACTCCAAGTGCTGCCGGAGAAGCCATGATCGGGACAGTTTGCAGTCAGGAGGCGCATACAAATAGATGACAGCGAGGGGCCTCTCGTAACTGACGGAGGCTGCGTACCAGCACACACAATTCACTTGTGAGTGTGCTACTGTGGCTGCGTGGATCCGATATTTCCTGTTTCATTTCATGGCTTCTGAGCTGGAGCACACAATTTTAACCGTTAGGTCCCTTCGGGAAATTAGTGGAATTCAACTTATTTTCATCTGAAAGGGTGACAAATGGTATACAGCTTTGCTTCGTTAGCCCTGGAAGGTCATGCTTTGTCGAATCGACTAAGCATCATCAAATTTATCCCATTTTTCGTGACAATTCTCATTATTTGGAGCTAAGTTTCGTGCCGATGTACTTGCCGGGTACATAGCGCACCGAAATATGATTATTAATGTAATTTCCAGCAAAATAGGTGTACCGGGAATATCCTGAATTCTTAACTCATTAGCTACCAAAAGCATTTAAAGATTTTACAAATATGCTATCACTAAGACCTCCGTTGGAAAAAAATTTATATGAAGTAAGATCACAAAATTTTGTCTTTGAAGCTTTTTTACACAGCTTAAACTGCTTATCCGATTTTTATTGGGTTTATTCTTAGGAAAAATTGTTGGCCACGACCGAAAGAAAATATGTAGGTAATATGAGTATTAAATTTTTGAAAAATCTTTAAATGTCTGTGGTATCTGAAGAACTAATAATTCGGGCTTTTTTTATACTCCTTTTTGCTGGAAATATCACCAGGAATCATATTTGGGTGCCTTTATGCGATAGTTTTCGGACATCCCGTATAGAACGAGATCTGTTAAATTGTTATGGATGCTGTCCTGTACTCCAT
Organism: Microchrysa polita; assembly: GCA_949715475.1. Classification (NCBI taxonomy): domain Eukaryota; kingdom Metazoa; phylum Arthropoda; class Insecta; order Diptera; family Stratiomyidae; genus Microchrysa; species Microchrysa polita. Next base: position 7,212,995 of record OX454417.1, read on the forward strand.
TCAATAAAATGCACCTAATAACTAATTTAAATTAAAACGGGCGTTTCATTCAGCGAGTACAGGACAGGACTTTTCTGTTATGAATGATCTTGAATTTTTTAATAATGAAGAGTGATGATTATGATGACTAAACGCAAAACCTCTTTTATCACCATAAATTTCACAATAATCCGAAATTTTGCAAGTCTCTCAACGAATTCTTTGCCTTTAAATCGTCCAAAATCATGAAATAGTGCCATAAAATGAAAAATTTTGTCAAAAAAATTCAATTTTTTATATCGGAATTTTCTTGATTTTTTACTTCGGAGCGGAGCGGAGTGGAGCGACTTTCAAAGCAAAAGTCGCTCCGCTCCAGCCCGCGAAAACCGCTCCACGCTCCGCTCTTTCGCTCCGAAATTTAAGGTCGCTCCGCTCCAAATCCCTGGATAGCTCGTAACAAATATGTTTATTTTTGAAATGTGGGACCTATTTTTTCAAAAATTATGGAAAAAATATTTACTAGGGCAAAAATAGGACAAATCAGGAAAATGGCTCAAAATTCTTCCTCATTTTAGGAAGATTGCATTTCGAACTCATAAAAATTGATATTTTTCCATTCTAAATAAACTAACGATTGAAAATCTGTCTATTTTGAGAAAGGGTGATTTGTATGAGGCGTCTAAGTTGACCGTCGTCGAATCGACGAAGCACGACCTTTCCGTACTAAAAATAAGCATGACCTTCCATGGTTAAGGACCTTGTAAAGAATGGGTCTCATATTTCAGTGTCTTTCAAGTTCTTCTTTTTCTTATCAGTACCGTATAGCCCCTTGTGGGGCCATGGTGCGGTAACTTAGCCGTTTATAGGCAATTTCGAGTCAACGTTACATTGCATATCATTTCGGAGTGAATATAATGTTGTAAGTACTATATATTTCCATTCACATGTACGGACATTTTGGACCACGCCGAGATTCGATCTCCGGACCTCTAGATTACTAGCATCGTAGAGTGCGACTCAACCAAGTGCCACAGAACGGGTCTTTCAAGTTATTAAATCAAAATTTATTTTCTAGCTGAATCATACCAGCAATAAAATTTAGCCACTGTTAATACTTTGATAAATTTAGAGGAAATCTTATTTAAACCGTTAACCATATTTCAATCAATAAAGGATTTATAAGTTTTCTGGCGATGCTACTTTGATAAGATGAAAGTGACAGTCGAAAGAAACTGATTTCGCAAGTGGAATATGCAGTCCGAGATGCAAAAAATGCACTTAAAATAGGCAAACTACGCTCTAAAAAGTAGGAGGAGGCCAGTTGAATGTAATCAGAATGCAGAAAAAAATCATTCTCATCTCTATTTTAAAAATTTGACTCTAAAATTAGAAAAAAAGAAATAACATGCGTGGCAGTCCACCAGTAAACTAGGGCCGCAGATGTGTGACATTCAATTTCCAGGATCTAAACTGCTGTTTTGTTGAGGTGTTGAGATCAACAGCACACCCAGCAAAAATTTATCCCCATAAATGGATAGCTGTTTGCAATCTGAGCGACATCATAGTTCGTCACGAGGTCGTGAGTTCGAAAAACACCATAAAATGAATTCGCTCACGGTGAGTCTGGAATCCATGACCCTGTGCACCAATCCAACCACTACTACTCTAAAATTTGCTAACAATATTTCTGCGACCGCAAATTTCAACTCCTAAGAAAATCATGATGTTGAAAAAATTTTCGGCTTGCCCCCCCCCTGACCGAAATCCTGGCTACGCCCATGCGCCAAACCATTGGAGCGAGGATATCTTGGACTTGCATAGATAAATTAAAAATTCCATTTTTTTGCGAATTCTTTCAGCTCATATGAGTTAAAAGGCTGATTGTCTGCAATTATTACCCCGGGTATCCCTAAGGTAACGAATATTTGCTTTAATGCTTTAGATCAGTGGTTCCCAAGTCGCAAATGACTGCGGACCACTTTGCTTGAATCTCTACGGACCACCATATTTTTTAATGAAGGGAATATCGCGATTTTTTCGCAAGGTTTTATACTTTTTATTATTTTTTTACGACAACACCTTACGACAAAAATGGTTGGAAACATCAGAAGAAAACACCACATTCCTCCTCTGTGACCGCATCGTATTGAAATAATTTTAAGCAGACTCTACATTGGCTTTGTCGAAACATCCACAAGTTCGGCCGAACCACGCGCCACAGTTCAGTCGAACCACGCTCAAAAGATCAACGAACCGTCAGCGGGTTGAATTCACTGAACCACGCAAATGACTATAAACCTCGATTCCTCTGTTTTTCTTTTGTGCGGCGAACACCGCGCTAAGTTGGGCCGCCCTTAGAAAAACTTAAAACCTGCAATGTAACATTTCATCGAGTAACTTAGTACCGACTTTTGTCCATTTTTTATTTGCACTCTTAGGCACAGGAAGTATCATCGGTAATTCTTTAGGTTCTTCAGAACAGGACAAACACAATACCTTTTTTTCGAGAATGAAACTTTTAGAAGCAAATGCGATTGGTTTCTTCTCTTGAGCAACCCAATCCATTTCTGGAACCATCAGCCTGAATAGTGATATCCTTTATTGGATCAAAAGAGTGTAATGTGGTTCTCTTTGCAAGTTCACTTTTAATTGATTTCAGAACATTGGAATGATATGATGACCACTGAAACTCAACATGTTTTTTAAGTAATGCTCTTAAAGGCGCATTCATTTCCGAAAAAGCTGGAATAAATTCCCTCAAATAATTTAATTTTTTTCAAGATCCTTACGATTCTCTGGATCTTTAAGATTTATAATAGATTTTATGCGTTCTGGATCTGACGATAATCCATCTTCATAAAAGTTGTGCCCTAAATATGTCACCAGTTTGACTCGGTATTGAAGTTTTTGTTTATTTAACTTAGCATTTATTTCCCTGGCTCTTTTCAAAACTCGAGATAAATTTTCGTCATGTTCCTCAATAGTTTTCCCCCTATGATTATTTCATCAAAGAACACAAATACTCCTGGCAAATCACCAAAATATTTCATATTTATTTTTTGAAATTTTTCTGGAGCCGTGCTTACCCCAAATGGAAGTACAGTGAACTGATAAATGCCAAACGGCGTATTAAATACTGTTACGCTCATAGAATCCTCTGTAAGAGGGATCTGCCAGAACCTTTCTTTCAGATAAAGGACTGTAAAAAGGCGCATTCCTTCCATTGCAGTTCTAAAATCATCTAATGTAGGTATTAAATGATGTTCAAATTGAATATTTTTATTCAAATCGTTAGGGTCAAGACATATTCTTAGTGATTTGTCCTTTTTTTCCACAATCACTATATTGTGCGCCCAATTCGAAGGACCTTCTTTTTTCCGTATGATGCCTCTACTTTCCATGGAATCGAGTGTACTTCTCAATCTTTCTCGCAACGAGAATGGCACTCGTCTCGGTGGCCGATGCACCGGAATAGCATTTGGCTTAAGTTTTAACTGACATGGCTCAGGATATTTCCCTGTTCCCGTAAATAAATCTAGATTTACATTTACAAAATCCTCAACATTATTGGAAAATTGCATTTCACATACTGGGCTATAACTTCTTCCCATGTCCGCCATGAAATGGTCAAAGGATTCGCCCTCCGCCTGATATCTCGAATAAAATTTGAACCTTTCGTAGACTTCATTTGTTCGTGGATCACAATAATCCTCAAAAGGTTTTACAACTGGGCCGATTTTTTTCCGGTCGTCCTCAGAAATATTGAATGTAGTGAATAATTCAATAGCGTCTTCGCCAGCGCAACTTAAACGAGACCGAGGCTGAAAAAATGTTTTTCTTAGCAGAAATGGCAGCCCTATGACGTAATGCTGGGATTCCATCTGTTGTTAGATATGTTTTGAGGCTTTACTAGGAGCATATTTGGGTGAAGTTTGGTTGAGATTGGTCCATAAAGTGAAACGTTTTTTTTTTTAGAAGAACCTAATTCTTCGGGGTTGGTTTGTATGGCAGCCCCATGACCCCATGACCCGATTCCATTCGTTCCGATATATATACAGCGCACACTAAAAACAAACTTGTATACAAAGTTTCAGCCCGATTGCTTCAAAACTGAGGGACTAGTTTGCGTTGCAACAGACGGACAGACAGACAGACGGACATCGCTCAATCGATTTCTTTCGTCACACTGATCAATAATATACAATAGTACTTTATATAGTCGGAGGTGCTTCCTTCTGTGCATTGCAAACTTCATGACAAAGTTGATATACCCTTTCACATAGTGACGACGGGTATAAAAACGTGCTACCTGAATCGATTGTTCCTCTTTGGTTGTTTTCGTAGCCGTCTCGTAAATATCGTAGAACGCCTTAAACTTCTTGAAGTTATCCTTTAGATTTCCTTCTAATTGGTGTGGATTTGGCTTTTTAAAATCCATTCCGATTCCGAGTCTCACTCACTAACTTTAGGTTACAAATTTTAGCACTGTACTATCTATATTATCATATATACTGTACTATGATGTATACTGTACTATCTACTTTTGACTATGGATGATCCGGCTGCGCCATGATGTATTCAGTGTGCTTTATTGTAAGAGACTAACTGAGATAAGTACACAGTATGCAGTGGCGTAACGTTTTCCAAATTTCTTGTGTTCGAAATTGGAGTGCGGGGGCCCATCACGTACGACTTTCTAACCGCCGAAAATATTGACGGAAATCGCATTTACAGCAGTCCACAAATAAGCAAGAGCAACAAAATTCTTCTGTTTAAGGAACATGACCCAACATTTTATAATTTGAGACAAAAATATAAATTTGAATAAACATACTGGAGAATTTGTAAATGTCCTATTTGACTATTTATCACTAAGCTAAATAGAAGGTACTAAAAAAACACTACCTCGAAAACTGCGCCTACATGCCTGTTTCGTATAACTGTCATTGATCCTAGACTTGAAGTTTTTACCCTAAATTTGAGGATCAAGTCAGCTGGCTTACAGCTCAGATGACCTTGGCTAAGTTAGGTCGTTGGCGTATCCATGGCGAATTTCATCCAGTGAAATGAAATTTTGTAGAGTTCCTCCAAAGAAAAATGCGTCCTGTAGGAGAAACGACTGATTCATTATCTGGACAGAAGGGTTTAGCGGTATGCATATATTTCTGGATTTTATGACTCCTGGATAAAAAAAACTGTTTGACTTAATGATCTTTTGACAAGCAGATCCCCAACATTGTGAACATAATTTTTTTTTTAGTATTCAAAAACTCAACGAACTGCATCACAATGGCGCAATTTTATGCATTCTAAGATAACCACTCCTTTTTGCAAGTCGAAATTTTATAGCTCTTCAATATTTTCGTTTCTAAAACTGATTACTGCTTGCCATGATGATTGTTTTATTGCAAAATTATGCCAATTGTAAAGTTGCGGCACTCCAGTATCCATAGTTAAATGCTTTGGACTTCAAGCTCCCCCGTACAAATAATTAGTAGTTTTCTATTTCCGCCGATTTTCGCCTTAAGTTAAAGTTAATACTTATGCTCTAAGTTAAAAGTATTGACACAAACATGCTCCAAGTTGACGAATATCCATGACAAATTTAAAAATGATGTTGACGAATTTCCGTTTCAAACTGACGCCATGCCATGTCCTAATGACGAATTTTTATGTTAAATTGACGAGTTTCAAAATATTGTGAATGAATTTTCGATACAAAATGACGAATCAACATCACATATTGACAAATATCTTGACACATTAATACTAATTTGAAATGTGAATCCGTTACTTTGATCTGGAAGTTCGTTAAAATGATTTGACAATTCGTAAAGTTGACATGGAAATTCATCAACATGATTTTAACATTGGCCCATTTGTGATGGAACTGAATGTTGAAGTCCAGCAATTTAAAATGAAAATTCGTCAATTTGTATTGGAAATTTATAAATTTTTTTTTTAATTGAAACACAACACAATTTTGATAGTCGTCAGTTGAACATGGGAATTCGTAAACTTGATTTAGAAATTCGTCAATTTGCCGTCAGGATGCCGCAGGAGCGGTTTCTTTATAAATGACAACACAAACATGCACGGTGACAGTGGGATCTCAAATATGTAAATCGAAAATTTGACAGCACAAAGAAAGGGCCCCCGCTTGAAGTTCGAACACAAATATTTTCAAAAATATTACACCATGCAATGATTTGTCTCTTTGTTAGATTCTGCAGCTGGTTTGCCTATTGTCTTGCAAACTAATAAAAATAAATGTCTTAAAAAGAACAGTTACCCAAGGATCTATTCTATACATTTTCGGATTTGGGGGCCCGTGTTTTACTGAACACACGGAACACCGTACGTTACGCCACTGACAGTATGAGTACATAAGTTACAATAGCTGTACATGATAATATTCTTGAAGACTATACTATTTCTAATACAACAAACGATATTTTCCCCCACCATGTACTTAGATATAAACTCTCTATAATTTTTGAGTCATACAAAGTGATTGTAATATCTAAGAATAATGCTGATTGATTTAATACATTATTTGAAAATCACCTAGTCTATAAGCTTTTTTGTTATATATCACTTGTTCCACCGCTAATTTATTGAGATTATTGCAAAGCTCAAGATAACATATCAGCGTGGTCCTCTTCTTTTTTCTATTAAAATCGACAAGATTTCAATTTCAGATTTTATATTATTATAATACAGTCTTGACTCGATAATCCGGATCAATTATTGCAAGGGGTAATCCGGACCATCGGAACATCCGGATTAGTGGAATCACTTTTTTCTTAGGAAAAACAGTCCAAATAAATTAAAAAAGAGGAACAAAAGCCGTTAAATGTATTATTTCTTCGAAATTAGTCAGCATCATGTTATTTCCCAAAACGTCCCGTAAAAAAGAACGAGACCAAATCTGCCATTTCACCCTGAAAATCTCAGATATCCGGATTATAGAGTCAAAATTGCTGCTGAAATTCGGACTATAGAATACATAGTGGAAACATTTAGTGGTCCGGATTAGCGTGATATCCGGATTAAAGGAGATCCAAATAACCGAGTCAAGACTGTATATATATTATTTTGGCAATTTTGGTAATCAAAAGCGTATTTCTTTAGTAACGTTTCAACATGAACATAGTAAAGCTTTTCCATCTCAATTAAATTATACGAACCTGAATATTGAAGTATGTACGTACATATTCGACTGCTATTCATCTTTACGCCGCAGGATACAATTTGAAATATGATGCATGCCATATCTTTTCATAGTTTCGAATATACATACATACATACTTGTATAACATAGTTAACCCTTCTGTCGGCACCTACTACAATATGCATATTCTATACCCAATAGGTCTGGCTGGACCTACTGAGAAAATTTTTTTATTTTTTATAAAAAGTTGAATTTTTATCGGTATAATCATTCTACCCATTCTTTACAGCCATTTATAAACAATAAAAGCATTAAAATCTTTATTGTAGATATACTAGAAGCGTTTTTAAGAAGACATATTTTAAAGTGGTATTTGTACAAACATGTTTCTCCCTTTTTTTCTTCTATTTTTGCTTCTCTTTTTTCATTGCGTACCCGTACAGAAAGTTTGATCAAATTTTCCAGGTCCAATATTTTTAAGGAAATAATACTTAGTTCAGACTATTACAAAGGAAATAAAACTCTTTTGATTTTCCCAGAATTAAATCTCAGTTGATTAGGTGATGTTATAAGACGGGATAAAATTAGGCGTACCCAATTTGCGAACTTCACGGTTTTTTAAAGCAAAATCTCAGAAAATTTTATCGTTAATCGTACAAATTGGATTTTAATGGCATTATTACATTATAAATAGGAGATTTTTAAGAGAATTTAATATTTTCACTTTTTACCTCAAGGCGAAAATGGAGGGAAAAACTATAGGTCTGGCCAGACCTATTGGGTATCAAAAAGCACTGTAAATTGAAAATCATCAAAAACATGCTCAAAACTACAACCGATTTTTTTGAATTATTGCAAAATGCTTCTAAACATATTATTCTAGGATATCATGAAATATGAAGTCGCTGCGATTTCATCTTCTATACTTTTTTGACCAATATATAGTGCCAAAGGTCTGGCCAGACCTATGTGCCGACAGAAGGGTTAAAGATAATAGGCATTTCTCGACAATCTCTGGAGATTTCACCCGGCCATTTCTCACTGTGTCAAGAAATTGTCGGAAAATTTGATCCTCTCGCGTAATTAAATTTATTATTATATTGACGTTATTAACTGGGACTTATTTCTGAAGTATAGATATAGAGGAATGCCTAATATTTTTTTTGTGAATTATACATATATGACAATAAAACGCCATAGCAGTCAATGTAAGGCATAGGAAACACAAGCTTTTTTATTGTCTATAATAAGATATGATTCCAGAATTTGAATTTGAATAAGATAAGGCTGCAGCTTGTATGGTTATTTAACTTTTTAGGGTGGCTAGCTCAGCATCCTGTTAAACTGTCCAATTCAGTCAGTTAGTCCATGCAAATTTAGCGCTTTGTTGTATGTATACTCGAAGCACAATTTCAAAACTTAAACTTTTATTAAGTTTTTCAAAAAAAATAGAGAAATGTAGTAAGGCGTACAAGTTAAGGATAGTAATGACAACACTATGTTTTATTTTAAATCCTTATTTATTGTATGAGGACCAGGATGCTCATGTCCTGGTTGTGCTCGATACTGATTTGTTCTTACAATCGACATTTCTTAAATACTATTTCTTCATAATGACACGCAGGGGAATTCATAAATATTTACCCTGTAAATAGGCAAAGCATGGGAAGCTCAGCACTCTCTAGGTCGCAGAATGCATACGTAAGGGGTAGATCCACATAGGCCTTTTCCAAAAACCGGGATCCCGGTACAAAACCGGTCTTCACTTGGTACCGGACCCGATATTCTAGAGTACCGATATCCCGGTTTTTTTGTACCGAGTTAAAAAGACCGATTCATTTCAACCATGAGCCGTTTTTTCAGGTTTTTTGGTACCGGTTTTTAACCCGGTACTCAAAAAAACCGGCTTATGGTTAAAAAAAACCGTCGGTACTGAAAAAAAACCTGAGTCGGTTTTTAACCCGGTACTCAAAAAACCGGCTTATGGTTAAAAAAAACCGTCGGTACTGAAAAAAAACCTGAGTCAGGGAAACCGATTGTGGTACCGGGTATTGATCAAAGCCGAAACCCGGTACTGAAATCTCGGTACCGAACAGGCCTAGATCCACAGAAATGGCTCTCCACGAAGTAGTGCGCAGCATCGAGTACAGTCTGCAATACAAACAGTACACGTTAGCCGCTTTCCTCGACATAGAGGGGGCTTTCAACAATGTCCGCATAGAATCTATTCACGAAGCCCTTGCGGATTCGGGAGTGGAGGTGGGACTCAGCAAATGGAAAGTGAGTCTGCTGAAGACCAGGGTAATTCATGCGGACTTAGGAAACATCCAGATGACAATATTCGTCTGTAGAGGGACACCTCAAGGTGGTGTCATCTCTCCGCTACTGTGGCTAGTAGTGATCAATAAAATCTTAACTAAACTCGACGAGGAAGGTATAAAAGTAGTGGCGTATGCGGATGATGTAGCGATCATAGTATCAGGAATGTGTATCTCCGTGATCAGTCAGATCATGGGAAGAGCGCTCGGGTTAGTCAGCAAGTGGGCTACAAGCTGTGGCCTTGGTGTAAACCCGAGCAAGACAAAGCTGATGCTGTTCACTACAAAAACCAAGATACCATCTTTTTCCCTTCCAAAACTTAACGGACAGCAACTCACACTATCGACTAGTTCGAAGTATTTGGGAGTCATTTTAGACCCGAAGCTCAGCTGGAAGTTGAATATTGAAGAGCGTGTTAAGGAATCCTGCGTAGTTTTCCACGCCTGTAGGACACGCGTTAAACCAAATGTAGTATTCTGGTTTTATACAGCAGTGGTACGTCCCATGCTGACGTATGGAGCACTTGTGTGGTGGCCAGCGCTTAGCAGAGAGTACAATATGACGAAAGTGGGTAGGGTGCAAAGAACGGCATGTCTTGGCATCACAGGGGGTATGCGAACATGCCCGAGGGATGCGTTGAATGTAATCCTGCATCTTCTACTAATCAACCTTTTTATTAATAAACTGGCGGCATGTAGCGCGGTAATGCTTAAGGAGTCCGGTGGCTGGACCTCCAAGCCATATGGTCACGCTGATATCCTCAACCAGCTGCCACTAGATGAGACAAAGGCTACAACAGACTTTGCAGTGACTACACTGAGTCTTGGGAAAAACTTTGCTGTCAAAATTCCGACTAGGTGCGAATGGGGTACGGGTGAGGCAGTAGGGGATAACGAAATCTCTATTTTCACAGATGAATCTAAAATGAGCTGCGGTGTAGGTTCAGGAGTCTTCTGCGATACACTTAACATATCTGAATCCTACCGTCTTCCTGATCATGCTAGCATTTTCCAGGCGGAATTGTTTGCAATCATGAAGGCCTGCCTCGCACTCGGAAATATTCAAGACAGCCAAAACATAGCCATCTGCTCAGATAGTCAGGCGGTTATTAAGGCACTTAACTCTGCGAAGATAGCCTCTAAGCTTGTCAAATGCTGTGAGGAGACGCTAAACAATCTTGGTAGAAAGCACTCAATCACACTAATTTGGGTGCCTGGACATACAAATATAGGTGGGAATGAGCTGGCAGATGAGTTGGCCAGAAAAGGGGCCTCTATGGACACCTCCTATGAGGAGCGCGTCACGTTCCGATGTCAACTGTCAAGGGACAGATTTCCTTGCATTATCTTACGATTGCAGGCGGTTACTGGCGAAACATAAGAACTTGTGCCATATCACGGAAGTTATGGCCATCATGACTGGAAAAGGACGTCCGAGATTCTAACAAGACCGCGGAAGGATATCGCCAGACTTACAGCAGTTATTACGGGCCATTGACCAATAGGGGACCATGCGGCCAGGTTGGGTATACCTCACAACTCGCATTGTCGTAGTTGCGATAACGCAAATGAGAGAGAAACTCTAACTCACTTTCTCTGCAAATGCCCAGGTCTCGCTAGATCCCGCTATCGAACGCTCGGTCGTGCATTTTTTGATAGTCTAGAGGATGCGTCAGAGGCGAAAATAGGGGAGCTGCTTCAGTTCCTCAATTGTACTGCGTGGCTCTAGACGCCTCTCCACTCATGACATTTAACATTCTGTAACCTTCTTCTTTATTAGTTTAACGGAATATGTGGTTTCAAAACGGCGCCTTCTGCGCTAATTGGGGTTTTGGTCTGCTTTACCTAAGCCACCACTTTTACCTACCTACCCTACCCTGTAAATCATATGTTGGTTATCTTTTTCTAAATGCCACAAGGGAAAATACATAACAATATCCCTGGTGTTAACTTAGGTCTAATGAGCAGTTCGGGAAAACACATTTGTTCATGATCGTAAAACTGACGAAATCATTTTATGGACGCTACTAAAAATATGGGACGATCGTATACCATAACTTATACACTACACTTTACGTCTTTGGAATATCGAGTTATACAGTAAAATCGAGCGCGTACCGTACACAAAAAAAGGGTACGACAATTTTCAACTGACAATCGAGACATGACCCGACTATTTAGGCTGCAACGTTTAACGTACGTAAAATACACCTACGCTTACTGGGTACATGCAAAATTGTAGTACATAATTACATACATATACTGTTTCGTTACGTCACACAAGAAACAAGAAACAAATACTGACTTATGCTCTCTGCTGCAAGGAAAAGGATATTTTGAGATAAACAACTCACGAAAAGTTTGTCCCTATTCAAGTGACTGGGAGTGTACAGTTACAATAAAAATTTCCAGAAATCAGTTTTCGAAAATCGCATTCATTAGTACTTTTTAATATTTGTTACAATAAGTAAACAAAATCAACGAAAAATGCTACTCCGAGTAAGAAGAATCTTAGACGAACCGAAAACGAGACCGAGGCTAATTTCGGGCGCGGCCGAAATTTGGATACCCTTCGCTCCCCTCCGGCTAAACGTTTTTTTCCGGCATACCTACGACTTGTATATAATTCCCCTCTCCACCATTCTTTTCCTTCCATCTTCACAAAAGTTCCGTTGCGTCGACAAAACAATATTTGTGTGGGGTTTGGTTGGAATAAATGGGCAAATAAAAATATTTACTCAGAAAATTTTATTGGGGGATACGGGAGCATGGCCCCATAGTACGATTCCATTTGTTTTGACCTTTTTGTTGTTTTGATAACGACACATTAATTCAAGCTTTTGTGAAATTGGTGTAAAAAATGTTTTTTAGAAGAACCAAAATAGGGGGGGGGGGAATTACTTCTCATTCAATAAAAAAAAAGAATAATTATAAAATGGCGGGGGGGTCGGTTTGTATGGAAGCCCATGACCCGATTTGATCCATTCTTACATATCTGTTGTGCCATCAATAGAAATACATTTGGGTGAAATTTGGTTGAAATTAGTGCACAAACAAAAATGTTTTTCTTAGTACAACCTAATTTGGGGAGTTGGGTTTGCATGACAGCCCCATGACCCCATTGTCCGATTTTGCCGATTCAACCATACAAACTGCCTGCAGCAAAAAGAAGCATTTGTGCAAAATTTCAGCTTCATAGCTTTTAAATTGGCCGAGTATAACGCGTCGCAACAGTCGAACAGACGGACAGACAGACAGACGGACAGACGGACATCGCCCAGTCGACTCCCCAAGTTATGCTGATCATATTTGTATCCTTTTTATATGGTCGGAGATGCTTCCTCCAATGCGTTACAAACTTCATGACAAAGTTAATAAACCTTTTCACTCTATGAGCGAAGGATATAAAAAGAGCAAAATTTTCGCAGTTTTTAGGCTATATCTCCGATTGCACAACATTTTCAGGACTGCAAATTTGGATGTATAGTGGCTTGTTGGACCCAAATAACGTAACAAAAAATTGAGGTTCCCGGAATTTTTGCAATGTTGGACCACTTTTTTGTAGGATATGATTGGCGTAAGATGCGCCATTGACTGTATAAAATATTGTTGTCTCCTCCCTTTCTGTGCATGATAATTATTCTCCTTCAATTTCACGACCATGACCATTCATTATTAAATTCAACCAAAACCGAAAGCCATTGAAATCATTTATGCATTACGTTATATTATATATTTACAAATAAAATAGTCGAATGTTTCGTCCTTTCTAGAGGGCGCGTGTAGAAGCACGTTTAAAAGGTCATTTTAAATGAAGTTGTCCTATTTAACGTCTGCGGAGATCTTTCTGAGGGTAACTATAAAAAATATCCCGACACTCTTGACTACATTCTAATAATTTCAAGCGTCTCTTTACCACATCCCATGAAGTGAAATTTTAATACAGTACAGAATCCTTATAGAAAAAAAGTCCTTTTAAAATATCCATCAAAGAAATTATAAAAGGCAAAAGTCTACGAAATTCTATTGACCTCGCGTATCTGAAATTCGACCCGATTTTAATGCCGTATTTTATTTTGTCGTAAATATTATCGCACTGACGTCAGTTGTATAGTAGAATATTGTGTGTGTGTGTGTGTGTGTGTGTCTTCATAATCCATCTATCATATAGCAATGCGTTCAGAACAGAAAATTCAATGCATCTTCAAACTCCTGCAATTCATTTTTATTCCCATAACTTTTCCTTACATTACGTATAACGTATCGTATACATATACTATACGCTCAGAGAATAATAGATTTTACGCCATAGCGAGATGTTTCGTTTTTTCGTCCTTAATGACAGATACCATTCACTCGTAGTTTCGAGTAAAAATAAAACAATTAAGAAATGATTTGGTCCCATGGTATGTTTAATGTAACGAAAAGGACACTGGAATATTTAATGTAAAAATATCATTGACATTGACGTATATCGAGAGAGCCGAGGATTCGTTAATGTAATTTGAATTTTAGATGAATGAAAACGTATATTGAATAGGACTATGGGACAATTCCGAGAGTTGTTCTATTTACTTAATGAAACATTCTTTTCCAAAATTTATTATTATTGGTGAAAGAGAAGTTGACCTTGAATCAAAATTGAATTGAATTTGTGAAAGGATAAATTAATCAAAAATAAACGTTGGTCCATTTAAAGGTTTCTGCGAAGTTAGGCAGTAGTCCAGTACAATAGGTTCAAAATAGCCCCAAACCCAAACATCCAAAAAGAAAAGAAATTGTTGATGCCAAATTGTTGAATACACTGCCCAATATATGCAGAAGAAAGTTACACTAATTTGCGCCATGGGTTAAGGGGGGAGGGGGTGGCAAAGGGGAGAAAATTCAGCTTTTTGCAAATATCTGGAAAACTAGGAATCTGACCTTAAAGTGTCCTGAGAACGAAACAAACTACACAAAATTACCTTTGTAATGATATATAACAGTCTAGACGTTTTCTCGGAAAATTATACCCTAGACCCAAAAGTATATAGAGAATTTCCATTTTTTGAGTTTTACATTTCACACTGTAACTCTTGATAGAATAGACCTAGGGTGACAGGATCTTGTTCATTATATTACCAACAAAATTTACTTGATTTGAACCAAAAATTAGAGTGCTCCGACCATTGACGCCCCTCTCACTCCTCCTAACATTTTTCAAAAAAGCATGCCCGTAGCTTCTTTTCAAATTGAGCCAACCAGATGAAATTTGGTGGGATGCCTATTCTAAGCCCCATTATGCTCCTTACCAAAAATTATTACCATCTGATCAAAACTAAGGGTACCCCCCACACAAACTGAACCAAAATTCTAACAAATTTTACATTTTTTCACTTCTAAATTCTATCTAAAATGGAAAAATAAAATTTATCTCTTAAAACGTCATTATAACAGTTAATTGTAGTCTTCTGAATGTATGTTCAAAAGTTTGCATCAAAGCGTACACTACAAGTATCAACAAATTGGGTTTGAAGGTCATTGGTACTAGTTCTAAGGCTATTTCCGAATATATCGAGTAACGTGTACTAGCAACCTTCAAACCCGATTTTTCGTACTTGTAAGGCACGCTCTAGTACAAACTTTTGAATATACATTTAGAAGACTACAATTAACTGTTATAATGACGTTCTAAGAGATAAATGTTATTTTTCCATTTTAGATAGAATTTAGAAGTGAAAAAATGTGAAATTTGTTAGAATTTTGTTTTACTTTGTATGGGGGGTACCCTTAGTTTTGATCGGATGGTAATAATTTTTGGTAAGGAGCATAATGGGGTTGAGACTAGGCACCCCACCAAATTTGATCTGGTTGGCTCAATTTGAAAAGAAGCTACGGGCATGCTTTTTTGAAAAATGTTAGGAGGAGTGAGGGGGGCGTCAATGGTCGGAGCACTTCAATTTTTGGTACAAACCAAATAAATTTTGTAAGTAATATAATGAACAAGATCCTGTCACCCTAGGTCTATTCTATCAAAAGTTACAGTGCGAAATGTAAAACTCAAAAAATGGAAATTCTCTATATACTTTTGGGTCTAGGGTATAATTTTCCGAGAAAACGTCTAGAGTGCTATATATCATTACAAAGGTAATTTTGTGTAGTTTGTTTCGTTCTCAGGACATTTTAAGGTCAGATTCATAGTTTTCCAGATATTTGCAAAAAACTGGATTTTCTCCCCTTTGCAACCCCCTCCCCCCTTAACCCATGGCGCAAATTAGTGTAACTTTCTTCTGTGTATATTGGGCAGTGTATTCAACAATTTGGCATCAAAAATTTCTTTTCTTTTTGGATGTTTGGGTTTTGAGCTATCTGTACTAGACTACAGTGAGAATATTTGGTTTTGGTTTGTCAGTTTTCGGGGAAATAAAATATACAGATTGGTTGGTTGGTTGTTAAAAGTGGTCGCTAAAGGCGAGACATGCCCAGAGCCCAATTAGCACGAAAAGTGCCGTTTTGAGACCACAGAACTCTGTTAAGCTATTTAAAAGATGGAAGTTCCAGGAAATAGAAATTTGGTGTAGAGACGCACCTAGAGCCATTTAGAGAAGTTAAGGATGTAAAGCAGCTCCCCTATTTTCGCCTCCGACGCATCCTCTAGGTGGCCAAAAAGCGGACATCCCAGCGATTGGCAACGGGAGACCTGGGCATTCGCATAGAAAGTGAAACAGAGTTTCTCTTTCATTTGCATTGTGGGGAATACGCAGCCTGGCTGCATGGTCCTCTATTGCCCAATGTCCAGTAATTACCGCTGTAATATCTTTACGCGGCCTGGTTAGAATCTCGGATGTTCTTTTCCGGTCATAGGATGGCCAAAGCTTCCTTGATATTACACAAGTTTTAAGGTTCCGCCAATTACGATTAGCTCTCGCGAAATAATGAGAGGAGATTTTTCTTCTGACAGCTGCCATCGCTCCGCATGAGAACTGTGCAGAGTTGCCCCTAGTTTGACCAAAGTAGGATGACTGTGGACTGTGCGCCGTCCTTCACGATTGTTCAGTGTTTCTCTACAGGTTTTTACGAGCTTGGAAGACATTCCTACAGATTTCAATGCCACGATAGCCGCCTGACTATCGGAACAGATGGCTATGTTTTTGTTGTCTTGTATGTTTCCGAGTCGGTGACATGCTTTCAGGAATGCAAACAATTGAGCCTGGAAAATGCTGGCATAATTAGGCAGACGGTAAGATTCGGAGATATTGAGTGTGCCACAGAAGACTCCTGCACCCACGCCACAGTCCATTTTGAATCCATCTGTAAAAAGGCTCTCCCTTCGTATTGTCACTCTCCATCCATTGGCTCCTGGTGGGAAACCTGACATCGAAGTTATTCCTGAATCTTAGTGTAGTCACGGCATAGTCCGTTATAGCATCGATCGTATCTTGTGACAGTTGGTTGAGAATATCACAATGGCCATATGGCTTCCAGTTACCCGAATCTTTGAGCCTGATCGCACTACATGCACTATAGATTGGAGATTTGACAATTTTGACAAGCATTGGCGATAAATGTAATTCCGATAATGCTGATTTTTATTTTTTTTAGCTTTGCGACAGTGTACCAGTTCCTATTCTTCCAACAAGGGCGGAGTAGTAGCTATTGCAACGAACCAGTTAAAATTATTCTCATCTTTTGTTGGTGACATTTTCCTATGTTGATAATTTTAATAAGAAAAAGATGCGTGTACGTGTACATAATATGCCACAAAGTAAATTTTTTTCAACAATCCATTCATAAAAGACTTACTTTTCCCAACCGCTAATTGACTATTCCGCATTCGTCTCATATATTCCGTTCTTTTTCGCTGCTGTATTTCTTTCATGCTTTTCCAATCATAGTCAGACATATCAACTCATCGACAGACAGACAGGTTTAGGTAAGGTACGACACGGTACCTTACCTCATGCGTTGAAGTGCGATTAAAAAACGCATGCCATAAATGACTTCCCATCTCTTTAATAGAAATGACATTGTGTAATGCAATTACAGTTATATTACTTCATTACAAGTCATCACATCACTTGTCTCACATGCATGGCTGATATATGACACGATACCCGCATAGATGGCCATCACATCATCATGCAAGCAAACCAAGCAGGCAGTCTTACCTATAGGATACCTCCTCATACCACTCTATGTCGACGTAACAAATATGTAGTGTGATAATAATTATTTTTATAAGAAAAGAAAAAAAGATGGCAAGTAGCAATGCACGGAGACGGATACGTTGTGCGATAATAATTACAGGAAATGCGATTAAGTTTCAATAATATAAAAAATATTAAATTCAATAGAGTAAAAATCGGAGAGAACTAAAAAATAGGAGACGTATAATCGAAAGTCGAAGACATTCACTTTTTAAAGATATGTACATAAATTTGCCATGGGAGAGATATTCGATGTCTAGGATAGATATGGTTTAAAAAAACATATGGACGTATAAGATTGACATCTGTGTACCAGTTTTCATAAATTCGGTTGAAAGGGTTTGCAAAGTAGGGTAATTTTTGACAGGAAATGGGAAAAAAAATCATTTCTAAGTTTTGAAGATATAGCTAAGTAGGTACACTCGGTATGCAGACTACCCTCAAAGAAACCCTCATATCAATATCACGAGAGAGAGATTACTCTTGATATTCTCTGAATGACCTACAAATGTATAGTACAGTAAAACCTCCATAAGTTGACTACCCAAGGGCGGACAATTTTTGGTCAAGATAGAGAGTGTGGTCAACTTACAGAGACTAATTTAATATTATGTTGAAGGTAAAAGGGCGGAAAAAAGATGGTCAATTTAAAGAGGTGGTCACGTTATAGAGTGGTCAACTTAGGGAGGTTCTACTGTATTTAAAAAACTACACTGCAAAAAATATATAACTTAATTTATAACTCAAGAACGGCTGGACCGATTTCCATGATTTTTTGTTTGTTGGATTAGTCTCTGACCGGAATAGCAGAATAACTATTAAAACAAGCGAAAAATTCACAATGAGCAAAAATTAACAATAGGTTATTTTTCGCCTATTTCTGCGCGTACCTATTTCTTTAACATATCAGGGGATTTCAGTGAATTTGCTATATAGGATTGGCCTGTACCCAAACTAACCGGACAACTATTGAGATACGAAAAATTCACAATGGGTACAATTATGAAGACAATTCTATTTCACATACTTCTCTCTTGAACTAATTACAGAATTTCAGTAAGTTGATCCCACCGGATAGGTCTACACCATTGAAATAAGCAGAAAATTCACAAAAAGCAACAATTCACAATACGTTTTTTTTTCGCATATTTTTGTTTATATTTCTTGAACGTCTTAGCGGATTTTTGCCGAATTGTTCCTCTCCCTAATTATACCCTTCGCTCATAGAGTGAAAGGGTATATTAACTTTGTCATGAAGTTTGTAACGCATTAAAGGAAGCATCTCCGACCATATAAAAAGTATACATATATGATCAGCGTGACTTGGGGAGTCGATTGGAGCATGTCCGTCTGTCTGTCTGTCTGTCTGTCTGTCTGTCTGTCTGTCTGTCTGTCTGTTGCGACGCGTTTTACTCGGCGGGTATTGAAGCTAGCAAGCTGAAATTTTGCACACGTGCTTCTTATTGTTGCAGGCTGTTTGTATGTTTGATTCACCCAAATTGGATCACTGGGTCATGGGGCTGCCATACAAACCTAGCTCCCCAATATGAGTTCTTCTAAGAAAAACTTTTTTATTTGTGTACCAATTTCAACCAAATTTCACACAAATGTGTTTCTATAGATAACACAAAATATATGCAAGAATGGATCGAATCGGACTATGCGGTCATGGGGCTGCCATACAAACTTAACCCCCCAAATTAGGTTCTTATAAGAAAAACTTTTTTATTTGCACCAATTTCAACGAAATTTCACACAAATGTATTTCTATTGTTGACACAAAACATACGTAAGATTGAATCAAATCGGACCATGGGATCATGGGGCTGCCATACAAACCAAACCATCCATATTGGTTCTTACCCATTATTTGCGGGTGTGTCGAAAACGAAACATATAATGAAACTAATAATGTAGTGCTTGTACGACACGCAACGAATCGACAGCTATTTTAAACTAAAAATCAATGTCCACTTTACATATAAAAACCCATAAAATTTTCAATCACAACATTTTTGACTATTTGCGAAAGCGACAAAAACACCTGTTTCGCAAATTTTTGAAATCCTCAAACAAAATCGCTAAATTTCAGAAAATGCTAATAGAATTCATGAAATATCCCCTGGATAAGTAAATTAGAACTATTTTCTTTGTACTGGTCAAAAATTATTTCAAGCGGGTAACGCAAAGTACTCAGAAAATGCATTTACAAAAAATGTTGCGAAAACGACACATCCGCGCATTACCAGCGTTATAGCATCAAGTACATTATGTGATTCTTGAAACTGGGATTTGTTATTTTCATAATTGAGTTGGAAATCAATGTATGAAAAGCACTCTAACGACATTCCGATACAAGTAAAGTGTCGATACTTCTGTTTCGATACCAAAGAATTCTGGTATCGATACTTTTCTTTCTATTTTACTCGGTATCGAAACGATTCGATTCAAGTAACCAGATGAGTACTTTTTGAATCTTTGGTATCTGCCCATACACCTCCTCCTCTCACGTTTGAATACTCCATTATTTTTGGAGGCTATATCTTAGTATGCGGGCAGCTAATATATTCTATATCCTATTCCCAGTGATTCCCAATGTAAACCATCGCAGGCATCAGGCATCGCAGACAATAAATATATTGTTTCCAAATAATGTGGAAAATAAGGCTGTTTTTTCGAAATAATATGAAAATATGAAAACAAGATTTTTCAAATGAATGAATGCTTTTTTGCATAACCTACTAACCTCCCGGACGTAAATAAAGTATATTAAGTAGACTCTTGACTCGATAATACGGATCAATTATTGCAAGGGGTAATCCGGACCATCGGAACATACGGTTTAGCGGAATCACTTTTTTTTCTGAGGAAAAAACAGTCCAAATAAATAAATAAGAGGAACAAAAGCCGATAAATGTATTATTTCTTTGAAATTAGTCAGCATCATGTCATTTGCCAAACCGTCCCGTAAAAAAGTACGAGACCAAATTTACCATTTCACCCTGAAAATCTCAAATATCCGGACTTCTTCCCAGTACCGTATAGTCCCATGTGGGGCCATGGTGCGTTAACTCAGCCGTTTACAGACAACTTCGAGTCAACGTTACATTGGATATCATTTCGGAGTGTAAGTGTATATAATGCTGCAAGCACTATAATTTCCTATCCGCACATGTACGGAATTTTTGGACCACGCCGAGATTCGATCTCCGGACCTCTAGATTACTAGCATCGTAGAATGAGACCCAACCAAGTAAGCCACAGAGCGTGGTATAAATATCCGGACTATAGGGTCAAAATTGGTGCCGAAATCCGGACTATAGAATACGTAGGGGAAACATTTAGTGGTCCGGATTAGCGTGATATCCGGATTAAAGGAGATCCGGATTACCGAGTCAAGGCTGTATAATAAAATATTCACTCCCATTTATTTTCATTATGTAAACCATTTTTCTCAAGAAAGTAGATAAGATTTTCCCTTGCAAATTTTGTGTCGCTGTAGTGCGGGTGTGTCGTTTTTGACACATGTCCTGGAAAGGACCCCTGAGGTCATACGAAAAAAATAGTTACAAATTCTGAATCTAGGATCGTAGAGAACATGTTACACCAATTTTCATCAAATAATTCCCATTGGATCAATACCCGCAAATAATGGGTTAAGAAACATTTTTTACACCAATTTCACAAAACCTTGAATTAATGTGTCTTTATCAAAGCAACTCAAAAGTTCAAAACGAATGGAATCGTACTGTGGGGTCATGCTCCGGCAACCTCAATAAAATTTTCCGAGTAAATATTTTTATTTGTCCACTTATTTCAACCAAGCCCAAAACTTTTGTCAAAACGGAAGAAAAAGAATGAGGAGGGGGATTAAATACAAGTCATAGGTACGCCCGAAAAAAACTTTTAGCCCAAGCGAAGGGTATCCAAATTTCGGCCGCGCCCGAAATTAGCCTCGGCCCCGGGGGTTGGCGAGCGAAGCGAGCAGGGGGCGAAGCCCCCTTGTTATCAGAATAATATTGAAACAGGCGAAAAATTCACAATGAGCAAAATTATAAAGAATTGTTTGCAACTGATTCCAGCGGATTTAAAAATGAAAATTCACAAAGAATAATTATTTTAAACAGTTCTTTTTATACCCTTCATGGGGCTGCCATACAAACCTAGCCCCCCAAATTTAAGTTCTTCTAGGAAAAACTTTTTTATTTGTGCACCAATTTCAACCAAATTCCACACAAATGTGTTTCTCTTGATGACACAAAACAAATCTAAGAATTGATCAAATCGGACCATGGGGTCATGGGGCTGCCATACAAACCTAACCCCCCAAATTAGGTTCTTCTTCTTCTTCTTCTTCTTTTTGCGCGCAGAGCGCGAACGGTGGGTTGGCGAGCGTAGCGAGCTGGAGGCGAAGCCCCCCTAATTTTCAAATACTTTTGCCTATATATCTTGAACGAATTTGCAGATATGAGCAAATTTGCATCACCGGATTGGAATCTTCCCCGAATAGCATGTTATGTATCGAAACATGTAGAAAATTCACAATCAACAAAATTATGAAGACTGTTTTTTCACATATTTTTACATTTATCCCCCGATAAGCAGATTTGTAACGCCGAATCGGTCCCTACTCCAAGTAACAAGATAATAAGATTCGCAATGGGAAAATTTTTCACAGCAGCGGCTTTCCTGATCCTTTCGCCAACATTTTTGGAATGGTTTTGTGGATTGCGGTAAATTTCCTCCACTGGATTGGTCTCTACACAGAATAGTTAAATAGCTGCGTAAACTTGCAAAAAAAATAAAATTAGCACATTTACTACATATTTTGCAAATATGTACTTTTGTCTATATCTCCTTAGAAAAAGGTATGATTTCAGTAAATTTGCCGAACCGGATTGGTGTCCACCCAGGTTAGCGTATTTTGTATATTTTCCTCTTTTTTTTTTCTTTTCCCGAAATAGTCGAAAAACTACTGAAACATGCAAAATCACTTGAACGGATGAGCGGAATTTTGAAGGAAGCTATTTTCCTTCCTATTTCACATTTTTGTTATTAATTCCCTTATATTACTGTAGTAATTGCGGTCGTTACAGGGTTAATATAATTTATGATTTTGTTTTTGATTTTCCTACCTCGCAATTCACAATGAGTTCTTTTCCACATACTTCTGTCCATACATTTCTTGAACGTGTTAGCCGATTTTCGAAGATTTTCCCTTCCGAATTGGTCTTCACCCCGAATAAGGATTGAAAACTTCGGAAAATTCACAATCAACAAAATTATGCAGACAGTTATCATCTTTTCTTAAATTTCTTAAACGAGTTACCGAGTTTCAGTAAGCTTAACCTACATCATCGGTCTGTACGTAGTAGAGGGTAGAATGCAACCCATACCTATCCATTGAACCTAGCGAAAAATTACAATTAGCTAAATTGGTAAAACAGTTGACCCTAACCCCTCTAATGACCACCTCCATTAGCTTATGAAACAGCTGGAAAATTGGCCATGAGAAACATTACGATGGCAATTCAGTTGCGCCTACTTTTGTCAATATCTCTTGATCAGATTGACGTAGTTCAGTAAATTGAACCCCATTATGGATTGGTTTGGAAATGCTGGAAATCTCTTGGAATTTGAATGAATAACCATAAATGAGAGTTTTTTGAAAACTCTTTTTCTTATTCTCTGGGGTTTGATTTCAGCAAACCCCCCTTTAAAGGCAACTGTTTTTCACATTTCTTTGTCTATATCTCCTGACCGGATAAGCGGATTCCCATAAATTTGCCCTTCCAGATTGGTCTCTAGCAGAACAACTATTGAAACATGAGGGAAATTTGCAAAGTTCCTCTTTTTTTAAACTTCCAGATACCTCTGAAAATGATTGCCGGATTAACGAAGAGCAGAAGAAGCATGCAGAAAATTTACAGTAATAAAAATTTTACAGGCAGTTGCCCTTTTTTAGTGACTTCTCTTGAACGGAAAGCAGATGGTTATGAATGTTCACCACATAATTGGAATCTGCCCTAAATAGCGAAATAAACATTCAAATATGTGAAAAATTCACAATGAGTGTAGTTTTCTGAATTTGCCCAACCAGATTGTGTATCCATCATCAACCGAAGGAATTAATCGATTTCGGTGAATTTGTTTCACCTTATCGCTCTCTACCCTAAAAACCGGAATAAGTAGTATTGAAATATGCTGAAAGTTCACAATGCTCCTCACATTCTTTTGTTTATTTCTGCTTAACGATTTAACGGATGTCGGTAAATTAGAGCTATATTTCTTGATCGAATTACCGTATTTCAGTAAATTATACTGAATCCACGGTCCGGAACGGATTTCAGAAACCCTTCCTAATGGCTTACAACCCCATAACAAAGTAGCTCTTGACACATCTGTGAAATTACTAGGGTACCTAATTTTCTCCAATTCGTCTATATCTTTTGAGCGGATTAGCGGTTGCCAGTAATTCTGTCCCCTACCAGCACAAGAAATAGCATCTGCACAATTGACCAAGAGAAAATTATTATCAATGCAACTCTAATTTCTATAAATTCCACAACCACCCATCTGAATCAGTTCTACACCCAATAAAAGAGACTTATCGGGTAATTTGGTTAGGAGTAAAATTATGATGGCAGCCTTTTTTCTCCATAGTTTTTGCCTATCCCTCCTGAATTCGCATTTAGCGCATTTAACAAAATTCTCATTTTCTCCTGTTTTTGCCTATATCTCTTGAACGGAATCTCAGAATTGGTTGCCTACATCGTTGTACGTCTTAAGTCTTCATCGGTAAAGTCGTCCCTTTTTATGCAAAGATTACTCATCTGTTAATGTATTCGAATATCGTAGAATTGTTTTCATTTTACAAGAAATCAGTAAAATTTCCATAAAATGTTGACTTTGCCAACTAACATGACTATTTCTTTAAATATTCGTTTCAAACGACCCCAGATGATCTTGCACGTTCCATTAACACATATAGATACACTTTCCTAAAGTTAAAATATTCGTTTTGAATTTTCCAAACAAACTTTTCACTATTTTCCAATTAATTTTAATATAATCATTTTTCTTTTGAAGTTCATGCCCACGATGCACTTTGCATTGGACTCATCTGCTGCTTTCTCAATAAGTTGAGTTTAAATGTTTTGTTACAGTACTGAACTGATTGAATAATATATAAACGTTGCCGAACTAAGAATAATTCGACAAGGACAATGAAGCACTTTCTACTCGTCTATGCTGTTGTTGAACTGTTAAGAGATAGGAGATAGGACAGACAGTGAAATGTTTTGTGATACGGATTACACCCACGTTGAATACGTTCTTAATGCCAAGGTTGAACGTTCTATGGCGCTTAGGAAATTGATTTGAAAAGGAGCTGCATGCATAGCTGGATTGAAATATTCTAACAGTTACTTTACACGTTTGTAAGATGAAAGTCCCTGCGTAGATGAAATTTCAATGAAGTCACAAAATTAACAAAAATTAAATTGGACGGAAATTGCATACCGTAATTAACTTTACTTCATACCTAATTTACATATATTTTAAATTTATGAAAATACGATATAATTAATGCTTTTAAATAAACTTTACGATGAGATCAGGAAGCATCCAATGATGTTCATTAACTGAAAACTCAGGTACCCTTAAGGTTGAGAGTTGTGTCATTACCTCTTCGTGTTTTTTTTTTCAAAAACTTTGTGCTTCTCTTGATAGAAAAAATCCGAAGTCACCTCACCGCTACACTACTTTATATAATCCATCCATCCATCGCTCTAAAAATTTTAACTCGGCGAAAAGTTTGACAATTACACACGGTAATCGTCAACGCACCATGCTCCTCATAAAGTTAGGGCAAAAAAAATACATCTCGACATTGTTCGCAGCATAGTTCGCGTACATGCAGGCTTATCCGCACTGTTTCCATCCAATATGGGAAACTGGATATTTGTTATATCAATCCTTTTTGCAGCTAGTGAATTTTTCTTTAGCGGACACATCTCCAACTTATGGATTTTTGGTTGATTTCATTTGTTTTTGTAGTAGATGCGGTGCCACAAACAACACCTAAATCCAAAAAACCTAGGTGTTGAAACCTGAATGTTGAATGTTGATTTTTCAAATTTAAATTTTTAATTTTCAATATTCAATTCTCTTTTTGTAATTTTAAACTTTTTATATTCCATATTTCATTTTCGATCTTCCATTTGCCAGAATTTTTCATTCTCAATTTTGCATTATATTTTCAATTTTCCATTTTATTTTCACAATTTTTACATTTCCTTTTTTCATTTGCCATTCTCAATTGTCCATTTTCCAATCTTAATTTTCCAATTTCAATCTTGAATTTTGAAATTTGAATTTTGAAATTTTGATTATTGAATTTTCAATTTGCAATTTTCGATTTCCAATTCTGAATTTTTAATTTTCGATTTTCGGTTTTCAATTTTCGATTTTCACTATTAAAATTTCAATTTCGGTTTTACATCTTCCATTTTCAATTTTTAGTTGGGCAAGGGAAACGCATTATTTTGTTCATTTGACCAGTTTAAAATCGGGTTACTCGCTTAAGCTTTTCACTGAAATAAATGCCGTTTATTGAAGAATTTGATAGCCTATGCCACAGTTAAAAAAATAAAATAAATAACAGGCGCGTCAATCCAACGTTGGACTAAGGCCGCAGGATGTGTTAGTGACATCCTATTTCCAAGATCTTATCTGCTTTTTGTTGAGGTAATGATGAGATCAGCATCACGCTCAGCAGTGTTATTTATCCCCATAAATGGGTACTCGTTTAACATCTGAGTGAGATCATAGTCCGTCACAAGCTCGTGAGTTCGAAAAACACTATGATCCACGATGAGAACCGAACTCATGGCCCTGTGCACCGAAGGTGCGCGCAATAATCGCTAGACCAGCTAGACTACAATACAATGGGAAAGCTTTCTGAAAATCGTGTTTGTCTTCTCTGTACGATAAGACTAACCATTCGAAAAGAGTTTTGAGAAATCGGGCCTAAATTTTGCCAAAATTACGCAGTGTACTTGGTGTATTTTCGCATATTTTGAATCGGTAAAAACGCGTCAAGGAACCGGTTTGGTCTGGGCTGACCGGTAATTTCGACACTGGCGCATTGGGATCTATCATACGAACGTAAATTTAATTGGGTGAATTTTCCAAATCTTACCAAAATTACGCAGTTTATATTGTGTACTTGGTGTATTTTTGCTTATTTTGAATCGGTAAAAATGAGTCAAGTAACCGGTTTGGTATGGGCTGACCAGTAGAGATCTAACACTTAATACAAATCCAGCCTGGTTACTTAATCTTGAATTAAATAAATAAATAGGTATGATAAAAAATACATTTTTTACGAAGGAATTTCAATACTTTGAACCGGTTAAAACCGTTCTAGGAACTGGTTCAGAGCGGTCAGCCCACTATGTTTCGATACGGTTAAGCGAGATCTATCGATTGAACATAAATTCAGCCGGTTACCTTATGAGGAAGGTAGAGGAAATTTTTTTGCAGCTTTGAGGCGGTCAGCATAGGTGAAGGAACCGCTAAAATTTGGGCTGACCGGCACTTTCGGCATGTGGAAGTCGAGATCTAACATATATACATAAATTCAGCCGGTTACCTTATGAGGAAGATTGAACCTCAAAATTAGCACACAAATTGCGTAATTTCCCTAACATGGAACCGCTAAATTTTGGGCTGACCAGCAGTTTTGAACAGAAGCGGTGATGAACGACCACCTGTACACATTTTCAGCCGGTTACTTTATGAGGAAGGGGTACCTGCCTCTCGTACTATTAGCAAGATGAGTTTTAGATTCCAGACACTACACCGACTCCAGAAGAATTAACCCTCAGCTACACTCGCTATTTTTGGCCTACACATATACACTCGTGGGGGACCCAGGTCCCCCATTACCAAATGTGATTTTTAATATATTTAATTTAGGAATGTGTAGAATCGTAACAGTCTTTAGCACGAAATACTTAGACGTTGGTAGGACAAAGCTAACAGTGTGTCCCGGAGATTTATTTTGACTTATTTTGTCCCATTCTCCCTGTAATGCAGCTTTAAGCTGCTCCCTATTGCTGTACGATCTATTTAGCATTTTACGCCCTATAGTTCTTCCCACAAATGTTCGATAACATTTAAATCTGGGCTGTGGGCTGGTGTTTTTATTACCTTAGGACAGTTTTACAGGAGCCAGGTCCTGGCTATGAGTGATGTATGCTCCAGGTCACTGTCCTGATAAAACTTAAAATTTTCTGCAATGCACAACTTCTGCGCACTCTCCTTAACATTTTTCTTTAAAATATCTGCATACATGTTCTTGTCCATGATGCCATCTATAAAATGCAGATTTCCAACCCTTAAAGCTGCCACGCACCCGCAAACCATCACTGATGAGCCCCCGCGCTTTACTATTTTCTTCGTGTTTTTTTGGGCAAAAAATTCTGTGTTGGGATTACGCCAGACATATATCGACGACCATCGGAACCGAACATATTGAATTTACTTTCAGTAAAGAGAACCTGTAAAACATTACTTGCGATAGTTTTTCCAACATGGAAAACCATGGAAGCCTTTTGAAGTGTATTCTCGTGCGAATTGTAGCCTGCCTTGACGGTTCTTCCTGCTAATGAATGGACCATTTCAGACTATACGAAAACGACCGTACGATCAAGCTTTTACAAAAACAAACAGCATGGATAATCGTATGTACGTACGCGTCATACGACCGATAAACATTTGTTTATTAATAAACGGACGGCGAGAGCTTTTGTAGTGGCCAGCAGACAAGCATTATGCAATTCAGATTGTAAGAACGATGGTTCTTGTCTTGCAAGTTTACCCGTCCGGTTTCGTCTTACAATTTGAATTCAGCCATTGGCTTCTTCCGCGCTACTCGGCCATTAAAATTATTTTTCCGTAATACACGTCTAACCGTTTCTGCATTAACTTCTTTACTATAATTGCCTTTGAGAATTCTAGCAAGTTTCGGGGCAGAAAGAAAGGCATCCTTCTGAATCTCACGTATTATAACCTTTTCGTCTCTTGAGCTGAGCTTCTTCATTACTGACGGGCGCTGTTTATTTGCTAATCTACCAGCTTCCCTGTAGCGTCGGATGATATCGTGGACTGTCGACTTGCTTTTGCCACCAAATTCGCAATATTACACGCTCGGTCTTTCCGTTAAAAAAATTATGAACAACAAATTTTCGTTTCTCTAATGTAGACTGTTTAACAGTACGTGGCATGGTTTCAAATTTTGAAATATTGTCTCCCGATGACAACTTATGCTAAACTGAAGACTTTCTATCCACTAAACAAAGTAATACTCAAAAGTAACGGTTAATCGAAAGTAATTTTTGTTATTATTTGCATTTGCCCGACTTACAGTGTGATCGTATTTCTTATGATAGTATGCAATATGAGCTTCCAGTACCGTTATATGCAATTTTTATAATTTCAGTACTAATTAATTTTGTAGAGTACTAAACAACATACATAGTAGACCAATCCATAATGAATGCAAAAAATTTTTGTGAACCTAACGGGAACCGTTAGGGCTCTAGTACACAGTCATATTTGGTCATAATTGTATTATAAAATATGCTTAAGCCTACTTGATTTCGTTTAATGCACGTCTAAAAATTTATACTGAATGAGTCGAGTAGGCTTAGGCATATAACATACATATTATAAATACGACTGTGTAATGGAGGCCTTAGTAAAGTTTTTATAATAGTTTGCCCGACTTTGGATGTGAGTCACTGTATATATACAATTTGGCCAACAATTTTTCGTGATACTTTTGATTAGATCTAATGCCAGATTATGTATATAAACAAACACCCGATGAATGTTTCAAGACGCTTGTCTCGTTTAACACGTGTACTTTGTTTATGAGTCATACGTGTACATAGCGTTTTTCCACGTCCACGTATATGAGTCACATGTGACTCATGAAAGAAAAAAACAAAGGCTTTTGGGAAGAAAGACGTGGTAATGTCGAAGAGCAATAGTCAGATTTGAAATCTAGTTAGAGTAGTGGTTAGTGCGTTCACTTTCGGTCTGGGATTTGAGTCTCACCGTGAGCGTTAATATCTGTAGAATGTCGTCGTGACTGTTGTGCAAATTTGGTCAATTATCCTTCGGATGTGATGTTTAGTTGGATAAAACATATTTTTTTCTGGTATTGTTTTTTTTTAATATTTGTAAATATGATGCCTGCAAAGTTAAAATACAAGTAGTACCTTCAAAATGCCTTATCTAAGACATGAATAAATCCAAAATAAATCATATTTTATGTACCACTGGTGGGTGCATGCAATACATTGCAACATGTTTGAGTCAATTCGAAACAATTTCTCCTTTTTGCTCTAAGATATCCATATGACTCTGCCAATTTTCGCAACCCTTCTCTTCATACCAGTACAGATAAGGTTTCTATTTTTAATTTAATGTCATCCTCTTCTAGAAGAACGCTTCTTAGTGCATGTTCTAAGCTACGTCCGTCGTCCCTGTAAAATCTGTAAATTTATTTGGAACGCCAATAAATACTAAATTTATCTAATTATGAACTCGTACATGCATCCTACACAATATTCTCAATTGGACGCCGGCCACGACATCATGCTGTAACATTTTCAAAATCATATCTATACATAGTCTATCAAAAGAATCATTTTGTTTCTTTTTCTGCCGCCTTTGGTGGTTAAGTGAACATTTTAAATGCTCAACATGTCACCGCAGACGTTTAGTAGATGTGCATTTTGCACGCATGATTACAATAATCGCGATTTTATGCAATTGTTGGATTTTCATCATTACCATGATCATCGTATGATTTGACGACATAGCATGTACGACGACGTGTATGCACATTTACAAGTGCATTTGACAATGTTGTGCGTTAGATGTTGACATACTTTGCATTATTGAAAGAACAATTATTGCAACAAAGATTTTTTTCTAAATTAAAGTGATGTCATGATCATAGGTGTAGTATTTTTTTTAACAGAAAAAAACATTAAAAATTGAAGAATTTTGTTTTGAATCGATACAAAGTCCTTAAACAAAAACATACACATAAGTAAATATGTAGGTAGCTTAGAAAAAGCATAGTAACCCATGCCATGCGTTAGTCCAGAGTAGCCATCAGAAAATAAAAATGGCACCGTTTTCACACTATTGCAGTTCACAGTATGCGTGAAAATTTTATTCAAACGTCAATTTTTTGTTTCCAATTGAGAATATAAAATCAGCGTTATATTTATTACTCTCTTAAAATGCCAACGTGATATTTAACCCTTCCGTTGGCGTATAGATCCAGACAGACCATTGGTACTATATCTTGATGAAAAATATCGTTTAACAATATTTTCCACCCCTTTCCATATATATTTCAAAGGAACCGACGCCGACGGCCACAAATGCGATCAAACGTTCGGCGAAATGTAAACTTCAATGTATTTCATTGAACGCACATTTAGATATTTTATGTACTACTTAATATTATAGTTTTGTATTGAATGCATTCGTCAAGAATGCCAACCTAATAAAATTTTATGTCAGTTCTTCCTGTTCCGACCGTTCGACGAGAGAGCACGATACATCAATCACTCTGACAATAAAAGTTAATTAATCAATTGGAATCGGCTGTTTTGTTATCCAAAAACAGTACAAGTGGCGACGGACGAGGCAAAAATAAATATTGCAAAGCACGTATTTTCGCAAAAATGTCGGACGGTGAAGGAGTTGGAGCAGTAGGAGCAGCCGCAGGACCTTCGAGACAAGCAGGACCTTCGAGGCAAGCAGAATCGTCGAGGCAAGCAGAAGTCGTTGGAACAAGTGGATCAGCATCAGCTCGCATAGGGATGCTGCGGGAATTCGACCATTTCACCAACGATTGGCCACTTTACAAGAAAAGGTTGTTGCAGTTTATATCAGCAAACGAAATCTCCTCTGATGCGAAAAAAGTGGCGATATTGTTAACAATGTGCTCCGAAAACACCTACAAGCTGCTGGTGGATTTGTGTCATCCAATGGAGCCGGATTGCCTAAGATTCAAAGATTTATTAGAGGTAATGGATTACATTTAAAACCAGCTCTTTCGAGTTTTGTAGAGCGGCAAAAGTTTTACGGCGCAAAAATGAAATCGGAGCAGTCGATCCAAGAGTGGGAGCGCGAGGTACGGCGATTGGCTGTCACTTGCGAATTTGGCTCCGCGTTCTAAGGGACAAATTTGCGATAGGCCTAAGGGACGGAATCATCAAGGACAAAATGTTCGCACAGAAAGCCGAAGGTCTCACATTTGAGAAGGCGGTGGCAGTAGCACTCGAAACAGAAGCGGCAGTATTATCGGTCAAGGGAAGCTATGTCGAAAATGTGCACAAAATTAAATTTAAACCGGTAAGTTCCAACTCATCGAAAAGTGAATGTAAATCGTGCGGATACTCAAATCACTCCTCGGCAAAGTGCAAATATCGGAGTTGCATTTGCAATAATTGTGGAAAAAAAGGCCACATACAACTAGGATGCAAATCAGCTAAAAATAGTAAAATTTAAAAAAAGTTAAACTCAAATAATAATTATATGCAAGCATTGCCGGAGAGTGATAGTGAATTGTTTGTAATTAAGTCCCAAAGTTCAATAGAACCAATTTGTGTACCTGTTTACATAAATGATGTAGAATTGAAAGCTGAATTAGATAGCGGGGCGGCAATAAGCTGCATTAGTTTGAATTTATATAATAGCACGTTCAGTGACGTTAAAATGTGTCAAACACAAACGCGGTTAGTCGGTTACAATGGAATGAATATATCACCTGTATGTCAATGTCGATTAAAAGTAAAATATCGGGATATTTTAAAGCCATTAGTGTTTTACATTATCAAAAATGGTGCTTTGCCGTTATTGGGACGTGATTTCATGAAAAGCTTCAATGTAAATTTTAATCTGAATAGAGTAGAAAAGTCCGAACTAGAAATCATAAGGAGCTATCCAGAAGTGTTTACAAAGACAATAGGCAGGTACAAGTACGCGAAAACGAAATTATATTTGTCAAAAGATGCAGTACCGAAATATTTTACACCGAGAGCTTTGCCGTTTAGTTTGAAAAAGAAAGTGGAAGACGAACTTATGAACTTAGAACGAATGGGAATTTTAAAGAAGGTAAAGGTTTCTAATTGGGGAACACCCATTGTTCCTATCCTAAAGCCGGACGGATCCGTAAGGATATGTGATGACTACAAGGTCACACTCAATCCTTCATTAGTACAAGAACGACATGCGATTCCCCGAATTGGAGATTGGTTCGAAAAATTATCAGGTAGTTGCATATTTTCCAAAATTGATTTAGCATCTGCGTATCAGCAAATAGAATTAGAAGAGAATAGCCAGGAGTTGACAACTATCTCCACCCATTTAGGGCTATTCTGCTATACCAGATGTCCTTATGGCATTAAAACTCTCCCTGCAATGTTTCAAAGAAACATTGAAGGTGTATTAGCCGGGATAAAAGGTGTCGCTGTGTTCTTGGATGATATCCTTATAGGTGGTGGATCTATGAAGGAGCACGTGAGGATTTTAAGTTATCCCGATTAAAGAAGGCGGGACTAACAGTTAAAAGTTCAAAGTGTGAATTTTTTAAAGATTCTGTTCGTTATCTGGGTTTTGTGATTAGCAAAAATGGATTGCAGACATGTCCCGACAAAGTTCGTGCAATAGCAGAAGTGAAAGCACCCGAAAATATAACCCAACTGCAATCGTTTTTAGGTATGCTCAATTACAACAGAAAATTCTTGCCAAATATCGCCGAAATGCTGAGCCCTTTATATTATCTTCTGAAGAAGGATGTTACTTGGAAGTGGACAGCTAAATGTCAAGATGTTTTCGAACAGATATAAGATCGGTTGTTACACTCAAATGTACTAGCACACTATAATCCGGAACTTCCCTTGCAATTGTCGGTAGATGCTAGCTGTTATGGTTTAGGAGCTATATTGTCTCATATTTATGAAGATGGCAGTATGAGACCAATTGCATATGCGTCAAGAGTTCTCAGCGAAGCGGAAAAAAGATACAGCCAAGTAGAAAAGGAGGCATTGGCAATATACTTTGGCGTAAAATATTTCCATCGATATTCGTACGGGAGGAAATTTGTTTTGCATACTGACTGCAAGCCCCTTACCTCTATTTTTGGAAGTAAGACTGGGATTCCCTAAATGGCGGCGCATCGCTTACAGCGTTATGCTCTTTTCTTATCTGGTTACAATTTTGATATAAAATATATTAAAAGCTCAGAAAATAATGCGGATTTTTTATCCAGAAATCCAATTAAGACAACCCCTGAAATTTCTTCAGAGATGCCGGATTTATTGGAATCACCGTTATTCCTAAATTATGTATTTAAGGAATCGGAATTACCGGTAGATCGTAGCATGATACAGGAGGAAACAGTCAAGGACCCGGTCCTACTAAAAGTAAAAGAATTTATACTAAAAGGTTGGCCTGAAAAATTAACGGATTCGGATTTGAGATCTTATCATAACATAAGAAACGAACTTTCAATTGAAGAAGGTAGCATATTGAGAGGATATCGAGTTGTGATTCCTAGGGCATTAAGACAAAAATTATTATTTATTCATCACATTTTGGGGTAGTTAAAATGAAAGCTAGAGCGCGATGTTATTTTGTTTGGCCAGGAATTGACAAGGAAATCGAGGAAACTGCCAAAAGGTGTACGGTGTGTGCTTTGCAACAGTCAGACCCACCAAGAAAGCAGTTGCAGCCTTGGCCTTGGCCACATGAGCCATGGGAGAGATTACACATTGATTTTTGTGGTCCATTTATGGGAAAACATTATTTGGTAGTAATAGATAGTCACAGTAAGTGGCCGGAGATATATTCCGTGGGAAGCATAAACACGAATACGACCATTACCAAACTGATTGAAATTTTCAGTCGTATGGGAATTCCGACGACTATTGTATCGGATAATGCGAAATGCTTTACGTCTTCAGAATTCAGCCAGTTTTGTAAACATTATGGAATTAGACATTTAACTGGGGCGCATTTCATCCGGAGTCAAACGGGCAGGCTGAAAATTGTGTAAAATTTTTCAAAAACTCAGTAAAAAAGATATTGCTGTGCCAAAATAATATTTCCGACGCACTAAATAAGTTTCTTTTGGACTATCGTAGTACTCCGCATTGCACAACAGGTGAAACGCCCGCGAAGTTGATTTTTGGTAGGCAACTAAGAACTCGTTTCGAGTTGGCTGGACCTAAGGTTGATAGGCAATCCGAATCGATTACGATGGGCAAAGTTAAAGCCTCGCAAAACAGACAAATTAAAAATTATGGCGGAAAGAGAAGTTCTCCATTTAATCCGGGGGAGAATATTTGGTTGAGGGAATATAGAAATAATAATAAATATTGGACTCCAGGAATCATTCAAGAAGTATTAGGTCATCGAACTTATTTGGTTAAGTTGGAAGATTCTGAGGAATTGAGAAAAAGGCATGAACATCAATTAAAAAGTAGGTGGAAAGAAGTAATTGCAGGATTAACTGATCATATAGGAAACGATGAAGAGTCAAATAGCTCCGTAGTTAAATCTAGTCCAGGGCTTAACCAAAAACGAGAGTCAGAAGCCAACGATCATCATAATCCTAATAACGGACAAGTCACACCATCAGTTAATGTCAAAGGTAAATCCAAAACGATGTCAGCCTGATAGAAAAGCCAAGCCCAAGCCATTAAAGTATTATTAAGATTGGTCTATTGAATTTTGCGATTGATATAAATAATAATAAATCTGAAAACGTATTTTTGCTGAGTTGGACTACCATTTGAAAATTGAATTAAATAAAGAATTGTAATGAATTAAATATTGTAATTTTAACGGCGGAGAATTGTAATGTATTTCATTGAACGCACATTTAGATATTTTATGTACTAATATTATAGTTTTGTATTGAATGCATTCGTTAAGAATGCCAACCTAATAAAATTTTATGTCAGTTCTTCCCGTTCCGACCGTTCGACGAGAGAGCACGATACATCAATCACTCTGACAATAAAAGTTAATTAATCAATTGGAATCGGCTGTTTTGTTATCCAAAAACAGTACAAAACAGTATGTCTAAAGAAACGAAAAAACGGCGCATCATCGTAAGACATAGTATGTAAATTGTTTCAAGATCCAAAATTAAACCTCTTCAAAAATTAAAATTGATTTCACAGAAAATTCAGCTACACCTTAGGCATAAGAGCTCGTAGGCGACGACAGAAGGGTTAATAATTGCATCGACAATATTTTGACGTTTGAATTATTTCGTGGAGTGTAGTGTAATAAATTTGGAGTCAAACACATATGGGTTGTGTGATCACATAGCCATTCTGGACTAACGCATGGCATGGGTTACTATGCTTTTTCTAAGGTAGGTAGATACAGATGATATGAATATGTATATGTATGTACAACTCGACATGCACACATAATTTTGTGAAAGGATTTCTTACAATATTAATGAATAATTTAACAATAATATGTAACTAATAGTTTGATTGGTACTTTATTCCTTTTCTTACCAATATAAAGAGGACAAGACTAATTTGCTATCGATTCTTTTTTCTAAATTCTTGTTTTTCGTGGTTGCAATATTCGCATACTAATCAGATAATATACTGCCTTTAACATATTTCCTGATAGAATCCTTGAAACTAGAATATGTACCAGTTGTATGATTTAAGCGTAAGTTGTTATTCAAACAGAAATCCAATTAGCAAGCCATTTCCATTTCCTGGAATTCATCTTTCTCCAGGTCAAGCCATCCAGCCAAAATCACAATGGATGGGTAGATGGATGGTAACGTACTTCCCAACAAGAAGTGTTAAAGTTGAACTACCTACATCCATTACTAAGTTACTAAGTCCATATGTTAGTACCCACTAGGCATGCAACAGTAGTGCAGTGCAGACAACACTAAAAAAATTGAGCACATACACAATATGCTAATGGCCGTTCGTGACTTTAGCTCGTTTAACCGGTTTGCCTTTGACTTCTTTTGCCAACACAATTCGCTAATAATAAAGGTTTTCGCGACCGCAAACGCAGCTCCACAGGAGGCGATAGCGATAGTGTTATATAGCAAGCAACACGTGAAAGGTGTACCTACTTCTCTGTATCCTCCGTAGGTACTTGTATACTTTTTCTAGTGTGTACTCGACTACTCCATGCGAAGTGACCAAGAATGTTTATTAGTTATTCAACTGACCATGACCATTTCGTTCTGATCGGGATGCTTGGAAACCGGGCAGGCGCAAATTTAGGTTTCATTTATCTTTTTTTAGACCAGAATACATTATGAATGAGTAGCACTCTCATAGTAAAGAAACATCTCGGTTGTCCTGGTTGCATGAAAAAGGACTTTTTTTCGGCAAAGCTTTATTATTTTTATATTTCATTTTTATTCCTACACATTTAACAAGCAATGTGTGGTCTTATCCTGCAGATAACATCTTAAGGCTACGTCGTTTACCATATAAGCAACTACAACACGTGTTATGTGTACATACATAATTGTTATGTTTGTTCATAAGTACATACTTACATGTGTGTATGTTTCTTTTGCGATTCTAATGAGATAATATTAATGGTTAGTATTATGGTGAATTACATGACACAAATCGTTGTCATGACACCATTAAGAAATGTGTATATGTAATTTTTCTCTGACATTGTGCTACTTGTGCCTTGCGCTTGCATGAAAGAAAGAAAATGATAAGCTCCGGTAAACTCGGATTATCGCCTACAATCAGGGTGTGATGAGTCAAATATGTCAGTATGTATTACGTATGGTAAAATGTGACATCTGACACGATATCTATGGTGACAAACGATGATTTATTTTTACCATCGTCAAATATTAATCCGTATGAATGATTTGATAAGGTTTTTCAGTGAATAAGGATAATATGAACAAAAGTACCTACGCATTTCAGAAAAATGACTTTCATAAAAGAATTGTATTAACATGAGTTCACAATGACATTTGATTTCCAGGTAAAACAAATCAATATGCTCGTAGGCATACAAGGATTTACATGATAACGAAAATACGAGGAGCGAAACAAAGAAGCTATTTATTATCTCTCGTTTTATGATGTCAATTGAGAATAACGAAATTGAGGAGAAATATCTTCTTCTTTGCCTCGTTCTTTATACCGCTCCATGGTGTAGGCACATCGCCCGTTTTGGCGGTAATATCTAAACGTAAATAAATAAAATAAATAAATAACAGGCGCGACAATCCAGCATTGGACTAAGGCCGCAGGATGTGTTAGTGACATCCTATTTCTGCTTTTGTTGAGGTAATGAGATCAGCATCACGCTCAGCAGTGTTATTTATCCCCATAAATGGGTACTCGTTTAACATCTGAGTGCGATCATAGTCCGTCACAAGCTCGTGAGTTCGAAAAACACCATGATCCACGGTGAGATTCGAAATCATGACCCTGTGCACCGAAGGTGCGCGCACACCAGCCAGACTACAAATGGTGGAGAAATATCAAGAGACGCGAGAGCGTATTGCCCGCCAAAGGAAAAAAACGAAAGCGAACAAGTCTCTATGATTACCGGAGACAACTTGCTTTTTTGTTTGACAGGGCTACAGACTTCCAGCCAACATTCCGCAAAAAATTTTTTTTATCAAAATATTGCGCATATCCTGTTCTAGTGCCTTTCCAAAAAAAAATCTTCGATCGGCACAATAACGGGTAAGATATATGCAATAAACAGTGAAATTTTCACCCTCACAGACTTAAGCGCGTAACCCAATTTCAGACTGGAGTCTACAGTTGCAGAAAGACTTGCTTATACTGTCTCTTTCCGTGATGGGATTTTTATGAAATTTGGAATGAATGATCCTCTGGTGGTCCTTCTAAATAATCAATGTCTTCCATTTAGATAAGTGGAATAACGGTAAATTAATAGGTAAAGTTAATAAAAGATTTCCAACAATTGCATTTTTCGGCTCATCGCATTGACAATTTTTAAAACACACTGCGACATTGGGACATTAGGATATTGGGACACTGGGAGACTAGGATCTTGGGGCAGTGGGATATTAGGAAATTGGGACATTAGGCTCTTGAGACATTAGGACATTAAGACATTGGGGCATTAGGTACACTGGGGAAACTGGGACGTGGGGCATTGGGACATCGGGTTATTGGAACACTGGGACATTGGGATATTAGGACATTGGGACCTTGGAACATTGGGATATTGGAACATTGTGACATTGGAACATTGTGATATTGTGTGATGCGCTCGTAAGTAAGGTAACAGGGAGGAATCAAGAATACGACTTGTTTTTGAAGAGCGTTAGTCGTACCGCTCTTTTTTAGGCAGTGTATGCCGAAATTATAGTAGATGACTCTACTCTTTGTTTTGAGATTCAAAGAAAAAGAAGTGTAACATTTCAGTATCTTTCAAAATCTGATTTTATTTTCTATCAATTCGTTCTTTTATACTCTAGTTCCTTATGTACTAGAACTTATTATATACAAGTAGTTTTACAATAATTGGTCGAGAGTAATAAGGATACGCCCACTTCTCAACTAATTCTATCCCGGACCATCCCATACAATATCTAGGGATATGTGCATGCGTCCATACACATGACCTCGTCAAAGAGTCAAATTACTCCGTTGACGTATGTGGTCTCAACAATGGGATATTTTGGGAATTATCCTTATTGCTCTCAAGTGGCATTTCGAATTCAAAAAGGAGATGTGTGCATATGTGTACTCATAATTTATTGACCTTCGGTAAAGGATCGTGTTGCGAGTCCTGTTCTATTTTATTGTCTTAAATTTAAAGATTTATGACAGGACTTGCATTGCATCATCCTTTACTCTGGGTGGTCCATATGCATACACTACAATTGGAACATTGGGATATTGGGACATTAGGACACTGGGCGATGGGACATGGGGGCTCTGGGATATTAGGACATTGGCACATTATGTCCTTGGGACAATAGGACAATCGAACATTGGGACACTGGTACAGAGTGGCATGGGGCCACTGAGATATCGGGATGTTGTTGCATGGGGGCACTGGGATATAAGGACATGTGGACATTAATGTCTTGGGTCATTAGGACATTGGAATATTAGGACATTAACAGATTAGGACATTGGGGAGTTAGGTACACTGGGAAAACTGGGACGTGGGAACATTGAGCCACTGGGACGTGGGAACATTGAGCCACTGGGACATCGGGATATTAGAACATTGGGACATTTGGCTGTTGGCACATTGGGATATTGGAACATTGGGATACTGGGACATTAGGGCACTGAGATACAGGGACATGGGGGCACTGGGATATTATGAAATTTGGACTTTATGACCTTTGGATAATAGGACAATCGGACATTGGGACACTGGCACATAGGGATATTGGGCTACTGATATTTCGGGATATTGAGACATCGGGATATTGGGTCATTTGGACATTGCGGCACTGCGATATTAGGACATTGGGATATTGGGATATTGGGACATAGGGACATCGGGGCATTAGGACATAAAGTAATTTGGTGGGAGCATTAACATTTTATTCAAAGCCACTTTGACGGCTCCCACCACATTTCTTTAAGAGTAGTCCAGTCCTGACATTTAAAGTTCTCCAGCATTTACACCTAAAACAAAATTACGTATGATCGGCGGATTGGAGTGATATTTATTCTTTTTGCGGCAGATGAATTTTTCTTTGGCTGGGTAACTTTTACAACTTTGTTGTTTTTGGTCAGATAAGTATGTACATTTAAATTAAATACATTTGACCTACCCTTCATACAGCCACGGAAATAAATATAAGTTCACACATAAATTCTACAATTTTTGCTTCTAATAATTCCTGAACTGTTATAAATTTCGAAAATTATTTTTATTATATTGTTTACACTCTTCCGTTTCAAAATACTGTTACGTTGAAGAAATCATTTCCGTCAGTTTCACTGAAGACTGAATTCAAATTGTAAGACGAAACCGGACGGGTAAACTTGCAAGACAAGAACCAACGTTCTTACAATCTGAAATGCATAATGCTTGTCTGCTGGCCACTACAAAAGCTCTCGCCTTCCGTTTGTTTGTGCTAATAAATAATATAATATAATAAAAATACTTATTGTCCGAAAAGCCACTGAGGAAAAAAAAATCGCAGCAGAAATCCGGAGCGATAGCTCGCACTGTGTAACCAAGGCATTAGACCCGAATTCCTATACCTAATGCCTTGGTTACACAGTGCGAGCTACCCTGCGACTTGGCCTAGACAGCTACTGTAGAGCAGCTACTTGCACCATGTGACCGCATCCCAGCCAGCATTTAACACATTTGTAATCATTATTTCATGCAATACGCGTAAGCACATATTGCTTATTCATTCATCACGTTTTCATACAAGCAGTATATGACGATGTCCCCCTATTTCATTTATATATGCATTTGCGCCTTATTACGGATAAACATTATAAAATCAATATTCGTAAACATTATGTAATAGTTAAGTATCATATATTTTCAATGCATAAATGCATAATTAAAAAAAACACACGTGCGACGGTGAGTCTCGAACTCATAACCCTCCGCACGGAAGGTGCACGCCGTAACCACTACTCTAGCCAGACTATACGAATGATCATGTTTTATTCGTGATTCTAATCACCCCAGCAACAAAAATCACACTTGAGGAGAAAACCATTATATTTCCTATATGCATGATCCGTCGACATTCCTTCAGCTGACCATCATGTATCTAACTTTCAATGCGTCCTATCGATACATAATGCCGATTCGTGATTCATGAAGTAATGCTTATTTGTGGCTATGTTCACGGTATACATATGACGCCGATGCTGGTTGGGATCATACGAGTTACTGTCATGTGCGATTCGGTCAGTAGCTCGCATCCGAGTTACTGCAACATTTTTTGTTTTTACTCGGCCACTCGCCCCCAGTCAGCGTCAGCTGGTTTTGCATACTA
The DNA here is from genome assembly GCA_949715475.1 of Microchrysa polita. Classification (NCBI taxonomy): domain Eukaryota; kingdom Metazoa; phylum Arthropoda; class Insecta; order Diptera; family Stratiomyidae; genus Microchrysa; species Microchrysa polita. Next base: position 7,254,749 of record OX454417.1, read on the forward strand.
CAATTGGGACATTCGAAATTGCACTGATTGCGAAATAACAATTGCTCGAAATTAATCGCCGGGTGCATTCGTCTGTAAATTTTGTCGTTTACAGTGTGAGCTTATTGTGCAACAATGAATAGTTTGACTCCGGAGCAGAATTAGAAATTGGTCGATTCATACAAGGACCAAACAAACCTGTGGAATTGTTTGGATCCGAGCTATAAAAACCGAGATTTGTGTAAAGCGTCTCTGGAATTTATTCGCGTAGAAATGGCATTAAAAGACATAAGTGAAGTAACTAAGAAAATCAAATTTGAAAGTGGCGTAAGTCCAACTTTTCATGAATTGAGATATTTAAAGGTGTGCGTTTCAATTCGTTTAAAAATCTGGATAGCATCATTTGATTTAATTAAATTGTATTTATATTCTTCGAATTTAACATTTTTTTATCTATGCTAAACATTTTGCATACCCATAAAAAATAAGGAATTTTAAAAAACCTGTTGAGTATTATAATTTTTTTTTTGTATTTTTCACGTTTCGCGCTTTTCACGTTTCGAGTTTTTCCATCCTATACTTGACAACTTTGACAATAACCTAGGTCGGAAGGACGAAACAACATAATAAAATGTTTAGCAACTTACATGTACCTCCAAGGGGAGGCAGGTAAGTGCGCTTGCATTTAATTGCTCAGAAATTTGACCCTTTCTAGGACTAAGTATAGACGAGGCACGGGTATAAAAAGAATTCTTATTCGAGTTAGACGTTATAACTTGTATTGGGCGACAGGTTTTACGTTACGCTCCAATACGCTTTTAGTCTGCGCGCGGCCTAACATTGTGACCGAAAATTAGGAGGCTACAAATTGCAAACTGCTAGTATCAATGTGAAAAATACAAAATCAAAAAGATAATCGTTACTAGCGATAAGACTAACAATAATAAAGTATTTTTACAGTTATATGCAATCAAAAGAAAGTCGACTAATAACTTTTAATAAGTCGATTAATAACCGTTTTGGTTTCAAGAAAAATGCGACCTTCTTTGAGGAACAGAGAAATCAAACTAATTTGTTCAAGTTTAAATAACTCTAACTACTCTAAAAAATATTCTTCAAGGCGATGCGGCAAATAAATTGAAAAGTTTGCGCATTTTGTCTATATTCCACAGCGGTATCGAATTTGCGTCAGTATCACTCTTTTTAGTGGGAATATTTTTTTTTGGAACACACTGAAAATGTAATGTCTGCAAAGTTCACACTTGGTCACTTCTTTTTTCATTCAAACTCGAACTTTACAAATTTTATAGTAGATACATATTTGAACAAAAAATGGCCGAAATCGGAGCGGGCAGAAATTTTTTTTTCTTTAGGCACATATTTCTCGTATAATGCTTCTAAACAATTCATTCATTCAACTCATAATTTCAGTCACTTTAATTGAAAGTTTGAAAGGCACTTCACTATATTTCAAGTAATTTTCTTTCATATTTTCATTTTCTTCTAATATTAAATTTCTCAGAAAAATCCCATTTAATTTTACTGAGAAATATTATAAAATTTGTTTAAGCACATTACAAAGAATTTACAAAAAATCCATTTCTATAATATTTTCTGATCAGAAGATAATTTATTGTTGCCCTAAACATTTTAATTTTGAAAGTGGAGTAAGTCACACGGATGGACTTACGCCAGTTTCAAAATAAACACTTTGAAGTTGTTGTTAAGTAGCAAAATTTGTGACTATGGAAACAACAGTCCATTTCTGAAATTGTTGTTTGATTTTTTTGTAATTGAAAGAAACCGCTAAAGACATGATAATGTCATCATTAACTCAATTTTCATAAAAAGCGGACTTATGCCACTTTCAAAATAAGCGGCTCATATAACCAAGAGGTTTTAAAAATTCAAAAAAGCAAAAAAAGTGGAAGTGGTACTGACTACAGCCCGAAGTACGCTAAAAGCGTAAAGTATTTTTGTAACCGCTCCTATCATCACGATAGAAGCAGTGTTCACTCGTTCACTTCGCGACAACATTATACGAGACATGACATGCTACTGAGATGCAACTACATACGTGCAGTAGCTCTCTACTGTCTACTCTGCCGACAGCTCGCACTTATGTGACCGGGCGATGCGAGTCGAGCTACTTTCATGCGAGTGCACACAGCTGTCCATTGTCAGGTCAGCAACTCGTACTGTGTAACCAGCCCATAAAGGTACATTTTCCTCGACACGACTGCAAGACAGCGACTCGCTCATTCCATATAAAAACTCGTTTTTAAAATGAGAGAGAAACGAGTTTTTATATGGAATGAGCGAGTCGCTGTCGTGCGGCCGCGTCGAGGACAACATACCTTAACCCTAGAGTGGGCGCGCTATGAGCATTTGGCCGCCCTCACCAAAAAAACCTTAATAATTCGTAAAATAATTCGTAAAAATCCTACCATGCCTCTCACCTACCGCTCCATCAGTCTGCAGCCGTCGCAAGGGAAAGTCCTTGAGCGAGTTATTTTAGAGCACATTAACAATAAACTGTAATCCAATCGCATAACTCCCAACTTCCAATTTGGGTTTCGTCCAGGACTCTCAACCAACCACCATAGTTACTAAGAGTAATGGTTCAATCCTTTTTGTCGGACAGGACATTTTGTGTCAAAGTTCAAGCTAAGTCTACTAAACGTCGTATTCCAGCCGGCTCGCCACTAAGCCCATATTCACATATACACGTCTGATATGCCTGTGCATCCAATTTGTAATTACATATGCTGATGACACTGCCATATTCACAAATCTTTATCCTGATAGCATCGTCAACACATTACAACATCAACTTCGGTTAATTAACAATTTTTGTCGTAAGTGAAGGATACAAATAAATACAGGAAAGCCGTTTTCTTCACGAAACGCCCCGCGCAGTCAGATACTTTTCAAATCCTCAAATCATCATCTTAACTTTAGCTATTTCATGGTCCTAGGACTCTCTCTCGACTCTAAACTTACGCTTAAAGCGCATATAGAGGCAACCTGTTCCAAGGTAATCAATCGCATACATGTCTACATATCCTTTTATCAACAGCTATCGTTACAAATAAACTACTCCTCTACAAAGCAGTCATGGCACCTCTTATTTTCTATGGCTGCCCTATTTGGAACAGATGTTCTAAAATCCAGAAACAAAAACTCCAGATAATGCAAAACAAATGTTTAAAATTTATTCTTAATAAGCCTTTCTACTTTCGCACCTAAACGCTTCATAGAATGACTAAGGATATACGTCGCCAATAGATCTCCGCATTTACAATACAAATTTCCCCAGAAATGTTCTACCTCCCACTCCCTTTACCTACATTGGTACTGGCTCATTTTTAAATTTACATGTTCTGTTGTAGAGAGCTTATGCTATTGCATCAAAATTAGATCAATACTCGGAACTTCCACCGGTTGGGAATCACTGCACTAAATGTCGATGTGCTAAATATATTGGTAAAATATTTTTTTTATCGGAAAGTTACCTGTAATGCTGTAGACCTGTCATGTTCGGTCCGGTAATCTTACTTGTTGGCGTCTCGTGTTTTTTCTTTGGCGGGCGAGACAAATCCGTACAACAACGAGACCGAGGCTAATTTCGGGCGCGGCCGAAATTTGGATACCCTTCGCTCCCCTCGGGCTAAAAGTTTTTTCGGGCGTTCCTAATTCTCCCCGCTTCCACGCTTTACCTTGAATTTTCACATAAGTGCCGTGACGAAGATTTATTGGAGAAGCGGGGGTCGTGGGTTTCTTAGAAGAACCAAAAGGGGGGATGTATGTATGTGGTATCAATTAAAACATATTTCTATGAGATTTGGTTGAAATTGGTGGAGAAATAAAAAAGTTTTTCTTCAAAGAACCTAATTTGGGGGTTGGGTTTATATGCCAGCCTCATGACCCCAATGGTCCGATTTAATTCATTTGTGCATATGTTTTGTAACATCAATAAAAATACATTTCCATGAGGTTTGGTTGAAATTCGTGAACAAATAAAAACGTTTTTCTTAGAGAAATTTGATTTGGGGGGATAGGTTTGTATAGTAGCCCCATGACCACATGGTCCGACTCCATCTATTAATATATTATGTTTTGTATCATCAATAGAAACACATTTGTGTGAAGTTTCGTTGAAATTGGAGTATAAATAAAAAAATGTTCTTAGAAGAACTTAATTTGGGGAGTTAGGTTTGTATGACAGCCCCATGACCCCATCGTCCGATTTGGTTCATTTTAACATGTTTTGTTGTGTCACTAGAAACACATTTGCACGAAATTTGATTGCAATCGATGAAAAAATAAAAAAGTTTTTCTTAGAAGAACCTAATTTGGGGGACTAGGTTTGTATGGCAGCCCCACGACCCCATTGTCCGATTTGGTCGATTTTTACATATGTTGTGTGTCGCCAACGAAAACACATGTGTGTGAAATTTGATTGAATTTGGTACATAAATAAAAAAGTTATTCTAAGAAGAACCTAATTTTGGGGAGTAGGTTTGTATGACAGCCCCACGACCCCCTTGTCGGATTTTACCGATTCAAACATACAAACTGCCTGCAACAAAAAGAAGCATGTGTGCCAAATTTCAGCTCCATAGCTTTTAAACTGGCTGAGCAAAACGCGTCGCAACAGACAGACAGACGGACAGACGGACATCGTCCAATCGACTCAGCTCGTCACGCTGATCATATATATACATATTTTATATGGTCGGAGATGCTTCCTTCAATGCGTTACAAACTTCATGACAAAGTTAATATACCCTTTTCGCTTAATAAGCGAAGGGTATAAAAATTGGAATTTTGTTAAAATAGCTGCGTGAGTAATCTAAAGAAAAACTCCAAAAAGATTGGCATACAAATCAAATAATTTTACTAATTTCAGAATCTGCATAAGTAGATTACCTTTCAATTGACCAAAGAAAACTCTAAAGATATGAGAATAAAAACGAAACCCAGGCTAAATTCGGAACCGGCCGAATTTTGAATATCCGTCACATTTAAATGAAACTTAGGTTTCTTTTGTGCTTAAAATTTCGACTGCAACGGTATGGCTTATTGTTTCGTTTCCATCTGCTGCTGTAAATGTGTTGAAGCTTTACTAGGAACACACACTTGGGTGAAGTTTCGTTAAGATTGATTCATAAAGAAAAAAGATTCTCTTAGAAGAATCAAATTTTGGGGGCTGCTTTATATGATAGCCCTATGACGTAGTGTTTCGATTCCATCTGTTCTTGGATATATTTTGGGGCTTAACTAGGAACACACTTGCTTGAAGTTTAGTTACGATTGGTTCATAGAAAAAAGTTTCTCTTAGAAGAGCCTAATTTTGGGGTGCTTTTATATGACAGCCCTATGACATAGTGTTCCGATTCCATCCATTCTTGAATATGTCTTGAGGCTTTTAGGTGAAGTTTGGTTAAGGTTGGTTCATAAAGAAAAAAGTTTTTCTTAAAAAAAAAATCGAATTTTGGATTTCGGGTTGGTTTCTATGGCAATCCGGTTGGTTTCAATGATGCCATGGTCCGATTCCATTCGTTCCGGCATATATATAAAGCGGACACTGGAAACAAACTTGTATACAAAATTTCAGCCCGATAGCTTTAAAACTGAAGAGCTCGTGTGCTCCATCGATTTCTCAATTTTCGATAAATCTGGAGATTTCGCGGTTAAATCTCGTATATTGCATATGAAGTACCTACTCTATGTCGTCTTATTCATTGACCCTGCTCACAAAAGAATCATCTGGCATTTTCCCATCTTTGTAGGTAGATGAAAATAGCTCGTGAATTATTATTTACGCATCAAGCTCAAAAACTCCTATACAATAGGTTTTTTTTTATCCTCGAAACAAGATCTTCATTGTAAAAACTTTGCGTGCGAATCAGAAAAAATACAGCGACCACAAGATACATACATATGTATATGCACGTATATTATCAGAATCTCTTCTGAATTTTTCTATTAATATTTTCCGTTGAAGAAAATAAATCAAAACACCAATTCCTATAAATTCATCTAATTTTCCGAAAGCTACTGCGTGCTGCCTGTTGTACACCTGTTCATAGCTACCAAAGGACTTAAACATTCCAACATTATGATACACTGAGACGAGGTAAAATTCGATTTTCTTTTACAAGGATGCTTAACTTTGCCAAAATCTGGTGCGGTCTAACGTATATATGTACTTACGTATTCGAGCTTCTTTCAAGGACCTTTCTTTTTTTTGAGTACAAATTCATTTTGTTCGCAGAATATTCTTCTTTTGATATGGTTGTGAATGAGACTACATGAGACTGTTGTAAAGGAAATCACACTTGTGTGGGGTCATTTTTTTTTTAGAACACTAATAAGTTTTCGGAAAGTTTTCACAAGATGACAGTTTCACGGAAGACTTTCGAGTGAGGACACGAAACGAAAGAGAATCTTTCGTGCCTATTATGGTTTAGAATTTAGATATTCAAAGTGTTTTCTAGAAACAGATATATAACTGTTTTCCAATGAGATGAAATTTAGGGGAAGAAAAAGAGAACTGGCCATGGCATCTATACATATGGAATTATTGTGTAGCGTTAGAGATAGCTGCGATATAAGGGAATATATAGCAACAAGCTGTGAGAGCTCGCTTCGCTCGCTCCCCCACCTTGGGCTCGCTGCGCTCGCATTAACATTCTCCTTTCAAAACGAATAAATTTGAATACTAAATTCGATTAAAAAAAAAGTAGGAATATAATATACTTTATTTCTAGTAAATATTTTGACTGTTAAATTAAAAATTTTTTTTTGACGAAGTGGCTGATCCGGCAAACTTCGTATCGCCCCACCTTTTGGATATGACCGTTTGTGGTTGGGGCAAAACTGCTGAAATCCGCAAATTTTTTCAGGATAATCAGGAGAAAATGAGCAGCTTGATGATTTTTTCTTGGTCGATATTCCAGGTGGAGAAGTTTGCTGAACTGTAAATTCTTTTAAGAGGTGACTCCAAAATTTGGTGGCTGGCGTCAAGAGTTATTCTTATTGCTATGGTTGGAAACCATTCAGGGGAGAGAGTTGATGTAATTTGCTGAAATGCACTAAACCGATTGAACAAAATAGGCAAAAACTCCTGATAAAATGAGCTGTTTCCTCGGGTCTATTTCTCAGATCGGGAAATAGCAACTCAGTTATTGCAGGATGAAGTATTTTAGTTCTGGGTGGAACTTTACTGAAATACGCTATTCCGTTCAAGGGATAGCTTCAATTGCAGTCTGCTGACTAATTTTTCAGGTTTGTGAAGATATGCTCTACTATTGAGGGTGCCATTCAAGGGATATAGGCAAAAACAGGATAAAATGAGAATTTTGAGAAATCTGGTAAATGGAAATTCAGAAAGAATAGACAAAAACTTGAGAAAATATGTTTGTAACACTCATAATTTAACTCCTAACCGAATTTCTCGATGAGTCCCTTTTATTGGGTGTAGAACTCGTTCTGATGGGAGGTTGTAGAATTTATTGAAATTCGTTAATCAGACAAAAGGATTAGAAAACGAACAGCATTGATAAGATAAGATTGACCAACAATCTTGCAGATATTTCAATAGCTATTCGGATGGTCCTTATGCTAGTGGGGGACAATTACAGGAAACCGCTAACCCGCTGAAGAGATATAGACAAATTGGAGAAAATGAGGTACCCTAGTCATTTCCAGATGTGGCAAAACTACTTTGTTATTGGGGGGGGGGGGTAATATGGGGAACTGACCATGGATTCAGTGTAATTTACTGAAATACGGTAATCCGATCAAGAAATATAGCTGTAGGGTGGAATTTACCGAAATCCGGTAAAACGTTTAGCCGAAATAGGTAAAAGAATATGAGGAGCAATTATTGCCCTGATAATTTTGCTCATTGTGAATTTTCAGCCTATTTCAATACTATTTATTCCGGTATTTAGGGTAGAGAGCAATAAGGTGGAGCGAATTCCATTAAATCAGCTAATTCCTTCAGGTGATGTAGGAGATACAATCTGGGTTTGGGAAATTCGGTAAACTGCACTCATTGTGAATTTTCAATGAATGTTTATTTCGATATTTAGGGCAATTCCAATTATGTCTCTACATAACATTAATCAACAATCTGCTTTTCCGTTCAAGAGAAGTCACCAAAAGATCATAGCTGCCTTCAAAATTTTGCTCACTATATCAATTTTCCGTATGCTTCTTCAGCTCTTCGTTAATCCGCTAATCATTTTCAGCGGTATCCGTAGAATTAGCAAAAGGGGCACTTTGTAAATTTTTCTCATGTTTCAATAGTTGTTCAACTATAGACCAATCTGGAAGGGCATATTTATTGGAATCCGCTTATCCGGTCAGGAGATATAGAAGTTAGAAGAGAAGAGAAAGAAGTTACCTTCAAAGGGGGTACACATTTGCGGAAATCAAAGGATAAGCCCAGACAATAAGAAAAAGAGCTTTTCCAAAAAAACTCTTTTGGTTATTTATTCAGGAGTGTTTGCAAATTTCAGTCGATTTCCAGCTATTCAGGTAAAAACCAATCGATTAGGGGGTTCAATTTACTGAACTACGTCAATCTGATCAAGAGATATTAACAAAAGGAGGCGCAACTGGATTGCCCTGTAATGGCCGATTTTCCAGATGTTTCATAAGCTATTGTTGGTGGACATTACAGTCAGTCAGGGTCAATTTCCCATCAATTGTTATTATGCCGTTAAGGGTCATTTAGCAGTATGAGAGAAAATGATCTGCCTTGAAAATGTTCTCTTGTAAAATATTCCTTCAATTCTTTTTTTCTATCGGAGCCGGAAGTCCTACCAAATAAGGGGGGCGGGTAGAAATTTATTGAAATATGTTAGGTCGGTCAAAAGATATTGACAAGAGCTGGGGAAAATGAACTATACCTCAACATTTTTCCCGGACAATTTTTCAAATGTTTCATGAGGGATTCGAGGCGGTGGTCATTGAAGGACGAGGAGGGTATGTGAAAATAATTTGTTGAAATACGTTCATTCGATCAACAGATATACATAAATTAAGAAAACAAACAGCCTTCACAATTTTTCTAGTAGTCAATGTTACAGATGTTTCAAAAGGTAGTAATGTTTTTGTTCGTGGAAGTCATGCCAAAGAAGGCAGAAATAATCAGGCGAGAGATGGAATTCACTAAAATCCACTTATCTGCTGTTCGGGTTCGAAATAAATCCGGTGAAATACACTTATCTGTTCCGAAAATAAAGACAAAACTATCTGAAGAAAAACTATTTTACCAATTTTGCTAATTTTAATTTTTCACATTGTTCAATGGATAGGTATGGGTTGGGTTCTACCCAATGAAACTCGGTAACTCGTTTAAGAAATGTTCAGAAAAGAAAACAACTGTCTACATAATTTTATTGATTGTGAATTTTCGGACGTCTTCAATCCTTATTCGGGGTGGAGACCAATTCGGAAGGGAACATCTTGGAAAATCTGCTAATGCTCCGCTTTTCATAATTTTGTTCATTGTGAATTGTTTTGATACTTATTGTGCCAATCGGGGAATATTTCAATCCGGTGATGCAAATTTGTTCAAATCCGGGGATTCGTCCAGGGGATATAGACAAACGTATTCATAATTGTTATCATTGTGCATTTTTCGTATCTTTCAATATTTATTCTGGGTGTAGACTAATTCGGTGTAATCAATTTGCTGAAATCCGCGGCAAATCGTTCAGGACATACAGAATGTAAGATATGAAAGAAAACTGTTTTTTTTTTAATTTTGCTCATTGTGAATTTGTTTGCGTATTTCAGTAGTTACTCTGCTATTAGTGGAGATCAATTTGACGGGAAAATCTTTCAGTAATCCGTTGAACGTTCAAAAAATATATTAAAAAATGTCCTTGTGAATTGTTGCTCATTGTGAATTTTCAAGATTTTTAAATGTTTATACTGTTATAATAATCAGCCTTGTGTAGACCATTCCTTCAACTTACTGAAATCTGGTAAATAATTCAAGGAATACATAAAGTATGTGAAAAACATTTGTCTTCATATTTGTGTCCATTGTGAATTTTTCGATGGTTCTGCTGTTACTTTGGGTAGAGACCACTCCTGTGAAAGAAATTTACTGAAATCCGCTCATATGTTAAAGAAATAGGTGAAAAAGAACCCATTGTGAATTTTAGATCATTGTGAACTTTTTGCATGTTTCAATAGTTATTATGCTTTTCTGGCCAGAGCTTAATTCAACAAACACAAAATCATGAAAATCTGTTCAGCCCTTCTCGAGTTATAAATGGTGTAACGAACACGACTTTCTTTTATATAGATTCCACGTTTATTGCCTTTCTGAGCTTTGAATTGTTAGACGATAAAAAAAACAAGTAACTGTCGCATCGCCTTATAGAATGAAGGCTCCGATTTTTTTTTAAAGAAGTGGTCAAAAACTTACAATATTGTAGTTTTTGATCACTTCTTGAAAAAAAATCGGAGCCAGAATTAAAGTACATAATTCAATTCTTTCCCATAACTTCTCTCTGTACAAAATGTATGTCAAAATCACCACAATCAACCACAGAAAATATTTACCCAGCCAAACATAATTCAATTAAATCATTTCAAAACTACTTTAGAATAAATTGCCATCGCCAATCCGAATTACACACTTCGTTTCGTTGCAATGCAATTGTTGCGATAAATTGAATCAATTGCATTTGCAAATAAGTCAATTGTTTGCAATTAGTCTTATTGGATGTATTAAGACGCAGCACGATGAGTATACGTTAAGGTGCCTTCCATTAGACGTGGCCGGGCATTTGCAAAAAGGTCGAGAGAACAATAGCAGGTGCAGCTAGCTGGTCTTATGTCGTGATGGAATTACGAAATTCGTGTAATGCCAACCCAATTTACAATAGACAGGATAGATCGTTTTTACACTAGTTCCAAAGTCGCTTTGTTCCTTTTTACATAGGAGCGTCCCATACGTAACGGATTAAATCAGCTAAGAAACATGCATTCTTTTGTGGTGGTCAGCGGGCCAAGATTATGATGCAACATGCATGCATCATGTTTGCACTTCAACTCATTGTATGTAGAATTTCAATCCACAATTGGATGGATATTTGATATCGGTCGGTCGGTCTTGTTCTGCTACATCCAGACCTCAACAATGCATTCTAATGTGCAGTGGGACATCAAATGCATTGGCAACAATTTATTCGTTGTCGACGTGATGGTGCCAAGGTCCTAAGAATCAATGGACATTAAAATATGTACATCATATGGTTGGAGCACCACTCCTACGCCCCATATGTCGATAGATATTCAATTTAATGGAAAATACGACGAGGAATAAACAGAATAGCGAACGTAATATAAAATGGCATTCTGATTGTGTCGTTGTTGCATAAAAGTGGTAATCACACCATATGTCGGATGAGGGATTTGCTTTTTGTAAGAAAACAATAAACAAAGCGCTTCGATGTTTTCTTAAGCTCCAATTGCATGACGGTAACTCGACTAATGAGAAAAATGTCTTTTAACCGCGAATACGAAGTCGGTACATAGTACGAGTATAATACCAAAGGTCGGGCTTCGAACTTTCTGGAATTTTATTACATATATTGTTACGATTTTGTTTGTGAAGAATTCTTGTGAAACTGTAATTGTGCGGTTGACTCTAATTGTACTCGTACTCATATGTGTATTAGTAGTGGTAGTAGTATTAGGGAAAACCTCAAAATAGGTATTATCACTTGCCAGTAGTATTATCAACCAAGTCATTCAAAGATTGATTGCAAATTTGACGCAATGTTTAAAGTTTAAAATTAATTTTTAGACGGCACATATTATCGCTAAATGACCCTATTCTGAAGGGTAAACCGAAGCGTTGATTCCAGCAATGCCTGTTGACTGCAGTCGACTACCCAAATGATATAGAAAGCGATCTCAATGATCTTCACTTCGGACAAACAACGCGATTTCTAAAGGGTATTACAAAAAGAGCACAAGATTTGAATTTTATAAAAAATACCGTTATATTGGCTACTTCCATGGTATGGAGTCGTTCTTCGGATACAAATACATAGCTATATACGCTTTTTTGGCGTAATTTTTTTCCATTACCACTTTGAACAAATGGACCGCGTATTTTGAAAGTGGCGTAAGTCCCTTACTGCATGAACGGAGACATTTAAAGGTTTAAGAAATAATTCATGAAAACTGGCCGTTTTTTTCCGCTTGTGATTTTCAAGATTGCTAACTATATTTAAAATTATAGTTATATTTTTCATTCTTTATTATGTGAACAACGTAAAAAGTCGTTTAGCTTTTTGGTGGAAAAACATTTGAATTTTGCCTCGACGTTTGAAGTATATACTGAAAGTGTACCATGCGAAGTGGGAATTTTCTATAATTAAAGCTGCAAACTTTACATGCAGCTTTCAAATCATTAAAAAACAATATTTTTGCATTTATTACACGTCTATGATTTGTTTTAGATTAGGAGCTGGCATCATTTCCTACCAAATTTCATGACGATCGGTTAAGCCGTTCGCGAGTTATTTAGTGAACAGACGAACGGACAAAATCGATTTCATAAGGGTGTTTTGAAAAATCTAAACTAAACAAGTCGGCTTTCGTTGCTTTGAATTATATTTTCTGAATAATAAATTAGATGCCGAGTGAGGAAATACTTCCCCTAAAGAAAAAATAGATTCTGTATGTTATCTCACCTACAGTTGCATTTATGGGTTTTACTAAACATTTGCTTTTCGTGCTATTCAAATTGCAATCGCTTTTGTGGGAGGTCGACACAGATAAACTTTTATAGTCCTTGCCTAGATTGCATAATCTTGATTTGAAAATATCTACCATCTATTGTTATAAGAGATTAGAATTTTGTGTAATTATAGAGATTTGGTGACACTTTTATTTTAGAATTTTTATTTTATTTAGTATTCGGACTAATAAATAGTTGTGTACTTAAGTTTTCATTACTTAAATTAAACTGACATCTTGCTTAACCATTAGATCGTATACGTCAGCGATCTTCTTCTATTTCGTGTTTTTTGTGTTGTTGAGACGCATCTTTGAACGGATGTGTCTTCTGAATGGACACAACTAGGAAAAATTTATTATTTTTGAGAAAAATTCAAAAAATGAAAAATTGATTCCGTTTTTGGAAATATTTCGAAAAGTTGACCCTGTTTTTGGGAAATTTCAATAATTGAAAAATTGACCCGGTTTTCGGAGAAAAAAAAAAACAAAAAATTAACTCTGTTGGACAAATATAAAAAACTGAACCCTTTTTGGAAAGATTTAAAAAAAAAAATTAAAAAAATTTTCTGGAAAAATTTCAAAATATTGGAAAACTGACCGTTTTTGGAAAAATTTCGAAGTATTAAAAAAACTGACCGTCTTTGGAAAAATTTCAAAAATTGACCGTTCTTCCAAAAATATTATTAATGTTTTTTTTTTGTTTTTTTAATTGACCTTGTTCCTGGAAAAATTAGACGAAAATTGACCGTGTTATTGGAAATTTATTTTTTAAATCCAAAAAATACCGTTTTTGGAAAAAACTACACAATATTGAAAATATGACCGTGTTCTTGGAAAAATTTCAAAAAAATTAAAAAATAACCCTTTTTGAAAGAAGCCTAAAAATTACCCTGTATTTGGAAAAAATAAATAGACCCGGTTTTTGGAAAAATTGCAGAAAGTTGAACAATTTACCGTGTTCTTAGAAAAATCTCTAAAGATTTGTATAACCGTTTCTGGAGAAATCCAAAAATTACCCTGTTCTGTATACTTCGAAATATTGAAAAACTGACCGTTTTCAGAAAATTAAAGAAAAAAACTTTTTTGAAAAAATAAAAAATAAAATACCCTGGAAAAAAATTAATAAAAAACTTAAAAATTTACCGTTCTTGGAAAAAATAAAAAAATGATATGGAAGAATTACACAAAATTGAAATTAGCAAAATTAAACAAAATTGAAAAAATGACCGTGCTATTGGAAATTTTTCAAAAAATTGAAAAAAAAAACAACCGTTTTTGAAAAAATAAACAAAATTTACCGTTTTTCGAAAAATTTCGAAAAATTAACTGTCTGGCAATATTTCAAAAAATTTAAAAAATTTAAAGTCTGGAAAAAATTCGAAAAAAAATTTAACACATTTGGGTGAAGTTTCGTTAAGATTGGTACATAAAGAAAAAAAGTTTTCCTTAGAAGAACCTAATTTTCAGCGGCAGCCCCATGACCCCATGGTCCGATTCCATTCGTTTCGACAGCGGATACTAAAAATAAACTTGTGTACAAAATTTCAGCCTGATAGCTTCAAAACTGAGGGACTAGTTTGCGTTGCAACAGACGGACAGACAGACGGACATCGCTCAATCGATTTCTCTCGTCACACTGATCAATAATATGCAGTGCACGCTCCCATAACCGGACACCGCCGGGACCAAAAATCTTGTCCGGTTATAGGAGGTGTCCCGTTGAAAGAACGTTCAAATTTTTTTCTGAAAAACAAAAAAAAAACAACATAGCACCATTTTCTGATAAACATTTTCATAATATTTCAATTAAAAAATTAATAACAATAATTCGATAGGTTTAGGAAAAATAATCAGTTATGGACGTTTGTTTTTTTCGATTTAAGCGATTGTTCCGTAAATCGAATTTGTAGTTCACTGATAGATTGCACTGATGCACCATCATTTTTATTGCAGGCGAAAATCTTCAATTTTTGTAGACACGAAATAGCGGCACCGTATGTTTGAATGCTGCTGGAACCTGTATCATCATTCTCGGCATCTACGTCATCATTAGGATCGTCAGTTGATTCTAGGGATATCGCATCACTATTATCTAATTTTGTATATTCCGATTCTTCAATGGAGAGAACATTATCCATGAGAGTAAAATTCTCTGCTTGTACAGGAGATTGGCCTATCCTACCCAAAGCGACTGTCATGGTCCTCCACAAACTCAAAGGAATGCTATCTTCGTGATCGGTATTTTCGTCGGTGATATTTGAATTCATGACAAATCCCGCTCTTCGAAAGCAATTCCCAATGCTTTCGGGACTGACTTTTCCCCAAAAGGATTGGATAAAATACAGTGCATCCAAAACGTTAATTTTTTTCGAGAGTGCTGATGCAGATTCAGCGGAGTCAATATTGTTCAACAAGCGGTGTAACACCAGGGATCGATAGTGAAATTTAAAATTTTTGATGATACCCTGATCCAATGGCTCACACTCACTTGTTGTGTTAGGAGGCAAGAACATGATAGTGACATTCGAAAGCTTCACAATCCTTGGATGCGATCCAGCATTATCGAGAAAGAGTATGACTTACTTGTTACGTTGTCTCATTCGGTTATTGAACAGTATTAACCATTCGCGCATAAATTCGCTAGTCATCCAAGACTTTGGGTTATTTCGCCATATGACAGGAAGTTGTGTGCTATCAAGATTTTTAAAAGCTCGTGGCTTTGCAGCTTTTCCAATTACAAGGAGTATCCCCTTTTCTCCTGCCATATTCGAACACAATAAGATTGTGGCCCATTCTCTCATAGATCTTATAGAATGGTTAGTCTTATCGCCCAGAGAAGACACACACAATATTCAAAAAGCTTCTCCATTATATTGAATTGATTTTTTGTTAATTTTGCATAGTTATGTTATCTTTTGCTTATTTACGCTGTTGGATGAACGTGCGCAATGATTTTCTCAATCTAAGATGATGGCTTAAACAAGCAAAATATGGCGTAGCTATGCAAAATAAACAAAAATTCCATTCAATACAATGGAATAGCTTTCTAAATATGGTGTGTGTCTTCTCTACGCGATAAGACTAATCAGCCGACAGGTACTGAATAAGAGCTATCAGAAACCCGGCCTGTTAGTCTTTGCTTTGCAAGTTTTCCACTGGAACACTTTTCGTTCTTAAACAGGAAAGTCTTGTTCGGCAAGGCTTGATAAAAAAGTCCTGTTTCGTCTGCGTTGTAAATAGAATCTGGATTGTACTTCTTCAGAATGTCAGGCAATTTTTGTCTAAGATCCATAACATCTTGAAAATTAACGTCAGCTGATTCTCCTACTACCGCTCTAAATGAAATGTGGTGCCGCTTTTTGAACTTTCCCAGCCATCCACTTGATGCTTTGGACCCATATTTAAATTCAACTCTTTCGCAATTTCCATTGCTTGAATCGTAGGTCCCGACAGTGGAATGTTCTTATGCCTTGTCTGTGTAAACTACTGCAGCACGCGTTGCAGATTCTGTGAAATTTCGCTTAACTGTGGAACTTACTTCACTTAGTGACCATTTTCTTTGAATTTCATGTTTGTTTTTGATAATATCTGCCGCTTGGGTTTTACTGATGCGGAAATGTGCAGCTAATTCACGAACGGAAAAGTTTTTTTTTCCTTTTTTTTTTAAATTTATAACGTTGATTTTATCCTGGAGCGTCAATACTTTTTTTCGGTGCCATGACACTACTTTAGACAGAAGCAACCGCAAATTTTGAAATTCGACTGTAGGATCAACGTTAATTTCATATGCGTACCTTCCAAAATTAGAGAGTTTTAGCAAGTCGTATGGAATAAAACGACATAATTTGACATTCCATATAAAAATTCGCTTGCTTACCGTATACGAAACAAAATATTTTAATTTTGCATATCCTAAGTAGGCATAGGTGTAAAAAACGACAAATTATTTCGCCAATTTCGACTGTTTCCAGAGAATCAAATATACGGAAATACACCCATGCCTACTTGGGACATGCAAAATTAAGATATTTCGTTTCGTATACGGTAAGCAAGCGAATTTTTATATGGAATGTCAAATTATGTCGTTTTATTTCAGACGATAAGCTAAAACCTTCTATTGTCAAAAAATATGTAATTGCAAAATATAGTTTACACACAATACTAATGAACTGCTCAGAATGCGTACTCACTCGTATTTGATAAGTAGGGCGAAAAAAAGAATCAAGTTACACTTTGTGACTTGTGCTGACATTGAAGTGCGAAGAAAAGCCATGAAAGAACAATTGTGCTGCAGGAACCTACTATAATGGTCAAGTTATTAGGGGTGTCCGGTTATGGGAAGTGTCTGGGGCACACGAATATTAACAAATCAAACAAAAAAACAGAACAAGTTTCGCATTGAGGCCTTGAAACAAAAATAAAAAAACCAGGAATTGTGTTGTCCTGTTATTAGAGGCTTAATCACAAAAATTAGCAGAAAACGTGTGTCCGTGTCCGGGTAATAGAGCGTCCGGTTAATGGAATGTACTTTATTTGAAAATTGTATTGTAAATGAACGGGACTTAAAAAAATGTCACGTTATTAGAAGTGTCCGGTTATGAGGAGTGTCCGTTTAGGGAGCGTACACTGTATGTACAGTAAAAGCTCCCGTGGACGGACACTGACGGTTCCAGCATTTTTTTCGGCCACGGGAGATTTTCGCTTGCGGGAGAGGGTTAAAATGTAACTTCTGTGTGCGCATTAATTTATGCACAATAATTCAAAAGGAACATTAAAACGATAAAAGTGTTATGTTGTGTTTTAATTCATTTGATTTACAAACCTCCACAATTTACAATGCGCAAATGCACGTTTACCAATAAACTGTTCCAAGCTTTGATAGGGAAAACAAGTAGAAAAATATTAGCTTTAATTAGGGATGTCAAAAACTGCCCAACGGTGAGATGTTCCTTCCAAAGTTGGGTCTTCCCCAGAGTGACTACTGCACACAGTCTGGCATTATTACTTGAAAGCTGTAAGACACTCGAGCGTCTTAATGACTTCTCTCTTCTATATTATCTCAGAGCGTTGAGTAAAACTAAAAATGTGTAGAGAACTAGAGCACAATAGGAACCCGTGCAATACCTGCTCTGCTCCAGAAGCATTTCTTCCCGTATAGGTAAAACTACCCTCCCATATTATCAGTCTCGGAATCGAAATAACGTGGAATTTACGATCAACAAGGAACCAACCATAAAGGAATCGAATTATATTTGTGTAATCTCCAGACGGTGATAAATCCTTTATTAAGGAAAATTTTGTTTGCCAATAAACTGTTTAATGATGACCAGATTATAATACTCAAAACAATAAATGAATCGCCGATTTCAAAAGGCCCATTTGTATGTTTTTACACATAAGGATCTTTTTTCTAGTAGACAGAACAGTTGATACTTTGTCCACATACTCGTAATATGAAAGGAAATTTAAATTCCGGTTAACCGAAAAGTTGAACAGTTGACCGTGTTAAAACCGGAATAAAAAAAAGCCGAAAATAACCCGGTCGTTTATTATGGAAGCATGGGTTTTGGGTCGAACCGTCCTGTTTCTGCAAACCCTATTTCAATACACAAATGCATGGTATCCGTGGAGCCGAAAATCTTCAAAAACAAAACCTGTTGCTCATAAATGCATTTTTGTGATCGTATCCAGTTTTCATTAATTTCACCAAGTCGACTAAAAATTGAATTTGTGTCGACTTACGGGAGATGATTTATGAGAAATGTATGTAGGAATAGTGTCCGGCCAGTAGAGCGTCCGGCTAGTGGAATGAATTTTGCTCTAAAATATGAAGGAAAAAGTTGGTACCAAGAAAATTGTCCGGCTACGGGAGATGTCCGCCTGCGGGAGCTGTCCGCGAACGGAGCTTTCACACTTTATACAGGGTGTCCCATTCATGGTGAAGAATATTTTAATGGTAGGTAGTGTGGCTCATTTGGAGAAAATTAATGTACAACGGGACCCCTCTATTTTTAACCGTTACAATGTTATAGCATTTTTTGTCAAAATGCACGACTTGCTGAACTAAATCAAAATTTGCCACACCACCAATCATTTCATCCGAGATATGACTTCACTTGCTGAAACTACATAAAATTTCCAATAAAACGACACCTCGCCCGTTTTAGTTCAGCAAGTCGTGCATTTTGACAAAAAATGCTATAACATTGTAACGGTTAAAAATAGAGGGGTCCCGTTGTACATTAATTTTCTCCAAATGAGCCACACTACCAACCATTAAAATATTCTCCACCATGAATGGGACACCCTGTATAGTCGGAGGGGCTTCCTTCTGAGCGTTGCAAACTTCATGACAAAGTTAATATACCCTTTCACATAGTGACGGGTATAAAAAGATGTACCAAAGTCGATAAATGTATTCTTTGAAATTAGTCAGCATCATGTCATTTGCCCGTCATTTGACAGGCCCCGGATTAAAAAGTAAAAAATGTTGTCGAAATCATTTGGTAGTCCGGATTAGCGTGATATCCGGATTAAAGAAGATTCGGATTACCAGGTCAAGACTGAAGTTAAAAAAAAATGACTTTTTTGGCAAAAAAAAAATACTGACCAATTTCCCGTGTTTTGGAAAAATTTCAAAAAATTATGAACTTGTCGGTTTTTGAAAAATGTTCAAAAAAATTAAGATTTGACCGTTTTTGGAATATTTTCAAAAGTTCAATTAACCGTTTTTGGAAAAAAATTCAAAAAATTTACCGCTTTTGGAGAAATTTTGAAAAAATAAAAATTGAGGCTGTTTTTGAAAAAAAAAAATCAAAAAGTTGAAAAATTGAAAAATTGGACTGTTTTTGAAAAAAATTGACCCTGTTTTTGGGAAAAATACAAAAAGTTGGCCGTTTTCGAAAATGTAAAAACAAAATTTTGAAATGATCTCAAAAGTTTCCCCAAATAATGTTACAGGTAGAATTATGTAGACGCTCTTCTAAACAACTTTGTTCAAGTTCACTGTCTGACACTTTTTGGACGACATTTCAACCAGGTTTTTGTTTTTTTTTTCGCATATGCATTCTTTCTCGTTTGCGTCAATGAGTCGAATATGACTCACTACTGACCACATTCGACTCATTGACGCAAACGAGAAGGAATGCAATGGGCATATTGCACTGAAAGTGTCAAGCAGCGCTTCCAAACCGGGCTTAGCTCTCTGGATCGGTAATGTTAATGAGCCGGGATAGAGTCGATCCGAGTGCTCATTCTATCGGTTCGCTTCCGAAAATCTTTTTGAAGCTTTTACTTTCCGATGCTATACATTCATCCATATATGTATATACGATACTCTACGCATTCCTATTTCCGTTTTTAATTCTTCCCAATATTGAACGTCATCGAATCACTCACCACGCGCAATCTTCTGCCATTGACATTGACACGCAAACATGTGCTTATCGTGTAAGCTGTAAGCGAATAAAATTAAAGAAACTTCCGTACCTACTTCCGAATGATTATGTCGGATCGGAATGTAAACTGGAAAAATTGCTTTTCGGTCAACATGAAAGTCAAATGATTATTGCATTACTCTTAATTCGCCAAAAATGTAATATGGTCCAGCATACAGCCAAAACAGTTTACACTGTACCGTGGTGATGTGACATTGACCATCACACAGTGGTAACCGGCCCGAAGTACGGTCAAGCAAAATCCAAAGTCAAGTGGACGACTGGCTTGTTTTCTGCACGGAGACAGAAGTGGACACTGGCTGCTATCATGTCGGTCAGCCAGCACAAGTGTACTAAATGGACTAGGCAAAATGTGTGATGATGCTGTATCTTAAATTTCTTCCGAGTTTCAACTAATTCGACGTGATGCTTAGCTTATGGACTTAATGTCATTATCACCCACAAATTGGGGGAAGCCGCACTATATCAGCATGAAGTGGCAGTAGACAGGAGTTGCGTAGAAGTTTGGAAGGTGTACATCTGAAAACTGTGTTGATAACGTTCGAAGTGAATTAAGGACGAATATGGTACGGGTGGAATCGATTTTTACGGCTGTATGTTATTAGATAACCCATATACCTTGGGCTGTTTCAGTCGTCCCCAGTGCTGCGTAATTTCGCAGTCTGTAAAGGAGGTATTACACTATCAAATAAAATTTGACCACTGACGCAAAAAGTTTGTCCCTACACACAAAATAAATGACCAAAAATGTGTTTGACCAAAAATGAATGACCATCGTGGTCATTCATTTCTGGTCAAACATATGACCTTAGTGTAATGACAAAACACATCTTTGGTCAAATTTATTTTTCAGTTTTTGGTCATAAGGTCATTCAAAAATTACCAATTTTTTGTGTGGCCCATAGTGGTCATACGAACTGATTGGTTTGGGTGCATTTAATGATCAATATCAAAAATAACGACAATTTTATAGTTTTTTTTTGTAAATTGTGGGATATCGGAAAATTGAAAATTCAAATTAACCCGTCGAATTACATCGAAGAAAATGTTGAATTAAACTCTCGGTAATAGCTTCGAAGTGGAATTCTTAATGTTACGATAAACCCGTTCCGTGCTCCAATTATTTCGCTCAGGATGTTAGCTTTTTTTAATGGTCGAACGGACTCATAATAAAATTATGACTTGAAACTAGTCGCGATCCAACATATGTGTATATGGGCTTGGGGGTTCCAAACCCCTCCCAAATTTGGTGATGACGTTTGGAAGAGAAATCTGATCAATATAAAACTCGCACCGCACCTTCCAAAGAACAACGTCCGAATTTCGAGCCCGACATACAAGTAATCTGTAGGAACCTAACTGACAGTAAGCAAGAGCAAGAGATGCAACATTACATGGATGATATCAAGATGTTTTTGCTGTTTTAGAGGTGCTTCTTCTCTCACAAAAATTATCACGGAATTAATTTTCTAATTTTATTAGGAACCACTGGACAAAGATTGATTGTAGGGTCTCTCTTTCCCCTAGCTTGAGACTAAGATCCGCAGTTAATTTTGAATTTTGTCTTTCGGTACTTTTAGATTGGTGGAGAGAAAGAACCTGATTATGTAGTTACTAGAAGCTGCAAGGGTCGTCCAACTACTATGAAGCTTTGTAGCGCTTTTAAAGCTTACTTTACTACCGTATAGAGCGGTGAAGAAAATCTCCAATGGGTGGTTTCAAATTGTAAGACGAAACCAGACGGGTAAACTTGCAAGACAAGAACCATCGTATGATAATTTCACAATATCCGATCAAAACACGGACGGGCGAACAATAATCACACAGCATGTATGTATAAATGTTGCCATGCACGCTCCAAAGTTAGTGTACAATGAAGTGACGAGTCGACAAGATTAAAATGCAAGTAAAACACGCGCTAATTGTCGTCGCAGAACGCCTGAACTATCGGTAGATTCAATCGTATTATCGATCGTACGATTCTTACGAAAGAAAAACAATCGTGTCACGATTTTTTTCTTTCGTTCCTACAATGTGAAATGCACAATGCTTGTCTGCTGGCCACTACAAAAGCTCTCTTGTCTTGCAAGTTTACCCGTCCGGTTTCGTCTTACAATCTGAAACCACTCAAAAAAAATTATCCTAAAAGAAAATCGGATACTTCTTCTAATTTCGAGGATCTCGGAAGACGAAACACTTGATTTTGACCTTTACCCTCAGAGCAGGTATTAATAGAAGGAGAGGGCGAAAGTCACGAATTCCATACAAAGTGACAGCTCAAAAATGTGCCGAGAATCTAATACATGGGAGAGTAAGCATCTAACAGTAAAGTAGTAATTGTATCAAAAATTCCTGTGCGTTTGGTTGAATTCTTCTTCTTCTTCATTCTCTTTGTCTTTAATAGTGGGTTGTCAAAGCATGTAACTTCGTTTGAATTGAGATGTACTGTTACTCTACTTGTGTCAAATCGCTTTGTTTCAGCAGTGTTGTTGTTGTATTTTTCTCTCCCATGAATTTGCGCTTTCGACACACTTTTTAAGTGACATTTCCTCTCCTTCTATTAATACCTGCTCTAAGCCTTTACCTATACATATTAGTTGCTACACGGAGAGAATAATGTGCAATGAATTCAACAAAATCATACAATGAAATTCACAACATACAATTTCACTAAATTTGTAGCGAAAGTTATTAAAATGAAGTGAAATTGATTACAATTCAGTTGTTTTTACTGGTGCTGGCCTATTGTAAAAATGATTGCAGTGTAATGACACAAATCATTGCATGATATTTGTATGGACAGTAACATTTATTGTGTTTATGGTAATTTTCACCACTGTCTGTAATAATAATTATTGCATTGTGTAATAGTTTTCATCAAGAGCGCGTAATAATTCTGAAACTGTCAAAAAATAAGACGACTAATTTATTCGCATAACTTGTAATCTCAGATAGCTTAGGTGTAGGACGTAGGACTACGAAACGATAGGTCCCCGGTTCAATTCCCAGTAGAAGCAAATTGTAAAAAGGTAAATTTAAAATAGGGAAAAAGAAGTTAAGGATAAAATAGAAGTAGAAAATAAAAAAAAGGTAAAAATAGAAAAAAAAGGAAAAAATAAAAAAAAAAAACACTTTTTGTATTTTTTTCTATTATCGCCTAATTATGTTCCTGGCAAATTTTATTACCAACCAATTGTTAATTTTATTACAGTGCAATTACATTTTTCATTACAGATGTAATAACTTTTACATCAGTAGGGTCAAAAATCATTACAAATACAATAGTTTTTATTACAGTTTTAATACCTTTCACTACATTTTTTCTCTCCGTGTAGTATGTAAGTTTAGCAAAACGTTCGTTTTACTTTTTTTTTAGAAATAAAAGAGGACCGTATTTTTCAAGCCAAAAACGAGAAGGCGGAGAACATTTTTTGAAGTTTTAAGGATCGGATGATTCATATAACTCTCAAGATAATTTTCCAGTGCTCTTTAGTATAAGTTCAGTGATTTGTATGCACAGAGCAGTTATAAAATATGAGCACCGTCAACCTTATTTCAAAGACTCCTTTGGAAATATTTTCTTGCGTACGCACCTGCATGAAACACACAAAAAATTTGTGAAAAGAGCTGCTTCTCTAATCTGTTTCGAACATTCAGGAACCCAAACTTTTCTTTTTATTTTTCGGGCGCGGGACTTCTTATCGTCTTCTAACAAAGCCAAAGCCCGAAGTCGAGGTGCCACATTGATGATTGATGAAATAACACGAGCCCTTTTAAATAACAAGATTACGCCTTTAAGCAAAATTAAACTGATTTATATAACAAAAATTTATTAAACTAAACCTTTGCAAATTCAACAAAAAAATGAAACAATGCCAAATAACCACTAAATTAAGCTGACCATACGTACAGAATTTTGCTGTACAGTACAGCATTTTCACCTGTCGTACAGCATTGGGAAATGTACAGCAAAGTGTACAGCATTCGCCATCCTACACAATGACTCACTCAGTGTCGGTTACTCGTACATATTTATCCATAATTTAAACTTTAAGCATACTTATAGCATAGTCGTTTACACTACAATGCTTTGAGCTTATTTATTACCTAGATAAAATATATGAGTAACGGGTATTCTGCTTTTAAGGTGTAAAGTTTGACTCCTGTAGGTACCATGTACGATCGATATTTAGTGAAATAATCGCAATTTTTTTTGCCAACGTTCATTCTTCATATCTCGTGGACCCTTCTCTGTCTTTCTAAAATCCGGCAAACTTGGAGAAGTACTTGGCGCTCACATTTGCTACAAATAACACGGGCTATCCGCGTTCGGAAGTTACGGCTGCCCAAATCGCATTTTGAGTTTTCTAAAATTTTCGAAAATTCTCCATAACTTGGAAATTCCCTATCAACTTCTATAGGTAAAAGCATATACTCATGAAAGGCATCTGCCAGGGGTTTTTAGATAAAGGTTTTTTTCCCCACAATATGACCTTCGAATCAATTGGCGAGCCTAGGAAACTGGCGTAGCATCACTAATGGAACAATGAAGAATTGCATACTCTCCTCCAGAAATATTGCAACCAGGATAAGCAACCCTTCCACCGCCCTGGAGGTTCTCCTTAGACTCCACTTCGTAGCTACATTGAAACTGTACCTGGAAAGCTACTATATGTGTTTAATCTTATTTCGAATACACTTCCCTGTTCAGCTTTTCGTCTTTGAAATTTTTTGTCAGGGAGAACCAGTGGCGTCGATAGCTTTTCAGAAGGGATCAGTGATCAGTTTATTTTTTTTCGGCACAGGAGAAAATCATTAAAATGAGGAGTTCTAAATAAGGAATTTAAGGTATAGTCACCACCATATTAGAGAGTTTTACACTGACGTATGAAAAACCGTATACGTAATCCCCGATTTCCAAGGAAAAATTCCCGCGCGAATCGTACGTAAAATTTTTACGAGAGTTTTCAACTAATTTTACAACAGCTAAAATCGCGACCAGACAATTTTGATAAATAAATTTTATTTGAATAAAAATTTCCTTTGGTCGTTTGAGGTCTGCTGACTAGATCGAAAATGGGCTGTGGCTTGAAGGTTCAATTTTGCTTGTTAAGCTAAGATTCGGAAAGAATAGGTTTGGCACAGCGAAGTAAATATTGTACGTCGAATAGCGTAGCGTAATCTTCACCTTAATGCTGGTATACCTACTTAATTGAAGTTGGACTAGAGACTCCTGAATGATACGCGGAAGCTTAATCCCGTCAGGCGACAAAGCATCTTAGGAAGAACTGAGAAGTGTATAGCATCGCCTGAAATTATCAGTATGCAGAATACGTTCTAAGCCTTGAAAGTTCGATCCTGGAAGATTGTGGGTGAATTTTAAATTAAAGGTTCGTCTGCAATACCGAGTGAAAATGTTAAGAATCGCTCCCGTACTGGAGATGGATGCGGTCAAAATAGGCCTCAGTGAGTGGTTTGTCTGTAGCATACAATAATGTTCTGCAGGACGAGGAAGCAGGACGTAAAGACACTGAGACCGCCCCTGTGAAGTAATACCGAAAGATGGTCTGGCGGATAAGTGAACGAGATGGTTGTGATTTTATTCCTTAAAAATCTTACATAACTGCATGCCTGGTAGCATGATGAGGTATTGTTTACGCAAGTAAGTACAACATGAACATGTGCCGTAATGCCGCTAGAGCCCTAGTGTATCACTAGATTATCTCACAATGCTGATTTTCGCTATAATGTTAAGTTATGTTAGTCAATTCCAGCTGATCTGCTCTTGTGGTTATTATTCTTTCTCCAAATCGGCGTGAAGGGGAGGGGCTTTGCCTGAATACCGAATACCGCTAGTATGTGTACAGCATTGGATCTTCTGAAGTCTGGTCAGCTTACACTAAATGCATATTGAATCTAAGTAGCTTTGGTCATTATTTTTTAAAACGGTCATACTAGTGTGATAGGCAAATTTGCCTTGGTCAAAGAAATGACCCAAAACCCGGCTGACTACGTCGTTGGCCAACCTAATTGGTCATTTGTTTGTTCTATAGTGTAATAGGTGTCGAAAAACACTTTTGGTAATTGCAAAAGTTAGACAAATTTTGTGTGACCCACAGGACAAACTTTATTTGATAGTGTAATACCACCTTTAGCTCGATTTATAAGGACCAATTGGAATTACATATATCCTTGAGGCATATCGATAGGTGGGAATGAATCTAGCATCATTCGAGTTTAATTACACACTAAGTGACTAAGAGCGGTGTGCACTAGGCCTCATGGCGTGCAGGTGGTGTAGGGATCAGATAAGGATAATTTATCTTAAATTTTTATAAATCGAATTCATAATTAGCATAGCATAAGCATTTGTAATCAATTTTACAAAACGCCTCACTTATTATTATTTTCATAAAAAAATTGCCAATAACCCCAGGTCGTCGACTGGTTCACATTAACTCGGACAAGTGCCACCAAAGGCAACCTCAATGGTATACCTCATCTTACTGCACTAAATAAAAAATCACTCACCACATTTTGTATTGCTTGCGGCCATAAAAAAAAATACAGTCGAGACTCGATGACTCGAACCTCAACAGCTCGAATACCTCAATATCTCGAAGAATTCTTGCGGTCCCACGAATTTTCTATGAAAATCTTGGCATTCCAAACTCGATAATTCGATTGAATGTATAGATAACTCGAACACAAATTCGAGCAACGCAATAATACACAAACCTCTGTTACTCGAAGAAAATGGTTTGGAAGCCTCTATAACTCGAAGTACAGAGCCATTTCATCATAAAAACACAGAAAAACTACACAACTAGAATTTTAATTGTTTTAGAGCACTGCTTCCCAACAGGTAGTCCGTGAGAGACCTGCAAGTGGTCCGCGAGATACTATGGGGATGAAAACATGGGCGTAGCCAGAGTGGGGCAAGGAGGGGCGCTTGCCCCCCCTAATCGATGATTACACAGTAAAAAGTTTATTGAATTTCCCACACAAAGTGTAGTAAAAATTACTACAAAAAAAAGCTAAAAAAAAATTCGAAATTTAATCTTACACATTTCTTTAGCAAAAGGTTAAAATAAATGAAAACTATTAAATTTTAAATAAAATATTGTGAAATCACATTGCTACTGTAATTTTACCAACAAAAAATGT
This sequence comes from Microchrysa polita, assembly GCA_949715475.1. NCBI lineage: Eukaryota > Metazoa > Arthropoda > Insecta > Diptera > Stratiomyidae > Microchrysa > Microchrysa polita. The sequence continues at coordinate 7,282,135 of OX454417.1, forward strand.
AAAATTAAATCAAGTGATTTGTGATTTTTCATCATTTAATGTAAAATTAAATCAAATGAATGTAATTTTTCATCATTTCATTTTTACATTTCGTAAATCTTGTCGATAGTATTCTGCTACGCTGTGTGGCGCACTTGGTTGAGTCGCCACTCTACGATGCTAGTAATCTAGAGGTCCGTAGATCGAATCTCGGCGTGGTCCAAAATTTTCGAACATGTGAGGATAGGAAATATATAGTGCTTGCAACATTATATACACTCCGAAATTATATGCATTGTAACGTTGACTCGAAATTGCCTATAAACGGCTGCGTTAACGTTAAGTTAATTTTAAATAAAAAATTTAATTTTACACATGGGTATGGGACTTGTTTCCCTCTATGAATTTAAAATTAAATCTTTGTTGGAAATGGGTTAAATATATTGATGTAATTTTAAATGCGTGTTGTAAATTTACAACTCTGAAAGTTGGCAACCAATTGCCTACTCTGAAAGCTGTAAAAATTTAAAACCGTGTATGGTAAAAAAAATTCTTGCCGATGTAGTAAAAAAAACTGCTGCCCTTTACAATACTAGAAGGCGTAAAAATGCAAGTTTGATTCCAGGCACTACGCAAAATTTTCTGCTGCTGAGACTGTAGTTTGGAAAACTGAAATACTTGTACTTTTCTGGTCCTTGATATCCGGAACTGGGATACCTACGTGTGAGTATCATGAATCGATAACATAATTAGATCAGAAATGAGTCTCTTCCTTAGGGAGACTCTTTTTTCTTTTGCGAAAATCCCATATTTGCAGAACACAATTTTAACTGTCACATAAAGGTCTCTCCGGGAAAGTAGTGGAATTCAACTTCATTCAATCTGAAAGTGATTTTAGTGACAAATGGTAAACAGCTTTGCCCCTAACTAGCCTTGAGATTCATTTTGTATCATACCAGCAATGAAATTTAGCTAACTGTTAATATTATGTTAAATGTGGAGTGGAGGAAATCTTATCAATACCGTATTTCTATAAAAAAAAAAAAAAAGATTTATAAATTTGGCTCAGAAGAAAAACAGTGACAGACGACAGAAACTGATCTCTTGGCCTATTTCTTTTCAATCGCAAGTGGAATATGCGGTCCGAGCGACAAAAATAGCACTGAATATTGACGAGCTACGGTCCAAAAAGCTGAAATTGGAGGCCATTTGAATGTAATCAGAATTACACACTGATTTTCGAATGACGGAAATGCGCCATTTTTACACAATTACCATCATAAGCACGAATTTCTTAATGACAGGAGACGCAATCTGTTGTGAAATTGAAGAAAAAGATTTTTTCCAAAAATATTAAATTTGTTATCAATTTCAGCTCCTAAGAAAATCATGATGTTGAATAAATTTCGGGCTTGTATGTATCCCTAAATCTCTCCAGCCGACTGTCGGATAATGTTTCTTTCTATGGATTCTGTGGATGTAAGACAAGAGGCTTCTCGGTGTGTTTTGCGATCCTCTAGAACCAAGCAAAGCCAGAACTTAAAACGGACATTGATCTCGCAAGTGGAATATGCAAGTGTCCAAAACCAAAAATAGCACTGAATATAGATGTGCTACGGTCTGAAAAGCAGAATCGGAGGCCAGTTGAATGTAATCAGAATCACCAGTAAAAGGCTAAACACGTTCAGGGGCCATTTTTCGTTAAATAGTGTAGAAAATCATTTTCGACTGTCCTTTCGTAAAATTTAGCTCTAAAATTAAAAAAAAAACAGGCGCGACAGTTTAACATTGGACTAAGGCCGCATACTGACATCCAATTCCCAAGATCCTAACTGCTTTTTAGTTGAGGTGTCGAGATCAACAGCACGCTCAGCAATGTTATGTATCCCCATAAATGGGTACTCGTTTAACATCTGAGTAAGATCAAAGTTCGTCACAAGGGGCGTGAGTTCGAAGAACACCATAAACTGAATTCGTTGACGGTGAGTCTCGAACCAATGACCCTGTGCACCGAAGTGCGCGCACTAACCATTACACCAGCCAGATTACTCTAAATTTTGCCTAACAATATTTTCGCGACCAACAATTTTAACTCCAAAGAAAATCTTGAGGTTGAAAAAATTTCGGGCTTGCCCCCCCCTCCCCCCCCCCCCTTACCGAAATCCTGGCTACGCCCATGGATGAAAACATTGTTTTTTAATCGTTAACTTTGAAAAATATTATGGTATAGATAAAGTACTGAAAACTTTCGTGAATACTCGATGGAATGTTACATTCCAGTTTTTAGGTTTATCTAAAGCTGGCCCAGCTTAGCGCAGTGTTCGCCATACGACGCAAAAGAAAAACAAGGGAATTGAATTTTATCGGCATTTGCGTGGTTCAATAAATTCAACTCGCTGACGGTTCGTTGATCTTTTGAACAGTTCGACTGAACTGTTGCGCTTGGTTCGGCAGAACTTTTTTGTGTGTATTTCGACAAAGCCTATGTAGAGTCTGCTTAAAATTATTTAATGTATTTACAATACAAGGCGGTCACAGAGGAGAAATGTGGTGTTTTCTTCGCATGTTTCCAACAATTTTTGTCATAAGTTGTCCCCTTTGTTGTATAATAAAAAATTCTAAGACCTTGTAAAATAAAAATCGCGAAATTCCCTTCATTAAAGAATATGGTGGTCCGTAGTGGTTCATGTTCAAGCCAAGTGGTCCGCCGTCATTTGCGAGTTGGGAACCACTGTTTTAGAGCCTTTACTACTCGAAGAATTTTACAGATTAACCGTCAATGCATTTAAGAACACGAAAGAGAACGCCAATTTACAAACGTCAAAACAACACAATAAAGGAAACCTTTACAACTCGAATTTTAATATTTTTAGAGTCTCCGCTACTCGAGGAAATTCACCGTTAGAAATTCCGTACAAAATGCAAGCGGTTTACGGAAGGAAATTGTCATCTTTCATTTTGTGTTTGGCGTCCATTGCTTGTGTCTCAACTAAAGGATTTTTCTTGTTGTTTAAAAATCGTCCTTTCTCGTTCGAAAAAGTTCGCTTAATTGAAGCTGTAAAAAAACTAAGATCGCGTTCGAAAGCTGAAATCGCCGCCGAGTTCAAAATTCCAGCGAAGACATTATCAATGATTTAAAAAAAAAACAAGGACAAAATTCGTTAAAAGCCCAGGCCAATCGAACGGTTTAAAAAAGCAGAATTTCCGGACATTAATAAATGTTTAGTCCAGTCGTTTCAACATAATGTAGAAGAAAGAACGTTAGCCTAAGTGGCCACTTATGAAAGAAAAAGGCTCTTCATTTTGCCCAGAAATTAAATCATCCAGAATTCAGTAATGGCTATGGTTGAACAACTTCAAAAAGAGGAATTCGATAGTTCATGACGGTTTCTGGCGAAAGTACAACAGTTGATATGACTGTATGCAACCACTGGAAGCAACAATTGATTCGTTTAATCCAATATTATTTACCAGAGGAAATTTATAATGCCGATGAAATAGGACTGTTTTTTCGTTGTACACCAAACAAAACCCAGACTATTCGAGACGAACCCTGCTTTGGTGGAAAACAGAGCAAGGAGAGGCTAACTATTCTACTTGCCGTCAATTCAACTGGAACAGAAAAAAAGGAAACCCTTGTTAGTCGGCAAATATAAGAACCCGCAATGCATGAAATACGTTAAGTCCCTACCAGACCTTTATGAAGCTAATCAGAAGGCTTGGATGTCGTCTTCAATTTCAAATTTCAAATTCAAAATGGCCGAAAAACTGGGATAAGGAGCTTCAAAACAAAAATGAGCGAGCATTATTGAAACTGCCCCGCGAACATTCGGATTGAAACATTTGAAGATTCAAGTTCTGGTCATCAATACATATATGATCAGCGTGACGAGCTGAGTCGATTGGACGATGTCAGTCTGTCCGTCTGTCAGTCCGCTGCGACCCGCTTTGCTCGGCCAGTTTAAAAGCTATGGGGCTTTTTGTTGCAGGCAGTTTGTATGTTTGAATCGCTAAAATCCGACAAGGGAGTCGTGGGGCTGCCATACAAACCTACCCCCCCAAATTAGGTTCTTCTTAGAAAAACTTTTTTATTTATGCACCAATTTCAATAAAATTTCACACAAATGTGTTTTCATTGCTGACACACAACATATGTAAAAATCGACGAAATCGGACAATGGGGTCGTGGGGCTGCCATACAAACCTAGCCCCCGAATTAGGTTCTTCTAAGAAAACTTTTTTATTTTTTCATCAATTTCAATCAAATTTTGCACAATTGTGTTTCTAGTGATACCACAAAAGATATGTAAAAATGGACCAAATCGGACCATGGGGTCATGGGGCTGTCATACAAACCTAGCTCCCCAAATTAAGTTCTCCTAAGATTTTTTTTTTATTTATACCCTAATATCAACCAAACTTTACACAAATGTGTTTCTGTTGATGACACAAAACATATGTATGAATAGATGGATACATACAAACCTAGCCCCCCAAATCAAATTTTTCTAAGAAAAACATTTTTATTTGCACACCAATTTCAATCAAACCTCATAAAATTATATTTCTATTGATGCCACATAACGACCGTGAAAAGAAATGAAATCGGACTATGAGGTCGTGGGGCTGCCATGCAAACTTAACCCCCAAAATTAGGTTCTTCTAAAAAATACTTTTTTATTTGGACCCAAATTTCAACCCAACCTCATGGAAATGTATTTTTATTGATGTTACAAAACATATGCAAAAATGAATTAAATCGGATCATGCGGTCATGGGGCTGACATATAAACCCAACCCCCAAATTAGGTTAGGTAAGAAACCCATGTCCCGCGCTTCCCACAATAAATCTTCGCCCCGGCACTTATGTCAAAATTCAAGGAAAAGCTTGGAAGCGGGGACGACTGAACACAAGTCATAGGTACGCCCGAAAAAAGCTTTTAGCCCGAGAGGAGCGAAGGGTATCCAAATTTCGGCCGCGCCCGTAATTAGCCTCGGTCTCGTTTATATTGGTGTTACTTTCCTTGCATCGACTTTGTCCCAAAGGAACATGTTTGTATAGAAATTATACGCATTAGTGCTGAAAACCGTGGTTTAATCAGCACGAGCCCCTATTGCGACCTAGGCGAAACTTGCATATTGCGCCTTTTGGCTGTGGGGAGTGAGAGGGATATTTGGAGATATATCGTGTTCATGGTGATTTTTCTGGGCCTCTTAGAAATGGTTTGGGAGCTAAATGCATGTATGACTGAGCCTCATATTGATTGATGATCCGTCTATAAGTTAACAACTATAAACAATCAATCCCCAAAAGCAAACCAATCAATCGTATAAAAAAACGCTAATGGAGCACCATGAAGACATAGGGCCGGATTTATCCTCTATGGCGCCAGTAACGAAATTTCCGCCCTCCGCCACTAGATAAGCTTGAAGGTAGTAGTTGTCGGCTACACAAAGGAAAGGTAGGCAAAACGTTAGCGGACGTATGTGAAAAATTGAAATTTTTATATTTTTTACGAGTAAGCGTATTTTGTTTGCTTAAAAATGATTTATGTTGCTCCCCAGGGACGTAGCCAGGAGAGGGGTCCAGGTGTTCCGTGCGCCTCCCAAAATTGTATTCGGAATGATTGAAATTCCAATGACAACATAGAAAACTGTACAATTCTTACTAAATTCGGCTCACTTCACTTCCTTTAGAATCGCGTTCATGTTTTCTAAATATTTTTTCAATTTCTGAGTTTTTTTTTCATTGTCGATCGTTTTGGAAATAATTTGCCAATTACCCCAACAAATAAATTAAGAAAGCTTACGGTAGATTTCGAACACCTTGACCTAGTTTTTTTTGTCTTCGGTGAAAAAGGTAACGAAAACGAATTGCGAAATAACTTACTGATGTTACTCGGAAAAAATCATTCGGTGCCTATTTTCCTGATGTCAGCTATTTGAAATTATTTTTGTCGGGTGGAATTTCCCGTTTTTCTCTGAAAAAAAAATGGAAATTCGACAATTTAAGCATAAAAATTATTAAAAAATTATTTAAACCTATTAGCACGTAGAACTAGAACTATACTCTAATGGCGGAAAAACAAAAATGTCCAGACCTATTTTCGGTTTTTGTTTTCAAAATATTCTCGTGTCCGCCAGTCTGAGCAAACTTTGCATAGGGGGCGTGGACTGAAAAACTTTGGTAACAACTGGTTTAGAGAGTCGTGAGGGGAATCTTGCATAGATATTTTACGCCTCTAGAAGGCGCAGAGTTATGTCAGAGCTTCTGACTGACTATAACCGCAAAACTCAACTTCCATGCGGTGGGTCCCTGCAGAACCACTTTTCGGTATTGCATCGCAGGGACGGATGTGACCAACTATAGCCATCTCCGTGGTTTGCTGACTTACGCTCGGCTCTCACTGAGCGGGTTTCAAAAACTTCGATAAACTTCCCCAGCATTGTGAGAATTGCTATTTTCAGAGCTTTAGTTTAGAATTAGGGATGTCAAAAACCAGACGGTTAGTCAGAAAACTGGTACTTTCGGAACGGTTAACCGGTTTTTTCGGTTTTTTCCTCCTTCCGGTCTTAACCCAGACGGCTGTTTGTCCATCCAGTTAAAACCGGGACAAAAATACTTTCCAAAATCATACAATTTTTTTATATTTTCTTGATTTTTCCGTATGCAATTTTATTACCTGTCCCCTATGAAAAATTTCGTTTCCAAATTCCAGCTCTTAAACATATTTTCGAACGCTCTCCTTATTGCTATTATGCTTGAAATAGATTAGACGCGTCAGCAGAAGCATCAGCATCGTGAAACGTCAAGCCCAATGCATTTTACATTGCTGACAAAAATGTTGAGCAGAAGACTTGGCATTCAGCATATTTGTCAGCTATGAAATTCTGCCGATGCTGCTGCTGACGCGTGTAATATATTTCAACTATTACTCGTAGAACAATCGCTTAGTCAAATTACTTCTCCTTGTATCTTTGATTTAATTTTGCATACGATACGAACCATAGCAATACGAGTGTGTACCTATGCATGTTTTTACTAGAATTCTAAGCAAATCAATGAAAAGACTCGGTTAACCGGAAAACCGGTACTTTGAGACCGGTTTAAACCGGACTTTCTAACCAACTTTGCAAAAAACCGAAAAAAAACGAAAACCGGGTTATGGGCCGGTTTTTGACATCCCTATTTAGAATGCCATCCGGACCTGATGATTTACCTTCCTCCACCCTGGATGAGGATTGGAGTAACTTCTCTATGATGGAATGTGACATTATGTTAATTCGGTGCCACGGTCTTCTGTCTCTAACTTGTGTTTACTAAAAACAGTTAAAACGCTCTTATTGGTGGAGCTTTTCTACTACTTTCTTCATTACCATCTTATACGCCATCCCCCACGGATTTGTATCAGCATGTTCACAGAGCTGCCTAAAGCAAGCTCGTTTCTTATTCTTTATAGCAAGTTTTAGGACTTCGCGTGGGGTTTTATACGTACACAGTAGATTGTTGTGTGTTTCTATATCACCCAATATTGAGACGCGAAAAAGCGGTGGAATGGAGGAATCTCGATACAGTGGACATTTATCACTGCCAGTATGGTGCTTGGAATTAACGTCCAGGCTTCTTCCCTTGCATAGTGTCCACACGCAATGCCTTTGAAACACTTCTTAGGCAAGACTTGTTGTTAAAGTCGGTTTTTTGTCCATCCAACCTTGAGCTTCCGATCGCTAAGATTTTGTTTTAATGGTTGGTGCTGCCTTGCGCATTCCTCATTTATCTTATAGCGCCTGGCCTCTTTGTATTTGGACGCCTAATCATTCCAAAAATGATGCGCAGTTTTCTCCTTTCGTTGATGAAGTTAAATCAAGATCGAGTTACTAAATTTTGCCTTCTTGACGTAGGGTCTTCACGTCTATGGCCTTCAGTCCGAGTATATTGGAAACAATGGATTTACACCATTCCATTGAATCCCTCCTCGTGTTTTCAGTTCGATTAACAGTTCCCCCTTCTGTGTTCGCCGAATCCGAGAGATATTCTCGCCGTTGACATACTTGGAATGTCGGACTGCAGAATAAGGTTTGGCATACGTAAGGATATACAGTCGAACTTCCCTAAACGGACACTTCTAATAACCGAACATTTCTTATTAACGGATTATTTTCCCCAACGTTTTTTTTCACATATTTTGGTAGGAAAACACCTTCTGATAGCCGGACACTCTCATAACCGGACACGGACAGTACTTTAATTCCCATTCTGAACAAGCGAGTCTCTAATAAACGGACAGTTCCAGGAAAAAAATGTTCAAATTCTTACATTGCAGAATTGTATTTATTAGGGCAAAGAGTCTTGCGATTACCAGAAAATGGATCTTACGCGTATTAGCAAGACCCAATGTACGGGAAATGTAAAATGATAAATCAAAGACTGCAGTTCTTTCTTATCTCTCGGTTGGTGACCGTAGAAATTGCATAAATTAAATTTATGCTGTGGCGTTTAATCGTGCAATTCTCTATTCTATTTAAATAAGTGTAAAAAAATGTTGCAAATTGAAGGCAAATTGCTAATCACATAACAATTCAGATGAAAAATAGTGTGCTCGCTCTTGGAAAAAAATTGTTGGAAAAATATGTGGAAACGACGAAACCTTTATTAAAAATAAAAGTTATTTTGAATAAGTGGAAAGAGAGTGGGAATGAAATGACTAAAAATTATACCCGAACCCGTCGGGACTACAAATTTTATCGCAGTTTTGAAATGGATTTGCAGATTGTGGTGAAAGTCTATTTTATTAAATGTTATGCCTTTGTGAAATATTCTCATAAGCGGACACTTCCAATAAGCGGACAAAATGTCATTCCCCAATGGTGTCCGCTTATGGGAAGTTTGACTGTATTACAACCCCTAGACCAAGGAATCATCAAAACTTGTAAGGTATTTTACAGGCAGGAACTCATAAAGAAAATGATGAGAGAATTAGACGGAAATATAAAATTGAAACCTATCAATGTTGGAAGCAATCCGTTTAATCGATAAAGCATGGGAGAGCGTAACAGAAGCTACATCAAAGAATTGCTTCAGGGCTTGTGGATTTTTCTCTATCAATGAAGAGCGGGTACGACCGAGAACTCTGTAGATGAGGACCCCCACTAGCTGCTGGGCTTCCGAAACTGGAGGACAAAGTCACGTAACTGCGACAATTGGAGGTCAATGATTCAGGTGACCAAAGCCCGACGTCGCGTCGTCGGGCTATCTCCAGCCAAAGATATTGGAACGAATTCTTTCGAAGAATTCGTTGAAGTAGACGAATGCTTAGCCACAGACGATTTTCAAACCGGGGAAGAGATAATTGGAGATGTGACAGCAACCATGGCGAGATCGGAGGATAACGTTAAAGAAGAAGACGAGGAATTACCGGAAGTAGTTTAAGTACCGACCTCTAACGGTACGTGTTTGTAGAGACTATTCATGTGATGATCGCTCGGCGATCGTAGTTTTGCATCCCATTTCGAGCCGTATTTAAATATTTTTCTAGTTCTACTTTCCTAGTATCGACTTTGGACTAAAGGAACATGTCTGTATAGAAAATATACCCATATAGTGCTCAAAGCCGGTGGTTTAACTTCGATCGCTGAGCGATGATCTCATGAGTCGTCTCTACGAACACAAACCTTAAGTAAGCTCGAATAAACGTTCAAACGTTTTGGCTTTGATATCACCTCGTTTTGACTTTTTATTTAAGCATTTAGTGGTAGTTCAGGGATAAACTCGATAAGTCGAAGTTGACTTTTTACAAACTTCGATATCTCTCATTTTGATAACTCAAAGTAATTTGTCGCTCCCTTGAGATTCGAGTTATCGAGGTCCGACTGTAATAAATGTATTGGTCACTCAATTTTACAGTTTCTTATAACAAGACAAGCAAAGTGGACATAATTGCATAATTAATTCGATGCGTACATGCTTACAAATTCAAATGTCGTGCGTCCGCCTAACACTAGTAATCCCACATGAATATTCATATGTAGCTGCTATAGCTACAATAGCGGCCTCCATAATCACTAGACCATCAAAAAATTTCCGGCAACAGTTTTATTTTTACATATAAAAAAAAACAATAATTCCAATGCAAAATTTCAATTAATTTTTTTACCACACATGTAAGATGAAAAAAAAATGCGGTTCGATGTCGCTTCCTATACTGACTACCACACTATCCAATCCTCTTTTGTGCTTCACATTCACATAATGCATTCAAGCTTGATTCTTTGAATAAAACTCGACTGAGCAAATCTTACCAAGTTCAACCGAAACCGACCTGGTATCCCAACAAATGCAACAATCTGTTTTTCTTGTCTGCACATAAATGCATACTTTTTTCCGATATAAATAGTATGCAGGGAAGAATGGTGATTTTCGCAACAAATTGCACATTTCCACTTCACGTCGCGGTCGCGGCATTAGATGCAACGAATTTGCAAAGGAGAAACGTGTTTGGAATCGGTGGGGTGCATATTGCAATTTGCAAGCCTTTTTCTTGGAGTTCAAACGGGCGGCAATTTTGCTGCATAGTCGGTCGCGGTCCTATGACAAGAAACGCGCAGATACTTCGACCAGATAACATGAATTTTTTTTACATTTACCGGGTATGGATGCCGCAAACATTACTTTACTACGTGCTGGAGCGAAAGATTGTTTGGTTAAGAGACTGCAATGGAAATGGGAAGTTACAGTAATAAGATGGTAAGGTTAGGTAAGTTATGGTAAGCGCAATAAAGTCAGGTTTAGTTTAGGAAAAAAATTGGAAAATGGGCAAGGCGAGGATGTTGATTTTGGTAGAAGGTTGCAGTGGTTTGGTACCGTGTTTTTAATATGTACAAGTACCCGCGGGCCGCATGCCACTTCGCGCAGTTTTGTACGACCCGCGGCCAGGTCAAATGCGTGAGGTGGTAAACTCAAGTCTAAGAAATTAACGAAAACTCGTCAAGCAACGGTCGGTGGCTAATGCAAGCTTAAACCAGGGAACACTAACTAATAGAACTGTCACTCCAGTGGCGCAACCAGAATTTTGTTCTGGAGGGGGCTAAGGCCATCGTTATTATTGTACATATAAAGTGGCTATCGCAAGTTAAGTGATCATGCTATTTTTCAATAATGACGCTGTTTTTAGGCCTCGTTGCATTCACGCCTACTTCCTTTGCTAAGGATCATGAAAATGCAAGTATAGTTTCATGTTTCATACTCATTATCAGTACGTTCTTTCAGTTGCTTTCATGAAAATCTCATTTCAAATTGCCAAAAGGGTCCGGATGCGGATTGGGAGTATGAGTCTCAAGTAATTAAGTAGTTCGTAAAATACCGTTAGTATTTCTCAAATTTCGATTTGTCTTTTGGTTGTCTATTTTTAACTTATTTCGTCTATTTTTAACTATTTCGCTGGCATAGAAAGAGTCGAGTTTTTGGTTTAAATTGTATTTCGCAAATTTTACAGTTCTACTGGTCAAAATTTCAATGGTTGACGTTTATAAATGTCAAATTTGCAAGATTGACGATCCGGTTTGTCAAATTTGACAGTTGTATTTGTCAAATCTGACGGTTATGTTTGTCAAATTTTGAACAGTTGACGCGAGAAAAAAAAATACTTGATAAAACTAGGCTACTACGATTTTCATTTCTTCTGGTCATAAAATATGTCAGAGCTAACTTTGAATTCATTTTCAAATTCATTTCCTGTCGGAAATTTGAATCCCCTATTCACATTTCCCACAGGATTTACTAAATTTAGATTTGATTAACAGTTGTACCATATTGTACCTACTGCATTACTTGCATTATTCAAGCAAGTACATTTTACGATGCCTTTTGAAATTAGTGACAAACGATTCTATCTAGTATCTAGGGTTTTGACTGATTTAATTTTAATCAGGACCCGGTACTAGTACTAAACCATCAAAATATGTATACATTTAGGCACAAACAAAACCCGCACTAAAATTGGGCCAATACCGTTCTAGTGGATCTAGGCACATAAGACAATGAGAGCCTGACCACTGACAGGGCTCTATCTCGCAAGGAACTAATTGATTTCGGATGTGAATTACTGCGATGGCGGCTCGTTATGCTACGATATAGCTCACCTCCAAGCGGTACATCGCTTGTATCCAGTTCAATTTTGAGCCCGTTCTATATTATGAGTTATGACAATCAATAATATAAGGTAGAACGGAAACATTTTTGCTTGTGCATGACGTCATCGATCTGCCACGTGGTGCGATCTTGACCAAATTTGGTATGCATTATCCTATCACAGCCCTGAAAAAAAAATCAGAAACCAAAAACCTATGTTCGGAGAAGACGATTCATATTTTTCTAAAATCTCCAGCTAAATGCATTTCTTCATGTTTCATTTTGCATTTGGCTTCCAAAAGTTTTGGTCGTGGGAGGGGCTTTAGCCCCTCCCGTGGTTGCGTCGGAAAGGCCCCAAAAAGGACAAATAAGGATACTCCTTAATCCTTGACCGGCGGTCAGCATGCGGGGTATCATATCAAAGGAGACGTCGAGTACATTACATATCCGGTGTCCGTTTCCTGTTTCAAGGACCCTTAACGGATTAAAACGAGCTTAAATGGAAAATTATAGAATTATCGTGTTTCCCGTGTATCTTTCCAAAGCCACAACCACGAGAATAGTTTAAGTTGTCACTACTTTTCTGACTTTTCAGAATCTGAAGATTCTACCATTAAATTTGCTAAAAAAAATGATCGGAAAGTTCTAAAAAAGGACACTAATTACACACCTTGATTGAACTTGGGAATGCGGGGTGTCATATCAAAGAGGACGTCGAGTACATTCCATATCCGGCGTTTGTTACTTATTTTAGGGACTCCCAATGGAGAAAATTGGGCTCAAATGAAAAATGTTAGTGTTTCCCGTATCTGTATCTTTCCAAAGCCATAATTTTCCATTTAAGGCTGAATTATTCCATTCAGTGTCATTGAAACGGGAAACAAACACGGATATGGAGTGTACTCGACGTCTTCTTTGATATAACACCCCGCATGCCCACGTTGGTCAAGCTGTATAATTAGTGTCCTTTTATGTTAATTTTTCAAAGCTTTGCGATCAATTTTTTCTTAGAATTGAATGATAGAATCTTACGGTATTGTCGATTTTGAAAAGTGAGAAAAGTAGTGAAAACTTGAATTATTCTTGTAGTTCTGGCTTTGGAAAGATACACGGGAAACATGATAATTCGCTAATTTTCCATTTGAGCTCGATTAATAAATCGAGCTCAAATGGAATGGAATGGAATGGAATGGAATGGAATACCATTGAAACTCCTTGAAACAGGAAACAGACACTCGACATCCCCTTTGATTTGATACCCTGCATGCTGACCTCCGGTCAAGGATTAAGGAGTATCCTATTTTGTCCTTTTTGGGACCTTTCCGATCAAATTTTTTTTTTTAGCAAAATAAATATTTTTTTTAGCTTTTTGGGAGCCCGCTGATTCAAAAATAACAAAAATTAGCCTTACTCTATTTTTGTCTATATGGATGCCTGAATTGGGATACATATTTTGACTCTGGACTACAATGAATGAAATCTGAAAACTTAACGAAACATGTTTCTCTCTTTAGAATGTTTTTTCCTGTCAAATTTTTCAAGTAAAAACTACAAGATGTAAAGTGGTAAATACTCTATTTACTTCGAATCTATTTTTTCCCAGATGTAGGCAAATGCTTTTGAAATGGTGTGCAAGGACGTTTTTTTGTCATTTTATGTCATAAAGTGCATGTTGTAGTTTAGAGCACACTTCGTGAACGGTCGGCTGTAATTTTTGCTCAATTTTCATTCAACCGACACGAGCGGAGCACTGATGTCAAGTTAACCCGCACACATTCTCAAATTACGCTCGTAACCGTTTGTTCGCCGGCGGCTACGTTTGCTCGTGAATGTTCGTCAATTATTTTTGTTTGTTCGTCTCTAATTGTTTAATAATAGACATTTGTTCGTTGGTTTGTGCGTTTGTTCGTCCTAGAAACGCAAGGATTCAGGAAGTAATTAAGGAAAAACAGGAGACGAGACACAAACCATTGGGTAAAATAAAGCGAATTATGGTTACACTACTCTCCACTAGATGGCATTCAGTGTTTATTATATGTGGCGACCATGGACACCACTTCTACCGTAGCGCGGCGCTCGGATCAGCGAGGAGTCTTTTACGACATGACAGCTGCGAGCGCGCCTTTCCATTCCATTCATTCTTTTTCTGTCAAGTAGACACATGTGAATTGAATTTTGTAGTTATTGTTTTAGAATATAATTCTTTATACCTTTATCCTAACCAAAGTGGTTTTAATCAACGTACAAAGGCGTTAGTTCTTGGAGAATAGTGAAAACGCCTTATTGGTGACCCCGAGTTTGCGAATTTCGCAACCTGCAGCAATTTTCGTGCACAGACAGGTTCAACATAACCTACATCTTTTCACAAAATTCGAATGTCATTGGACGGGGACACTACCAGCATGTCAACTCCGCGTACACCATTGAACGCCAAAACAGGCAACAGTCTGCTGGAGTCCCTACATGAGCCTGCGGCGGAAGTGCTAAATACGCCCAAACTGTACATACAAACTGGGCCAGCACCTGACGTCGCAACCGGAGAGGACGTAGCCTTGATCAAAAACTTTAAACTGCCACCCTTCTGGCGAACGGACCCGACATTATGGTTTATCGAGGCTGATGCTATGTTCTACGCCAATCGAGTCACTTCCGACAATACCCGCTACTATTCTATCATCGCGGCATTAGATATTGAGGTATTACAACAAGTGACGGACATTATCCGTTCGCCACCGGAGTCGGATAAATATACATCGTTAAAAAATCAGCTAATTGCACGTTTCTCCGACACGAAGGAGCGGCAGCTCAATCGACTGCTAACTGGAATGGGATTAGAAGGCAAAACTCCTTCTCAAGTTTTGCGGGAGATGCAAAACCTGGCTCCGACTGATCTGACACCAGACATTCTAAAAACGCTCTGGATGAAGCGTCTACCAACAAACATTCGGTGCGTTCTGGCGGCACATGAAGATTTAGAGCTCAGCAAGCTTGCTGACATAGCTGACCGCGTTTCGGAGAACAGTGATCCGGCCTTTTTTCTTGCAACGTCGACAGAGAAAAATCACGATACACCCTCATCAACGAGCATAGATCAAAGAATAGAGTCTCTTGAGAAACAAATGCGTGATATGACTGTACAAGTCAAACAACTGGCCGAAGGAATTGAGCATGATAGAAAGCTCAAAATTATGCGTAAGCCAACATCAACGGGATCATGCTTTTACCATACGAAGTTTGGTAGTGAGGCTAAGCGATGTATAGAGCCATGCTCGTTTCGGGCCAGCAAGCAGACGGGAAACTAGAAAGGTTGCCTTCCATCACCGGAGTGGGGAACAACTGCGGATCAAGTCCGGAACATCGACTCCATATTTTAGACCAACTTTCACAATTAAAATTCCTCATCGACTCCGGCTCGTCAGTCTCGATCTTACCCCGCCGCTTTGCGAAACAAACGCAACCTCAAACACAAATTCTGTTTGCGGCCAATAACTCAGAAATTGCGACATTTGGAAAGCAATTATTGAAAGTCCACTTAGGCCTTCAACGACATTTTGTTTGGCATTTCATCGTCGCCAACATCACAACGCCAATCATAGGAGCAGATTTCCTCTCCCATTTTGGACTGCTCATCGACCTCAAACACAGTAGGCTCATCGACACTGTCGCACATCAATCCAACATCGGTTCATCTGATCAAGTTGATGACTTTCGGACGTCCATGATGAATATGTCCGCCGATTCCTCGGATCCAACTGAAACCCTCAACAAACACAACAGTTCAACGGACTCAAAGACACCATCAACCGACGGGAAAGCGACTACAATCAACAAGTCACCCATCATGCAAGCGAAACCTACTAGCAAATCAACTGCCACGCAAACGATCACCATCATCAAATCAACCGCTGTGCAAACGACGAACACCAAGTCAACTGCCACGCCAACGATTAACGATGTCCTGTCAAACGATCAGCAATCAACCATACATCAACGGTTCAGTGCTACGTCAACGACAACAAATGCTTCAACTGCCATACCATCGAGAGCAACAAAAACCTTCTCAACAGTCAGCACGCAAACGAAGCCCGACACCACTGCTGTGTCACTTGCCACAACCTCAACA
Source organism: Microchrysa polita (assembly GCA_949715475.1). NCBI lineage: Eukaryota > Metazoa > Arthropoda > Insecta > Diptera > Stratiomyidae > Microchrysa > Microchrysa polita. Next base: position 7,298,364 of record OX454417.1, read on the forward strand.
GCCACATCAGCGCCAACGAGGGCATCCAACGCAACTGCATCGGGATCAACGGAACAACACTCCAACGATACAACGACATCCAACGCAACCGCATCGGAATCAGCGGAGCAACACTCCAACGATACAACGGCATCCACGACAACGAAAACAACTCCATCAATGACACGTCACTACATTGAAACAACTGGACCTCCAGTCGTCCAACGACCACGTAGACTAGCGGGCGACAAACTGCAAGCAGCTCGCACTGAGTTTGATTTCATGGTCCAACAAGGAATCTGTCGCAAATCCAACAGCCCGTGGGCCAGCCCAATTCATATGGTCAAGAAGAGATCTGGAGGTTGGCGAGTTTGTGGTGATTACCGCAGACTAAACGCGCAAACAATACCCGATCGCTACCCAATCGCTCACATCCATGACGTAGCAGACCGGTTGTTTCGTAAAACAGTATTTTCGGTGCTGGACTTAGAGAGAGCCTACCACCAAATTCCCATGGCTGAATCGGACATAAAAAAGACCGCCGTAACCACTCCATTTGGACTCTATGAGTTCCTGGTCATGCCTTTCGGTCTCAGGAATGCTACGCAAACCTTTCAAAGGCACATGGACGGCATCCTTCAAGGACTTGATTTCGTTTACTGCTATATTGACGATATCCTTATCATGTCAGAGACGACACATCAGCACAAAGAACACCTCGACGTGGTTCTACAGCGACTCAAGCAACATGGCATGGAAATTAACCACGACAAATCAGTATTCTTCAAACCTGAAGTCAACTATCTGGGCTACACCATCAGCAAAGAAGGTTGCCGACCGCCTCAAGAACGAGTGGCCGCCCTGCTCGACTACAAAAGACCGGACACCATTGTCGAACTACGACGATTCTTGGGAGCCATTAATTATTATAGACGTTGTCTCCACCAGGCAGCGCATCACCAGTCCTCACTGAACAATTTCCTGCACAACAGCAAGAAAAATGACCACCGTAAGGTGCCTTGGACCCCAGAAACAATAGCTGACTTCGAATCCTGCAAACTTGATTTAGCAAATGCAGCCTTGCTTGCTCACCCGGACCCTGAAGCAGAACTCGCACTAGTCACCGATGCATCAGATACTGCCATGGGAGCAGCACTAGAACAATTAGACGGTGACGAATGGCGTCCTTTGGGTTTTTTCTCTCGCAAATAAGTCCAGCAGAAACGAAATACAGCGCGTATGACCGGGAGCTTCTCGCCGTGTACTCTGGCATCAAGTTCTTTAGACATATACTGGAAGCCCGGCATTTTGTCGTCAGAACAGACCACAAACCATTGACTTACGCCTTCGCTCAAAATTTGGATAAGGCCAATCCTAGGCAACTAAGGCACTTGGATTATATATCCCAATTCACTACGGAAATAATCCATATAGCAGGTGCACACAATCAAGTTGCTGATGCTCTCTCTCGAGTCAACACCATCAACATGCCGTTCACAATCGATCCTCACCAACTGTCCACGGCTCAACTGGAAGATGAGGAACTTCGTAACCTGATCAACAACGACAAGACCGGACTGCAACTACAAAAACTGTCAATCGACTCGGCTACCGTGTACTGCGATGTCTCAACAGGCCAAATTCGTCCATATGTTCCGTCAACACTTCGGGAACAAGCCTTCGCTTCAGTGCACGGACTTGCGCACCCGAGCGGCAAAGCGACTCTGCACCAACTGCGGCAAAAATACATCTGGCCGAACATACGAAGGGACACAATAAAGTGGGCCAGAAACTGCATCTCCTGTCAACGGGCAAAAATCCAGCGACACACAAGGAACACGCCTATATCAATCAAAGTGCCCAACCAACGATTCGACCACGTCCACATCGATATTGTCATCATGCCAACAGTGAACGGTTATCGCTACTGTTTGACGATGGTGGACCGATTCACCAGATGGCCAGAAGCAGTTCCCCTCAAGGACATGACAGCAGACACGATTGCAAGTGCGTTTTTCAACATCTGGGTGGCTCGCTTTGGGACCCCGAAAACCCTCACTACCGACCAGGGTTCTCAATTCGAAAGTGCACTGTTCCGAGCTCTCACGAACCTAATCGGAACCCAACGAATTAGAACAACACCATACCATCCCGCTTCGAACGGAGCTGTTGAAAGATGGCATCGCACTTTCAAAGCGGCACTCATGTGTCACCACCCGTTGCCTTGGATCGAGATGCTACCGACGGTCCTACTGGGATTACGCACCGCTCTCAAGGAGGATCTAAATGCTTCACCCGCCGAGCTGCTGTACGGTGATCAACTACGCATCCCGGGTGAATTCTTCACGAACGAGGATTTGCCACCAGATCCGACATACTTCGCGGAAAAATTTCGAGAACACATGCGACTCCTTCGCCCAACACCGACTGCGCATCACAGCAAACGAAGCCCCTTCGTCCACAAAGACTTGTACACCTGCAGTCATGTCTTCCTGCGAGTTGACGCAGTGAGACAGCCTCTGGAGCCTCCGTACACGGGACCACATAAGGTGGTCAAACGAATCAATGACCACGTCTTCGTCATCCACGTCAAAGGCCAAGACGTCACCGTATCGACAGATCGCCTGAAGCCTGCATTCACTGCCAAAGATGACAACGAACTTAATCGCCCGGACATTCCTTTAAGAACATACGGTCGACAGTCAATTCGGAACGTCAACACTGGGAAGGGGGTGACTGTGGCGACCATGGACACCACTTCTACCGTAGCGCGGCGCTCGGATCAGCGAGGAGTCTTTTACGACATGACAGCTGCGAGCACGCCTTTCCATTCCATTCATTCTTTTTCTGTCAAGTAGACACATGTGAATTGAATTTTGTAGTTATTGTTTTAGAATATAATTCTTTATACCTTTATCCTAACCAAAGTGGTTTTAATCAACGTACAAAGGCGTTAGTTCTTGGAGAATAGTGAAAACGCCTTATATATGTATGGTTTGTGTCACGCGTTTAATATTCAGCAGAAAATAAGTACACTCAGAAAAAAACGTGTAGATATTAAAACCAATGAAGTTTTTACTTTACCTACTTCTAGTAAACATAAAATTTTTTTAAACGTATGAAGTTTGAATTAAATTATTTAAAAATGCCATTGGGTCACTTACACTTTCATAGAATCTAAAATTTCAGTAGTAATAGAATTAAAATATGCCCACATACAACTAATGTAACAAATGACTTACAATGAAGTAAGTCAAATTCATCACTTCATATTTTCAATGATATTTCTATAATTGTCCCGAAAATGTTATTCCATCGGCTCCAAATCATAGCCGAAATTTCATACGTCCTATGTAATTTTTCTTTAATAAAAGTAATTGTTTTCTGGGTGTATGTCTTAAATTAAAATATTAAAGAAACATGTGACTAGGAAGTATGGTATGGCTGACAACCGCATAACACTCCTAACTTAGCTGTCGTCGAAACGTTTACGTTTCGTCTGAAAACCATGCTCCTCAAGGAGTTAGGCCATAACAAGAAGAAGGAGCCGTGATTTTTTTTATATATCAAGTTTCATTACCGAAGACTACGCGGGATGCATCACACAAACTATCGTCTACCTCTTTTAAATTTAATAGTTAAATTCGATTGCGTACCGTACACGAAACATTAGAGAGTTTTAGCATGTCGTACAATATAAAACGACATAGTAGACATCCTAAAGAAAAAATTAGAATTTTTCCTTTAGAATGTCAACTATGACGTTTTATATTGTACGACATGCTAAAAATCTCTATTATACGATAGTTTTGAATCTCCAAAGTTGGTTAACGTACGTTAAACAGCCGATATTGTCGAATCATGTTGTGATTGTCAGTTGAAAATTGTACGCAAGCGTATTTATCTACCAAATTTCAAAGACGTAGACTACAGTTGATGCGTCTTGCTAAGACTCTCTATTGTATTGAAAATGTTTCATAGCACTGTTCTCGTCTACCACGTGATATACAAGTATGTTTTGTTTAAACTTCAAGACTATCTATTCTTGTATAAATATTATATACTTTTACTTTCAAATGGGCAAATAGCAGTCGATATCGTGCATCATAGTGATGGGATGGATGCAGCCTTTAGTCGTGATGATAGCTGATGAAGAGGAATCATACTCCATACAGTCTTGCTGTCTAAAGGTACGTTGTGCTAGACGCGGCCGTACGACTGCGACTCGCTCATTCCATATAAAAACTCGTTTTTAAAATGAGAGAGAAACGAGTTTTGATATGGAATGAGCGAGTCGCAGTCGTGCGGCCGCGTCTAGCACAACGTACCTTAAGCATGCTGCAAGAATGTCTGTATGTATTGGTATACACTGTTTTCTATACGTAAAAAGCAAGCCTCGACTATTTGAGCAACAAGCAAGTTTTATTTGCTAATGTTGGAAGTTTTATTGAAATCCGAATTGACCATAACTCTCTCGCTTTGGTATGTACATATACAGTTATAGGCTACAGTCGGGTTTATTTAACCAACAATACTTCTAGAGCCCCTACTAATGGGTAATGGGTAGTCAGTAACTTTGTAATGGCTATCGACCGGCCTCAATATCCGTCAACACAGAAATGAACAAAAATAGTAGCCGACCCGTACCTATCGGCAATATTGTCGGATATTTTTATAGACACGGAGAGGAAATTTCAAACAAATAGCAAATATGAACATGGGCTGGGTATAGGTATGCATGCAGGCAGAGGAAAAACAAAAGATGTTAAGTTAGGAAAATTATTGCCAGCTAATATAGCACGCTAAACGGTGCGGATAATTGAGTCCGAGTAAACATTACTGGTGGTGGCCATTGGTCAATATTATTGCATCATAATAATGTAGTGAATATGTATTAATATGCAGTAGAACCCCGGTTAAAAGAAGTGACGGATGCTTATATGTACCATTTCGGATAAGCGAATTTTTCTTACTCCGTATAGTAGCAATAAATGACAATGAAATGGCTTAAATCGTTAGTACATATACAGTAGAATCTCGTTAATCGGACACGTGGTACCTCGAATCTACGGGCAGATCGATTCAATTTAATCCAAACTTTGAAATTAGTTACCCAACATAAGGAATATTTTCTGCAAATGATATGTTGTTCCCGAAAATAGGATTTCACCAATTTTATTTTATCTTCAAAAAAAAAAAAAAAATACCTGCCGAAAGGGAATATTGATATAATCGATCAATATCTACCCCGAAAAGAGTGCAATCAGGGGACGTACATTTTTTTTTTAATTTCCATGGACATAAGGTTTCCGGGTCATACGTTTTTTTAGCACTATGATTTTTCACACTTCTACGTAAAATAAGAAAAGCCTGTGAAAAACTGAAGAATTAAAATAAAATCCGATCTTTGGGATTATTCATGCAATTTTCACACTTTAGACTTACCCTTCGTATTTCTACAGAAGCGTATACATCTCTATTAAAAATCAAGCCTCGCTAAATTCTGTCCATTTCGGTTGAAGTGGAAGTTGGCTAAGCAAAGTTCATTTTAACAGGGTTCTACTGTACTCGTAAGATTGTTTAATTTCAGTTGGTAAATGTTAGCACAACGACGATGTAGCACGATAAGGTTTTTTTTCCTCATAATGGGGGATGAAATTGAAAGTGCTTAACGCTTCGGCTTAGTGTGCATTCTTATGTTTATTTACAATTAAGGCAATTTGCACTGTACATCTATAATAAAGATAACATACAAATATGGAAAAGCATTTTAATTTTAGAAAATCTCTTGACTTTAAGTTATGTTCATGATTGTGCAATTTTTCCAGACTGGATTACTTCGCCTACATGACATACTTTGTATTTTTGCGTCTCGCAGCTGCATGGACAGGAACAGGGAATACTATACATATATGCAAAAACTATAGACTACTAGATCACGCGGATAGCTGTACGAAAATTTTTCGTTCTGCGCATCTACGTCACAATAGACCTATAGTATATGGGTAGTATACGAGAATTGTTAAGTTCACGAACAAATTTGTAAAGAAAAGTGTAATTGCTGTTTAGACAGCCCCAAATTTTGTATATTCTGGAGGTGAGGAGTTGTTAAGTTGCTCGTTAGGGGAAAATGCCGAAGAGAAACCCCGGAAAAAATAATTTTCAGCCATAATACAAATTATTTTGTCGCATGGAAATTTTTCGATTTTGTAGAAAAAAAAAAAAAACCATCTACAAATTAAACAAAAAGAGCCCTCGCAAGAAATATTTCTTTATCCCTTGTGTTGAGAAAGTATCGGATAAACACAGTAAACATTTTTCCTCATGTTTTCTGGTAACATTATGCAAATATTGCCAAAAAAATCCTTAATTTAGTTAAGATATGATCCTAAGGCTATGCACCAATTTTTAAAATAATCTTACAAGCACCTACCTCACTTTGGTGTGCGTTCCGTACATCTTTTATTGGAAACAACGTGGGATATAAATTTCTTGTGCGTTTGTTCGGCTGTTTGCGGACACCCTTTGTATAACATTCATTTTAAAGAAAAAAAACATTCTTATTACATTGTATCTGTTATACAGGGTGTCCGAAACTTCCGCATAAACGCACCGGATTGTGATTCCTCATGTAATTTCCAGCAAAAAAGTTGTGAAGAATATACCCCCAATTCTTAACCCTTTAACTGACACAGGCATTTGCAAATTTTTGAAAAAATCTTGTTTATTGTACGACTAAAACCTCAATATCTCAAAAGCTAAACTAGCTAGAATAGGAAAATAAGATGATTATTGCAGGCAGCAAATTTACCTAAAAAAATAAAACTAATCGCACTAAAATCGGATAAGAGGTTTGGCTTTTACAGAACTTCAAAGTAAAATTTTTGTCATTTGACACAAAAACAATATTCTAGGGTTGGGGGGAATAAGTGGATAAGTCGAAAAGTATAACTTTTCAGGACAGCATTTTTAATGTTTGCCGTGCTATATTGGCCGAATGCGTCAACTCGAAAAAACTTTTCTTATTGTTAGATGTCCTCTGCAGTGTCAGGATTTGATCTGCGGAATTTCATTTGAATACTTTCATCCAAACCGGAAGTATGGACATTTAACCCTTCAATACTCGATCGAAATCGATAACAATAAAAGTCGTTATCCACCAGAAAAGTATTTCTGATTAAATTTTTTTTAAATAGTTTGCTCGATGAGTATATTTTTTATTATTTGTGGGCCCATCAATGTTACCAGGGCCGGATTTCCCATATGGGCAACCTGGGCTACTGCCCAGGGCGGCAGAATTTTATAGGGGCGGCAAATTCTTAAATTTTTTCATTGGTCTAAAGATGGATTTTGAAAACTCAAAAATAATTGTAGAAAATAAATTGCTTTTTTAATTTACCTGTCTAATCGGACCACTGACGGGACCGATCAAATTTGGTCCGATTAGCAGGTGGTCCGATTACTAAGGGATGCCAGAAAAGTACAAAAAATTAATGAAATAATTGTTAAACGTTGTTCATGAACATTGGACTTGTACAAAGGTAACCTATGCCCTATGCAATTAATGTTTTGAAACCGCCCAACAGCGTAACTCCTTTGTGATTTTTTTTTATTATAAATTCTCCCCACACTCAGTTCCACCGAAATTTTGAATATTCTTCAATATTTTATCAAGCGTTTCTATAATCAAAATCATGGTTAATGGTTCAAGCAATCCTCCCTTTAACTTCACTTGCATCTTCTTGTCTCAGAAACTCCAGAATCGTCTCACCACTTCATCTACCCAACACTGATTCAATGGTTGATGCTGTCTACGAAATTTTCCGTGGTCATGGGAAATAATATAGCTGATCATTGTAATCGGAACTGAAGTGAATGTAGTAACGAAATTTGTAAGATTTTTTTTTTGTCAACAAAATGTCTTGCCACGTTGCCTGTCTGTTGATCAAAAATTCCCTCGTACTGCTCAAGTAAGAATCAATTTGAAGTTTTGGTCCGATTTTGGAGATTTATCCAGTGGTTGGTCCGATTGTGGAGGTACGTCTTGTACTGATTCATCTAATTGGAGTCACCGATCGTGGTCCATGGTCCGATTAAGAGGTGGTCCATTTATAAAGGTTATTTTGTGTGAAAAACCAAATAAAATTTACCAAGGGTGGTCCAATTAGAAGGTGGTCCGATTATAGAGTGGTCCGATTAAGAGGTTTGACTGTATTCTAGTTAGATGTACCGGTTCGTCTTAATCCAAAGCACCTAATCGCAACCTCAAATTAAAATAATTTTAGTGTGATTCCGCCTTCAAAAATTGGGACTACGCAAAATTTTGCTTGAAGCATACACTCATTCACTCTGAATGGCGTGGCGGCCTTTAGTTAAATGAGAGTAGGAGTATAAATCATGTTTGGCTTTACTTTAAACATTATGCCTGAAGCCACATTAAATGATATAAATACGCGAGTACTTGGCTGCCAGCTACTGTTTTCAAGCCTCTGAAATTGCCCCAGACTTGAAAAAAAAACGAAAAATATTTTTGGTGATAGCCATCCTTTGGAAAGTTCAAAAAGCCCCCAAGCAAGTAACTAATCCAACAACAAATTTTCGTGTGTTCGATTATTTCTTAAATTTGTCCCCACATAAAAGCAAGGATTTGGTTTCGGGAGAGGTCTAAGTCTCGATATTAAAAATGCGGCATTGGCTATAAATTTTTTGAGTTTCTATCGGGTGAATAAGTTTAACTAAAGTTTTAAGAGTTTCTACTCTTAAATTTTCGAATCTGCAATTTTTTGTTCATAGAAAAACCGGAAATTCCATCGAAAATAAAAAATAATTTAAAATAGTTGAAATCAGGAAAATCTAGAACTTTTCAGGCTCCGAATAGTTTTTGCTGAATAACATCAGCAATTCGTTTTCGTTATATTTATCAACGAAAACATATTAGGTCAAGGTTTGCTCAAAATTCACCGTAAGCTAGCTTAACTTTGTTTTTTTTTTCGGTATATGTAACTTTTTCTGGTTAAGTATGATGCTAATACAGGAAATTTTATTTGTTGGGGTAATTCGCAAATTATTTCCAAAACAATCGAAAAGAAAAATGTAGGAAAAAACATGATACTTATATTAAAGCCTTTTTTACACGAAACCCAAATTTTAAACGCTTTTTCTTCATTAAAAATTTTTCAAATTAATAATTTGGCAAACGATATGATTTTGGGTTGGCATTTGTATGAAAATTACCCCGTAGAGTATGTTACAGTAGAACCCCTCTTAACCGGCCTGGTCGGGACCCACACCCTGGCCGGTTAGGAGTTTGGCCGGTTTATCCGAGGTTCCCTTGAAAAATTGAATTTGGTTCGACAATAACCTATATTTCAAGATACTATACAAATTTCATAGAGTGTTATACATAAAGAAGCAAAAAGAACGCTGTTGGAACTCATTTTATTGAAAACTAAATAGATTACACATGCTATTTTTGATGGCTCATCAATGTTTGTAAATTCTTCATCGTCTCCGCATTTACAGTCATCCTTACTGGCGATACCAATTATTTCCTCGTCACTGAAAAAATCGTTCAGTCCTTCATCACTTGTTACCCAGTCCTCCACATCCGCAAATTCCATTTGCTGCCCACCAGGTAACAACTGCAGATCGTGTAAGATAGCCTGGTTGTCATTTTCATATTTCATCGTTGTCGGAATGGTAACTCCCCTCGACTAGATTTTCTAAATTGGACCAAATTTTTTTCCATGCTCTCATTAATCTAGACGAAAGCACTTGCCAACATAAAAATTACATCTTTTATGTTAATATTTTGTACTTTTTGATTTTGATGCTGACTGTGACGGCATGATAACAAAAAGAAAAAAAAACGTTCCGTGGGATATAGGAGAAGTCTGCTAGCCATTTTTCGGTAACAAAAAGAACAAGAAACGTTAAGTGGGATATAGGCCGGTTAATCCGAGGACCGGTTTATCCGAGGCCGGTTAAGAGGGGTTCTACTGTAGCTGTTAAAAAAACAGGGCCAATGAGTTCTGTGACATCCAGTTTTTTATCGTTTAATCGTTGAAATCTTTAGTTATTTGCGTTCGTTGAGGCTAATTTCCGATTTTAGGCCGAAATTGGGGCAACCCGAATGTAATTTATCCGCAATTTAAATAATAATACAAGTCGACTTATCTAATTATTCCCAGCCAACGGTTGACGTAGACTTAACCGAGTAACCACATCAATGAGTGAGTTGTCTGAAAATGCACATTTCTGTAACTGAGAAAGCGTTGCGTTTTAAGCTTAAACACTTCTGCATATTACGCGGAACTTTTGTAAGAGTAGTTTAATGCACTTAACTCATTTTCGATATAAGTCGACTTATCCACTTATTCGCCGTGGCCCTACATATTTTTCCATCTAAATTTTCTCCAACTTCTACCAAAGTGAGGTGCTCATATGATTCTTTTAAAAATTGGCGCATAGTCTAACAATTATTTCTTTCTTCCATCATTTTATTCTAGCGTCGTTATTTCTAACAGTTTTAATGCCTTAAGTGCAGAAAACTAGGATTAATTTTAGTTCGATTTCAATTCAATTCAAACTGCCCCTAAAGATCTGGAATGTGGTAATTTTTTTTTTCAAAAAATTAACCCTAGCTTTTTGCACTTTAGGCATTAAAACTGAAATAACGAAGCTAGAATATTTTTTTAGCCTTAATATTACAATGAATATGGGTAGATCGGTCAATATCCTTTTATAGTAAAAAGACCCAAACCCAAACATTCAAAACAAAAAGAAATTTTTGATGCCAAATTGTTTAATACACTGCCAAGTATACACAGTAAAATGTTGCATTAAATTGCGTCATGGGTTAAGGGGGGAAAGGGTGGCAAAGGCGTAAAAATTCAGGTTTTTTGCAAATATCTGGAAGACTGTGAGTCTGACCGCAAAACGTCTACGAGATGAAGTACATGAAATTATAGCACTATGAGTGTATACCCTATACCCATGTACATACCTAAAATGGGCGTAAAAGCGAAAATATTAAATTTCATTTTTTCAAGGGGGAAGGGGTAGATGGGTTGAATTCGCATACATATTTTATATCTTATAAAGGGATCCAGCAGCTATTATTTGCTATAAATTTGAAGTTTTTCGCGACATTCTATCAAAAGATATGACGGAATATTGCTTTGTAGGGGATGTAGGGGTATTAATACCTTTTCCACAACGCCAAGCATATGTTACAATTAGGCATTGATGAAAATTTCAGGTCGCAGGCGATATTCTGTCGAAAAATATGGCCGAATTAAACTATCCCGAAGGGTTCATTTGTATGGGAGGTAGGGGAACCCTTGGACCGATTAGGCCCATTTTTAATACCATCCTAGCTTTTACGAAAACAATCATATGGCCAAAATTTAAAAACGCTAACTTCATTATTTCGGGAGTTATCGTGCGAACTGACAGACACACGGACGGACATGGCTTATTCGAACCTGACCCTGATCATTTATTTATATACTTTGAGCACAATTGGGCTTGGACTAGGCACCACACCAAATTTTATCTGCATGCATTTTGTAAGCAATATGTGGACAAAATTTTATGACTCTAGGTCTATTCTATCAAGAGTTACAGTGCGAAATGTAACACTCAAATGTAAATTAACTATATTATGCTTTTGGGTCTAGCGTATAATTTTCTGAGAAAATGTATAGAGTATTCTATATCATTACAAAGGTAATTTTATGTATTTCATTTCGCACTCAAGACGTTTTGCGGCCAGACACACAGCTTTCGAGATATTTGCAAAAAACTGAATTTTCACCCCTTTGCGAATGAATCAGAATGTTGTATCTTTGGTCTAGTGTGACGTCACAGCACGATTGCCGACTGTCAAATTCGTATCATCATCAATGTGGCACGATAGCCCGACGTCGGGCCTTGGTCGCCTGAATCGTTGACCTCCAATTGTCGCGGTTACGTGACCTTGTCCTCCAGTTTCGGAAGCCCAGCAGCTGGTGGGCGTCTTCACTTACGGAGTTCTCCCAGCGAGCTCTCGGTCGTCCACGCAACCTCGCTATGTCAATTCGTTGTGCGTTCATAACTTTCTTTGGCATGCGATTGTCGTCCATCCGTTGTACATGCCCCGCCCATTGCAGACGTTGAAGCTTCACGATTTTCGATACTTCCAGCTCATCGTACAATTGATACAACTCATGGTTGTATCGGATACGTCATTGGTCTCGCTCGCGAACGGCCCCGAAAATTCGCCGAAGGACCTTTCGTTCGAATCGGTCTAGCAAAATTTCGGAGGCTTGGGTAAGGGTCCATGTTTCGCAGCCATAACATAGCACGGGTCGGATGATCGTTTTGTACACGCGGAGCTTCGTGTTCCTGTGCGCAAGTTTCGAATTAATTATAGGGAGGACCGAGAAATATGTCTTATTGGCTAGTTGTATCCTTCGCTTAATTTCGTCGGTTTCGTTGGCGTCCTTTGATAAGTTACAACCCAGATAGTTGAAGTTGTCTGTAAATGTCAAATTCGTATCGGTTGGCATAACTTTCCTGCGCAATGCTTGATCTAGTAGTCTATAGTTTTTGCTATATATGTACTTAAAGCAGAATTTCTCTTCATAACGGAAGTGCTCTATCAGATTTTTTTGCGGAATTCAATATAAATGGCAAAATACTGCCATTACTTATAAGTTGTAATTTTTCTTTCTTAACTTTTTCCTGACATTTTAATTAATTTCCATCTTTTCTCTATAATTTCAGGTTGTACATGGTGTCAACATTGAGCCTCATCATGTAATTAAAAAGCGTAGCCTTACACAACCACTAAGAATATTATTAGTTTATGATGAGTCTGTATATAGGTAAGTGTAAAAAGAAAGAAGCAAAGAAAAATGCTCTAATGAGCTTTTCCTGACGCAAGATGAGTGAGAGAAAAACAAATCTCGTAATTTAGTTTCACTAATTAACTTCCTCTACATCTTTTTCGTCTTTTATAAACGTCTTAGTTTTTTTTTTTGTAACTAAAGTCGATTAATGCTTTTTTTTTCTTGTAAATGTATATTTCAGGTTAGAGCCAGCCAAATTCGAGCTAATTAATGTGAGTATTTCTTATAAGTAGTGTCTAGTATAAATGTTAAATTAATTAAGCTTTTGTTGCTGTAATTGGATATTATAGATCAAAAGGAAATGTTTCCGTATTATTAATACATTACTTTTGCATAAGTTATTGGGAATGCTGCTGTATTCCCGGAAGGACGTTAGAATTGGTATAAACTGCACGGAAATCACAGCATAAATGTTCGACTGATTTTCAATTGTTACTTTAGATTTTTCAGGGTTTTGGGGGAAATCGCGAAGTCTAATATTTGAAATGATACGACAAAGAAAGTACTTGTTAATTATAATTCTGGAAATCGTGACTTATCGTCTATTTTTTTTTTATAGAGATGGGAATCTTGCAATTTTCAAATGCAATAAAAAAAAAGTTGATTCGAATTTTCATTAAATCTTGGAACATTTTACGCCATCGGTTCTCAAAAGACGATTTAATTTTCATCTTACCGTACTATCTGCAATAGCAGGCCAAAGCTATCCTTGTGAGAACGGATAGCGTAATAAGCCAAAATTTTACTGCTACAAATAAAGAGGCATTAGTATCCTGCAGATACCTACGTCAACCTTTGGTAACTGTTCAGGCGGTACAGGCTAAAAAAAATTATTATTATTCTTTGTTCAGAAATAGTTTTTAGTAAAACAAGTAAAGCGCCTAACGGATGGCACTGTGTTTGCCATAGACTTAGCTAAACTAAAAAAAAACCCTTAGCAAACCACATCAACACATCGGATCCTGAATTGAGCAATCACCTAACATCTACCAATAAAATGTTTGGTTTACTTAGAGTCTGATTGACATAACTTGTTGCTATCTCAAGCGAGGCCTAAATCGAGGAGGTAAATTACAGTTATCTCACTCAGAAGTGACCTGTGAAGTTACGGATGTCCTGTTCAGACTGGTATCTCTTAGATTCGGCCCTTAAACTAACTTGGAGATTATTCCAGTAAATCCAATATTTCATCGGTAGACTAATTTTCCACTTACGATTTAGTAGTAGCACAACCCAGACCGGAGCTAAATCTACCCAATAAATTTCTTTAATAGATTTTGTCTTGTAAAATTATTGTCAGCAAAAACGTTCTTTTCTTAATTTTTCTCAATTTTTACAGGGCGACATTAGCACAACTATTTTCCAGTGTTAAATACCTCTGACCCTGACGTTAACCACACTGCGGAACCACGAAGCTCTCAGTTCGTAAATGGCTGCCCCCTCAATTCGCTTTTTAAAATTTAACCCATTCGAAAATTTCTTGCAGAATTTCAGTCTAAATCAGCTTCTGAGCTTGTAACATGCTTGTAAGTCAATAACCATTTTTATGGTTTTTTTTACATGCTTTAAAATTTATCTTGATAAAAAGGCTATATCCGTAACCAGTTTAAGATTGTTCCAATCAGCACACGGTAGACATTAAGAGAAGGTCCTTGACTATTGGATTTCCCGTGCCTGGGATACGTATTTTGTAAATTAAAAAAAAAAAAAAAAACAATTTTAGGGGCGGCAATTTGTTACCTCGCCCGGGGCGGCGTAAGTGCTGGAGCGGGCGCTGTTCCATCTGAACGGCATAAATTGCGTTACTTACTGAGTCCCAGTTATTTGCTGATAACAGCATCAGACCCACTAGGTTCTCGGGACTTATAGTTTCTCCCAATTCCGCTTCCAGTTGACCGCGGATGCCTCCAAATCTGGGACAATCAAAGAAGATATGTTTTGCATCCTCCGCAAATCCCTTGCATCTCGGACATTCTGGCGAGTCGTCCAGCTTAAACCGATGTAGATATTAACGGTACCCGCCGTGGCCTGTTAGAAACTGGGTCATGTAAAAATTCACATCCCCGTTTTTTCGGCCAACCCACATGACGTCTGGGATAAGGGTATGTGTCCATCGGCCTGTAGAGGCCTCATCCCATCGGACCTGCCACCTTCTCATAGATTCAAGCCTTTCAATGTTTCTTCGCCCCCGGTACATCTCCGGTGTTACTTCTTGGCGACCGCTGTACGTGCTGATCTCATCCACTAGGATTGATAAAGGCATCAATCCGGCCACCACATAGGATGCTTCATGTAATATGGTGCGATACCGACAACATATTCTCGAAGCACACCTTCGATAGATCGCGTTTAGGGGTTTTGCGTTACAGGCGAACCGTAGTGCACTGGCCCAAACTGGCGAGGCATATATACACTCGGCCGCAAAACTATCGACTCAACCTGAAAGCGCGTGTATTTGTACGTGGTTTTTGGAAAGTATGATAGTTAAAAATAAAAGTCGTATGTCGTTTAAAAGTTTGAATCTTTAGCTACCTGTTAGTACCCTTTTTATCAATATTTGCTTACCACTTTTTAAATGATTTCCACTTGTAACAAAAAACCCAGAAAAATTGAAATTTCAGTTAAAGGTCAGGTCAGGTAAACTGCCCCTATAAAAGCGCCCGTAATCGGTTTCTCATTATCAGTTGCATCAGGAATGTTAGGTAACTTAGATCTGAAGTAATTTCAATCACTGTTTTGTCATCAATGGATACGACGCCAGGTCAGGCGGCACAAGTTGTAGCCCTATTGTCGGAAAATCATAGTCAACGAACCGTCGCTCGCCGTCTTGGAATGAGTCAGTCTGCTGTCTCGAGAGTTAGCCGGAGATTTCGAGAGACTGGTAGCTTTAATTCGAGACCATGAACGGGCCGCCCTCGATCCACTTCAGAGAGAGACGACCGTTTCATTGTTACAAGTACGTTACGAAATCGGTTCCTCAAGGGTGTTGCTGCGCAGCGAAACCTGAGGCGGAGTAGCTGTTAGTGTCTGCACAGTAAGGAGACGATTAAGGCAAGCGAATATCAATCCAAGACGGCCTGCCAGGGGCCCCAAATTGACTGCACGACACCGACAAGCGCGCCTCTTATTTGCTCGAGATCATCTTACTTGGAGCGATACGGAATGGAGCTCAGTATTGTTCACTGACGAGTCGAGAATGTGTCTACATGGCAGTGACAGAAGATGTCGAGTGTACAGGCGACTGGGCGATTTGCGCAGTGCTGTTTCACCGAAACGGTTGCATACGGCGGCGGTTCCTGTATGATGTGGGCTGGCATTTCCTTGGAGGGAAAAACGGATCCCGTATTCGGGCCCACAGGAGGCCGAGGAGGAGGGCTGACAGCTGAGCGATACGTTACCGATATTCTCCGTTTCCACGTTGTGTTCTATGCAGCATTTATTGGCGAGAACTTCACTTTGATGCACGACAATGCCCGGTGTCATGCATCGCGCCTCACTCGACAGTTCTTGAATGAAGCCAATATGTCGTCACTTAACTGGCCTGCACGCAGTCCCGATATCAATCCCATTGAACACTTATGGGACGAACTCAAGAGAAGAGTCCGAGCCAGAAATCCAGTCCTTTCGTCCACTGAAGAATTGAAGGCAGCCCTATTAGAGTAGTGGAACGGTATTCCTCAAGATACCATCAGCAACTTTATCAGATCAATGCAGAATCGAATGGAAGCTGTCATTAGAGCAAGAGGAGGCAAATACTAAAATAATAAATACTTAACTTATTTTCCAACAGTTTTTGTTTTATTTGCAAAAAACCTAACCAAAAACCATTTTCATATTTGCTCATTTTCGCTATGATTTCGCTCAAAGAGCATCAATTTTAAAAGTGCTCACCAAATATTGGTTAAAATGGTACCAACGTAAAGCTGAGGCCTTAAGCTTTTCAATGACATACGATTTTTATGGATAACTGCTATACTTTTCGAAAAACACGTACAAATACACACGCTTTTAGGTTGAGTCGATAGTTTTGCGGCCGAGTGTAGATACCATCTACGGGGTATACCGTCAGAAGAGCACCTAACCGTTACGGTCTTATCTCCCGGTCCTTCGAAGTTTGGACCTTCGGTGTTTTACTGACAAGGTCTTATTGTCAGATGGGGATTTCTTCATCCAGTGAATGCACTCACCTTCTGAAACCCAACCCCGGGGCTTCATCACCAGCTCGATGGCTTGCTTAACAACCGACAGCCACCTCGAGACCAACGCCTTGATGGGTAGGGACCATGATCCCCTGGGCACGCCCATCCCCGAGGTACACTATTCGCTAAAGACTTCTCTTTAGCAGGTGTGATCCTCCTTCGACCCCCTTATGGTTAGGCCTAACGTTAAATTCAGATGTGCACATCCCAGGTTCGTTGGACCTGTGACTACTCCTCTGCTTAAAGCAGACATTGGGGTGGCCCCCATCCGTTTACTAAGCAGCAATTTGACTCAGGACGTGTGGTCATCAATCCACAAACTAGTTAGGTATAGGCGCGTAGGTATTTTCCACCAAGGCCATTCTCCTTAACTAGTCCCTTCGTGGCTTGGGTTATGCGAAGCCGCCAACTCCGAAGCTCTACACGACCGCTTATATCGGACTCCTCCCCTACGAGGAAACACTGCGTATCGTGTTCGACTTGTATGACTGCCTTTCCGAACGAATAGGGAAAAAGGTCAGCCATGTCGTGAGCTACCCATACATGACTCGGGAGCACGGGAGCGTCATCGCCCGAATGGTCTTTGCACAGATCAAAAATCTGTGTCCCCCTACACAGATTTACTCTGTGTCACAAGGACACAGATTCCCCTGCGGGGGCGAGGCATATATAATGGTTTATGTTACCACCCTGAACAATAGGAGCCTCCTACTTGTTCTGGGGCTGCCTATGTTTGGTATTATACTTGCTAGAGCCGCGCCGTGGCGGTTGCCGCCTTATCGCCTACATACTTTATGTGCTCTCCAAAACTTAGTCTCGAGTCAATCATAACCCCCAAATACCTAACGGCCTGCTTAGAGGTTATGTCGTAATCTTCGACTCTGACACCTACCACTGTCACTCCTTTAGGCATAGCGAGCTCCAAGATATACATGTACATGATATTCCACAAAATTGGACCAGGAACAGATCCCTGCGGAACCACTGCAGTGACCACGTATTCCTTGTCTCCCTCACTAGTGTCATAATTTAAGACGCGATGTGAGAGGTAGCTGCTTATTATCGCGGCTAGATATTCGGGCGCATTCATCTTTTGTAGAGCGGCGTGAATACACGCCCAGTTCGCGGAATTAAATGCGTTTCTATCGTCCAGACTCACAACAGCACAACAGGTAGTTTTGCATAGTGATTCCGTCACAACAGTAGTTACCATGGGTATTGCGTCTACCGTAGACCGCGCTCGTCTAAAACCGTATTGACGGTCTGATAAACGCCCCCGCTCCTCCACTACTTCTGACAACCGGTTATATATAATTCTTTCGAACACTTTTCCCGTTGTGTCCAGTAAACAAATTGGACGATAAGATTTTCGAATAAGCACTAATTTTTGTCTTTTCCATGATTGCGGGAAAGTCCGTTCTTCTAGGCAAGTTCCAAAGATGTCGATGAACTTTCCGGGCATCGCCAGAACTGCCGCTTTCAACGCCCTATTAGGGACGCCATCGGGGCCTGGTGCTTTACCATTCTCAAGCTGCTGCGTTTA
Source organism: Microchrysa polita (assembly GCA_949715475.1). NCBI lineage: Eukaryota > Metazoa > Arthropoda > Insecta > Diptera > Stratiomyidae > Microchrysa > Microchrysa polita. Next base: position 7,316,978 of record OX454417.1, read on the forward strand.
AAGGCTCGGACTCTGCAATCGGGGCCGTGATACCACTAATAGGTGTAAGGCTTCGTCTCGCAGGCTCCGATTCATATTGAGGAAACAAAGTGGAGATAATGTCTTTGAGCAGTGCCGGACATTTGAGTTGGGGAGCTATTTGTCCAATTTTCTTCATGACCATCCTATAAGCCGTTCCCCATGGATTTGTGTCCGCATCCTCACAGAGCTCATTGACTCAATTTTGTTTGCTCCTTTTAATTGCTTTCTAAGACTCGAGCAAATCATTGTACGATGTCGCTGGTGTTGAACGTTGACAAAGGCACCGAGTTCTGAATCATTCACGTCGCCTACTCGCGATCTCCTTGATCCACCTGTAGTTTTCTTTCCGATTAGTGATGGAACTCTTTCTTGGCATGAAGGCATCGCATGCCATTGATAGTTGATCGGTCAATTGCACGACATTCTGTTCCGCTGTTCCGGTAACTATACCTACACCAGACAGGGTTTCTATAAGAACGAAGCGTCTTGTACCATCCCAAAATTGGAGATGTAGCTACGTGTGATCTATCCGCTATCGAGAATAGAACTCCCTGATGGTCGCTATGTGTAAAATGCTCGCTAACTTGACACTCAATAGCTGTAACCAGCGAACTGCTAACGAATGTAAGGTCGACGATGGACCCCGATCTCGTCTTCTGAATGTGTTAACGTTCCCCGAGTTGAAGAGAACGATATCGAGCCGAGAGAAAGCATCCATCAGGAGCGTCCGTCCACGCTTATTTGTTTCGCGGCTGCCCCATTCCCGAGCCCACGCGTTGAAGTCTCCCGCAATTATTACAGGGGTGTGAGTACTCGCGTCGTGCACCAGTGCGTCAAGAAAACCCTCGAACTCGGTGTCATTCCAACGTGGCGGAGCGTAGCAGCTGTACACGTGTACGCCGTTGATTTTGGCTGTGACCACTCTATTTAGCCCTCCCGATGTACCCTGTTGGAACGCATAACGTTCACAAATCCAAATTGCTACATCGTTATCCTTATCTGCCATCCAAACCGAGCTACGCAGTTTCTTTATATTGGTCGCAGATAATTGCAACGTCGATTCCCTTCTCTTTCACCGTCTGTGATAGCAGATCTTGTGCTGCCTGACAGTGATTCAAATTCAGCTGCAAAAATCTCATTTAGGAATTTATTTTATTGCCTCCTGGTATACTGGGCAATTGTACACATCCAGTTTGGTGCTTATAGTTGGCCCTAGCTGCCTCCTCCGCAAAATGCAGTTGGACTCTTTGTCGCAGGATAACGCTTTGTGGCCATCCTCTTCACATTTGAAGCACATATTTCACCTATCGTACTGGCTATTGCAGTCCCTCGCAAAGTGGCTAAATGCTAAACATTTAAAGATTGAGACCGAGATGACATTGGAATGAACCAAGAACAGTTCATCGTAAACCTTCATCATGATAATGTTGGATTGTAAGCCAACGGCGACGCCACTCAATCGAGGGATGATCCTTGAATCTTGCAAGGACTGTACGAACTGCGAGAAGGCTGAAATAAAAGCATAGCAGTCTCTCATCGGATCCCTTATGTACCCGGCACTCATGTCGCGTATAAATAATTGTCTCCCGGTTTAAAGTGCTTTTCAATGTTTAGCAATGCATACTCGTTCTTCTTTGCAGTTCAGTAAAATTAACTTCAGTCAGCACTCTACTTAAAAATAAATACATTACTCGTATTATGGTAATCTCATTCAAGCAAAAATATGCAAACAAGAATCCTTAAACGAATTACAAGACAGAGTGGTTGAAAACATCCAATTTATTTCTGTAGCTAAAAGTATACGTTATTTTTCGGTTCGTTTTATTAGACGCCTACACCCCTTATTATCCACTGGAGATGGAAAAACATCCCTAATTGGTTCGGAGCCAGAACGTATCTACGTATTATTGGATGTTTTTTTATTTATTGTTTATTAGGGTTTTATTTTTGATCAATGATGTTTGAATCCATAAATGGCTGAGTTGGACGCAGATTATATTCGATTTCCTCAGATAGGTTTACAATAGACTTGGTTGGTTTTTAATGAATGAACGACACATTAGTCGTCAACCCATGTTCCTAAAGGAGTTAGGGCGAAACAAGGAACAGCCAGTTGTCGGGCTCCTCAAGTTTTGGAATTTTTAATTTTTAATTTTTAATTTTTAATTTTGAATTTTGAATTTTGAATTTTGAATTTTGAATTTTGAATTTTGAATTTTGAATTTTGAATTTTGAATTTTGAATTTTGAATTTTGAATTTTGAATTTTGAATTTTGAATTTTGAATTTTGAATTTTGAATTTTGAATTTTGAATTTTGAATTTTGAATTTTGAATTTTGAATTTTGAATTTTGAATTTTGAATTTTGAATTTTGAATTTTGAATTTTGAATTTTGAATTTTGAATTTTGAATTTTGAATTTTGAATTTTGAATTTTGAATTTTGAATTTTGAATTTTAAATTTTGAATTTTGAATTTTGAATTCTGAATTTTGAATTTGAAACGTAGTTGATTACCATCAAGAACATTTTGATTATTCGTGTAGGCATGGCGCTCCAATTTGTTTCTTTAAACCTTTATAGGCGTTTCTCCTACCACACAATTGGTAGGTACTTTATTGATCCCGTTTTCAAACACTATCCTAGCTGTGTATGTAAAATTTGTAAGTAGCGGAATCAATAGCCTTAGTTTCCCCTAATTAAAAGGTTGCTTGGGATAATCCGTATTATGTTCCTTCGTATGGCACCCATCGTCGCTTTTGAAGGAAAATGTCCTTCTGAACATATATCCCGAAAGGATTGAAAATACCTCAGGCTTCATGGTTAAATCTTTTAATTAAGTGAGAAAATTTGTAACTGTAGTCCACTTTTCAGTTCCTGCACATTCAAATACATATTCATCGAATGACTATGTATAATTCTACAGCTCTTGGCTTCATTTTATTATATTATTGCATACTTCCTGGAAAAAAAAGAAATTCCCACCACTCTACGTACAACGAAAATAGATTTCCGGAATAAAATAATAAAGATCCTTTCTTTCGTTTGTACAGACTTCGTAATATGCAGTTGCACTTTTTGGATTTCAATCTACAGCAGATTCATGACTGTTTGCCATTTATACGGACTCTGTTCCATGAATATTAATTCACCTTTCACAAAAGGGTGCATTTATGTTTTTCATTTCGTATTATTTTCGGTACGTCAGACTTTGGTACGAGTATTATTATGTCCTACGGGATAAAAAGAAATAAATGTTCTTTTAAATGGACGTGAATATTTATATGAAAGCGGTTCGCATTATAGCATTTTTAATTTTATTTTTCACTTTCTTTTTAGTGTTTTTACTTTAGTATGAGGATATGATTTTTTTCGGTGTAAGGTTAAGTAGCTTAAGCTTAAGGATTGTTTCGGGTTTCCAGGGCCGGATTTCCCATATGGGCAACCTGGGCAGCTGCCCGGGGCGGCAGATTTTGAGGGGCGGCAAATTTTTGAAGCTTTCTTTTGGTTTTACATTCTATGAAAAATGGACTTTGACTCAAGGAGCAGTTGACATAATTAGGAAAAAATGTTAATGGCTTTCTAAGTTATTCTAGTTAAGTGACGCCTTAATAGAGGACGCCAAATGTTATGATATGATACTTCGCCTTTAAATTGTTATCCTTCATGACAAATTCTGCTGGAAGCATTCATGCCGCACTGTGGCTCAGACGGTTGATTCGCACTCTATGATGCAAGTAGAGACATGAGATCAAATCTCGGAGTGGCCACATTCCCTCACATGCTAGAAAAATAATAATAGAAGTGTCGATACACTGAGAAAAAAAATCCTATAAATTCAAAAAATAATAAGATATTCTTTTGGAAAGTCTATCTATAATCACTTTAAATTAAAGTGATGCAGTGTCAATTTAATCAGGTCACAACCATAAATCGAAAGGATTTCCTTTTAATTAAAAAGAATGGACTCTTTGTTTTAAAGGGATATCGTTTTATTTAAAATTAAAGGATTTTTCTTATTGTTTATCCAAATGCATGAACTCAAAAGAATACTTTAAATTACACCAAAAGGAGTAATTTTCACAGGGTGTTCTTTCCCTGTGAAAATTACTCATAAATGAGTTTTGTATAATAACTGACCTCGCTATAGGTGTTGGCCACATTTCATTTACCTCTTTACGCTCTAAAATGCATAATAAATTACCTACCTACAGTGGAATTCGATCCCGCGACCCTATGATTTGAATACTAACGCCCCTACCTACTACACCACACAGACTATACGGGACGACGTTTATAATTTATACCGTACATTGTGACATCGCTTTACCACACTGCCAACCGACTGCGAATGTAAAACAAACAAAAAATTCCTATTGAAAATTTGGATTTAAAGGATTTCCCATTAATTTAAAATGAATGAATTTGAATTGAAGCGATATATATTTAAAAGGAAAGGATTATATTTAATAGGAATGTAACTCGATTTCAAAATGATATCGATTTAATTTTAAGGGACGTTATTTTTCTCGGTGTAGGAAACATAGTGCTTGCAAAATTATATACACTACCAATATGCAATGTAACGTTGACTCGAATATAGCCATTTATGGCTGAGTTAACGCACCATGACTAGGGGTTACGGTATTCAGAGAAGAAGAAGCAGTAACCTAGATAACATTGCGGCTTTACTTTGAACAAGGACATACACATATGGCCAAAAAAATAAGTACACCCATACGAATTTTTCTTACCACCCTGTAGCCAAGTAGTTATTTGAGTAAATAAAATCATATGGAAAGATTTAAAACTTAATTGGTGAGGAATCAAATAATATGTAAATTAGCATATTATAATAAATAACAGCTTTCATATACCTTGAAAAAGTACGAACTGTAGGGATGTCAAAAACCGGCCCATAACCCGGTTTTCGGTTTTTTCGGTTTTTTTTGCAAAGCCGGTTAGACCGTCCGGTTTTAACCGGGCTCAAAGTACCGGTTGTCGGTTAACCGGTTTTTCATTGAATTGCTTAGAATTTTAGCAAAAGGCATCATCAAATCAAAGGGGACGTCGATTACATTATATATCCGGTGTTTGATTCCTGTTTCAAGGCCCCTCAACGGAATAAAAGATTAAATCGAAAAATTCTGTGTTTTCCGTGAATCTTTCCAAAGCCATAACTACGAGAATAATCCAAGTTGTCACTACGTTTCTCACTTTTCCGAATCTATGATAGGTTAAGATTCTACCATTAAATTTGCTAAGAAAAAAATTATGAGAAAGCTCTGAAAAAGGACATTAAAGGACACTAATTACAAATCTTGATTGAAAGTGAGAATGCCATGTCAAAGAGGACGTCGAGTGCATTGCATATCCGGTGTTTGTTTCCTGTTTCAAGGACACTAAATGGAAAAATTCGGGCTAAAACGAAAAATTACGGCTTTGGAAAGATACATATATACGAGAAACATGAAAATTTTCCATTGGATCCCAATTTTCTCCTGTGAGGGTCCTTGAAACAAGTAATAAATGCCAGATATGGAATGTACTCGACGTCCTCTTTGATATGACACCCCGCATGCCCACGTTCGATCAAGGTTTGTAATTAGTGTCCTTTTTGAGAGCTTTCCGATCATTTTTTCTTAGCAAATTTAATCGTAGAATCTTTAGCTATTATAGATTCGGAAAAGTGAGAAACGTATTGACAATTTGAATTACTCTCGTAATTAGGGCTTCGGAAAGATACACGGGAAACACAATAATTCTCCATTTAATCTCGATTTATTCCGTTGAGGGTCGTTGAAACATGGAACAAACACCGGATATGTAATTTACTTGACGCCCCCTTTGATTTGATACCCCACATGCCGACCTCCGGTCAAGGATTAAAGAGTATCCTTTTTTGTCTTTTTGGGACCTTTCCGATCAAATTTTTTTTTAGCAAAATGAGTTTTAGATTCCTGGGAGCCCACTGATTCAAAAACCACAAGAAACCTTACTCTATTTTTTTCTATTTGAAATGCTAATATGACTGCACTATGATGTAGATGTTGAAGTCTTTGTGGACACGACGGATGTTGAAGTGGACGCGGATATCGATGTGGACGCGGACGTCGTAGCAACTGCCGATTCGTCTTCCTATAACAATGAACTCTAAATGCACTAATCTGATACATATATACATTCACGACGCACAAAAGATACACGTGTGACACGCAACGTAAACAATATCTGCCTTGGAAAGGAAAAATGCAAGGAGCGGTAGTTTGACGAAGCGATGGTTCTTGGAATAATAGCACTAAGGAGAGTGTTCGGAAATACGAAATTTTTCATAGAAGACAAGCAATAGAATTACAGACTGACAAATCAAGAAAATATAAAAATTTTATGAATTTGGAAAGTTTTTTTTTCGGTTTTAACCGGATGGGCAAACAACCGTCCGGGTTAAAACCGGGAGGATGAAAAAACCGAAAAAAACCGGTTAACCGTTTTGAAAGTACCGGTTTTCGGACTAACCGTCCGGTTTTTGACATCCCTAACGAACTGACTAAAATAGGCTGGACAAAATAATAAGTACATTTCAGTTAATTTGATTAAAAGTGGTTTTACTTAAAATATTATGTTCTGATTCGACAAGAATTTGATTTATTTCATTATTTAAAAGTAAATGGTCCATTATTTTGAAAAAAGAAAAAAAGGTTTTTGATGGCTCTCTGGAGATAATTCTTATGGCATGTTCCTTTACATCCATATATCCAGTTACTCAGGAAATTCCGTATTTGGTCCTTTTTATGAAAACTTTGTTACTAGTTCATTGATTCAACTCTCCCTAAATATTCTGGATTCAATTTGACTCTAGTAACAACGTGAAAAGCCACTCGATTTGGTTGAAGCGGATCCTTGACCAGTTTGTGAGGTATGGTTAGGGTTAATATCCTGCTGAAATCCCCATTTAAAGTGTATGGCCTCATCAGTAAAATATTCTGCGACTCTCAACTAACATTTCTTATATGGAAATTGATTCATAGTAATGGTTATTAGGTACATTTGAACGAAACCAAACTATGAAAATTAAGCGATAGACTAATTTTTTTCCGCCTCCCTGGGAAATAGCCAGTTGATGTACCGTATATCATATTATTTTTTTCCTGGATGAAGAATATTACGATAAGAGTAGTTTCCAATCAAATTCATTACGATCTCATAAATAAAACAAAATATTCTGTGAGTTTTCATTGTTCGGTCTGGAACAAAAAGAACTTTCCCTAAAAAATTTTCTTGTACTGTCAACACTTTTTGACATCGTCATGGAAAGTTCTAAACTTTTTAGCAAAACTGCTTTACTTCTTGTATTCTCCGATTAACTTTTCAAAGGGATTCTCTATTTTCAATATTTACCGCGAAAATCATCAGTCAAGCCAATGGAACTTTTTTCGCCATAGTGGTAATGAGATGGGCAGTTATCCTTAAGGCCCTTACATGGACCTAACCGCATTTGAGACTACTTTTATTTAGTTTTTAATGAATTACACAGTAAATACAACGTTTGGCTGGTTTATTTCGTTAATGAGAGAATAATTTTTCCACTATTTCAAATTTTCGGAATCTAAACGTTTTTTTTCGTACCTACCATGCATTTTTCGCCCCTTAAGTATTTTTGTTAGTTTTTAATTTAACGCTTGTTGCATACACCAATGAATAAACAAACAAATCCTTACGGAAAATAGCAAGTCGTTGTCAAAAATTTAAAAAACCGATGGTGTACTTATTATTTTGACCAAGCTGAAAACCCACTTCAAAGCTAATATCGGGAGGGACTAAGATAATACGGGGATGCCATTTAGTTTCTCGGTTCCGTTGGCATTGTTGTATCCTAATTGTTGTAATGGCTATCTATTTGGAGTAATTCAATTTTAAAAAGGATATGAAAATTTGGCATAAAAAAGCACATGAGGGGTGTACTTATTTTTTTGGCCATATGTGTATATCTATATGATCAGCATGACTCGGGGAGTCGATTGGGCGATGTCTGTCTGTTGCGACGCGTTTTACTCGGCCAATTTAAAAGCTATGAAGCTGAAATTTTGCACAAATGCTTCTTTTTGCTGCAGGCAGTTTGTATGTTTGAATCGGTAAAATCGGACAATGGGGTCATGGGACTGCCATACAAACCCAACTACCCAAATTAGGTTCTTCTAAGAAAAACTTTTTTATTTGTGCATTAATTTCAACCAAATTCTACACAAACTTTTTTCTCTTGATGACACAAAACATACCTAAGAATTGATCAAATTGGATAATGCGGTCATGGGGCTGCCATACAAACCTAACCCCCCAAATTAGGTTCTTCTAAGAAAAACTTTTTTATTTGTGCACCAATTTCAACAAAATTACACACAAACGTGTTCCTCTTGATGACACAAAACATATGTAAAAATTGATCAAATCTGACCATGGGATCACGGGGTGGCCATACAAACCCAACCCCCATTTTGGTTCTTCTAAGAAACATTTTTTGCACCAATTTCACAAAACCTTGAAATAATGTGTCTTTACCAAAGCAAACAAAAAGTTAAAAACGAATGGAATCGTACTGTGGGGTCATGCTTCCGCAACCCCAATAAAATTTTCCGAGTAAATATTTTTATTTGCCCACTTATTTCAACCAAGCCCAAAACTTTTGTCAAGACGGAAGAAAAAGAATGAGGAGGGGGATTACATACAAGTCATAGGTACGCCCGAAAAAAACTTTTAGCCCAAGGAGAGCGAAGGGTATCCAAATTTCGGCAACGCCCGAAATTAGCCTCGGCCCCCGGGGGTTGGCGAGCGTAGCGAGCAGGGAGCGAAGCCCTCTAGTTTATATGGAGTTTCGTTGGACTCCGGGAATGCATGGATTCCGTGTATATTCGGCCTAAGAAAACCATTCTGAAAACTTTTTAATCCATCCTCGGAACGGTGCGGTAGTCCGTAACAATTCCCTTAGAAGCTAAGTGGTCCGCAGACATATGTGGGCTGGGAACCACTGATTTAGAGGGAATGCAATAAGAAAGCATTATCCAAAAAATCAGCTTAATTTCAGCTTTCTTCGCAGACTTATAAGTAAAAAAAACGAATACAGGGGAAAAGGGTTTTTGTACAAAAAATACCCTTTGTTTTGTATGAATCGTCCTGATTTCTTTACAACAGCATAAGACAGTAGTAAGGAAAAATTTAACCAATTAAGATAATTCAACAGCTATCCGGACGAGAGTTATACTTGAAAAATAAAAAAATTTTTAGGGGAGGTGGGGTAAATATAAATTGCATTATGAATATAATTTATGAAAAGTAAGAGCTTCTAACAAAAACCACTTGTGCAAAATTTCAAGTCCCTAGCTTAATTCTTTCAAAAGCTATAGACCACCAAAATTGCCCCAAAGGACAAACAAAAGTCGTCCTTTTTCAGGAATCCGATTGTTTACGGGCCTAAAATTGATATATGTATTATAGTTATCCTCCAATATAGCCCTTTCATTTGACACTCAACGACCAACTTTCATACAAAAGTGCCCATGCTCCTTTGAAGGAAATCTTATTAAAACCATAAACCATATTTCAATCAATAAAGGATTTATAAATTTTTTGACGATTCTACTTTGCTAAGATTAAAGTGATAGACGACACAAACCGATCTCGCAAGATATGCAGTCCGAGAAATAGCACTAAAAATAGACAAACTACGCTCTAAAAAGCAGATATTGGAGGACAGAATGCAGAAGAAAACCATTCTCATCTCATTTTTTAAAATTTGACTCTAAAATTAGCAAAAAAGAAATAACATGCGTGACAGTCTACCAGTAAACTAAGCCCGCAGATATGTGAGTGACATCCAATTTCCAAGATCGAATCTGCTGTTTTGTTGAGGTGTTGAGATCAACAGCACGCCCAGAAAAACACCATAAAAAGAATTCGTTTACGGTGAGTCTGGAACCCATGACTCTGTGCACCAAATGTGCACGCACTAATCACTACACCAGGCAGGCTACTCTAAAATTTGCTTACAATATTTCTGCGACCGAAAATCCTAAGTCCTAAGAAAATCATGATGTTGAAAATTTTGCCCCCCCCCCCCCTGACCGAAATCCTGACTACGTCCATGGATTCGATTCCTGGACCCTGTGCTTTAAGGGCGAGCACTCGCACCATTACACCAATCAGACTAATACACAACATCCTTTAGCTAAATCCATGCATGATCCTTTTCTGTTCCTTATGCAGAAGTAAGGATAAATTAAATCATACTTCTGTCTTATTTATCTAATTTTCCAACGTAGCTTCAAGTAAATGCAAAGCTTCCACATCATTTGGAAAATGTGTTATCAATCTTCCGGATAACTCCACTTCAATTTTGCAATAAGCAGCACGGAAAATCAATCAGCAATTAACTTAATCAGTCAACATCAATATAATCCTCTTACACTTTCATTTTGTGTATGATCGATTAGTTTTCAGAAAACAGCCAATTAATCATATTAAAATATTCATCAAACATCATGGTCGGTTCTATACCTTTCATAGAATTTAATCCACTTCAATTTTATATTAACTTGTTCACGAGTTAATTCGACTGCTGATGCTGTCGACAACCGACTGTTGAAAATCCACTTTGCTGTTCAATCATTGATTGATTCAATATGCTCTCAAAATATACTTATCGAAAAAAATAATAATACAAGCGTGTCGCTAACAATTCATACGAAACCATCTATCTCGTAGAGCAAAGAGCATCTGCGTTTTATCTTACTCTATAATGTACGAGTATTATGATTGATTGTCCTCAGAAATGATATTGTAACTTTTTACTTCCTTCATGTCGAATAAAAGTCAATGAAAAGCTTTCCGATAAATTGCACGTTTAAAAAGATAAAAAAGAAATGTTCATCCAATTTCTGCAAAATGTGTGGATTAAATTAGTTTCTATAGCAAACGCAGTTCTATGGAAATTGTCTCTCAAAAGGAAAAATAATTAAGTCATTAGAACGAGACGAATGAATAGATATGTGGCGAAGGTAAGCCGCCTGACAACCTGACAGAATGCGAGTAGGAGTCAGATGATACTCGTATTATATATACGGAAATAGAATTCATCTCTAAACGTCCTTGTTGTAACGAGTAGAATGATTTTCTCAATGAAATTTTAAACTTTTCGTGCCTATTAATTAATGGAATTAAAGTATAATTATGTCGTTAATGTGGTCCTATTTAAAATTGAAAAATCTAATGATTTTCATTTTGCTCTAATTATATTAATTAACAAGTAAATAGTTTCCTATTCAATTTATAATTACTTTGTTTATTCATAAACATTAAACATTAAACATTATCGTTTTCACGTATTTTATTTGCAGAATACAATTTTACCTGAGGCTGTACAATTCTGGGAACGCGCATTAATGGTACGGGAAACTCGCGGAATAATCCGATTAAATAGGTAAGCATTTGTGTCGAACTAAAAGTTGGAACTTTGTTGCTGTTGCTGTGCGTGTACACGTCATCATGTTGCCATGTAGCTGTTGCGTTAGGCTAATTAGCACCGGATTAGCGCTTGGAAAATAGGATTCGTATTTCATGAATTGAGTGAACGATTTATGAATTATTATAAATGCCAGCTGTTGGGGTACATACATATATGCAAAGAGGTGTGTTTAAATGGGTACTTGTGTATATATTTTCATCTGGAGCTATATTCGGGTGATCAAATGTTAATGCGTAAAGTGGTGTAATGTGATACTCGCTGTGGATTTATTTGTAAATTACTCGCAAAACATAAACCTCCTGTAGAGGAGATTCGATGTGTCGTCAGCTAGTAGGCAATCGAGTCTCCATCGAATTTCCATTAATATATCCATAATTTCAGCCTTTCCAAGGCGTTTCCCGGAATACGATCCCGAATCAGTTTATGTATGATTTTGGTATCAGAACCAACTTAGCCTTTCGGGACTCCGGGCATCATTTAAATATGCACTGCTAGAGATCTTGACGACATGTTATATTATGTACGGACTAAGTTAAAATAACACGGGAGAACAATTTTGACACTTTTTTCTGTTTTTTTGAATCTTGCACCTAATTTATAGTAAAACGGCCTCGCTGATTCCAAAAATGCAGTCCGTTTTTCCCCTATACGTCAGGTTTTTGAGATAACGGGGTTTTTTGAATTTTACGGAAAATTACAATAGGCCCCCTTAAATAACAACTTCTTTTAAAAGCTACGGGGTTGCATCCTTGTGCAGGACCTTCTAGTACTTGTATACAATAAAATTAAATAAATAAATGAAAGTAATTTGTCGCGACCTGGATTTTTTGTTACAAGTTGTGAAATTCTTCGGCCATTTTTAAGTCTTTTTTAATCAAAAAAATGTATTTAAAAGCCTCCGTTCGAGTATATAACCCTATTTTTGTGCTCTTAACTTGTGGAATGGAAGTCTCTACTATCCCTTGTCGAAAGTGTCTCAACGCCCGGAGTCAGTTTGCTATATATGTGGCAGTTATACATTTCTAAGTCAAAGGGCAAAAAATAGGCCCCTTTGTCCACCAGGCATATTATATGTGTAGACCTCAAGATGGTTCTTCCTTCTCGGTTAGCAACGTGGATATACAAAATATCCGTGCTTTTTGTGTATGTGGGATAGTAGAACTCGCGATAAACATTGGATACAAAGGCATTGGCCCCCGAGATCTGATCTGAAGGCTGGTGATCAAAATATTGTTCATGAACCGCTTGTGGATCGACAAAAAACATTTTCCCGCTGTTGCATATAAAACTAGGCCTGGCGAAACAATTTGTAAAAGCCTTACCAACAGAAGGAAATTATTTTAAATATATGCTGTCGGCCCTTCCTGCGCTATCATACGAGAAAATAAAGGCTGGAGTATTTGACGGTCCACAAATTCGGCAGCTTCTCAGCGATACAAATTTTATGGAATCAATGAAAGAAAATGAAAAGACAGCATGGCTGGCATTTGAGAATATAGTCAACAACTTTCTAGGCAATATAAGTGCATCGAATTATGCGATAGTAGTCGAGCAACTATTGGACAGTTTTCAAAGGCTTAGCTGCAATATGAGCATCAAAGTTCACTTTTTACAGTTATTTAGATGAATTTCCGGAAAATCATGGAGCTGTAAGTAATGAGCAAGGAGAGCGATTTCATCAAGATTTCAAAATCATGGAAAGTCGATATCAAGGCAGATGGGATGCGAATATAATGGCGGACTATTGATGGGGCATAAAACGGGACTGTCCGGAAATTGAACACCCCAGAAAAAGCTACAAACGAAAATTTTTGCCATAATTTTTTTTTTAATTCTTTTAGGTAATGTTGTTAAGATATAAAATCAATATTTACAAACAAAATTTTTTTAGCGAGTTCCGTTTGTTTTGATTTCAATGAAAGGAAGGTTTGTATGGGGGCCAACATTTGAGCCCCCTGTATCTCAAAAACTGGACGTATAGGAGAAAAACGGTTAGCATTTCCGGATTCTACGACCAAAAATTAGCTAGAAATGAATGTCAAATCTAAATAAACAAAATGCTGTTCCCCTGTGTAATTGGCAGTAAAAGGGGGAGGGGGCGGCACTTAGCGGTATGAAATATACTTTACGACCGATTCCCATAGATGCGACAGTCTTATACGAGGGTTACTAAAAAAGTTTCTAGAAAATAGATAAAAACGATTTTTTTTCTTCAAAAATGGTTTTATTATTTTTCAAAATATTCGACATGAGCATCTACACTTTTACATGCGCTTCGGTGCCAAGTCAGGGCTGTAAGGCGGATGACTCGTCAATTCACTGTTTTGACCGGTTAAATAGGCGCTAGTTTGAACTGATGTGTGAGAGCTCGCATGGTCATCATGAAAAATGATACGTTTTGCGAATTTCCCCGAAGATTTCGGTCAAGCAAATGGTCGTATGAATTTCCCGTACTACGTTCCTCAAGTGGAACAATGGCCACATGACCCATTCGGCCGAAGAAACAGGACACCATTTGCTTCGCAGTGCTTCGTGCGCGAACAACTTTTTTTTTATTGGGCTTGTCTTGGAACACCCACACGGACTACTGCCGTTTGGTTTCCGGCTCATACGTATAGATAGTACATGATTCGTCACCAGTGACGATTTTATTCACGTCATTTGATGCACCGCTATCGTTTTTTTTTATCAGTTTTCTGCACCAATCGACACGAGCCTTTTTTTGAGCTATTGTCAAACTATGCAGTATCCAACGGGAACAAACCTTTTTCACGGCCAAGTGTTCACGCAGCATCGAATGTATGGCCGGGGGAGAAATGCTCAAGGATGCCTCTGTGTCACGGTATGTCACATGCCGGTCTTGCGTAATCATTTCACGCACGTCATCCACGTTTTGCGGCACAATGGCTGTTTTTGAACGACCTTCAGGAAACTCGTCCTTGAGCGAATTACGCCCACGTTTAAACTCGTTAAACCAGTTATAAATTGTCGGACGAGATGGTGCTTAATCCCCAAATGCAAAATGACGCCGATCGAATCACTGTTCTTGTGATAATCCTTTAAAATCGTAGAAAATCGTTGCACGAAAATTTTCACGTGGTAATTCCATTTTTTTTTGCTAAATTGACTTTTTAAACTAACACGAATATCACTTGTCATTAAAGTGTTCTGAGCAGGTATATGCTAAAAAAGGTCAAACTTTGTGATGGCAATAACATATTTGACGAAAACGTACTAGAACATGCCTAATCTGAAAAATAGCATTTAAACTGTTGCATTTGTAAAGTGAAAAAGAGGCTTTAATATAAATGGACAATATTTTGACATAAATTGCAATGCCTACGTGACAATTTGAAATATAACCTGGATGCTACCCTCGATGGTTTTTTTTGTGCATCTGGTTCAGCAAACCTGCCCCCGATTTTGAAAAAACACGGCTATGTATCCAGTTTAAATCAAGAGACGCGAGAGCGTATCGTCCGCCAAAGGAAAAAAACGAAAGCGAACAAGTCTATGATTACCGGGGACAACTTGCTTTTTCGTTTGACAGGGCTACAGCCTTCCAGGCAACATCCCAAAAAAAAAAATGTTATCAAAATATTCCACATATCCTGTTCTAGTGCCTTTCCAAAAAAAAATTCGATCGGCACAATAACGGGTAAGATATATGCAATAAACGGTGAAATTTTCACCCTCACATACTTAAGCGAGTAACCCAATTTCAGACTGGAGTCTACAGTTGCAGAAAAACTTGCTTCTACTGTTTCTTTCCGTGATTGGATTTTTATTAAATTTGAAATGAATGATCCTCTGGTGGTCCTTCCAAAGAATCAATGTCTTCCATTTAGATAAGTGGATGGAATAACAGTAAATTAATTGGTAAAGTTAACAAAAGATTTCCAACAATTGCGTCTTTCGGCTGACCGCATTGACAATTTTTTAAAACACACTGCGACATTGGGACACTGGGAGACTAGGATCTTGGGGCAGTGGGATATTAGGAAATTGCGATATTCGGGTCTTGGGACATTAGGACATTAAGACATTGGGGAAACTGGGACGTGGGGACATCGGGATATTGGGCCATTGGGACATCTGGATATTGGAACAATGGGACATCTGGATATTGGAACAATGGGACATTGGGATATTGGGACATTAAGACACTGGCGCACTGGGATATTAGGATATAGGGACATTATTATGACTTTGGGACAATAGGACAATCGGACATTGGGACATTGGGAAACTGAAACATAGGAACATTGGGGCACATTGCACACTGAGGAGACTGGGACGTGGGGATATTGGGCCACTGGGACATCGGGATATTGGGACATTGGGACATCAGGATATTAGGTTACTGGGATATTGGATCATTAGGATATTGGGACATGGGAACATTTGGATATTGGGACATTAGGACACTGGGAGGCTGGGGCATTGGGATACTAGGACATTGGGACATTATGACCTTGGGACAATCGGACATTGGGACACTGGTACATAGGGACATTGAGATATCGGGCCACTGAGATATTGGGACATCGGGATATTGGGTCATTTGGACATTGGGTCACTGCGATCTTAGGACATTGGAACATTGGGATATTGAGATATTGGGACATAGGAACATTGGGAAATTGGGACACTGGGACATTAGAATATTTGGACATTGGGACATTAGGACATTGTGACGCTGGGACATTTGGATACTGGTACATTAAGTACTCTGGGGAAATTGGGACATGGGGTCATTTGGACAGTGGTACATTCGGATATTAGACTATTGGGACCATGGGCTACATTGGGACACTGGGATGACATTCGGACATTAGGCCATTGCGACACTGTGATATTTGCACATTGGGACATTAGAAAATTGGGACACTGGGACATCAGGATCCCAAAATAAAAATATTAGTTGGCTATTTAAGTAGGTATGCAAAAATATATGATATTTGACAAACAAAAACAACAAAGTTGTAAAAGTTACCCCGCCAAAGAAAAATTAATCTGCCGCAAAAAGAATACATATGCCTCCAATCCGCCTTTCATATGTATAATTTGTCTTAGGTATATATGCTGGATGTAATTTGGTTTTAGGTGTAAACCCTGGAGAAGTTTAAATGTACAGGACTACTTCTAAAAGTAATTTGGCGGGAGCTTTAACATTGTATTCAGTGCCAGTGACCAGTGGTGGGAGCCACCAAATTACTCTAGGAAGTGGTCCTGTTCATTTAAACTTCTCCAGGATTTACACCTAAAACCAAATTACATCCAGCATTTCCACCTAAAACAAATTATACATATGAAAGGCGGATTGGAGGCATATGTATTCTTTTTGCGGTAGATTAATTTTTCTTTGGCGGGGTAACTTTTACAACTTTGTTGTTTTTGGTCAGTAAAAGTGCACAACGGCAAATGTACGGAAATTTTTTGATTTTTAATTTCTGATGAGTTCTCAGCAAGAAGGCATTCAGGCAAACGTAAGGCTATGCCTACAACGTAAGGCTATGCAATTTATTAGCTGTAAATCCGTTACTGTTTCTCCTAATAAAGAAACAAGAACTTATATGAAATACAACAATTCAGGGACACCCTGTTAACTTCGCCCTACAAACTTCAAAAGTATTCGTGCCATATATTCATATATCCATTCTATGCATTGCCACCACATTTCATGTTCATTGTTTAATGCAGTCACAAGATAAGCAGTGAAAAACTGCTTAAAACGCTGCCCTGGTATTGTGAAACGCCTTTACCATATGCATATTAGATTCGCTATATTTCTGGTTTGGATTAAGTTATTCGAATGAAAATTTGCAGACATATTCCTTATGTCATTTCCTAACAACCCTTTTAATTTTTTTTTTACATTTGCAGAACAAAGTATGACCACACACAAATTAAAATTTCACAAATTTACTTTATTATTATTTTTATTACTTTTTTATTTACTTTTTCTTAGAAAATGCCAACAGTCTTAGTATTTAGCGTATATAAGCTCATATTGACCAATCTTTATGCAAAGTTGCATATCGGTACCTGTAGCGGTTTAGAAAAAAACGAGGTGAAAAAGTAAGCTAAACTTCAAACGCCCATAACTCCGTTACCTTAACTGGAAACTGGAAAAGGTAACTGATTTAAAATATACCCGTCGAGTCCTTCGATTTGGGTACCCATACGTCTCCGATCAAAACTGAAAAAGTCGACTTTTTTTAACTCTTCGGGACACCCTGTTATCTTTTTCCTATCAACTTCTAAAGTACCTATTCGTGCCAAAAACTGTTATCATTCTGCATATTCTCACCAAATTTCATGAGGATCAGTTGAGCGGTTCGCGAGTTATTTATTGAACAAATTTCCAACTCTTCGGGACACCCTGTTATCTTTTTCCTATCAACTTCTAAAGTATTCGTGCCAAAGACTGTTATCATTCTACACATACCTAGCAAATTTCATGACGATCGGTTGAGCCGTTCGCGAGTTATTTAGTGAACAAATTTTCAAATCTTCGGAACACCCTGTTATCTTCGCCCTACCAACTTCTAAGTATTTCGTGCCAAAGACTGTTACCATTCTACACATTCCTACCAAATTTCATGACCATCGGTTGAGCCGTTCGCGAGTTATTTAGTGAACAGACCGACGGACAAAATCGATTTCATAAAGGTTTTTTGAAAAAATCTAAAAAAAAAACCCTAAAAATTTGCAAAAGACAATTAAAGCTAAAATACAAAAAGGAAATATTTTAAAATCTGAAAAGGAAGTATCGAACTATTAATTGTATTAAGTTTTTACTTTATATTTAGGTTTGACAATGTTTTGTTCGGGGTTCATCACTGTAACTTGAACCAGGGCTGGATTTACCCGTTTTGGCGCACCTGGGCAGTAGTTAAGTTACCGCCCTTGATCACGTGTTAAGCCTTGAAGTAAACCCGTCATATTTACATGAAAAGCCAAGGGTGGACATGATACACATATTTTGAAAATTTCCATAGAGATTATGCCAAAAATCCAGTATCGCAAAAAAATTAGCATGTGGCTTCCCCCCTGGTTAAACTGTCAAAACATGGACTGATTCCTGAATCCTACCTAGTAATATTCAAGTTGTGGGGCAGTGCTTGCGCTCATTATTATTATGGTGTAGTCATCCAGTAAACGTACTTAGTGTCTGATAACAAATCACAATCGCAGCACGTACAAATGTGACACTGGGTAGCAGGGTTGCCAGATATTTTCAGAATAAATCGCCAAATTTAAGTTTTTTTATAGCCCAAAGTAGCCCAAAAAATTTGATTGCAAAAATAAAACGTAAAAGCTAATCTTTGTGCAAAAATATACTTGGGAGCAAAGAAATCGATCCACCCTAAACGCTATAAAACATGATTTATGTCTGTCAAGTTAGCACTACCACTTTTAAATTCGATGATCGCTACAGTGCATTAAATGTCGTAAATTCGCCGTGATTCAATGGCAAAAGCAAAAAATATGGCGAGCACCTCCTTCCCTTAAAAACAACCCCTAAGGCCCGTATTTATGAACATTCCTTAACTCAAGGAGACCTTAAGTCAAGGATGCCGAAATTCAATTAATTAAATGTCATTTCCCATACTTTTTCATAGAAATAATTTATATTCAGGAGTCAATGCATCCTTGATTTAAGGCGAAACTCAAGAAGACCTTAAGTTTTCAATAGACTTGAAATGTTATATTTCAAAGAAGGTGGGTAGCTACCTTGACTTCAAGTGAGGTTGACTATAGAAAATTTCAAGGTCTCCTTGAGCTTCTCCTTAAATGAAGTATGCACTGACTCGTGAATATAAGTGATTTCTATGAAAAAGTATGGAAATGACATTTAATTTATTGAATTTCGGCATCCCGGACTCAAGGTCTCCTTGAGTTAAGGAATGTTCATAAATACGGGCCTAAGTGTTTTTCAAGCCCCAAAGAGCGTATGACGCCTTAAAATCCAAATTTTAGGCATCGCAATGAAACAGATTGTATGCATTTGCATGCTCCAGAGGCTACCTAACTTATCTGCACTATTACGGAAGCATTTGGGGTGGGTGCCCTTTTCACGATCACCTAACGGAATGTGGCAGAAATAAAACAATAAAAGATAATTTACTTAAATGTGAAATTTTTTTAACGTCGGCTGTTTTGATTTAAAAAACTTTCAGCCAAAATGGGCCGGTGTCATTTGGAATTGTTCCTTCAATTGTGTCTGACCCATTTAGTGTTAATAATAAACTAAACGCCTTTACCAAGCATTGCTTTTACAATGATAAAGTGACCAGGAATCAGAGATAGCTATAGGTATCAGGACCAGTCTCTGTATCAGTCACTATATAACTAAGAGTGCCCTTTTTGGCTTTCACAACAGGATCAAACCGAGTGTAATTACAAGAATAAATCTACATGCCAAATTTTGCTAAAATTAACTCATCAGAATTCCTTGAAAAATCTATTTTTAAAACATATAAAAAGACTTAAGCTGTATCTTTTTTGTTATTGCACGGGTCGGAGCAAATGATAGCCTATGAACACCTTCACGACAAACTCTATCAATGGAAAAAGAGAGCAAATCCCGAGACGCTCTCTACGAAGCTGTAGCCCTGTCAGTAAACAACAAGAACAACGAGAACAAGATTTATGAAGAAATGCGATTTTCAAACTCCTATATCTCCGGTGCTTTTCATCGTTATCTCCTTTACATTTGCTACACTTCGTAAGACGGCGCGAGTGATAACCTCTATCAAATTTGAACACTCAGGGTCAACCAGGGTCCGAGCTTCAGAGGTCCGAAAACCCGTACTTGTTCCGTCCTGTAAACATAGTCTTAGTCGCTTCTCACTTTTGATTTATTCAAATTTCTTCGCTTTTCTTTGGCGGGTGGGACGCTACCGCGTCCCTAGATTTTCTAATTCAGTACCCTTCAAAAAATCTACTTTGTCTTGGAAAAATAATCTTTAAAACTAGCGCGTATTTTATGTAGCCCAAAAAATCGCGCGGCGACTTTTGAGAATTTTTGTCGCCAATTGAGAAAAAAGATAGCCCAATTGGCGAGAAGGAGCCCAATCTGGCAACTCTGCTGGGTAGACATGCTCCGGAACATTTGGCGACTGAATTCAGCAGACTGTTTGCGATCTGCAACAATTGTAGATATCGCACTTTTCTCGTCTCAATATCGATCTACCCTTCGGAAAGCTGTATGCGTTCGAGACTAGCTTTCAGTTCCTCCAAAAATCCTTTTTTTTATTTATTTCATGTGTTTAAAGTAGCAAAACTTGAGTTGAAATTGGTTGACATCGTAGGAAGGTGTTTCAACTGAACTACCAAACCATAATTACTGTTCAAGGATATTCCATGAAAGATCAAATTTGATTCTCCTGGAGTGGATTTCGACAGAGTTAGGGGCTTATAAAAGAATATCTGAAGACAAATTTAAGCTTTGGATTGATTAGCAACACCTAACACTGTCTACGTTGTGGATAAGTACGATGATGGATTGGCGGGCTGAGTATACACAGAAGCCTAAAGCGGCTAATTTTAAAGGCAGTACTTTCAATGTTCAGAGGACAAAATAGCAGTTCGATGGCCTGAAGTTATTATACATATTTCGAAATATGTTAGGTGCGAGCGTAGCTAGCAGTGAAGTGATACAAATCGTTTGACATTTTTTGCGTCCAGCGTTTCGAATTTTTCCTATGAAATAGAAGCGTGTCACATAAATAAGAAAATAAAAAACATTTTGAAGTGTTACAAAGTTTGAAATCACTTTATATCAGCTCACCGCTCGCCACGCTCGCACCTCGCCTTTATGTCTCTAGATGCAAATCTAAGAAAATGAAACGTGCGAGCGCTGAGCTGATACAAGGCGTTAAGGTACGTGTTGGTAGAGACGACTCATGAGATGATCGCTCAGCGATCGTAGTTTTACATCTAATTCCAAGCCAAATTTGCGTATTGTTTGAATGGTTCTACTTTCCTTGTGTCGACTATGACCTAAAGAAACATATCTGTACAGAAAATAAACGCATATAGTGCTCAGAACTGGAGGTTTAACTGCGATCGCTGAGCGATCATCCCATGAGTCGTCTTTACGAACACAAACCTTTACATTTTTTTCCCGTGAAGCGCTTTAGGTGAGCTGAGCTGATACAAAGCGGTAAACATTATTCCAGTGAAGCATAGAGGCAGATCTGATTCGAGTTGTGAGATTTAAACATTTTTAGATTTAACATTTTGAATTTTTGTGATAAAATAGAAAAATTGCTTACCGTTCGCCATGCTCGCACCTCGCCTTTAGGTCTCTAGCTGCAGATCACTAAAAATGCAAGATGCGAACGTAGCGCGCGGTGAGGTGATACAAAGCGTTTGACATTTTTTGCGTGAAGCGTTTCGAATTTTTTCTATCAAATAGAAGCATGTCACGAAATTGAAAAACCCTTTGTGTCGCCTCACCGGTCGCTACGCTCGCACCTCGCCTTTATGATACCAGCTGCAGATCTGTAAAAATGCGAAGTGCGAGCGCTGTTAGAAAATTGAAAAACGATTTGATTTGAATTTTTCTTATGAAATAGAAGCTGTCACAACATTTTGGAAATACTTTGTCACGACTCACCGCTCGCTACGCTCGCACCTTGCTTTTAAATATCTGGCTGCAGATAGGTAAAAATGCGAAGTGCGAGCGTAGCGAGCGCTGAGGTAAAACGGGCCCTAGTGTTTTATATATTTTATGTTCTTATATGTGAGATTACGCTCTGTGGCTCACTTGGTTGAGTCGCACTCTACGATGCTAGTAATCTAGAGGTCCGGAGATCGAATCTCGGCGTGATCCAGGAAATATATACATAGTGCTTTCAACATTATATACTCTATATGCAATGTACCGTTGACTCGAAGTAGCATATAAGCGGCTGAGTGAACGCACCAAGCCCCACAAGGGGTTACGGTACAGAGAAGTAGAATATGAGAGATAGATATCGTAGAGATCGGCAGGTCGCAACATTTAAAGAACCTACTGGAGGCAAATATGTAATTCTTCCGCTGACCAAAGAAACCGCTTCTGTAGAACTGAATTTATTTTTTCTCCTTATGTAAATTGCTTCTTGAGATCTCGACACGCGTATTGCACAGACTTAAATCAATTTAAAGTATGGAAGTTTAATAAATAATCCACCCCGGGCAGTGGCCCATATGGGAAATCCGGCCCTGACTTCAACCTTTCCTATTTAACGCCCTTGGGTTGATAGATTTGATTACATTATAGGAAGACTATGGCTCACGGATGTCATAGGTACTTCGTTAAACATAGGGTCCGTTTGGGTGAGTGCGGTGTAGGCAACGAAGAGATTGACCTGCCTGTCCTGTGTTTCTCTTTCAGACGTGGCCTCGGCTCTTTCCCATCCACTTAACTCGTTTCTGCATGTGTAGAGAGTAGTATCCAGGGGCTGCCAGACGCTTTTTTACTAGTTCGTCTACCAGCTCGTTGCTTGCCATGTCTACCTGTTGAAGGATTTTTTAGACATAGCCCCATCAGCTTTGATGCGACAGTGCAGCTCGTGAACATTTTAATTGCATCTTGGCTCTGAGTAAATATTGCTTCCTTCTTCCTTGCCTCGTTCTTTATACCGCTCCATGGTTCCGCGTTGCTCGACCTGCGGTGTAGGCACATCGCCCGTTTTGGCGATAATTTCTCAGCTTATTTCTACAGGCAGCTCTATCTTGGATCGTGTCGTCGCCGAGACCAATGCGTTGTTGTTGCTTTTTCATTTGACACATCCAGGTGTTCTTCGGTCTGCCTCTGGCCTTGGGTCCATCAAGTGGAACTTCCATTGATATCGCGTTGTAGGTAAATATTGCTATTTTCTTATTTGTGTAAACACTTTACTGATATTTACTCGAGCACACTTAAATTGCGTGTATATCTACCTAGATCTGAATAGACTGACACCTGGGCCACTGATTCCTGTGCCGAACCTGCACCGATCATTGAGACGTCCGTGATTATTGTAGGAGGGTGGTGTGCCCTGAACTAATCGGTCCATTTCTCCCTCGCCCAAATCTCCATGTCAAATGAGGGATCGAAACGTAAGGTTTTTACCAAGTTTTTATACATCCGGAGTAGATTACTGCTACTTATTCATTCTAACTGTACTGACATCAGTTCATGGATAGGGTGATTGGGGATTATGTTGCTGAATCGCTCAGCAGAGGCCCCGCTGTCGTAGTCGGCGAATATAAATCCTGGCCGGAAACGAATAGTTCTGAACTCCGGGAAAACGGTGTTGGGAGGGTTGCTCGCAATATGGTCCTGCACCTTTTGAAGTGTGGCTTGTTTCGTAAGTGATCTGACGTTCCCGATGCACATGCACACGACTCATGCAAGGTGGGTACGGTATGACTGATTTCCCCCAACGGAACTATCCAACCGAGCACGTTTCGTGGTTATTTCGCTGGTGGGAGTGAATTCGCCATAGGCGAGCGTGTAAAGCTTCAAAACTGGCGGCTGACTAGTGAACTGAAGGGTCTTCATTGGATGTGAAAAGCAGGGATACTCGTCGGTTAGTTAGCCGAGGAGTAGTAACAGGTCAAACGAATTTTGGATATTCACGTCTGAATTCAGTGTGAGGACTAACCATTAGGGGGCCGAAATAAAGTCCTGCACACCAGAGCACCGCACCCGAGGGCACCAGCTATCAGGCTATTCCGTTCAGCATTTTCGTCCGATGGGAGCGGGTCACATAACACCTCCGGGATTAAGGGCATATCTAATATCCTGACAGCCATGTCATGTTGAAACGAAAATATAATGAATGCAGTGAATCTTTATTATGGCTGTACAACAGTTACTACACGTTTCTCGATTCGCCGGTTCATCCAATATCTAGGAGGTCACTGGATAAGCCTTATCTGAATGAAGATATACCCAATTCTTCATCACTTCCCTGTGCGCCATAAACTTTAGCGGCTTAGATCAGCATTGACACATAGCTGTCTGGCTGAACCAGCTTCCTTTCAACTTCTCTACTTATCCCGGGGTGTTTTTAAGACCTTTAATAGATCCTAATGAAATTTGGTCTGTGGTTGGGAATACGGCCTGCTGAAGTCTCGTCTCAGTTATTTTTCAGAATTGAGTACATCTGAACGAATTGAACTTGAAAACCTTTCAAATTCGTCCTAGCTAACTATGTTGACGTTTGTGTGCGTTTTCTTTTCGGAAAAGTTTAGAGGACACTTTCAGCGTTAAAACGATGAGATAACAATGTGAGGAAGTCCTTATTTATATTTATTCGCGTCCCAGATATGACAATGAAATCATGCGAAACCCTGTGATGCGTGTCATGCAACGATGAGTTAGGGGTATAGTTTTGTCTCCAGATAGGTGAATGGGATGTTTGTTTGCTCGACAATTTCATTTTGGAATTTGGTCCATTACGATTGAGTTGCTTAGTTTTAGTGGTGGTGTAATTTACGTCAATTGCGTTGGAGCCAATTTTGGACGTGGTGCGACTGGACCATAGTTTGCTTGTGTTGTGTTTGGCAGAGTGGCAGTTGATTGGTGTTGGAAACCATGGATGTTTCTTATTGTTATGACGAGGATAGAGCTTGTTCCCTGCTTGTATACCGGTCAGCAGTAGGGTTGGCCGGAGATGCCTCCTGTCCGTGCTGCGGTGCGGAGGACTGGCTGCACGTGTTGGTGCTTTGCCCAGGGTACTCGGATGTCCGAGACCTGCAATCGTTTGGGGTTGTCCTGAACGAAAGTGCCGTCGACGTCACGGAGTATTTGTAGGGAAGAGAACGAGTTCGACGACTGAATGCCTTCGCTAAGGAGGCGTTCAGCCGTCGGACCGCCGACCGCCGTCGGTTGGATTGAGCGATGGACTAAGTAGTAATGTCTTGCAATAGCGGTAGGTAGGTAGGTGCACGGGAGTCGCTAAAGCCCCAGGGAGCTACTGCCTTCATTACTCCCTGCAGCAAAAAAGAGGTTGGCCCCCTAGTGGGAGTATCGTGCTGGCTGGGTTTCCGAGAATAGCGTGGAGTTGCGCTTTTTCAACCGGGCGCCGGGACCCTAGAACGAACGGCAGAGGCAGCCCTCGCATCTAGCAGTATGTTGCTGTTACCTCCACACTGCTGGAGTGAGCGCTGATTGACGTCACAAATTCAATCCGTTGGCCTATTCGCGGCCCGCCTGGTAAGTCTCCACGACAGGTACGGACGTTAAACCCCCTAGGATAGGTCAGCAGTAGGGTTCCATTGTTTAGTACTGCTTAGTTAGACCAGTTCTTAAGATCTTCTTATTCTGACGACGTTTGGACAATTCTAAATCCTGTTTTCGCGAATTTAGCATTTTACTTATCTGAAACCCGAACCGAGACAGGTAAATTTTGTCATTAGTTGCAGATGATTGCCGCGTTGCCTTGTGTACTATGTCCGTAGGCAAATTTATGGTCAAAATTTTGGGGGGCAGCATATGTCTTCCATAGTAATTTAAGGAAATTGGAAGTTGTCACCTCGTACAGATCAAGGGACTCTACCGTGCGTCGTTTCAATTCGCAAATATTTTACATTCTCTGCCTTTAGCCTCAGCAAAATCGTCAGTACTCAGAGAGATTCAGCTGAAATAACAGCTCTTGTAGTCTGGATGGTGATAGTTTGGTGGGTTCGAGTCTTAACGTGAACGAGTTTATGGTGTTTTTCGAACTCAGATTCAAAACGGACTATGATCTCACTCAGGTGTTAAACGTGTATGGAGATAAATAACTCTGCTGAGCATACCTTTTGATCTTAACGCTTCCACAAAAAGAAGTTAGGATCTTAGAAATTGGATGTCACTATCACATCTGTGGCCTTAGTTCAATGTTGGACTGTAGCGCCAGTTATTTTTATTTTTAATAGCTTTTCGCTCGAGTATGGCGATTTCGAGACCCATTTTCACTCGTTTCAGACTTCACTTTTTTTTTTCAGTTTTACGTGTATCTGTTTCTTTTTGGTAGCCTGTTTCTTGAACTCGATCAAGTGCCCGAATTTTTACCGCTTTCGCAGTTCTGCATCTGCATTGCATTACCATTGTCAGTTTTTTGGCTGCCCTTACGGGAAATGTGCTTTGTCCTTGGAAGTTTGTGCAGAGCTTGTTTTCTCTACGCTCCACATGCGCTTCGTCCTTTCTATTGCAGTTCTTTTTTATTTCTTTCCAGTTTAATACTTTTTAACTGAATTATACGCATGGAGTATTATATTGCATTGACGTCGTCACGTACATTCAGCTTTGAAACTTACGGAGTCCATGCCCAAAATTTCCATTTTAGCGGACAACTAGTCTTCTTTGGTTCCTATCGCAGCCGGGTCTTCACCCCGGAACCACCCATGCATTTATGCATGGCCAAGAGCCGCACACCCCCCTCGACACATACAGGAAATCATACAAGTTGCATCACATCTTTTTTACACTATCGGAGCAACCCATGCCAGCCCAGTTGCTCCAAATTTTTCTTATACGCGCCGGCATCGATATAAATCCTGGTCCATGAATGGTGCCACTTCAAAAATTGTTCTGGGCTCAACAATACAGATTTACGATCAACAACAACGATCAGTACCTTCATAGCACCAAATTGCAGAATCTGCGGCCAGCAGTCTTCATCGACCTCACAACAACTCACAAATCAAGGCGAACAATCATCACCTGTCACCCCCACAGTTTCTGCACACCACACAGCACCACGACACACTCTTACACCAGCACCACCACTGCAACTTGCAAACTACTCCACCACAAAGATCGTTCAACTAAATTGTAATGGTCTACAACACAAAATTGTTGAGATCACTGACTTCATGGACAGACATCACATCCTAGTTGCTGCAATTCAAGAAACCAAACTCAATGCCGATTCAGCGCTAAATACCTACGGAGGCTTCAACATCATCCGACGCGATCGACCAACTGGCTCAGGAGGAGGTTTGGCTTTCTTGATACATAACTCGTTGCCATATTCATTAATCGATATCACTGCCGCCGATACCACAACAGAATTACAAGCGATATCCATCAGGTCGGGAAATGTTTATATAGATATTCTCAATATCTATATACCACCAGCGTCAAATTACCCCACTGGTTTCCAGGCCAACATTTCCCCCCTACTCACCGGGCGATATCGCCTATTACTAGGCGACTTCAATGCTCACCATGATTTATGGCACCCAAACCTCAACAACGACACCAGAGGTAACCACATCGCAAATCAACTAGATGATTCCGATTTCTGTCCGTTGAATGACGACTCACCAACCCGCATAGCTGGATCATGCAGAAGCTCGCCTGACATATCCATCGCCAGCCCTGCGCTCACAAACAGCATTACTTGGGAACCTTTCATGGCTTTCTCGTCAGACCATTTGCCAATTGTCCTCACGATTGATAAACCGTCTTAGTTTACGTACACTGAGAAGAAAACATATTCGAATTTCAGCAAAGCCGATTGGATTGGCTTTCAAAACTACACAAATGAAGCGTTTTCTGCCCTTCCAACCCCCACTGACGTACGTACTGCTGAAAAAAAAACCTGAGACGGATTATCCTGAATGCAGCCAAAAGATACATTCCAGCGGGCCGCATTCCCTTCATGAGACCACATTTCCCATCTTCCGCTGCAGAATTGGCAAAAACGAGAGATGAACTACGAACAGCAGAGCCAAATGATCCTCGCATCGGCGATCTCAACAATGCTATAACTCAGCAAGTCAACGACCACAGGAAACAGTTATGGAATTCGCATTTAGAAACCTGCCACGTAAAATCCGGCGTAAGCAACCTTTGGAGAACGGTACGTGCTCTATCAAATCCTTCAAAACCCAAAGGTGATAACACATACAACAACGACGACAAATGCGCTCACAATTTTAACCAACTATTCGTCGAATATCCCGGAAAAGATAAGCTCAAGCGCATAATTACTAGAGCTATCCGCAACAGCACCATTGACCAACAACTCCAGGTTACCCGAAACGAAGTCAAGCTTGTAATAAAAAATGCGAAAAACTCCAAAGCGTTCGGACCAGACGGTATTGCCATGATTATGCTCAAACACATTGACTCTCCGGCCATTGAGTATATCACCGCTACGATGAACCTGTCGCTGAAAACCTTCATCATACCTGAGCTATGGAAAAAAAGGCCGTCTCTCACCCCCATACCGAAGCCAGGCAAAGATCATACTCTAGCTGAATCATACCGTCCAATAACGCTACTGTCCCCCGTGGCCAAAATACTCGAGGCACTAGTGTTGCCTAAACTCCTAGAGCACGTCCAGCTTGCCAATCATCAACACGGTTTCCGGAAAATGCATAGCACTACAACCGCTATATATTCAATGGACACAACCAGCCGAAACCCTGCAAGCGCACTATCCTCGTAGCTCTCGATTTGTCAAAAGCGTTTAATACTGTTAACCACACAGTACTTCTGACAGATCTACGTAACACTACTCCTCCATGTATCCACAAATGGATCGCAAATTATCAATCCTGCACCGAGTTTAGGAATGGGAAATCAAAACTTAGGAAAATTAAACAAGGCGTTCCACAGGGCGGAGTCTTATCTCCCACCCTTTTCAGCCTTTACATGTCAGGATTGCCCACACCACGCACGGGACTCGAAATCATTTCTTATGCTGACGACTGTACCATCATGGCGACTGGCAACGACATTCCCGAAATGTGCGACCGCATCAACGAATACCTGCTGACACTCAACGACTTCCTTGTGAGCGAAAGCTTGAAGCTCTCGGCACCAAAGTCCTCCGCCACCTTATTCACCAGCTTCAACCAGAAGTACAATATGCAACTCCCTACATTTATCGACACCAACGTTATCCCTACAATTCGGACTCCCAAGATCCTAGGTGTCACGATAGACAACTCCAGCAAATTTAACACCCATGCTGAGAACATCTGCTCTAAACTCAGGAGCAGAAACAAAATTCTTAAAGCTCTTGCCGGTAGTACTTGGGGCACCGACAAAGAAACACTTCTGACTACCTATAAAGCTATCGGTCGCCTCCTAGTCAACTATGCAGCACCGACGTGGTCAAATGGTCTCTGCAACACAAATTTGGGCCACATACAAACCTGCCAAAACACGGCACTTCGCACCATCACCGGCTGTGTTAAGATGTCCTCAGTGGATCATCTGCACCAGGAGACAAAGATGATGACTTTGAGAAGCCACAATGAACTTCTTACTAAACAGTATTTAGTCGGATGTTACCGAACAAATCATCCCGAACAATGAACTCATGGACAAAACACCACCGCCACGACGAATAAGACGCTCGATCAGGGACAAAGAGCGCGAAGTCCAGCGATACAAAAAGGTTCCCTTCGATAACTCCGACTACAAGGCGGCGATTGCAGACCTACACACACAAGACGTTCTTAAAGCTACTCAAAGCCTCACAAATAATCGTGTACTTGGCACCAAACCTCCAGCCATATCTCCTGATGAAGAGCAACTACCGAGAGGTACCCGCACCACCTTAGCTCAGCTCCGATCCGGTTGGTGCCCACGACTAAATTCTTATTTATCGCGTATAAATAAGGAAGTTGCAAACACCTGCCCAGCCTGCGAAACTAGTCCACACGATGTAGACCACATTTTCGATTGTCCAGCTGCTCCCACGCAACTTACACCACTTGCGTTGTGGCTACAACCAATAGAGGCAGCTTTTTCTCTCAACCTCGACCTCGAAGATGGAATGCCCACCATCTTCGAATAAATATTATGCAACTAAAC
Organism: Microchrysa polita; assembly: GCA_949715475.1. NCBI lineage: Eukaryota > Metazoa > Arthropoda > Insecta > Diptera > Stratiomyidae > Microchrysa > Microchrysa polita. Next base: position 7,347,317 of record OX454417.1, read on the forward strand.
AAACGTTTCCTGTCTGTTGCGCTTATACAACAACAACAGCTAAGGGCGGAACCAGAGAAGACTGGACTAGGTTGGCTTAAGCGCCAGAAGATGGTTACAGAAGTCAACCCGCTGAATTTGTACCTCCATGTGGAAATAGTTCCGAAAGGAGCCGCATAGGGAGCTAAAAAGAACTTTAGAGGCAGTCTGCCTCACAGCAGCGAACCACACGTGTTTGTAATCAAAACGACCAACAAGAAGGTTCGCTAGTCATCGCTTCTGCAACCCGAAAAATCTCTGTTTTTTCTCTCTGGTTCCTTTCAACCATAAGACATTAATTTTTTTCTCTTTACCACCTCCCTTTTTCTTCCTAGCAGACCGTTACCTATATATACCTTTTTACAATTTATTATGATGAAGTAGATTTAGATTCTTCCTTAAACTAGAGCCCTACAAATCACTGGTCCTTCTTATTTATAAAGCATTTATAATTTCTCATTTATGTTTATTTGCAGAAAATGTGAAAGCACACAAGTCTTCGTCAAGGCAGGACAAACATACTGTATAGATTCGTGTAAGGCAGTAACCATGTGTGGCGAAGTGCCCGTTCCCAAGGAACATTTGGATGTGAGTACATATTTGCAAATGAAATTCATACTAGCGTCCAGTTGTCCAGTTATTTGCATAACTCATCTATTCACATTCTAACGAAAATTTCATTTTGCAGGTCTGTCGTGTATGCAACGCTACCGGACAAGATTGCCGAGTGGACAGAGAATCGGAAGCTGGTCCCGGCATTGCAAATGCTGATTTCATCCTGTACGTGTCGGCTCTACAAACGGATCGATGTCACAAAGGATTGACCGTTGCCTATGCAGCACATTGTCAACAGGAAGCCGCCCTGGATCGTCCCATTGCCGGACATGCCAATCTATGCCCGGACAGCATAAGCATAAAACCACAGGAAGTCGATACACAATTGTCCACAGTGAAACATGAGATATTGCATGCACTTGGTTTCTCGGTGAGTTTGTATGCATTTTTTCGGGACGAGAACGGATTGCCGCGAACGCCGCGAAAAGCGGACACGGGAAAGCCGTATTTGAATGAAAAGTGAGTTACGAGATGTGTGTTTCGTGTACCAAGAGGAATTTCTAAGCTTTCACTTAATTTCAGGTTGCAAATTTTTCAATGGAGTAACGAGACTATTCGACGAATCGTTCGAAAGAATTGGAGCGTTCGTGGCGGGAGTATTTCAAAGTATGTCGATATGATGGTCACGCCGCGCGTTGTAGAGGAAGTACGAAATCATTTCAATTGTGCCATTCTGGAAGGTGCGGAACTGGAAGATCAGGGAGGCGAAGGCACGGCTCTGACGCATTGGGAAAAGAGAATTTTAGAAGTGAGTTGAAAATACACTGTGGCATCCAGTCAAAGCATAAATCTAATTGGTATTTGTACAATTTTTAGAACGAAGCTATGACCGGAACGCACACACAAAACCCTGTCTTTTCACGAATAACGCTGGCACTAATGGAAGACTCGGGCTGGTACAGAGCAAACTATAGTATGGCCGCACCATTGTCGTGGGGCAAAGGTCTGGGTTGTCCTTTTGTCATGCGAAGCTGCAAGGATTGGATTCAATCGAATACAGCCAGGTAATAATATCCTTCTCAATGAATCAATTTCGTCGGAAATCCTGTCAATATAAACTATACTAAACAGAAATCGCCTTTTATCCCCAATGCACACTCAGTTCAGGAAATGCGACAAAGAAAGATACACGGTAGGGGGTGAAAATTGTGTGTTTGAATTTGGATTGATTTGATGTTGTCTAACTATAAATTTTGCATGGTCGTCTGCTCAATTTGCTTTCGTCTTTTCAAGTGGCTAATAAAGCAATTTTCTTATCATATTTCTTTTTTTAAATGATAACAGTATTGAATTAGATTTTCCAAATTGACTTAGAATCATCCTCTTTCAGGGGACGCTCAATTCACCCGTTTTGTTCGAAAGTCAAACGTGACCCGTTACAAACCGAATGCACAGACGACCGCAGTTCGGTGGCACTATGCAATTTAATACGACATGAAACAGAATTGCCCCGAGAATATCAGGTGAGTAGCAAGAACAACAACGCCTGTAAAAGGATATATCAACCCCAAGTGTGTAAATGTGTACTTGACATAACTGACATTGCTTTTTTCATTACCGGGTGAATAGTACTTCGATAGTATCAACAACGTGCCCGAAGGCGAGGAGGGCTATTATGGCGGTTCCGTGTCTTTTGCCGATCATTGTCCGTACATTCAAGTGTTTACGTGGCGTAGCAAGAACGTGGTTGTACGCGGCTCGCAGTGTCAGTACGAGGATAACAATCCAAGTAAGTATATCCCTGGTGACATTTTAAGGATGAAAGTGGGTGTATTGACTTCTTATCGTCTTCGGGAGTGTAAAATGGGACAGAAGTGCACTTTAGGTTGGATATTTATTGGCATAGTCAATAGTGTGGTAATTTGCCAACTGCTGTTGGAAATAGCTCGCGTACGATAAAGTTATTGAATGAATGCTTGAACAGATATGATAGTGGGATACGTGACAACATGCAACTGGTAAATCGAAGGAGTGGATTTTATTGTGCACTTAGCAAATCGATGAATGTTTGTTTATCTGTTTGGATTTATTTTATTTTTTAAGCTCTTTAAAGATGAGAGAATTTTTAACCTTTCAAACATAAAACAGGCACTAATTACACACCTGCCTTAAAGAACCGCCCAGCAAAAGGCTTCTTCTTCTCTTAGCAGTGCAGAAAGGTGTGAAACCGTTGTCCATATATTTTGATTCGATTTTTGATTTGTCATTCTTCTCCTCCGTGGCCATCAAGGACAGGAACGCGGGTGCTGCGATGCGGTTTTCCCACAGTGATATAGGGGTAAGATCAGTGGGCGTAGCTAGGCTTTGAAACAAATATAATCCACATTGTGAGGAGTGCCGGCGCAATTTGGGCAAATGTATGGTAAGCTCGGGTCTATACGAGATGGGTAGAATTTAAGACGCCAACAGAAGCCGCACCATTGAGTTGAGCTACTGTTACACTGGTGGCTGTCGGGAGGCTAATCTCCTCAGACGAGACAGGTAGTGGAAGCGCTGAGAGGACTCCATTCCTATCTGAACGCAAGAAACCGTCTCACTTCAGCAGTGTAAATCATTGCAATGGTGGCTCGTAAGAATCCCGTTTATATCCCTGAACCTTTCTCTTAAAATCTTGTAAACCATGCCTGACATGTTGGGGTGAAGGAATTCTGTTCATGGGATCATCATGCGGATCATCCTCTCGATAGCAACCGACAAGATACTGTTTTGAAAGTAGACGATTATGGTCACGTATTGGCATCAATTGAAGATACCCGGTAGCTGTGTGTAGAAGAACATTCTGGCAAACTTAGATTTTACTCCAAACCGAAGGAACAAAATCAGCCGCTGTTTAATCTACCGCTCTATAAGTAGGCTAGCATAATGTCTTTATCTTTGCTGGCCATTACTTCAAAAATTTCGTTCCTACTGTAAATCTGTTCAATCCCGCAGGGGAGTCTGTGTCCATCAGACACAGAGCATTCTGGGTAGGCTCTGCCCATCAATATGTTGCACTCGAGGTGGTCTGTGGTGCTCGACAAGTCGGCTAGCTAATCGCAACCCAAGGTGGGGTTCCAAAGGGAGGCATCCCGGTAGAGAACACCCTTCCGGCTTTAAGCCGGATAAACTGTCGTTGCCTTAAAGGGAGAGAGGTATGGCCACTTGGCTTAGTTACCCCGCAAGGCACGCGCCAGTAGACGCCGAGTCAATGTACATATTTTCCCCAACTGCCGCAGCAGATGATGCCGAGCTGATGTCATGATGATTCTCTGGTTGAAGCCCGTGAATTTAAAGATTAGCTACAGTGGGAACAGGTTAGTTTCCAATCCATACATCAACCGTCCACCCTGCCAGGTGGTGAGAGAGGTCGCAGTAGATTTTGACGATGAGATGGTGTGGCTTTTGCTTTGGAAGGAATATTGTAATCGCGCTAGATATTGATTAATAAGGAGCCACATGTTATCCTTATCCAGTCCCGTGGCGAGTACGGTGAAGTCGTCTGCATAGCAAATCTTTTCAAGACCGGCCAAGTAGATGTTGAACAAAGTGGGAGAAAGTACTCATCCTTGTGGAACTCCTAATTTGATTTTTCAAAGCTAAGAACGCCTGCCTCAAAACTCATTGAAGGACTGCCTATCAGTGAAGGACTGCCTATCAGCTAATTGGTACCAAATAGGTAGCACTGGAGAAGGGTGTACGTTGCTCCGGACACGGTCGTATTCAAAAAAAAAAATAGTATAAGGAACAGCCTAATTCTTTTATTTTCAATAAATTTAACTGTAAAAATCACGAACACAGACAAAATTCTATGCATCTTCTTGTAGCCATGTTGGTGAGATTCTATTCTTAGCATTTGCTATAAGAGTGCGGTAGACAAGGGCTTCCAGCATCTATGACATGGAACAGTACTGCAATAGGTCGGTAGGATGTGCCGAGACTTGCGTTCTTCCCTGGCTTTAAGTCAAGGAACAATTCGTTCTATTTTCCAGATTTCAGGTATTGGAAGCGTCAAGAACGGCAAGTTGAACACGTCTGTGAGATACTCAATAAATAAGGTCGAGCTGTTTATACATGGCCAATTTCTGGTATACGCAGTGTAGAATGGTACAGTATCAACAGGTCGGCTGCAAATCTGTCCTCCAATTGTGCACTTGAGTCCATCGGACCTGGGATGTCCAATAAATTGCTAATTTCACTGGTTCGCGCAGTTGAGAGGATTGCTGGTGTGCTTCTTACCGATGGTTATGGCTATATTGTCCTTTTCCTTGTTGAGATTGAAAGGGACGGGCGCGAACAGCAGACCATAAATTGCCGTCATTGAGGTGCTTGTGGTCAATTTCCCTATTTAGCTCCAGAGTTCTGGGGTCACCATAGTTAGCGCGCATCTGATGTTGTCTTGTTCATCGCCTAACCTGGCGGCTCACATGAACAAAATTGGTCTAACCTTCGGGATACGTCTTGCTGGAAACAACAACAACTTGCTGCTACTTTAGCAAACGCGTTCCTTATATTTTGCTCGGCCTTGTGCATGTTGGTTGGGGTAGGGCGCTAGATGAACTTCGCTGAAATGTCCGTTTTGAAACCTTCCCAACCATTTTTTTTTGTGATTGAGAAACGTTGGCTTCTTTGACTTGGTCAGGACAGATGGATTGTCTATTCTACATGCAATGATTAGGAGGTGATCATATAAGAAAGAAGTCTGTTGGCGTCGTTGTAGCGGTGCAGAAGGGTGGGACGTGTGAGTCGCTGTGCATGTCTGTGGATGTGCTCTAAGTTTCGTCGACGTCCTCGCCTATTGTGTCAAGCGACAAGAACGTAGAAGCTGCAATAGGGTTGTTCCATAACGCCCTCGGAGTGAGGTTAGTGGGTGCAGCGGGGCATCAAAACAGGTGGTCCACATCGTGAGGCGCACCACCGCACCTCGGACAAATGTTCTGGATGTCCGGATCTATTCGAAATAGGTACAAATTAAGGCGTGAACAAAAACCCGACCTAACCTGGGCTAGTGTTGCTCATGTGGCTCTCGGGAGCCTAGTCTCCTCAGTGATATGGGTGGTGGGGGCACTGAGAGGACTCTATTCATACTTAATCTCCTTATTGACCGATTCACAACGGTTGTGTGAAAATCTGCGATGGTCGTGTGGTATGCTGTGAATCAAACGGAGGTACCCGTTTGTATCTGTAGACGTGTCTCTCGAGATTTCTGATTCCACTCCTGACATGTCGGGGAGGGGGAGTATTGTCCATGAGATTATGGTTTGGGTGATCCTCTCAATAGCAACCGACCAGATATTGTAAAGACAAGAGGAGATTGTGATCACGTACTGATAACATGCTAGTTTCGTGATGAAGATGATCCTGGGACGACATGAGGTGGCAACCTCTAGTGATACGTAGAGCAGTGTTCTGGCTGTGTCACAAACGGTTTGGGACCACACCGGTGCGACAATCCCTAGTGCCGTTTGTAGATGACCAACATAGTTTCTTTGCTCTGCTCCAGGAACATCCGGCTAGTGTTAGTGTTTCTACTGAGCATTCTGTCAACTACGTCCGTGACGTGACCTTTCGACTTCATCATGGTGTCTAAATAGACAGATTTTGGGATTAGTAACAGTAGGAACAACGTCGTCAACATGCTTACCAGTACGGATCCCAAGCACCTCCGAAAACTCCTGCGTCCAGGTGGTGAGAAGAGTTGCAGTAAGTCGACAAGTAGATGTTAAACAATGCTTAAATTTCCTATGCTTTGAACAACTGCCCCGAAACTCTGTGAAGGATTGCCTCCCAGCTAGTTGGCAATCCACCTAACCTCTTGTGCAGGAATATGCATATTTAGGAGATCGGCCAACAACACAGAGTGAATGACCATGTCGAAGGCTTTCGACAGTAGGATTCGGCGAGTTTCGCGCTTTTACCAGGTTTGAGAAGGAGGATGATTCGTCCCTTTTTCCAGAATTCAGGGATGACAAGCATGTATATCAACAAGTTGAAAGCCATCGTTAGGTATTCGATGTCCGGAAAATTTAGGTGTTTCCGCATGACCATTGAAATGCCATCTGGTCCAATGGCCTTTGATTTTTCAGCATTCTTGAATGCTGCTGAAACTTGGTCCGCTGTATAGGTGATGATGATGATGTCAACCGTTCGGTTGCGAATCCTTCTTTTAATCTTGCAGTTGAGCATCTTGGTCTTGGCGTGTTCAATAAATTGCTTATGAACAGGCTCGCGCAGAATTTTGTATTTGCAGTGGTTTTCTTACCGAATCTGATGGCTACACTGCTCATGTCTTTGGTTGGGTGAGACAGGGCGCGGACCGTAGCCCATAGTTTGCTGACACCTTGTGAGAGGTCGCAGCTATCCAGGAGCTCGTTCCATTTCTCTTTTTTTTTATAGGTATTAACTTGTCGATTTATTGTGGAGTTTAGCTCCTGAATTCTGGGGTCTGCCGGACTTGCGCGTCTTAAATCGTCCCGTTCGTCGGCTAACCTTGCGGCAGTAGTTGGGAAATATGGCCGGACTTTGGGGATACGCCCTGCCGCTTTGACAATGACGTTCCTTATATTCTTTTCGGTTTCCCTGGCGTTCGTTCGAGTAGGTAGCGCGGCGAACTTTGTCGAAGTGAACGCAGTGAAACCCTCCTAATTTGCATTTTTGTGGTTGATAAACGTACGCCACCGTTCTCACGTCGTCAGTTCGGCTGGTTTATCAATATTTATCAATATGGCGAGGTAATCGGCTTAAAGAGACCTGATTCTCTCCCATCGGATTTCACTTATCAAACTGGCGCTCACAATAGTTATGTCAGGAGAACTATGGCAGGCACCAGCGACGCGTGTAGACGAAATTCCATTAAGTGCATAGAAAGTGGCGTGGTACAAAAATTTCCGTACATGTGCGGATAGGAAATATATATGTAGTGCTTGCAACATTATATACACTCCGAAACCATATGCAATGTAACGTTGACTCGAAGTAGCCTATAAATGGCTTAGTGAACGCTGAGTGAAGTGAGGGTTCTAATTTAGTCGCGATATCTATACACAGTTGAAAAAAATGGTGTAGTTTCAATAAAAAGATTTATCTATATAAATCTATCTACTTTTCATATTAAAATAACACAAGCAACATATATTAAAATAAGCACAAGAGAATAGAATCTACACTCCCTTTCGTATCAGTTATTTCAACACAATAACTACTGCTTTTAATAGGCAGAGCGAAGTTAAATGAATCTACTCCGTGTATACAAGTAACACCAATGGTATATCACTTTTTGATACGATTGTTTTATCAAATCAATTGAAACGTGGTATCCATCTGAAACATAGATTCTATAGAATAAACACATTTTTGTTTAGATTTCGATAGTTTATTTTGTATAAAAATAACACAATTTTAATTCAGTCTTCAATAGTTCAATTTTTATCAAAATTACACATTTTTAACTCTTATTTGCACATATATCTTACTTAATAATTAAATAATAATTGTCAGTTTTACGCGAGTTTCGACATTTAGTTTCAAAGTTCTGTATATCGTTGAAATTATTGTCTTCGTCTTTCCTAGCGATTTCAAACTGTTGATGAAATTCATTAAATTCAACCAAGTGATAGATTTCACACATTAAATAATAATTATCTTTGTAGCTAATAAAAATAATAATAATTTGTGAATCAAAAACGTACTACATACTGCTGGATGCTGCTTTTGCAATCTCCTAATGCCAGCAAATATGGTGGTCTTCCGCAGGAATTCTCCAGATATTTGTCATTTGTAAGTCCTTTCTGAAATGACATTTTTATAGTAAAGTTTGTTAAAAGTTTGTTATTTCAAAATTTCAAAGTCTGAATTTTATATAGTAATACAATATACATACAATATATTATTATTCTAATACCTTTTTAAACAGCAAGAGGCGGTCAACTGCCTTCTCATCAGTTAGCCTACACTGCTGTTTTTCCTGTTGGCTGAGGTGGTAATAACCGCATCAAATTCAATATTGAAACTGTTGTAGTATTCCAATCTATCCAAATATGCATTTTTGCAGTTCAAAGCATTGTAAACAATAAAAATTAACTCGTTCATACCTTTTTCCCTGTTGGCCTCTCTATAAAGGATATTTTTTCCTGATGTTCGAACCACTTTAAAAATTGTGGATTCGAATTTTTTCCATTCGTCTGGAAACCGGCTTTCGCCAAAGGTGATGCCAAAATCGAAATGTATCTGAAATTTTAGGAATTCAAGTTATTAACTATGTTTCTTGTAAAAATCAAATAATAAACTTACCAGACTTGGACACAGAAAATAATACCGGCATTCCTTTGTCGACTGCGTAATCCGTTGTTCCTTTCGAAATAAGACGGTATTCTATAGCTTTTCCTTAACCATATCCAATTCATCAGGCAGAACAGCATTGTCTATTAAGTTTAGATCATTAACTACCCTTGGATCTGGTCGTATTACTTTTGATTCACTGTCATTCCCGGAGCCAGACGGATTATTCTCTTTTTCGAGATCGCGTTTTCTCCGCCTAGCAATCCACTGAAAAACATAACTTTCGCACAACCAACACTTTTCACAACAAAGAAAAACTTCAACTGCAACAGCAAACAATGCAACCCAGACAACTATGTACTAAATTTTAGCACGGTCGATTTTATGCCTGTTGTACACAATAAAATACCATATCCCGTTATCGGCATTATTATACACTCGTGTGATAGAATCGATTCTATTTTCGTGTAGAAATTTATTTTGATCCAAAAGCTGGTGTAGGTTTAATACAACGTTCTGGACACTGACACAAATTGTGAAGTTAATCCAAATTATTATATGGAAATGATATACCAATTTGGGTTGAGTTGTTGTGGATAAAAGCAATGTGTAAAAATTATCCAAAGCGATTATTGAATTTGAATTCTATGCTAGAAATTGTATTAACGTGATATGATATGATATGATTTTTATTGTAGATTTGTTTTACTAGAAAAGACTTGATCAAAACAATGCCAAAATTGCTATGTATGATGGGTATAAATTAAATTGAGTTAAAATGATCCAAAGAAATACACCATTTTTTCGACTGTGTATGTAATCGCCGCGGATGTTAAATTCGGGAGTTGAAGGTTGGAGCTTTGAAATGCCGCTATCAGAATTCCGCGTGTACTCATGAAACGGACGATCGCGCTGATCTTCTTGCAAATGCCATTGCAGTTAAACTGCAATATGGTGAGTGGGGTGTACACTGCTGTGGGGGGTGCAGCTGTTAAACTTGAGCGAGTATGCCTTGTTGTATTGTTGACTACGGGTGGCGGTGGTGGAGAATTGGCTCTGGAGCTAGGGTCATGAATGGCAGGAGATGGTGGTAAACCATTAGTTTGTGAGTTAGGCCCTGGGGAGGCTGGGGGCCGACCCGTATTCAGACACCCAGGAGCAACAAAAGACAACTTGTTATACTGACTCATTTTTTTTTAAGCCGGAGCAATAAAAATGACACCATTCTCTACAGCAGGTACATCTCAAAGACCTGGCATTGCCGAAGATACGTCGGTTGCATACACAACAGATGTAAATTTCAGGACCTGGATTAGTTTCGATGCCGGCGCGGATTAATAGAATTGAGAGCAACCGCGCTGAGATGAAATGCTCCCAATTTGACGAAAAAACACATAGAACACTTCCACACACATACACAGACATACACAGCCCTCCTGCATCGAACCTTCACAGCTCTTGTCATGGAGGGGTTTTGTGGCAACTCTTGGCCGTTTCTCGTTGAAAAACGGGTGTGGTCCGCCCCGAAAAGACTTGAAACTCCCGTATGGCAGCGAGGCTGTCATCGGAAATGGTCGCCAGTAGGACCACAAGCGATCGTGTAGAGCCTCGAAGCTGGCGGCTGCGCACAACACGAGCCACGAAGGGGCTAGTTAGGAAGGATGGACTTGGTGGGAAATGCCTACACGCCTATATACATATATCTAACTAGCTTGTGGATCGATGACCACACAGACTGAGTCAAATTGCTGCCTAGTAAGCGGAAGGAGCCATCCGGAAGTGAACAGTAGCACAGGCAAAACGATCCTGCGGCTGGCGAGCCGAATTCGTTTGGTCTACCGAAAGAAGGCCAAAAGAATGATCACACCTGCTATTGAGAAATCTTTAGCGAATAGTGTACCTCGGGGATGGGTGCGCCCAATTGACCATTGTCTTTGTCCATCAAGGTGTTGGCCTGGAGGTGGTCTGTGGTGCTCGACAAGCCGGCTAGCTAATCGCATCCCAAGGTGGGGTTCCAAAGGGAGGCATCCCGGTAGAGAACACCCTTCCGGCTTTAGGCCGGATAAACTGCCGTTCCCTTAAAGGGTGGACAGAGATCTTTGGTGAGTTACGACACCACGGACCTAGTAGCGCAAGGGGGCCCCTGGTACAGTTGATACGCCATGGCGAGGATCTGTACAAAGACCATTCGGGCGGTAACGGTCCCGTGCTCCTGAGTTATGTACGGGTGGCTCTCGGCGTGCCTACCTCATAGTTTGCCAAAGTTTGCGGGAGGGAAGCACTAAATGCCAAGCACGATTGTGATGTCCTCTGGTGGGGGAGTGCATCTTATGGAAATCGTGTGAGCCTCGGGGTTGACGGCTTCGCATAACCCGAGTCCAGAAGGGGCTAGCTAGGGAGAACGGCCTTGGTGGAAAATGCCTACGCGCCTATATCTAGCTAGTTTGTGGATTGATGACCACACTGCCCGAGTCGCATTGCTGACTAGTAAACTGAAGGGGCCACCTGGATGTGAAAAGCAGCGCTACGTGTCTGCACAGGCACGTAGTCACAGGTCCAACGAGCCTGGGATGTGCATGTCCGAATTCGACGTAAGGCTTAACCCATAGGGGGCCGAAGGAGGATCACACCTGCTATAGAGAAGTCTTTAGCGAATAGTGTACTACGGGGATGGGTGTGCCCAGGGGACCATGGTCCTTGCCCATCAAGGTGTTGGACTCGTAGTGGCTGGAGGTTGTTACCCAAGTCATCCAGCTAGTGATGCAATCCCGGGGTTGGATTCCTGATGGTGTGTGCATGCGCCGGATGGAAAAATCTCCGTCAACACCTTGTCAGTAAAAAGCCGAAGGTCCAAACTTTTTAGCGGGACCGGGAGATAAAGGCCGAATGGCTAGGTGCTCCCCTGACGGTATACCTGTAGATGGTTAGCTTGTTCCCTTAAAGGGAGGGAGGTAATGCCACTTGGCTTAGTTACTCCGCAAGGCACGCGCCAGTAGACGCAATGTGCATCTTTTGCCAAATTGCCGCAGCATGACGACCTGATGTCTTCATATTCTCTGGATGAAGCCCGCGAATTTAAAAATCAGCTACAGTGGGAAGAGGTTGGTTGCCAATCCATACATCAACCGTCCACCTAAAATCTGTGAGAAATGTCGCAGTAGATTTTGACGATGAGATGGTGTGGTTTTTACTTAAGAAAAAAATATTGTAATCACTCTAGGTAACGATTAATAAGGAGGCACATGTTATCCTTATGTTGTTGTTGTTGTAGCGACTCAAGCATTTTTTTTTCGCTCTTGAATATCGAGGGGGTTTTTGGCAGCTCTTGGCCGTTGTGACAACGGGTAGCTCCGGGACGATTTACATCGAAGAACCGGTTGCCGTAGTAGCTTTTTTTATAAACAATACAAACATCTATGGTCACAGTGGGACTCGAACCCACTCTCCAGCAACTCAGAGATAGAGTGTCATCTCTACCACAGAGCCACCGAATGCCCATCTCATGTTATCTTCATCGGACCCCGTGTCGAGTCCGGTGAAGTCGTCTGCATAGAAAATCTCTTCAAGACCGGTCATGTAGATGTTGAACAAAGTGGGAGAAAGAACCCACTCCTATGGAACTCCTAATTTGATATTCTTAAGCTACGAATGCCTGCCTGAAAACTCAGTGAAGGACTACCTATCAGCTAGATAGTTGACAATCCAACGAATCTCTTTTGCAGAAATATGCATTTTCAACACATTTGCGACCCGACATTTGCGTAATCCATAAGAGCTCCAGATTTATATGCTGCACAGCCAACAAACAAGGATTCGTAGATCCTCTGGATTGCGTCCCTACCGAGACCCCTAACCACGCGTGTCAACCACTTACAAATATCCACAAACTTTTCGGTTACAGCTGTGAAGTGGAATCTGAAATACATCTTATCCCCCATAGTTATACCCAAATACTTGACCTGGACCGCCTCGTACTTGAGTCAAACTTCCGCCATCCAAACCACTGGAGGATGACTACGGTCGAAACTGCTTAAGCAACATTGTGACCGTCTTAGAGGACGAAACTTCAACTCCCATCGTCCAGATGCTCTAGCGCAGCACGCGAGTTACCCTCAACAAGAATAAGTAAATCGTCGGCATAAGCGCAGCACTTGCACAGCCGGTTGAGAGACTTAAGCAGCTCATCCATTACTAGGTTCCATACAAAAGGGCCTAGGATGGAGCCCTGCGGACAGCCACATGATGCGCGTTTGCGTACCACGTCATGGCCACCGAAAACAAAGGACTCTCTGTCGGAGAAGTAGCTCCTCCAAAGAGACAACTCCGGACAGCCAACTGCCTCGAGCTTGCGCAGGATAGCATCCCACAGCAAGTTGTCAAAAGCACCCTTGAAGTCAAAAAAGAGTCCAAGGACATATTGAGACGAGGTGTGGGATATTGACTCCCTAATAATGAGCCACGTATCGTCAGTACATCTGCCTGCACGAAAACCGTACTGACTGTCGGACATCTGACCGACAAGCCTCTCCTCCATACTCCGAACAAGAATCAATTCCAGCGCTTTACCAAGTACTGGAAGAATACTAATGCCCCGATATGACTGAGGTTTGGACTTGCCTTTGTCAGGGTATTTCAGAAGGACTACCATGCGGGCAGACTTCCAGCTCGTCGGGAAAACACGCATACGGAAGAAATCTGTGAATAAGCACTCGATCCAGGGGGACAGTCATCCTGCGTCTACCTCGCATTCGTCATTAGGAGTACCTGAGCCTCCCTCCCTTGCGGGACGACGAGAATTTATCCGGCTTAAAGCCGGAATGGTGTTCTCCGCCGGGATGCCTCCCTTTGGAACCCCACCTTGGGATGCGACTCTAGCTGGTCGACTTGTCTATGACCACGAACCCCCTCGAGTCCAACGCCTAGATGGGTAGGGACCATGGTCCCTTGGGCACGCCCATCCCCGAGGTACACTATTCGCTAAAGATTTCTCAATAGCAGGTGTGATCCTCCCTTGGCCCCCTTTCGGAAGTCCTAACGAATTGATCCAGGTGGACAAAGCGGAACTTGTGTTTCGGGCCAGGCAGTCGAAAAAGTTGACGATTTATGCTACCTCGGAAGCATAGTTACATCAGATGGCGGCGCGGACGCTGATGTACAATCTCGTTTCTATAAGGCTAGGGCGGCCTTCTTTACTGTGACTCCCTTCTGGCAAAATAACAACATTTCCAGGCGCACCAAAATCCGAATCTTCGATGCAATTGTAAAATCTGTGCTTCTATATGGCTGCTCAACTTGGAAGGTGTCCAATGAGATAGCAAACTTTCGTAAACCAGTGTCTACGGCGCATCCTACAAATCCGTTGGCCGGAGATTATTTCGAATGATAATTTCTTTGGATGTCAAAGTATTTTGTAGTATTTTCGGTTCAGCGTTATTTTTGTTTCAGCAACCAACACATCCTTTTACGTAATCCAATTTTTCCTAATAAAAACGATTTTAGGAGTATCAGTAATTATTGCATAAGGGTGTCCATTTCAAAGTTACATCATTCATTGGATGGGTTGGATTACATACATATTTTATGCAACATGAAAGTATCAATGACTTTCGGCTACGATTTCTTATAATTCCGCTCCAAACCTAGTTCATTTTTATTTTGAATTCCACTCGCCAGGAACATATACCATATTGCTAAGCACTACTACCAAAACTTAATTAACAAATTCCTCACCGTCTCTCTGTCTCATTTCAGGACCCGAAAAGAATTTCGCCTTGGAATCCTACGGCTCCGGATCGAAATGTTTCGAACACACCGAAAATATGTGGCAAGAACGCTCGTGCCGACAGACACGTGAATGGCAGCATTGGGGCTCCGGTTGCTACAAATACGAATGCTCGCAGGGACGTTTACATATCATTGTGGGCAATTACACGTACACTTGTTACTATCCCGGACAGGAGCTCTACATACGGATTTTGGTTGGCGAGTGGTTGCACAAAGGTGCAATAATTTGTCCGCCGTGTCGCGAGCTATGCGGCGAATATTTTGAACGTCGTGGCGAAGTGTGTGCACTTCGTGAGGAGGCACCACCGGCCAATATGTATCCACGTGATTCGTTACCCTGTTCGGGGGCACAATTTAGTTTAAGTCTAATTACGCTAATTTCGACGACAGTGCTGGTGTTGTCGTCGTCACAATTGTTTCGTTTACGCGTAAGATAGAAGCAAGCTTTAACACAAAGATAAATGAAAATGAGTTTTAGAAGTTAAGAAATGTAAATGTTTAAGTTTAGAGAAAACGCTCGAAAACATGTGTGTGTATTTTATGGATATGTGTACTCGTATATCTTCTATGTGATAATCATATTATTTAGGATAATATTATAATTTTCTTTTAACGCAACAAACACAATTATGATACAATGAATCTTTAAGTCCTAATAAGCGTGTATAAGTGAATGTGCATGTGTATGAGACGCGCCGTTTTTAGCGGACGTCTCATTTCTTAGGTAATATAGTTTAGATCGGGTTTCGTCTCAGTGAACCAAAACCGAAATCTTTATTATTCTATTTACATATAGAGCGTAAGACGATTGACGTCTGTTTGAATGTATTATTATGGAAAAACAACTGTTAAGTATATGTAGAGAAACTAATTCTCAATGTACCTACTCGTAATTCCAGTTAAGGTAAACAACAAAAAAAATCTATTCCAACTATAACTAGATAAATTGTATAAGTTTTGAAAATTTATTTATACTATCCTATGTGACCGACAAAATGGAAGCCATATAAAAATATACAAAATGAATTGAATTGAAAATGTTGTCTTTTATATTCAATTTAGTTAAAATATGATTTGCTCTATATTATTCATTCAACTGTTGCACTCTACATCAACTTTTAGAGCCCCCATTTTCGAAAATTTTCATATGAAAACTCGATTAACGCGATTATTTCGCTAACTAGAGCAGATGCAGGGGTCGAACTTGACATATTTTGAGGCATCTTTAGCCGGCTGTATCCTTGAAATGGTGATAGCTAGGACTCTGAACTTTTCTGCCAAATGTATGTCTCGTTGTGCTTTACACCGAATTTGAAGCCACTATTTTCGAAAATGTAGTTAGTGTATAGACGTTAATCATCAATGAAAAACTTGTCAATTCTCAGTAGCTTAATAAAATGGAAAACTCAGTATGATGGACTGTTCAGCTGTGTCTTGCTGCGACAAGACAAATAAATCACAGCCAATCACTTGTCTTTGTTGTTGTTGTTGTAGCGATTCGAGAGATTTTTTTTTTATCTTGAATCGAAGGGGGTCTTGGCAGCTCTTGGCCGTTTTTAGCAACGGGTAGCTCCGGGACGATTTACATCGAAGAACCGGCTGCCGTAGGAGCATTTTATGGACAACACAAACATCCATGGGTCACAGTGGGATTCGAACCAACGCACCGGCAACTCAGAGATAGACATCTCTGCCACTGAGCTACCGAATGCCCCACTTGTCTTTGTAGTTCGCTCGAGTACCGGAAACAGCGCCACTCTTCGAGAGGTTGGCTCAGGAGTCGTCTCGTTCTGCAGCAAATGCCAGTCCACATCTTCGGCCAATCTGAATAAACTTTTAAACACGGATATTGCTTTAAAAAGCATTTCAAATGACTTAACTGCTTCTATAAGCTCTTCGCCTGTTCAGTTTACGCATACTCTGACGCCATCTGTGTCCAGTGGACCCCAACAAGTATCTCTATGGAGCTATTCCGACCAGCAGATGTACGACAGCAATCATTGGTTGAGTTACACGGGCAGTGCTACTGCTATTGCTAACACAAGAATTGTAGAAGCGCCTCTCCGAAACTCCGATCCTTCACTTACTTCTGATCGTTCCGTTACGATAGCATTTTTAATTATATATTGAATCCCTGCAATAAGATGTTGCTTATGTCGTCATGTAAAGAAAGTCGTGTTAGTTACACCATTTATGTATGTATAACTCAAGAACGGCTGGACCGATTTCCATGATTTTAGGTTTGTTGGATTAATCTCCGGCCGGGATAGCAGAATAATTATTGCAACATGCGAAAAATTCACGAAGGGGCAAAAATTCATAATGGTTTTTTTTTTTGCATACTTCTACGTTTCTTTCTTGAACATATCAGCGGATTTCAGTAAATTTATTCCACAGGATTGGTTTCTTTCCCAAGTAACAGAACAACTATTGAGACATGAGATTAAAAGCGAAAGTCTTGTTCGGCAAGGCTTGATAAAAAAGTCCTGTTTCGTCTGCGTTGTAAATAGAATCTGGATTGTACTTTTTGAGAATGTCAGGCAATTTTTGTCTAAAATCCATAACATCTTGAAAATTTACGTCAGCTGATTCTCCTACTACCGCTCTAAATGAAATGTTGTGCCGCTTTTTTAACTTTCCCAGCCATCCACTTGATGCTTTGACCTCATTTAAATTCAACTCTTTCGCAATTTCCATTGCTTTCGCTTGAATCGTAGGTCCCGAAAGTGGAATGTTCTTATGCCTTGCCTGTGTAAACCACTGCAACACGCGTTGATCAATTAAACCACCAGATTCTGAAGTGAACTTTCGCTTAACAGTCGAACTTACTTCACTTAGTGACCATTTTCTTTGAATTTCATGTTTGTTTTTGATAATATCTGCCGCTTGGGTTTTACTGATGCGGAAATGTGCAGCTAATTCACGAACGGAAAAGTTTTTTTCGTTTTTTAAATTTATAACGTTGATTTTTTCCTGGAGCGTCAATACTTTTTTCGGTGCCATGACACTACTTTTGACAGAAGCAACTGAAAATTTTGAAATTCGACTGTAGGATCAACATGTAACAAAATTACGTTAATTTCATATGCGTACCTTTCACAATTGACAAAAAATAATTGCAAAATAGTTTACCCACAATACTAATGAACTGC
The DNA here is from genome assembly GCA_949715475.1 of Microchrysa polita. Classification (NCBI taxonomy): domain Eukaryota; kingdom Metazoa; phylum Arthropoda; class Insecta; order Diptera; family Stratiomyidae; genus Microchrysa; species Microchrysa polita. The sequence continues at coordinate 7,365,139 of OX454417.1, forward strand.
TCAGAATGCGTACTCATTCGTATTTGATAAGTAGGGGGAAAAAAAGAAGCAAGTTACACTTTCCGACTTGTGCTGACATTGAAGTGCAAAGAAAAGCCATGAAAGAGCAATTGTGCTGCAGGAACCTACTATAATTGTCCGGTTATTAGAGGTGTCCGGTTATGGGAAGTGTCTGGAGCACACGAACATTAACAAATCAAAAAAAAAAAATACAGAACAAGTTTCGCATTGAGACCTTGAAACTAAAATAATAAAAAAAAACAGGAGGAATTGTGTTGTCCTGTTATTAGAGGTTTAATCACAAAAATTAGAAGAAAACGTGTGTCCGTGTCCGGGTAATAGAGCGTCCGGTTAATGGAATGTACTTTATTTGTAAATTGTATTGTAAATGAACGGGACTTAAAAAAATGTGCGGTTAGTGTCCGGTTATGAGGAGTGTCCGTTTAGGGAGCGTACTTTTTTTATATTTCCTGAACGGATTTGAGTAAATTTCCTCCACCGGATCGAACTCCACTTCGGATAGCAGAATAAGTATTGAAACATGCACAAAATTCAGAATGAACAAAATTTTGAAAACAGTTTTTCTTCAAATAATAATGTTTGCTCCTGAACGGATAAATTTGCTACACCACCTCTACCTAATAGCCACATAAAATTGCACAAAATTCAAATAAAAACGAGATCGACGCTAATTTCGGGCGCGGCCGAAATTGGAATACAAGTCACATTTCAATGAAACTTAAGCTTCTTTTGTGTTAATAATTTCCATCGCCGGCGCCGGCCGTCCTATGACGTGTTTCGATTCCATCTGTTCCTGGATGCGTTGAGGCTACGCCAGAAACACACTTGGATGAAGTTTGGTGAAGATTCACATAGGAAAAAGTTTTTCTTAAGAACCGAATATTTGGGAGTTGCTTTGTATGGTAGCCCTATGACGTAATGCTCCAATTCCATCCGTTCCTACATATGTTTTGAGGCTTTACTAGGAACACACTTGGATGAAGTTTACTTAAGATATGTTCATAAAAAAAAGTGTTTCTTAATTTTCTGTTCAACTACGAGTACAAACAACCGGACACTTCTGTTTCATTTGAAGTATATTGTGAGACTGAGTATAGAATGTATTTACATAGTATCGTATAAGTATATAGTGGTTGATTCTAAAGAGAGAGAAATAATAAGAAGGGTCATGCACGTTGGAATATTTAATCCAATCAACATTTTCAATGGTTGGTTTGTATGACAGCCCTATGACTAGTGTTCCGATTTCATCCGTTCCTAGATATGTTTTGAGGCTTTACTGAGAACACATTTGGGTAAAGTTTGGTTTAGGTCGAATTAAAAAGGAAAAAGTTTTTCTTAGAAGAACTTATATTTCAGAGATTGACTTGTATGGCAGCCCTATTACGTAATGTTCCAATTACAACCTTTCCTAGATATGTTTTGAGGCTTTACTAGGAACAAGAAACAAGTTTTTCTTAGAAGAACCTAATTTTCAGTGGTTGGTTTATATGACAGCCCTATGACGTAATGTTCTGATTTCATCCGTTCCTAGATATGTTTTGAGTCTTCACTGTAAACACACTTTGGTTAAGTTTGGTTAACATTGGTACATAAAGAAAAAAGTTTTTCTTAGAAGAACCTAATCGACACGGGTTGGTTTCTATGGCGGCCCCATGACCCCATGATCCAGACAGACAGACAGACAGAAATCCCCCATTCGTTTTCTCTCGTCACACTGATCAATAATATATATACTTTATATATTCGGAGGTGCCTCCTTCTGTGCGTTGTAAACTTCATGACAAAGACGTTCCTGAACAATTTCGCAATTTGATCTTTTCATCAATTCATAATTTGGCTCATCCAAGTATTCGTTCCACAAAACGATTAGTGACAAGTAAATATTTTTGGCCTTCAATGAACAAAGATGTTACGTCATGGTCTCGTCAATGTTTGGCTTGTCAGAAATCAAAAATTTCTCAACATGTAAAAGCTCCTCACGGTAGTTTCAATCAAGCTTCGGAACGTTTTGAAATCATTCACATTGACATTATTGGTCCTCTTCCATCTTCACAAGGCTTTACATATTGCCTTACTATAATCGATAGATTCACTCGATGGCCTGAGGCAATACCTCTCTCTAGTATTACGGCTCAATCTTGCGCTGAAGCGTTAGTTAAGGAGTGGATTGCTAGGTTTGGTGTACCTCGTATCATCGTAACAGATCAAGGTAGACAATTCGAATCTGAATTATTTGCTGAATTGGGACGTGTGGGTTTTAAAAGGAATCGCACTACTGCATACCATCCTCAATCTAATGGTATTGACGAACGATGGCATAGAACTCTTAAAACTTCTATTATGGCACATAAAAATCCATCATGGACAAACATTTTACCCCTTGTTCTTTTAGGTCTTAGATCTATGTTCAATGAAGATATTTCTGGTTCTTCAGCTCAACTTGTGTATGGTCAAAATCCCCGTTTACCTAGTGATTTCTTAGATGGTTCACCTAAAGTTGAAATTCAAAATGATTTTGTTTAAGAATCAAAATCTCATTTTTCTTCAATTAAACCTTCAGATACTTCAAACCACGCATCTAATCGATTTTTCGTTTTTAAGGATTTACATTCGTGTTCTCATGTTATTAACGTGCCTCCAAAAGTGTTTCATGTTACCGGGGATCTGCGATTCAATTTTGCTTATGTGCTGCTTAAAATCGAAATTATTAACCAAATAATTAAGTAATTCGTAAAAATAGTTAACTGCGTTATCAAGTGCAAGTGGTAAATTAACCAAAAACGACCGGATGATTCCAGTTTGATTACCAGAACAACCTCTGTATCTCTTAAAATTTACAACAAAAAACGCTAGGCGCATTAGTTCTTTATTATTAGAAAGTATATTTATATTTCGATTGGACTATAATCAATGCATCTCAAACAAGTTGTCCAACTTCTGTTTACACGGTGGATTTGTTTGAATGCTCGTTCAACTTCAAACTTGTTGTCCAACTTCTGTTTACACGATGTCCAACTTGTTTGAATGCTCAAAAGTTGGACGACAAATCCATCGTGAAAACAGCGCTACAGAGTTCCTATATATGCGCAACTGCAAACACACTGCGTCGCAACACCCGCACGATCCACAGTCCTCGTTTAAAACAGGTCTGGTCCAATAAGAATGTTTACATTTTAGAAAACAATGTGCCAAATGCTCGTTTAAACACGTTGGCTGCGGCAGTCATTTTCGGTGTCTTCTTTTCTGTGCGGCACATGCCCCCGGGGGCATGTAAGTCGTTATTATTCATGTGCGGCAAATGCCCCCGGGGGCATGTGGCTATTGCAACAGTAAATGAGCTCTCATATCCCGGAATTTAATTTCAATCGATCAAAAACTAGATAAAATACTTCCTTAGGTACAAACCTGTCTTCAGTTCAGCCAGGAGCGGATTCCAAATAATTATAATAATAAATTGTAATTTTTCGTTATTTTTCACCTTTGCTTTGGCCAATTGACCATGCGACGCGAGCGTTCCGACATGTTAACACTGAAAAAATGCATTTTGGCACTTCAATTCAGCAATAGACTACTAAATGAACACGATGGAACCAAAAATTAATTCTAACGGTGTTTTTCTCTGGCACCCCATTAACAAGTAATACATGCCTCCGGGGGCATGTGCCGCATATGAGTAATAATTTATTACTCCTGTGCGGCATTATAATATTATAATACAGGGCGAACTAAGTAAAATGCTCTTTGTCTCGCTAAAATCGGATGAAAATTAGAGATTTTATAGCTTTCTCACCTGGAGAATCAAAAGCAAATCTTTCAGCCGCACACAAATAATAACTATCACATGCCCCCGGGGGCATGTGCCGCAGCCAACGTGTTAAAACCGGTCGGGTCCAATGTTTACATCTTAGACAACAATATGTCAAACTTCCATACAAAATCCAGTCTGGCAACTTTATCCCTACCTTTCACTTCACGTCTCTCCGCAACCGAATTCGTTCATCTCTCCGCAACCGAATTCGTTCATCTCTCACGTAGCTTCTCGTTTCCTTTATGACTTTATGTACTCTCTCTTCTGTGGGAAACACCCATAGACATGTTTTTATCATCTTTTTATACTTGCATATATTTCACTTAAAGAAGAGTGTATTTAAAACAGAGCCGAGCTCCGAAACGATACTTTGCTTTACAAGTGCTTGATGCAGCCCTAACCCTAAGTTGAATACGTATATAACGTAAGTTACATTAAGCTCTATCTTTTAGAGAGCTTTGAGCTTTAAGCTATGAAATAAATAAAAAAGCTTCGGAAGCTTAAATGAACATTGGATATTCACAGATTCGGTTTAGGTCAGTGCTAAATTTTGTGGAACATAATTAAGAAAGAGCGTTTAGCCAGGAGATACGAAAGCTCGGGGTATTTTATCGGGACAAATCAACTTGCTCAACTTAGTAGAAACTGGCAAGCTAAGAGCGGATTCATACTTCCGGTAGGATTCAATTCATCATCATCCTGAATTTACTTAACAATTGTACCACTATATTGTACTGCAATTCGACGATTCGTTTTTAAATTTAGTGACATTCAATTTAATCTACATAGTATCCAGGATTTGTTCTGGATTAATTTTGATTATGTTCAGGATTTTCTTGTAGTCTGTATCAGATATTAAACTGCTAATTTATTTGCATCTGTAGCAGAAGTTTTTCTTAGTCCAGTACAGAGTAGCAGAACATCAATTCATACTTTACTGTTTTATTGGGCTTTGAGGATATTTATCCCAGATTCGATTTAGGTTATTTATACAGAAAGGCTTTTCATTTACACTTATAACTGTGTTCTTTTGTAAATTTTCATTTTATAATAGGTCATCGGTCAGAACTCAAAAGAGCCATAAGAGATTTGCATTTAATTCTATTTTGAATTTTTTGACATAGAAAAAAATATTTAGCCTCCAGTTAGGACCTCACTTGAGTATTTGATCTGGGTTATCTCTGTATACTCATGTTGGACCCAAATCTGAAAAGACACGCTTAAGCTCCCAACCCAACCGCCGCCGGCCGTAGCCTTTAATGTCGTTGGCAATAATTTTATTATACAAAAAAAAAAATTGTTGTTGTGATGGACAAATCAAAAAATCAAGAACGCTTAGCATACATGTTTTTTTTTATTTTTTAATAATAAGATGATAGACTATAAAAGCATTTATTTAGAAGTAGATCAAGTTTTTCTGGCAAATTCGTATGTGTTGTGTTTTATTTGAACCAGTTCTGTTGTCATTGGTAAAATAATAAACATTTCGTCGATATGTCTAGAGTTGAGGTTCATTATGCATGTAGGTGTGTATAGAATTATAGAATGAAATAATAATAATTAGCAATATTAATTTTTCTCCTGACCAAAAGTACAATAATACATAGCAATCGCATATAGGCGTCACCTCAACACCTGTGTAATTGATTTTAGTTTACAAAAAAAGCCCAGAAAAGTTCACAAAAAAAGATACAAATAACTCACCTAGTCCCATGATCATGACGCGACACTATATACATATGTACATACACTGAATTTAAAATTGGCAAAAATTGTATTAATATATGCAGATTTATTAATTTGAATTTATTAACCGTTTTACCTGTCGTGTGAGGTAATAAAAATGTATTTCATCCTTTATTAAAATTAGTCCGCTTTGTTAACATTTTCTCATTCTGACTCAAGCTCTTATCTTTTAGTTTTTTTAGCAATTTTATTTTCTTTAATTTTGATTCATTATTATCAGCAGCCCGCGCAACTTGAATTGTGACCTTACTGACCTTACACGATGTATATTAGGCACCTACTAGCGATTCTACAGTTGTTGTTTTTCGTTTTTTTTTTTTTTTGATAATGTAAATTAATTTTGCTTGCCTCTAGACGTGGATCTTTGATAAAACCGATCAGATTCAGTTAGCATTCTGGCTAAGACGGACAGAAAGAATCTTTGGAGATTGCAAGTTTAAAAGTCCGGAAGAAGATTAAAGTTCGGTATATCGCACGAAGATGCGTTCCAGTCAATTGAATGTGGTTAGCAGCATTTCTAGATGCTTTAGTGCTACGGTTGTGTTTATCTGTTTGCATCTCGTGCTGGTGAGTTTTTTTTTATCTAGTACGCCCCCATATGGATTATAGTGTGAATTATGAGAACGCAGAAAATTGAGAATATTGAATGTACGCGAGATGAACGCTGTTCTGTGCTGTGTGTAGTGAGTTGGAGCTGCGATTCTTTGAGAAGTATAAAACCACAAAATCATAATTGAGAGGAGGGTTACAGTGTGGGTTTAATACGCGGCAATCGTTAAAAAGGTGTAAGTGCGATACGGGTACGGGTGTTATGTGGATAGTTCTAACCAATTTATGCAAGCATCACACGAGCAGAGTGTTTGGCTTGGATTTTTGTAAGCTTACTTTAGTGTAGTAGTGGATACAGCGAAGTTCGCGACTAACGAACTTATGGACATTTTTAGGTTTTAGTTCGTCGTAGTCTAGTTGGTGTAGTGGTTGCTAGTGCACTGCATTTCGAAGCGCCGCGCCGGGTTGTGAGCTCCGATATGTATGGACGCTGCTAAGGCTGTGTGAAGTTAGCCAGTCATTTTTTTGAAATTAGGTCCTTTTGAACCGTTTGTTCTACAGCGGCTACGTTTGTTCTTGATTGTTCGCCAATTAATATCGTTTGTTCTTCTCTAATTATTTAATTATAGCAACTTTAAAATTGTGAATGTGAACTTAGCCATTTTTAAATATGGGTCGGAAAGGTATAGGTTTGGTATCAATCGAAAGCCAGACGTTTGTTCATTTTGTAGGACGTTTGTTCATCCTGGAAACGGAAGGATACAGGAATTATTAAGGAAAAAGAGATTAGTTGTGACGTCATCTTCACTCAACCAACGCCATCTACTCAGCTCAGCTGTACGATGATGGTGTGGATCTTGCATAAATTGTTCGCGGGACACGGGTTGCCCGTACAGCTGAGCTGAGTAGATGGCGTTGGTTGAGTGAAGATAACGTCACAACTAATCTCTTTTTCCTTAATAATTCCTGTATCCTTCCGTTTCCAGTATGAACAAACGCCCTACAAAATGAACAAACGTCTGGCTTTCGATTGATACCAAACCTATACCTTTCCCACCCATATTTAAAAATGACTGGCTAAGTTCACACTCACAATTTTAAAGTTGCTATAATTAAATAATTAGAGAAGAACAAACGATATTAATTGGCGAACAATCAAGAACAAACGTAGCCGCTGTAGAACAAACGGTTCCCCGAGCAAAAGGACCTAATTTCAAAAAAATGACTGGCTAACTTCACACAGCCCGCTGCTAACCCAAAACGCCGAAGATCTGCTGGACACATTCGAGCGAAAGGTTCTCCGAAGAATTTTCGGGACCGTTCGCGAACGGATTGAATGGCGCAACCGCTAGAACCATGAGTTATATCAGCTGTACGATGAGCTACATTGTGTCGAAAATCATGAAATTGCAGCGACTGCAATGGGTGGGACATGTACAAAAAATGCATGAAGATCGCATGCCCAAAAAGGTGATGAACGCGCAACGAGTGGACCCTGTCAGATTGCGTGGACGACCGAAAGCTCAATGGGAGCAATTAGTGGGTAAGAAAGCCCACCAGATGTTGGGCTTCCGGAAGTAGAAAACAAGGTAGCGTGACCGCGACAATTGGAGATCGCCCATACAGGCGGCCAAGGCCCAACGTCTTTATGTGCCATAAAGAAGAATAAAAGAAACTGGCAGATGCAGGGCCGGCCTTAGCACTCTGTTGGCCTTGTGCAAATGGATCAAATGGATTATAGAGTCCCCCTACCATCATCCAGGGCTAACACACAAACAAAAGTATCTGATTTGATTGGCTGAATGTTTTGACTTAACGTTAGATCAGTATTTTCCATGCTTTAAAATTCTGCGACTGATGAGTGTTTCATAAAAACTCTTAAGCGTTTTACGCAAAAATTGGGAACTGCTGTCACTGGCAGTTAGCTGTTTTTTGATCAGAACCTGCGGAATTCCAATTTTCTCTCATGATCATGTTTCTAGCATTCATTAAAAAACGCAGACACAGTTTTATTTATTTACAAGCTGTGAGAGCTCGCTTCGCTCGCTCTCCCATCTTGGGCTCGCTGCGCTCGCGCTACCAAATCGAATAAAATTGAAATACTACATTTAATTTTGTGAAATGCGCCACAGAGTTCAGGAGGTATAGACAAAAATTGGAGAAGATAATCTGCATTAATAATTTTAATCCTGGACACTTTTCCAGATGTATCTCCTATTGAGGGTAGAACTCGTTTAGGTGGGTGGTTGTGGCACTTACACATATCCGCTATTCTGAGGTGACCAGACTCCAGAAGACCCACCGCTGTACACATACTTACTCGGGCATACTACCTCCAACTAAGTATCAAATCACACAAAGTTGACTTTGAAGCTCTGTAAAAACGAAACCCCTTATCCGATTCTATTGCGGTTAGTTTTATTTTTGGTAAATTTGTTGGCTGTAATTGGCACAATTCAAATTGTAAGACGAAGCCGGACGGGTAAACTTGCAAGACAAGAACCATCGTTCTTACAATCTGAAATGCACAATGCTTGTCTGCTGGCCACTACAAAAGCTCTCGCCGTCCGTTTGTTTGTGCTGATAAACGGACAGCGAGAGCTTTTGTAGTGGCCAACAGACAAGCATTGTGTATTTCAGATTGTAAGAACGATGGTTCTTGTCTTGCAAGTTTACCCGTCCGGTTTTGTCTTACAATTTGAATTCACCCAATCATCTTATTTCGCTATTCTAGCTAGCTTTGGAGATATTGAGCTTTAAGTCGTGCAAGAAAATAATTTTTCCAAAAATCTTCAAATGGCGGTGGCAGCTAAACGATTAAGCATTGGGGTTATGTTTCGTACAACTTTTTTGCTGGAAATCACATGATGCTTAATCACAATCCGGTGCGTTTATGCGGCAGTATCCGGACACCCTTTATAGTTCTTAGTTCTTCTTCCTAAGTTGCTTTGTCGCCTGTCGGGATTAAGCTACCACTTTTCATTCAGGAGTCTCTAATGGCTAATCCGACAAAAGGAGGAGAAAGTGGACTGTTCTCTTAATGAATTTTCCTTAAATTCTTATTGCTGAAAGTGCTTCAGGTTGGCGGACGGGGAGGAATTCACCGAAATACACTAAGGCCCGTATTTATGAATATTCCTTAACTCAAGGAGACCTTGAGTCAATGATGCCGAAATTCAATAAATTAAATGTCATTTTCCATACTTTTTCATAGATATCACTTACATTCACGACTCAATGCATCCTTGATTTAAGGAGAAACTCAAGAAGACCTTGAAAATTTCGATAGTCAACCTCACTTGAAGTCAAGGTAGCTACCCACCTTCCTTGAAATATAATATTTCAAGTCTATTGAAAATTTAAGGTCTCCTTGAGTTTCGCCTTAAATCAAGGATGCATTGACTCCTGAATATAAATGATTTCTATGAAAAAGTATGAGAAATGACATTTAATTTATTGAATTTCGGCATGCTTGACTCAAGGTCTCCTTGAGTTAAGGAATGTTCACAAATACGGGCCTAAGTCCTTAAAAAAAATACAGCCAAAAGCTGGGAAAAAGAACTGCTAATATCTCAAATTTTTCATGGGCTTTACGACAAGGGGTACTGAAAGGGTGAAATGGTGGAGTGAGGTTGGGGATAATTTAATTAAGTACGATTTTTTGATCAACACACATACAAAAAAGATAAAAAAAAAAACGGTTTTCACAATGTTTCTCCGGGCCAATTTTGCAGAGGACACAATGCGTATTTTGCTTTTGAGCGTTACACTTTTCAATAGTTATTCTGATGTTTTCGGGTAGAGCCCCATCCGGTAGGGCAAGTTTATTTTTGGAGTAGAGTCCATTTGGCGTAGCAATCTGATTATCCGTTCAGGAGATAAATGCGAAAATGTGTAAAAAAGAACCGTCTCCATAATTTAGTTCATTGTGAATTTTGTGCTTGTTTTAATTCCGCTATTCGGGGTGAAGTCTATTTCTACATACACCTCTATCTTGTAGTTTTGAAAAAAACTGTTTTCATAATTTTGCTTATTGTGAATGTTTTCAATAGAACCATTCTGATTGTAGACAAATCCGGTGGAATAAATTTACTGAAATACTGCAATTCGTTCAAGAAATACAGAACAAAATTATGTGAAAAAGGACAGTCTTCATAATTTTGCTTATTGTGAATTTTTCCGAAGCTTTCAATACTTATTCTGCTATTCGGGAAAATCTTCGAAAATCCGCTAGCATGTTCAAGCAATTCAGACAGAAGAACTCATTATGAATTGCGACGCAGGGTTCAAAGAAAAATCATAAAATTATTAACCCCTTAACGACCAAGGTTCCTATAGTAGCATGACTTAGTTTTTTTTAAGAAATGGGAAAAATCACTTTGATCAACATCACTTCCCCATTTATCCGAAGTTTCTATACTACTAATTGTATTCGGTACAGACTCAACTACGGTGCAGTAAATTAACTACAACCCCCTAATCCGTTCAAAGTGGCCAAGGGATAGGAAAAGAGCTTCCTTCAACATTTTGCTCATCCGTTCCGTATATCCGACTTTGGAGATATAGACAAAAGTATTTGAAAAGGAACTGTTTTAATAATAATAATTATTCTTTGCAATTTTTCGCATATTTTAACAGTTATTCTGGGTGTACACCAATCCGCTGGAATCTTTTGACTGAAATCTGATAATTCCTTCAGGGAATACAGAAAGAAATATTCGAAAAACAAATCTTTATAATTTTGCACATTGTGATTTCTTGCATGTTTCAATATTATTTTAATATTCAGGGAAAGGACCAATTCCACAGGAAAATCTTCCGAAAATAAATATAAATATGTAAAAAAAAAACTCATTGTGAATTGTTGCTCGTTGTGAATTTTCTATTTACTTCAACAGCAGTATAGCTATTCCGGTCGGAGCCTTGTGTAGACCCATAAGGTGGGGTCAACTTACTGAAATCCTGTAATTCGTTCAAGAAAGACAGAAAGAAGTATGTATAAGAAAAAGAATTGTCTTCATAATTGTGCCCCATTGTGAATTTTTCATATGTTTCGATGGTTTTCCTGTTACTTTGGGTAGAAACCAATCCTGTGAAAGAAATTTACTGAAATCCGCTTATATGTTTATTTATTTATAAAGAAATACATGCAGAAATAAGTGAAGAAGAACCCATTGCAAATTTTAGTTCATTGTGAGTTATTTGCATGTTTCAATAGTTATTATGCTATTCTGGTCAGAGCCTAATCCAACAAACCCAAAATCATAAAAATCTGTAAAGCCGTTCTTCAGTTATAAATGGTGTAACTAACACGACTTTCTTTTATATATATAATATATATATATATATATATATATATATATATATATATATATAGATATAGATATAGATTTTTGGGTTACGCACATCTTTTTGAAAATGTTTCCAACCATTTTTTATAAATTTAAACAAAACTGACATTGGGCAAATTTTGTCAGCTGTATAACTGTTTTTCGCTCGCCAAACATTCAAAATATCATCTATCTGACAGTTTTTGTGAGTTTCATAACTTTGCATTAGTTATGTTAAGGGCTCGTCTGCTGATCGTCCTTTCAATGCTTTATACAAAAATATACATGATACATGATTTTTTCAAAAATCTTTAAATGCCTGTGGCAGCTAAAGGGTTAAGCTGAGGGGGTATGTTCCGTACAACTTTTTTGCTGGAAATCACATAAGGAATCACAATCCGGTGCGTTTATGCGGCAGTTTCCGGACACCCTGTATACTAAGCATGGTGTCCTGAATCATATACCGTTAAACGCTGCTAAGGGCCATCCGTGTGATATTAGGGGGAAATGCTGCCACGAGAGATCATTGTTTTGGTTCTGTTCTTAAAGTTCTGTAAGAACCAAACCTCGTATCCGATTTTAGTGCGGTTAGTTTCTTTTTTAGGTAAATTTGTTGGCTATAATAATCATCTGATTTTGCTATTCTAGCTAGTCTAGCTTTGGAGAAATTGAGGTTTTAGTCATAGAAGAAAATTATTTTTTCGAAAATCTTCAAATGCCTGTGGCAGCTAAAGGGTTAAGAATTGGGGGTATGTTCTCTACAGCTTTTTTTCTGGAAATCACATGAGGAATCACTATCCGGTGCGTATATGCGGCAGTTCCCGGACACCCTGTATATTTCACATTCCGTACATTTGCCCACCATTTTGACGTGTGACCCGAGGCAAACATGGCCCGATGACAGGATCTATTTAATCAGCTGATATAGTCTAAGAAAAATGGCATATTTGATCGGCAAAAATCCTACATCGGACATATTTTTGGATTATCGTTGGGAATCGTCCTCAGATTATGGTATTAAAAATCCCAACCGATTGGGGATCCGCAACCTTTAAAAAAGGTGGAATAAGGAGGGGGGGCAATTTTTAGGTTTTTTTTTGCGATCATTTCAAAAACGGTAAGAGATACAGAAAAATGGTTTGAGGAAGAAACTAACTACATAAAATTATCTTTGCAATGATATATAACACATTAGAGTTTAATATTTCGTTATGGAGTTATGGACATGTCGTTTTGACAAATTCAAATGGGAGGATACCTAATGGTTGCGGACCCCAATCGGTTGGGACTTTTAATGCCAGATTTTGAGGACCATCCCCAACCATAATCAAAAAAAAAAAAATCCGATGTAGGATTTTTGCCGTTCGATGGCCCAATTTTCTTAGACTAATAATGGAATTTAAATTGTTTTTTTTTTTTCGGATTTATTTATTTATATTGGTGTTATGACATAACGACATGTTTTCATGTTATTGTTTTTTTTACTTTCCTTTGCAGACTATCGCGTATCCTGGAAATGAAAGAGGTAAATTTACTACTCGTATTTAGTCTGGATGATGTATAATCTATTATCAGCTACCTGGCGCCGAATTAGCGAGATTCTGCTTTATTTAGTAGTTATTGCTAAGCGAGCACCATAAGTTATGCCTGCGTCAAATGATGACTTCCTATTTTAGATTTCATGTACCCGGACTCAGCAATCGAGCCCATATGCAAAAAGAAGGAGAGTTCCATCTACTGTACTGAAGTTCTAAATTATCCGACCGCCGAAATCGAACAAATCATCAAAGCCGATCTGGACAAATATAATTTACTGTTCGGTGAAGACTATTTTGTGCATGCTGATGTCTCCATGCGTTTTGACGGTGTGGGCGAGGAATCCCTGTGTATTAGTAATGAGCGGCTGATTTTTCCACAAATGGGAAGAAATAAAAATGACGCGTTGATGCACATTGTCAATACCAAAGCATATCCACAAGGGATTCGAATTCAAGAGTGCCTGTAAGTTATTATAGGGAGTCTTAAGGTACGTGTTCGTAGCGATGACCCTTGTGATGATCGCTCAGCGATCGTAGTTTTGCATCCAATTCCGAGGGATATTTGCATTTTTTTTTTTTAATAGTCATACTTTCCTAGACCTAAAGGAACATGTCTGTCTAGAAATTATACGCTTATATTGCTCAGAACCGTTGGTTTAACAACAATCGCTAAGCAATCGTCACATGCGTAGTCTCTACGAACATAAGACTTTAGCAAGTCGTTCAAAACCGAGAACGAAGGGACGTCAAACAATTTATTTTTTTAAATTATAACAATTTTAATGCGCACATGCGTGCACATAAAAAAGACGTCAAAGAAAAGTGAATTAAACGGCTTGCCGGGCTTCCTTTGATAATAATTGTTTTTAGTTTGTAGCAATTTGCAGTATATTAACGTTCTATTAAAATCAGTTCTAGCGTTGTCAATGGAACCTGCTATTTGTCCGAACACTATCCCAACCATTATAAATCAACATGTCGACAGGAATATAGTTATCGACCGCTTCTGGCATATTTAAATGGAACTTCGCAACCAAAAAAAGTAATGCAGCAACAATTTCAGTTTCCCGCAAGCTGTAAGTGTAAGGTCTATTCACAATTGTAACAGATGATAAGAAAACCAAAAATAAATTTAATGCATGTTCAAATTGAATATGTACATGCGCACTGTAAATTTATGTTTATTTAATTTTATTTTTACATTTCAAATGTTTTGTTTGCTCTTAAAAAAATAAACTTATTTAATTAATTTAAGATACACAAATACATGCGTACAAAGCTTAATTAAATATTCGTTTGGTTTTATTTTATACGTTGGTTTGATTTCATTTCCATAACATAAAATTTCCTCGATATGAGGCTCACATTTTGCTGAAAATTTGAGAGTCTCAGTTGTCTCCGTTCGGAAGCTATAACCGTTGAAAAATGTGACCCAAGACAAAAAAATACCACAGGGGGGAGGGGGTAAGCGCAAATGGGGTAATTTTTCCGGAAATGTTTGATCGGGCTAAAATAAATTGGCGGGTGTAGAGCATGTTGAGGCTCAAATTTAAGAGTCCTAGTTGTCTCCGTTCGGAAGTTTTGTCACTACAGACTACAGTAAAACACGGATAAGTGCACATCGATAATGCACAATTTTTTCGTGCACTTAAGCGTGTCGTGCACTTATCAGTGCTCCATACAAACTATCTATTTTACGTAGCATAAATAGAAACTAGTGGTAACAAATGATGCGTCTATACTTTGTAACGCTATAGTCAGGGCCGGTCCTATGGGTGGGCGAACTGGGCAGTCGCCCAGGGCCACCACTTTCAAGGGGCCAACACACCATAACCTTTTATTTTCAGTGGCCACCACTCAGAAAGTGCTCCATTCTCACGCAACAAGATAATCAAAGCATACCTGATGCAAAATCAATTGAATTGTTGGGCGATGTTGTCAAATAAAAATAAGGTTGCATAAACACGCTGGATTTTGCACATCTTATCGCGAATTTTCAAATGTCCGAACTCCAAAATCTTCCGGATAAACGTAAATCTATTCTATAAAAAAAATGCCGTGGAATTACCTGGTTCCAAAAATATAGAAAATTGTTTCGATTGAAAAATGCTCAAATATTTTTTTAAATTGCTATTTTCAAATTCTAAAGCTTAGGCTGCCTACTACAAGCACTCCGATATGTCTACCGATAATGTGCATAAAATTCTTAAAGAATGAAAACCGCAGAGATTGAGTTGGAATTTCGTAAAAAAATCGGTCAAGTTGCATCCATCTGACGGATGGTATTTCAAATGCTTGGCGAGGGAAAAGCATTGATACACCTTTGACCGATTTTTTTTATGTGCCATACACATAAAACAGATCAGGAATTAGGGATTTATTTTGAAGGGCAAGTAGTCCGACAATTAAATTTTTCTTTCAGCGAAAGCTCGACAAATAATCAAAATTTGTTGTGATTCAACTAATGATGTTGACAAAAGATTAAAATTTTTACAAGGTAAATAAATACGTATTTCTTAGAAAGAGCTATCTGACACTGGCAGCAATTCCTATTTTTATCCTTAAACGTGAAAGGGGTTTTATGAAATATTTACAACTCACCAGTCGCAGAATTTTAAAGCATGGCTGCTTTGGACGTATACGTCTTCATTTTTCTATTTGTTTGCCAAGCTCGAATTGACGAAATAAAAAATATAGCCTTTCACTCTATAAGCGAAGGGCCTAACGAGCCAGTAAAAATGTTTAAGAAAACCGTTTTGTGGCTTATCTTTGTAAAATGTTTATGATGAAGGGGATAATTTTGATTTGCCATTCCCAGCTCTCGTGCCTGCAGTTTCGCCTTACTGGAATATATATAACGGTGAGTAACTATCAAAATTCCATTTTGAAAAAAAACAACATTGGCAGAGCGAGTCTTTCGCGACATTAAAAAGATTGCGAATCACTGATATAATGTGTGCAAAAAACAATCAGGAAAACAAGGTGAGACATTGGGGTGTCGTGCTATATCAACACAATAAAACAAAACAAAAAATATTGAAAATCAAAAATTGATAAACAAAAATTTAAGCCAACATTTTGGTTGGAAATTCAGCCACGATCATCGATTTTCCCAGGGCCTCCAAAATACTAAGGCCGGCCCTGGCTATAGTTTTCAACAATTAAATTTGACAGAGCCATGTACAAGCGACTTTGTAAAGCTTTCGAGCTTTGGCAACAAATATTAACAAATGGGCCCTAACCATATTTATACCCTTCGCTCATAGAGTGAAAGGGTATATTGTTTTTGTTACGCCGATATTATGTAACACCTCAAAGGAGCCACCGGAGGTATGTCAAAGTATATATATAAATGATCAGGGTCGGTCCCTGAATCGAATAAGCCATGTCTGTCTGTCTGTCTGTCTGTCTGTCCGTGTGTCTGTCTGTTAGCACGATAACTCCCGAAATAATGAAGCTAGCGGTTTGAAATTTTGGTCAAATGTTTGTTTTGCTAAAATCTTGGACGGTATTGAAAATGGGCCAAATCGGACCACGGGTTCCCCTACCTCCCATACAAACTACCCCTCCTTGATATTGTAATTCGGTCATAACTTTCGGTAGAATATCGCTATCGACTTGAAATTTTGATCAATGTCTCATTCTGACATATACTTTGAGTTGATGGAAAGTGGATTAGGTCCGACTACCCCTACCCCTACTTCCCCTACAAAGTTATATTCAGTCATATCTTTTGATAGAATGTCACGAAAAACTTCAAATTAATATCAAATGGTAGCCGTTGGATGTCTTGACAAGGTAATAAAGATGTGTCAGGTCCGACCCATCTACCCCTCCCTCCCCAACAAAAAATATGAAATTGAATATTTTGGGTCTTGCGTGCCTTCTAGGTCTGTACATGGATATAGGGTATACACTCATCGTGCTATTCGCACGATTAGAACTCGGTCTCGTAACTTTGTCATTAAGTTTGTAACGCATTAAAGGAAGCATCTCCGACCATACAAAAAGTATACATATATGATCAGCATGACTTGGGGAGTCGATTGGAGCATATCCGTCTGTCTGTCTGTCTGTCTGTTGCGACGCGTTTTACTCGGCGGGTATTGAAGCTATCAAGCTGAAATTTTGCACACGTGCTTATCGTTGCAGGCTGTTTGTATGTTTGATTCACTCAAATTGGATCACTGGGTCATGGGGCTGCCATACAAACCTAGCTCCCCAATTAGAGTTCTTCTAAGAAAAACTTTTTTATTTGTGTACCAATTTCAACCAAATTTCATACAAATATGTTTCTATAGATAACACAAAATATATGCAAGAATGGATCAAATCGGACCATGGGGTCATGGGGCTGCCATACAAACTTAACCCCGCAAATTAGGTTATTCTAAGAAAAAATTTTTTATTTGTACACCAATTTCAACCAAATTTCACACAAATGTATTTCTATTGATGACACAAAACATATGTAAGATTGAATCAAATCGGACCATGGGGTCATGGGGCTGCCATACAAACCAGACCCCCCATATTGGTTCTTCTAAGAAACATTTTTTACACCAATTTCACAAAACCTTGAATCAATGTGTCTTTAGCAAAGCAACTAAAAAGTTCAAAACGAATGGAATCGTACTGTGGGGTCATGCTCCGGCAACCCCAATAAAATTTTCCGAGTAAATATTTTTATTTGGCCACTAATTTCAACCCAGCCCAAAACTTTTGTCAAGACGGAAGAAAAAGAATGAGGAGATGGATTAAATGCAAGTCATAGGTACGCCCGAAAGAACTTTTAGCCCAAGCGAAGGGTATCCAAATTTCGGCCGCGCCCGAAATTAGCCTCGGCCCCGGGGTTGGCGAGCGAAGCGAGCAGGGGGCGAAGCCCCCTAGTTTTAATTTTTTTAATGTAGAGGCACCATTATCAAACTAACAGCTAATTCCAACAATCCCGTCAAGGGCGCCGGCTTTGAGGGGGAACATCGAGGGAAGAACATCGAACATAGATGTTGCGAATCAAGCTTTTTGTAGGCTTTTGGGACATCAAAAATTGTGTGTAGGCTAACATATTTTTTTGTACATTTTCAATTACAAGTTATGGATGTGAAAATTATCACATGCTTGCAGAAATGGGAAAACAACATACAAAAAAATTTTGTTCGCAAAAAAAGAAAAACCAAAATTTGCTAACAACCTAACGAATATTTTAGTGGTATCCTGCGATCTAAAGAAGAAGACTGACTGAGACTGCTGACATAAACGCTGGAATGACAAAGAGACTGCCACCACTATTGCTAAATATTTTTTATCAAGACAATGTTTGATCTTATCCTTAAGCTGCTCCCAAAAAGAGCAATTTTTAACTCTCATATTTACCTGAAGACAAAAATTATCCAGTAGACCTGATTTCCCTTTTTTCTACATCTTCATAAATCAATAAATTGTATTAGATAACTCGGGCTAGGATCGCTTAAATTCGTAAAATAGTCTGGTTCGAAACGTCTGCACTAATATATTTTTCAAATGCACATGTGCATTTATCCGTCATAATCCTACCAAAAAATTGCGTGCACTTAAGCGTGCTGTGCACTTATCCGTGTTGCACTTATCCGTTTTGAAATGTATTGAAAATCGCATTGAATGGATGGTGCATGAAAATTGGGTGCACTTATCCGGGTTTTGCACTTAAGCGTGATGCACTTAACCATGTTTTACTGTATATGCAAAATTATTAGTTCAACATTTATTAATCGTTTATATGACGTGTGAATACATAATTCCTTAGGTATATCAGTTCGCGGTGCTTGCAATTTCATATTCTGACTTATACTCTTATCTATGGTTAATGCTTTATTTTGCTCCTAAATATTGTAACTTTTTTTTATCATTTTATTTCACATGACCTTTTCGACCTTATACTCATAATTACCGATTCCTATAATCGCGAAATGTTTGTTGTTGCCGCTGTTTTGTTCTGAAATGCACTAAGCGCTACGCTACGTTCCGGATAAAGAACTTCTTTGACTTGAAAAAGGCAACAGGCGAACAGATCAGCCTCAGCGTTCGTTCTAGCAAGGCGGCCGGAAAATATTTTTTTTTATTCTCTAGTGTGTGTGGTGTCTGCTGCTAATTTGGAAGACATTTTTAGTTCGATTTTTTAAATATACAGTACGATACGATAAATATCGTTACGATGTGGCTCAGCGAAGTGCAAGAGGCTAGATGGATTTCTAGATGGATCATTGTGACAGCTGTGTTGTGTTTACATCTTAAGTTGGTGAGTTCCATTATTGATAGTCGATAACGCAGAAAACTGTATGATTTAAAAACGGCAAATCTTCAAGTTCTGAAGTGCAAAGCGGTTCTACATAAAAAAAAGACCCCAACCCCATGACCAGACCAATGACTTAAGGTGGTATTACACTATCAAATAAAGTTTGTCCGTTGGGTCACACAAAATTTGTCCAACTTGTGCAATGACCAAAAGTGTTTTTGGAGACCTATTACACTATGGGACAAACAAATGACCAATTGGTTTGGCCAATAACGTGGTTAGTCAGATTTCAAGTCAGTTGTTTGACCGAGGCAAATTTACCTATCACACTAGTATGACCGTTTCAGAAAAAATGACCAAAGCTAACTTAGCTCCAATATGTTTTTAGAGTGGTTATTGTGCATTGTTTCATTTCTTTATCGAACTTGCAAAGGTTTAGTTGAATAAATGTCTCTATACTAAATCAGTTTAATTTTGCTTGAAGGCGTATCTTGCCTCTTGCTATTTAAAATGCTATTTAAAATTTAAGAAGACGAAAAGTGACCGCCGGGAAATTTTCTGTCTGTTTTTAATGCAGGGGCGTACTCAAGAAAATATTTCGAAAGGGGGTTTCGGAGTAAGGTTGACGGTTCTCATATTTTATAGCTGCTCAGTGCATCCAAATCACTGAGTTTTTACTAAAGAACACTGGGAAATTATCGTGAGAGTTATAGGGACCATCAGTTTTTTGAACCTCCAAAAAATGTTCTCCGCCTTCTCGTTTGTAGCTTGAATAATATGGTTCTCTTTTATTTCTAAAAAAAAATATTTGTTTTAGATCGATAAAGCGAAGATTTTAC
Source organism: Microchrysa polita (assembly GCA_949715475.1). Lineage (NCBI taxonomy): Eukaryota > Metazoa > Arthropoda > Insecta > Diptera > Stratiomyidae > Microchrysa > Microchrysa polita. Next base: position 7,385,244 of record OX454417.1, read on the forward strand.
TAAACTTACATACTAGCAACTTATAGGTAAAGGTCAAGTCAAGTGTTTCGTGTTCCGTGATCCTCGAATTTTTTTCGATTTTCTTTTAGTTTAATTTGTATTGGAGATTTTTTCTGTAATATTTGTTTACTAAGCAACTTCACCACTCTATACGGTTGTAAAGAAAGCATTAAAAGCGCTGCAAAGCTTCATAGTATTTAGACGATCCTTGGGCAAGGGGGTGGCACTCCATACAAATTTCGTGTAGAAAGGGACGCACGATTTCCAATCGCACACATTTGGAAAATATTTTAAACGCAAAATTCCATTAGACAGAGTAGGACGGAACTAATCCGAAATCAGCTGAGTATCCCATCTTTAAGTATGTATGGGTAACTTTTCTTGCTTTTCTAGATGCATTGGTGTGACATTTCGTAAATTTAGGGTTGTCAACATTCAGAAATATCAGTGTTTTTTATCCTGATTTCTGATCCGAATCATCACCGATTTTCGGAGGGGGTTGGAACCCCCAAACCCATATGTAGGATCGCCATTAGTTTCAAGTAATTTATTGTAAGTCCGTTAGACCATGTAATAAATCAAACTGCCACCCTGAACAAAATTATTGAAGCACGGGAACGTTTTTATCGTGACTTTAAGAGCGACAGCGATAGTTTCATATCTCCGTTCTCAATTTATTGCCAAGTAAATATACAATATCTAACAGTTGCCTAAAGGTAAACCCAAATTTACAAATAAATCAATATTTTTCGTCCTTCCAATTTTTTCCACATTTTTTAATGGGACATATGTATGTTATACTGTGTTTCGACCGGAAAAGAGATAAATTCATTTATAAATCGTGGATTACTAATTACTAGTTGCCATTTAATTTATTGTTGGCACTATGCCCAATAGGTTCCAAGTTGTTGAGAACAAAAGAAACTTTAAGAACCAGAAAAATTCGAGAAAATGATTGAAACGGCGCGCGTGCGTCTACCAATATTTTTTGATAGAGATGAGTTGTGTGCTGAACACGCACTGTTGTAAATTTTGGTGTAAACCGGGTGTAAATTTTATAAATAAAATAATATTACTCCTATCTATTCTAAAATTTGAATAAAATTTGACCCTCTTCAACTTATAATTTTAGTTTATTCGAAAATTATATTAATTATATCCGCTACAGAATAAAACTATCCAAATACCCTTTTCATATTATACATTTTACACCATTCGGGATAGAATAAATTTTTTTGAATGTTGTTATAACATAAAAGGGTAGAATCAATCCTACTATGTTATCAAATCTACACTATCAACGCAAGAAACCCATTCAACCTAGAAGTCTATTGATTTGTAGTCTGTCTGGTTCAGCGAGCAGCGCGCTTGGCTACAAATCACAGGATTGTGGATTCGAAGCCGACTGCACTCGTATTACATTTTTTATTTTTTCGAACGGTTTGTATAAATTTGCTTATCAATTTTATACTATTGAAGAGTAAAATTTTTACCCAGAATACTTATATTTTTAATATAGTTCACTTATACTTTTTATAAGGTCCGTTGGTGTAGATTTGATAAAGTTTTTATATGGAAATGTATGAATATATGTTTATATAAAAATTACACCAAAATTTTCAGCCGTGAGATTGTTCCAGTCGCAGCTATTACCGAGAGCTTATCAAAAATATTTTCTTCGATATAATTCCACGGATTAATTTAAATTTTGAATTTTCCAATATTCCACAGTTTGCAAAAAAGTGTAAAAGTGTCGTTATTTTTTATATTGATCATTAAATGCACCCAATCGAAACATTTCGTTTGACCACCATGGGTCACACAAAAAATTGGTAATTTTTGAATGACCGCATGACCAAAAACTGCAAAATAAATTTGACCAAGGCTGTGTTTTGTTATTACACTAAAGTCATATGTTTGACCCGAAATGAATGACCACGATTGTCATTCATTTTTGGTCAAACACATTTTTGGTCATTTATTTTGCTATTACACTAGTGGGACAAACTTTTTGCGTCGTTGGTCAAACTTTATTTGATAGTGTAATACCTCCTTTACTGATCGAGGAAAGATGTTTTGTTTTTTGAATAAACCTTATAAACCTAAACTTTTTACAATAATTTTCGTTTCGCTAATAAACGGGAATCGAGATTCACTATCTCTAGAGAACATTAATCCCGACAATTAGTGCAATGAGAATTAGTGGTTAATGAGAAATTGTGTGGTGCTCACACCATATTTGTTAACTCAAAGTGTGTTTTAAAAAATCATTATAATCTAAATGTTAAAATGTCGTGCTCTGTGTATAATTATCAGTGGCGTAACGTTTCCAAAATTTATTTTGTTCAAAATTGGAATGGGGGCCCCTTATCTGCAATTTTTTAACCAGAAAATATTGAAACAACCCGCATGTAAAGCAGTCCACCAAAAAGCAAGCGCAACAAAAATTTTATGTTCCATCTTTTTTTTAATTTTTTTTTGAAATTTTAATAATTTTATGATACAACTTTTGAGATAATCTACTTTGACTATTTAGCTATTTACCTTGAGGAACTCCTCTTAATGCCAGTCTCGTAGCAGTCATTGATTTTTAGAGTAGAAGTGTTCACCCCAGATCTGAGGATCATACATGGACATGGACTGCTAAGGCCGGCTTAGCAGTCTGGTGGCCCTGGGCCAAATCGATGATGGTTACCCCTACCAATACCCAAACTTTGTAATGGAAGGACTAGACCATTCGAAGAAGCCAAGGGGACGGATCAAATGCCTCTATAACCATAACGGTTCGTTACAACATTTTAACTTCATTCTTTTTTTTAAATTTTGACTGTATTTTCTGTTTTATTTTGTGGTGAAGTAGCACGCCATCCCAATGTCTATGACCTTGTTGGCCTGAACTTTTTTTGCATCAGTCATTAGTGATTGGGTCAGTGATTCACAATCTCTTTGATGTCACGGAAGTCTTATCAGATGCTTTTCAAAATAGGCATTTGTTAATTAATCGCCTTTATATCTATTTCAGTAAGGCGAAACTGCAAGCACGAGAGCTGGGAATGGCAAATGAAAATTAGCCCCTTACATATAAAAATTTGACAAAAATAGACCACAAAGCAAAATTCTTAAACTTTTTTAATGGCTGGTTTTATTTTGTCAAATTGCTCGTCGAGCCAATAAAAGAAATAACTTTGGAGGTATAGGCGAAAATAGCAATGCTTTAAAATTCTGCGACTAGTGAGTGTTTGAAATGTTTCATTAAACCTCTTTTACGTTTAAAGCAAAAATTGGGAGCTGCTGCCATGGGCGTAGCAGCCCCCCTGTCCGGTGAAACTTTTTTTTATTGAATTGAATATTAATAATACTGAAAGAAAAAAAATCTATCCTATATAATTTTTTTCCGATTCACTTTCTCGCATTTTCGTTTGCAGTTTACATGTTCTAAAAACCACACAGTAACATTTCCATATCAATTTATTACTAGCCGTTCTTCTACCTTAGTAATCTACATTAGTTACATGTATACCTAACTCTCTTATATTTCGTCCAGATTTACAGCAATCCTGAGCGCTATGGATGGCCCTTTTTAATGTCTATGCAGTTGCAGTTGACTCGCGTAAACGTGAACTGCGCCCAACGTGAAGGTGAACAATTTTTTGTGAGCCCAGATTACTCTGAAATGTGAACAAGTCTTGAAAGACCTAAAACATAAACATTAAAGTCTGGAAAAAATACTTATTTTTTGCTATTTAAAATAAGTTGCAATGCAAAGTGCAAGGAGAGGTAATTTGACAAAGCGATGGTTCTACGAGTAATAGCAAAAAGGAGAGTGTTCCAAACTATGTTTAAGGGCTGAAATTTGAAAACGAAATTTTTCATAGGGAACAAGTAATAGAATTGCAAACTAAAACAAATAGGATGCAGTCCTGTCCAACTTCGTTATAAACTTTACTGTGGGATTTTGTTCTGGGGAGGGTTAGCTAGGATTCTCACTGTTATTGTAGGGGGTAGAGGAGCAGCTGGGTTAAGCAGCCAAAGAGTTGAATAAAAAGGATAGAGGAGCATCTGAAGCGCTTAGGCTCCTATTTGGAAGAGGAAAAAGCAGCTTAAGAGCTTGGGCTCCTATTTTAAGGAAGAGGAAAGCCTGTATCCCTAATTGTTTCCTGCCGACTGTCGGATAATGTCTCTTATGGATAATGTGGATGTGAGATAAGAGGCTTCTCGGTATGTTTCAGCACGAGCTACGGTCTAAAAATCAGAAACGGAGGCCAGTCGAATGTAATCAGAATCACCAGTAAAATGTTCAGGGGACATTTTTCGTTGAATGGTGTGGAAAATCATTCTCGACTGTCCTTTCCTAGAAATCAGCTCTAAAATTAAAAAAAAAACAAGCGCGACAGTCCAACATTGGACTAAGGCCGCAGATGTGTTAGTGACATCCAATTCGCAAGATCTTAACTGCTTTTTAGCTGAGGTGTTGGGATCAACAATGTTATTTATCCCCATAAATTGGTACTCGTTTAACATATGAGTGTGCTCATAGCTCGTCACAAGAGGCGTGAGTTCGAAAAATACCATAAACTGAATTCGTTCATGGTGAGTCTCGAACCCTGTGCAATGAAGGTGTGCGCACCACCACACACCAGCTAGACTACTCTAAATTTTGCCTAACAATATTTTCGCAACCATCGATTTCAACTCCGAAGAAAATCTTGATGTTGATAAATTTTCGGGATTGCCCCCCACCCCTGACCGAAATCCTGGCTACGCCCATGGCTGCTGCCACTGTCAGTTAGCTCTAAGAAATACGTATTTATTCACACTAGGGATGTTGCGGATATCCGCATCCGCACCGCAACTGCGGATAATCCGCATCAAATTCTACATCCGCATCCTCATGTTGACATCCTCATCCGCATCCGCAATCCGCATTTTTGGATGCGAATATGATGCGGATATCAATAAAAAACAAATTTCCCATCTAATCATCTACATTCTAAACCGAATAGAGAATTGATAGCGATTGCAAGAAACCAAATCTAATGCATGTAGATAGATATTAGTCTAAGAAAATTGGGCCAAAATATGGCCATCGAATGGCAAAAATCCTACATCTGGAATTTCTTTTTGATTATGGTTGGGGATGGTGCCCAGATTGTGGCATTAAAAGTCCCAACCGATTGGTGGTCCGTAACCTTAAAAAAAGAGGTGAAAGGGGGACATTTTTTTCGTTTTTTTGCGATTATTTCAAAAACGGCAAGAGATACAGAGAAATGGTCTAAGGACGAAAAAAACTACATCAAATTATTAGTGACCCAAGACAACTTTATCTACAGATTATAAAATTAGTAGTACGTAGAACAAACTGCTGATGGGTCACTTTATATGGGAGATACCCTCAGTTTTTATCCGAATGAGCTGATTTTTGGTGGGTGGGGTGACTATGACCACCAATCGCAACAAACCAAAATTTAGCACTCTGCTCCAATTTGGGGGGGGGGGGAGTTATGGACATGCCGTTTTGACAAATACAAATGGGGGGATAATGGGTGTACTTGACCGGAGCGACTCATTGTTTACCTTAAAATGATCTTGAACTTATTGTGAATACGTATACAAAATTTTACGGCTGAAATAGCATTCTTTAAAAAGTCATGGAGCTTATTTAAAAAAGGTCCAGAATGAAAAAATTTAATGGAAAAGAAAGGCTTTCGACTATGACACTGCATTTTAATGAAGCTAATGACTTTGTCCAGCACTCAAAAGGATTGCACATTTTGCTAAGCTGGCCCTTCCATGTACTTTTACTTCTAACATGTCGAATATTTCTGAAAACTGAATAGTATCTGATTTTCGGTATTAGTAAAATTCATTTTATATATATTTTTTAACTAATCCGCATCCGCATCCGCGTTTGCATTAGCATCCGCATCCGCATATTTACATTTTCATTGATCCGCATCCGCATCCGCTAAACCACATCCGTTACATCCCTAATTCACACACACACAGCTTCCTAATCTCAAATCGTAATGTGACAATGCAACAATCAAAGAACTCTTGAACCTACATTAAACATGAGACATGTTTTTTGAATACATGATTATTTGGCCGTGAGCCGCTAATTTCCCGACTACATGGCTCCTAAAATTCCCCAGATTGGAACAAATGGAATCGATAGTGAATATTTCGTGCTGATACGATTTTTCAGAACTTCCGAGGTGACAACAAAAGTTTCCTCAACCATGGATTTTCAGTAAGATCGTGCCAATCGATTTAAATAAAATTTTTGAAATTTCTATAACAAATTTTTACGTTTGAATGTTTTCATATTTTCTTCAGAGAAAATAGAAAATTCCATTGCCGAAAAACCATTTAAATTTTAGGCACTCAATGACATTCCCTGAATTACTTCGGTAAGTAAAACAAAAAACTCTCAAAACCGAGGTCAGCTTACCACTAATTTTTTTTAACGCCCCAAATGAAGTCAAAGTGTTCCCATCAAAATCCGCCTTAACCTTTAGTTAAATTGGAATGTTTCTCGAAAAAAAACATAACAGAAACACACTACTTTTTACCAGCATGATGTTTTCGCGTTTTTTGTTGGGTTTATTCGTTGGATCGACAATGAAACAATCACCTCAGAAATTTAAGACGTAATTATGAGTGTGCATCACGAGAATTTTTGAGATGTCGCCTTTGAAAGTTCAATGCTGTCTTATACAATTCCGGCAGTGGTCAGGTTCGCTCCACTGGCTACGTCCCTGTGAAACAACATATTTTCATACAAACAAAATTCATCAATTCCCACTAAAAAAAACTCTCGCGTACGTTTCGTATTTAACCATATTTAACTGCTGCAGCCCAGGAGCGCCGAACAGGCTAAATGCGGCCTTGTTTGTTGTTCCTCTTTTTTCATCTCGGAGTTGAGAGTCGTGAAAACCGGTTGAGTAGCTGTATCACTGGTTTTCCCTCGTCAAAGTCGTAAAAAAATCGGTAGAGGCGGTGTATCGCTGCTTTTCTCTCGCCAAACATTTGGAATACCAAATGACGACGGAAAAGCAGTGATACAGCGACTCCACCAATTTTTTACGACTTTCCACTTCGTTGCGTTCATTATCGATAGACATATCGGTGTACTTGAAGTAGGCAACCTAAGGGCTCCATCACACAGTCATATTTCTATTCTCATATCCTTAAGCCTACTCGATTCATTCGGTTTACATTTTCACACGTGCACTAAACTCATATGCATTCCTTGAATTTTTCAATCGAAACTTCATTTTGCATCAGCTTTGTTTTGTTTATTTGGTTGCGTGAAGGCCCCTAGAGAGTGATGCACTTTCCGTGTGGTGGCCCCTCGAAAAGTAAAGGTTCCATGGCGTGGTGGCCCCTTGGAAGTGGTAGCCCTGGGCAACCGCCCAGTTCGTCCGCTCCGAGGGCCGGCCCTGGGATAATATATGAAGCCCCTATGCAAATCTTCATCGCGTATATGGGCAAGTTAAACTAAAGCCAGTCGTTGGTGTATCCACGTCCACATCTTGAATCAAATCGACTGAAATCAAATTCGTGGAGTTGGAGCTCCACCGAAGATAAATACGCCATGCAGGAGAAATGGTGGATCCATTATACGAACAGGAGGGTATATCGGCAGGCAATTGTTTCTTCATTTCATGAGTTCTTCTGATTTTCACCTTATTGAATGATCTTTGGGTCGAAGGATCCACAGTTATATAAACGTCGCGAAAACACTTTTCCCTTGATGCAGCAGTCACTTTCTTTTCATGAGTCAAATATTCAAAGAACTCAATCACAATGGCTCAATTTTACGCAAAATCCTTCAAGAGTGGCCAGAGCCGTGCGAAGGAATTTTGGTGCCTGGAGCAGAACCTCGCGGAAGCGCGCTCCTATTTATCAACGCATGATTTTGGAGCTTAACGATTCTTACTTAACTTAACTAAATTAACGATAGAAAGTTTTATGGTGGAAGATTGTTATATTCTCTGGATGAGTGAAAGTTTCAAGAAGAGCTTGAAGAACTGGGATGTCCAACAGAAGAGCTGGCATGAGCCATATAACCAAAATTTCAAGCGAGCCGGAAAATTAAAAATTTCGAAATGCTCTTCAACAACAGCCCCTCTTCTGAAAAATGAGATGCACCGTTAGATTTTACTCAAAAATGCAACTCCTTGGGAAAAATTTAGTGTGAAGCTTGAAACCTTGAAACAAAGTCATATTTGAACCGGCACGGGCGCAGATGGCATCACGTTGAGTGCAATAATTTAGGCATTAAACCTCCAAAATACATATAACCGATTCTCAATTGGAAAGCTGTATCTAAAAAATAAAGGCTCCATTACAAAAGTGTATAGAACCACAATCCGACCTGTGCCATGCTATGGCTGCGAGGCATGGACCCTAACCCAAAACTCTGAACACCTGTTGGACACATTCGAGCGAAAGGTTTTTCGAAGAATCTTCGGGGCCGTTCGTGAACGAGGTGAATGGTGCATCCGGTACAACCTTGAGTTGTATCAGCTGTATAATGAGCTACAGGTGTCGAAAGTCGTGAAATTACAGCGACTGCAATGGGCGGGACATGTACAAAGGATGAACGACGATCGCATGCCCAAAAAGGTGATGAACGCGCAACGAGTAGATGGAGCCATCCCCTCCGTACGGGTCTTACTCTCAGAGAGGCACTCCTCCTTGCAAGTTGAATATACATATGTATCTTCAATATTCTTCTAAACAAAAACTCAGTAGAAACTGATATTCAGACGAAAACCAATCCACACTCCACCAGCTTGGAAGACGTTGTCGTTGTAATCTATTGATTGCTCCGATGATTGGTTTATTGTAGGATTAAGCCAGTTATATAAAGTTGTTCAATACTACCAAGTCAGCATTAAACACATGTACTATCTGTCATTCATGCACTTCACGTCAGTCCAGATACCTTTGTACCTTCATCACGTTTTCATACAAACAGTATGAGGTATGACGATGTCCCCCTATATCATCTATATACGCCTTTGTGCCTTATACGCCAGGAAATTTGAAAAAAAAATTTGGTCAAACTTCGGAAAAATTAAGGGAAAGCTGGATTTTTGCATGAGCCTTCCTTTCAAGGTCCTAAACAAGACCCTAAAAGTCCCCGTCTCTACGAGTGCCGCTAGTGGTGCTACAGAGGGTCAAAGACCCTCGAAAACGGGTTTTTCTGAATATCTCGATAACGGTAGTATACACAAATTTGGCAAATTTGAAGCTCTTGTGCTTTTCCAATAAACGATGGAAATACCGAATACGTTCGGGTACTCCTAACGGTGGCAGGAGGTCTAACGGTATTTTTAACCATTTTTCAAGAAAATCTCTATAACGGTAACTCGTACTAAAAGCTTTTGTGTGGAAAATTTGTAGCCTACAGAGTTTTGAAGAAAACGGTCAAATTTCATATCAATACGGGCAGCCCTAAGGGCGCTATGGGGGTTCCAACCTTAAGAAAAGGTGTTTTTTGGGGTTTTTCGTGAATGGCGCTAAGACGGGGGAGTGTGCTCTCTGGTCTTCTCGGAGAAGTTTGTAGCTTATGTGGCTGTTAGTAAGACGCCAAAAGTCCCCAAAGATGAGGGCGCCCCTAACGAAGTTATGAGGGTCCAAAGATTCAATTAAGAAGTTTTTGGGGAATATCATCGCATAGATGTTTTGTTTTGGCATTTTCAGTTGAGGTTACAGAAGCAAAAAAATGGTATAAGCCTCCCTCCCGAATGCGTTTCCGTTTTGAAGGAATTCACGAAAAACCGAAAAATACAGTTATTGTACGGTTTAGACCCTCATAGCGCCCTTAGCATTGCACGCATCGATCTGAGATTCGGATATATAGTTGAGCGTTGTATAAGCTACAAATTTGCCATAAAACAGTTTTCCGTGGACGTTACAGTTATAGAGATATTCCCGAAAACTGCTTAATTGAATCTTTGGACCCTCATTACTTCGTTAGGGGGGCTCCCATCTTTAGGGACTTTTGGCGTCTTACTAACAGCCACAGAAGCTACAAATTTCTTCGAGAAGACAATAGGGTAGACTCCCCCGTCTTAGCGCCATTCACGAAAAACCCCGAAAAACACCTTTTTTAAGGTTTGAACCCCCAGAGCACCCTTAAGGCTGCACGTATTGATATGAAATTTGACCGCTTTATTCAAAACTACATAGACTACAAAAGCTTTTAGTACGAGTTACCGTTATAAAGATTTTTGTGAAACATTGTTAAAAATACCGTTAGACCTCCTAGCACAGTTAGGAGTACCCGTACGTATTCATTATTTCCATTGTTTATTGGAAAAGCACAAGAGCTTCAAATTTGCCATACACGACTTTTCTGTATATGCTACCGTTATCGAGTTATTCAGAAAAACCTGTTTTCGACGGTCTTTGACCCTCTGTAGCACCGCTAGCGGCACTCGTAGAGACAGGGACTTTTAGGGTTTTGTTTAGGACTTCGAAAGGAAGGCTCATGCAAAAATCCAGCTTTCCCTTAATTTTTCCGGAGTGAAATGCCAATTTTCCTGGGGAAATTAAATTATTACAAAATTGTTACTAATAAGGGTTATGGAATAGTTACGTTGCATATATGTTTAATGCATTGTTCGTAAAGACTACATAATCGTAAGTCATACAGATTCCACAACACTTGTGTACAATACACTTTTAAGGCATTGCTCGTAAAGAATATTAATGTCTTACACGAAAGTGATGAATTTTTCAAGCTTCTTTTCCGTACACAAAATTGGTATTTTCGGATTATTTTGTAGAAATAATTAGAATCTTAGAATCTGTGCAGTAATCAGTGAACACGCACGTTTTTGTTGCGGACTAATAAAAATGAATGCCTTTAAAAGAACAGTTAGCCAAAAAATGTGTCAAAGAAAAAAATCTTTATATTCGCGGCTTTGGGGGGCCTCGTTACGCCACTGATAAATTATAATCTAAACGCCAAAATGTCGTGTTTTTTTGGCCGTCATCGTTCGGTCGCCACTTTGTGAAATGTATAGAGACACGAGTTTTCAATACTCGGCATGGCTCGTCGCACGTTTTTTATTCTGAAGAGATGTGAAATGATTTTATCATTGAATAATATAAAAAATGCGACTAGGAAGTAGTAGGGCTGACAACCGAATCACACTACGAATTTAGTTGTCGTTGAAATGCTGTCGAATTGCACGCGGTAGTCGTCAACGCACCATGCCCACTAGGAGTTAGGACAAATCAAGAAGATGGAAGAAATGTCAAAAGTTATATTTCGTTCAAAAGCCAACACAATGAGGCCTCTTTTGTCAGTTTTGTAGATTTAAATGTTCACATAGTAGTGTTTGAAATTGAAATGAAGAATTAGTTTTAAAAATGTTGGTATGATAGCAACGTAAACATTCGAAACCGCGAGAAAGTATAATTTTATCTACATAGTTTCATAAACGGAAGTCAAATTTTTCATTTAATGATTAGGCGAGAAATCTACTTTATTTTAACAATGTATGTGTTGCTATTTTTGACATCCACAAAAAACACAATAGCACCATAACGGTAAATATTTTCCAATTTTATTGATGGGGTTTTTGCTCAAACACATGGTCATATTAATGCTTTCAGTATTGACCACTGAATGCGGGACACCCTGTATCCATGTAATGCTTAAGCATTTTCTTTTCTAGCGCTCACAGTTTTGGAGAGACAAATAGCTGGAAAACACCAAAATGGGAGCATTGACCGCCTCTTCTCACCTGGCTCATAACCCAGACTCGGGAGCTTTTAGAATATTGTTAGCAAATACACGGGGCACGATGCGCAGTCACTGATTCCTACTGGGAAACAGTCAGTCAGCAGGCGAACATCCACCAACAGGGTGTGTGTGATCATAGGCGAAGGGCGATGACGGACAGGCAACGACATGAAAGGGCGATCTAACACACTTCAATCCTAGCGCGTGAAGTAAGCGGACGTGTCTGTTCTGTATCAAGTGGACTATAAGTGAATATCTGGCGGACATTGTTTGGTGTAAAATCCAAAAGTGTATCGGGCGAAATATCTGGCGGACATTGTTTGGCGTATCTATCATTAAAGTGGCGTGTAATTGTACGGCGTATAATTGTGTTTATATAGAGGCGATAATAAACGGGCGATAGGCGCCCAATTATGGTGTTTTCTTTGTAAAGTAGAAAAAAAAGGTATCAAAAATATTTTTCAGTTCTAACAATATTTTTATCTCCTACTAATAAAACCCTAAAGTCAAAATCGTCGCCCCATAGCGATGTTCTCTACAGCCCCCTTTTGAGCGCTCATTAAATGGTTTATATAGATTTGACTGTTCTGGCTGGCTAATAAGTTTGCCGGCCACTGGCTTAGGTTGTATTCCACATCCCTGTCGTAGATCGTTTCAGCCTGTTATTGCTTGGCGATCTCGATATTATAAATAATTTAGTTATGTCTGGCATTTTTATTCATTCGGTTATTAAATTTTCTTTTGCAGACTTTTGCGATTCCTGGAAATGATAGAGGTAAATTTATGCACTATGCAACCAATATGTAATTTTACCCGAGTCTTTATTTGGAGGTTGAAATTGCTATTCCATTTCAGATTTCATGTACCCTGACCAAATTGCCGCGCCCGAATGCAAAACCAGAGAAAGCATCATGTATTGTACTGAAGTCGAAAATTATCCTGCCGCCGAAATTGACAGACTCGTCAGGGCTAATCTTGATAAATACAGTTTACTATTCGGTGAGGATCGCTTAGTAGAACCGAATATTGGCACTCGGTTTGACGTTCCGGGCGAAGATTCACTATGTACCAGTACAGAACGTGTTATTTTTCCAAAATTACTAAAAAGTCAGGACAAGAACCAGTATCTAATCGTAAATACCGAACGTTACAAGCAAGGAATACGAATTGAGGAGTGCCTGTAAGTAATTTGTTTTGAATTTTTGTTTTTGGAATTTATTATAAATTCGAAACTCAGTTCAAAGTCTGTCAACAAAAATTGCCATTTGATAAATGATACTTTGCCCAACCATTATGAATCGGTATGTCGACAGGAGTATAGTTATCGGCCGCTCCTGGCAGTACAAAGAGGAGCAAATCGAGATAATACACCAGAAACGGCTCAGTTTATGTTTCCATTAAGCTGTAAATGCAAGATCAGAAAAATATAGAAATATAAATGTACGTCCATTGAACAATTATGTGTATTTAATTTTATAATTGTTTTCTTTTACATTTGAGTTTTATGTTATTTCTAAATTTACAATGACGCAATATTCTTATAAAAATTAAACTTATAACGCTACTACTCTTTTATAAATTAATTTTATAAATATACATTGTGGATACATTACAAGCTTACAATTAAGATTCGTTTGGTTTTCTTTTTTTTCTGGATTAATTTGATTTATACTTGTTTCTTTGGTTTCCGCGTATTTGGTCTGGTTTACTATTGTTTTGATTGTTGTTTCTTGATGTTTAAATATCTATGTTGATGTAGATCTTGTTTCAACGTTTGCGATAATCTTTTTTAGTTTGTTTTGCTTTTGCTTTACAATTCGTCAGATAATGAGTCATTTTTTGGGAGCATATTCGATTATAAGTCGTGGGCTGATATCACCGCAAAACTGTCGTCTCGGCACACGAATACTGGCTCTAAAATAAGAAAATTAAAGGAAACGTTTTAGTTTGCATATTTAATTTAATGATTAGCATTAAAGTTTATTGAATGTATTGGCATTGGAATCTAAGTACATATCTGTAAATTTGTATACCGCATGCCTAAGATGGTATAGGGATATATTGTTTTTGTTACGCCGAAATTATGTAACAGCTCAAAGGAGCTACCGGAGGTATGGCTAAATGTATATAAAATGATCAGGGTCGGTGGTCCGTCCAGGGTCGGATTTACCTGCTATGGCGCCTCTGGACAGTTTTCCAATTGCCGCTCTCCGTGATGGACAGTTTTCTTCTGGCAGCTGACCCTATTGATGCTCTGGCTTGTGAGCGGGTTACGGAGGTGGAAGAAATTCCCCCTCCGCAAACTGCTGAGATCCAGGCGAGCATCGCTAGGCTCAGGTGTCGGAAATCGCTTGGACTCGATGGAATGACCGGCCAGATGTGTGAAAGCATCTGGAAGGCCGTTCCTGAGTACATCGAGAAGCCCCATGAGTCTTGCTTCCGAGCGCGTACATTTCCCAGGAGTTGGAAAACCGCGCGGATGGTCTAGCTGCTGAAAAAAACCCCCCGATAAGGTTCGAACCGACCCTTCATCCTATCGTGGCATCAGTCTCCTCCCAGTACTTGGTAAAGTGCTGGAAAGGATACTGGTGAGTAGGATGGAGGATCGGATTGGAGATCGGGTGTCTGACAGACAGTACGGTTTCCGCATGGGAAGATGTGTTGAGGACGCGTTTCTGTTTGTCCAGGCGGCAGTCAAGACCAGTGGTGCCGAACGGGTCCTTGGAATCTTCATAGATTTCAAGGGTGCGTTCGACAACCTGCTGTGGAGTGCCGTCCTACACAAACTCGAGGCAGCTGGCTGCCCGGAAATAGCTCTATGGAAGAGCTATTTTCGGGACAGAGAGGCTCTGGTTGTGGGGGTAAATGACATCGTCAGACATAGGGCGTGGCGAGGATGCCCGCAGGGCTTCATCATTGGCCCATTTGTGTGGAATTATGTGATGGATGACCTGCTGGCATCCTTACAACGCGTGTGCAAATGTTGTGCTTACGCCGACGACCTCCTCCTTCTGGTGGAGGGAAAATCGCCACGGGAGCTTGAGGAAAAGGGTTCCTAACTCTAGACATTGTTAATGAGTGGGGTATCCGGAGGGTGTTGAAGTCTCAACCCGAAAATCGGCGGCAATGATGCTGAAAAGCTCATTTTCGTCGAGCCGGCCCCCGATTGTTCGGATGGGTAGAGTTGCTCTCAAATATGTGACGCAAGTCAGGTATTTGGAAGTGACTTACGGTGAACGGTTGAGTCTTCAACCCGACGTGGGACTACCTTCCATATCAGGAGGGGTCAGAGACATATCTCTGAGCTCCTGGATGACTGCGTCCTATCTAGATGGCAATCTAGATGGGACCAGTCCATCTGCGGTAGAGTTACATTCGAGTACCTTAGGGATGTCCGTGCGGCAGCCGGAAACCTAGACTTGGATTTCAATCTAAGTCTAGGCTTCCTGATAACCGGACATGGCTCACTGAACCAGAAACTGCGCCAGTTTAACCTGGTGAGGGATGCCTCATGCCTGTGGCGCGGTTTCTGAGGACAGGGTTTATGTCCTGGTTATCTGCCCAAGGTACTCGGATGTACGTAACCTAGACCTCTTTGGGGTCCTCCTGAATAATGGAGTCGCAGATGTCACAAGATGTTTGACCAGTAAGGAACGTGTCATTTATCTGAATGTGTTTGCTTCTGAAGCGTTCAGACGACGGACGTTGCAGGTCACAGAGTTGGGTTGAGTGGTAGCCTAGCCATATTAATGTCCGGCGATAGGATTCGGAGTTTTCGTCTGGCTTAGGGTATAGGTTAGCTTACAACAGATAGGCTGCACGGGTGTCACACAAGCCCCGGGGACTCCACTGCCTTCAGTGGCCCCCGAGCGACAAAGAGGTTGGCCCCCCTAGTGGGGGCCCAACAGTTCGGGCGCGGCCATGGGCTGTGTTTTAGTACGTAGGCGTGTCCAAGTCGGGCGAATCGTGCTGGGAAGCAACCGCATGTAAAGGGCCTGCTTCATTCTTTCGAAGATTTCACAGCCCCGGTTCAACCGGCAAATAACTAGTGCTAATTGCATTTCCCGCGTAAAACATATTCAATGGGCCCATAAAAAATTGGGCAATTAAAATACCCTGCCCCGACTATACTAATGCCCTAATAATATCCTTAAAAAAGAAGAGTAAACTCTTACCTGGTTTATACTTATTTTTGGTTTCCGTCTTGTGCTTATGTATGTTGTGCATGTATTGGCGCGATGTAGGTGAGAAGTATCGTCGATTCCTGTAAAATATAGAAACGAACAAGGATAAGTCCAACCATGTGTGTGTATTCAACTCCATAAATTAGAATGCAAACGCTTTTCAAAATGAGGTGCAACTAAGCATTAAGCACCAGCGAGAGTGTGAATTTCAAAAGTAAAATCATACACAAATGAGATCAAAATCGTATAAAGCTCCTGCTCATGGCATAGAAAAATTTATGTTAATGTAAATGTGCGTATAACGGGTATAACCTCTCCAACACATCTTCACCTTCATCTTAAAACATCTATTATATCATCAGACGTTTCAGGACACTTTTCTTATTTCGCTTTCATGTTTTCTTCTTCTTTTCATTATGGCAAAATGTTTTGATTTGGTTTTCTGTTTTTTTTTTTTGTAATGCTGAAAAGTATCTCGTATCTTTCTTTATATCTTGTGCACTGTAAATATCATGTTTTCAGGAGAAGTAGTAGTGAGTGAACAACATAGAGAGAGAGGCAGAGAGGAGAGGGTTTGGTTGCTTTCAGTGTGTTTTTTCTGTATGTGTATAAAATTCAAAGTCGAGGGTGTAAGTAATTGGCAAAAAAAAAATTAAATCACAAAAAAACAAACTGAAGAAACAAAAATCCGCTTTTGGCAAGATAGTCATGCTCTCTGTGAAACGTGTAAGTAATAAGGTGAAGGTTTCTGTGTAAAATCGACTCTTCTACATGGATTTCAAATTTCGTTAGATGACTGCTTGCGAGGTATAAGTTTGCTTGACATATACGCAAGGATGTGTGTATTTATTTAAGCATGGGAATAGGATGTGTGTTTATGTTTTGTGTGTACACTTACTTTTATCTGCACTTAGTACCTACTTAAGTGGTTACTGAAATGGAGGGTTTTCAATTGACAATCTTAAGAATTAGGTTAGTAATGTGGGAGTGGATGCTTAAACGTACTTTAAGGTTATGTGAAGGTGCATGCAACTTATTCTATAAAAGTGAGATTTAATTGCGATTTAATTGCAATCAAGCTGAATGATAATATTTAATATATACAATTAAAATTAAATGTTCCAAGAATTAAAAATACGCTGGACATGATGAAGCAATATAATGGTTTTCAACGATTTAGAGCTGCTACCTATACTTGAATGGCTGAACTAATTGAATCTAAATTTGGTATCCCACTTTTTTTGTCTCAAGTAACCCTTAAAGCAAGTGGCGTAACGTTTCCCAAATTTCTTATGTTCAAAATTGAAGTGCCCCTTCCACGTACGACTTTTTAACCGCAGGAAATATTGACGGAAATTGCATTTACAGCTGTCCGCAAATGAGCAAGAGCAACGAAAATCTTCTGTTTAAGCAACATGTCACAACATTTTATAATTTAAGATAAAAATACAAATTTGAATAAATATACTGGAGAACATGTTAAGATCATCTATAGGTCCTATCTGACTGTTTATCATTAAGCTAAATAGAAGGTACTAAAAAAACACCACCTCGAGAAGTGCACCTGCATGCATGTTTCGTATAACTGTCATTGATCCTAGACTAGAAGTTTTTACCCTAGATCCTGAGGATCAAGTCAGCTAGCTTACAGCTCTGACGACTAATATAAGTCGTTGGCGTATCCATGGCGATTTTCATCGATTGAAATCAAATTTAGTAGAGTTCCTCCAAAAAAAAATGCGTCCTCTAGGAGTAATGACTGATCCATTATCAGGACAGATGGGTTTCCTTGATTTTATGACTCCTAGTAGATAAAAAAAAATGTTGTCTTAATGATCTTTCGACAAGTAGATCCAAAACATTGTGAACATTTTTTTTATGATGGAGCAGTCGCTTTTCATTCAGTATTCAAAAACCCAACGAACTGGATCAGAATTTTACGCATTTTAAGATAAGCACTATTGTTTGCAAGTCGAAATTTTATATCTGTTCAATATTTTCGTGACTAAAACCCAGAAAAGCTGATATTTAGACAAATCCCCACTCAATAAGCATCTGAGACATTTTCTTCATAATTTACTGATTGCTCTGATGATTGTTCTTTTGCAAAATTATGCCAATTGGAAAGATGCGGCTCTCTAGTATTCATAGTTAAATACTTCGGAGTTCAAGCTTCCCCGTGCAAAAAATTAGTAGTTTTCTATTTCCGCCGATTTTTTCCTTAAATTAAAGTTAATACTTATGCTGTAAGTTAAACGTATTGACACAAACATGCTTCAAATTGACGAATTTCCATGGCAAATTTAAAAATGATGTTGACGAATTTCCATTGCAAATTGACAATTTTCCATGTCCCAAGTTAAATTAACGAATTTCAAAATATTGTGAAAGAATTTTCGATACAAATTGACGAATTACCATCACAAATTAACGAATATCTTGACAAATTAAGACTAATTTGAAATGTAAATCCGTCCATTATATCTGCAAGTTCGTCAAAATGATCTAACAATTGGAAAACTTGACATGGAAATTCGTCAACATGATTTTAAAATTCGCCAAAATGTAATGGAAATTCGTCAACTGAATGTTGAGGTCCAACAATTTAAAATGGAAATTCGTCAATTTGATCTGGGAATTTATCAATTTGTAATTGAAATTCGTTAACAAAATTTTGATATTCGTCAATTGAACATGGGAGCTCGTAAAAACTTAATTTAGAAATTCGTCAATTTGTCCGCAGGATGCCGCAAGAGCGTTTTCTTTATAAAGACAACACAAACATTCCATGCACAAAGAAAGGGCCCCCGCTTAACACAGGGCCGGATTTACCCTCTGTAGCGCCCCTGTGTTGCCGCTCTCCGTCACTATGAAAGTAGATCAGTCGCATTCATATGAAGTGTACCACATGTTGGTGACGGGCGTTTTCGGTAGTACCTTAGAAAAAGCATAGTAACCCATGCCATGCGTTAGTCCAGAATGGCTATGTGATCACACAACCCATTGTGTTTGACTCCAAATTTATTACACTACACTCTACGAAATAATTCAAACGTCAAAATATTGTCGATGCAATTATTAACCCTTTCGACGAATAGTGAAAAAGTGTGATTTCAGGCACGGGACTAGCAAGTTCCCGAAGGTGCTTACTCAACAACAATTTCGACATGTAGGGCTGAAAATCGGTTTTGGCGTGACGGAATTCGTTTCCGTTTTACAAGATTAGGTAGGAATCGAGTCCTCTTAGCGCCCCCCCCCCATATCGCCTGAAGAGACACAAGAACCTGAAGAGCCACAAGAGCCTGAAGAGCCACAAGAGCGACGCTAGCCCAGCTTAGGTCGGATTTTTGTTTTTGCCTCAATTCCTACCTATCTCTAATAGACCCGGACATTTAAAACATTTTTTCGGGCTGCGGTGGTGCGCCTCGCGATGTGGACCACCTGTTCCAATGCCCCGCTGCACCCACTATCCACACTTCGAGGGCGTTATGGCTTATGGGACAACCCTATTGCAGCTGCTATGTTCTTGTCGCTTGAGACTATAGGTATGAATAGACCCCGCGAGTGACAGTAACTACCAATACATTTTCATTGAGAAAATCGCAGCGGACAAAACTTTCACTCGCGAGGGTTATCCATCCCTTATAGGCGAGAACGACGATGAAACGCGAGCCGCGACTACGACCAAGACCAAAAACATTTCAAAAATTTCACTGAAAGCCCAGAATTGTCAATTTAGCAACTCGGATATTTAGACTAGTATAGTTTCATTGATCTTTCATTGATTGGATATTACACTGTTACCCCAGGAAAAATGGCATTTCACTTCGGAAAAATTAGGGGAAAGCTGGATTTTTGCATGAGCCTTCCTTTTGAAGTCCTAAGCAAGACCCTGAAAGTCCCTGTCCCTACGAGTGCCGCTAGCGGTGCAACAGAGGGTCAAAGACCCTCGAAAACAGGTTTTTCTGAATATTTAGATATCGGTAGCATATACAAAAAAGTGGTGTATGGCAAATTTGAAGCTATTGTGATTTCTCAATAAACTATGCAAAGAACAAATACTTTCGGGCACTCCTAACGGCGCCAGGAGGCCTAACGGTATTTTTAACAAAGTTTCACTAAAATCTCTATAACGGTAACTCGTACTAAAAACTTTTGTATGGAAAATTTGTAGCCTATGGTTTATTAAAACGTGATATTGTCCATATGGTTGCCTCAGGTGCATACAAACGATGGAGCATTTTATTTGGAACCATAGGAAAAACAAATTTTTACAGACTGCCTCCGGTATACGTTACCGTTAAGGAAATTTTTACGTAAATGAGCAAAAATACCGAAATTGTAAGGTTTGGAACCTCATAGCGCCCTTAATACTGCACGTACCGATCTGAAATTTGAACATTTAATTAAGCGTTGTAAAAACTTCAAATTCGCCATATAACGGTTTTCGGTGCACATTACCGTTATAGAGATATTCACTAAAAACTGCTTATTTGGTTGTTTGGACCCTCATAACTTCCCTAGGGGGGCTCCCATCGTTGGGGACTTTTGAGGGCGCACTAACACGAGCTACAAATTTGTCTCAGATGGGTTTCCTCTAGAAATTCCCGTTATCAAAATTTTTTCGAGAAACGGTTTTTTGTTTAGTTTTGGCCCCTAATAGCTTCCTTGGAGGTGTTCGCATAGATGAATTGTTTTGGCAGTTGAATTGGAGTTACAGAATCAACAAATTGTTACAGGCTTCCCTCCCGAATGCGTTCCCGTTATGAAGAAATTCACGAAAATAACGAAAAATATCGTTATTGTACAGTTCGGACCCTCATACCGCCCTTAGCATAGCACGCATCAATCTGAAACTCAGATATTTATTTAAGCGATGTATAACCTACAAATTTGCCATATGCGAGTTTACGGTGCACGTTACCGTTATAGATATATTACCCAAAAACTGCTTAATTGAATGTTTGGACCCTCATAACTTCGTTAGGGGGGGCTCTTATCTTTGGGGACTTTTGGCGTCTTACTAACAGCTACGGAAGCTAGAACGCCTTAGAGCACACTCCCCCGTCTTGTCGCCATTCACGAAAAACCAATAAAAACAGGTTTTTTAAGGTTTAGACCCCCATAGCGCACTTAAGGCTGCACGTATCGATTTGAAATTTGGCTACTTTTTCTGAACCCCATAGGCTACAAATTCTCCATACAAAAGTTTTTAGTATGAGTTACCGTTATAGAGATTTTAGTGAAACTTTGTTAAAAATACCGTTAGGCCTCCTGGCGCCGTTAGGAGTGCCCGAAAGTATTTGTTCTTTGCATTGTTTATTGAGAAATCACAAGAGCTTGTGCCATACACCACTTTTTTGTATATGCCACCGTTATCTAAATATTCAGAAAAACCTGTTTTCGAGGGTCTTTGACCCTCTGTAGCAGCCACTCGTAGGGACAGGGACTTTTAGGGTCTTGCTTAGGACTTCGAAAGGAAGGCTCATGCAAAAATCCAGCTTTCCCCTAATTTTTCCGAAGTTTGGCCAAATTTTTGATCAAATTTCCTGGCGTATGTAGAATTTAGACCAAAAAAGTTTAACCAGATGTTGGGACACTTTTTAATTGGCCTAAACGTATTCCATAGTCTAAAATTTCGATGGTATGGGCCCAAAAACTAACTGGTAGTTGTTGAGGGTGTAGAGGGACACGACAAAATTTCGTAAAAGTGCAGATATCTTAAGTAATCCCTACAGCATGCAAGTGGATACAATCTGTTTCATTGCGATGCTTAAAATTTGTGTTTCAAGAACATCATCGCGGACATCTTTGTGGCTCGAAAAACACTTAGGGGCTGTTTTTAAGTAAACGAGGGGCGCAGCAATTTTTTTGGTTTTGCCATTGAACTACGGCAAATTCGCAACATTTAATGCACTTTAACGATCATCGAAATTTGAATGTATGATAATGCTAACCTGACAGAAATGGTTTCGATACCAATTTCCCTCTATTCCATACTACTGCATGGCAGCTTAAAGATCACATTTCTATACAGTTGAGAGATCTGGAAAATGCTAAAAGTATACTTATCCTAGCATTTGGAGCGTTAAGTCTGCTTCCAAAGCTGTTTTAAGTTTTTCTTCTTATTTATTACACAAAAAACTCCTTCCGTATGCGCTTAACTTTCAGCAACTGAATTCTAAACATATTCATTCTCGTAGTTCAGACATAAATTCCCTATACTTTCTGAAGCGCTTACCAAAAGCATATTCCTGTCAGCATTTACAATCCTTACCCTAGACACGTTCTGCCACTATACATAACGGTTATGTTTCCCATATAAGAATGAGTTAGTAAACAATTGCACGTAAGCACTCAGACTCAGGATCGGCAAGTATGAAGAGGATAGATATTTCTTTGCAACGAGTTTTTCTTAAAATAAGCTTTTGAAATAATAGCCCCGAAGAAAAAAAGGATGTAGGTACAACGTATATGTCTCGGCAGGATATAACAATACAGACAGCTAGAGAATTAATGCATTCTATTGCACCTGAAGTGAATTGCATTGTGTGCATGATAACGTGGAAATTATGGATATGGAATATTTTTATTGAGTTCCGTCACGGAATCCGGAAGTCAATGAGTGGAATTACAGTGGATGGGGATGAAGTGAGTTTATGGTATAAACGTGAATTAAGTCGAAATCAAAGTACAAAAACAAATTTTATTGTATAACTTTCCGAATTTCGAAGCCTCTGTTACCGCCTGTAGGGACTCTTTATAACGATTAACTCTCTCTCTCTCTCTCTCATTAGGCGCGTGGGCTAGGATTGTAGCCATCGATTTTTTAAATGTCAATCATTTTGCGAGGCAAATATGAAACTAATATTTTCTTGCTTCAAAGTGTGCTGAACTTCCATTGTAGTCCGCGCGCAAAATCATGTAACTCTTTTGGTATTCATCGATGTCCATATTCCATATTATTATAAAACATTCAAGAAAAAAACAACCGTAAAATGACTGACAGAAAAAAAAGGTTTTAAAATAAATGTAGAAAAAAATTATTACTAACGAAAAACCTGGAGCACGTTCCGTCAATACGATCTGAGTAAAAATCATAACTCACATTCACTTTTCGTCGTTTAAAAGCTATTTCTACTCGCACTCTCGAGCTGAGCCACCGATAGCTGTGGAAAATGACCGTTGAGAAAGTTCAAATATGTGAGGTTATGTCGAATCGGTTGCCGCTGTTATTATCAAATGTTACAATTATTTATTTCTTTTTAGGCCATGTTCCCGTGAGAGCTCATTCACAATTGCTCACAACTCTGACGGGTCAGCGATGATTAAAGCTACGACTACAAGTAGTAAATTCTGGAACGCACTCCTGGAGTCGGCATTAACAATTTCTTACGGCGCGGCGTGCTCTGAAATATGCTTAGACCAATTGAAAAGTAACCCAACATCTGGGTAAAGTTTTTTAGTCTAAATTCGATAAATTATACCATTCTTCTTCTTCTCAGTACCGTATAGCTCCATGTGGGACCATGGTGCGTTAACTCAGCCGTTTATAGGCAATATTTCCTATCCGCCCATGTACGGAAATTTTGAACCACAACGAGATTCGATCTCCGAACCTCTAGATTACTATCATCGCTCAACCAAGTGAGCCACAGAGCGGGTCAAATTATACCATTCACTGGTCTAAATATGCGAACCGTCAAAATTGACAGTTGCAGCTATCTGTATGGTATCCAGACGGGCTGCCAATTGCCAAAATGATTTGAAAATTCATAGTTTTGACGTGGAAATTTGCGGGTTTTGTAATATGAATTTGTCAGCATGATTTTAAAATTTCTCAATTTTAAATGAGAATTCGTCAATTTTAACATGGAATTTTGTCAACGTGATTTAGAAATTTGTTAACATGATTCAATTCATCAATTTGATGTCGAATTGGATATGGAAATGTCGTCAATTGGATATGGAAATTCGTAATCATGTTCTCGAAATTCGTCCATTTTTTTCTGGAATTTCGGTGAATTTGATCTGTAATTTCGTCAATTGGAAATGGAAATTCGTCAACATGATTTGGAAATTCGCAAAATCGACATAAAATTTCGTCAACGTTATTTGGAAATTTGCAATTTGTGTTTGTCAACTGGATTCGGAAATTCATCATTTTGTAATGGAAATTCGTCAGCAAGATTTGAAAAATCGAAAAAATGATTTTGAAATTAATGAATTTGACATGGAATTTCGTTAATATAGAAATGAAAATTAAATCACATATGGTTTAATTCTGACCGGGTGAAATTTACAGATTTTGGCTTTTTCATGGTGTGACGCTAGCACAACCAAAGACTGTCCTTGATTTTGGGGAAGGGGAAGGAGCACAAAATTTAATGAAAAAGTGGAGAGCACATAATTATGCAATTGTGATTTGGATATTAATCAATTTGTAATGGAAATTCGTCATCATTCATCATGAAAAATTCCCAAATTTGTGTCACCCTAATGAAATCGATTCGTCCGTCCGTCTGTTCACTGAATAACTCGCGAACGGCTCAACCGATTGTCATGAAATTTGGTAGGAATGTGTAGAATGGTTAGACTTTGGCACAAATACCTTAGAACCTGGTAGGAAGAAGATAACAGGGTGTCCCGAACGTTTGAAAAAAAGTCGACTTTTTTAGTTTTCATCGGAGATTGACGTTTCGAGTAACGGTAAAAAAGCCATTGACGTTTAAAGTTAAACTTTCGACCTCCGTTTTTCTAAACCGTTATAAGGGATCGATATGAAACTTTGCACAAAGATTGGTCAGTATGGCCTTGTATACGCTAAATATTAAGACTGTTGACTTTTGCTAAGGAAAAGAAAATAACAGTAAATTTGTAAAATTTAAATTTGTTCGTGTGTAGCCCCTCTTAGGTTTCCAAATATGAAAATTCTGCTAAGGGTTTTTGGAAAATTACATATAGAATATGTCTACGAATTTTCATTCGAATAACTGTATCCACCCCGGAAATATAGTAAGGTCATAAGTCATAATTATTAATGAATTTTTATGTAGTTTCTGAAACTGAAATTAAATCTTGGATTAAGTCATCAGGAGCGCTGCAAATTACGATCTTGCGTGACAAGTCACGATTTTCGATGACTTTCACAAAAAGAGCGATAATAAGGTAACGGTAAAAAAATTCCAATTGTATTGGGAATTTTCTTGCTAAATATTGTCAGACGGGGATTTCTCCATCCGGTGAATGCACTCACCTTCAGAAACCCAACCCCGAGGTTGCATCACCAGCTCGATGACTCGGGTAACAACCTACAGCCACCTCGAGGCCAACGCCTTGATGGGCAAGGACCATGGTCCCCTGGGCACACCCATCCCCGAGGTAAACTATTCGCTAAAGACTTCTCTACAGCAGGTGTGATCCTCCTTCGGCCCCCTATTGGTTAAGCCTCACGTAAGAAATCAGATGTGCACATCCCAGGCCAGGGACGTGGAGAGAAAATCCGGGCCCGGGGGGACAATGATTCCCGGACCACCTCTTTCATACGATAAAAATTATGAATCGAAGAAAATTGTTATTTGACATATCGGTCCTTAAACAAGTTGTATAACCTCATAATCCGGCGTCCTCACTGAATCGGCTCAGTCTCAGTAATTCGGGGGCTTTCTAATCGGGAACCTCAATAGTCCGGCATCAGTACGATCGATATTTAAAGGGTGTTTTAATGCGGTCTTCTGCGCATTAAAGTGCATTTTGAGATTTAAGTTCTGAGCAAAAATTTTGGGTTTTCAGAAAAATACTAATTGTAGAAAAATGAAAATAATAAAAAACTGATACCGGACAAGCAAAAAAAAAAGACAGAAACTAAATTCAATCGTGAAGCGTTTTTACATACTAAACTCACAAAGAAACGGGTTTGACTGGATAGTTCAACACTTGTGTGTGTGCATTTTTTCAAGTATATTTTGAAGAAGACTCGAGAGTTGATTAGCCAATTTTAAGGAACTACAGAAGCCAAATCATTCTAGTTCGTTCCTTTTACGTGCATTTTTGGGTATCGAAACTTCACAAAAAAGCGACTGCTTTAAAGGGTCAGCTTTCTAGTATGAAATTTCGTTACTAAAATCTGCCTGAGATAAAAAAAATATTATTTAATGGTCGTGTCCTTTACACAAGATACGCATAAAACGATACTGGTAGCCTGGTACTCTTCTAGCATTTAGTTCTCTCAAGAGAAAAATTTAAAAAAATTATTGATTCCCTTGTTCCAACGAAATTATTTGGAAAACTTCTATTCTATTGGTGAAGTAGGATGCCAACCTATATTCGAAATTTGATTTCAAGCATTGAACTTTTTTACCGTCAATTCGGTACGCTTATTGTTTTTTCTTTGGATGAAGATTTTTCAAAGGAAACAGCTGTGGTTTAATATGAACCTCAACCCTTACAAAGTTTTTAGGAAAACAAGGCGCATACAGTACACAGTTCTAACAAATGCCTGGGGAGCTCAAATCTATAATTTATTAGCACACCCCAAGTAACAATTTCATCCATATAATACTTCGTAAAATATTCTCTTCTAACATTAATAGGGGCACTTTACAGGGTATTACCACTGAATAATAGTCCAATAATGGCATTTGGCGCCGTTTTTTTAATCCAATAGAACCTAAAATATGCCTCAAAAAAGGCGTACGTCATTTGCTTTATATCATCATTTTCTGTCATTGAACGAATTTGCAAAAAAAAAATACAAAAACAAAATTTCCGCAGCTAGCATCGAACCCGTGTCTGTTGATTGCCCGTCCGACACGCTACCACTCAGCCAACCTCACATACATATAGTCAGCATTGCTCGTAAACACTACAAATGGTTACTTGATTCTATAAAAATGCTTGACAATTCTTTATCGAATCTTCTGCAATGCACCCTATATCAATCAGATGACGTTGATTAAATCCACACATTTCTCAATAAAATGCAGTCAGTTGCTGCGCAGAGATCACCTTAATTGATTTGATTAATTAAAGAGTGAGTGAGTGTGGGTTTAATGCAAGATTTCAAGGATTTGTATTGAAGAAATTATGTATTTCAGAGCACTTCATAAGTGTCAATTCATTAAAAAATCACAAAGTCCTTTTCTTCTTCCTTGCCTCGTTCTTTATACCGCTCCATGGTTCCGCGTTGCTCGACCTGCGGTGTAGGCACATCGCCCGTTTTGGCGATAATTTCTCAGCATATTTCTACAGGCAGCTCTATCTTGGATCGTGTCATCGCCGAGACCAATGCGATGTTGTTGCTGCTGCTGTTGCTGTTGCTTTTTCCTTTGACACATCCAGGTGTTCTTTGGTCTGCCTCTGGCCTTGGGTCCATCAAGTGGAACTTCCATTGATATCGCTTTCTTTGCGGGGTTCTCAGGCGGACGCCCTTGAACATGGCAATACCAATCCATTCGTCGGTCTTCGAGCTTTTCGGTGATTGGTTGGTCTATGGACAAGCTGCCTCGGATGTAGCTACTCTTGATGTGGTCCCTTTTGGTTACACCAACTGACATGCGTAACATCTTCATTTCAGTCGCTGTCATTTCTTTCGCGTAACCTTCATACATGGTCCAGCATTCTGATCCATACATGAGTGCGGGACGTACAACCGTTTTGTACAACTTGCCCTTTAGCTTCAGTGGCATTTTCTTATCGCAGAAAACTCCAGAGTTTTCTCGCCACCTCATCCACCCAACCTTTGTGCGATGTTTGATGTCATCATCGCATGTAGCTCCGCTGTTCACCATCGAGCCAAGGTACTTGAACTTGGTACAAGACTTAAGCTGCTCTCCTTTGACGTACATTTCTGGTATCGGTGCATTTGGGTCTGAGAATTGGCAGCATAAGAACTCAGTCTTTGTTATACTTACCCTCAGTCCATGCTCCTCCAGAATGTCACACCATTTTGTAAGCGCAGCTTGCAAGGCAACGATGTTTGGGCTACTGAGGACTATATCATCAGCAAAAAGAAGAGATATTTCTAGGCCGTCGGAGACACGTGTTATTAAGTAGCACATGATGATGTTGAAGAGCAGCGGACTCAATACACTGCCCTGGTGTACTCCGACATTCACCGGAAATTCTTCTGATTCACCGGCTGTGCATCTAACCTTAGTCGTAGCTCCATCATACATGTCTCGTATCATCCTGACGTATGCCTCGGGGACATTAAGTGCTCTCAAGGCCAACCATATCAGATCACGAGGTACTCTATCGAATGCCTTCTCCAAATCTATGAACACAAAATACAAGTCCTTTCGTGCTGCTCTATACTTTTCCATCGCAATACAAATGCACTGAATCGCATCGACTGTAGATCGACCTTCAACAAATCACAAAGTCCATCCTTCTATAAAACTACGGTGAACAATTTATTGGATGACCATACGAATGTCACACTATAAAAATGAAACCGACACTATAAAAATGAAACCGATAGAAGAATCTATGCATGTGTGTGAGTAAACTTAGAGAGACTTTTGCATGTGTGTGCTGTATCATCCAATAAACACAAGAGTGGAGTATTTAAAGGAGTATCTTTTTAGGTTAATGTTTGGAGACAGTTTTATCGAAGTCTTATACCACCATCTTTAAATTTATTCCATAATGATGATATAGGCTTTCCGGAAAATGCTTTAAGGTTGTTTCATGGGATCAAAATATTTCTTTAAGCTAAGTCACACGATAAATTCATTTCGTGGTACTATATGATTGCTACAATGTGAAGTGCTTCTTTAAAGCAAACGAATTGTTGCTTGGGACCCGCAGTGGCCCAGAATGTAGTCGTTACTATATAAAATTGGCTTTCGAAATGCACACCGCAACGAATTTACAAAATGTCTATTTCCTATTTTACTTATTTTGTAAGCAATTCGCGGTTTTCTCTACAGAAAAACCTTTATTTTTTGCTACCGATTTGGCGAGTACTGAAGATAGATTGAAATTAAGATTCAATAATTTAAGTGATCAACAACTGCGGGTGTTCGTACCTTGAAAAAAAAATTAATTAGCAGCAGCAGTACGTACACAAAACAATAGTCGTCCTGAAAAGTCCTAGAACAAAATGTCGCTTTACAGGGCTCCTAATTTTTACTTCGAATACTAATTTTTTTAAAACGGTACACTACTCAATGAAGAAGTTGAAATTTCTTAATTGGTTATGTATAAAATCATGCATGCACTTTCGAAAGGCGAGGGCAGATTGAATTTAGAAATTTAGTAACGAAACGATCATGTTCATTTGTTGATTGAATGTGATGATTCGGGCCCCTAGTCCTAAAAATTAAATAATAAACTAGGGGCCCCAAGCCTAGTGCAGAGTTTACATGTTATGTATTTTTGTTAAAACGGTAGAAAGAGTACTTATAAGGTCTCTTAGTTCAGGACCTCAAAATAGCAATTCGTATGTAAAAAACACTGAAACACAACTTTTGTTTCAAAAGCCGGGCCCCCTATGAAATCGCGGGCCCGAAAGGAATCACCCCGTTCCCCCCACCCTCTCTACAGGCCTGTCCCAGGCTCGTTGGACCTGTGACTACTCGTCTGCTTAAAGCAGACTCGTAGCGCTGCTTTTCACATCTGGGTGGCCCCTTCAGTATATTAGTCAGCAATGCGATTTGGGCCGTGTGGTCATCAATCCGCAAACTAGTTAGATATAGGCGCGTAGGCATCTTCCACCAAGGCCGTTCTCCCTAACTAGCCCCTTCGAGGCTCGGGTTATGCGAAGCGGCCAGCTTCGAAGCTCACACGATACCAGGAGCCTCCCTGCGCTGCTAGGTACGTGGTGTCGCAGCACTACACAGCCTTTTTGACTGATGTCAGAAGGACCCAGAACCCCCCTGGGGGGGGGGTCTTTAAAGGGTACATCGGGCAAAAAAATACAGAGTAGGCAAAATGCGGGGTACATTAGGCGGAGATCTAATATGACCTTATGTACCCCCCAAAAAAAGCGCTGAATCTATTTTTTTTTACTTTTTTTTTTTATTTGACGGGAATTACATATGAGGAATCGAAACTTTAGCATCAATTAATGGTTATGTGCGATTATGTCTTTCAAAAACACCAGGACATGGAAGTGGGTGTTGTGCTGATCAGGGATTCTAGAGTCTATATAGTTTCAGTCATCTAAAAAATAAATACAAATTGGATAATTACACTACAGTACGTGCTCGTATGCGAATCGGGTAAATATGAGTGCGAAACAAATCAGCAAATAATAATGATAACCCAAAAAGGATTAAGAAAAAAATCTGAAACATTTACATATATACAGTGCATTGTGATAGTGCAATAGATAGTTTGGCACCTAATCAGAATTCTAGGTTTCCGCATAAGAGCTCCGTCAGCAAAATTGTTCATCATCTCACCAGTGAGTGCAATTCCGGCGCCCATACTTCCACCCCGACTCCTGGCACATCGTCGTATACACCAGCAACGTCGTACGCCCGGTATCCTGTACAACACCTGTACAAATCCGCCACGAAATCGGGCATTCATATAACAGTAGATAATCGGGTTGTAGCAGCTGTGCGACATGGCCAGCCAGTGAAAGGCAAACCATAAAAACGGCAAGGCTTCCCACTCGGTCAGATTATCGCCATTCAAAAGGAGCTGAAACGAAAAAGAGTCCAAACAAAAAGTTTGTGTTTACTACGCTAAATTAAATTTAAAATGCAATAGATTAATTAAAAGGAGTGGAAACTCGACGTTGAATTATTTTTGGGGTTTTTTTTCCGGATATGTATTTAAAATCGCTTAGAGAGATTAAGGATAAGTCTCAGTGATAAATTGAGGATAATTAACAGATGGACGCGTGCGGATAAGAGGTGAAAAGAACAAGCAATGGGATAACGCTTTCCCCACTTATCTTTTTAATTTGAAAAGGATTCTGGATTGGAAAAAAAGACCCTTTTTGATAAATAGCTATTCACATTCATTTGCCCACATTCAGTTTCCACCTACTTGGTTTAAGAGAATAAAGCGTGTCAGATTAAGATTGTGATATGTAGTTCCGAAATGAACAGTATCCGCACGCTTGTCAGTCGAAGGATATTGATCTACACCTAACAATGAAGAAATTATTTTATGGTCCGTGAAATCAGGTCGTTTGGGTCAGTCTTTGACCGGATACATTTTTGTAGCTGTTGTTCTGAATCAATCATCATTTCAGGAATTTTTGTTAAACGCTTTTCCGGTAAATTTGACATTGATATATCCAAGTGGCATCGCAGGCGAGGAGATTACACGCTAGCGATGATTGTCATTATTGAAGCACATAAGGAGACTGATAATTAATTGAACTAATGTCCTAGAGAGTATTTTGTAACACCATGCTATGAGTCAAATTTGTCCGAAATTTACGAATTATTATTCCTTACATACCGATTTGAACGATTTTGATGCCGTATGATAAGCTGGCCAGATGTACAGCATTTAGTTGTACAGTACAGCATTTCGACCTGTCGTACAGCACTGAGAAATGTACAGCACTTCGAATGTCACACAATGAAACCTCGTTCACTACAAAATAAGCTCCTTGATGAGGCCCGTGATCAGACTTGCAGGCTTTCAAGATGTAAAGTTTAACCCCTGTACCCCTTACGATCGATACTTAGCGAGATTGTCGCACTTTTCTGTTTGTCAACTGTTCATTTCCGATACCTCGGGAACCTTTGCCGATCTCTAAGGAAATTTTGCACACACTTGTAGAGCTACTTGGCCTCATATTTTCTCCAAATTTCATGGTTCACCTATTCGGAAGTTACAGCTGCCCAAATTGCACTTGTGTGTTTTCTAATCGAAAATTGTCCGTAGCTTGGCAATTCTTGAGCGGAATTTTGAAATTTGGCAAGCATGTTCGGCATCGTACTGCCCACATGTGGTGAACATTTCAAGGCTCTAGCTGTCAAGGTTCAGAAGTTACAGCCGCCGAAAGTTGCGATTTTAATTGATTTTCCCTATTACAAAACGATGAAAAGCAGCCACTGTACTCCACCATCCGATTTCTTTATAACCTTTATAGGAAAATGTTTGAGTTTTCGATAAAGTTTTTTTTCCCACAACATTGCTTTAGAATTAATTTAAAACCGTATTCAGAGCCCAGCAGACCGGGATGGCATCGTCAATGCAACGACGGAGAAATGCATACTCTCCTCCAGAAATAATGCAACCAGATTTAGGTAAGATTTCAACCTCTGGCTCCTCCCTGGATTTACTTTAATCCTGTGGCTCGCCCTTTGCTCCACTCAAGTCTCGCACTGTCTGTCGCGCATTAGAGAATCCGCCAACATTTTTGACGCAGTGCTGTTGCGAAATAGGTGCGAGCGCATCGAGCGATGATCCTATGGAAGGCAATTCGTAAGATTTAAACCATCCATTCTATTCGTCCATACGCTTATCCAGATTCTGTGGCCCGCCCTTCGCTCAGACCCGGCTCTGTCTATTGCGCTTTTCATAATTCGCCAACGTTCATGCAACCAGCGCTGATGGGAAGTGAATAAAGCGAGGTGCGATCGCAGCCAGCGGTGAGTCGATGGAAGGCACTTCGTAAGATTTAGGCCTCTGGTTCATGCTTAGGTTTATTTAAATCTTGTCTGTCACGCTTTTCAGAATTCGCCCACATTTATGCAACGTAGTGCTGCTGGGAAATAGAATAAGACGAGTGCCGATGGAAGGCAATTCACAAAACGTAGACCTCTGGCTCGTCCATAGGTTCACTTAGATCCTGTGACTCGCGCTTCTCTACGCTCGTATCACGCTTTTCATAATTTGCCAACATGCTTGTGTCACGTATCGAGAGTGGAGAGTAGACTCTGACCTCAAGTCAGTCAACGTCCAGACCTCGTCACGCGTAGACGTATTGTATCCGAAAGATTAAAGATTAATAAAACGGTTTTCATTTGAACGCGCCATCCATTTCATTGTAGCTTTGATTTCCCAATCCTGACAAATCAGAAGTGGGATCGCTATTCGTGTTGTACGTGCGAAAAATGAAAACGGTGGAAATTTCGTCGCTGACGACGAGGGAGATGCGCCGCGTGTGCCGACTTATGCAGTTGCCCGTG
This sequence comes from Microchrysa polita, assembly GCA_949715475.1. Lineage (NCBI taxonomy): Eukaryota > Metazoa > Arthropoda > Insecta > Diptera > Stratiomyidae > Microchrysa > Microchrysa polita. Next base: position 7,418,300 of record OX454417.1, read on the forward strand.
GGAGGCTCAAAGGCGCAAATAGTCCATCGGCTACAAAATGCGTGTAAAGGCAAAACAGTTGAAGTGGCTAGTGAGCCGGATGATGGCGACGACGAGGCTGGTAGGACGGATGAAAGCGAGTCGGAAAATGGCGGAGGTGAGATCACTAGACTCACAAACGAGGTTGGCGAGTTTCGAAAGTTGGTGCAATCGTTGGCATCGACGGTGGCCGCCATTGCCGTGTCCCAAGATAACCGTATGAATGACACTAACACAGATGCCGGACGCGCTTACTCAGCAAATGTGTACGACCCAGGAGTAACGGAGAACTCTATTGACTTCAATAACATGTCCAACGATAATCGGACTAACGAACCTCACACAAGTCCCGGACACGTTTACTCGGCAAATGTGTGCGAACGGAAAGCAACGGAGATCCCCATGACCGCCAAATCGCTGCCGAACGGCACTCATACAAATGCCGAACACGAATGCGAACGAGGAGTAACGAAGCACTCCATGGCCGCCAGTACGGTGTCTCACAACAACCAACCGAAACACACACATAATAATGTCGGACGCACTTACTCGGCAGAGTTTTGTGTTCAGGGAGCAACGACAAGTTCGAACAATGAATATGTCGTCAACGAAATGTGCGAACGGAAACCGATGACAGCTGATAGCATAGCGGGACGAGTGACGGGGAGAGCAGGTGAGGCCATGGTCAGCAGTGGCCCCATCCACTCTGTGCCAGAAATCATTGACGTTTTACCAACATTCGACCCCCTAAACGAAACGTCATTGTCACCTGACCAGTTTGTTTTCCGAGTGCAAAATCTATGGCGAGTATATCGCTGGAATGAGAGATCGCTAATGTGTGCACTACCAGCTAAGCTATGCGGGTACGCAAAAATATGGGCGGACAGCCTGGATCTGGTGAGCGGACGATTTGACGAATTCGTTGAGCGGTTCGCCAGAGAATTCCCGCAAGAAGAAACGTCAGCCGAAGTTCACACAGGAATGTTGAAGGTGATTAGGCGACAGAGCGAGACGACGGAGGAGTTTGTATACCGAGTGATTGCAGCGGGACGGAAAGGAAAGGGAGGCTCAGCGACGCGAACCTTATATTTTATTTCCGCCAAGGAGTCAACCACCCTGACATTCAAACGGCGTTGGCCGCAACCCACTTCAAAGATATCCCGGAACTTTTAGCGGCAGTCCGGCGATTCAACACTAACACGAACAGTCATCCAGTTCCCGCAAAATGTGCAACCGCTACTCCAGTCCCCCAGGGTACCTATCGACAATCATCTCACCCGGACAAAAAAGTAATTGTCTGCTACAATTGCAACCGACCGGGGCATCTGTCAATCAACTGCCCCACCCCGTCGAAGCGAACCAGATGTAGCAAATGTGGCCAAACATCTCATGCTACAAATAATTGTCCAGCTGGAAACGTTAAACTATTGTCAGCCGATTTCCGAGAATCATCAAGATACGAAGACGACCTAGACGTTTTTACCCAGCAGAGCTCGAGGGCAAGCTCAAGTAGGATGGCCGAGCTGTCACGTATCGAGAGAGGAGAGTAGACTCCGACCTCAAGTCAGTCAACGTCCAGAGCTCGTCACGTCCGAAAGATTAAAGATTAATAAAACAGTTTTAATTTGTACGCGCCATGCATTTCATTGTAGCTTTGATTTCCCAATCCTGACACTTGCGACCAGCGCTAATGGGAACCGAATAAGGCGAGGTGCGAGCGAAGCGAGCGGTGAATTGATAGAAGGCAATTCGTAAGTTTTAGACTTCTGGTTCGTCCACACGATTACTCAGATCTCGTTGCTCGCTCTTCGCTTCGTTCAGACCTTGTCCTGTCTGTCGCGCTTTTTATAACTTGCTAGCATTTTTACGACGCAGTGCTGTTGCAAAGAGTGGTAGGGCGAGATGCGTGCGTATCGGGCGGTGAGCCAATGGATGGCAAAAGGTGGAATTTAGACCTATGACTCGTCCTAATGATTACTTAGATCCTGTAACTCGCCCTTCACTTGGCTTAGACCTTACTCTGTCGGTCGCGTATACACAATTCGCAGATCTCGCACCTGGAGGTATGGCTGAGGATCTGCCAGAAACCCGAATTCCCTTAGTATGTGTACGACATTTGGCCTTCGGGAATTTGGTCACCTTACCGTATGATATATGTTTGAACTGATTTTCTATTCATTTTATCATTTTTCTTGTACCTACGTCTGAATTATGCAAGTCTCGATGTTATCCCTAACTAAATTTAGACAGAATCATTTCTTGCGAACATAATATTGAGATATGAATAATTCCTTTCCTTGTCTATACTATACTTCGCGCGAAATGTCTAAACGTTCAACTTAATGTCATATTAAAGAACAAAGCCCTGAATAACATGGCCATTCCCAAATACATAGTCGCTTGTCGTCACCATGGAATTTTCGCTAGAAAAACCATCTTTTTCGGACTATGTCTGCATTCCAGAGAAACTCACATTTAACGGATAAAAGGTGCGGATAAGGATATCTGTTAACGAAATCTGCTACTGCTTACACGATCTCATTTACATGAGGATTAAGTGAACACGATAGTATAGTATGGCGCGATGAAGGATGACGCAAATGGAAGGGAATGACGACGAAGACGACGACAGGAGCTTGTCGAGAATGGAGAATCACTATATATAATTATTTCAGGAATTTATTTGACACGTTTTGAAGGTATGAGGAGTGGAGTAGATTTGGATTTGATTTCCACATGATTTTTAATCAGGTTAAAGAGAACGACAAAGAAAGCTTTGTCTCGTAACTTGGTTTTGTATAGAATTCCAGGAATGTTCTTGTAGAAGTGAAGTTCTAGATAAAATTAAGAACTTTTTGTGTCGGATAAAATGTGGTATAGTGTAGTTGGAAACTGTTCTGGCAAATGTGTATATACATATACTTTTAGCAGAGACTGCAAGAGAGTAATTTAATTAAAAGTTATTTAATAAAGTTAATTTCTATATTTACGAGCCAGTATCGTATACCAATAAGAACACGTGTACTATAAAAAAATATTTAAACGAAACTTACCACAAGTATGTTGAACGGGAGCCAACAAATTGTAAAAACTATCACCACAGTCACCATCATTTTGATCATCTGGAAAGAAAAAAGAAAAGGAATAAATACGAGTACTATAGCATATTTCTAAAATAAGGCATAATAGTCTAGTCATTATGTCATTAATTTTAAGATTGCAAGTTTCAGGATGCTGAGCACAAATCCGATGCTTCCGATCAAAATTTCTTTGCGGAACAGGGTCCAAAATCGCAAAAAACCCCAACATTTTCGAATTTGTTTTTTTGGTATATGTATACTCCATTACCATGCGGTCTATGAAAATGTTACAGAGAAAACAAGATTGGACGTCGAATGCAATATAAATCATCAAAATACGTTAAGCGGTATCGCTATTCACATTTTTTTTGCGATTTGGACCCTGTTTTTCTCACCGAAGTTTTGGTAGAAAGCTGCGAATCCATGCTCAACACCATACTGTGTTGTAAAACCAGCGTCGGGAGCAGAAAGAGACTCTACTCTTTACGATCCCCCCAACGATCGATAAAATAAATTATGTCGTAGACATGATTCGGAATCAGTTTTTCGGAGTGTCTGTATGGTATTTACCGGGTGGCGCCGGAAATGTAATAATTTTACAAATAAGGTCATACGTGAATCATAATTGATATTTGTGAACTTACTCCGCACGAGCCACAATGGATATTTTGAAGGATAGGGATGTAAAAAGCCGAAAACCGATACTGTCAGAACGGACAACCGGCTTATTTTCGGTTGACCTGGGCCTGATAGCACTGTCCTCAGGTTCGAGTAGGCCGCAATATTTTCTGGTCCTCAGGCTAAAACGCTTGAACTTAAATTCCGCTCAACGTTTCCATGTCACTTGTTTTTTTTTACGAACAAATTTTTCACAGCATATTTATTAGCAATGGAAAAACCGCCTACCGATAACGGAGAAAAGATGTTGGACTCCCCAATATGTATCTGTATATGTATTGTATCTCTCACCGATTCCCATCTCAACAGATTCTGAAGGTACAGGGCACAAACAATTTTAACTTTTAGGTACAGACACACATTTTAATGGAATTTGATAATATTGTTTTGAAATAAATTCCCCCTAAGATTTTGTATGTTCCCCTTAAAATTCCCCCTAAAATTTGTATCCCCCAAAAATTCGCCCTAGAAAGAAACCCTAAATTTAGGGGCTTTTTCCCTAAACTGGTATCACTGCACTGTTAACAGCTAATTTGAAAAAGTCTAACCTCATGATCGCAAGAGCCTCTGCACATAAATGGTGCACTGTACGAACGTCCCGAGAATAGCGTAGTGGGGCAGAAGTGATTTCATTCTTTGATGTAATTCAGTTGGAGATCTAGAGCAGCAATTCATCAAACGCCACGCTTTGTGCTTCAGAACGCATGATTTCAGTCAGATGCAGTGGCGTAGATAGCTTTTCGGAGAGGGGGGGGAGGTTTCATTTCATAATTTTTCAGAATAACAATTTCAGTATTTATTACACTTCAAATTAGCAGTATTTTTTTTTAGCAAATTTTGGTGCAAAATACATAGAAATTCTGCCATACGAAAAAAAAACTTATTACTGGGGCCCTATCATGTAATTCGAAACGAAAACGTAAATGACGAAACTTTCGTATTTGATTCGAAAGCGATTTGGTATGATGCTATTCGTTTGTTTCGAGTAATTGGTATTGCCTCAGGAATGTAGCCAATTTACCTTCCTGTACTAGAAGAAATCGAAAGATGTAGTAGGCCGAATTTCAAATTATTTTTTTTTGTTGTGCTTTAAAATAAATATTCAGCGTTAAAGGATAATTAAATCAATTACATTTAAATATGTATGTACGTCACCATTGTGTTAACATTTTGGAAAGAGAGAAATGAGCCGAGTCGCCGAGTCAAATGGGATTCGAACCTTCGCCCCAAATCGGAGATCTGTCGAAGCGCGCCGCAAGCCATCACGAAGGAAGTAGTGCATGCACACAAGCAGACGATAAATTGTAATAAAATTCTTATTATTCATCGATGCTTCTGCCGTGTTTAAGTTAATTTGTTAATTGTAAGACAAAACAAATTGAATAAAATGTGCTCTAGACGAACACTTTAATTTTAAAACAATTTCCTACATTTTTATTGCCAATATTGTGCTGTATTTCCTCATTTGAAAGGGTCATTTCTTTTAGTTTTTGAATTGCAATTCTGCCTAACCATCTGCAATCCTTCTTTTGCGATAAAAACAAAAATAATCGCTTTTCGAGAGTAGCGTATTTCTCGAGTAAATTTTCGATGCAATCGTCGATATTTTTGAACGCTTTGGAATTACATGATGCGGGACTTTCCTCTTGTTGCTCGAAAGACGAAAGTCATATTATTTTCGAATAGCTATTCGTTTTCGAGTTACATGATAAATAGGGCCACTTTCGCCATTTCGAAAGAAATTCCTTTCGAATCGAATTACATCGAAATCGAAAATTTCTGATAACTCAGACTTGCCGAAATAAATCAAAATTTGCCACACGACCAAACATTTCATCCGAGATATGACTTTACATTCTGAAACTACATAAAATTTCCTATAAATCGACACCTTAAAGTCGGTTTTTCCTTAAAAAATTCAAATCAAATTCAATTCAATTCAAATCGTAACGGTACTTTGAACTGGCAAATCTGCAAAGTTGACAAAAGTTGCCTCCTTATGTTAGCTTTCGACCGACATATAAAAATTAAGGGCTTAGGATTTGAAAATTTGCGATTGTGACGTTTCAAAGGTAAAAAAAAAGTACGTGCATCAAGTTAGCGGAACAACTTTTGAAAATCGACTCGGCGACTTTACAGTAATTTGCCGCTAATTTGTTGGTAATTAGTTGTGGAAAAATTAATTTTGTCGCTCTTCATTTTCACTGAGAAAATGGGTGTTTCGCTAAGTTGACGTCAAGTTAACGAAACAACTTTCAAGGATCAAGTCGGGACTTGTACCGTTCTCTTCCGCTATTTTGTTGTGAATTATTAAATTAAATAATTTTATAAATATTTTTTTCACTTATGGCATTGAGTTAAATGAAAATATTAATTTTATTTTTGTTTTTGTCATGCCCTGTCTGCCCCGATTCTCCTAAATATTGTTACAATACATTTTTAAATAATTATTCAAAATAAATTAAAAGGAAGATCATTTCGAATTTTTGTTTTTGTAATCTGAAGTGAACAGAAGAAATGACCACCCATTAACCGCTCTGATACTAAAGGTAAAATGCAAGCAACGGAAAAAATTCACTGGGTTCATAAGTAGAGGCCTTCTAGCCCACAATCGACTCGTTTATCCGTTCTGTCCACGATATCAATCTGATTTGATGATGACTTAGTCTGATTGTCTCCCTTTTTGCGAACAGAAATGATTTTTTTTGTAAGTTGCAGTCATGCATCAATCATACAGAGTTTAAATTTAGACGGATTCTACTCTACTGTCAAGTTAGGATGATATTGTGAACATGATGATCGAGATTTCATAATAAACCTAGATTTATTAAGAATGTATCGCATTCTACCAGACCCTATTAATCGTCTACAAACAAATCCTGGATTTGAACTAAAAAAATCAGTCCAGCCCGTGAGGTTTTAATTTATCCTGTCGATAGTGTAAATCCCTATATACATATATGGTCTTGGATTTACTTGTAATTTAAATGTTTTTTCCAAATATACTAATAGGGAAAATATAGTGTTTTCAACAATTTTATTTTATTATAAATTACACGGTATGGTGGCCCCGTTTTGATCTCGAACACAAGATATTTTAGAAACGTTACGTCACTGATTACTACATAATTAATTAGTGTTTGTACCAATATTTTACCAGATAATATTATTTAAATTGTTATTAGTGTTATAATATTATAACTTCAAACTTTTATGAGTATAGTAATGTTTCCGAATAATAAATACGCGATATACTGATGGTGAATACATCGATATGGTGTTCGTATATGGCGTAACGGAAACGCATGTGAGGCATTTCGGGAGTACAGTAGACGTTTCCCCCGTAGACAATTTCCGGACAGTAGGGCGACTGAAAGGACATACCGAATTTTAATGGAGACCGGAAAAACGACAAACCACACCACCAGCGTTCAAAGTGAACGGTCTACAAGGAATCAATACGAAATCCTTAGACACTTTGATGCGAACCCCGGTAAGAGCACGCGAACGGCGTCGCTTTCGCTTCGCCTGAATGTCCCGCGTATGGCGATTCACCGGGCACGCCGACGGTCGGTATCCGTATCATTTAACACGGGTCCAGGATTTATTACCTGCAGACTTTGACAGGGCGACCTTTTGTAGGTGGTTTTGAATCAAATTTCAACAGATCGAAATTTTTCGAGAAAAGGGCTGTGGACAGATGAAGAAACTTTCACACGGAGTGGCGTGTTTAATTCGCGAAATACGCACGTCCGGGCCCATCGGAACCCCAACGCAACTAAAACTTCCAGTTACCAACATGAACTTAGGGTGAATGTTTGGATAAGTGTTCTCGGAGATCGCCTTTCCGGGCCCGTAATTCTTCCTGAAGTGGCGTTTCATAGCTTAATGGAAACTGAAGTCGGACCAAGTTTACTTGATGCTGTTGCAACTGCGGAACGATTTGAAATTTGGTGGCAGATGGACGGATGTCCTGCCTATAATGGAAGAGTTGTCACGGATTTTTAAAATGACAAATACCACGAGATTAAATGGAATTAGATGATATGGACCTATTCCATGGCCTGCAAGAAGTCCTGATTTAGCTCCTCTTGATTTCTATGTATGGGTAAGTTTGAAAATTCGGGTTTATAACGAACCCATTACGTCGCGGGAACAACTGATTCTAAAATGAAAATAGCGTGCAACGATTTGAGAGGAAATAGGGAAGAAGTTCTCCGGGCTGTCACATCAGTTGCCAGAAGATGTTCACTTTGTATCCGACACGAAGGAGGACATTTCGAACAATAATTGTAGTGTTCACTTCGAAACTAATTTCAAATGGAACTTATTATTTCTCTTTTTTTCTGCTATTTGGTAAACATAAAACTATAATACATACATATGAATAAAAATGTTTACCTTTGAAACGTGAGATTCGCAAATTTTCAAATCCTAAGCCCTTAATTTTTATGTCGTTCGAAAGCTAACATAATGAGACAACTTTTGTCAGCTTTGCAGATTTGTCAGTTAAAAGCACAGTTACGATTTTATTATTATCCGCAAAATGGCAGTTAGGGGATCAAAATGGCAAACATGTTTGCGAAACATAGGTACTCAAATGTTTTGCTTCTTAACCCCACCCATTTATTGTGGATACTAAAATATTTTGAACTTTGTCGCTTTAATAATTGTTTGTGCCAACTTAAAATTTTGTTATTTTAACATCTCTAGTTAAGATATCATTAACTCTCTAGTTGGTGCTTTTCTCCGGCTTTCATCATTTAAAAATGTTGGCCACACGTTTTTCTCCATTGTTTTTAGTGGTTGAACTACCTTTTCGATTTTTTGAATTAGCCTTTAAATACTATACAGTGCCAGCCAAAATGCCGTCCCTAAATTTGGCGCCCTGCCGATCGATCAGCTTGATCGCCACTAGCGCGGGTGCTGATTATAGTGTGACATTTAGTTTGGAAAAACATCAATCGGCAAAAAATTATTTACTCCAATCTTAAATTCTATCTTAAATTATTATTAATTAATTTAAGATATGTTTCCCATTACTCATTAACACGAAAACATTATTACGATCACAAGGACATTGTTAACAATTTTCTCTAGCTCTGAGCGAGTCCCCGGAAACGCTGTCACTGTTGGTTCATTTATAGTCTTAGTGCAATACATTCTTTTAAACGCTTTGAGCTCGTTACCAGAGATGACCAGCAATTTCCAACTCAATGTCAGTTTTGCCATTACGTTAATGCCAATGTGTATCCCCACGAAAAACATCTTGTTACATGGATGATCGGATCGGAAGCAACATCATCTGCATGAGAAAGAACCTTTCCCTTTGGCAACTTTTATCGCATAATCTTACTCGTATATTGAATGTGTCAATGCAGCTTCTCTTTCGATTCTGCATCATGACAACATTTTCGTGAAAATCAAAGAAAATGCATCTTCCCACGGCTGTCATTGTCCTTACCGCATCGATGTCAAACCAGTTCCAATTCGCGCGAATAGACAGCCATTTCCTTCCCATCTTCTGCTAACCATAGCAACTATAGCTGCTAGGTAAGCATTCAGCATAATGAAATTCTGCTCACCTTTGCATCGATCCGATAAATCGCCACCACACACACAATAAACCTACCTACACTACAACGTTCAATCGATTTGCATAAGCGATAAATCACTTGTTAGACATCGTCACACATTGGGTGAATTCAAATTGTAAGACGAAACCGGACGGGTAGACTTGGAAGACAAGAACTATCGTTCTTACAATCTGAAATGCACAATGCTTGTCTGCTGGCTCGCCGTCCCTTTATTAGCACAAACAAACATTGTGCATTACACATTGTAAGAACGATGGTTCTTGTCTTGCAAGTTTACCCGTCCGGTTTCGTCTTACAATGTGAACTCACCCATTAAAGTGCGCTAGCTCGAAGAAAGTTGTATACCTACTGTAGGTAAATACAGAGCTACAAAAAGATGCAAATCGCAAGAAAAAAGCCGATCGTAGAGGCAATGTTTGTTAACGCACTTTATTTGATATAGGTACGTACTATCGGAGGATGTCAATAATGTACTTATATGCATCGGAACTCAATTATGGGGTTTTTTACGCGACGACACGCGAATAAAATGTCTGTGATACTGACAAGTCAATTTCACTTTCCGGAGCACACTCTCACGGTCTCACGAGTGCAAGGTCGCTGTAAGCATGCATCTAATATGCCAGCGGATAGGTTTTGGCGAGGACACTTCGTTAGTACTATAAAATCGGTTATTGCCCGATATTGATATTTATCGCACTAGTCAAGCGGAAAATCCTAAAGTCGTGACCTATAGCCACGGCAGTTAATCGAACAATCTTTGTCTTTGTGGTTGAATTTGATGGAGTAACAAGAATCGCGTTTGTCCAAGTAGTAGTCGTTGTCCTTTTGATATTGTAAGATTATGCCAATCTACGAGTTGTGATAATTGTGGAGAAAGCATGGATAGCAAAGTTGTACAGGGTGGCACACGCGAACCTGACAATTTTTGAAACGTCGTAAAAAAACTGAAATTTGTTTGTCACTAAAACATTCCGGAAAGTTGTGGAAAGCGGAATTTCAATGACACACTTTTCAATAAATGTTTGCCAATGAATGGTGCCCATTGTCATTGTTTAACTTTTTTAGTCGTTTTCGATAGTTGCCCCAAAATCTTTCCAACAGATCCGACTGTCAAGCCAGGAAGGATAACAGCGCGGTTAGCTTGGTAAAAAGCGCTTTAGATTATAAAATGAACATTGAAAAGCGTGTTATGCATTTGATGCGTTAAAGCGTAATTGCCTTGATTATACTGAGAGCTCCGTCGTCCCTTCAATATTCATCTGTTCCTCCGCGTAAAACTATATTGCACTGACTGGAAAACCTTCGAACAAGGTTTCAGCGAAAGGAGACTACTACAGTACACACTGCGCCTACGCCTCAATACCAGTCCTCCACAAATATATTTTAGTGGCAAACAAATTTTTGTCGCAGTTTTCAAAATCGACAGGCTCACCCTGTATAAAACTACATTCATAGTTATAGTTACTCGTATCATAAACTACAGATTGCTTACAGAAGCATAAATCAACAGGTCAAACATTTATAGACCACACACATATTGTTTACAAACACTCTTGCATTTGTGCCTATTGAATAAATATAACAATAAGATATACGCTACGTTCAATTTAGTATGTAAATTAGATAGGTAAACCTAAACCTAATCCATCAAATGTCTTATTAAGATTGAGTGACAACAACAGTAGATAAGCTCTGTCTCCGTATAACAATGTCACTCCAAGTCGTCACTGACATTGGAACTGACTGAATTTCTACATATGAATACGCGAATAGTACCTAACAATAGACAACAAGTGGTTGTCGATGCTAGCGGTTTTGTTGTGATTTGGGATATCAAGATAAATCAATCGATACCTTATGAACGTCGCATCTGTCAATCTTGTGTAAATTCAATTGAACTTGCGATTTACATTAAATTAATTGAAGAAAATTTCAGCTCGACCTTTTTTTTAGAATGGGTAGGGTTACTGTAAAACTATTCAACTCATCTGCTATACTATTTGATGATGTACGAATACGAATAAATTTGATTAAAATGTTAAGTTCTCATTGTACTGAGTATCTTGTGGTCAGAGAGACACAAACTCAACTGTCTCAGCGGCCGGCGCGCGCCTCCAAATCCTCCGAAGATATGCGGTAAATCTTCGCAGGATTTGGAGGGAACAAAGAGACAGGGTCTTCCTTGCAATTGGTTTCCTAGCGATGGTGATCACAGTGCTATTTTGATGCATTATGCAATGTGATGAGTGTCATATCCAGAAAATCTTCTACAGGATCTGTTATGAATGCACGTGATTTTTTTGTGACAATTCAACCGGCGGCGGCGGCACAATTCAATATTATAGGCAGCTCAAAAAAATCTGAGCAAATATGAACAGCGCCGTAGGGTGCGGTTGTAATTATTGCTGTCAAAAGAATCTATTCAACAAATTCACATTCATGCTGTGCCAAATTGCCAGTCTCTACGGCAATTACAGCAATTAACATAATAATTAATTATGACATAATAAAGCGTATCAGACGATATGCTCTGTCAAAATATTGAGTTGAGATGGGTCGGAGTTAGAAGGTCATTTACAAGTATTATTTTTTTTTACTAAAGGGAATACATAAACAATCTAATGATATCACATTATTGGGCAATATTATGAAACAAATATTTTTGTAGTTATACATATTTAGGTACTATATTTGCCTACACTCAGAAAAAAAATGACTTTTATTAAAGAAAAATTACATATGTAGGCCGCATGAAATTCTGGCTATGATTTGGAGGTGATGAAATAGCCTTTTTAGGATAATGATAGAAATATAATTGAAAATATGAAGTGAATATGCAATTATAACGATGGAATCATCGATGTAAAAATTTCATTGAATTTTATAAACCAAAAACAAAAAAATTGAATTTTATTTACTTCATTCAAAACCATTTTTTGCATTAGTTTTATGTGGGCGTTTCATAATTATATTACTACTGACATCATAAATTCTATGAAAGTGTGTATTCGACCCAATGGCATTTTTAGTTAATCATATTGAAACTTCATACGTTTAAAGAAATTTTATGTTTATTAGAAGTAAAGTAAAAATTTCATTGGTTTACAATAATTACTGTATTAATTCTGGTTCCCAAATTTCGTGGGTGCGAATTTTAACTAATTGTGAAAGTCTTGACTTATCGTTCCATTCTATACACCACTGTTTCTCAACAGGTGGTCCGCGGACCGGCGGTGGCCCGTGACAGACCCGCAGGTGGTCCGCGGAGAGACTCTGGAAATTTCTTACAAAAAAGTTATATTTTCTTGTGACTAATTAAAGTCCCATGCCAAACACGCGCCCTCATTATCATGTAACATATTATTCAGTAAATATTTTGCTACTTGGTCTTTGATTATGCGAAGGCGATTGGTGTGCTTAGGTTCGTTGCTTATAGCTCAATTCCGAAATTATCCAAACTAATTATCAAAAATCTAACTGGAAAATTCAAAAGGTTTTTCGAGCTAAATGTTTTCTCTAATCCGACCGAGTTATACCGTTTACTGGATAACTTTTAGTCGAAGTTACCAATTCCAGTCTGGCTGGTCTAGCGGTTAGTGCGCGCACCTTCGGTGCACAGGGTCATGAGTTCGAATCTCACCGTGTTCCATGGTGTTTTTCGAACTCACGAGCTTGTGACGGACTATGATCTCACTCAGATGCAGTGGCGGCTCGCCCATATGTGCACAAGTGCACGTGCACCCCTGAGAAAAAATCGTAAGAGCACATAGTTCACTATTTTCCTCAAATATAAAATATTTTCGCACATCAAGCCCGCAACGCGCCCTGTTTCTATTTATAAATAGATATACGTAGACACATTCCACCTACAGAATCTCTACCTGTACATATATGCATGTGTGTACACTGCTGTGCTGACTGCTCACTGCACACACAAGACTCAAGACATTGTGAGACCAACAACCTGCAATCACGATGGGTGCACAGTCTGGGAAGAGGAGCACATGCTCAAATTTTGGATACATTACAGGTTTCCGGGATAAGGGGGTTGTGCAAAATTTACACTAGAGCTTGTGCACAAAGTCGTTGTGCACAGCGCCTTGTAATTGTATGAACTAAAAACTAAAAGAAGAGAGATTGCGTGTGTTCTGTCGTTGAAATTGCGAATGAAATTGCAATGGACAATTTTTGTAAAGCAAATTTCAAAAATCTTCTATAAATAAATAAATAAATAAATATGAAGGGATTTTTTAGTGTGCATTAAAGCGGCAATTTACGCGGATTATAAGTAGATTCCTGGGGATAAATGAAATCCCTGGGTTTAAATGGATATTCATTCTGTAAAATGAGCTTATCCAAAGGATTTTGACAGATTGGAAATAAATATAAAAAAACATGGAATCGCCGTGTGTTCGCAACTTAGTAAACTATTTTGTTTTCCCTGTTTGTTGTACAGGCGGGAAAACGACAACTCAAGTTGGGAATAGTCTACGAAAGAATGATATGTAATGTAGAAACAATCCCACAAAAACAACTGTGTTGTAAAAGGTGTTCACCAAAGAAAAAGTCATCAGCCGCAAAAAGGATTGATATAAATACAATCCCGCCAAAATACTCGCATCTTGTCTCAATGATGGTGGTGGAGCAACATTTTTTCAACGCTTATTGGCGGGGAGCTGAACGAGGGTACTATTTGCTGCTATGTTCTTTTCTTGATCAGATTTAATTTTGAAGCTTCCAGTCTTATAGAAAATAAAAATGCGTTTTAGAATCTTATTTTGCTTTCCTTCGTATGGAACTCGTTTTTTGTCTATACGATAAAAGTTCTTTCATAAATTTCTTAACATTGATTTTATTCTGTTATTTACCTTATTCAAGCTCCCCGCCAAATAGCGTTGAAAAAATTTTGCTCCACCACCATCATTGAGACAAGATGCGAGTATTTTGGCGGGATTGTTTTTATATCAATCCTTTTTGCGGCTGATGACTTTTTCTTTGGCGAACACCTTTTACAACACAGTTGTTTTTGTGAGATATCATATCTTTTTGCAGTTTTCGATTTACAAAATTCGTAAATAAATTATTAAGACGATATTCATTGCCCTATTGTCACGAATTTGTTTGAGAACAATAATTATAAGAATGATAAACCCCTTGCTAACCTTTGTCTCCCTGGTCCCCTTGGTAACCTTGCTCGCCTTGGTAATCTTAGTAACCGTAGTACACTTGACAACTTTGGTGATCTTGCAAACCCTTAGTAACCTTGGTAACCCCGATGGCCTTGGTAGCCCCAGTAACCTCGCTAACCTTGGTATCTTTATACATCACATTAAACTTAATGATAACCCTAATTGACCATAACCCTGGCCTATACGTAAACCTCAAACTCAGACTCAACTTTAACCCTATCCTTACATTTAAACCTAAAAATAACGTTAACTGCGACGTAACAATAAATTTAACCCTATCCTTTACCCTTAACTTGATTTTGACTTTAACCTTAGCCATAAATTTAGTCTAAACCTTTACTTCATCTCTATCACATTTATCCTAATCTTAAATCTTAATTTTTAATGTAACCATTAAGCCTCACTGTGTACTCAATATGTGATTCAAATTGCATCCATATTTCCTAAGTTCCACATTGCGCCTATTAACGCCAAACGGTTAAGATACAAGTCCCGTTACTACAGACCCAAGACCGTCCTTATATCCAGGTTCAATCATTCTCCCTTTTAAAATACCCCTATCTACTGCTTTTGGCTTTTTGATCTTCATCGTCGTTGCTATGTTGCATTACGTTACGCTCGTTAGTTACGACATAAAATGTATATCATACCATAGAGAAAGACATGTACATGTGAAAATATCCTTTTATCACTCATCGAAGGTCCCGAAAACCTGTTGAGTCCTGACTAGCATTGCTTTTACAATAATAAAGTGGTTTCATGACCATAGGAATCAGGGATAGCTAAGAAATTCACTATATAACTAACAGTTCCTTTTTGCCTACCACAACAGGATCAAACCGGGTGGAATTACAAGAATAAATCTACATGCCAAATTTTGTTAAAATTAACTCATCAGAATTCCTTGAAAAATCGATTTTGCACATGCCATCATCACGTAACTCTGGTTTGAACACAACAGAATACACCGTCTAGACCAGTGATTCCCAAACTGTGGGGCGCGCCCCCCTAGGGAGGCGTGACGGCTTGGGAAGGGGGGCGTGAGTACAACTTATATATTGCTGTAACAATTAATTTATTTTCATACTAGCTAAGAGCCTGTGGCCAAAAGATCGCTGAAAATATTTTAGGTCGAAATCGCTTTACATTGACGTCTAGGCTCGTGATGAAAAAAAATTCTTTTGATTTATTAGAACACCTTCGGACTCTTATAGCTCCAGTAATAGCACTGCTTTACTTATCTCATCATTAAGTCAAAAATAGTTTTTTTTTGTGTTATGATGACTTTTTTTGTCAAAAAACGATTTTAAGTTAACATTTTGCATTTGCTTTTGGCTGTAAATAAAACTGCTTGCTGCCGCCAAACTTCCGAAGAAACTCACGTTGAGTGCTTTTCAAAAATGTCCATAATGTTCCAAAACTTGGGCTCCACTAAGAAACAATTGTGCTTTTTCTATGCAAGAGTGGGTAACGTGTTTGCATACGAGTATTTGCATTGTTAACAGGTAATTCTCTGCATTGGACTATGACAATTCGGTGGCTCAGTGGCAGAGATGTCTATCTCTGAGTTGCCGGTGCGTGGGTTCGAATCCCACTGTGACCCATGGATGTTTGTGTTGTCCATAAAAATGCTCCTACGGCAACCGGTTCTTCGATGTAAATCGTCCCGGAGCAACCCGTTGTTAAAAAAAACGGCCAAGAGCTGCCTTCGATTCAAGAGAGAAAAAGAAAATCTCTTGAATCGCTACAACAACAACAACAGCCAAGTCCAATATAAAAAAAAGTCTAGACTTCTGCCCAAAATTAGTGTGTGATGGCTTAAATGTTTTGCAAATCATGTCTTGGTATTTTACAGCTTTGAGAAATTATAAGGAAGTTTTAAATAAAATAAAGCAATTAACCGAAGAACACAAATATATAATTAAAGTCCCCACGAAGTGAACAATGGCGGAAATAAAAATTTGATTATGCCTATTTCCGGTTTTTGGCCAAAATTTTCTCCGGTGGCGACATCCTCAGCAGACTTCGCAAAGGGGGGCGCGGACTGAAAAAGATTGGGAACCACTGGTCTAGACAAAACCGATTTGGTGTCCCAGCGCCATATTTAAGCTTCCACCAAACCAGCGCAGAACGGTAGCGGTACGTGTCAGAATGTATGAAATAGTTTCCGCCGCGGTACACCACGGAGAACTTCTCAATTCGTGTGTGTTGTGTGTGTTGTGTGAACCGCTACCGTTTGTTGAAAGCTTTAGGATCATCGGGATGTCATTTGTTCATCCAATATTATAGTAATATGCACGCACTCGTATAAGAAACGAACCAAAACAGGAACTTTGACTCCTTGCCGCCGCTCTTGCAGACGCTCTACAACTGAAAACTTTGGAGAGCATATACAAGGGATTGTTTGAAACAGTCCTGTCAAAGCACAAAACTATACGATTCTTTTCTAGGCATTTTTCAGGTCTTCCCCGACTTTTGCAAAATGCTTCCTTTAAAACATATAAAAAGATTTAAGCGAGAAACTATATGCATTTTTTCACATTTTCCGCTGTATCTTTTTTTCTACTCCACGGATCGGAGCAAACGATAGCCTATGCACACCTTCACGACAGACTCTATCAATGGGAAGAGAGACCAAATTCCGAGATGCCCTCTGCAAGGCTGTAGCCCTGTCAATGAACAACAAGAACAACGAGAACAAGATTTTTGAAAAAATGCGATTTTCAATCTCTTATATCTCCGGTGTTTTTCATCGTATCTTCTTGAAATTTTCTACACTTCGTAAGACGCCACGAACGACAACCCTTACCGAATTTGAACACTCAGTACCAACCAGGGTCCGAGCTACAGAGGTCCGAAAACCCGTACTTGTTCCGTCGTGTAAACATAGTCTTAGTCGCTTCTCACTTATGATTTGTTCAAATTTCTTCGTTTTTCTTTGGCGTGCGGGACGCTCCCGCGTCCCTAGATAATTTCTCTTGAATTTTGGCTTTTTTGTAGACTAGTTTGTTTGTTTAATACAAACTATGAAAAATTGAGTTATATCACTATTCTTGCCGTAGTCAATATATTTCCTTGTGAACCCCCGGTGTTTTCCACTACGAGCCGCCACTGCTCAGATGTTAAACGAGTACCCATTTATGGGGATAAATAACACTGCTGAGCGTGATGCTGATCTCATTACCTCATCAAAAAAGCAGATAAGATCTTGGAAATAGGATGTCACCAATGTTGGATTGGCGCGCCTGTTATTTATTTATTTTTTACTTCTTCCAGACCAGAAGACACCTATTCCTGATCGAGAAAAGTCTCACCTGGTGAAGCAAGTGTTGACGCGAAAAAACAGTTTTCTCCCTTCTCTCAACCTGGCAAACATGGCAATGGCAAATCTTATATTACGCTTCCTACAAGATGGTGTTAGTATCAGTATTCTCACATTACTCCTATCGTAGTAGATCTACTGCGATTTGTAAAATTTGGCACCTGAAATCTACTGCACCACTGCATTTCTGTTCGAACCTACTGCGATTCGACAATAGTCAGAAAAATAATATTTCAATCATTCTTGTTCGCATATAAATTCACCAAAAATTTTAATATTAAAGGGTTTCCTTTCCCGCGGAGTGCGAGAAGTAACACCGATTAATGATAATTAAATCTATTTTTCGGTATTCTGTGGCACTTCCCAGCCAGAGAAGGCGAAGAAGGTGTATAGTGCGTGTAATAATACAATATCGATGGTCACCTAGGAAGCACCTGCTTTTGGCATTATTCTTCTTCATTAATGAAGAGTATCACAGACGAGAAATAAAAATGCGGTTAAGATAACATTTCAAAAGGAAAAAAGTGTCAGTTGATTGAATTTACTATACTGAAATGTGGACGATTTTTCTCCTCATAAAAACAAGGTTTGTTTTATTTAGTGAAACGCTGAATTCCATATTTTTGCATAAAGAAAATGCAATATCAGGCTAAAGATTTTTTTATCTACTGCGAAAAATAAGCAAGGCTTTATTTTGTGAGAACCCTAGTTAGTACAAAAACTCAAGCCCAATGAAAATCGGTTGCGTCGGGAGTTTGTGGACTGCGCCTTCGAAGAGATGAAAGCCGAACCTAATTTTCAATAATCCATCTTCCTCAGACTAATGCCTTGGTTACACAGTGCGAGCTATCGTGCGAGTTGGCCTAGACAGCTACTGCAGAGTAGCTACTTGCACCATGTGACCGCATCATACGAGTTACTGTCATGTGCGATTCGGTCAGTAACTCGCATCCGAGTTACTACAACATTTTTTGTTTTGACTCGGCCACTCGCCCCCAGTCAGCGTCAGCTTGTATCGCATACTACGATTCGGACATTCGAAATTGCACCGATTGCGAGATAACAATTGCTCGAAATTAACCGCCGGGTGCATTTATCTGTAAATTTTGTCGTTTACAGTGCGAGCTTATTGTGCAACAATGGATAGATGGACTCCGGAGCAGAATTTGAAATTTCTCGATTTATACAAGGACCAAACAAACCTGTGGAATTGTTTGGATCCGAGCTATAAAAAACCGAGATTTGCGTAAAGCGTCTCTGGAATTTATTCGTGTAGAAATGGCATTAAAATACATAAGTGAAGTAACTAAGAAAATCAAAAATTTACGTTCTACATATAACCAAGAGGTTTTAGAAATTAAAACTAGGGGGCTTCGCCCCCTGCTCGCTACGCTCGCCAACCCCAGGGGCCGAGGCTAATTTCGGGCGCGGCCGAAATTCGGATACCCTTCGCTTGGGCTAAAAGTTTTTTCGGGCGTACCTATGACTTGTATTTAATCCCCCTCCTCATTCTTGTTCTTCCGTCTTGACAAAATTTTTGGGCTTGGTTAAAATAAGTGGGCAAATAAAAATATTTACTCCGAAAATTTTATTGGGGTTGCCGGAGCATGACCCCACAGTACGATTCCATTCGTTTTGAACTTTTTAGTTGCTTTGATAAAGACACATTAATTCAAGGTTTTGTGAAATTGGTGTAAAAAAATGTTTCTTAGAAGAACCAATATGGGGGGTTTGGTTTGTATAGCAGCCCCATGACCCCATGGTCCGCTTTGATTCAATCTTACATATGTTTTGTGTCATCAATAGAAATACATTTGTGTGAAATTTGGTTGATTTTGGTGCACAAATGAAAAACTTTTTCTTAGAAGAACCTAATTTGGGGGGTTGGATTTGTATGGCAGCCCCATGACCCCATGGTTCCATTTAATCCATTCTTACATATGTTTTGTGTCAGCAATAGAAATACATTTGTGTGAAATTTGGCTGAAATTAGTGCACAAATAAAAAAGTTTTTCTTAGAAGAACCTAATTTGAGGGGTTAAGTTTGCATGGCAGCCCCATGACCCCAAGGTCCGACTTGATCCATTCTAGCATATATTTTGTGTTATTTTTAGAAACACAATTGTGTGAAATTTGGTTGAAATTGGTACACAAATAAAAAAGTTTTTCTTAGAAGAACTCAAAATGGGGGGCTAGGTTTGTATGGCAGCCCCATGACCCCATGGTCGTATTTGATCCAGTTTTACATATGTTATGTGTCATTAATAGAAACACATTTGAGCGTAGTTAGGTTGAAATTGGTACACAAATCAAAAAGTTTTTCTCAGAAGAATCTAAATGGGGGGTTAAGTTTGTATGGCAGCCGCATGACCCGCTTGTCCGATTTAAGCGATTCAAACATACAAACAGCCTGCAACAATAATAAGCATGTGTACAAAATTTCAGCTCTCTAGCTTTTATAGCGGCCGAGAAAAACGCACTGAAACAGACGGACAGACGGACAGACAGACAAACAGACGGACATCGCCCAATCGACTCCCCAAGTCATGCTGATCATATATGTATACTTTTTATATGGTCGGAGATGCCTCCTTCAATGCGTTACAAAATTCATGACAAAGTTAATATACCCTTTCACTCTATGAGCGAAGGGTATAAAAAAGTGGAAGTAGTACTGACGACAGCCCGAAGTACGCTAAAAGCGCAAAGTATTTTTGTAACCGCTCTTATCACGATAGAAGCAGTGTTCACTCGTTCACTTCGCGACAACATTATACGATACATGACATGCTACTGAGATGCAACTACATACGTGCAGTAGCTCTCTACTCTGCTGACAGCTCGCACTTGTGTGACCGGGCGATGCGAGTCGAGCTACTTTCATGCGAGTACACAGGTGCAGTAGCTGTCCACTGTCAGGTCAGCAACTCGTACTGTGTAACCAGCCCATAAAGCACATTATCTCGACAACAAAAAATCGAGACCTTAATTCATTTCATTATTATTGAATAGTGGTCCGTCGAGATCCATTTTCAGGCTAAGTGGCCCGCAGATGTCTCTGAGTTGGGAACCACTGCTATACACCAACTGCGGTGAGTGTCTGTAGTATTTATGGCATGGCAACTTACCAGCTCTATGGGAACTACGCGAAACTTAGTCTGTTTGGAGGAGAAGAGCCCCAGCGGGAGAAATATCGAGTTATTCAATTTCGGAAATGTCACATTGGAATTTTTGCAATGAGAACTCTAAGGCCTCCATTACACAGTCATATTTCTATTATAATATGTATGTCATATGCCTAAGCCTACTCGATTCATTAAGTATAAATTTTTAGACGTGCAGGAAGCGAAATCAAGTGGGCTTAAGGATATGATAATATCTATTATAATATATACTCCTCAAAACAAAATAAGGGCCACTTATGTCCGTTGACTTTAACAACGTCTTTTGGCGAATTTTTAATGTGATAATTATTTTCAAAAATGCCATTCTGTACCTGAATGTGATGTGAGTTATCACAGTATCATTCGTTAACATTAGCTTTAACGGAACTGTCTTAAACAGTACTTTTGGGGTCACGAGTCATCCATTTGGTAGTTTTGTTTATTTCTCATTTTGATTAAGAATTAGTTTTCGCCAAGTTCTTTAGATGCAACATTAGTTGTTGCACTTCTAAAGATAAGGAGAATCTGTAAAATACAAAATACCAACAATTCGGCGCCATTTAAATTTAAATGCTTCGTCCAGAGCCTTAGAAATGTCGGAGGAAGGTCGTTCGCTACGTTCTGTGGCCCTGCAATCAGGGTATCCGCGAAGAGCCATTTAAAATCTTTGGAGCCGTTACTAGGAGACAGGAAATGTCTCCCGTCGTCATGGTTCAGGCCGAGTTCGAATAACCACCCCCGCAGAAGACCGATATGTGAGACTTTCTGCGCGACGGGATCGTACCATTAGTGCTCGTGGACTACAAAGTAGGCTATTAAGGACGACTGGGACCATTGTTAGCCCTCAAACAATCAGAAATCGTTTGCACGAACACTAACAGTGGTCAAGGAAACGTGTTACCAGAACAGAACAGGGCAGGACGCATCGTACGAATCGTTTAAGATTTGCTCGTCGACATATCCAATAGGACATGCAACAATGGTGCAACGTGCTCTTCTCGGATGAGTGCAAAGTAAAAATGTTTAGTGACGACCGACGCATAAGAGTCTGGCGGAGAACCGGAGAAGCATTTTTGGATCCCTGCATTAATTAAATTTAGAGGCAAGGCGGTCCCAGTGTGATGGTCTGGGCCGGAATTAGCTTGCAAGGCAAAACTAACCTTGTTATCCTAAATAACGGGACAATTACGTCCGAAAGTTATATTGAAAGGATCGTTAGGCCACATATCATTCCTTTTTCACAACAGGCGTTGGATGGTTTTATCCTCATGCAGGATAATGCACGACCACATACTGCCAGGGCGACAATGTCTGTTTTCGAGGAGGTCAATATTGAGGTCATGGAGTGGCCTGCCAACAGTCCGGACCTAAATCCGATAGAACATCTTTGGGATCAATTAAAACGCCGGATGCGGACCGCTTAAAAAGACATACATAATCAGCAACAGCTGATTCAATTGCTAAAAATGTGTTGGGACGAGATATCAATAGAAAGCGTCGATCGGCTAATTGAAAGCGTTCCGTCCAGGCTTCGAGACTGCATATCAAAAAGTGGAGGCCATACTCGATACTAAAAAAAAAAACAAAGAATCAATTTTTTTACAGATTACACATACAAATTAACTGTTATTGTCACGATTACATGACCGCAAAAAGTAAGCAATCCGAAAAAATGCTAAAAAAAGTGTAACTTTTGGTCAAAATTCAATAAAATTTATTAGATTTAATGAAAAACATATTGTTTTATTAAATTAGACCAACAAAACTATGATTTTCCTTTTCCACAAAAAAATAATCAGAAAATTATTAGTGGCCCTTATTTTGTTTTGAGGAGTATATATTACCAATATATGACTATGTAATAGCGCCCTAAGCGTCTATAGCCAACGCCGCCTATATATTAAGGCCGCAATGTAGAATCTTAGACGTCAAAATCAGCTTATAATTTTTGGTTTTGTTCGCCAGTGTTGCACTGTTTTGTTTTTGAAATTTTATACAAAAATGTTTCTTCAATATTTTACACTCAACAACTCGCACACGCGATTCAGAAAGAATATATTAGGATCTCGGCAAAAATTATTATGCAATCAGTTGAATAAATGTTGTGAAGCATCTGAATTTAAGTTAATACATTTTTTTTCGTGAGAATTTGTTCAAATTTTTGCTGGCGGCCAACTGATAAAAAAAAATCCGAAATTGGATCGTTTGTTGTGTCTTTTGTCTAAGAAAAATGGCATATTTGGTGGGCAAAAATCCTACATCGGAAATTTTTTTGAATTATGGTTGGGAATGGTCCCCAGATTATGGCATTAAAAATCCCAACCGATCGGGGGTCCGCAACCTTAAAAAAGGAGGGAAAGGGGCATTTTTTTTCCGGGTTTTTGCGGTTATTTCAAAAACAGTAAGAGATACAGAAGAATGGTCTGAGGACGAAAAAAACTACATAAAATAATCTTTGCAATGAAATATAAGACATTAGAGATTAATTGAATATTTCGGCGTTAGACTAGAACACAAATTAGAATATTTTCATTTTAGACATTTTTTAAAAGCTCCATAACTTTTTAAAGAATGCTAGTTCAGCGGTAAAATGCTGTATAAGTCTTCACAATAAGTTCAAGATCATTTTAAGGTAAACATTGAGTCGCTCCGGTCAAGGACCCTCATTATCCTCCCATTTATATTTTTCAAAACGGCACATCCATAACTCCCCCAAAATTGGAGCAGAGTGCTAAATTCATAGTGATTCCGCCGACCAAAAATCAGCTCATTCGGATAAAAGCTAAGGGTATCTCCCATACAAAGTGACCCATCAGGAGTTTGTTCTACGTACTACTCATTTTATAAACTGTAGAACAAAGTTGTCTTGGGTCACTTTGTATGGGAGGTACCCTTAGTTTTTATCCGAATGAGCTGATTTTTGGTGGGTGAGGTGAGTATGACCTCCAATCGCAACAAACCAAAATTTAGCACTCTGCTCCAATTCCGGGGGGAGTTATGGACATGCCGTTTTGAAAAATTTAAATGGGGGGATAATGGGGTTCCTTGACCGGAGCGACTCAATGTTTACCTTAAAATGATCTTGAACTTATTGTGAATATTTATACATATACATTACGGCTAAACAGTGGCGGATTTGCACATTTGCTGCTAATAGGCTGTTAACATTTTGCCGCCCCTACCAGCAGTGGCGTAGATAAGGAGGGGATCAAGGGGATTAATCCCCCCTCTATGTGTCACACGTTTTTCATTTTTACTTTCCGCAAAACAATGCAAATGTGAAATTTTTGCTGAAATTATTTATCGTGTGTAATTATTTATAAAACTAATGTGAATACATTTTCACAACTGCAATAGAAAATGTATTCAAATTTCAATTTGAAAAGCATGTCGATAAAAACACTACAGCACCAGGACCAGGCCTCCGTTGCGATTCTGGTTTATTTGCTTGGATCTGTATGACATGCAAGCCTTTCTGAAATTAATCGTGAGCACTAGTTTAAGATTTGTTTTCTGACTTTATGTTCAGTTCAGTTTAAAATGTCGTTTTTGGAAAGCTTTTCCCAAGAAGCGTTTATGCGAATGAACAGAAAATGCTGCTAAGCTTCCAATTTTAGGGCATCCCTAATTGATTCAGTTTGTTATCATTATTTTCTTAAAAGTTAAAATTAGATAAATGTTATTAAATTTATTACGAATAACTACTACGAAGCTAATGGGGCCTATTTTTTAAACTAAATTTCCAAAATTGAAAGATATGTCGCCAGTAACTTGACGGCAAATCAAACTTTTATGCGTATAATCTAACCCAATATCCAATTCTGCCCTCACATTAGCGAAAATTTGTACAAAAACTGGAATGCTGTGGACTTCTCACTGTAATAAAGAGTTAAAAATGATCTATGTAGTTTCACAATTTTTGCCGAGCGTTCAATATTTTCAGGAATTTATTTTCAAAAATTGTTTTCACTATTGCACCAAAATTTGCACATTAGTGTTGCTATTTTGAAGTGTAATAAATACAGAAAATTTAATTCTGAAATTTAAAGTTTTATAACGGAAAAAGTATTCGCGATCTTGCAAAATGATCCACTCCCTCTCTGAAAAGCTATCTACGCCATTGCCTACCAGGCTCTACGAGAATATTGCTGATTGACCTTAATTTATTCTCAACTTTCCCCTTTGCACTTTAATAGATGAGTGCTTCCACTTCGTGGGTCCTGAGCATTCTTCAAACTTTATGTAATAGATAAATATAAAAAAAGAGCGATACAAAAATTGATTGGTAGGGAAGTCGGTTTGAAGGGTATGTTCTTCTTCTTCATAGTGCCCCACTTTTTGCACAATTCAGCAATACTGATAGAATCGGTGGTACAATTTGTTTGAGCAAAAACACAATCAATAAAATTGTCGTACGTAATTAAAAAAAATGAAATGAGGTTTTGAAACTACAGTGAACCAACGAGATTCGTGACGGATGTGTTCCACGAAACTATCGCGAATTTCGGGGTACGGTATTGAGGATAGAGGTGGGACTTGTTTAAAATGTTCATAAAATATAAATAATGTTATATTTAGAGTGGGAAGCTTGTCACTCAACTTTTGGGGGTCTTTTTTGTTTTCTTGCACTCTTCGAAACATTTCAAACTTTATTTCACCCCATCTCTTCTGATGAATTCCTTTAGTTGTTTCAATTGAATTGAGAAGACAAACTTTAACCAAAGTGGTTCCAGCAGGACTGCGACCCGGTCTTACGCACTGCTTGATCATCAAAACTCCATGATCTTTTTCTTTTCGTAGCTGATTAACGAATGAAGTCGATAGAAGAGGTAAAGCGCATATATCATAAATGAGCTTGTGCGAAGGATCGAGCATAAGGATGTTTTCTAGGCGAAGGCTGCCAACAAATGAAATCGTGTGACCACTTCAAGTAAGTATTGGGCTATTGGGTCATGTTGAAGTGCATTTTTTCCCCCAGTTGGTTACCGTACAAGAAGCATATGGAACCACCAGTTCGTACCAGACTGGAGCTGTGTTGGCGGCCAAACATGAAGTATTGGATAGGGGAAATGTGAAATATTGAAGTTGTGTCGCAAAACGCGAATGACGGAGATTCACTGTACATACTTGAAATTTCATTGAAACCGGTTTCAAATAGGTACTTTTCTATCAACGTCACTTCTATGATACACTTTCTATATCTTTAGGAAATTTTATTTTTGATTTTAAATTGAATATTTTAAAAACCAATTTCATAACGGTACTTTAATCTAATGAATCCGGAAATTTGCTTTAGTGTGATTACTTTCCAACGCATGATTCAACAATTTTGGGAGAACAATATTTTAAATTAAATTAGCTTACTGCAAACTTTAAAGATTGAGTTGAAATTTCAAATTTCTGGTCGTACTATAAAAAATTGAAATCTTCAAATCAGCCGTTGCTAAAGGATTAAAATACTACAAAAATATATCTCTTCCCTCCCCTGGTATTCAGTTTAAGTGCTACACTTGTCATACTTGAAACCGCTTTGAAAATCTGCCGTCTTAATTTTAGTACGAAATTAAAAATTATTTATGAGATTTTAGCGTTTTCCCTATCTGGATTTTAATTGATTTGCCTTTGCTTATATTTTATGGAACTGACAAGAAACCGGGATCTTCAGTGTAAGATTAAGTTGTTGGTGTTTTTACTAACAAAAAGATCTCTTGCATTAAAAAAAGAAAAAAGTGCTTGGTTTTGAAGTTCAGCCTGTAAACAATTGACTGTAAGAGGCCTTTTCGAAGATTCGTCTTAAATTACAAATCGTTCCTGTTGTTTGAAACTCTGAGATAACGGTTACAGTTCTTCACTTTTGTATCTTACTGAGGTACAAACACACTTCACAGACTGCTCCCAACGTATCTCATGAGAAGTATAAATGCTATATGGGGGCATTGAAATTCGTATTCGGAATTCGGTTTCCATTGTAATGTATGTAATGTGCTTAACGTAAAAAAAAATTGCACCGAATTTGCCGCCCCCGTAAAATCTGCCGCCCTAGGCTCCAGCCTACTCAGCCTACTGGTAAATCCGCCACTGCGGCTAAACTAACATTCTTTCAAAAGTTATGGAACTTTTAACAAAGGTCTAAAATGAAAATATTCTAATTTATTTTGTTAGGCTAGCGCCGAAATATTTACTTAAACTATAATGTGTTTTATATCATTGGAAAGGTAATTTTATGTAGTTTTTTTTCGTCCTCAGACCATTTTTGCGTATCTCTTGCCGTTTTTGAAATAATCGTAAAAAAAAATCGAAAAAATGTCGCCCTTTTTTTTAAGGTTGCGGACCCCCGATCGCGTGGAATTTTCAATGCCATCATCTCGGGACCATCCCTAACCGTAATCAAAAAAAATTTTCGATGTAGGATTTTTGCCGTTCGATGGCCATATTATGGTCCAATTTTCTTAGACTTACTCATCGAATAATTGTATGAATTCAATGTTTAACCCTTCTGTCGGCACAAAGGTCTGGCCAGACCTTTGGCACTATATTTTGGTCATAAAAGTATAGAAGATGAAACCGCAGCGACTTCATATTTCATGATATCCTAGAATAATATGTTTAGAAGCATTTTGCAAAAATTTGAAAAAATCGGTTGAAGTTTTGAGTATGTTTTTGATGATTTTCAATTTATAGTGCTTTTTGATACCCAATAGGTCTGGCCAGACCTACAGTTTTTCCCTCCATTCTTCTCTTGAGGTAAATAGTGCAAATATTAAATTCTATTAAATTTCTCATATTTATGATGTAATGATGTCATTAAAATTCAATTTGTACTAAAGACTACAAAAATTTCTGAGATTTTTCTTCGAAAAGCCGTGAAGCTCAAGAAATAAGTATGCCTAATTTCATCACGTTTTATAACATCACCTAATCAACTGAGAGTTGATTCTAGGAAATACAAACCAGTTTTTTTTTTCTTTGTAATAGTTAGGACTAAGTATGAGAGACTTACGAACGTCTTTCTAAATAGATTTGATCAAGAAATTTACGAAAAATTTAGAATTAAATGATTTTCGCGCTTGAATTTTCCCTATTTCTTTCCACCTACTTCCCTAAATCTGCAGACTAATATCGAGGTAAAATCTACTAACAAAGCGCCAAATATTTGCCCAAAGATATTGGTATTGAAAAATGTGAACAAACTTTCTACTAGATATACGCTATGAAAATAGAGAAGCAAAAAGAGATGAAAATAAGGGAAAAACATGTTTATAATAATACCACCTCAAAATATGTCCACTTAAAAACGTAACTAGCGTATTTACAAAAATGATTTTAATACTTTTATTGTTTAAAAATGGCAGTAAGGAATTGATAGAATGATTCTACCGATAAAAATTTCACCTTTTCTAAAAAATAAAAATTTTTTCTCAGTAGGTCCAGCCAGACCTATTGGGTATAGAATATGCATATTGTAGTAGGTGCCGACAGAAGGGTTAAATTAATTTTAAATTATTTTTTATCTTATTGCGTTCTCATTTCTTCAACATGATATAATAATGTCTTATCATTACACTAATCCAGGCCAAACCAAACCAGCAACAATTATTTTGTACTAACAAAATTTATCGATTGAAATACATACCTAGGCCTGTTCGGTACCGAGATTTCAGTACCGGGTTCCGGTTTTTTTCAATACCCGGTACCACAAGCGGTTTCCCTGACTCAGGTTTTTTTTTCAGTACCGACGGTTTTTTTAACCATAAGCCGGTTTTTTTGAGTACCGGGTTAAAAACCGACTCAGGTTTTTTTCAGTACCGACGGTTTTTTTAACCATAAGCCGGTTTTTTTGAGTACCGGGTTAAAAACCGGTACCAAAAAACCTGAAAAAACCGGCTCATGGTTGAAGTGAATCGTTCTTTTTAACTCGGTACCAAAAAACCGATGGGTCGGTCGGTTTTTTTAACCCGGTACCAAAAAACCGGGATATCGGTACTTTAGAATATCGGGTCCGGTACCAAGTGAACACCGGTTTTGTACCGGGATCCCGGTTTTTGGAACAGGCCTATACATACCAGAGTCCCAACAACCAGATGAAACTCTATAAATCATGACTTGCCAATTCATCCTTTTAACGACTTGAATAGCTCCCAATACGACCCTATACAAGAAAATATCTATTTCAAACCTTCCAAGATGCATATATACATAGCTACAAAAGACGCTATTGTACGAGAGGGCTTAGTAAAAGGCTCAATTTGTCTCAAACGTATATAAAACGATAGAGCTGAATCTATCCACTATTTCTTATAAGTACGGGTATACTCTTCGACAATAACTTTGTTCGGGGTTAAATGAAATTGAGGCCAAAACAATTATTATTACATTGTTTGGTTTCGTGAAACCGTTAATGACAATGTCAAAATTAAATGGATTTTTGCTCTCTTTAGTAACAGCGCATCAGGCGACTTATATTAATGATACGGATGGACGGAGGCATAATAATAAATGTAATGAAATGTAATGATGATGATGGTCAGGTCATACTAAACTAAATGACCAATTGTGTTACTATCATTTATCATATCATACGATGTATTACGTCTGGACAAAAATTAATGTAGGCATCCAATTAATTTGGATTATGTTACCAACCCCGCGTCGCGTCCTTTTGAGTTCTTAAAGGTACGTTGCCCTCGACACGGGCTGCATCGGCTCTAGCGACAACGACTCGCTCATTTCATATAAAAACTAATTTTTCTCTCATTATAAAAACGAGTTTTTATATGAAATGAGCGAGTCGCTGTCGCTAGAGCCGATACAGTCGTGTCGAGGACAACGTACCTTAAATGTGGTGAATGTATACAGGGTTATTGGTTAAGTCGACCTATTCCCAGCAACACGTTATAATAGGGGAAAAATGCAACAAAATGAGGCCATAAATGTTAGGCCGATTTTCAACGGTCACTGAGATATTTGAATTTTTAGTTTTTTTAGAATTTTACCATTTAAAGTAAGAATTAAAAAAAACTACTAAGGTAATGGGTTAAAACTTATTTTTGGATTTTAGTCAACACTATAGCAGACATTTCTTGATCATTTAAAATTTCAAAAACCCATCACAATTTCGGAATTTTTAATTTTTAATAAAAAAAAATTATCTTAAATTTCTTTAAAGTTGATTATTAATATAGTATTACTAAAAAAAAATATATGACACGGACTCTGCAGACCACTGGAAAAACATGCTCCTGTTGTCAGCTTTCCAAAAAGGTGTCAATGTCAATATAAATATTTGAAATAATTGAAACAGTTGTAATGGCCCTCCAAAGAGGTTTTACGGCCTACCTAAACATCCCTTCCGGTTCCGCTAGCTCAACCGTCGAGGTATACTTGGTCGCAGGTTATTTGAATCAATGCAGAAATCGTTGGCCGCCATTACATTATTTTTACTGGGATGTTTTGGGGTTTTTATTCGTTACTCGTTTATGCAACTCATCTCCTACTGGGCAAACTACCCCTCTCTCCGTTACCTATTCGCTTTTAAACAATCATGATTTCTATACGCTAACAAAATTTATTCACCATATCAAGATTTTTACAATAAAGTGCTCTTGGTCGGATATATTTCTTTTCTGTTAAGTCCTTTTTCTTCTATTATATATTTTTTTCTTTGAAGTACTATATTTTAGTTATTACTTCCTGCACGATTATTCGATTCAATCATTTAAAAACAATTTTTTCTCTTTTTATACTCGACTACTAGGACAACACACAGCAACGGCCGATACTACGTGGACAATATTTCCCCAGTGGGATGGACAACTAATAATTACTTAACTACAAAAGGAGAGAAGACTCCCGTCGTGCAGGATGCACTTACTTTACATCTTCGCAGTAATAATTATAATTTTATTCTTTGTTTTTTTTTTTATATCAAACACAACCCGAATTTAAATTGTAAAAAAAACCGATTACACTGAATTTACTAAAAAAATTGGCGAGTTTTCTTTTTCTTATTTACGTGTGGACTAGTTTTGATACGGACAACATTTAACATTCAATAAGAATACATGGATTGATCACACCTTGGATTTTTTTGTCGTTTTCCCTCCGCTTGACGTTTGGCAGTTTGTGTCTGGTCTGAACGCTGGTTGACTGCAAATACTGACGCCGAAACTAACCACAATCTCTCCCGCAGGGGCACTTTCGGGGTTGACTACGTCCTAACCTCAATCTCTTGCAGGGCAACTTTTTGGGGTTGAATACGTTCTAACCTCAATCTCTTGCAGGGCAACTTTTGTGCCGACTTCCAAGCCCACTTGCTTTACAAGTGGGTGAAGCGGCCTGCCTCGAGTGTTTCCTTCTAAATCTTCTCTTGCTTTGCAAGGGGCTGAGGATTCGAATGGGTGCCAGCTTTTTTTTCCCGCTAACCACCGCTTGAAATAGTTCCTGCTTCCAGATATTAACCGCACACTGGTGACAAACGCTAGAGCTAAGTCTTACACAAATCAAACGGTACGTTGGCAGCCACCCTTGGAGCTAAATAATTCCAGAATTTTACATACACGATTGTAATGTTACCGCTCAAGCTCAATTGCTCGGCGGGGCACGGTACCCTACAGGGCAAGGAAGATTTATAAGTGAATGGATTTCCTTGGTATAAATCCCGAAGAAAAATTACCTTTTTTTTCTTTGTGGCGACGTCCGTAAGCACCGGTGGTTGACAACTAAATGGCCGACCATGTGGTGGTCAATTTGACAGCCGCTAAATGAGGTGAAGTTGTTCACACATGCCACTGTGCCCACGCCCTCTGGTGGTATTTCCGTCCGTCCCAAGAGGTGAAGTTGGCCACCATCGGACAGAAATAGCGCCATCTTGGCGTGAGGCATAGCGTCATTACAACACAGGCTGGTTTGTCGCCCTTTTTCGTTGCTCTCGTATCATTTGGATATGGCAACTCACTTTTCGGTTTAGCTCTTCCGATAAGTTTAAAATATCGAGTATTCTGTTATTCCGAATTTAGCCAAGAAAGAGAGACTTATACGGTCAGGGGGGGACAAATCAGACTGAAGGCTACGACCTTTTAATGTCTTTCTGGTTAAACTTTCCCAATAATTTCCCGGTCAAGTCCGCCAACAGGTAATCGCCGGTGCCCACCTTTTTAACTACTTGTGCTTGCACAAACTTTTTGTCCAGTTTGGAATTGTAGTTTTTACTAAAGTTACTCTGTACGAAATTGCGCCTGAACACGATATCGCCAGGTTTAAAGGTGGTAGGGTTTGACCGTAGATTGTAAGCTTTTGCATTAATGTCATGGGCACTCTTGATTAACTCTTTAGCCTTGTCACGTATTAATAACGTTTTAACATCTGGGCTAACGTCGGAGTCTGGTTCTTCTAACAACTTGAGATTACGTAATAGCGAGTACGTTCCCCCGTGTAATATCATATTCTGTCCAAAGACACAGAAATAAGGGGAAAATCCGATTACGGAATGATGTGCTGATCTAAGTGCCGCAGTTATGGCTGAAAGTTTGTCATCCCAATCCCGTTGGTCCGGGCTTACATATGATCTGATAGCAGCTATTACTGACCTATTTACTCTCTCCGAGGCGTTAGATTGCGGGGAGTAGAGGGCTGTCAGCTGATGTTTAACACCATATTGAGTTAAGAGATTTGTAAACAGGGTGGATCTAAATTGGACGCCATTATCAGAGAGGATCGTCTCGGGTACACCAAATACGTGGAACACACGTTTCTCCAAAAAGGACACTAGAAGCTTGGCGGTAAAATTACGGACAGGCTCGATAAACAGAAATTTTGACAGATGATCCAACACTATGATTGCTCCCACATTACCCGAACGTGATCGAGGGTAGGGCCCAATGTAATCGACGTATAGTCGTTGGAATATACGTTCCGTTGGAGCAACGTTACCCATTGGTGATCGCAAAATGTGGTTTGGGGCTTTCGTTTCCTTACAAATTATGCAGGCTGAGATGTATTCTTTGACAGTTTGTGCCATTTTAGGCCAGAAATAAAACAATTTCAACCGTTTAAGAGTTTTCCCAAGCCCATCATGAGCACTCAAAGGGTGGTCATGTGCGCGTGCTATAAGTGAAGAAGTCAATTCAGTTGGCACCCAGAGTTTCCACGAGCTCTCTTCCTGGACAACATTTCCGGTGGCATATTCGGAACGACGGTATATAAAGCCATCAACAACCTTCAAATCGAGAGGAGGCGGTTTTGCTCTTTGAATTTTCTCAATTAGAGCAGTATAGGACTCGTCTTTGAAATATTGTGAGGTAAGGTCAATTTCTAAGGAAGGGTCAAGAGTGTCGACCGAAGCAATCGATAAGCTGTCGGAGGCATGTACGCGGGAAAGAGTGTCCGGAACCAAGTGCTGACTGCCTTTCCTATGTTTGATGGTAAACTGGAAACCTTGTAATTTCAAAGCCCACCTTGCCAATCTTCCGTGCAGGTCTGGTTGGGTCATTAACCATTTCAAGGAAGCATGGTCGGTTATAATTTCGAATTTATGGCCTTCAATGTAAGCTCTGAATTTCTTGATTGCTAAAACTGCCGCCAAACACTCTTGCTCTGTCACCGTGTAATTTCGTTGAGCCTGATTTAACTTTTTAGACATGTACGCCACTGGGAGTTCTATACCTTCGTCCGTTGTTTGAGCCAAGACTGCACCCACACCTGTCTGACAAGCGTCACAGAGAATGGAAAAGGGACGCTTAAAATCAGGGCTCTGAAAAACCGGGGCGCAGGTTAAAGACTCTTTTAAAGCCGTAAAGGCTTGGATTCCCTCATCTGTCCATGCGAAGGAACGTTTTGCTGACAACATGTCCGTGAGCGGGGCTGATAGGGACGCGTAGTTACCTACAAACCGACGGTACCACCCGCACATTCCCAAAAAGCGCCGCATTTGCTTCACGGTCTTAGGCAGTGGGAAGTCCGTGATGCCTTGCACCTTGTCAGGGTCTGTACGAATGGTTCCGTCTCCAATAATATGCCCGAGATATCGTACTTCCTTAACCAAGAACTTGCTCTTTTGGACATTGATGGTGAGTCCCGCTTTCCGAATGCACAGTGCTACTTCCTGGAGCAGAACAAGGTGTTCTTCAAAGGATTCCGTAATGAGCAGTAAATCGTCTAAATAGACGAAAACCTGATTCCGAAGGTGTGCCGGAATCACCCTATCCATTAAGCGCTGCATGGTTTGAGGTGCGTTGCACAGTCCGAACGGCATGGTAACGAACTGGTACAACGGCCTCCCCGGAACAGTGAATGCTGTTTTATCTTTAGAGGAATCGTCCAGCGGAATTTGCCAAAAGGCGTCTTTTAGATCTAGGCTTGTTATCCACTGTGCCTTCGGTAAGCGACCTAGTATTCCGTCAATCAAGGGTAGAGGGTATGCATCTTTCACAGTGACTGAGTTAAGTTTGCGGGCATCTAGACACAGTCTAACTTTCCCTGGCTTCACCACCAGCGTCACTGGTGATGACCAGGAACTTTGTGATTCTTGAATTACCCCCAAATCCAGCATCCTGTCAATTTCGGCGTACAGCAATTTCTCCACAGCGGGAGAAACTGAGAAATGGCGTTGTTTTATTGGCTTGTTATTGCCAACATCAATAACATGTGTAACCATTTCAGTTCGTCCGAGGCCTTCTACCGAAAATGAAGGAAACAGAGAGATGACGGCTTGAAGTTTGGCTTGCTCGGATGAAGTGAGCATATGTTGCTTTGTCGGAATAACCGGAGGAGTACTTGGAGAATCGGAGCTCAATGAAGAAGCGAATAAATCCGAAGCCAGGTTAAATTTCCGCACAAAATCCACTCCCAGATACAAATCTTGAGACAGAGAAGGTACAATTAAAAATGTAAGAAGCTGCGTTCTGCCTTTGAAGGTAACGCTAGTGGTCACACTTCCCATGGCCGATTGATCGGTTCCATCAGCAGTTTTCACTGTTAAGGAAAAACGTTGCCACGGAACCTTATTTTCCTTTAGAAATTTATCCGCTAAATTAGAAGCTATACAGCTTACTGATGCTCCCGTATCTACTAACCCAGAGATGATATTTCCTAGAAGAGAGACTTCTGCATAAGGTCTAATATCGCCAACTGACGATTTGGGAAGAATTGCCGAACACACAAACTGACGATTTTGTTTGACCCTTCTCCAAAATTTACGTAGTCGCAGCGTCGCTCGTTTTGGCGACGAAAGGAACGGTGAACCTTCCGCGAAGATTCGGTTGCGTGCTTCATGGTATTCTTTCAATCGCAGGTGTATGGGGCGGAAACTGTGGTGAACTAATAATGGGTCGAGAGAAATAGGTGGTGAGTCTGAAGAGCGACTCATTAGTGTTGGTGTTTTACCTGGGGAAGAGAACTCTGCCCCGGCCTTTTCCAGTTTTTTGGCTTTTGTTTGCATTTTTCACAATCTGGTCTGTAGGTGTCTGGAACACCGCAACCAAAGCAAAAGACCTTAAGCGGTAAGCGACAGTCTTTGTAACAGTGGCCATTTTCCTTACAGTTCCAACAGGTATATACAGTGGGACGATCAATGGATTCTACAGCAACCATATCCACGTTAAGAGAGCTATCCTTCATTGTCAATTCCGCCATGTGGCGTTTGTCTGTTGTCACTCGACTTGGCAAGCTGAAAGACACCTCAGCCTCTAAGTTTTCCCAGTTATGAACTAATTGACACAGCTGATGCACCGAGTTTACTGGAACAAAAACAAGACCACGTCGAAACTCAAGAAGAAGATTTTTCTTTAAAATTTCAACTAACTCCCACTCAGGAAGGGGTCTAGACAAGCGGTCCACTAAAACCATCACGCTGTCCAGAAAAGAATCAAACTTTTCAGACTGGCCTTGTTTCCTACTACGGATCAACTCCAGAAGGTCGTAGTCTGATAGCCGTTCCCTGAATCGCGCGGAAAGTGCTTCACAAAAAGTGTGCCAATTGACGTAACCTGATAGGCTGTGATAACGCCAATACCAATTAGCGGCTTTTCCAACAAGAATAATATGTAGATAACGAGTTACTAGCTCTAAGTCTCCATTCAGGTGTGCAAACGTTAAGGTTCGAAGCTGATATAGAAATTTTGCAACTGACAAATTCGGATCTTCTCCAGAAAAATGAAGTTTCCAGCCAGCGATTATTTTAGCCGTTCTATCGTCTAGATCATGTCTATTCCCTGAAAGACGTGGAAATGTTGGAACTCTTTCATAAGGTGGTAACGAGTCTGGAAAATGATTAGTCGTTAACCCCGGAGCAGCGATGTTTCTATTCATGAACTCTGGACGCGATTGAGCTTGTCTTAATAGGTCTGCATGATGTTGTTGCTGTGACGTACCTCCTGTTGGTGGACGCGGAAAAGAGTAATCATAGCGTTGTGGCGGTGGAGCGGATGTAACTGAGTTTATGTGACTCACATTTGCGCTACCACTGCTTGAAGGAAGTGTGGGCAATGTTGCATTAGACTGCCGGCTTTGTGTTCTAAGAACAGCCATTTGCTGACTGACGGCTTCAGCTACTATTGTACTGATTTGCGCTCGTAGGGTGTCCATTGAGAAATACTCTGGGGGTGCAGCTGACGATGCAGATGGTGCTGAGACCAAAGGAGCGGATGCTGTTGTTGCAGGATCAGAGACTCTTTCTCTGTTTAACGTTGTCGAAGCTCCTCGAGGTGATGTATTAACAAAGTCTCTTGTCTGAGAACGTGTGACCGGTCGGTGTTTGGGTATTGCCCCTTGATTGGAACGAGCTGATATTGGGATCTTTTCAATGGTAAATGGATCCAATTCTTCTGTTCGGACCAAGCGTCGACATAAGGGACACGTTGCATCCGTTTTCACCCAATTATCTAAGCATTCCTTATGGAAGGCGTGAGCACACTGGGTGAGAACAGCCAGATCATTTGATTTAAAATCTAATGAGCAAATCACACAACGAGTGGGATCGTCCTCAAGTAAGGCCAAATTTTCATTGCTGTGTCGTACAGCCATGACTGGTTTATGTAATATAGTGTAATTTAACGTTGAGGCGGGGAAATTGAATATTTAAATGTATAAAATATAAAGTAATACAACGACAAAACAATACTACTACTACAGGATTTCAAATGAAACACTTTCACTAATAAATGACAAACAATTGAGAGGTGAGGAGGTTCGGGGTACTTCGCCTTATCGGAGATGAAATTCACAAGTTTAAACAGTTTGCTGTTCTACTGTCACAAAAAAAATCTAGTAATTACGTTACGATATCAAAATGGTAATAGTGATAATATACGAGTTACATATAAAAGTCGCCTGACAAATCTTCATCATTAGGCAAAGGTTAGACAGGATGATTACAACACCCACATTCTACAATTCGCAGTGCCCTGAATCTGAAATATTAAGTATCTTTTATACAGCATATAGGATGAAACTAACAAAGGTGACAAGATTCCTTTACAGAAAAGCAGGAAGAACTGGCAAAGAACTTCGGTTTGTATAAGAGAATTTATTCCCTAGGTACAAAATTCACGAGCTGTTTAACCAATATCGTGCTATATATTTTTTTTTTTATTAATTTTTCACTATTTAAAGTGACTGAAAGGAGTGTCACCGACCGTACTAAAAAAAACTATTAGACTGAGCAAATTGAAATGGTTTAATGGTAGTTCACAAGTCCTGATGTTAGGTTTTTAACAAATTTGATTTTCGGACTAAGTGCTTGTGGACTTTCTTTTGGAACAACTCAAAAGGACAAACCCTTTTGATTGCCCCACGTTGGGCGCCATAAATGTAATGGCCCTCCAAAGAGGTTTTACGGCCTACCTAAACATCCCTTCCGGTTCCGCTAGCTCAACCGTCGAGGTATACTTGGTCGCAGGTTATTTGAATCAATGCAGAAATCGTTGGCCGCCATTACATTATTTTTACTGGGATGTTTTGGGGTTTTTATTCGTTACTCGTTTATGCAACTCATCTCCTACAGGGCAAGGAAGATTTATAAGTGAATGGATTTCCTTGGTATAAATCCCGAAGAAAAATTACCTTTTTTTTCTTTGTGGCGACGTCCGTAAGCACCGGTGGTTGACAACTAAATGGCCGACCATGTGGTGGTCAATTTGACAGCCGCTAAATGAGGTGAAGTTGTTCACACATGCCACTGTGCCCACGCCCTCTGGTGGTATTTCCGTCCGTCCCAAGAGGTGAAGTTGGCCACCATCGGACAGAAATAGCGCCATCTTGGCGTGAGGCATAGCGTCATTACACAGTTAGCTGCAACTTGTTCGGGGACCATAATTTCGTTTGATAAAAAACGACAAATCCATAAAACAATAAAAACAAGTCTGTCAAGTTAGCACTACCACTTTAAAATTTCGACAAACGCTATAGTGCATTAACTGTCGCGATTTTGTCGTAATTCAATGGAAAAAGAAAAAAAAATTGTCGCGCCCCTCCTTCCCATTAAAAACTACCCTTAAGTGCATTTGAGCCTCAGTTAACCAAATTCGAGTTCCAAGAATCCCCCTAATGCTAAAGGTGTCCAGTAAGATATCACAGGGGCTGATTAAGAGATTTCAACCCTGAAAAAAATTGTCGCGCCCCTCCTTCCCTTAAAACCTACCCCCGTCAAGTTATCACTACCACCCCGGTAGCGGCCAATTCAAGCATTTCCGTAGAACAAAAAGTATCCAATTAATTGTCGCAGGAACCGAAAGGCATATTGCACGCTTTAAAAAATTTGTCGCGCCCCTTCTACCCCTTCAAAACTACCCCTAATTGCATTTCAGCCTTAGTTCGTCAAACTCGAGTTCCAAGAATCGCCCCAATACTAAAAGTGCCCAGTAAACTCTCACTACGGCTGCTTAAAAGATTTCCACCATGAACAAAATTGTCGCGCCCCTCCTTCCCTTAAAAACTACCCCCGTCAAGTTAGCACTGCCACCCCTTTCGGTTCCTGCGACAATTAAATGGATACTTTTTGTTTTACGGAAATGCTTGAAGTGGCCGCTACCGTGGTAGTGCTAACTTGACGGGCGTAGTTTTTAAGGGTAGGAGGGGCGCGACAAATTTTTTCAGGGTGGAAATCTCTTAAACAGCCCCTGTGATATCTTACTGGACACCTTTAGCATTGGGGAGATTCTTGGAACTCGAATTTGGTTAACTGAGGCTCAAATGCACTTAAGGGTAGTTTTTAAGGGGAAGCAGGGGCGCGAAATTTTTTTCCTTTTTCCATTGAATTACGGCAAAATCGCGACATTTAATGCACTATAGCTTTTGTCGAAATTTTAAAGTGGTAGTGCTAACTTGACAGACTTGTCTTTATTGTTTTATGGATTTGTCGTTTTTTATCAAACGAAATTGTGGTCCTCGAACAAGTTGCAGCTAACTGTTTCAATTATTTCAAATATTTATATTGACATTGACACCTTTTTGGAAAGCTGACAACAGGAGCATGTTTTTCCAGTGGTCTGCAGAGTCCGTGTCATATATTTTTTTTTAGTAATACTATATTAAAAATCAACTTTAAAGAAATTTAAGATAATTTTTTTTTATTAAAAATTAAAAATTCCGAAATTGTGATGGGTTTTTGAAATTTTAAATGATTAAGAAATGTCTGCTATAGTGTTGACTAAAATCCAAAAATAAGTTTTAACCCATAACCTTAGTAGTTTTTTTAATTCTTACTTTAAATGGTAAAATTCGAGGTTATTTAAAAAAAACCTAAAAATTCAAATATCTCAGTGACCGTTGAAAATCGGCCTAACATTTATGGCCCCATTTTGTTGCATTTTTCCCCTATTATAACGTGTTGCAGGGAATAGGTCGACTTAACCAATAACCCTGTATATAGCTATTACAACCACTGAGAATAAATGCAATGGGTTCTCGTCCCGAGTTATGGAAAGTATCCGACTGAGAATAGTTTTGCCCTCCCTCCGCAGAGGAGTCAAACTTTACACTTTTAATCGCATCTTAGGAACACTGTAACCAGTGGCGTATTTACAGGGGGGCACAGGGGGCACGTGCCCCCCCTGTGAGCACATCAAACTTTTTTCACACCATACTAAAAATTGCAGTACCAAATGTTCCCTTTTTATTTTGAGCGTTTCTATTACTAAACTTTGTAAATCTTTTTCGAAACAATAGGGACGTTTTATTGTGTTTATCCCGTGCAGGTTTGGGTAGAACTTCATATAAAAAAAATGACACTTACCCAGGTAAAGTTAACCCGTGCAACTACCCTACACGGGATAGAGCTCAAATGTAGATGGCGGCCGCATAGGGGAAATATGAGGGAATTTGTTTTTTCAAACCAAATGTGAGAGTTTTTCTAATCACGAGAAAAGATTTTGCAAAGAAATAGTCATCTTTTGTGATAAAATCCACCACATCTAAAAAATAAGGCGACGAAAGCGAGTCAAAGATGCACAAAAACTGTCAAATGTCAGCTGTTTGATCTTAACCGGGATGTGACCCGCGATCGTTTTTTTCGAGTCAGACTTACACGCGATACGAAAAAAACGTCGCTATTATCATCACATCATCTTCTCAATTCGCCAGATCTCCTCGTTGATGAACCCTTTCCGTTTTTTGAACGGGTTGAGCTTATTTTCATAGACGCGTGGCTTCAACAATAAGAACTCTCAGAGAATATGTACAAGCTATGATTATGTCGAGGCAACGAGGTGGTCATGAAACGTTGCCCAATCTCGACATTGAGTCTGTTCGGAAACAAGGACTGCTATTGAAAGTCTCGTCATGTGTGAAGTGACCCCATCTTATGTTGATAAAAGTTGAGGAGATGTTGTTGCGGTATCGATGTCTTGGAAGCCGCTGAATTGATAAATATTTGAAACAATCGGTCTGATTTTGTGTATTTTAATTTGGCCGCAAATTCGTGTTGGGCTGGTGTAAAGGTATTTAAACCAGATGCTTCTCTTTCTGTTAAAATGCTAAAAATTGAAGTGTTTTGGTGGGAAAGCATTTTTAGCATTTTCGAATTCCTACGGTTCGGTGTCTGTGGTGCCCTGCCTGGGATACTTTCTTCTATGCTTCAATTTTCACGAAGTAAACATCAGCCATTCCTTCTCATTTCTATTTCGCAATTGATTTGTTAAGCATGTTGCTTCAGCTTACCATCTAGGACTCGTTTTAAAAGGTATTGCAGATACTATAGATTTGAAACTAGTGTAGTATGAAAATAACAATCATACGTTCCTGCTTACTTTTGTTGCTTCATTTCAATTAATCGATTGATCATTTCCTGGCTCTATGCCACGGATAGTTAATACATGGCTGAAAATTTTGGTGTAATTTTAATAAAAAAAAATATATTCATACATTTCCATATAAAAACTTTATCAAAAGTATAATTGAACTATATTAAAAGTATAAGAGTATTCTTGATAAAAAATTTACTCTTCAGTAGTATAAAATTGATAAGCAAATTTATACACACCGCTCGAAAAAATAAAAATTGTAATACGAGTGCAGTCGGCTTCGAATCCACAATTCTGTGATTTGTAGGCAAGCGCGACTTATAATTCTGGAGATTTTACTTTTGAAAAAAAAATTTATTCTTTACAAGGTTCACACAGAACTGACTATAATATTTCAAGATTATACAAATGATGTTATACGATACATTAGACAAGATAAATTTAGCATTACTGAGAATTACATTACATTACAGACAAAATATTACAAAGAATTTTATTAAGCTAATCGTGGGAACCATGTATGCAATCATGCAAAAATATGTGTGCATCTCGGATATCCGATGCTTGGATAGTTTTATATGGTTAAAGATGTTGTTGACAGACATACAAATCAATAGATATCTAGGTTGAATGGGTTTCTTGCGTTGTTAGTGTAGATTTGATACAAATTATTCTATCCCGAACGGTGTAAAATGTATAATATTAAAAGGGTATTTGGATAGTTTTATTCTGTAGCGGTTATAATTAATATAATTTTTGAATAAACTAAAACTACAAGATGAAAAGGATCAAATTTGATTCAAGTTTTGGAATAGAAAGGAGTTATTTTATTTATAAAATCTACTCCCGGTTTACACCAAAATTTACAACCGTGTAGTAATCTGAATTGTTCTTTACAACCGTGTAGTAATTCTGTATTATTCGACACTTGTTACGATTTTACGGAATCTGTTACTAGATTTTTGACAAAACATACAAATGCCTCTTTTCCAGTAAATCCTAATTTTGCATTCAAATTCGCTTAAACTTGCCATGGAATTCAAGACCACAATGTCAGCCAAAATTTGTTGTATCAGCTTTTCATCACTTTTTGGCTGAATTTGGCCGAAATTTGGCAGAATTTCGGACGATGTATGAAATTTCTCTTCCAAAGAAAAGTGTTCCGTCTGGAATCCGTTTTGTCATATGGAAACAGTCTCTTTGGTAATTGCATTAATTCCATAGCCAATTAAGTATATATTCGTAAAATTCCTTTTCGGCTTCAGGCTCCTTCGAACTACACTACGCAAACGCCAAAAGCAGTTAATGTTGTTTTGGTGTGATAAACCTGAAATGCAAAGGACTCTCAGGCCCGTATACATACGTAACATACCTTTACTCAAGGAGTCCTTGAGTCAAGGAGTCAATGCA
Organism: Microchrysa polita; assembly: GCA_949715475.1. Lineage (NCBI taxonomy): Eukaryota > Metazoa > Arthropoda > Insecta > Diptera > Stratiomyidae > Microchrysa > Microchrysa polita. The sequence goes on from OX454417.1 coordinate 7,460,992, forward strand.
TCCTTGATTTAAGGAGAAACTCAAGGAAACCTTGAAATTTTCTATAGTCAACCTCACTTGAAGTCAAGGTAGATACCCACCTACCTTGAAATATTATATTTCAAGTCTATTGAAAACTTAAGGTCTCCTTGAGTTTCGCCTTAAATCAAGGATCAAGGATCAACGATCGCTCAGTCTTGCCAATGTTTTTCCTATGTAGCTGCTCTCGGGTATCCCCACACCAAAACTTTATGTAACAAATTAGCCCCATACTCTGTGCCCCCCCTTTCAGAATTTTCTAAATACGCCACTGACTGTAACCTTCGAACGTTGACAGCCAGAACCTTGATTTTTTCGCCGAGTATGGCCACTGCATTGCTCTACTATGTAATTAATTTCAGAATTTTTTTCCCGCAATAATTCACGAGTTATCGAAAATATTTAATCGGGTTGCGATGGCTATATGTAGCTTTCGAACACAGGCAGGACCTTAAAATTTGTAGCAATTGTAGGTGCCAGACCACTCTAAAGCGTGGCCACTCTGGACCTCTTGAGCTATCAAAAGTATTCGATTGCGAAACATAAAAGTAAAATTCTTTTGCAATAATTTCAGAGAGTTTAAAAAATAAGTTTTTGGAAATATGTATTTAAATAATTCTGGTCAAAGGATTTTTGAAAATGTTTTTTTTTTGCAATGACAAAACGGATATGTGTCAATCTTTTCAAAGAGAAAAAAAAAATACAAAAATATAGAATAAAAAACATGTCCCATCGTTAATGTCAAGGACATCCATTGTGTTGTACTAATAGAGCCTGAAGGACTGTAAAAAGGACGTATGTATTCAAAATTCCATTTCATATCAACATAGACGATTAACAAGAATGTATGTAATCGTATTTATCCAAATTGCTCACGTTTTACTTCATGCATTTTTGGGTATTTGTCCATGTAAAGTGTGGGTTAGGAAAATGTTTGTCCAGTATCGATTTTAGGGCTTAAAGCTATGTCATATGGAGATAATGGCGAGTTTGTCTGGAATGTTGTTCCGAAACATGTGTTTTGTAGAGTGGATGAAAAAGTGCCATAGCCACAATACCTACATTCTACATAGTTGGGAGCAACAATGTTAGGATTCCGGGAATATATTTTATGAAATTTTCGGCATGTTTGGAATATTGGTTAAGGCGTACTGAACATTGGATTCACAGTAAATAATTGGCATTTACTTGGATAGTTTGGTATTTTAAAGCTATTCTTATTTTTTTTTCATTCTTATACCTTTCCTTTGAGTTATTTAAGGCGAAGGGTAGGTCTGCCATTTACTCAGGACTGCATGGTGAAGTAAATAAAATACGAGAGTGTCGGTTTAATGAGTATTCTTCGTGACAATTTATCCACTTTTGATTGCGCTCCAAGCAATTGTCGAAACAATTTTCTGGTTTGATTCAGACGTCAAAAAAACATGTTTTTTCCCTTCTCCTGATTTTTCGGACCAAGAAAAATGTTCACTGCGCACTACGCAGTGTTATTTTATAAAAGCGCGGTACAAAACTAAATCCTTAGGTTCTAAGTTAGACCTAAATACCGGATCACCCACAAACTTAGTGTTTTGACCGATGAAACGAGTGTCAGTATAAACGTATGTCCAAGAAGCCTAATTTCGACGTTTCACGCTCCAGAAGCCAAATGGTAAATGATCCATTTACCCGGAGGAAGGAGACACCCGATTGCATGGTAGTGTTTCATAAGGCGACAGCTTTTGTTGCATTGGGCTCGGTTTGGAACACCCCCACCTTCAGCTACTCTTTTCTTTCGAGAACATATACGAGGGTTGTCTTTTATATGTAGTTCGGGATTAGAAAAAAAATCAAATATTAATCATCGAAAATCGCTTTATTGTTTTTCAGAATATTCCCCATGAAGATCTATACACTTTTGCATGCGTTTGAACCAATTGTCGAAACACTTTTGCCACTCTGATTGAGGTATCTCTAAAACATGCATTCTGAACGCAGCAACCGCTTCTTCAGGTGTTGAAAAACGTTGACCTCTCAGTTTGATTTTTTACGTACGGGAATAAAAAGTAGTCATTCGGTGCCAAGTCAGGACTATACGGCGGATGACCCATCAAATCGATGTTTTGAGTACTAAAAAATGCAGTTGTTTGAGCTGATGTGTGAGAGCTCGCATTGTCGTGGTGAAGAGTGATCTTTACTCGCCGGTTGGTTTTCCTAATTTCTTGGAAAAAAACAAATGGTTGTGTACCACTCAGAATTGACTGTTCTGTCTGCGTTGTTCTAGTGCTACGGTTGCGACATGTCCAGTTTTTCCGAAACAACAGGCGACCATTTGCTTGGAAGTGCTTCGTGCGCGAACAGCTTTTGTTGGATTTGGCTCACCTTGAAACACCCATACAGTCGAATGCTCTTTACTTTCGGGCTCATACGCGTTAATCCACGATTCATCACCTATTAAGATGTCATAGACGTGTTTCGAAGCACCGCGATCGTATTTTTTGAGCATTTCTATCGACCAATCGGCACGAGCCTTTTTTTTTTGAGCGATTGACAAATTGTGTGGGATCAAACGCGAACAAATTTTTTTGACAGTCAAATGTTCATGCAAAAATTGAATGTGTGCTGGTCCCACTAATGCCTAAGGTTGTCTCAATCTTACGATAGGTCACATGACAATCATGCAATATCAGTTCGCGCACAGCATCAATGGTTTCCGGAACAACAATTGATTTTGGACGACCTTCACGAAATTCGTCTTGGAGTGAACTAAGACCTCGATTGAATTCACCATACCATCGATAAACACTGGTCCTTGATGGAGCTTCATCGCCAAAAATTGAATTCAGTTCATCCATGCACTGTTGCTGAGTTGATCCACGTCGAAAGTTGTAAAAAATAATCGCACGAAAATCTTCACGATTTGATTCCATTTATTTGGCCGAGATGAATCTTTTAAGCTACTGTAAAAAACACAAATAGCGCTCGTATGTCAAAACGTTCTGAGCACGTATAACCTAAAAAATGTCAAACTTTACGAAAGAGCCAGATTGCAACACTAGGGTTGTCCAATCCCGAAATATAAAAGGCAACCTCCGTAATTTGTCACGTGGTTTATACATGTCTATGAGGACGGAATAAGAAATACTGGGGGTCTTTCCGTGAAAAAGTGTAACATTCTACCATTGTAAATGAGTAACATAATATATATGTATAAGTAAAAGGTTAGCAGATCATTAACATTTCGTTAACATAGCATTAACATAACATTGCATAAATAGCATGCATTAAATAATTGGCGTAATATAACATTAGCATAACACATATTAACATTATATTTATATAGCATAACGTCAGGCTAAGATTAGCAGAACATTAACATGATGTTAACATAGCATTAACATAGTATTAACGTGACATTACTTGAGTAAAATAACATGATCAATATCCCATTCGTAACATAACGTTAACATAACATTTAAATATCAATAGCATATCATTAACACAACGCTAATATTGTGTTAACCGGGTATGAATAGTATTTCATAGAAAAGTCGCAATAACATTATGATTAACAGTTAACAGATTGTTAACGATTAGCATAGTTTTAATATGCTATTAATAAAAAGGATAACCTAACGTTAACAGCGCATTAAAAAAGTAAGATTGACAAATCTTTAACATAGCTTTAACAGTGTGTTAGCAGAACGTTAACAGATTATTAACATTGCTAAATGATAATATTGACCATGCGCCTAATTCTTAACACAGTTCTGAATAATACAGTTCCGAGCAAAAATACCGAATCAAAACAATTGCGCGCATATTTCTATGGATATTTTGAAAAGTAAGCTATGTTTTCGTTAATATTGTACGTTATGTTGAAGCCTGATGTCTCTGCCGTATTTTGGAAGTGATTTTATCAGTATTTACCGAACACTTGTAAGCAGAATGGGGCCAGAGACAAAAAAGTGCGATAAATGGGAGTCTGTGAAATGTTCATGACTAGGTAAATTACCCCTGTTAATGAAACTACAATCGATTTTGAATAGTCATTTGCACTTAGAAAGTTTACTCACATGAATTTAAAGAAATGACACTCACTATTTTTATATCTATGTATACCACACCTCACCAAGGCGCTCGTCTGAGCGGTTAGTCAGCATGGTTAAGGCTCGCAAGTGTTAAATCGATTAGTCTGGATATACAGGTAATTCCGAGAAACGGATAGCTTCGGTCCACTAGTGGCGAATGACCGTTTAATCGGTAAAAATGAGGTTCAAAATTGGAACCTTGCTGGTTTTGATGCGCAGCAGAACATGACCCACATTCACAAGGTATTCGTCGATATATAGACATTTAAGAGACGACTTAGGCAAGCGAATGACACTTTAAAAGTGCCGAGCCTCTCACATTCTCGAAAGTGCCAAAATTAAGGTTCAATTCAATGGTGCTTAATATTGTCTACCAATGAGCCCATGCTGCAACTTTTATGCAGTGACAAATGCCTAGTTTACTTGTCGTTCATGCAGCAAGAATGGGTGTGAGGATAACTTTGGTATTTAGCAATGCTCGTTAGTATTCATCAAATCTCACTCAGCGAACCCTATTCGAAGTAAGGGTACCCGGAATCGACTTGCTCACACTCAGTACATATATGATTCCGATTGGGGACGTTTAGAAAGACTTCAAAAAAGGAGTCTGAGACAAAAAAGCCCTAGACTCTTTTCAGGAATATTTTCGGCCATTTTTTGTCTCGGAGCCAATTCTCTTCACCACCGCTCCGAAATTTTGACAAAATCGGTATCATAATAATGGTGAGACATTAAGCTTTGACATGACATGGAATTTAAAAGAACAACATTATGAAAATACACGTACAAATATACGCGCCTTTGCATTGATTCAGTATTTTTGCTCGCAAGTGTATTAATTTGAGTTGGAGATAAGAAAATCTTTAGAAAAGGCCTCACATTTTCATTCCTTACATGTAAATCGCTGTTATAGCGCCATTTGAAAGGGACTCCCTTTCGCAAATAACTTGACAACTATGTCCCCATATATTAATGCGTCTAAGGAATGAAGAAATCATTTTGTCGCGTATAACAATCTTCTTTGGACCAGTGAAAGTAGCATAATCACAAATCTATTTGATTTCAGTTTTAGAATAGTTTTCTCTTTTTTTTTTTTAAATAAATAAAATTATCGAGGGGAGATTTGGGAGCGAAGCGAGCTCTATACTGTTTTCGTAGTATGTACCTATATTTAATTACATAGATAAGTGAGATGAGATCAAGGGAAGCAATACCTATACAAAATACAAATTGGACAAGATAATACAGACATATACATGATTTAAGATTATTCTCTCCAAGGGAAAACGTCTCGGAGTTTTTTTTTCAGGACACTGCTACATCGAGTCGAGTTGCTTGGCGAAAGAGAGTCTTCTTTCGCTTCTTTCATCCTACGCCTGATTAAGCTCTTGCCAAGTTCGCGTCTACTGGGAAGTTTTCTGTCGTATAGGAAGCGGTTTTTTAGGATCCGTTTTGCTAAAATTTCTACAGAATTTATCTAGTAGAGTGCAAAAAGAGACTTTTATTCAACAAGTCTAACCATAAAACCCTAATTAATCACATATTTGTCTAAGAAGTTGCCGCCTTCTGTTATACTCGTACACTTTCATTAGTTTTCCTTACCAGCTATGCTATCGTCCCGTCTTATGCTGACTTAAATTACTAATACGACTTCCAACTTTGCTTTTATTAATTACACTGACAGCTAGACAGCTCTATATAGGATGGTTAGTACTCCTATAGTTTTTATGGGACTTCTTTTTCCAAAACTTTGCAGTTAAACTATAAACTAAACTCCTTGCTTGCCTGGCTACTATCATGTTACGTTTTCACATGTCCTGTCCACTCATGTAGACAGCAATAATTCTTCTCTTCACATCTGCCATAGTTACAACACCACATAAGCCCTAAAACGCCCATTGGCAATTTTGGATGGTGTTGTAGAGCATATCTATAGAGTAATGGTGTATCATCAACTTCGTTTTTCCTCTGATTGGGAGAATTCACATTGTAAGACAAAACCGGACGGGTAAACTTGCAAGACAAGAACCATCGTTCTTACAATCTGAATTGCACAATGCTTGTCTGCTGGCCACTACAAAAGCTCTCGCCGTCCGTTTATTAGCACAAACAAACACCCGGCGAGAGCTTTTGTAGTGGCCAGCAGACAAGCATTGTGCAATTCAGATTGTAAGAACGATGGTTCTTGTCTTGCAAGTTTACCCGTCCGGTTTTGTCTTACAATTTGAATTCAGCCATTGCCGGGTAATTTTCGTTGATGTTAGCACAAAATCTCATTAGATGGGGGGAGAGCAAATGGTTCTCAGGTGGATGAACAACAAGTCAATTTGAGTCTTGTCTAATGGCCGGCACCGTATGGGTATGGGATTGGATTGTATGGTTTTTGCACTTTGGCTCGTGTAATATCACCACATACCTATCACATATGAATGTGACATAGTGCGAGTATAAGAATGGAATGTCTGAGTTTCAACTTTCTTTCTGAAAACAAGAACAGAATTGGTATCGTCTGCAGCGGATGGTAGACTAGCAGTTACTACTACTGTGTATTCTGTTGAAACTTCTGAAGCTTTATATCGATTGAAAATCGATTTGCAGTTGTTGTTCCCCAAATCGAACCAATTCCAAAGTGAGCAGTCAATTAGTGAAATAGAAAATGTAATCAAGTTCATTTAAGAAGACGTGTGTGCTTACAACAATGATATTGAATGGAGAAAATGGGTTCAAGCCTATAGTGCAGTCATATTAGCATTTCAAATAGAAAAAAATAGAGTAAGACTAATTTTTGTTGTTTTCGAATCAGTGGGCTCCCAGGAATCTACAACTGAATTTGCTAAAAAAAAATTTGATCGGAAAGGTCACAAAAAGGACAAAAAAGGATACTCTTAAATCCTTGACCGGAGGTCGGCATGCGGGGTATCATATCAAAGGGGACGTCGAGTACATTACATATCCGGTGTTTGTTTCCTGTTTCAAGGACTCTCAACGGAATAAATCGAGCTTAAATGGAAAATTTTCGCGTTTCTCGTGTATCTTTCCAAAGCAATAACTACGAGAATAGTTCAAGTTGTCACTATTTTTATCACTTTCCAGAATCTATAATAGCTGCAGATTATACCATTAAATTTGCTAAGAAAAAAGTTGATCGGAAAGCTCTGAAAAAGGACATCAAAAGACACTAATTGCACATCTTAGTCGAACGTGGGCATGTGGGGTGTCATATCAAAGAGGATGACAAGTACATTCCATATACGGCATTTGTTACTTGTTCCAAGGACCCTCAAAGGAGAAAATTGGGCTCAACTTAAAAAAATTTGGGTTTTCCCGTATCTGACCTTTCTAAAGCCGTAATTTTCCATTTAAGCCCGACTTATTCCATTTAGTGTCCTTGAGACAGGAAAGAAGCACCGAATACACAATGCACTCGACGTTTTCTTTGATATGACACCCCACATGCCCACGTTCGATCAAGGTGTGAAATTAGTGTCCTTTTATGTTCGTTTTCAGAGCTTTTCGATCAACTTTCTTCTTGGCAAATTTAATGGTAGAGTCTCCAGCTATTATAGATTCTAAAAAATGATGGAAGTAGTGACAACTTGAATTATTCTCGTAGTTATGGCTTTGGAAAGATCCACGGAAAACTCGAAATTTTTCCATTTAAGCTCGATTTATTCCTTTGAGGGTCCTTGAAACAGGAAACAAACACCGGATATGTTATGTACTCGACGTCCCCTTTGATATGATACCCCGCATGCCGACCTCCGGTCAATAATTTAAGAGTATCCTTTTTTGTCCTTTTTGGGACCTTTCCGATCAAAATTTTTTTTAGTGGTGAAATTTACGTCCATGATTTGTGTGAGAAAATCAGGCTTACAGGTTGATAGCGAGCTATACTGTAAAAGTGACATTTATTTGCATAGGTGTGTGTTGCATACACTCAGCGAAAATCACTAAATTTTACCAGGATTTCATGTAGATTTAGTTTGGGATTTTGGTTGAAATCGCGTTATAAACCGGGTGGACTTTTTTCGGTTCATTGGAATTTTCTTTTAGTACCACAGCTGTTAATGGGTGAAGTATGGATGAATTCTGTTTTTATTACAGCGATTTAAGGGCTTTCAGCGAAAATTCAGCTAATAAATATGGTACTTTTGAAAGCGACCGAAAGTGAAAGAGAACTGGAATAATTGCCTTTACATTTTTCTCTCGTTTATTTTTTTGCGGAAAAGGCAAAATTACAAATGCTCGAAATATCATCGTTCGGCAGGACAACGCTACTGCAAAATCACGACGTGAAAAATGATAACTAGAAATACTAACAGTACAGAAATTTGACTGTATGATTTTTACGTAACCTTTCAAATTATTCAGATTTATCAATATTTGCGAGATTTTTTTCACACTCAATAGCTAACATTGTAGTGCGATCAGAGAACAATTTTATTTTCTGCCCTCCCTCCTTGACTGCGTTTTGTAATCCCTACTCTGTATTGTGATGCTCCGAGAGAAGCTAATACGTTCTAATATGTACATATTTAGTAATGGCTATCCAAAACTTCAGCATCTGTATTGTCTTAAATGGGGTTCCCGCACCAGGCTCCGCGAAGGGCAGTATATACCTTCAAGGGGAACTGTCTACAATGTGCTCCGATTATGTACCTATGGCAAACATAAACCACGTTTAACAATATTCAGTAATTTCAGTAGGATTCTCTTGCCCATGTCCTTAAAGAATGAGGGTTTTTATGACTTTAAGTGAAGTTTTCCCTAAAGCTGTCTGGGCTTTGTTGAAATACCTACTTGACGTCCAAATCAGGATAAAAAAAAAACATTCGGAGTAAAAGCGTGCGTGGGCTTAGGACTAAGTTGGATGAACTTAATCTTTCATGTATTTTAAATCATCATCAATGTGGCACGATAGCCCGACGTCGGGCCTTGGCCGCCTGAATCGTTGACCTCTTATTGTCGCGGTTACGTGACCTTGTCCTGCAGTTTCGGAAGCCCAGCAGCTGGTGGGCGTCTTCACCTACGGAGTTCTCCCAGCGAGCTCTCGGTCGTCCACGCAACCTCGCTCCGTCAATTCGTTGTGCGTTCATCACTTTCTTTGGCATGCGATTATCGTCCATCCGTTGTACATGCCCCGCCCATTGCAAACGTTGAAGCTTCACGATTTTCGATACTTCCACCTCATCGTACAATTGATACAACTCATGGTTGTACCGGATACGCCATTGGTCTCGCTCGCGAACGGCCCCGAAAATTCGCCGAAGGACCTTTCGTTCGAATCGGTCTAGCAAAATTTCGGAGGCTTGGGTGAGGGTCCATGTTTCGCAGCCATAACATAGCACGGGTCGGATGATCGTTTTGTACACGCGGAGCTTCGTGTTTCTGTGCGCAAGTTTCGAATTAATTATAGGGAGGACCGAGAAATATGTCTTATTGGCTAGTTGTATCCGTCGCTTAATTTCGTCGGTTTCGTTGGCGTCCTTTGATAAGTTACAACCCAGATAGTTGAAGTTGTCTACATACTCGATATTAAGGTCCCCCACTGTGATGCTTGAATTTGCTGGCGTCCTTGTTTTCGATTGCATCATGGCCTTTGTTTTGCTTTCGTTGATATGTAATTCAACTTCCTTTGCGGGGTTATTGAGGTTATGCAGACAATCTTAGTTGTGATAAAGCTGTGAAAATTTTTTAGAAGTATCTTAGCACTCTTATCGCGCGCTTTAATCCTCTTTTCTCGCCGAGAAAAAGTAAAAACTTTCCGTGGTTCCAAGAGAAGCCTGCGAATTGTTTGTCCAATTCTTCGCTTCAACTTTTACTCCAGCTAGTTCTTCTTCCTCTACCTTGCTCACTACTCAATCATCACTCCTCCAAATTCCAGCATTAATAACAAGTCCCCTTGAAGTGGCTACTATTATTGAAAGCCTCAAGGCAGATGGTGTCTCAGGTCCCGAAGAGTTACCTAATATGTTTGTTAAGTCTTTGTCTTCCTCTACAAGTGTTCCCCTGTCCATATTGTTTAATCTAAGCTTTATTTGTGGCGTTTTCCCTAAATCCTGGAAAGCAGCTAATATCCTACTAATTCCTAAGACTTCAAATACGTCCTCCGTATCTAACTACTGTCCAATATCCCTTTTATCTTGCTTCTCTAAAATTCTCGAGCGTATCGTCTATGATCAAGAGCAGCGCCGGTCCTAGGTATTATGGCGCCCTGTTCATATACTGAAAAGTCGCCCTTCTATACAGGGTGTCTGGAAACTGCCGCATAAACGCACCGGATTGTGTGATTTCCAGCAAAAAAGTTGTACCCCCAATTCCCAACCCTTTATACTCCAATCAACGGGGAGATTTTACCTTGCAAACACTGATGAAAGGGCCGATTTTAGATGGTTTTTTGAAGATAGCGGCGGGAGCACAGGGGGGAAAGTGACGCAAACTTGGATTTTAACTTACCCCACCTGTCTTTATAACATATCAAAAATTTGAGAAGTCCCCAATTTTTGCACGCTAACCCCTATTATTTCGTCTCTATTGATTGGAGTATTAGGTGCCACAGGCATTTGAAGATTTTTTAAAAAATCATTTTTTATACGAATAAAACATCAATACATATATCGAAAGCCTGACTAGCTAGAATAGCAAACTAAGATGATTATCAGGGACAACAAGTTTACCTTAAAAAACTAAAACTTACCGCACTAAAATCGGAGAAGAGGTTGGCTTTTCTTAATGAAAATGTATGCTTACTTACTGGAATATGTAGGAAATGCTGGGAAATTCTATAAGCTACATCCGAAAATGGTCTCATAATTTTTCTCGGCCATTTAAAGTATTTTTCGATTCCCCGGTCATTAGATATTTTTCACGATGAAATGACCGGGAAATGGAAAAAAATACATAAAATAGCCGAGAAAAGTTATGAAATAATTGTAGCGTATGGAATTACACTGCATTTGCCACATATTCCACGACCACGAGCATTCATTTTCATTGAGAAAATCGCAGCGGACAAACATCTCACTCTCGAGGTCTATCCTGCGCTTAATATGGATTGCATAGAAAATTTTACGCGGTAAAATCTCTTCCTACAAACTACAGTATACATTGTACAAAACTCCTCTATCGCCCAGTCTCATACAATTGAAACATGTACTACGAGCTGAGACTACGGGAATGAGCCATCAAGTGAATACGCACATCTCACCTACAACGAGCCTGCAAAGCACCTATTCCCCTCTTTTGCAGAATATAGGGGTGTACGCTCTACAACAATTTCTTATGTGCAAAGTTTCTGCATTGCACAACTCATCACTTCCGCCAAGCATACAATCTATGAAACTAGCGCCCATAGGGCGCCCATCCCGCAAATGAAGTGTATGGATTAATTGGAGCATGTTTGCAGTGATGCACAAGTACGAGATATGCGAAGCATTTTTGAGCGCGGACGGATGGAAAGACGTCTCTCGCTCTTCCTCTCGCGTAGATACAATGCGGAAAAGTTTGCAGATGTGTCTTTAAAGGTTTCACGAGTTGCGACTGCGTCGATAGGTCGGTCAAATGGAATGGAATACGATTAGCGTGCGAGTTTGGTTGTTAGCGGAGTTTCTATGTCATTTCTAGAGTCGCGATAGCAGCTGATCTTTGGGAAAACACACCCTTATAATTGAATCAGCTCTAGTTCGTTTAATATGTACAATAGGTGGACGACGTGTATCAATCAATATAAAGTCTTGATCTTAAAGGCATATTGAATTTGTGAATTTGGCGCCCCTTTCGGTTGGCGCCCTGTTCAAGTGCACAGTCTGCTCATATAGTAGAGCCGGCCCTGATCAAGAGACGCGAGAGTGTATCGCCCGCTATAGGAAAAAACTAAGGCGAACAAGTCTATGATTACCGGACCCAACTTGTTTTTTTTCATTGACAGGGCTACAGCCTTCCAGGCAACATCCCCTAACATTTTTTTTTTAACAAAATGTTCTAGTGCCTTTCCAAAAAAATCTTCGATCGGCACAATAACGGGTAAGATATATGCAAAAAACGGTGAAATTTTCACCCTCACAGACTTAAGCGAGTAACCCAATTTCAGACTAGAGTCGACAGTTGCAGAAAGAGACGTGCTTCTACTGTCTCTCTCCGTGATGGGATTATTATGAAATTTGGAATGAATGATTCTCTGGTGGTCGTTCTAAAGAATCAATGTCTTCCATTTAGATAAGTGGATGGAATAACGGTAAATTAATAGGTAAAGTTAACAAAAAATTATTAGGGCATTGGGACATTATGACTTTGGGATAATCGGACATTGGGAAACGAGCACATAGGGACATTGGGCCACTGAGATATCGGGATTTTGGGACATTAAGACATCGGGATATTGAGACATTGGGGCACTGCGATATAAGGACATTGGAGCATTGGGATATTGGGACATTGGAAGATTGAGAAATTGGGACAATGGGACATTTTTACATTTGGGATATTATGCACACTGAGGAAACTGGGACGTGGGGACATTGGGTCACTGGGACATCGGGATATTGCGACATCAGGATATTAGGACATTGGGACATTGGAACATTGGAATATTGGGACATGCGAACATTGGGACATTAGGACACTGGGAGGATGTGACGTTGGGGCATTGGGATATTAGGATATTGGGACATTATGACCTTGGGACAAAAGGACAATCGGACATTGGGACACTGGTACATAGCGACATTGGGCCTCTGAGATATCGGGATATTGGGACATTAGGACATCGGGATATTGGGTTATTTGGACATTGGGGCACTGCGATATTAGGGCATTGGAACATTGGGATATTGGGATATTGGGATATTGGAATATTGGGACATTGGGACATTGGGACATAGGGACATTGGGAAATTAGGACATTGGGACATTAGGACATTGTGACGCTGGGACACTGGGATATTGGGTACACTAGGGAAATTGGGACATGGGGTCACTGGGACAGTGGGACATTCAGATATTTGGCTATTGGGGCCTTGGGACACTTGGTACACTGCGACATTGGGATATTGGGACATCGGGATATTGGGACATTATGGGATGTTGGGATATTGGAACATTTGTACATTGAGACACTGGTTCATTAGGAAATTGGGCCATTGGGATTTTATCACATTAGGATACTGGGACATTGGGGAACTGGGATATTAGGAAAATGGGATATTCATAAACTGTACCCATTTCATCCCAAAACTATTTTTAAAAAAGCTCAGCAACAGCCAAACTGTATAGATTGTGGCGTATATACAATTGCGTTTGCCGTATCTATTTATTTTAAAGAAGACACTGTGAATATAACTTATGATATTAAATTGATGAGATCTCATTTATGGAATATACTGAACAAAATCCTATTGACACTTTTCCCAAAACAAGAATATTAGCTGGCTATTTAAGTATGGAAAAATATATGATATCTGACCAAAAACAACAAAGATGTAAAAGTTACCCCGCCAAAGAAAAATTCATCGCAAAAAGAGTACGTATCACTCCAATCCGCCACGCATATGTTATTTTGTTTTAGGTGTAAATGCTGGAGAAGTTTAAATGTACAGGCCTACTTCTTAAGATAATTTGGTGGGAGCTTTAACATTTTATTCAGTGCCACTTTGACCGCTCCCACCAAATTACTTTAAGAAGTAGTCCTGTACATTTAAACTTCTCCAGAGTCGGTGCAACGTAAATTTACTCGCATCCGTTTTTTCAAATTCCGGGTCCCCAATTGTTCTTATAGTGATAGTGTGACACTATTAAATGTCCCTCTTCTTGGGAAACGCAGAGTGTCTTTAGATGAGGGCTTTCATACAATATCTGCAACAGTCCATCTACCAGGCTGACAACATTAATTGCAATTGAGGGGTTTGCTGCAAAAAGGTGGTAGCTCCATTTTTTGGCTAAATTTAGTTAATGATGTAATTTCATTGTAAAAGACATGCTCTTTCATCCTGGCCAATAATATTTTATGTCCGATCATTAGTTTTTGAGTTATTCACAGTTAAAAATTGGAGCTACCTCCTTTTTGACCCAAACAAGCTAATCTTCGTGTTGTATCTTATACATTTAAAAAATCAATGTATCGTTCAAAATAATTTAATTTTCCGATTAAAAAAAACTGATAACGGTCATTTTCTGTTATATTTCTTTTTATCTATCTACATCTATATACAGGGTGTCCGGAATCTCGCATCAACATGTTTGTGGTCGAACTCCTTCGAAAGGGGCCGATCGAATTTTATGAAATTTTTGTGTATACGAGTACTTGCCACGTATCATAATAGGTCGGAAATATATTTCATACCGCTAGGTGCTCCTTCTACCATTTTAAACCGCGAATTTAGATTTATTAAATTTTTCGTGCATACTTGCTATACAAAAGAACAGGTTAGGTCGTAAGTATATTCCATACCTAAGGTACCCCAACCTTTTTAATCGTAAATATATTATTTTTAAATTTTTTGATTTTTTACGACGTTTTAAAACAGTCCGGTTCATACAAAAATTTCAAAGGTTCAAGGTTTCTAGTAGTGAACCCAAGATGAAGATGAAATAAAAAAACAATAACCGTATATAAAACCTCTATTAATACACGGTCTGTGGCTTGGTTGAGTCGCACTCTACGATGCTAGTAATCTAATATTTCTAATTTAATATTTCCGTACATTTGCGGATAGGAAATATATAACGCTTGCAAAATTATAGACAGTCCGAAATGATATGCAATGTAATGTTGACTCGAAATTGCCTGTAAACGGCTGAGTTAACGCACCATGGCCCCACATGGGGCTATACGGTACTGAGAAGAATTAATACATTGCAAAACATAATGTTCAGGCAAAAATGAAGAAAGATTTCACTGGATTCCGTTCACGAACCCAGCCAGGAAAAAAACACATGTGTGGCGTATCATTCATGCAACACACAGCAGCTGATATATCTTTGTCATTTATCACGCTTTCATACAATCATGTATCATCTATGTACGTCTTTGCGCCTTATTAAGGATTTAAATTACAAACAGATGATGTAATAGTTGTGTAACATATATTTTTAATGCATCGCTCGTAAAAAATATTCATGACTTACGCGAAATAAATGAATGATGTACCATTCGTGATAAATTAAAAATGCACACCGTGAAATAAAGCCATATGAATCCCACGTCAAAATGTCGATTAAATTATGCATAATAAGAAGGAATGGCTTCGAAGCGGATCAATATTGCTTCTATACTATGTCATGTACATATGTTTCGGTAGAACAAGATTCGGAATGTAGGTAGCACCTCCTGCACAGCAAAAAATCAGGCGGTGTGAACCAAAATTTATCCAAAAAGGTTTAATTTTTTTATACCTATGGAGTTAAATACATTTATTTCACTCCGTCCCGAGTATAACATTTTCCTTTTATCCATTAGGATAAAACACTCAAAATAAATTTCATTTGGATAAATAATAACTTTTATTCGAAATTATATCAGTTTTTGTTTATATGGTGTTAAAATTTACTTAAAATGGAGTTAATTCCGCACGTAATATATGGTGCAAATTACGAACGTCATCCCGTATAGTCTGTGTGGTGTAGTAGGTAGGGCGTTAGTCTTCAAATCATAGGATCGCTGGATCGAATCCCACTGTAGGCAGGTAATTTATTATGCATTTTTAGAGCGTAAAGAGGTAAATGAAATGTCGCCAACACCTATAGAGAGGTAAATGCTAGTTATACAAAACTCATTTATGAGTTAAATGTTCTGTGAAACTTGTGTTTTATTTTTATCCCAAAAATATCGAGTATTACTCCTTTTGGTGTAATTGAAAGTACACTTTTGTGTTCATCCATTTGGATAAAACAATATTTTATCCAAACGGAGGGACCCTATTCGACAATTTTCGGAGTTAAATTCACACCGGATTTTTTGCTGTGTGGGGTTAAAGGATTATAATTTCATTTTTATACAAGAAGTCAATGGTATTGTAAACGTTAATACGACTTTAAATTTACTTCACCATAATTACGTATTCTGACCATATTCAGTACGTAATACAAACCTCACATAAACAAGTATTTTTACAAAAGTCATTAACATTTTTTACATGAATTTTAAATTACATTCTTTAAAATTTTAAACAGAACATTGAATTTTGTATGTATTTCTGGTACTAAAAACACTCGCAGACTTTTGCCTTTAAAAAAATTATGAAAATTTTGCTAATGTGAGGCTTGTTTCACATAAAGTCGGAGTGTAAGCAGGGTGTCCGGAAACTATCGCATAAATTCACTCGACCGTTTTTTAGGGTTTTTTAGAAATTTGTTTTTCAAAAAACCCTTATGAAATCGATTTTGTCCGTCCGTCTGTTTACTAAATAACTCGTGAAAGGCTAAACCGATTGTCATGAATTTTGGTAGGAATGTGTAGAATGGTTACAGTCTTTGGCACAAATACCTTAGAAGTAGGAACAAGATAACAGGGTGTTCCGAACGTTTGAAAAAGGTCGACTTTTTTAGTTTTTATCTGAGATTGACATATGGGTATTTAAATCAAAGATCTAAACGAGTAAATCTCATATCAGTTAAAATTTTCCAGCTTCGAGTAACGGTAAAAAAGTAATTGGCGTTTACAGTTAAACTTCCTTTTCGAGCTCCGTTTTTCTAAACCGTTATAGGGATCGATATGAAACTTTGCACAAAGATTGGTCAGTATGGCCTTATATACGTTAAATATTAAGACTGTTGACTTTTGCTAAGGAAAAGTAGATAACAGTAAAGTTGTAAAATTTCAATTTGTTCGTGTGTAGCCCCTCTTATGTTTCCAAATATGAAAATTCTGCTAAGGGGTTTTAGAAAATTACATAGGGAAAATGTCTACGAATTTTCATTCGAATAACTGTATCCAAACCGGAAATATAGCCAAGTAACTATTTAATAAGGGCCTTTCACAATGCAAGGGAAGCCTCTTAAGCATTTCTTCAATGCATAACTTTTAGCTTGATGGCACAATGAACATGAAATTTGGTGGAAATGCAGAGAATGGTAATAGTGTTTGCCACAAATATTTTTGAAGGACCAAGTTAACAGGGTGTCCCTGAATACCTGCAAAAAATACTTGTTCAATACTCATAGGAAAGCTTGCGTGGGCTCTTATGTCAGGGGACACAATGGAATCATTTCATATAAGTTGCTTTTACTTGATTAAAAAAAACAGTAACAGTAGATTTACAGCTAATAATTCAGTTCATATATAAAGCCAAGCCATCCTTACGTTTGCCTGAATTTCGTTTTGCTCAAAGGCCTTCAGAAATCTTAAATCGAAAAATGCCCGTAGATTTGCCTTGGAGTACTTTTATACAAACTGGGTAAATAGTAAATCTATTTTTGGATTGTTCAAGCATTTAATTAATATTGTGCACAATTCTTATTTATTGCTTATAAAATATATGTACAAAAAATATTCACTATGCATTAAAATTCTAAAAAACCCTCGTATTGCGGGTGCAGCCCTCTGTACGCCGGTATTTTTCTCATATAATTCTCTACTTTTTTAGTAAAAAGATGTGCTGGATCTTATCACTTTACCGACCACAGCCATTTCAAGATTTTTTCCTCAAAAACACTGAAACCTCAATATTTGAAAAACTACACTAACTAGCTATTTGATATTTATTTATACGTATTTTTATATACATATTTTATTTTAATGGATCTCTGTTTTAATGATATATTTTGGATGGGATCAACATTTTATTTCAGTATTGTAGCTGGAGTAATTTTAAGCATATTATTTTAGTTTGAAACGATTTTTAACCTTCCGGCGGGCTCAATGCCAATCCTAACACGATCGGGCGCAATGCATCTGACATATTAAGTGCAGAAAAAAAAATATGAAATTAAGTTTCTGTATTTGACTCTCCTTTATTGTTGCATTGTCTTTTTGAAACAGTTCTACTAAATTTTAGAAACAAATACAGTCAAAACATTGTTGTTGGACAGCGGATGCATCAAGCTCAAACAACTTATTTGAGAGATCCACCGTCCTATTTGTCCATAGTGGGAACAACACACTTTTATGCTATCATCGCAATAAATGCGGCACACAGTGTGCACTTTTGGAGCCGGTTTCGACCAACAGTGCATGGCGCTCCGCATCTTCTCATCAGATGCCTCTTCTGATGCGGCGCGTCACGCACTGTTGCGAGAGGCATTACCGGACTCATCCAGGCATTGTGTCAAATCCTCTTATATAGGACCAAAAGTACACAATGAGTGCATTCAGCGAGCACATATTGTGATGTGCTACATATCCCCACCACAAGAAATTGGAAAACTGCTAAGTTTGTGTTCGCTGAATGGACTTGCTACATGAAACGTCAGTTCTCTCTAACCAGCTGATACATCCGCAGCCATTGCGGCAATCAAAAATTCAAAAAACCTAAAACTGCAACTTTTCTTTCAAAATACGTACTCTCATCGCACAATATTATAACGTTCACTAAAACCTGGCTCAGAAATGACATTTTTCTGCTGAACTGTGAATAAACAATTTCCAGTATTGATGGTCGAGCAGCTGTGCGTGACAGTTGATCGAGCAGTCCAAGTAGCAGCTACACATCTAAATGCAGCATTCCAATTCAACGCTAAATAGGGGAAATTTTCGATACATCGCATGTGGACCGATTAGCGGGTGAGTGGGACACGGGGAGAGAACACTTTCCAGTAGCTCTTTCCAATATGTGCTCGCTGAATGCACTGAATGACGTCGAATCATGTTGTGCGGAAGAAGCCACTTGCTATTTTCCAATTCGACGCGGTCGTCGTTTCTGACTATACGTGCCAGTTACGGAATCAAACCATCATAAATATATAAGAGGATTTGACACAATGCCTGGATGAGTCCGGTAATGCCTCTCGCAACAGTGCATGACGCGCCGCATCATCTATGCTTCTAAGGCGAATGCGCTAATCGCTACAATAAGCAGGCCTCAGAACGAAACTCCACTTTAATATAGCAATAGAAATCACACAGTTTAAGTAGTTTATTACCGCAAGCATCGAAAGAAAATTTGATCAAACAAAACACATCTAAGTAGTTTATATCTAATAAAGAGGGGACGGGGTGGCGAAGAGGGGAATTTTCGTTTTTCGGAATTATCTGGGAAACTATTAGTCCGATCGCAAAATGTCCTAAAAAAAATAAGCTACATTTGATTTCCTTTGCAATGATGTATAGTACTCCAGACCTTTCTTGAAAATTATACTCTAGACCTAAAAGAATAATGCGGAATTTACATTTTTTTGATATTTACATTTCGCACTGTAACTTTTGATACAGTGAAGGCAGAGTCAAAAGAACTTGCGCTGATGCTGAGAATTAAATGTATGTAATTTGAGCCAAAAATGAGGTTGCTCCGGCCAATAATACCTCCTACGCTCGCCAACAATAAAATGTGCAATTTGGCAGATTTCTGGTTCACTTAGTATGGGAGGTACCCTTAGTTTTGATTCGATTGAAATAATTCTCGGTGGAGAGTAGAAGGCAGCTTGCCCTAGGTCACATACTAATAACTAGTAGTTTTTCTTATCTGTGCCTAGGTACTCAACCAAATTTGCTTAGCCTGGCGGAATTTAGAGAATAGTTACAGAAAAGTTACAGAGGTTCTTGGCAGGAGCAATATCATTTTTGGTTTAAATTAAATACATTTAATTGGCAGTATCAGCAGCGGTTCCTTTCACTCTATTAAAAGTTACAGTCCGAAATGTCAATATAAAAAAAAGTAAATTCCGCATGATACGTTTGGGTCTACGGTATAATTTTCCAAGAAAAGGTCTATTTATTTATTTATTTAAACGGACAAATGTCCTTTAGTAACAATTGTAGATTATAATGCTTAACATAAGTGACTAAAATTCAACTTATCCTAACTTACTAAAGATTAAAATTCTGATTATAAAAAAAAACGTTAAATTTAAAAGAAAAGAAGAAACAGTAAAAATCTTGTGCAAATTTTAATAAAGAGAAAAAACTGTAAAATATAATATTGATAAAAAACTTAATTAAACATGCTAAATATACAGTGCTTAACCAATTCTTTATTAGTATTTAATACATCCAAACGATTATTAACCATATTACCTCTAGCTTTGAGTCTTTCAATAGGCGAATTTATTAAATAATTACAGCGAAAGTACTGTATATAAAAAAGGTCTTGGTTCCTTGTATTTCTACTGGGTACTCTAAATGATATTTCTTCTAAAATTTCCGGAGCATCAATGATTCCATTTAGTAAATTCACTAAAAACATTATGTCATAGTAACATCTTCTACTCTCCAGAGAATTAACATTAAGTAAAGATTGTATTTCATAATAGTTAATATTATCATATGTTAAATTCATCTTATAGCCAATATATCTTAGGAATCTATGTTGAATTTTTTCAATTTTTTCTGAATGCGTTTTATAGGTTGGATTGCAGACAACAGACATGTATTCTAATTTCGATCTAACCAAACAAAAATATAATGATTTTAGTGCATGTACGTTTCTAAAATCTATAGAGTTCCTAATGATAAAACCCAACATACGACGCGCGTTCTCAGTGATATAATTTATGTGTTCCGTAAAATTTAAACACTGATCAAACATAATTCCAAGGTCTTTAATAGAATTCACTTGCAATAACGGAACACTATAGTATTATATATCATTGCAAAGGAAATTCAATGTAGTTTATTTAATTGCTGGGACTTTTTCCGATCGGACTAATAGTTTTCCAGATATTTCCGAAAACAACAGTTTCCCCTGTTCGTCACCCCCCCCCCTTATGTGACGCTCAAATTAGTGTAACTTTTCAGTGCGTATTGAGGGAAGGGTGCACAACAATTTTTCATCGAAACTTTCCTCTTTTAGTTGTTGTTTGGGTCTGGCCCTTCTTCGGCTTAATTTCCCTATACTTCATGTGAAATACGCATTAATTTTCTTATAGGCTTTAAATCAGCGTTATACAAGGAGTTACCAGCAATGTCTCTTGTGTCATCAAATTTCCCAACTGTCTAGTTGTCTCCTCCATAGTTTGAACAAAATTTATCGACAATCAAAAACCTATGTATTTAAATGGGACACCCTGTATATTACACTAAATTTAAAAAAAAAAGTACAACATTTCGTCGCCCTTTATTATACTCACTCATGTCTCTCTGATGAATTAAAAAAAAATCGAATGCGTTACTCTTTTGGGGCACCCTGCTTAACCTATTCGCTTTAAAGAGTATTCGTGCTGAAGACCATCTTCTATCTTTATTCCGGATGACCGTAATGTGGGAATCGCCCATTATTCGCTGATTTTCTGATATATTTTTGATACAAACAAGAAAATTGACTTGTTTGGTGGCAAAAAAGATGTAGCTCCAATAAAAATATTTTGAGTGACGTCATGTAGGAAAACATTTTTTGAAATTTTTTTTTTCTATTACATGCAGAAATGCTTGAGGAAAATTATAAGTAAAAATCTCATTAAAAAATATCAACAGATTTCCTTTTAAAAAGTTTTTCTCAATTTTCTCAAATGTAGCAAAAATGGAGCTACCACCTTTTTGCAGCAAACCCCTGAATTCCTTTCGCCCGCACAGAGCTATATCTACTTTAATTCGCCATTGTTACGTTTACCAAGCAGCCACAACATTCTATTTTCCAACTTGGTGCTTTCCCCTCGTCACTCTATTTATTTAAGCTCGCAGCAAGGGACATTATCTTTCCCGTTTTTAGTCTCTTTAATTCTTAGTTTTTCTTTTTCTTAATTTTTTAGGGTTTTTTAGATTTTTCAAAAAACCCTTATGAAATCGATTTTGTCCGTCCGTCTGTCCGTCTGTCCGTCCGTCTGTTCACTAAATAACTCGCGAACGGCTTAACCGATCGTCATGAAATTTATTAGGAATGTGTAGAATGGTAACAGTCTTTGGCACGAAATACTAAAAAGTTGGTAGGACAAAAATAACAGGGTGTCCCGGACATTTTAAAATTTGTTCACTAAATAACTCGCGAACGGCTTAACGGATCGTCATGAAATTTGGTAGGAATGTGTAGAATGGTAACAGTCTTTGGCATGAAATACCTAAAAATTGCTATGGCAAAGATAACAGGGTGTCCCGGACATTTACAAATTTGTTCACTAAATACCTCGCGAACGTCTTAACCGATCGTCATGTATTTTAGTAGGAATGTGTAGAATAGTAACAGTCTTTGGCACGAAATACTTAGAAGTTAGTAGGGCAAAGATAACAGGGTGTCCCGGAGATTTAAAAATTTGTTCACTAACTGATCGTTATGAAATTTGGTAGGAATGAGTAGAATTGTAACAGTCCTTAGCACGAAATACTTCACGTTGGTAGAATAAAGCTAACAGGGTGTCTCGGAGATTTTAAAAAGCCGACTTTTTTAGTTTTTATCGGACATGGACGTATGGGTACTCACATCAAAGAACTCGATGGGTACATTTCATATCAGTCGCTTTTTTCCAGTTTGGAGTAATGGTAACGGAGTAACAGCTAATATATCCAGTTAATATGTGTAGCCATGATACATAGTAAATCTATTTTTGGATTGGTCTAATTAAAAAGTGTTACAGAATGAAAGGCGTTAGCCTTTCATTCTGGGACGCGTTTATTTAGACCAATCCAAAAATAGATTTACGAGAAGCATTTCATTAATATTGTGCATAATGCTTATTTATTACCTGTAAAATATATGTGCAAAATTATTCACAATGTGTGTATCCAAAATCTAAAAAACCCTCGTATTTCGGGCGCAGCCCTCTGTACGTCGGTATTTTTTTTTATTCTCATTTACTGTTTTTCATTTCTCTCTCTTGTATTATTTTCTTTATTGTTTAAATAACTTCATTTTAATATACATATTTTATTTTTTCCTATCACTTCTCAGTAGCTCCCGTTGTTCACCCGCTTTAAATCTAGCTTCAATCTTGCAATGACCCAGAAGTTTAAAAAAAAAATTTATTTTTTTTTAAATCACAGTTCAAAATTTCCAACTACTCTTCACTACGTCAGGGGGGCTCCTAATGGTTGGGGGCCCGTATTCGACCGAACATATGGAACACCGTACGTTACGCCACTGTCATATAAATTTTGTTTGAAGAATTAAGCTCAATTCGGACCACTCGTATGTATATGTGATTACTGTTCACGATTAATCAATTTTACAATTACGAATTGCAAATGAACATACTGCCGTATAATTAAATTAATTAATTTATTGTATTTATATTTGGAACAAACGCCCACATTCGACAAAGGCTACATAATTACCAGCTCCTAAAAATGGTATCCACATTTATTTACTTTTCGTTACGTACAAGTACTCGTATGTAGGTATATTCTGTTTGATACATCTCGTTACGTTGTTGAAATTAATTATTCTCCTATCATGTCGGCCTAAAGAGTGTGTGTTTTTCCCTATTGAATTGCAACTCCGAATCCATTGATATTCATTGAAGTGCTATTGACTTATACGCTTAGATCATACGAAATGGTAGATACAAAACCGCTTGTAAACATCATCAAAAAACCCGCATCTATGGTGTAATATTATCTAATGTAATTTATTGAATCATTTTGAAAATCTGAAAATCGCACACTCACCGCTTAATACAATTTTTCAACTTGTACTTTTTTTGAAACTGCTGACCTATTGCATTTAACCTTACCGCACAACAGACCACCGATTGCAAGCACCCTCGAACATTTTTTTTTTTTAATTGCAATTCATTATTAATTACACTCTTTGATGGATGCAATAGAGACCGTATTCTCGTAGCACTAATATCATTTCAGATATACAACTTAACAGTAGCTGTCGGCATTTCTTGATAGTCATAGATCGATCATAAATTTTTCATCAAATTGAAAAATAATAATTAGATGAATTGAAAGTGAATGGTTTGTCGACGAGTACCGAGGAAAACCACACCACTCATCGCATTATAAAATGTTTGTTGGTGAAAAGGAACATTTTTGAGATGATCCGTTTAATTAATGCCGCCGTGCAGCATGTTCTCGACCTAATTGAAATGTCCTTGCCACGCATTACAAACATGAAACGCGCGTACACGTGCCTGGATGATGTTCTTTGTAAATGGTAAATCAAATCGCGATGAATGATTCAATTAATTTTTAGCCTGGGAAATTTTCTTGATTCGTGCTCAACTCAATGCAAGCATCATCAATTGATGAGGATGGTATGGCTGATGGTGTTGGAACGCAACAAGTTGGAAAAGTTGGTCGATTGCGTGAGTGGAAGCTTATGTTGAAACGAAAATTTCGATATTTAGGGTACGGAAGAGATGCGTGTTATGTGCCAATAAATTGAGAGTCTGTTCTTATGGACAATTGTGGCAATAATTAAAAGGATTGATTATTGTCAGTTTCAGACAGGCGATTTTCGAGAAAATATTCGATTAATAATCGAATTATACGGTGGATTAGCACGCTATTTGTCTTTGGGAAAATAAATAAATAAAGGATCTGGTTTGCTAAATAAGAGATGTTTTTATTTCTATTTAAAGGCGATAAATATTATTGTTTATTTATGTATTATTATATTTTTTTATTATTCCATATGTTGTACCCTTTATTATTATACGCTCCGTTCGCAAATTGACAAAAATTTGAAAGATACTTAATTCGATATTCAAAGAGGCAGGAGGTGTAGACCAATCCGCTGGAATCGGTTGACTGAAATCTGGCAATTCGTTTAAGGAATACAAAAAGAAATATGAGAAAAACAAATCTTTATAATTTTGCTCATTATA
Source organism: Microchrysa polita (assembly GCA_949715475.1). Taxonomy (NCBI): domain Eukaryota; kingdom Metazoa; phylum Arthropoda; class Insecta; order Diptera; family Stratiomyidae; genus Microchrysa; species Microchrysa polita. The sequence goes on from OX454417.1 coordinate 7,485,930, forward strand.
AATTTTTTCGCGTGTTTCAATGTTATTCTGATATTCAGGGAGAGGACCTATAAATTCGACAGGAAAATTTTCCAAAAATCCCCAAAACGGTCAAGAAATAGGAACAAAAATATTCGAAAAAAAAAACTCATTGTGAATTGTTGCTCATTGTGAATTTTCTGCTTATATCAATGGTTATTCCGGTCGGAGCCTTGTGTAGACCCATAAGGTGGGGTCAACTTACTGAAATCCTGTAATTCACTCAAGAAAGACAGAAAGAAGTATGTATAAGAAAAATAATTGTCTTCATAATTGTGCCCCATTGTGAAGTTTCATATGTCTCTATAGTTGTCCTGTTACTTTGGGTAGAGACCAATCCTGTGGAAGAAATTTACTGAAATCTGTTAAAGAAATACACGCAGAAATAGGTGAAAAGAACCCATTGGGAGATTTAGCTCATTGTGCATTTTTTGCATGTTTCAATAGCTATTATGCTATTCTGGCCAGAGCCTAATCCAACAAATTTAAAATCAGGAAAATCTGTCCAGCCGTTTTCGAGTTATAAATGGTGTAACTAACACAACTTTATTTTATATACATACATACACATATGGCCAAAAAAATAAGTACACCCATACGAATTTTCTTTATCACCCTGTAGCAAAGTAGTTATTTGACGAAATAAAATCATATGGAAAGATTTAATTACTTAATTGGTGAGAAATCAAATAATATGTAAATTAGCATATTATAATAAATAACAGCTTTCATTTAACTTGAAAAAGTACGAACTGACTAAAATAGGCAGGACAAAATAATAAGTACATGTCAGTTAATTTGATTAAAACTTGTTTTAATTAAAATATTAAGATCTGATTCGACAAGAATTTAATTTATTTTATTATTTAAAAGTAAATGGTCCATTATTTTGAAAGAAAAAAAGGTTTTTGTTGGCCCTCTGGAGATAATTCTAATGGTATGTTCCCATACATCCATATATCCAGTTAGTTCGAGGAAATTCCGTAATTGGTCCGTTTTGTGAAAACTGTGTTTCTGGTTCATTGATTCAACTCTCTCTAAACATTCCGGATTTAATTCTAGTAACAAGGTGAAAAGCCACCCGATTTGGTTGAAGCGGATCCTTGACCAGTTTGTGAGGTATGGTTAGGGTTAATATCCTGCTGAAATCCCCATTTTAAGTGTATGGTTTCATCAGTGAAATATTCTAGGACTCTCAACTAACATTTCTTATATGGAAATTGCCTCAAAGTAACGGTTATAAGGTATATTTGAACGAAAACAAACTATGAAAATTAAACCATAGACCATGTTTTTTCTCCTCCATGGGAAATAGCCAGTTGATGTAGCGTATATCGTAATATTTTTTCCTGAATGAAGAATATTACGATAAGATTAGTTCCCGATCAAATTTATTGTGATTTCATAAATAAAACAGAATATTCTGTGAGTTTTCATTGTTCGGTCTGGAACAAGAAGAACTATCCCTCCCAAATTTTCCTGAACCGTCAACACTTTTTAACGTCGCCATGTAAAGATCTAAACTTTTTGTCAAAACTGCTTTACTTCTTGTATTCTTCGATTAACTTTTTAAACGGATTCTATATTTTCAGTATTTTCCGCGAGAATCATCAGTCATGTCAAGATAACTTTTCTCGCCATAGTGATAATGAGACCGACAGTTGTCTTTAAGACCCTTACATGGACTTAACCGCATTAGATACTGCTTTAATTCACTTTTTAATGAATTACGCAGTAAATACAATGTTACGCTGGTTTATTTCGTTATTGAGAGAATAATTTTTTCCGCTATTTCAAAGTTTCGAACTTAAACTTCTTTTTTCGTACCTACCATGCGTTTTTCGCCCCTCAAGTATTTTTGTTTGTTTTTAATTTAAAGCTTCTTGAATACCTACACCAATGAATAAAAAAAACAAATCCTTACGGAAAATAGCAATTTGTTGTCAAAAAATTAAAAAAACCGATGGTGTACTTATTATTTTGACCAAGCTGAAAACCCACTTCAAAGCTAATATCGGGAGGGACTAAGATAATAGGGGGATACCATTTAGTTTTTCGGTTCCTTTGGCGTTGTTGTATCCTAACTGTTGTAATGGCTATCTATTTGGATTAATTCGATTTTAAAAAGGGTATGCAAATTTGGCATAAAAAGGTACATGAGGGATGTACTTATTTTTTTGTCCATATGTGTATCTGAAAAATCTAAATACCTCAATAAGAAACATTCGCTGTTTTGTTTTGAATTGTAATTTTTTTTAAGGTACTCAAACTTAGAAAACGAAATTGCCGTATTTTTTGCCATGCATTAGCCATCTACATTTCATTCTCCTAAACTCTATCCCGCGCAGGTAGTGGCAGGTGTGAAAATTAACTGAATAGGTGTATTTTTTTCTATGGAGTTGGTTACTCATAACTACTCTGGATGATCAAGAAAACGTAACTGATGGTATATTTCAACGAACCCACGTTGAAAGTTTTTAGTCAAAAAATGAAACATTTTTTATGGGATGTAAACTTATAAAACGTGCGAACTGACACATAGGCAAGTTCAAATCCAATGCGAAACAAAACGAGACCGAGGCTAATATACTTCCGCGTTATGTGTGACTCTCAAACTAACGGCTGCCCTTAAAACAAGTTCTCGCGGAACAGAACTCGAAAAAATTACCTGGGATAATTTTTCTATAAGGATGTCCTTTAGCATTTCTTACTATTAAACCGTTCAATCCCAAAACTTTATTCATAATATGGAACTATGTTAAAAATCGCAAATTTAAATTTATCAATTGCCACTCAATGGATACCACTCAATGGATTTATAATATTTATATCTCTTTGGACGCGTAATTATGCGCCCTCTAAATGTTTATGGAGAGTTTTTCGAAGAAATAAATAGTTTCAGAGTTAGGGGCCAAATAACGGAAAAACAGCACAAATTTTAGGGTTTTTTGCGATTTTGACCCTGTTCCGCGATGAAATGTTGGTGGGAAGCTCCGGATTCGCACCCCAAAAAAAGCAATCTGATGTACTAGGCTTATCACGTAACATAACTCCACTATAACAATTATTATCCAGTATAGATATTGTTCGGTGGAGACAGATAAATTTGTATAAAAATGAGCCTCTGCATTGTACAAATATAACAAGAAAGGCATTTTTATAATTGCCCGAATATTTATAATAAAATCAAAAATTGTCCAATGCGCATTTTTTTTTGCATTATGTTATGTGTACTGTCCAATTATACAAGCCAAAGGAGACACCCTGTCTGTGGCGGCTTTCACACTGTGTGACCGGTTTTTACCGGCATTGCCACCGTGACTGGCATTCGAAAATCAGAGACGTAAACGCTGGGGACAGTGAAGGAGAGGCACCCTGGATGGCGTAGATTGTGCATAAAGAAATTACTGTATTGTATATGTACTTCAAATGCCATTTAAGCCGGTTTCGATCACTGAGATAGATGCAGATATCGAGAATGAAATAAATTAGACGTCGTCTTTGATACCAATTTTTATCTCCTGCAAAAAATTAAGGTAAATAGGACATCTTGCTTTTACTTTTGAGGACATTTTCACTCAATATTTTTCAAAACGCAAAATAGATGATAGAAGACTTAGATACTTTACATTCTAAAAAGTTGAGAAATGCGTTTCAGATTAGTATTTTTGTCAAATTATGGCATTATAACCTGGTTATTATAAGAGACTCTGAAATTAATCTTTTATACGCGTAAGAATGAAATGTATTAACGGATTCGGATGTCCTCGACGTCCCCTTTGATATGATATCGCATATGCCCTTTCCGCATTAACGATATTTTTGTGTCCTTTTTCAAATCAAAATTAATTGTTGACCTAGCTTGATATCTAGCATCCAAAAGATTATAAAACAAAAGGAAAATGCCTTTGATGATTTTTTCTATTGAAAATTCTAAATTAATTCCACTATTTAAAATTCTGTGTAAAAGTCTACTTTCTATAATTTGATAATAAATAATAACGGTAAAATATTGAGGTTACACAATTACTTACATTATCTACATTAATAGTCTGGCTGGTCTAGCGGTTAGTGCGCGCACCTTCGGTGCACAGGCTCATGAGTTCGAATCTCACCGTGTTCCATGGTGTTTTTCGAACTCACGAGCTTGTGACGGACTATGATCTCACTCAGATGTTAAACGAGTACCCATTTATGGGGATAAATAACACTGCTGAGCGTGATGCTGATCTCATTACCTCAACAAAAAGCAGATAAGATCTTGGAAATAGGATGTCACTAACACATCCTGCGGCCTTAGTCCAATGCTGGATTGTCGCGCCTGTTATTTATTTTTTTTATCTACATTAATGCCTACATCTCATATAAAATTTCGAAACTTATAAATCTTAAATTTACTAAAAACTTTGTATTCGATACTACATTTTTTGTTTTCATACCGCTCCCTACCTCAAATCATGCAGATCTATATGATTTGCGTTATTGATTTTTACTTCTAACTTAGCGAGTGAGACGTTTTGAAAATTTGGGTAAATTTCTTTTAGCCGTTGAAAAGATATTCATAAATACACAAAATTTCAATTTCACATTGGATTTTGATGATTTGAGGGCGAACTTCAAGATCGATTTTTGGACTCATTTTTGAAGTTTTGGCAACTGCGGTTTTCACCATCGGAAAGAGCACATTGTCTTCTGTGGAGATCACTAAAAAAGTGAAAATCGAAATTTTTACACGATAGCCCCTTTTTAACTTTCCCGGTCACATATTATTATATTTTATTATTATTCAATATATTATATCTAGCGACGCGGAAGCGTCCCGCCCGCCAAAGAAAAAAAAATGAAGAAAAAAAAAAAAAAAAAAAATGAAAAATTAACAAAGCGACCAAGGCTATGTTTACATGACGGAACAAGTACAGGTTTTCGGACCTCTGTAGGTTCAAATTGGTAGGCATTGTCACTCGCGATGTCTGACGAAGTGTAGAAAATGTCAAGAAGATACGATAAAAAACATTGGAGATATAAGAGTTTGAAAATTGCATTTTTTCGAAAATTTTGTTCTCGTTGGTCCTGTTGTTAATTGACAGGGCTGCAGCCTTGTAGAGAGTAACTCGGGACTCGCTCTCTTTTCCTAAAGATAGAGTATGTGCATAGACTATCATTTGCTCCGATCCGTGCAGTAGAAAAAAGATACAGTGAAAAATGTGAAACTGCATACAGTTTCGGTAGAGATTTTGGCTTAAGTCTTTTTTATATGTTTCTAAGAAAATAATTTGCAAAAGATGGGAATAGACCCGAAATGCTTAGGAAAGAATCGTCTAGTTTGTTGATTTGGTGGAATTTGATTTGGTGGAATTGTTAAGAACAATCCCTTGGATATGTGCTTTAAAGTTTTCAGTTGTAGAGCGTCTGGAAGAACATCAGGGGCAAGGGTTCAAAGGTCCTATTTCAGGTTCTCTCATATATACACGAGTGCGTAAACATTAACACGAGGGGCAAGTAAAAACTAAGGTTTCCACATTTTTTCAGGTGTAAGGCATTTTTTATTGCAATAATTAAGTATACCATCTGAAAGCTTGTACTTTAAACTATTTTCTGCATAGTCGCCAGATTTTTCTACGCATTTTTCCTGACAAGTTATCCACTTCTGAAAACCCGTTTCGAAGAACTCCGCCGATCCGGGATTGCGCCAAATTGTTTCGACTGTTCTTTTCTTTCCGGAGTGACGTAGTGTCACCACATTTCATCTCCCGTAATAATGGAGTCCAAGAATTCTTCAGTATTCTCGGCGCATTCTCGAAGAAACCCCTCGAAACACTGTAGGCGATTGTCTTTGTGGGTTTCTGAAAGCCCACCGCGCACAGACCTTGTGATAACATTTTTCGGTCAAAATTTTGTCGATGTTTTTTTCATAAACCTCAGCAACCTGGTCAGCCAGCTCCCGAAGCGTTACTCTCCGATCTCGGTCAGTGGGAATGGAGTGGGGGGACCAACAATCAAAGCGGTGTTGCTGGGTTTCACCAAGCATCTCGCGCGTCGAGTGTACAGTGTTGGGAACCTTATTTTTTACTTGCCCTCCGTATTATCTATTTGATGTAGGTTGTGTGTTTCATAATTACTAAGATTGGTTTAACCCCTTATTGTGCGTCTGCTGCACTTACGTGTCATAACATACGGTTTATTGCTAAGTCTCTTAATTGAAACAGTCTTTTTATTAGGTGTTTTTTTTAGGGTGACTCCTTTTTCGGCCTCTTTGGGAAAAGGGGTTCCAACGCGTCTAGCAAGGTATGACCAATCAACTACCACTTTCGCTTTGATGCGATTGCCTGGAGCGGGTTATCTGTTACACTCAGAAAAATCTCATCACTTAAATTTAAAGTGAAACATATTAAAAATAAAATTGGAATTCATTAATTTATCAGTTAAAAAAAATAGTTTAATATTAAATTTAACAGGATTCACTTTAATGATCTGTTCAAAATCGACTGAAACATCGATTTAAATTTGAATTAGCTCCCCACGTACCTTACCCATGGGTTTCTCGTTTAAGGTGTTTAAATTAATGTTTCAGGCACCTTCCTTTAACAAACTGGACAGTTTCAAGCTTTCAAACGATATTGATATTGGGATAAGTGTTGTGACAATTGTTATCTAATGACCAAGCTGGACGCAGTTGTTTCTGTTTTTGCTGCGTTATTGTAAATTTCAATCAAGAGTCTTCAGATTCGAACGATACTTTTGAACGCTTCACAGCATCAACACCTCTGAGCAGGTTAACTACACATTTTGTCTGTTTCCGATTTCGTCGACTTTCCCCCAAGCCCCATAGCAAGAGAGATTATCTTAACATAGACAAATTTCATCGGTTCATTTCGAAAACGAACGAACAAATGAAGGAATGAAATGGTATTTCAGTCATCCAGTATTACCCATATTCGGAGGCCTCTGGGAGGCAAGTGTTAAGTCAATTAAATTGCACCTGTGAAATATTGTTAGCAACTGACAGTTGAACTTCGAAGAACTAACAACCCCACTCATACAAATTGAAGCTTACTTGAAATCGCATTCGTTGAGAGTGAAGACCCTCTCACGTCAGCGCATTTTCTGGTTAATTATTCCATGTCTTCATTATCAGAAAGGAACTTTTTGGACGAGAAAATGTATCTGTTAGATTATTGTTGCCAATTTAGCCGGAAACCGTACGGTTTAGCCGGAAGAAATTTATAATTCCGGCCGGCCGGATTTTTAGCTGGAATTGATTTTCTTCGGCCGTTTTTCCGGCCAAAATTATTTAATGAATTTCTTTTACTTTGAAACTAGAATCAATTTTTCAATATTCACAAACAAAATAATTAATCACCGTGAAAAGAGGAAAACTTGCATTTATGTCTGCTGGGAAAAATTTGCCGCGGAGACTAGCCTTTTTTCAATAAATTTAGGGTAATGGTTTTCACGTAAACTGACGTTATTTGTACCTAGTCTAAGCATGTCATTTTCTAAGATAAAATTCTTTGCTGAGCAATTCTTGGAGCATGGGGGTACAAGGGTGAAAACCTTTTAGCGCGATTCATAGATATTGATAATAGAGAGTTTTAGCATATTGTTCAAAATATTACGATAGGACGAATAGGCTTTGACATTTTCTATGAAAAATTCGTTTGCCTGCCGTACGCAGTATACTACAATTTTGTATGTTCGAAGTAGGCATAGCCGACAAATAAAATATCATGAACCCACAATTCCAGCTGTTTATAGTCAGTCAAATTCACGGAAATACACCTATGCCTATTTGGGACTTGACAAATTGTTTACGCCAATTTATCATCATTAGCACGAGTTCCAAATTACGCATTTGGACCATCATTTGCTCAATAATGACTGTGGACGCCATCTGTTGTAAAATTGAATAACAAGAATTTTTACAAAAATATTAAATTTGATATCAATCTTTACAAATTTCTATTAACATTCACATTCCAAGTGTTGCCTCAACTGAATATTCATCAAAATATCGCAATTGTAACGGGCATTTTCACCATTTACACAAACGTCAAAAGTAAATAACGAATTCCAATGACGAAAGCGTATGTGTCCCACCAATTTCGAACTTTTATCATCATGATGGATTATCGTCATGATGATTTCGATATGTCTTGGGCAGTGGCGTAACGTTCATAAAATATCTTGTGTTCGAAAACGAAATGGGCGCCCCCCACACAATATAATCTACTATTAGCCTACCTTGTTTGACCGATATAGGATTTACCATTTACAGTTGCATTACTTTTCAAATTAGCTATTATTTTATTGCAGCGATTCGTATCTTCTTTTTCTGATAGGAGCAGTGGCGTAGATAGCTTTCCGGAGAGGGAGGCGATCTTTGACATGATTTTTTCTTAACAAGAAAAATGCATTTTCCATGAATATCCTGAATTCTTGAACTGAATATGTGTGTTCCAAGACGGGAGGAATAATTCTTTTAATCCTCCCGTTATTTACGCCACTGGGTAGGAGGGTACCGTTAAACTACCAACAACAATTATATCATTTTCAGATTTGTTGTTAAACTACCCAATAACTGCTTTTTGGAGAAATAAGTGAGTCGTAACCCCGAGTACTATTTTATTATTCGCAGTTGGATGTATTTTTCATGGTTTTGGTCCTCGGCTCATTTACCGATCGGCATGTATGATGTTTTTAACTTATTTCATAATACGAGGATTTGGTAATGTACCAAGATTTCATTATTGTGAATCGCGTTTTAAAATTCCTATAGCGGTTCACCATATCAAAATCCACCTCTCCAAGTACTAACATTGATAGAAACACTTAGCGTAAAAAATACACTCGGTCTAGTACTTTTACGTTGAGTGTTTCGAACAATTTCAAAATTTGTGTACATTGTTTTCAAAATGTTCCCCGAGGCAAGAATTCCTCTTAAAATATTCCGAATTGAATCAGGGCGGACAAATAACAGGCAATAACATCTTTAGGGGATGCTGATCCGGGTAATTACCCAGGACCTCGCACTTGTCCAGAGTCGTGGCCTCCCACCTCACCACAGCACTAACATGCTCATTGAAACTCTCGCATAAAAATACTTCGTAGCAAATTAGAACACTTTAAAATTGTTCAACAGATTCCATGTTTCTATGACCTAGAAATCCAAAAAACAGCGCAAAATCTACTACTGTTCGTAACTACGCCAAGGGTCCCTGACGGTTGGGGGCCCGTGTTCCACCGAACACATGGAACACCGTACGTTACGCCACTGAGCCTAAAATGGTTAAATTTTAAGCAAAATATAAGATTGTTCTGGTGCGATGATGGTAAGATCCATACATAAATGACTTGACCGAGAAATTGTAATACCTACAACAATTTTGACTAGTTAAGCTATCTCCGAGCAAAGTAAATTTTCACTGTGATGCTAGCGATTGCAGCATATACTCGTATGTATGGAAAAAAAAACTAAGAAATCTGCCTAAAGCATAGTTTACGGGTAGTACTCCAGAAAAGAAATAAAATTATTAAAATCAGTTTTTTACTATATTTTTTAGTGATGTGACTGTTTTGTACGATTTAGCCGGTTTATTGGCCGTTTTTCTTACAGAGTTTTATTTAGCCGGATTTTTAGCCGTTTTTGAAAAAACTATAGCCGGTTTTCCGGCTAAATTTAGCCGTTTTCTAAATTTTCAGTTGGCAACACTGTAGATACAGTATACACAGAAACGAACTCAAGAATTGTCTAGGTCTGTTAATCCGCAAATTTCGAAATTCAAAATTCAAAATGCGAAATTCAAAATTCAAAATTCAAAATTCAAAATTCAAAATTCAAAATTCAAAATTCAAAATTCAAAATTCAAAATTCAAAATTCAAAATTCAAAATTCAAAATTCAAAATTCAAAATTCAAAATTCAAAATTCAAAATTCAAAATTCAAAATTCAAAATTCAAAATTCAAAATTCAAAATTCAAAATTCAAAATTCAAAATTCAAAATTCAAAATTCAAAATTCAAAATTCAAAATTCAAAATTCAAAATTCAAAATTCAAAATTCAAAATTCAAAATTCAAAATTCAAAATTCAAAATTCAAAATTCAAAATTCAAAATTCAAAATTCAAAATTCAAAATTCAAAATTCAAAATTCAAAATTCAAAATTCAAAATTCAAAATTCAAAATTCAAAATTCAAAATTCAAAATTCAAAATTCAAAATTCAAAATTCAAAATTCAAAATTCAAAATTCAAAATTCAAAATTCAAAATTCAAAATTCAAAATTCAAAATTCAAAATTCAAAATTCAAAATTCAAAATTCAAAATTCAAAATTCAAAATTCAAAATTCAAAATTCAAAATTCAAAATTCAAAATTCAAAATTCAAAATTCAAAATTCAAAATTCAAAATTCAAAATTCAAAATTCAAAATTCAAAATTCAAAATTCAAAATTCAAAATTCAAAATTCAAAATTCAAAATTCAAAATTCAAAATTCAAAATTCAAAATTCAAAATTCAAAATTCAAAATTCAAAATTCAAAATTCAAAATTCAAAATTCAAAATTCAAATATATTTCTATACATTGCCGAATTTAGATTTCTAAGTCTCAGTACGGAACGAGAAAATCAATTTCATATCCTGCTACTGTTCCAAATACCTGCATGTGTCCCAGAGGATATTCCATTGGTCCGCATTGATGAAATGTGAAACCTTAACTTGAACGCATGTGTCCATTGCTCCTGAAAGCAAACGTCAGTCAGTATTCAAACGAACCATTAAATTGGAAAACACATTCGAAACATGCGAATTGTCTGCATCTGCAATTGACTATCCGAAAAATTGCAACAAATTGAAATGGGATTTGTCGCCAAATTGCATTACAAATGAGAATTTTATAGATGGCTGAAAAGTTGAACCCATCCATTTGTCAATTTACAAACTACCGTGGATTGGCAAGGAATTTTAAGTAGATGGTTTGTGTATGTATACTTTGGAAAAGTTTTTTTTTTGGGTTATAATGAAACCAAGCCGGAATGAATTGGAAGTATGTAACGTACACCATAACACAACATACGAAAAAATGGTAACGATTTAATTGATACTGAATCATCTTCATCAAGTTTGTTACTTTCATTATTTCCCTGAACTAATTGAAAAGGTCAAAATTCTCTCAACCTCTTTTATATAATCAAAACATTTTCCACGGAACATGCCAAAGGGTCTGTGATGTCACAATCGAATTGTAGTACCACATCACATAGCACTTTTCCGACCTCACGATAGCGATTACTTTCAAGAAAGTATCTTCAGATGCAGCAAGTGAATATATGTGCAACTTCTTTTTCATGTCCGGACTCTCTCAACAATAATAACAATTATTCATTGACATGCACCTACCAATGCTGTTCGTCTGTACACACTGTACAATGTACATACGCCTTGGGCTTGCAGGCAGCAGGCCCGATTGCATGAAATGTTACCAAGATGAAGAGGAAAGTGATTCCCATCTTCACAGCACAATATATGGCGGAAGTGTTTGGAGACAAAATAATAGCCGAAGAAGCACTTGAGGTCGCTGACGCTTTTGCCGACTTTATTTTGATTTTATGTTTATGACATCACAATCACAGTACATTACAGTACGAGTACAGTGAGTCGTGAGTACTTTCACTTGGTCGAAGAAGAAGCGTCAAACAGTCGTTTCCTTCAATTTCTGTGTATACTCGTACAATACAAAAATCAGAAAAACAGGTAAAGTAAAACGTAATGCGATTTTTAAGTGGCATTTTTTTAGAGTCACATTTCTTCTTCTCGTACGGTATGATCGCCGCACTATCGGTGCGGATAGTGTTCATTGTATAGTGTTGAATGGGTATGGTGATTTTATCATTACATTAGCCCGTAATGATTCCGGCTTGATGGTCATACGATGGCGAATTAAATTCGCCAATTAATGGAAAACCAGAAAGCAGACAAAAACATTGGGCAACTGGTCATTCGCGAGACGAATACTCAAGAGGGTATAGAGGTGAAACAGCTTTGGGACGTTCAATGACTACTTTATGGATGAAAGTTGCATTTTTTGATTAGGGGATTCACGAGGAGTATTAAGACGATTGTATGGTATGGCTTTTTGATAGCATCTGAGCGGACTTTACGATTATTTGATTGCAAATGGCTGAGAAACGTGATGGGAAAGCAATTCCGGAAGCAGCTTGTTTTGCATTTACAAAGAATTAAACAGAAAATTTTAAAATTTGTCACCGTTGTTTTATATTGCAAAAATCGTCACAATTTACCTAAAGCTAAAGGAAACATATATGTACAAAAGATGAGATATATAGGACTAGCTATGATCGACGTTGTCAGTTTAGTATGGTCCAGATTTGCCTGGTGGTCCGTATGATGATGATGGTCCGGAGCTTCCGCCGTGTCCTCCCGAGATATCACCTCCGATTCCTGATCCTCCGATTCCACCGCCGATTCCACCTCCGATTCCACCACCGATATCACCACCATGTCCTCCGCCGATTCCACCTCCGATTCCGCTACCACCGCCGATGGCTCCACCGCCAATAGCACCACCACCGATAGATCCACCAGTGCTTTCCTTTTGGGTCTTGTACTTGATGAAGTAGACTTCTGGTTTGCTGGGTTGAGTTGGAGCAGCAGTTGGGATGACGATGTCTTGTTGTTCTTCGGGCTTCTTGACCAAAACGTAGACCAAGGTCTTTTCTTCGTTTTGTGGTTGCACTGGGATGATTGGAGCTTGGTAGGATGGAGCCGATGGAGCCTTGATGAAGATGATCTTGTAGTGTTTTTGGGCTTGGCCAACTGGGATTGGACGTTGTACACGGACTTCTTCTTGCTCTGGTGGTGGAACGTGAACGTAGATGTGTTTTTGTACAATGGTGCCACCGCTGCTAACGGCACCACCGCCAAATCCAGAACCGCCTCCGAATCCGGATCCAGCGCCACCGCCGAAACCTGATCCAGCGCCACCTCCGAATCCTGATCCAGCACCACCTCCGAATCCTGATCCAGCACCACCGCCGAATCCTGATCCAGCGCCACCGCCGAATCCTGATCCAGCACCACCGCCGAATCCTGATCCTACACCACCACCGAATCCAGATCCTGTAAAGGAAATTATATGGAAACAAATTTTAGTAAAGTTTCACCCAAACGAATTGTGCGTCAAATTTTGAACAAGAATCACAAAAGTGTCACTTATGAACAGGCTTTTTGTCCTTTCACATATATATATGGTCAATAGTCCAAATTATCCAATTGCGCACCGTTTGTAATTCCAAAACAATTTTTCGCACTAATTTTCAAAATAGTCCACACATAATCCTCCAGGATAGATTCACAAAATTATCATAACTCATCACACACCTCCGAAACTGCCGCCACCACTGCTAAATCCTCCGCCAACGCCGCCTCCGAATCCTGAACCGCCACCGAATCCTCCACCGACTCCTCCGGCGCCACCATGACCGCCTCCACCGAATCCTCCGGCGCCACCATGACCGCCACCGCCGAATCCACCAACGGATCCACCTCCTTGACCGCCAGCACCACCGGGACGATTGTATGCGTATCCGGCCTCAGGTCTGGCCGCGGCCATGGCCAAACAGGACAAAAGGACGAAAGCTCTCATCTTATGAGTTTTTAGCTAAACTTAGGTAAATGTGTTGATTAAAGGAAGCTGAATAGTTGACTGACGATCTGCACCTTCGTCACTGTAATTTATATCAAAGCCGCAAATTGACTTCACCAAAACGGAAAATAATTGAATTATACACGTTGGTACATATCATGACCAACATATACGACACGATACGGTATCTTCGCGTCGTATCCGAAATTACACACCATTATTCCAGCGCAAGCGGGATGATGCGTCCGGAGGGAGAACCAAATGTGTATAGACCTTGCCAAAGTAAAAGCCCACCAAAACACTTTCCCGCCGAATCCAATACAGAAGACGATGAAGAAGCACAACCAGACAAGATGAGGAAAAAAAACATATTTCTCTCAAAACACAACAGTCAACACGTGAGAATGATTAAAGAAAGCATTCTCCTGAGCCCAAGTCTGTAGCTGTGCGGCCTGCAATGCAATCTGCCGAGGCCTTGAGGGGGAGCCTCCATATACAAAACCATACCGCGTGAACGTGGAATCATATGCTTGGCCAGGCCTCCAGGCATCCAAGAGATCTAAGCTAAGCGCCAATTGAACAGCCGCCAAAAGAAATGACCATCTTGCAGTTGTTGTTTTCAAGACGTCACCTGAGCTTCGGTGCACTTTGAGTCACCGATGATTGTTGAGCCCGGTCCGTTAATGTAGTGAGCCAGTTCAACTTCTTCGCTCTGCAGAATAATCTTCAATCGTACGTACACCAGATGGTTGTACGGTTGTAAGATATCGATTGTTGCTGGCCATAACCGACATGCCGATCATTCATGCTAGATATTGTGGCTAAAGATCTTGTCTTGCAGATAGCTGTGATATCGAGTCAAGTTCTAGTGATGGTTATGTGCTAATAAGTGTTAATTCGTTGAGGTGACTCTATTATTCAGAATTCAAAGAGAATGTTGTCCAAGTAAATAGGTTACTGGAGTGTATAGTGTGCAAACAGTTTTCAGTTAGTGAGAGTGTTTTCGTATTCACCAAATTAATGAGTCTTCTCCTTGAGTCTAAAAATAAGTTCACTGGATTTTTGTGGCTTATGATGTTAATACAAAGGATACTGTAGTAATTTGGCTCATGGGTGAATAATAGAGCAAGTTTCGCTACGATAATTTGAGGCTTCTATAAAGCGCCTAATGACACTTTTACCAAACCCAGATCAAACTTATGTTTTCAGTTAAGGACTGAGAAAGTAACCTCTGAAAATGAAACATCTATTTTTGTGTATAGATGAGAATCCTACGGGTAGCATGAATCAACAATGTTTTAATTTCTTGGAATACACAAAAATCCAGTTTTTAATGTGACGTTTCATTATTTTTTTTTTGTTCATCTTCATAAACTAAAATATTAATTTTTGGATACTAGTTTATTTTCCATAGTTTAGGCGGGACGTCTATTATTAAAAAAAAAAATAAACGTCCCACCTAACCTATTATTAAAATAATAAATAATAGTACCCAAAAATGAATTGAGTTCCAGAAGATGCCCGCAATGGCCGAAACGTTGAACTTGTCGAATAAATAAGGAAACAAAATTATAAAAAGGATTTTATTAAAAAAAAAAATTAGAAGAAACAAAATTTCCTAGGACGACTTACGTCGGTGGTCGTTTCGTGTGAACTAAAATGTACGCCCAACAATAACTTTAATCCTCCGATTTGGATGATTCATGTAGAAGTCTGTGGGTTATTTCAACTCATCATTCACCGCTTAGAAGAAGGGCTCAGCCAGTTCAATGAGAAAAAAATTGTCTACGACTTAACTTGGTTGTTTTTGAATCAGTGCCAGGACCAGGGGGCTAAAACTCACTTTTCCAAAGGAAATTTCATCAAATTTCATCGATAATTAAAATCTAAAGCAACAGCAGGGACGTAGCCAGGATTTTGTTTCGGGAGGGGTCTAAATATTGCTGCATTACCTAAAATTTGGTTTACTACTGTTTTTTATTGAATTCAGTCGACGAAAATGTCAGGTGTAAAAATTTTGTTCAAAACGATTTTCATCTTTGAAATACTCCATGAGTTGTTTGCAGGGTTAATTTTATCAGACTTAATAGCTTAAAGATTCGAAACTTCCTACGGAAGCTACAGGGATAAGCTGGAAGCTTCGACTATGGTCCCAGACCCGCCGGCTCCAACCAAAATATCCTTTATTCCGATCTGCAATAGTTACTCATATTAATTCGCTCTGGACCCCGGAAGTGGAAAGTTCAAAGCCGCAAGTTCTAATGAAAATATTGGAAAATATTTCCAATAAATAACAGATACTCTACACCAGTGGATCAAATCCTTTTTTTTCGTGCCCCACTTGCGAGGTCGGCTGAGTCTGGCAAAGAAACTCAGATTAAGCAGGTTAATAAAGAATCAAAAGATGTCCAATATATAATTGCCCTTAGGAGCCATAAATAAAATGAGTTACCGTTACTGCTCAGCTTAGACGCTTTTCGATCGTTGTATTGCAATAACAGATTACTTCCGTTGGATTTCGGAAGATTTTTTAATGTTGATACTGCAAACCAAACCATAATTCATCAATATTTAGTAATACCCGCACCGCCTTTTCCCGGCGTCACACCTACATAGTGCCCCACAGTTTGGGAGCCATTGCTCTACACAGAGTATTAATAGGGTTCCGCTGGTCTCTTTTAGCGATTCAGTTGCAATTTGAGTGAATGTGCAATTCCATGTTATCATCACGCAAATGTCTTTTGAAATTATTTCGGGAGGAGTCCGGACCCCATGGACCCCTCCCGTGGTTGCGTCCCTGAACAACAGTTAAGGTTTACTGTCACTTTATTCAAACAAATATTACCTATTAGAGAAGGTGCTAACGGTTTTAAAGCCAAATTTTAAGAAAGGACAATCAAGCCTGACATTGACCACCTTTTAACGAAAAATGGCTTTTCCAGCCTTAAGGTTTATGTTCGTAGAGACTACTCATGTGATGATCGCTCAGCGATCGCGCCGTGCCCAGTTTGGAAACTCGTTTTTCTATGAGTGTCTATTTCACAGAGTGGCGATGCGATGTGCGTATATTTTCTATGCAAGATGCTCGTTTACATCGTAGTCGACATAAGGAAAGTACCACCATTCCAAAAATCTGCAAATATGGCTCGGAATTGGATACAAAACTACGATCGCTGAGCGATCATCACATGAGTCGTCTCTACGAACACGTGCCTTTAAAAGGGTTTTATTTTTTACTCTTGATTACATACTCTCATACAAATCGCTTACTATTTCTGCCTTTTGAACTAAGGCTCGTCTATAATAAAAGAAAAAATAAATAACTTGCGCGACCAGTGGCGTAAGCAAGATCTTGTCCTGGAGGGGGCTAATGCCTTCCAGATTACAGGAGATTTTAAGTTGCCTTCGCATGTTGGTGATGGTGCTATTTTGCAATGATAACCCTATACGGTGGTGTTTCTAAGTCTCGTTGTATTCACGCTGATTTTCGATTTATAAGCTTTTTCGTAGCTTAGCGTCGTGAAAACCCGACTGTTATGTGATACTCGTAATCAGCAGGTTATTTACGAAAAACCCAGTTTTGCATCTCGCTTTTCAGCATTGAGTGCGCTGAGTTTATAAAACCGAATCTTATCCGTGAACCGAAAAATGTGGACATTATATGCGATAAAATAAGTCTCATCTATAGACATAAAGACGTAATTTCACTTGGGCATGTTCGTAATGCATAAAGAAACGAGTTTCCATACTCGGCATGACTCTCCGCAAATTTATTATTCGGAAGATAATAAGAAATATTCTTATCGTAGAAATAAACTAACAATGCGGCTAAGAATTCAGTTGTCTACACTCGAAAAAATTTTACTTCAATAATAGGAGGAAACTTTTCCTTCTATTATAGTAGCAAAATTACACCACGATATGAACGAGAGTAATTTTACGCTTTACGGTGTAAATATTTACTACAAAATTGGTGTAAATCTACAATCGGTAATAAGTAATTTGCACACATAAATAAGTAAACTTACTCTTAGAATTATGTAAATTTAAATCAGAAATAAGCAAATTTGCACTGGAAAAATGTAAATTTACACCGGCAAATATGTAAATTAACATCCGGGTTTATAATAATATTTACGGTTCTTCGATGTAAATCGTCCTGCAGCTACCCGTTATTTCAACGGCCAAGAGCTGCCACACCCCCTTCGGTGTAGCAAAAAAAGCGCTACAACAACAACAAGATGCTCACACGAAGGCACTTCGGACGAAACAGAGTAACTGCACACAGAACAAGCCACTTGTGAGATACAGGAAAATGCAATAATACACAAAAGTATTGTAACAGTTTTACACAAATGTACGTGTAATTTTTTCCTTAAAATTACAACTTCTAATTGGTAAATATACACTGAAAGTTACACAAAAATAAAGTAATGACACATCTTCACAGCAAATGTGGTGTAAAATTACACCAAAATAGAGTAATATTAAAAAGCTGTGTAATATTACACTACTTTGTGGGTTTACTAGAAATTTTGTTGAAAAATAAACGTTTACTGTAATTTTGCGAGAAAAAAGGTAGAAAATTCAACGAGTTTTCGATGTAAAATTCAACCTTGTTTTTACAGTGTATGATTAGTTGACGACTACACATGGTAGTCGTCAACGCACCATGCTCCACTAGGAGTTAGGGTAAATCAAGAGAGATGTTCCCAATTCTAAAAGGACTTTTAGGACCGAGTAAATGCCAAAACAAGGAATGCGCCACAAACTCGTTAGAGCGAGTTTGGTTTCTATAACGTTGGCTTGAAATTTTGGTTGGCCATTTTAATCTTTTTCGAATGTTGTCGGTATGGAAAGAGTGACACTTTTGTGAATCCATTAGGTATATGAGGATTTGTCTAAGGATTGTTGTCGTTATCACTCGTGAATCAAGTGAATAAATTTTCCACAATTTCGACTTTAAAATTGTATGATTTGCCTTTTTATTGGGACAAAAACAAACAAAGTTTTATCTCCAAAAACACTCAAAATATTTAATTTGAACCAGCAAAACGTAGTGATTTTTAGGTGGCAAATGACTTTTGCTGAATAACATGCCATGCATAATAAAATGCTAAACTCGGTGGAAAGGAGGGACTTTTCTTTTTTACATATTCGACTCTAATTTTCCTTATTGCCAATTGCATTAAGAAAAATCATTTTTCATCATCCCGTTTAGTTTTGGGTAACGACACATCATATAAAACAAAAATACCAGCTGACCCACCTGTCCTTTTTTATATGAAGTTTCGTTACCCAAAACTACACAGGACGAGCAAAAACCGCATTTAATAAATATTTATATATTCATTCTTTTTGGAAAGTATGGTTTGAGCTTAGAGAAAGCATGCGTTAGTCCAGAGTGGGCATCAGAAAATAAAAATGGCACCGTTTTCACACTATTGCAGTTCATAGTAAGTGTGAAAATTTTATTTAAATGCCAATTTTTTGTTTACAATTGAGAATATAAAATCCGAGTAATATTTATTACTCTCTCAAACACCAACGTGAGACCATTGGCACTATATCTTGATGAAAAATATCGTTCAACAATATTTTCCACCCCTTGCCATATATTTCAAAGGGACTGACGGCCACAAATGCGATCAAACGTTCGGCGAAATATAAAAAAGTAAGGCGACCAGACTCCCGAAGGCCCAATGCTGTACACCAGGGGTGTCAAACTCAAAACGTAGTCTGGGCCAAATATCACTTTGTTCAGGTTTCAGCGGGCCGCAGGATAACAAATTCGAAGGCCAATATAATACAATGTGGCTACAAGTCGGAGTCATTAACTGTCTCGAGATTAAAATCTTCAGAAATGCAAGCTTTTAAAATATTCTTTAAAATAATTTAGAAAACTTAGGAAAGTAGTTGAAACGCCGAAATTTGAGCAACCACGATTTTTCAATTACTTTCCGTCAAAGTTTAGATAGATGATCAGGTTATCTAGAAACATCCAGGTAGCCCAAAACAACTTTGAGAGCCAAAATTGTTAGGTTGAACTAAATTAAGACGGACAGAAAGGTGACTGAAAATAGACAAATTTTATGTGTTGTAAAACAAACACATGTACCAGTAAAGCTTAAGCGAAGTAGCAAAAAAAAATCAGGTAATGTGCTGGAAGTGTTACGTTGGTTTACGAAATTTCACATCCGGTTGATTTCCTTACCATAAATTCAGGATTTGGGGGTTTTTAATGCTTGGCCTTCTTTTCCCTTAAATTTCAATCCATGTTCTTGTTCCATAATCTGAAAGATGCGAACGCGAATAATAAAATGCAACCGTGGCAGAAAGCTTATTAGGCAAACACAAGAGCTTTTTCTGAACCGAATTAAGGGACAAATCAATTTCATGGGGTTTAATATGATCCTACTCAATAAAAGTTGCCTTAAACAAACCTCAAATAATCGTCAGCACATTGTCTATAGAACATAGAGGAATATTTCTTTAGTTTTTGATGAGTTTTAGTAAGTTTCTTAGACTGGAACAGCCCCTTTTTTTACGCTACGCATTGTGTTTCTTCGAACGTGCCGCGGGTCGCACAAAACAGGGAGGTGGGCCGCGAGTTTGATATGTCTGCTGTACACATACATATGGCATTCAATTTTCAAAACCTCAGCCATACTACCATACATGGTACGACAATTTAATTATTTGCGCTTGATACTGGTACTTTGTTTCCATACGAAAGGAGCTCAACGTGAAAATCTACGTATGTCTGTACAGCTTACTACAGCATTTTTCATCAACTTCCAAATAAACTAAGTTGACGATTTTAGCAACTGATAGCGGATATGACTTTTTGGACAGTATTTTTACAGAAACCGTAATACAAGCCAGAAATCTCTCTGCGAATGATGTTACTCATTGTGTGTCATATTGCTCGGATTTAGCCGTATTTTGAAACCTTCCCCGAATCAATTTCCCGGCATTATTTGAATTACGAAGTTTCCTTCTTTTCGCATAATTTTTTTATTTAGTACAAAAAAAAACATACCAGATATGTATATCAATCAAATTATGTATTGGTAGTGGTGAGGACCAAGGAAATTTCCAAGAACCTCCTTATTTTTTATACCGACCGAACTTGTTATCATTTCTTTTCTGTTGATATAAGGAATTAGGAAAAAAGTTAGGCGATTTTTTTTATTTTGGAAACCGCTGGATCGCAGAATTTGCAAATAAATTTTCCCTTGAAATAAACTTGTAGAGAAGTTCTAAAAGGACGAAAAGGCACTCATTGAACGTTAATCGAAGCTCAGAGGCATGTAAGCTGCAAGGTATAATACCAAAAACATAGCTCTTGACAAAATACCTAAACTATGACAAAATGTAAAATATAGGAAGGTGTCAATTGTGTCCCAATTGATATTATTTGCATCGGTTTATCATGTTGTCAATGCCTATCGGGTTACGAAACGGAACAGTTGCGTATGTTCCGCAAATATGTTTGCCATTCTGATCCTCCAACTGCCAAGTTGCATAAAAATCAAACCACGAGGAGGGACAGTGGAAGCAATTATTTCTACAAGTGTAGTCTGCAGTCTGTCGTGCTCTGTGGCCGTGATCGTTCGGTCGCCACTCTGTGAAATAGACACTCATAGAGAAACGAGTTTCCAAACTCGTCACGACTCGTCGCAAGTTTATTATTCAGAAGAAGATGATAAGAAATATTCTTATCGTAGAATAATAAACTAACAATGCAACTAGGAAGTGGTATGGCTGACAACCGTATCACACTCCGAATTCAGTTGTCTTTGTAACGTTGATGACTACACACGGTAGTCATCAACGCACCATGCTCCACTAGGAGATACGGTAATCAAGAGAGAGAGAGTCTGCAGTCTGAGATAAGGTTTATTCGCTTAAGTCCGACAGAGAAAAAATTGCCGTTTATTGCATTTTCGGTTATACCACCGATCGAAGAATTGGATATTTTCTGATGTAATGGTTGATGCGCTAAATATTTTGGTATTCTATTTTTTCGGAAAGTTGCCTCGAAAACCCTGTCAATTGGTATCTTCCGTCCACTAATCTTACTTGGTCGCGTCTCGTTTTTTCTTTGGCGTGCGAGACGCTTCCGAATCTCTTGGGCCCTGTCTTTAAAGAAACGAGAACAAAAAAAATATCGGTTTTCTAGGAGAGATACGTCAAGAGGAAGGCATGAAAAAATTCAAGGCTTTTGTATTTTTTGTTCTCTCTTTGCAGATAGGCCCATGTGCATGATTTTCATGCTTTTTTTAAAGGATGAGTACTCATTTAGCATCTCAGTGAGACCATAGTCTGTAACATGAGTCGCCTATTCGAAAACTATCATGAAGTGTTCCCGTGAGTTGTTGACCCCCCGACACGGAGCTTATAAGAATAAAAATAAATGAATTGATTTTTATATTATTTTTTCAAATTCTTTTGACAAAACATTTTCATGAATATGAATATACAGTGCATGATTATTATTATTTCCATATAAAAGCCATTACAGTCTTACATAATGAACATTTCGCACAGGACGTATATGGACAAAACTTCTTCATATGAGCACGAAACGTTTAATTGAAAGTAAAATTGCAGCAAAATTATATTTTTACATTATTAAAGCGTATCTGTCATTTTAGCGATAGATTATGGCAGTGCAATTCACATAAATGCATTTGCTGGGTACATACTAAACTCGGCTTCACAAAAATCGGGCCACTCGCCACTTTCGAACTCAAATTCAATTTTCTCAAAAAGTATGAAACTGACAACTATGAAAGTTATATCTACAGAAAGTGCATTTAATAGCAATTCAAATGACTATGATTATTATCTGAAGTACCGTTAACTCACATTACAATCCAGCAACAAACACAATGCTAACGATTTGCCTGTTTTGATTAGAGTTCGCGCTTACCGTTATTTTGTTTCGGCAGTAAGAGTAGTCGGATATTTTTTATGATTTCTTTAGTTGATATTCTAAGCTTGGTTAGACGCGTGCATTTTTACCAGTTTTGTCAGTCAATAATGGATACCTACGACACCTGAGAAAGCAACTCAAGCTGTAGTGCTACTTCAAGTTGGCAGATCGTTAGTGCAAAGAGTTTACAGACGGTACTTAGAGACTGGAACATTGGATCGTCGTCCAGGTTCGGGCAGAACTAGGGCTACATCAGCAGCAGAAGATCGCTATATCCAACTCACTGTTCTGAGAAATTGTCACCTCAACGCAGTTCAAGTCCAACGAAACCTGCGTGACAAACACCAAGTGGTCATAAGTTCTTCTACCGTCAGAAAGAGACTTGCTGAACGGAACCTCACTTCAAGGAGAATTGCAACAAGTCCAAAATTAACGATAACCCACCGTCGAGCACGACTTGAATTCGCTCGAGAGCATAGAGATTGGACGTTAGAAGAGTGGGGTGGAGTGCTCTTCACTGATGAGACCAGGGTGGGTCTATATCAGAATGATCGATTTCAGAGAGTATATAGTCGCCCTGGAGAAGGTTATTTTCAGAGTTGCATCGCTGAATCTGTTGCTTATGGAGGAGGATCTTTAATGGTCTGAGGCGGCATCTCACTAACCGGACGTACATCGTTAGTTTTCATCGAACCGACGCGACGAACAGTACACGTAGATTGACTTCACATTGATACATTAATGAAATCCTTGCAGTCCATGTGGCACCTTACGCAGATTATATCGGCCAATATATCAGAATAATGCACGGCCGCATGTTGCTCATGTGGTTACCCAGTATCTGCAGGACGTCGGTATTCCTATACGATGGACTGGGCAGATCGAAGCCCAGACTTGAATCCAATAGAGCACTTATGGGATAAACTGAAACGTCAGATTCGAGCCCGCGTTTCTGCTCCAACAACGCTTCCAGAGCTGCGAATCGCAATTGAAGAGGAGTGGAGCGCCATTCCCCAAGATTTCATCGTAAGCCTCGTGAGGTGTGAGGTCTATGAATAGGAGGATGTTGTTGTTTCTTTGTTTTCGGGTTAAATTTAAATTTTTAACTTGGTAATTAAATAAATAAATAACAGGCGCGACAATTCAGCATTGGACTAAGGCCGCAGGATGTGTTAGTGACATCCTATTTCCAAGATCTTATCTGCTTTTTTGTTGAGGTAATAAGATCAGCATCACGCTCAGCAGTGTTATTTATCCCCATAAATCGATACTCGTTTAACATCTTAGTGAGATAATAGTCCGTCACAAGCTCGTGAGTTCGAAAAACACCCTGATCCACGGTGAGATTCGAACTCATGACCCTGTGCACCGAAGGTGCGCGCACTAACCGCTAGACCAGCCAGACTACGATGGATACTTGATTACAAGATCGAAAAAACCACTCGAAATGACTCTTATGTGTAAAGTCTTTAAAAAATGCTTAACTAATTCAGAAACCCCAATGTGTTTGTATTTATTTTAATTGTCATAAATTCTACTTTCAGCCGATATAACATTAATAGTTGTAGCTTTTATACTTTTTGAGAAAATTGAGTTAAATTGCGAAAATTGTAAGTGGCCCGGTTTCATTGAAGCTCAGTGTATATGCACATATAGCACCGCGACGATTTGTCGTCGTCCGGGGTCGTCTAATGTCTAACTTCTGCGTGCACACCAAATGGTTTTATTGCAATCGTATCGCACCATAGGCATAATATTCCGCAAATGCATCTGATGCTTGTAAGACAATTTGCCTTTCTAAAGATGCAACTTGGGGGTGATAGATTATATGTTTAGCATTTGACTTCATGCCACTATCGTTATCGTTTATCATGAGTACTTAGTTGCGACTTCTTTACGTTTCATGATTTCTCGTGAAGTATCAAGTCATATACCCAGCCAGCATTTAACACATTTGTAATCATTATTTCATGCAACACGCGTAAGCACATATACCTTATTCATTCATCACGTTTTCATACAAGCAGTATATGACGATGCCCCCCTATTTCATGTATATACGCATTCCCGCCTTATTACGGATAATCATTATAAAATCGTTATTCGTAAACATTATGTAATAGTTAAGTATCATATATAGTCAATACATCAATGAATAATTAAAAAAAACACGTGCGACGGTGAGTCTCGAACTCATAACCCTATGCACCGAAGGTGCGCGCCATAACCACTACTCCAGCCAGACTATACGATTGATAATGTTTTGTTCGTAATTCTAATCACCCCAGCAACAAAAATCACACTTGAGGAGAAAACCATTATATTTCCTATATGCATGATCCGTCGACATTCCTTCAGCTGACCATCATGTATCTCACTTTGAATGCGTCCTATCGATACATAATGCCGATTCGTGATTCATGAAGTAAAGCTTATTTGTGGCTATCTTCACGGTACATGACGCCGATGCTGGCTGGGTAGCTTCTGAATTATTTTTTTTTTACTACGATAATACGAGTATTCTATAATAGTAAAGTTAATTAGTTAAGTTAGAAAAAAAGAATATGGTCTCAAATATTGGACCTTGCACTATAGTCACCAATACATCCTAGTCCAAAATTTTATATAGGACCATTGCATAATATAGTTAAACCTTACTAAGATCGATTTTGAATACTTACTGTGTATTCTCTTTGGCATATTTCAAAATATAGGAAATTCTCATCGAAGTCTTCAAGTAACAAATTCACGCGACTATTATTACAGTCAAACTTCCCTAAACGGACACGTTTTTAATTTCTCATACACGGACAGTTTTATTTTCCCTGAAGTTTTTCCACATATTTTACTTGAAAAATAACTTCTAGTAGGCGGACACCGGACACAGACAGTACTTTTATGTATATCCTTTCTCAGCAAGAGAGTCTCTAATAAACGGACAGTGACAGTTCCACAAATAAAATTTAAAATTTTGGTAGAAAATTGTATTTTAGAGAAAGCGTTATGCAACTACTGGAAAATGGGCCTTACAAACCCGTTCGCAATACAAAGGCATCATTGCCTCTAACTCCGGGCGGGTTTGTTGGGAAATTTATTGTAACAAACCCGTGCGGAGTTGGAGACAATGATTCCTCGTCTCGTACTGCGAATTTTCAGAGTCTAAGACTATTTTATAAAATAATATACCATTGTGAAATATTCTCATAAGCGGACAAAATCTTATTCCCAATATGGTCCACTTCAGGGAAGCTTGACTGTAGCTGCAGGATGATGTTGTAGGTTGGGACTCGTATCAGATCCATGACGCGATGAGCGTTGGCGATGCGCCGCGCTCGGCCGGTTCACAAGATTATACTCCGTAGAAATTGCAACAATATCGAAAGTAGTTAAGTGTGGTACTTCTTCATCTGCCGTTTTGGCCAACTCCTAAGTCTACGGGGAAATCATACAAAAAAGAGTCCAATGCATATTATGCATTTTGTTGGGAATCTTCATTTTTTCTTACAGTAACTACACTACGCGATGCACTTCCTCATATTATTCGCATCGAATCAGGCTGTATGAGAATGCATGGTACAGCTCAATGGAATGTTTGTTCATCATACAGATGAAGTGGTGGATGGATACTGACTATGACTATAACGACGGACGGTATGCAGCTTCTTCAGCAGATTGACTGATGATTATTAAATTTTACGACCAATGATCGAATGACTCTTTTGGCCCTGTGTTGTGTACATGTAGGGAAAACCGGAGTATGGATAAAATGCGGCAGGCGTTCAGGGCTCTTTAATTAATCCTAATTACAGTTTACAGATGGCCTATGGTAGTATATCATACAGACCTATTTTCTGTGAAAATGAGGTGTTGTAATTAAACACTGCATAAGAAATGAAGAGTTTTCTGTGTTGAATGTGTACCTAGACTTACGTAATTCATGTTCAATAAGATTTTATTGAATTTATCGGCAGTGAGGGATGCAGTGCTTTATGATAAAAAGATACGGTTAGGACATAAATTGCAATTTTCAATTCCATTTATAAAAAAAATAGGTTTTGTATGAAATATAACGCGTAAAAATTTTCATTTTGTAATTTTTCCAAGCACTCTTAAGTGATAAATCTAAACCACTGCCGGGCGGCACAGGATTTCCTTTGACAGCTCATTAAAGAAAAACAAGTGGACGTTGCTATTGTTTGCCACCAATACAAGAATATGTGAAGTTCAATCTGGGTCGCCGATAAGGATGGACAAGCAGCAATCTGGACATGCGGCAACCACGCTTTACAATACCCGGAAAGTTCGCTGACGTTTTTAGAGACTGTCTTGCGGAACAGCTGGTTCTATTACCGAAAGCAAATAAGCCCCCCGCAGAAGCAAGTTCGTATCGTCCAATTTGTTTACTGGACACCACTGGCAAAATATTCCAACGGATTATTTTTAATCGACTGTCTGAGGTAGTCGAAACAAAGGCGGGTATATCCGACCGACAGTACGGTTTCAGACGGTTACGTTCCACGGTAGACGCAATAATGACAGTGAAACCTATCACGGGAACAAGTGGATAAGGGTAGGTGCTGCGCTGTGGTGAGGCTAGATGTTAAAAATGCCTGTAACTCTGCGAACTATGGGGTGCAGTCATGCGGCCTTACGAAGGATCGATATACCAAACTATCTGATAGGTATAATTAATGGTCGTATCCGTCCTGGTTTTGGCAGGACAGTCCTGCTTTTTCGACCATAACCTAACGTCCTGCCAAAACCTCGAAAGTCCTGCTTTTGTCCGGCTTTGTCCTGTTTTTGAATAGCGTATTGGCATCTCACCAAAGGACGAGTAAATTTATTGAAAAGTACACTTAAATTTTATTGAAATTTACAAATAAATGTAAATGAGCATAAATGTAAATGAGCATAAATGAGCCTTTATTCCGCAAGGTGATAGGCGACCAAGTCGGGTTTTTATATCATCTAAGTCCGGAAAGAGAACGGAATCGCAAGGAATTATTGCTCCTGACGCGTCCTAAGACATTCCTGGTGCATTCTTGATAAATACAGTGGATATCGTTTATAACGACATCGTTTATAACGATGCACATATCTGCTAAAGCGACGGAGTTCCCGGGTCTCAAGATTTATGAAGCCTCTGCAGTGTAATTTTTGATGGATATAGCGACCGATGGGTTATATCGGCGGAGTTTTTAAGGCCAGAGAGGCTGTTTCTATGAAAATGATATACGTTTTCCGTGCAAAGATGGAGTGTAAATAGAATTAAAAATGCACAAAATCCCTCATCTGCAAAAAAAAAGACACAAAAATTCGTGCAATCACTTTTTTTCTAGCATCCCGATTTTGCTGATGGCTTTTAAAACATCGTAAAAGATCGAAAATGCATGCCACAAAAATTGGTTTTTCGCTAGAACATTTATTTGAAAAACTGGTCTTATACATCTGAAAAATATTTGTATCTGATACATATTTCCCCTGTGGAAAATTTCGATATTGTAGAAATCTAAACCCCTTTGCATCAGATCAACTTCAATTGGATACAGACGGACTACCAGGTAGGATCGAGGAGAGCAGTTAGCATTTCGTTCCTATGTTGAAAGCGTTTCAGTTGGAAGATGGGGGAATGGGCGATTGAGGCCCGTCCCTTAAATATTTATCGGAATGCAATCTGCCCTTCACACAATACACCATAGCATTGCATTACAAGAAAAAAAACTTCAAAAATATTTCAGCAAGATGGGATTTGTCCGCGCCCCAGTCGTTCCACCAATTAAATCAGTACTGACCCTATATTTGAAATCACGCAATTATGAAAATAAACCACACACGTTGAAACGACAACTCTTCTGTGAAGAGACCGTGCGAGTGTCTAAAATGCTCTAATGTGCTGAGTTGTTTAGTGCAAATAAAATGTTGTGGTATGGATTTAGCATTTCTTAAGACGTTTTAAAATACGTTAGGTTCGGATTTGTCATCGTGCCGAAACTAAAACAAAACACGCTGCATGAGGAGTTTAGAGAGTTTTTAAAACACCCAACCACGCTGCCGTTTTATCGACGTCATCCGTATAAAAAAGGTTTCCAGAATTAGGTTGGTAATCTCCGGTTCTTTTCGTTTACATGTTCCACAAAGACAGACTTACGAAAAAACCCGGATTTTATTTCGGATTCACAAAATGACAGTTAGGGAATCAGAACGGCAAACATGTTTGCGAAACATACACAACTGTTTTGTTTCGTAAACTCACCCACGGTAAGCAGTTCAACTTGAAGGCATGTTCAAGTCCCTATTTAGGGCATGCAGAAGCCTAAGGTTGATGCCCAAGTGATTCTCAAAGAAGTGAAGACATTAAATAAAAATCTCCCCCGATCAAACTACACCGAAACAAGCGTTTGAGTTCACCGCTTATTGCTAACAAATTCGAAAGGTACGCAAATATTACAGAGGTTTTTATGTTTCTGGTTGTCCTTCTTTGTGTCCTGCTTTGTTACTAGCATCGCCCTTTCAAACGACGATTTTTGTTTGATTTGTCCTCCTCTTAACGTTAAAAAATATACGAGCGAAAGCTATTTGTCGTGCAGAGTTCTACAGTATAATACTGATGAAGGAATGACAGAATACATGGTAACAGCGGGCGTTCCTCAGGGTTCAGTACTGGGTCCTTTGTTGTGGATAATAATGTACAACGCAAACCTCGACCTCCCGGTACCTAGAGGTGTTACCATCGTCAGATTCGCGGATGACATCGCATTAGTCGTTACAGCGAAAAGTCCGTCTAATGTCGAAGTGCATGCCAGGGAAGCCATCAGAGGCCGTTATCATAACCAAACGCAGAAAGAGATATACTGTGAAGATTAGAGTCGAGAGCGCCTTAATTACTTACAAACCCGCAATTAAGTACTTGGGATGATGATTGAAGCGAGGCCAAACTTTAGAGTCCACATTGACTATGTATGTGAGAAGGCGGCGAAATCCACAGTTGCTTTGACAAGGATAAGGCCAAATATTGGAGGCCCGAAAACGGGGAGAAGGCTGTTGCTGTCAAGGGTGATTACCACCACCAACAGAGAAAATGCAGAAAACGAGGAGACTCGATGAGGAAATGGCAGGATATTAGTTATAGTTGGTAGAGTCAAGATATACTCTACTCTACTCCAAACCATTTACACGAGTATAAAGTTGAAAAATTCTTCATTTGACAATGGTATAAAATTCGGAATACCTATAGATAATCTCGAAAAACAAAATCCAGCCCGTTGTATGTCAAGCTGAAATCCCGCAATGTAAATATGAAAAGTGATATACCGTTGGAAAGCCGACATGTTGAAGCAACTTTTGTCAACTTTGTAGAGTTGTAGGTATAAAGCACCGTTATGAAATTACTGTTTGAATTTTCGATGAAAAATCTATTTTAAAATTTATACTAAGTTTGAGTAACTGTATTTTGAAAGCGGCGATAATGTTGGCAACAGGAAAAACTTCGGTTTTTGTGAAATTTTATGTAGTTTGTGAAACTGAAATCAAATTTTGGGTTAGGTCATCAGGAGGGCGGCAAATTATGATTTTGCATGACAAGTCACGATTTTCGATGACTTTCGCACAAAGAGCGATAACAAGGTAACGGTAAAAAAAATTTCGATTGAATTGGAGGCACTACAACACCACCAAATAATAAAAATCCAGCCCATTCATAATCCCGCGTTTTACAAAAAATCCCGCTTTATATTATCCCGACATTACAAAATCCTGCCAACTAAAAACCCCGCTAGTGGATAGTAAAAATACCGCCAAACATATTTTCATTGTTAACCAAAAAAATCAATAGTTATATTATGTGATCAGCGCCCGCTCAAGCACTTACGCCGCCCCGGGCAAGAGGATAATTCGCCGCCCCTTAGG
The DNA here is from genome assembly GCA_949715475.1 of Microchrysa polita. Taxonomy (NCBI): domain Eukaryota; kingdom Metazoa; phylum Arthropoda; class Insecta; order Diptera; family Stratiomyidae; genus Microchrysa; species Microchrysa polita. Next base: position 7,516,456 of record OX454417.1, read on the forward strand.
TACTAATAGCAGGAAGCTCTTGGTTGCTCTAAAAGCGAATAGCTCCGAAACGATTTCCGTTTTGCAACCGGTTGCGAACCATATAAAAATGCGCATTTTTATAAAGAGGATACTTAAATTCATATGGTCACAGTGGAACTAGAACCAACTCAGAGAAAAGAATTTTTTCCCACACTGAGGTACTGAAGGCCCAGTTAACATGTAGTAGAAACCTACATATTTATTCAGTGTCTTGAGTTCATTCGAAATTCAAAAATTAAGGCTTAGTATTGAATTCCAGAAAAAAAATATTTTCCCGCCGCGGCGATTGGACGAGTAATGTCATGAGAAAATCGGAGTACCTTTCTCCTTTCTGAATGAGTGAAGTCTTTTCAGCATTCTTTATTTTTTATCAACATTCTGTTTTCTTTTTTATAAGTTAAGTTTGTCGAAAGGTTTTATCGTATATACCTAGTAGGGCAAAGAAACTCTTGGCATTCTCTAGTTGTTCGCAATTTTATTAAATTTAATACAAAAAACTCTCAAAGCTATAACCAAGATTATTTTTTTTAACTAAATCTTTTATAAAATTTCCAAAATTGAAAGATATATAGTCTTATGCAGGCAGTAATTCGAAAACAAACTAGCAAACAAACGGATTTCCGCGATACCCTTGGGTTCCGTGAAGATCTCTCAGGGGTTTCGAGAAGATATACAAAAATAGGAAAAATGTAGAAATAGTTTTTGGCAACAAAAAGTAAACAATCTATACGAAAAAATGTTTGTAAATTTTAGAATTCCGAAGCTTAGTCTGCTACACTGTACCAAAAATCAACACTGTAAAATATTTGAGCAGCATCAGAGACTCGACCGATTTTCTTTTACAACTTTCTACTTTATGAAATGGAAAAGGAATTAGTACCAGAAAATAAAGTACATATGTCCGCAGTGTTTTTTTTTTTTTGAGGTTTTTGGGATTTAAATTAAGGCGCAAATAAATTAGAGAATTAAATTCGAGTTAATCGCAATTTTTCTACGATTTTTTAACTAATGTTTAACGGTCCACATTTTAAGTTCTTCTCACATTTTTGCTATTCTTTTTAAACAATCATTCAAAGCTAGTTTCTTTACTGAAAATAGCTCCTACAAGTTTGAAAATTTTAGAAGTATATATACAATCTACCCACGAATTTCTGAGTTATCGGAGAATTCCGATTTAAAAACACAAAAGCTGTACTTAATCCACATATACTACATTCCCAACGAGCTCTCGTCTTCACAATTTCCCTATTCTGGAGATATATATCAGCGTCCGCTCTAAGGGAGGGGGGGCAAGCCAAATTCTAGGGGCGGCTTTTTGGGCAAAACACGAATAAAAAAATCGAAAAACCAAAAATAAAAACTCAATATCAACTTGGATTTAGTGTAAAGCAAGCCATGACAACTACAGATGAAGTAAAACAGGGTGAAACAAAATAAGGAATAAGGCTTTGTTTAATTAAAGAAGCACAAGAATTGTTTCTTTAGGAAACGCGTTACTTTTTAAATTTATCAACTGTATCATTAGTTCTCTTTTAAAAGTTGTGTTTTAAAGATGCAAGATTCTTGCTAGGCTTTGAAGTGCCCATACAATTGATATACGAAGTACTGCATTTAGAATCTTAAAATGTTTAGTGAGATTTGCCTAAATTTAACGTCTGTGATGCTTGCAAAGTTATTTGCTAATTAAGTTCTTCGTTAAAAAAAAAACTTATTGGAGAATGGTGTGCTGATTTCACCCTCCAATTGAAAATTAGTTTCGCTTCTTTTCATCAGAATTAAGGCTTTGCTTGCATTATCCCTAATTCTTGTCAAAGGGAAGGGCTTCCTGATTTTGAAATGGCTTGGACTGCTATCCATTCTCATGAGGATAACTTTTGTGTTTCTGATATTTTTCGCTACGTGTTCGTTAAATGGTGCAGAAAGTGTCGCTAGTGGCTAAAAAGAAAGAAAAAATCTTCTTTCGAGAGCTGATAGCATAAATATATCAGTTGACCAAACCGAACAAATTACAAAATTGATCTCCCCAAAGTCTCTAACACTCCCGGCGTGTGTTGTCCACAACTTTCATGTTTTGTTCGCGATTTTGCGAACCCCGGTCAGTGTGGTTGCGTCCTAATATTTCTATTCAGTCTTTTGCGTCAGATCTCGTCCACTAAGTAAATATTGAACCTCCGGAGAAACCATAAGAAGTAGTGCATATACGCTCAGCACATAAAAGCCTTAAAAAAAATCTTCTATGAGAAATTTATTGCTCACATGCACCGTTTTCAACACAATTTCTTTTCGGCTTTGGCAGCAATTCAACTTTAATTCATGATTCATCAAGAATTCGGTGGTCAAAATTAGGATAAGGTAGTTTGGATTCCAGCAAAATGAGGGATGTATATATTGCCAGAGCCGCTAATATCAGGATTTGGCTAGGCTCCGCCGATTTAGTTAGCTCTAACCTTAACAACTCGCGAAATGATGCCATTATGAAAATAAGCCACCCATGTTTAAACCACTGAAGAAACTCGTCCACGAAGAGACCCGGCTAATTTATGTTTATCCGCTCCACCATTTTTTTGGCATACCATTTTCGAGAGCGGAGTTTTCTAAAATGTGTTGAGAGTTTTTGAGGAAAACAAATGCTCCCATTAATTTTCAATTTCTTACGTCATTCTAAATTCCGCAAGGTTTAGCATTAGCATCCCTATATTTTTTCACGGTGGTGAATAGCATGTGCTCGGGAAATTCAATATTTAGCTTTAATTTTGGAATTTCAAACAAACTCTCTAGAAGGCCTTGCTAAACTGAACTGAATTGCGCTTAAGATTATGAATGATGGCGGAACTGGTTTCTACTACATACTATCTGGGCTTTCTCAGTGGATATTCTCTGAATTACTATAGCGTTGGTTCGAATCCCACTGTGACTATGAATTTTTGTGTTGATATGTGATACTACGGCAGCCATTGTGGAACCGATGTGTTACAACGACCAAGAGCTGCCAAAATCACTCGATTCAAGAATAAAAAGTCTCTTAAATCGCTTCTACAACAACAACGACATAACATGTGCCATCTACTATCCATTTGCCTGGTACTTCACCTAAGGGGCGGCAATTTGTCCTCTTTCCCGGCGCGGCGTAAGTGCTAGAGCGGGCGCTGTATATATTTATATACATATATTTTAATCCCTGTTTTGATATGTTCCGGGAAGAAAAGCGGCCATGCTAAGTGTTCCGTGACTCCAAACAAATTTAGTGCTACTGACTGATCTAACCCAATATAAAGCTCTGATACTCCAATCGCAATAGCAAACATTTGTACGAAAATTGGAATACTGTGGATTCACTCACCGCAGTAAGAAAGCCAAATTATCGATTCAGTGTCACAAATTTTGCGAAAATTCAATATTTTCAGGACGCTTTTTTCGTATGCAAAAATTGCTCTCTATTTTGCAAATAAAAAAATTGCTGAAAAATACTGCTAAATTGAAGTGTAATAAATACAGAAATTGTTATTCTGAAATTCAAATTTTGATAACCGTTAAAGTATAAGCAATCTTGGAAAATGATCCCCTCCCTCTCAGAAAAGCTATCTACGCCACTGAATAGGCCTACACAGGGGGGTATCCCCTATTTTATTTTAAGTCTCGACTACTCAAAGACCAGATCGCCTATTTTTCAAATTTAGTCTACATGCAAGGAGACTCATTACTTTAACGGAAAATGTGGTGGCGCTTTTAAATATCTCGTCATAGTAGGTAAGTATCCCTTCATAATTCGTGCGCGCGATTTTTGAAAAAACACTATACTTTCAATGACGGGATATTTAATAGCGGTATTTTGAATTAGCGGGTTATTAAAATGGCGGGATATTAAGTTGGCTGGATTTTGATGAGACGGGATTTCAATTGAACGGGATATTTAACGGGCAGGACAATGAACGTCGGGATTTTGAAAAAATGGGAATATGACGGGCGGGATTTCGTAGCCAACCCAGAAATTTACACTCTTCTCTTAAGATTTAGTCAACTTTATATGAGTGCTTTAATATCATCAAAACTCTATATTTAGAAAATGATTCAGTTTACGAGTAGTTGAGTTCAAGTTGAATACAAGATGAACGTGTCTTTAGTAAATTTTTTCATCCTACCAACCTACTAACAGTTAGACAAGAAGTTAAAATGTCAAAATTTGTCTGATTGATCAGTAACCACTATCTGTATTAAACCACTACCTGTATTAATTAATTACGCATCTGATTAGAACATTGAAACACAAAAAACATTGAGGTAGTCCAAAACAACACTGGAAGTCAAAATTGTAATGTTGACATAAATTAAGTTCAGACAGAAAGGTGGTTAATGTTCTAAAATTCAATACCTCTATTTTTATTTTTACACATTATTTTACGTTCTTACGTTTCATTGACTTGGTCGCGGAACCCACAAAACTGCGAGGAGGGCCGCATTCGTCCCGCGGGCCTCGAGTTTGACATGCCTGCACTAAGGTGTATCTTTCAAAGTCGAAAGACTAGGCGAAACGAGGGATTGCAGGCACCCCTCCCGGCCTCCCGTTGGCTAGGCCCACGTATTAATGGAAGTTCCACTTGATGGACCCAAGGCCAGAGGCAGACCGAAGAATAAATCGATATGTCAAATGAAGAAGTATCAACAACGCATTAATCACGGCGCTGACACGATCTAAGATAGAGCTGCCTGTAGAAATAGGCTGAAACATTACCGCCAGAACAGACGAGGTGTAGGCACACCCAGGCCGAGCGATGCGACAACATAAAGCGGTATAGAGCAGTGGTTCCCAAACGGGGTTTCGCGAGACCAGCCCTGGGGTTCCGCGAAAAAATTGTGAAAACATGCTGTTCTGAAAAAATTTTAATAATACTCTAAACACAAACAAATTCTGAAATTATTGCCGTCAATTTTCGCATTAACTGTATTTGGCAGTTTTGAGGAATTTGTGTATAAATATGTATATGATAGACATAGTAGTACGCCGACACACTATATAAAACCGTGGTACATAGTTTACTTGCTCGTTCTGTTAGAGGGCCGACTACCCAAAATGTTAATGTAATATATGTTCATCATAATCATTCGGCATGCATTCTTGAGCAGATTATCCACATAGTCAGAGCATTTTTACGGAAATATCTTTACGGTACCTAAAATTTTAATTATTAATTATATTAAGACCAAACCGTTGAAACTCGAATTTTTAAGCAAATTTGTTCGTTAAATGGGTTCTGAATACGAAATGTTTCCATCTCTCAATACCGCAAGTGATAAAATCAAAAATCTAATAGTCGAGCATTTGGAAACCTAAAACGGTTCAAAAATATTTCCCCTTGTTAAACCCACAGCAGTTTTAATTGAATATGAAATCTCTTTGTGGCATCCAATACTTAAAATACACCTTGCCGGAAAAAGAAAATTAACATCGCTTTCCTCTAATCGAGGCTTACGATTAAAATTTGCAGAATGTTCACCTGAAGAATTTTGATATCCGTCCAGGAAAAATACCCTGTTTTGTCAAAAAAAGCTGTAAATATCCTGCTATTGTTTTCAACTTCATATTTATGTGAAATCGGATTTTCAACTATGCCCAATATAAAAACAAGAAAACGTGAAAGCCTCAGGAGCTTGGAGGAGAATATACGAGTGGCTCTGTCATATATTCGGCCTAATATAACTGAAATATGTAAAAAATACCAGGCACATTAAATTGCTCCATTTTTTAAATAACAGCGTACCTCAACTAAATATGATACTTTTTCTAATAACACATTTTTTACCTTGTACCCATATTGTCGGCGAGCGAGACATCGCACATATGGCAGCACCGATGTGCGCCATTGATGGTGGAACACGTCAATGAGGAACGACGAAGAATCGGGGCAGTCGAGTTGAAATGTTCGCGTGGATTGGTCGTCGCAGCGGAAAGAACGTGGTTTGTGCCAAGAAAGGCCCTCATTAAAAAACTGTAAGACTGTATTATGTATGTTAATTTGTTCCTAACCATTCATTATTTGCAGGAATAATAAATTTTTGTTGTGTTTAAACATTAGTTTATGCGCGTTTTTATTATAAGGAAAGGCCAGGCACCGAACCATCCGTTCCGTCGTCGGGGAGACGACATCTTTATTATTCAGTTTTCGTGCGACTTCATTATTCGGTTTTGCGTTCGACCTCTCATCAACATTATTCGACACCATCGATCGGCACAATTGTGAATGTGCATTGCACTTGTGAAATCATCGTCTAGTGGCATTTTTTCAACTCTTCCAATTGGAAGAACCGCGTGGAGGAACATAACCTCAATCGGATGCAAAGGCTTGTGCATACGCCTTGCAAGCAGAACAAAACAGCGATTTCGCCGAACATTTTGCGGCGAAGTACTCGCATTGTCAACAAAATGTCAAATGTGGAAAATGCCAACGCGAACTGTGGAAAAAGTCCAGAGATGCCGCCCGCAGACAAGGCGCATTCAGCGACGGAGTCGCAGGACCAACAACACAATATCCAGGACCAGTTGGCCATACTTCTTGACGGCCTCCGTGGGCTTCAAGTGGATATGGCAGCGGAACGAGAAGCGCGTCGAGATTTCGAGCGACGTGCATTTCTCACTTTGAACACAGAGTCCGAAAGGCCGGTTGCCGCACAAGCGCATCCTGCCCCCACAACATCAAACACGTTTGCAGCAACACAACAAGGCGAACAAGTGGCCGCCTACGGAACGACAGCCACTGTGTCAAAGTCTGAGAATGCGGAGCCACCGAAAAATCCATCGTTAGTGCAACATGTGCCAAGCCAGCCCGTGCTCGCACAAAAGTTATATGAGCTCCCACGTTTCTCCGGACAGTTCGATCAGTGGCCAGTGTTTTTAGCAGCTTTCCGTCAGTCCACGGAAGCCTTTGGCTACACGCACCTGCAGAATTTATTCAGGTTGCAAAACAGCCTAGACGGTGAAGCCCGGGAAACAGTCCATTGTTTGCTGATGGATCCGTCAAACGTCAGCGAAATCATGAAGACGCTGGAATTCATGTATGGACGTCCCGAGCTACTTATTCGTGACCAGCTCGCACAAGTTCGGGCAATGCCGGCTCTTCAAGAGCGAAACAGTGAAAAGTTGGTCACAATGGCTACTCGTGTGCGCAACATGGTAGCACTATTATCGACAGAGGCGAGCTGTCATGTTTTGGGTGACACAACTCTGCTGTCAGAATTAGTGTCAAAATTACCGCACCAAAAAATGGAATCTTGGGCAGAATACGCAGCGCGAATTCATCCTCGCGCGACAGTGACACACTTTTCGGCCTGGCTCACGGAACGTGCAAGATGTCTAATTACACTCGACATCAAGCCAACAGCCAGTGCGACGTCTACAGTGAAGCAATCTACATCGCCACCGAAAGTGTTCAAACCGGAGAGACACGTCCTCCACAATGCCGAGCAAGTGACCCAGTCGCCGAGGATGAATACCACAACAAACAAAGGCTCTTGTGTACTGTGTGCCGGTGCACATAGAGTGATCGCGTGTCCTCGTTACATCCAAATGTCGGTAGTGGACCGATGGAAGGTGGCGAGGAAGCAACGTCTATGCTTCGGATGCCTGCGGAGTAATCACTCGTTTAAGGAATGCCGGTCAAAGCAACAATATCAACAACACGGTTGCACGTACTGGCACGACGACAGTCTCCACACAGAGTGCAGAGTGGCATGGGTACTGGTGTGAACAACGTGAAGGCGCACGCTCCGCATGCCAACACTGGAGCCTCAAAGGCATGTAGAGAACAACGCGAAGAGGTCTACAGCTGCCACGAAAGACCAAGCAATTCGCCAATCCTTTTCCGGATCGCACCTGTCACCTTACACGGTCGGAAGGGACGCGTGGACACATTCGCGCTCATTGACGAGGGGTCGTCCTTTACGGCAATAGATGCAGAGCTAGCGGAAAAGATCGGTCTACGGGGTCCGGTGTCTCCCTTGAAGATGCAGTTCATCGGACACAACGGCGCGACTGAGAACTCACAGGAGGTTGAGTTACAAATAAACGGGCAGCACGAGCCTCAAAGGCTATTCCGAATAGAACGCGCGCGAACAGTACGGAACCTGAACTTGCCGATCCAATCACTTAACGTCGATTTAACGGAACATAAACACAAGTTCCTCCGGAATATCCCAGTGCTGGATTACCAGAACGCGAGACCCAAACTACTGATCGGCCTTGACAACTGCCGACTGGGTGTAGGCACCGTAACAAAGGTCAGCGAAGAGGGAGGTCTCATCGCTGCGAAGACACCACTCGGCTGGATTGTCTACGGATCGCAAAGCGAACACTGCAAAGTTGGTTCCAGCTACCACTGTAATCATTCCAACGACTTGGCTGAACTGGAAAGTCAAGTGAAGGAGTACTACTCGACAGAAAGTTTCGGTGTGAGAAACACGGACGTAGTGCTCGAGTCGGACGATGATCTCAGAGCACGTAAAATCATGGCTGCTACTACCAAACGTGTGGGCGAGCGGTTCCAAACCGGTCTACTGTGGCGATCGGATCAGCAACAGCTGCCATGTAATCGTGATATGGCATCGCAACGTCTCGAATCGATGTTGCGAAAGTTACGACGGGATACTGAATGCGCACAGCTGTACGAGGAACAGCTGACCGACTACATCCAGAAGGGATACGCGAGGAAGTTAGAGCCAGAGGAAGCGAATTTTACAGACGGGCGAACATGGTACCTACCACATTTCGCGGTTCGCTCTGCTAACAAACCCGAAAAACTGCGTCTTGTATTTGATGCCGCGGCCAGCGTAAGAGGAGTCTCATTAAACTCAGCTCTTCTCAAGGGGCCCGACCTCAATCAGCCCCTCATCAAAATACTGCATCGTTTTCGCATTGGACGTATAGGGGTCAGTGCCGACATAGCGGAAATGTTCCACCAAGTGGAAATTCAACCCTCGGACCGCAGTTCCCAGCGTTTCTTATGGAAACGATGCAACACCACTGGGCCACCCGACGAGTATGAGATGCGCGTTATGACATTCGGCGCCTGCTGTTCTCCTACATCTGCACAATATGTGAAAAACGTCAACGCCATACAGTACGAGAACGAATATCCGGAGGCCGCTAGAGCAATACAGCAAGATCATTATGTCGATGATTATGTGGCCAGTTTTGAGACGTCAGCGCAAGCGCTCCGTGTGACACAGGAGGTGGTGGAAGTCCACAAGCGAGGTGGGTTTCTGCTCCGTGGATTCGTATCGAATTGTCAGGCAGTTATCGAGGGTCTCGAAGGAAAGAGACACAATCCGATTGTAGACATGGAACTCGGCGGCGCAAACAATCGGAAAATCCTTGGCATGCGATGGGACACCCAGCACGATGAATTTGTATTCGTGTTACAATTCAACAAAGTTCCTGCTGACGTTATTTCTGGTGTCAGACTTCCGACGAAGCGCGAGTTGCTCAGTGCAACCATGTCCATCTTCGATCCGTTTGGGTTTTTGGCTGACTTCACAATCGAGTCCAAGTTGATTATCCAGGAGCTTTGGCGTGCTGGCATCCATTGGGATGAATACATTCCAAATCAGCTTGCTTCGAAATGGCTCACATGGTTCAAACAAGTCGACAACATTCGATGTTTCAAAGTTCCGCGCTGCTACTCGCCGCATCTGATGTCCGATGCGGAAGTCCAACTACACATATTCGCGGATGCTAGCGAGTCAGCATTCGCCACCGTGGCGTACTGGCGTGTGAGGTACGCCAGGCAATGTACGCTCTCTTTTGTAATGGGCAAATCGCGGTGCGCTCCTATCAAACCGTTGACAGTACCGCGCCTCGAGTTGCAGGCGGCAGTGCTTGCTACACGACTGTACCGACATATCGTTGACTGCCACAATATTCGAATTGACAGCTTTGTAATGTGGACAGATTCTCAAACCGTACTACACTGGATAACGTCGACAGAGCGACGATACAAAACATTCGTGGCACATCGTATAGCGGAGGTCCTCGACAGTACGGGAGCCGCAGCCTGGCGATGGGTGCCCACCAAATTGAATGTGGCAGATGATGCCACACGTGCCTGTGGCCAGCCACACTTTGATCCTGATAGCCGGTGGATACGGGGTCCGGACTTTCTTCTCCGAGACGAGTCGGAGTGGCCAGCTGATCCCAACACTGATGACACCGACGCTATCGCGAAACATACTGAGGAGGAAAGTGTTCGATTCATCGGAGTGATGACCCAAGGAGGGATCATTGATTTTCATCGATTTTCGTCATTCATCAGGCTGCGTCGTACAGCCGCGTTAGTGCTACGCTTCATCAACAACATTCGCGTTCGAAAGGATCAACGAAGGATCGGGGTTTTGGCAGTTGAGGAACTCAACGAGGGCACAAAGCTGTTGTGCCGAATAGCTCAACAGGAGAGCTATCCCAATGAACATGCAGCGCTCGCTAATGGCGATAAACTCGAACGCAATAGCAGTGTGCTCAAACTCCGGCCATATATGGACAACGAGACTTTGATCAGGCTTTACGGGAGAACGGATCTGGCAGAGGCAAAGTTTTTGACACTTGACGCCAAAAGGCCGATACTATTGGGACGTCACCATCGGCTGACGGAGTTGATTGTGCGTTATTATCACGAGAAGATGGGTCACCAACTTGAAGGCACGGTGATTTGTGCCGTGAGACGTCGGTACTGGGTGCCTCATCTGCGTGTACTCGTGCGACATCTATAGGATCCGTGGAGCCGAGACAACTATGCAACCGTCGACAATGGGTCGTCTGTCAGCAGTTAGCTCGAATGTTTTGGCGCAGATGGGTGAGAGAGTACCTCCCAGTACTAACCCGAAGGACCAAAGAGTTCGTGGACGTCACACCAATTCAAGAGGGCGATCTTGTCTTGATCTGTGACGCGAATCAATCCCGAGGAGAGAGCAGGCGAGGGCGAGTGACAGCCTTAGTGAGTGGAACTGACGGCGTATCCCGCATCGTAAAAGTAACAACCAGCTCCGGCGTGATGTGCAGGCGGATGTCTAAACTCGCGAAGTTGGACGTGGAAGGTGAGTCGGAGTCTCACGGGGTCCGGGATGTCGGCGAGCGAGACATCGCACATATGGCAGCACCGATGTGCGCCATTGATGGTGGAACACGTCAATGAGGAACGACGAAGAATCGGGGCAGTCGAGTTGAAATGTTCGCGTGGATTGGTCGTCGCAGCGGAAAGAACGTGGTTTGTGCCAAGAAAGGCCCTCATTAAAAAACTGTAAGACTGTATTATGTATGTTAATTTGTTCCTAACCATTCATTATTTGCAGGAATAATAAATTTTTGTTGTGTTTAAACATTAGTTTATGCGCGTTTTTATTATAAGGAAAGGCCAGGCACCGAACCATCCGTTCCGTCGTCGGGGAGACGACACATATAAAGGCTTTATCTTGTCTACCAACGGTCGTCTTCTCTTAACGACCCATTTTTGGGGTTCCGCAAACGACTTCGACGATCTCAAGGGTTCCGCGTCTTCAAAAAGTTTGGGAAGCACTGGTATAGGGAACAAGGCAAGGAAGAAGAAGATATTTATCAATCAATTGTGTGCACTATTCTATATTCAGTTAGCGCTATTTTGACAAATTATTTTCGCAAAAAAGCCGCAGGGCATGGAAAGGTAATTGCTCGATGCTGATAGATTAATCGTTAGTGTTGCATGTGGTAATTTCACACATTTTTCGCAGTAGTTGCAGTGGGAGGAGGCGTAGTGGGTGGATGAATAGGAAATAGACTTTGCGTCTTGCGCGATCAGCCACTCTAGTGTAGTGTGAACATATTATGATATTGATAACCGATGGTGGATTTTTTCCTATTTTCAGTATAGGGGGGCCAGTTTGCCAGTTATGGGTTGTTGGTACATATGACCGCCGTAACAAAAGCTGCTGTATGTACTCGTGCTTTGGTGGATACATTTATGATCATAAATGATTACAAAGAAGATACATTCTACAATCTACAATAATATTACGTACACGATGTACTGCAATGACTTTTATTAAGTCATGTTTTTATTGACTGCCGGTATTCGTCGTATCTTGCATGTTGTGCAGGTTCAATGGAAAAATCTGTGCATTGAAATACATAAATACATACAACATACAGCAGAGAGTGTTGGTTATGCAATTTCAAATTGTCGAGTCATTGAATCTGCTAAAATGTAAGTTAATGATTGTATGACCTTTCAAATAGGTATCTTGTTACATGCGTGTAAACATAAAGGCAAGATTTAGAGCAATTGTTCGCCTGTATGTCGGTAAATTAAGGCTTAGTTGATATAGTAGAGCCGAAATGCTTATCCATTTATAGAAGCAAAAGTTTCGACTGGATTTCGTCGATATAGCTCACGGCATGCATATGTACCACAACTTGGCACTATCAATTTCAACCAAATCGTCACTTATGACGAAATAGCCCAATGCCTTCGTGGTGGTGAATTGATGGAAGGCCAGCTTCCTCTTTCACTTACCCTTTTATTTTAAATATATATGTGAAACCATAATAATGGACTGCCCTTACATCTGACGTCAACGTGTAAATGACCTGATTTCAGCTCAGACCAAAAGAAATTAGGTCAAAATCTGACCCACAACCTCGGGCTTTGCAAGTCAGCAAATTATTTTTTTTTTTTGTTTAAGTTTCTCAAAATGTGTTAGTTTGGTGTGTTCAAATTTCAAGGTGCATTAAAATACAATCACTATAGCCTAAGCAAGGTCTTTTTTAAACCATGTATTTTTACAATACATATGTACAACATACATGCACAAATATTAAAAAAAAAAAATTATCACGTTAATTGCAATTTAAATTAAATACATACAAACACTATTCGCGATCTAAACCCACAACTGCGAATTCCCCATTCATCGAAAATTGCATAAAACTCACAAGACTTACGACTAAATATATATTTTTAACAAATGCGCTTACACTCCCTATTCGGAATGCATTAATTTTGCACTTATCGCGTAATCGTTTTTAAGGCGTTCGTTGGCCTCACATACCCGTACTGTACGGGCATCTAAAAAAACGACTTTGAACACAAAAAACCTTAGAGCGAATGTCTAAAAAAAAAACACCCATAATATCATTTGTAACTATGCCTCGCGCCAAATATCGCCACTTTGTATGGTATATTCTTCAAATAATGCGTATACCTATAAAAGATTTTTGCACAATCGCTTGGATTTTTTAACATAGCGCGAGTATTTCTATTTTTTTATTTTTTTTTAACAGAATGATTAATAGATTTCTCAGTATGTTTTAATGATCATTATACGTTTTGACGGTGCATTACAACAATGCATGGCTGTGCGAGTCTGTCGTCCCGGAAAGCAAGAAAAGGCTATGCTCATGCTCAGTAGATTGAATTGGTTAATTTTCCGCGATTATAAAAGTTAACACATATATACTATATAGGCGTTGTTAACGATTATGCACATTGACCCTAAAAAAGCGTAATTTATAATTTTTCTAAGCGGTGTGTTCCGACTTCTTTGACCGAAGTCGCTAATAAATAGTAGGGTCAGAGGTGGTGATAATAATACCTTCGTTTCGACATGTACATATATAAATAGACGTGGGACAAGATATTACTAAATCTAATTTTGGCATGAGCTTACACACTTTTCAAATTTTGCAAATTTATGTCTTATTTTGCCAGTGTGAGTTTGTTTAAGAAGGTAGTAAAAAATTTTATATTCGAATGGACTTTTCCATTTTAAATTTGATAGGCACGTAGAATTTTTGTGAGGCTCCGCCTGTGAGCTTAGGTAGTGAAAAAAAAATCCATTCCCAGGTGCTCCATACTACTTGGAATGGAAATTTAAGAAAAATTTTGAGAATACTTTTCTTTTGATCCTGTTCTGTTTGTAAACTTCCAGTATAAGGTATGATTATTAATATTATTCGATTGTTGTAGTGGTGAGCATCCTCACCTTCAATGAACAGAGTCGTGGCTTGGAAATTCTCTTAAAAATTAGTTTATTTTTGTGTAATGTTCTAAGACTGGGGAGAGATTACAAATTTATATTATTGGTCGGCACGACTTTTGAATGCTATTTATTGATCCATACAGATTTTCCATCTTGATCAATGCCCGTTTACTGTGTCTCTTAATACAGATCAGGAGTATTCGCCTCTTCACAAGTTAAATTTTTGTTAAAATATTTGTTTTTGATAAATTTATTCTTAAAGGCATAAATCATATTTAAGTATAAAAAAACAAAACTGTACTACCCTTTATGGCTTTATGAACACTATAACATTTTCGTTTTGAGCAGACGCATCATAAGTCAGCGACTTATGAGATTTCTGCTGAAAGCAGTTGTTAACAGTTTCCCTTTTCAAATCATTGATTCCTTTAACGGTCGCCAAAGTTCTTATGCTGAATCTGAATATCTAAATGAAGTGGCGAAATTTTAGGCGGATACGTACGCTCGTCAGTCAGTCCTAATAAAGTGCCAAGCTGAACGATGAAATTTTTGTATTGTCGCAAGGCTTAGCGCTCGCAGCGGTTTTCAGAAAAATGTCTATAACGATTCTCTTAACAAGTACTAAGTGGTCTATGAGAGAGGGACATAGTGATGGACCAACATTCCGGTAATTGTTACTATTAACAAAATATCAAACTGTTACTACTCGTTCCCGAAAGTAAAAACTAGGGGCCTTCGCCCCCTGCTCGCTAAGCTCGCCAACCCCCGGGGGCGAGGCTAATTTCGGGCGCTGCCGAAATTTGGATACCCTTCGCTCTCCTTGGCCTAAAACTTTTTTTCGCGCGTACATATGACTTGTAATTAATCCCCCTCGTCATTCTTTTTATTTTTTGAAATAAGTGGGCAAATAAAAATATTTACCCAGAAAATTTTATTGGGGTTGCGGGAGCATGACCATGACCACAGTACGATTCCATTCGTTTTGAACTTTTTTGTTGCTTTGGTAAAGACACATTAATTCAAGGTTTTATGAAATTGGTGCAAAAAATGTTTCTTAGAAGAACCAAAATTGGGGGTTGGGTTTGTATGGCCACCCTATGACCTCAGGGTCAGATTTATTTCATAGATATGTTTTGTGTCATCAAGAGAAACACATTTGTGTGAAATTTGGATGAAATTAGTGCACTTATAAAAAAGTTTTTCTTAAAAGAACCTAATTTGGGGTTGTTGGGTTTGTATAGGAGCCCCATGACCCCATGAATGACAGTGATGTAAGGAAAAACTATCTCAATTACAATTTCTCGAAGATAAAAATTGGCTCATATGTATTTTTATTCGAATCAAATGATTCGCGGCTTTAATTAGTATAGATCACTACATGAGTGATAATTTTGTCTCAAAAAATGTCCATGGCTAAAATTTAGTTATTCTAAGTGTGAAAACTTAATTGAGGGTTTTTTCGACCCTACGAAAACGATGTTCGATGAAAGTGTAGGAAATGGTTTGTAGGGTTTGAATATAATCAAACCTTACATCGAAACCACAAAAACCATGCAAAAACAAATAGAATTCTACTTTGGGATAATAGAGCTGCACAACAGACCCAACACCCAAATAAGGTTTTCTAAGAAAAAATATTTTATCTGTGCACCTCTCCCAACCCAACTTCACACAAATATTTCCCCACCAACCTACGTCACGGAAACTATGGAAAAACGAATGGAATAAAATGGGAGCTCATAGAGCTGTCATTGAAACCCCACCCACAAAGCAGTTTACAAGAACTAGGTAGGAATAGAGAGAATCGGAATACAAGTCGTAGAATAGCTCGAGAAACTATTAGCCTAAAAGAAAGTGAAGGGTATTCAAATTTCGGCCGCGCCCGAAATTAGCCTCGGTCTCGTTTTTATTGAAATTTTGATTGGGAAGCAGCCCAAATAGTCTAGTACAGATAGCTCAAAACCCAAACATCCAAAAGAAAAAGAAATTTTTGATGCCAAATTGTTGAATACACTGCCCAATATACGCAATAAAAAGTTACACCAATTTGCGCCATGGGTTAAGGGGGGAGGGGGTCCCAAAGGGGTGAAAATTTACTTTTTTACAAATATCTGGAAAACTATGAATCTGACCTTAAAATCTTCTGAGGACGAAACAAACTACACAAAATTACCTTTGTAATGATATATAACACTCTAGACGTTTTTTGGGAAAATTAAACCCTAGACCCAAAAGTATTATAGAGAATTTACATTTTTTTGAGTTTTACATTTCGGACTGTAACTCTTGATAGAAAGAACCTAGGGTGACGAAATCTTGTTCATTCTATTACAAACAAAATTTATTTGGTTTGTACCAAAAATTGAGGTGCTCCGACCATTGACGCCTCCCTCACTCCTCCTAACATTTTTCAAAAAGGCATGCCTGTAGCTTCTTTTCAAATTGAGCCAGGCAGATAAAACTTGGTGAGGTGCCTAGTCTAAGCCCCATTATGCTCCTCACCAAAAATTGTTACCATCCGATCAAAACTAAGGGTACTCCCCATACAAAGTAAACCAAAATTCTAAAAAAAATCACATCTAAATTCTATCTAAAATGAAAAAATAAAATTTATTTCTTAGAACGTCATTATAACAGTTAATTGTAGCCTTGTAAATGTATATTCAAAAGTTTGTACCAGAGCGTGCCTTACAAGTACGAAAAATGTGGTTTGAAGGTTGCTAGTACACGTTACTCGATTTATTCGGAACTAGCCTTTGAACTAGTTCCAATGACTTTCAAACACAATTTGTTGATACTTGTAGTATACCCTTTGATGCAAAATTTTGAACATGCATTCAGAGGACTACAATTAACTGTTATAATGACGTTCTAAGAGATAAATTTTATTTTTCCGTTTTAGATAGAATTTAGAAATGAAAAAATGTGAAATTTGTTAGAATTTTCGTTCACTTTGTATGGGGGGTACCCTTAGTTTTGATCGGATGGTAATAATTTTTAGTGGGGAGCATAATGGAGCTTAGACTAGGCACCCCACCAAATTTGATCTGCCTGGCTCAGTTTAAAAAGAAGCTACAGGCATGCCTTTTTGAAAAATGTTAAGAGGAGTGAGGGGGGCGTCAATGGTCGGAGCACTCCAATTTTTGGTACGAGTCAAATAAATTTTGTAATCAATATATGGACAAGATCTTATGACAGTAGGTCTATTCTATCAAGAGTTACAGTGCGAAATGTAAAACTCGAAAAATCCAAATTCACTATAATACTTTTGGGTCTAGGGTATAATTTTCTGAGAAAATGTCTAGAGTGTTACATATCATTACAAAGGTAATTTTATGTTGTTTGTTTTGTCCTCAGCTCATTTTAAGGTCAGACTCATAGTTTTCCAGATATTTGCAAGAAACTGAATTTTCACCCCTTTGCCACCCCCTCCCCCCTTAACCCATGGCGCAAATTAGTGTAACTTTTTACTGCGTATATTAGGCAGTGTATTCAACAATTTGGCATCAAAAATGTCTTTTCTTTTTGGATGTTTAGGTTTGGGGCTATTTTGAACCAATTGTACTGGACTAAAACCACTGAAAATGTATTTATGTTTTTCTAACAGATGATGAAAGATGAAAAATGTACGTGTCGAGGAATGGAACTTAAAATGCAATCACAAAATATTCTTATGTGGTTTTCGTTTTTGCAACGATTTTGTTGACTATTGCATATAAGTAGCAATTTGATTTACATGTTCATAAATTCTATAATAAGAGTAATCAGCATTTCGCCGATTCTTTTTAAAATCACGAAAAAACATAATCTGCTAACTTTATGGCTTCTGCTAAATCCAAACTGTAATTTCCGGCTCCGTGATAAACTAATGAATTAATCGATTCCGATATCTGGTAGGAAATTTAAAACTGAACCATTAATAATTGCATGCATAAAAGTTGAAAAGCTTTTTGTACAGTGTCGTGATCTTTCAGAGCTGATTCACAAACTAGCGTCAAACTAGCGGCTTACTTAGAAATGTTTTTAGTGGGCAAACTATATAAGTGTTAAGCAGCCGGTTATCAGATCAAATAATCTAAATACATATCAACGAAGGAATGCTAATTGGTCGACATTTTTTCTGGAGCAGGAGCTGCGATCGATTAAAGTAACTATTGTAAATAGCTTTATAACGGCTACGTCTAAGATCATCTAGGATAAATTAATAACTTTTGTGGCTTTTTTCAGCAGTAAGACAATGAGCTAAAATTCACAATGGGTTCTTTTTCACCTATTTCTGCGCGTATTTCTTTAACTATGAGCGGATTTCAGTAAATTTCTTCCACAGGATTGGTGTCTACTCAAAGTAACAGCACAACCATTGAGACATATGAAAAATTCACAATGGAAACAAATATGAAGACAAATGTTTTTCACATACTTCTTTATGTATTTCTTGAATTAGTTACCAGATTTCAGTAAGTTGACGGATTGGTCAAATTCATTTAAATATCCAGAAAATTCACAAGGCCATACTTTTGCATATATTTTTTGAAAATCCAACGGATTATTGAACGATTTTCCCGTCAAATTGATCTCCTCCACTTATAGCAGAGTAACTACTGAAATACGCAGACAAATTCACAATGAGCAAAACGAAAACAACAGTTCCTTTTCATATATTTCTTTCTGTATGTCCTGAACGATTTGCCGCGAATTTCAGCAAATTGATTCCGACGAATTGGTCTACACCCAGAATAAATATTGAAAGATACTACAAATTCACAATGATAAAAATTATAAATACGTTTCTTTATAACTCATGGACGAATCCCGGATTTGAACAAATATGCATGACCGGATTGAAATCTTCCCCGATTGGCACAATAAGTATTAAAGCAATTCACATTGAACACAATTATGAAGTGTTAGCGGATTTTCCTAGATTTTCCCTTCCGAATGGGTCTCCACCCCGAATGGCCGAATAAGGATTGAAGACGTCGGAAAATTCACAATCAACAAAATTATGTAGACAGTTGTTTTCTTTTCTGAATATTTCTTAAACGAGGTACCAATCCATTAAACCAAGTGAAAAATAAAAATTAGCAAAATTGGTAAAATAGTTTTTCTTCACATAGTTTTGTCTTTATTTTCGGAACAGATAAGTGTATTTCACCGGATTGATCTGGAACCCGAACAGCAGATACGCGGATTTTATTGAATTCGATCTCTCGCCTGATTTATTTCGGCCTTCATTGGCATGACTTGCATGCTCAACAGCATTAATACCTTTTGAAACATCTGTAACATTAACTACTAGAAAAATTGTGAAGGCAGTTTGTTTTCTTAATTTGGTTCAGTGTAGGTAGGACCGTATAATTTGGAGAAAATGTGAGTACCGGCTACACTGTAAAAACAAGGTTGAATTTTACATCGAAAATTCGTTGAATTTTACACCTTTTTTCTCGCAAAATTACAGTAAACGTTTATTTTTCAACCAAATTTCTAGTAAACCCACAAAATAGTGTATTATTACGCAGATTTTTTAATATTTCTCTATTTTGGTGTAATTTTACACCACATTTGGTGTGAAGATGTGCCATTACTTTATTTTTGTGTAATTTCCATGTAATATTGCGATTATGGTGTGAAAATTACACCTACATTTGTGCTACAATACTTTTGTGAATTATTGCATTTTCCTGTATCTCTCAAGTGGCTTGTTCTGTGTGCAGTTAGTCTGTTCCGTCCGAAGTGCGTTCGTGTGAGCATCATATTATTGTTGTTGTTATAGCGTTTTTTTGCTGTTGAACCGAAGGGGGTGTGCCAGCTCTTGGCCGTTGGAATAACGACGATTTAAATCCAGGACGATTTAAATCGAAGAATCGGCTGCCGTAAATATTATTAATTAATTACATAAACCCTGACGTAAATTTACATATTCACCGGTGTAAATTTACATTTGTTCCAGTGCAAATTTGCTTATTTCTGATTTAAATTTACATAATTCTAAGAGTAAGTTTACTTATATATGTAAGTAATTTTGTAGTAAATATTTACACCGTAAAGTGTAAAATTACTCTCGCTCATATCATGGTGTAAATTTACTACTATAATAGAAGGAAAAAAAGTTTCCTCCTATTATTGGAGTAAATTTTTTTAGAGTGTAGCTCTACTAGTGCCCTAAATTTCAGAAAGATCGAGAAGGGTTCCCGAATTATCGTAAATGAAAGATTGCCGAAGAATTACATAAAATATTAGTTGGATGTGTCAAATGAAAAAGCAACAACAACGCATTGGTCTCGGCGATGACACGATCCAAGATAGAGCTGCCTGTAGAAATATGCTGAGATATTACCGCCAAAACGGGCGATGTGCCTACACCGCAGGTCGAGCAACGCGAAAACATGAAGCGGTATAAAGAACGAGGCAAGGAAGAAGAAGAAATAAGGATTGCCGAAGATAAAACTGCGATTATCTCGCTAAATATCGATCATACAGGGTACAGTATACTCCAAATTTACATCTTAAAAGCAGACAAGACTGATCATACAGACCTCATCGAGGGCCGTATTATGTAGTGAATTAGGCTTCATTGTGTGGCATGTGCATTTTGCTGTACATTTCCCAATGCTGTACGACAGGTGAAAATGCTGTCACTCGAAAAAATTTTACTCCAATAATAGGAGGAAACTTTTTTTCCTTCTATTATAGTAGTAAACTTACACCACGATATGATCGAGAGTAATTTTACGCTTTACGGTGTAAATATTTACTACAAAATTGGTGTAAATCCATAAACGGTAATAAGTAAATTTGCACACATAAATAAGTAAACTTACTCTCAGATTTTTGTAAATTTAAATCAGATATAAGCAAATTTGCACTGGAAAAAAACCTAAATTTACACCGGCAAATATGTAAATTTTCATCCGGGCTTATAATAATATTTACGGCAGTGGGTTCTTCGATGTAAATCGTCCTGGAGCTACCCGTTATCCAATGGCCAAGACCTCCCACATCCCCTTCGGTTCAAGAGCAAAAAAGCGCAATAACAATAATATAATGCTCACACGAACGCACTTCGGACGGAACAGACTAACTGCACACAGAACAAGCCACTAGTGAGATACAGGAAAATGCAATAATGCACAGAAGTATTGTAACACACTCAGTTTTACACGAATGTAGGTGTAATTTTTTACACTGAAAATGTAAAGCTACCAAATGTGGTGTAAAATTACACCAAAATGGAGTAATATTAAAAAATCAGTGTAATATTACACTATTTTGTGGGTTTACTAGAGACTTTGTTGAAAAATAACCGTTTACTGTAATTTTGCGAGAAAAAAGGTGTAAAATTCAACGAATTTTCGATGTAAAATTCAACCTTGTTTTCACAGTCAGCTTACGTTAGGCTAGTATGTTTACTTGTTTGCTGTGGGCCTTTTTATTAAATACTTTTTTCTAAATGGAGCCTTTTTCGCACCTGAAAGGTCGGCATTCAATTGAAAGCCCCATATTAATAGGAAACATTTTCAAAATTAAATTTTATTACAAATAATTGATTTTCGGATTCCCATAAGCTGCCCAAAACGAACTTCTGAATGAAAAACAACCTTTTTCAAAATAATTCCCATGATTTGGAATCATTTTCTAAATAGGCATTATTGTCAGACTTTTTAGAAAGTTTTGATAGATACTGTGGATACTGTACATGAGGGATAAACTACTTTCAATTAAAAATATGTACTACAAAAAAGAGTTTTTTTTTTCAAATACGAAATAGCTTTAATTCAAATTGTTTCGTTTTGATTCATTATATTTTCACATTGATTTTACTTTTGACATTTCTTTTTTCTGCAAAATGTTATCAAATATTTTTGTTTCATAGCTTGCCATATTTGATTTTATAATGACTTTGCAATAATTATTACAATCAAAGGAACACAGTTTAATTTCAACATAGAAAACAGTATAAGTTAAATTGTTTCGGAATTAAAACAAAAGTTACGATATCACTTGCGTTCAATTCGCTTCATCATTTATAGTGTGGTTGGTCTAGTAGGTAGGGCGTTTGTCTACAAATCATAGGGTCCCGGAATCAAATCTCACTGTAGGTAGGTCAAATTCAAATTCAAATTCAAATTTATTGCAAAAATAATATAAATAGTTAATTACATAATTTGTTATAATTATTGCAGCCCTCCACCAAAGTAATAACTTGTGCGGGGAGGGGGGTTTTCTAAAGATTACATTATGACAGTTGTTAGATTTATTTTTAAAAGCTTAGTATGGTATAGCAAAGAAAAAAAAGAAAAAAGAAATATCAAGGAACTAGGTAATAGAACAAATAGGCACTATGTTATGAATATTCAAAATTAATGAAAAAACTGGTAAATATATAGTAAAAAATACGCTTGAGTGATACAATTCTAAATAGTACTTATCATTATTTACATTATGTGTTTACGAATTAAATCTAAATATATCAAAAATATAATAGAATTCATCAAAACTTATCTGTAAAAGCCAAAACTTAATTTTTTGTTTGAATGTCGGTAGGTAAACGCAAGATCTTAATTCATTTGTAAGTTTATTGAAAGCATATGGACCAATATATTGCAAGTATCTTTGTGATAAGTTTTTTTTAAATTGGGGGATAACTACTCTGCTTTGATTATGTCTTGTATTTGTATTGTGCGAAATGAATGAAAAAAGCCCGTATTTAGCAAAGTGGAGTAACACATTTTTGATATAGAGTGATCTCAAGTGGAGTACGTTTGCCAGTGGAAAAAGATCTCTAGTGGGAAATAAGATTGGTAAATTGAGAGCAATTTTAATAATCATCCTTTGGGTTGACTTTAAGGATTTTAGGTGACATTCATATGCCCCACCCCAAACGACTATGCCATACTGCAATAATGATTGAATCAAAGTAAAGTATATTTGTCTTATGTAGTATTCAGCTAAGAACCGGCGTATTGTTTTGAATAAATATATCATTTGACGCATTCGTTTGTTTAAGTTCTCAATATGAACGTTCCATTTCAAATGATTGTCTATTGAAATACCTAAATATTTCACAGACTCGCAGCATTTTGTGATTGGGCATCTGCAAGGGGCTGTAGGACTAGTTGGCATGGTGCAGGATCGCTCATGAATTTTTACATTAACCCTTACTGGCTGCCCATTACTGTTGGCTGAGAAGGTTACGACGTTTGTTTTTGATGGGTTCAGTTTAAGATAATTCTTATTTAACCACTCGTTAATATTATTCATAGCCAATTGAGCATTATTGATTGTATCCTCCCAGTTATTACTTGAGGTTAGTAATACTGTATCGTCGGCAAATGCTATGAGTTTTCCTTTATTAATAACCTTATTGCATAGCTCGTTTACGTAGATTATATATAAAATAGGAGACAGTACAGTTCCTTGTGGTAATCCGAACGGTCTATTTGCTGTCCATTCACTATAGTGATTTCCGATTTTCACACATTGACTGCGATTCGTTATATAGTTTTTGAATAGTTCTAGTGCTGATCCACAGATTCCAATTTCTTCTAGCTTTTTTATCAGTTTGGACTGAGAAATGGTATCGAAGGCTTTCGCTAGATCCATAAATACCCCGATAGGCTTGTTGTCTGATTCAATTTCTGTGTGCAGGTAGTTGCTGACCTACACTATTGCACTTTCCGTGCCCATTGACTTTCTAAAGCCATATTGTTGCTTTGAAATTATATCATTTTCATGGAGATATTTATCTAATCTGGCTTTTAAACACCTTTCAAATATTTTTGATATTGTAGGTAACAGAGATATTGGTCTGTAATTAGACGGATCTGTTTTGTCATCATTTTTAAAAATAGGTATAATGACTGCCCTTTTAAAGCTTGTGGGAAAAGTTCCTTCTTTAATACACTTATTAAAAATTTTGGATAGTGGATATTTGACCAATTGTTTTACATTCTTTAATAGTCTAGCGTTAATGTTATCGTATCCCGGGGCAGATTGTTTGAGATCATTGATTTTAGACGCGACTTCCTCCTCTGTGATTTTTATAATGTGGAAATTTACGTCTCTTATTCTTGTTTCTTCGACTTGAGGGACCTTTGTTTGCTGAAAAGATTTTGCAATGTTTTCACCTACCTGTATAAAGTGCTCATTTAATTTAGATGCAGCTATTTCGTCTACATTTTCGTTGCTTATATGATTGCCTAGTATATTTCTCCCTATTGTAGTTTCACGTTTTCTTCTGCCTGCAATCTCGTTAACTACTTCCCAAAGTTTTTTTGTGCTATTGGCACTTTCGTCTATGATTTGTTTATAGTAATTAGTTTTTGCTTGCTTTATAATATTGTTTAATTTGTTTCTATATCGTTTGTAGTAATCTATTAGGTGGTCGTTAAATGGCTGTTTCTCCGTTTGCATTTTAAGCTTATCTCTTAGTCTAATCGATCTTATTATACCTATCGACATCCATGCTTTCAAAGGCTGATATTTTTTTCTTGGCTCAATTGAGTATTGGCATTCCCCTATAAGTTGTTGCAGCTTTTTGTTGAATCTGTTTGCCACACCCTCTGCAGAGTCCGACTCGTTTAGAATTAGATCCCAATCGATTATTTCAAGGGAATCCTTTAGTTTGTTATAATTTATTTTAACCTGATACTGTGATTTAGTTTCTTGGATATTGTTGACAGTGATATTATCAACGCTTAAAATTATGGAGTTGTGATCTGTGATTGAATTTTTTAATACTGCTGGTTTACAATTTTTTATGTGGTAATTTCTGTTTTGACGCATGAATATATGGTCTATACAACTTTGACCAACTGGTGTTGTTCTGGTTGGTTTATTAATTAAAGATACGTATCCAAAACTAGCTAAATAATTCAAATAATCATTGGTGAGTGTTGAATTATCTAATAAGTTTATGTTAATATCGCCAATCATGATGTCCGACAAGTTTTGAGGATCGGTTGTAATTATATTTTGCATTTCGACAATTAGGGTATTAGGGTCTAATGATGGGGATCTATATAAACCAGTCACAGTAAAATGTTTTTTATTAGAATTTATAGTTATTTTTAATCCAGATACTACATCAGATACTAGCTCACTGCAAGTATGATCAATCGACTCTTTAAAATAAATTATTACTCCATCATTTTTGTTTTTTATTTTCTTCGTGAAATGCATTTGGTAATTGGTCAATTCAAAGCTATTGGCTATGCTTTCAAAGTCGTTCACATAGCTACCGTGATGTGTTTCTGATAAGACTATTACATCTAAAGGGACTTCTAATTCATGTATTAATAAGGCTAGTTCATCGAAGTGCTTTCTAATACTTCTGATGTTCAAGTGAAATATTTTGAAATCGTTAATATTTTCAAATAAAAATGACTTACAGTGCACGGTGTTGATGAATTCCAAAGTATTTACATCCTGTGAATCTAATTCAGCTTGAAGAAAATCGAACATTTGAAAACAAATATCAATTTGAAATAATTATGTACACTATCTAACAAAAGTTGTTAATTTCCAGGTAGTTTATTATGCATTTTAGAGCGTAAGGAAGTTAGTGAAATGTCGTCAACACCTATAGAAGAGGTCAATGCTAGTTGTACAAAACTCGTTTTTTTTTTGTTTTTGAATTTATTCTAATCCCATTTTTTTCACGGCAATGTGAAAACGTATTTGAATCAATAAAAAGCGTCAATGGTGCCAAAAAATATATTAACATATTTGATTCATGCATGTTTTTAATGATTTTACAACGTTTTTTCTCTCAGTGATGCAAATTCACAGAAAGGTTATCTACATCTTTTAGCCATTCATCATTACACTACCTACCCACAATTATCTACAACACTACATAAACATACCGACACGTGTGTATGGTATGTATATTCAAAATATCAATGGTAGAACACTCGAACCGCCATGTGACGAAGTCGATCTGAAATCATACCCATATCAGCAGCAAATCACACGAGCCAGCGCCGTATAAAATCCCCTTGAAAAATTAGGTTTTCTTGCCATGGAAACAAATCGCGTCGCACATCGCATCGCATCGCCCGGCCCGGAAAAGCTCGGCGTCGCACTGTATGTGTACGCGCCCTAAAGTACCTTACAGTAGTTGGAGATTAGGAACAAGCATTTTTACACGTACAGTTGATCCCCGATATTCCGGAATGCATGGGACCGGACCCTATCCGGATTTTCGAATTGTCCGAATTTTCGAAATGCACTAAATGGTACTATGGTGAACAATATTTTTACTGAAATCATTAAGAAATAATAAAATGGTTATTTCTTAATGACGTTACTTCATAATTCTATTTTCGAAATATGCCTTCCCTTAAGGGTAAAGAGAAAAATACGCTTCAACAAGCTTTAGAAAAAATTTTTTTTTTTTTTGTAAAATCCATCAAAATTTCCCTTTGATCCGAGTCCGGATTATCGGGATTCCGGATTGGTCCTACTGTAGCTATTTTCGACATAATTATGCATCATTCACAACCACGACCTTGCTTGTCATTATTACCACCATCTCAAAAGGATAATGACCAAATTCACATCACATCCTGACAATCGCACTTCTAAAATTGCCTGACAGTTTTCCTCATGTTTCACGCGCCATAGCTTTCTGAGATCTTCCTAATTTCGTACCAATTATTATCTGTCACGAAGTGCCATGCCATGCGGCTGTACCTAAGGCGGTGCGTGCCAAATATGCGAGAACGTGAAGTCTTTAAGTTGAACTTTAAATGGCTCGTCATAAACATCGCAGCATTGGAGCATCATTATATTATGGGAGAATGGGAGTCCAATACCAAGACCAACGTTTCGAGCTCTTCAAAACGTTTTATTGTTTAATGTCGTCATCGTGTCGGGGACCGAGATAAGTGGAGCGTGTTATGAGGGCTGTTGGGAAAACGATAGCGATTTCACTGAAGTTTAATTACTTAATTAGAATCAATAAATAATGATTTTACGCAAGAGATGAGGTTGGAGGTGTGATTATTCTCGACATTATGTAAATAGAAGCATAGTAGGAATGATGTTGTGTTGAAAATTAGTTCAGACTATGTTGAGGTAGGAAAGACTGCATGTTGGAAAAGCTCACATTTTTAGTATTTATGTAATGTTAAATGGAGGCTACCTAAGATACCATACTTCTGTATACGAAAACAAATAGCAATAAGTTTACAGAAATTGATTGTAGTATCAAGTATTAGTTTAAAGAAATTACTATAGGACATTAAACCGCCCTTATATTAGCCAAATTCTGAAGATACAATTTGTTCGCAAAAGGATATTTAAATTAGGACAAATATTTGGAAGTCTGATGGGATTTTTGAGCAAAAATGAAAAATACGCAAAATTTTGGAAACGAATTTGCTGATGTAGCGCTTGGTTTACTAAAAGAAAACATCCAGGTTTGAGAATAGTTTACACTCACATATAGATAAAATAAAATATAAAAAAAAAGTTTATATATATGCACACGTATCGATGGACTCCAATTTTTCTCTATTTGCGCTCTTATTGTAAATAGAAATCTCTATACAATTTTTGCCTGTAGGATTTCATTATCTTACCTTTACGGAAAAAAGAAAACAACAAGATGCTTGCAATAAGCATTTGAATATCAGCAGCTTACCTGTAAGCAAAGAAAAAATAATTGAAATTACATTTTGTCCAGCCGCATTTAAATGTGTATATTATAACAATAAACGATAAAAATTCAGAAAATCGTTTTCAAATTTAACTGACTTATACAAACTCTGAGAAAATGCTCAAAGATAGGTTAAACAATTAAAGTTATATTCGTGAAGACAATCGTTTGAGTTTTTTTCTTAACTATCCCTTTAGGAAAAAATTGAATCCGGGTTACAGGTAAATCAAATTCAAACAAAATGAAAGAGCATGTATTATCGCAGGGCCAGCCTTAGCATTCTGGTGGCCCTGGGCCAAATCGATTATGGTGACCCCTACCAATAACCAAACAAAATTTTACCTTAAATTTTTTTTCTTTTTTTTTTATTATTATTTTTTTTTTTGTTTTATTTAGTATTGATGTACGAGTAGCACCCCAATGCCTGACATTGTTGGCCTGAATATTTTTGGAGACGTTAGATCAGTGATTGACAATCTTTGTGATGTCGGAGAAGTTTTAACATTGCCAATGTTTTTCAAAATAGGCATTTGATAGATAATCACCGTTATATACACTGCCTGCCATAAATATAGCCACACCATAAGAGAGACTGATCGTTGGAAATTTCAAGAGAGCACAGTTATTCCTCATTACTCATTATCATTAGTCATTACTAAACACTTACGTGATATTTAAAAGACAAATCATTTCATAAAAAGTTTCCTCTTATTTCAAACCGTTATTTTTCTATAAGGGAAAAACCAAGTTTTGGGTTTGTCATAAACTGTAGCCGCACTTTGAATTAGTACGACAAAAACTGATTAAAAACCGAGGAAATAAATAATGGGAAAGATCTTTATTGAATAATAAATAGACTCCGAGGGATTATTTTGTTTATTTGTCACTAAACACTTTTAACGGTTTTTCGAGTTTCTTCTCAATTACCAAGTTATTACGTCAAATTTGGGGAAAAACGATTTCGGAGTGTTTTCTAAGTAAAACAACGGTTATTGATACTAAATGGTCAATATACAAAAAAAAAACTCCAAAAACCGTTAAAATAATTTAGAGACAAATAAACAAAAAATCCATCAGAATCTATTTTATTTAACCCTTTTCCGGACAGAACGTCTATAGACGTCCAATTTTGAGCATTTGACACACAAATCGCGTCAAATTTTGGCGTTGTGTCCGGCAATGAGTTAGAACAGATCTTTCCCGATATTAATTTCGTCAATGTCGTGTTTTAAATCAGTTTTTGCGAGTGCATCTTAATCGGCAGAAGATGTCCCTCCAATGGGTGGTTTCAAATTGTAAGACGAAACCGGACGGGTAAACTTGCAAGACAAGAACCACCGTTTGTTTGTGCTAATAAACGGACGGCCGGCGAGAGCTTTTGTAGTGGCCAGCAGACAAGCATTGTGCATTTCACATTGTAAGAACGATGAATCTTGTCGTGCAAGTTTACCCGTCCGGTTTCGTCTTACAATCTGAAACCACCCAATAGCCAGTATTAATTCCAGACCACCATCTAAGACGGAATTAAAACGGGTTATCGAATCTATGGACGCCGGTAAGGCCCCAGGGGTAGATGGAATTCCGGTTGAATTATTTAAAGCGGATTCGAATGCAACAGCGCACATTCTGCTTCCCCTCATCAGAGAGTGTTGGGAAACCGAAACTCTTCCAGTCGAATGGAAAAAGGGCGTATGTAAAATTCCGAACAGGGGTAACCTTCCGGATTGTAATAATTGGCGCGGTATTTGCCTACTTCCAGCTGCCTCCAAGCTGATGGCTAAAATTATTTTGAACCGGATCAAGGATGAAGTTGATCGCACTTTAAGCAATGAACAGGCTGGCTTTCGTGAGGGTTTTCCATGTAGCGACCATATAAACACTCTCCGAATTATTATTGAGCAATCCGCCGAATGGAGATCCCCATTACACCTCATGTTCATTGATTTCGAGAAGGCGTTCGATAGTGTTGATCGGGAGTATATTTGGAGAGCTCTTCGTAGGAGGGGCATACCAGATAAAATAATTTCCATCATCAAGGATTCGTATCATGGAGCCCAATGTCACGTTTTGCCCAAAGGTTAGCTTTCGGATCTTTTTGTGGCACACAGTGGAGTGAGACAAGGCTGCATTTTTTCACCTATTCTGTTCCTCATAGCCATTAACGATGTACAAGTGAGCGCGCTTCCAAATAAAAGGTATCAGATGGAAAATGTTTGATCACCTGCAACACCTTGACTATGCTGACGATATTTGTCTACTATCAAATAAAAAGGAGGATATAGTTCAAATGGCCGATGCTCTGCATTGCAAAAGTCGTAATGCTGGGCTAAAGGTGACAGAGAAAAAAATCATCACTTAAATTTGAAGTGAAACATATTGAAAACAAAATTGGATCACATCAATAAATCATTTTAAAAACAAATAGTTTTGTATTCAATTTAATATGATTCACTTTAATGATCTGTTCAAAATTGACTGAAACATCGATTTAAATATGTTCAACTTTGTTTTAAAGTTGTTTCATTTTGAAGGCTGTGTCCGTCACATGTACATAAGCCCGCCGCTTTTTTGTTCAGTGCTAGTAATGTCCGATAGCTTAGGTGTAGGAAGTAGGACTACGAAACGATAGGTACCCGGTTCGATTCCCAGTAGAAGCAAAGTGAGAAAATAAAGTTTTTAAAATATTGTAAAAATAAACATAAATAAAAAATAGAAAAAATATGAAATAAAAAATAGAAAAATAAAATAAAAAAAAACTAAAACAAAAAGAAAGAAAATAGAAAAAAGGGAAAAAATATTTTTTTTCACCTTTTTAATCTTACAATCAAAACATTTTAAATTTAAAGTGAAACACTTTTAAAATAAAGTAAAATCACTTTGAAAATAAAGTGATATTCAATTTTGATTTGACATGCAGCAATTTTAAAAGTACGAGAATCACTTTAAAATTTCCACTATTGATTCAAAATGAAACATTTTTGAATTAAACGTAAACGTATATTGAGCTAAATCATATTTGAAATTTTTTGAATCATAGCTATTATTTTTGATTTTATAACGATTTTTTGCTCTGTGTAAACGCTGCCAAGACCAAGTACTTCAGCTCTGATCCAGGGGGACAAGGCGGAATTTGTGTATCAGGCAGTCAAAAAAGTTGACGAATTCTGCTACCTCGGAAGCATAGTCACAGCAGATGGCGGCGCAAACGCTGATGTACAATCGCGTATCAATAAGGCTAGGGCAGCCTTCTTCACTTTAACTCCTTTCTGGCAAAATAACAACATTTCCAGGCGCACCAAAATCAGAATTTTCAATTCTATTGTAATATCTGTATCTCAACGAGATAACAACTAAGCTGCAAACTTTCGTAAACCAGTGCCTACGGCGCATCCTACAAATCCGCTGGCCGGAGATTATTTCCAATGATGATCTCCTGAGTATCACAGGCCTGGATTGGATAGGCACTTCTTTCCAATGGATAGGCCATACTCTCCGAAGAGGGCCAACAAATATAGCAAAGCAGGCCCTAAGGGAACTAATGCTAGACGCCGTGTTGGACGACCAAGAAACACGTCGAGAAGATCGGTTAATAGCGAGGCTGATTCATTAAACAAACAGTGGTCAGACCTAAAGACGATGGCACAGAACAGAACGAGGTGGAAAGTAGGCGTAGTTGAAAGTAGGCGTAGTTAACAGGAACCAGAGAGAGAGAGAGAGAGAGATTAAAGTTTGAATGATAGTATCTGGGAATTTTTTTTTTTTAATTATTTAATTGAGAAAAGAGTTATTTTATGTAGAATTTTATACAGTTTCAGAAAGTGAAGTCAAATCTCGGATTAAATATTTACAAAAAATACCTACTAAAACTTTATAACGGTTACTGATCCCTGAACCCTCTGATCATGTGGAACGCTAATTCTACCCAAATGAGTTGTGCTATCATCCAGTAATGTATGTACCATGACTCGTGAGACATCCTGTATATACATAGATTGAAATTTGAGGTAGTGCTGATTTTTCTATTGCAGTTCTGAAAATGATTTGATATTTTTCAGAACCACTACACACGTTTAATAATTCCAGCAAAAAATTACTTTTGCTTTGTTTTACGTACCTAAAATAAGGTAATAATAAGAAATGTGTGACCGAAGGGAGGTGATTGATTCCCTTGAAACATGTTTTCCTACATAGCATTGAGCCATGGTTGGTTTTTTATTAATTTTGACCAGCTCATGGTAACCCCGAAAATACAGTGCTTGTCATCAGATTAGCACACCCCCTCGCATGAATAGTTTCGGCTGATTTCCAACCAAACTAAAAGAGCTAAAATTTCAAAATTATAACTGTTAATAGTCTATTCAATTCTGAGTTAATAAACACAAAAATAATTGTGTTTACATTTTTTATTATTGATTTATAATTGTTTTTCGAAAAAGAACACACAAAATAGCCATTTAAAATTTGTCATCAGGATAGCACATGCAATTTCTTTTTTGTCTATCTTCCACAATTGAAGACGTAGGACCCCCAATTTTTTGTGGTTGTTTCAGTAAGATATTGACTTTAATATGAATAAGGAAAAATCATTATCTGCGGAAGAGGGACCAAAATTTAAGGCATACAAGGAGTCAAGGCGGTCAAAAAGTGAAATTTCGAGAAAAAATTAATAAAAGTTGATAAGTTGAATTCAAATTCATGTGTAATAAGTAGCGTTAAGGTAAAAATAAAAAAGTTAATATCTTACCCAAACACCCACAAAAAAATAGGGTACCTACGTCTTTAATTGTGGAAGATAGACAAAAAAGAAATTGCATGTGCTATCCTGATGACAAATTTTAAATGGCTATTTTGAGTGTTCTTTTTCGGAAAACAATTATAAAACAATATTAAAAAACTCCGAGAAGTTTTCCCTTAGGGGAAAAATCTTAGATCATGTATATGTCTACGTTATTATGCTTACAAAATAATCCACATTGCATCAGCCGTTATCTTGTCACTCCAGAAGCTTAAAAATCCTTTCTAACCGATTACATACAGTACCCCAAATATCGACTTTCGAACGACAACCCTAATGCCCATTCTCAGTTTCTTTAGAAATAAATAAAGTTCAACTGCATTATTTTCGCTGGCGAAATGTCAAATACCGGTGTGAAGGCTTTCATGGGAAGTGAGTACCACCAAGCGAATTCGATTTCACGTGAACTGACGATGTAAGTACCTACTGTAGCCAAGAATTTTTGTATTATACGTTTTTGGGTTGGTCATTGAGTAAAGAACTAAAACAGGGGCGCACAGAAACGACTCATGGAACAATTTTTAATGTGGATCATGACCATAGTAGACCTCTTGTTTTTTTTACTTTGCACTGAGACTGCGATATTACTATTGTATTACACAGATAAACTTCCTAATGATCCTGCAGCCACAATTTCAACCGAAACTAGGAACCATATAATATCGTCATTCATGCAATGCTTTGCTGTCTACATATAGGTACCAAAGCCCACTTACCAGCTGACTGAGTAGGCTTATACCTATGGCGGCTAATTTTAAGGGCGGTATTTTTAGCAGAATTTAAGACGCCTCCTATTCAGAGATTTAGTAAACTTTGGTGCTCAGATTTGTATTATTCCGATTTTAGACGTGTTATCTTATGTAGCTTGATCCTTTTTCGGCCAGTCGTATTGAAAAATTTTCGCTTTGTGATGGGAGACAATATAAGCAAAAATCGCATCAGGACTCGGGAAGGCTCAGAAAAGCAGCCCTATCCATAGCGGCGAACAGCGTGACTTAGTGTTTGTTTCAGGAAGCGCAAACGTCCTTTAGTTAGTGCAAGTTTTATACGCTTCTCAACCACGAGAGCGGAGTAAATGGCGCCAAAATTCATTTGAAAATTATAAGGAAATGTATTCTTACTATAAAATAAGTGTATCTTCATATTTTTTATGATTAATGATTCCCCATCATTTTTGTCGCTTCCAGTGTAGGATAATAAAAGTAAATTTGCTCCAGAACTCGGGACCGCTCATATGTGGTTGAATGGACTTAGTAGCTATGGGTATAGCTTAAACTTGTAGGGTGCAGAAAATTCTGAAGAAAAACCTACTAGCGGCATATTATGTAAATGTGGCACTGACAAAATCATTTGTTTTCACCAGTTTCATTTGTGATATCTAGAAATGACTATTTTAAAAGTAAAAATAAATCAAAGCTGTGAAAATATGAAATATTCCGCCCCTCAAAATGTGCCGCCCCGGGCAGTTGCCCAGGTTGCCCATATGGGAAATCCGGCCCTGGTGTGATGACTATAGACCAAATGATAATGATCACTAAAGTTATTCGTACTGACAAGGCGTGGTCGAGGCGGTTTGGTGGTCGTTTTTGACTTTTTGGAAGGTATTGACGACGGTTTGGACTATGGTTCGAACCCCCTCTGGGACATCAGATTAACCGATCACATACAGTGCCTCAAATATCACCTTTCGAACGACACCCATAATGCCCATACTCTGTTTCCTATGCTACAAAAATGTCTTTTTTGGTGGTAATATCCTTTAACAAAACTCAAAATCAACTTGTCGCGATTTTACAATACTCGTCGCAACGGATTCTGTATTTTGATATCCATATCCTTATACATAGCGTCTATAATGCATTCCCATAGAAAAAGGACATTTTGTGTCCAAGGACATCTTCCTCATAAGAAGTGCTGGCACCAAAATATTAAGGATCGCACTACGTAACTTCCATTCGAGTTTCGTCGACATCGATCCACGGGGAGAGCCAGGAGAATCAATTGAAGGATGAATTTTTGTTCGCTTCAATGGCGAATTTACCGCTATTCCCACAACTTATCGAAATCGTGATTGTCGATCCTGAGTCAGACCCATCAAAGGATAATGTATACCAAATATGTTGAAGATCGAACTACGGGAAGATCGATTTTTAGCGTTAAACGTTTTCGTAACAGTTTTTCGTGACGCTTTTTCACGGAACGACACCCAGTATTTCTCAGGTAGCCTCCGCAAAGACATATACATGTCAAAATGAAAACCCAATACTTTTTGTTTTAATTAATTTAGAATTGAATAGACAGTTATAATTTTGAAATTTTAGCTCTTTTAGTTTGGTTGGAAATCAGCCGAAACTATTCATGGGAAGGGGTGTGCTAATCTGATGACGAGCAGTGTATGTACTTTTAAATTGTACACGTCATCATCATTCTCATTCTTATTACATACACTGATTCCATTCGAGCTGCTATAGGCCGGCCTACCTTGTCGGTATTGAATTCGATGCCACCGCTCCCAAAAGTTTCATAAATTTCAAATGATTTGTTGTTGTAATTTGGTCACCGGCGCAAGTGGCCTACTTTGGACCGGTAGCTTTGTCTTTATGTCGATGTCGATGGTAAGTAGATTTTCAACAATACCTAAAGGTTTGAATATGCGAGTTGAATATTGCATACACATAGGCAGTTTTTGAAAAAAAGCCTAAAAGCAGCCTAATTTGTTGATTAATACAAACACCGGAAATATTTTTGTGCAGTGGCTCCCAAACAGTAATTGATAGATTCGCGAGAGACTTGGTAGTACTGGGAAAAAACTATTAATATGAATTATGTTCACCTAATAGTCAAAGATAAAATTTTGTTGTACATTTCTACTGATGTTAGAAGATGTGAATATACAATAAGTGTATTTATTTATAGGGTGGGCCGTGCCCACCTTGCCCACTATGATGAGCCGCCACTGGTTTCAAGAATGATATTTGGAGTCGCCCAACCACACTGCTGCACGATTTTTCGTATCAATCTTTTGTGCGGTGTTTGCCACACTCCGGTCGGTCTGGGGCCGGCTTTAGATAAATCGGTGTGAAAAATTACTCCTTAACCATTTTTTTGTTAAATTCTTAATTAAATTTAAACACAAAAAAGTGCTTTGTAGTTTACGCTGTTTTTTTTTAACTGGAAACACTAGTGACACACTCCACCCTCAATAAACTGCTTTTGTCAGAGTAGATTCCATTCAACTCCGGTAGTGATGTGCCCAATAATTATTACGACTGGTCGTAATACATTTTTGCTTGATAATTATTCATTAAAAATTCATGACAGTCATAGAACAATGAATATCGTAAAAAGCTGATATTAAAATTTACATAATAATAAATTGAAGTGTGAGAACCGGCTTTTTGTTTTTCCCCTGGCTCTGGCGTCATAAGTTTATTGAAAATATTCCTGTACTCTATACGTAGTCGGACCTGCAACCTTACCGGTGCGGAAAACACAGCGAAGATGATGAACTCGCTAAAAAGATATGAAAATGAAACCCAGAATTGCATAGTATTGTTGTCGAATGTGTGTCTCTCTGGCGGCAGATGAATTATGATTATGGTCTGAATTTAAAACACGACGTAATGTAATCGGAAGCGATCTTGAAATAAGTAGATATCTTTGGCCGAGTTGTAATTTTACCTATATACGTTGACGATCAACTACGGAAACAATGGACGCTTTCGGTGCAGTGAAAGTGCAGGGCAACCCATTTATTCTTGTCATGTCCATTTCGAGAGGTGTATACCACGCTCTGTGGCTCACTTGATTGAGTCGGACTCTACGATGCTAGTAATCTAGAGGTCCGGAGATCGAATCTCGGCGTGGTCCAGGAAATATATAGTGCTTGCAACATTATATACACTCCTCTATATGCAATGTAACGTTGACTCGAAGTAGCCTATAAACGGCTGAGTGAATGCACCATGCCCCACAAGGGGTTACGGTACACAGAAGAAGATACCTACTCTAAGGAGGATGATTATCAGGGTTACCAGATTTTCCTTAAACATTTTTTAACAACTATAGGTAATTCCCTCCGGTGCCGACTGCATCCAATTTGATTATACATACCAGACGGCAACGACATTCCGGCTTCCGATAAATACTCCAATATAGAAGCAAAAGTCGCCCCAC
Source organism: Microchrysa polita (assembly GCA_949715475.1). Lineage (NCBI taxonomy): Eukaryota > Metazoa > Arthropoda > Insecta > Diptera > Stratiomyidae > Microchrysa > Microchrysa polita. The sequence continues at coordinate 7,553,103 of OX454417.1, forward strand.
AATATTCCCATCAAGGGAATTTGCTCTGGCGAAAAATCTCTTCATAAGTTGCTAACGACATGCAGATTTTCACGAGAAGGAATTTACATAATCAAACGATTAAAAGATTATTTGCTGCGGTCTCCGCATTCTTGCAGGTGTTTCACGTCATAATTTCGCGTCTATTGTATTCGCGTTGTTTGTATACGTGCCCAGGTATTTCCCGATATTTTGCATATCTTTGTATCGTATCTTATAGCCGCACTGGCGCTTCTTTTGCTGCGTGATTACAGCTTGATTACAACGTATCTTGGAAATCAATGATGGGCAGCGTGCAGTTGATAGACGACGATCATGGATTGCGATTAGTGCCAGAGAGTACACGTCTCCTGCGTAAGCGGTGTGTAATTATTGTCTAAAATGTAGGTACATACTTAAGATATACGCGTGGAAGTTGCAAGTAATATTATTGCCGACACAATGATGATTTGTCAGCTTCTTCTTGGATAAGTGCGCCGATGACGATGAAGGTAGTATACGCAATGGTAAATCCATGGTTTTGATGAACCATGTATATGTATAAGTAATGGAGATAGATTTGTTGCGGGAATGCGGTAGAGTATAATAAATTATTGATTTGATATTATTATGAGTGGTTTTGCCTTTAATATGTGGGACAAGGTTAAATTAAACTGTCAGGGCTAATATCGGCTTTTACTTACTTACACCTTCGGCTTTTTGCTGGTAGTGTCTTGCCTAATGCCTTCAAGTTATAATTACATATCTGAAATCGGTTTACTATTATGTACGTATTATCGTTCCAATTATCACGCACAAATAATGATTTTGTCTCACACTTGTGAGATCCGGTGTCAATAAAAGTTAAAAAAAAAAGTGATATGTTTTTGCTGAAAATTATGAAATCATAAATATCAATTTATGATTAACATCATACCGATGCAGCCTAATGTGCTAAAAATTAACATAGTCACGAAAAACAATAAGTTCCGACTTCCGTTTGGATCCATTCACTGTCCTCGAGTTTCGACATTTCTATATGCTCCACTTGCCTGGTTTCGCCATATCACCAAAACCGGCGCATCGTATGACTTCCAGTGAAATTTCTTATTTTTTTTGCACCTCTCCAGGGCACTGATTGACTGACACTCCATCAATGGCACATGCAATACCCTACATCCACGTTGCCTATGGCCTGTTATGCTCTATAGTTGTATAGCAAATTTTAAACCTTTAATTAAATTTCAAGCGACAGGTGCTAAAATGCACATAACCGAGGGATAATTAATTATCACATTGTCGATTAGGTGCCCATGCAACAATCTATTCAAGAGACTCTTAACGTAAACTCATCTCAATCATATTATGCTGGCGGTTGGTATGCAGGATGGTACTCCGAAGTGCCATCATATATTGTTATACCGTTCATGGTGATGTTATGGAACAAAAGTGCCGATACTAGTCGTATGGGAAATGGACGGACGGATTCAAGAGTTGGCCAATTACGAACGAGAAGTGCAATCAAGAAATATGTACATGTAGGCACCACATTATGGATGTTATCAAAATTGCTGGAAGGACGTCTTGAAATTGACTGTTTCACGATGATGATTGAAAGCGTGCCATCAGTGATGAGCTGAAGTGGAACTTGGGTCGAGAAGGTTTTGATTCTTGGAAATCGACCGATAAATATCCATAAAGTTAGGGAATTTTGGTTAGGGCTTGTCGACGTACAAATATATCTTACGTCTTTCTTCATAGATATTTCTATGGTGCTATCTTTACCAAACTTGGTACGCATAATCCTTTTATTGCTGTTTTGACCAATTTTGACCAATGACTATTCAAATGGCTTAAGAAAACATTTCTACTGCTTCTGGAAGTATGACCATTGTCTCAAAAAAGTTATGATTACAAAACGCCTGGTGGAAACAGTTTTCCCCTTCTAAAGGTTGCCGGAACTTGCGTATATGTATTTTGAAAAATGTAATTTCAATAGTTACGAATGACAGGGTCCCTTTTATAAAACGGTTGAACCTATAAAACACAGCTGGCAAAAAGCCTACTCGACTACAGTACTAATATGCGTACTTCCGAGAAGATTCTCAGAGCTCTCGAATTCCAATGATTAATTTTTGATGATAAGGATGCCGAAGTTATATGGATTTTCAAACGATAAAGCAAGATCAAGTTACCGAGTTACTTCACAACATTCACCCTTCTGAATGGATCTCTTCTCTCTTCTTTTTCCCTAACTCCTTGAGGAGCATGGTGCGTTAATGACTACCGTTAACTTTAAATTCACTGATTTGTCGGTACTTTCTGTTAGCAAATCTGTCTCGGCTGTAATACAGTGAACCCCCGACATTCGTGAGGGATGTGTTCCACGAAATCGTCGCGAATGTTGAATTTGCGAATGTCGGGGTTCAGTGTTCATGGATAGTTGGGAAATATGTTACGAATATTCATAAAATCGGAGAAATGTGATATGTAGACGGTATGGTGAACCTGAGAGTTTTTAAATCATGGAAGCAAATCAAAAATTCATTCTTTTTCTTGCACACTGAAACACGTGCAATGAGGATTTTAAAAATGCTTGCACTTTGATTTAGTAGGTTAGGGTTATATAAAATGTTTGACAGCTTTTGATGCTGATGTAACACACAAATTTTAATTTTTCATTTCTCATGTTGCATTTTGAATTTTGAATTTTGAATTTTGAATTTTGAATTTTGAATTTTGAATTTTGAATTTTGAATTTTGAATTTTGAATTTTGAATTTTGAATTTTGAATTTTGAATTTTGAATTTTGAATTTTGAATTTTGAATTTTGAATTTTGAATTTTGAATTTTGAATTTTGAATTTTGAATTTTGAATTTTGAATTTTGAATTTTGAATTTTGAATTTTGAATTTTGAATTTTGAATTTTGAATTTTGAATTTTGAATTTTGAATTTTGAATTTTGAATTTTGAATTTTGAATTTTGAATTTTGAATTTTGAATTTTGAATTTTGAATTTTGAATTTTGAATTTTGAATTTTGAATTTTGAATTTTGAATTTTGAATTTTGAATTTTGAATTTTGAATTTTGAATTTTGAATTTTGAATTTTGAATTTTGAATTTTGAATTTTGAATTTTGAATTTTGAATTTTGAATTTTGAATTTTGAATTTTGAATTTTGAATTTTGAATTTTGAATTTTGAATTTTGAATTTTGAATTTTGAATTTTGAATTTTGAATTTTGAATTTTGAATTTTGAATTTTGAATTTTGAATTTTGAATTTTGAATTTTGAATTTTGAATTTTGAATTTTGAATTTTGAATTTTGAATTTTGAATTTTGAATTTTGAATTTTGAATTTTGAATTTTGAATTTTGAATTTTGAATTTTGAATTTTGAATTTTGAATTTTGAATTTTGAATTTTGAATTTTGAATTTTGAATTTTGAATTTTGAATTTTGAATTTTGAATTTTGAATTTTGAATTTTGAATTTTGAATTTTGAATTTTGAATTTTGAATTTTGAATTTTGAATTTTGAATTTTGAATTTTGAATTTTGAATTTTGAATTTTGAATTTTGAATTTTGAATTTTGAATTTTGAATTTTGAATTTTGAATTTTGAATTTTGAATTTTGAATTTTGAATTTTGAATTTTGAATTTTGAATTTTGAATTTTGAATTTTGAATTTTGAATTTTGAATTTTGAATTTTGAATTTTGAATTTTGAATTTTGAATTTTGAATTTTGAATTTTGAATTTTGAATTTTGAATTTTGAATTTTGAATTTTGAATTTTGAATTTTGAATTTTGAATTTTGAATTTTGAATTTTGAATTTTGAATTTTGAATTTTGAATTTTGAATTTTGAATTTTGAATTTTGAATTTTGAATTTTGAATTTTGAATTTTGAATTTTAAATTTTGAATTTTTCACTTTTCATTTTTCATTTTTCATTTTTCATTTTTTATTTTTCATTTTTCATTTCATTTTTCATCAGCTTGCGTACAAGTCCGCAACTCAGTGGGACATTTTCATGTTTCTATTGTAGTTTATCTCTCTTATCTTATTAAGTTGAACCCAAGTTGAACCCAAGTTGAACTCAAGTTGAACTCAAGTTGAACGTATGTGCGTCAAAAGATAAAAATGTTAAAAACTCTCCTGTAAAAAACTGCAAGTGAACAAGTGGTGATCGGTTTTTAACACTAAACTTTTGGAGTCGTTTTCGATTCCTTGCACTCTTTGCACTAGTTCAACTTCACTTCGATTTCTTCACAGATTCCTTTAGTTGTTCAATTGAAATCCAACAACTTGCGACTAGTATTTTCGATTAGGTTTTCGAATTTTTCGCCACCAACACTCTTTCATATCAAATCTATGTGACGTTAGGACACTCAATCACTCGGTTTTCATTATCAGTTTCTGGGCGACCGAGTTGCCAGACTAGAACGGCTCCAAATGAGGAAATGATCGACACTGTCCATGTCCTCTTATCAACCGATCAATGAATGGAATCAATGCAAATAGGAGAGGTCAAGGGCATAACATACTATTTTATGAACATGTGTAACATCGGGCACGACTATTAGAACAAGAAAAATGGAATGGAATTGTGACCACTTCGATCATGAGGTCAAGATGAAAATATTTTTTCATCTTAACTGGTCATCGTAAATTAGGCCTGAGTCCAGCACATTGCACCGGAGACCAAAAGGCAGGAAATAGTGGTGTTTCTAGTTCTAGGTAGATCCCATGGGCCGAGAAGCCTTTGTTTTTAGGGACTCGGAGGGGGTGATCCATAAATAATTTTCATCTAGAAAAATTAAAATATTGTGTGGGTTTTTAATCTAAATTGATTAAATTAATTAAATAAAATTTAATTTTCGCTATCGAACAAGAACGAAATTGCAAATATGCATCGAGAATGTTGAAAGAATATCGCAAAATATAAATCGCGAATAAGCGCACAAGCGAATGTTGGAACCGCGAATATCTGGGGTTCACTCAAAAAGATTTTCGCAGCAGTAAGACCGGGCTTTTCACAGTGAAGCTACTACTCCAAAAGTGCTGGGAATATAACATCTTTGTCGACTTCAAGCAGGCATACGACAGTATCGATCGAAGTGTACTGTACAACATTATGCTGAATTTTGGTATACCGGCAAAGTTAGTGCGACTCACGAGGATGACGATGACTAATACCGTCTCGCAGGTCAGAGTGCAGAACCGACTCACTGACCTATTTGAAACTCGTACTGGACTCCAGCAGGACGACGGGCTGGCGCCGACGCTCTTCAACCTTGCTTTGGAGTATGTAATTCGAGCCATGAATATGGACAGCAGCGGAACGCTACTCATCAAGTCGACTCAATTAGTAGCGTACGCCGACGATATCAACATCATGTCTCGAAGATTGGGTGATGCAGAAAGCCTTCTGCATAACCTCAATAACGCCGCAAAGGATGTTGGACTACATATCAATGAAAGCAAAAAAAAAAGGCTATGATGCACATGATTATGGTGTCCTCTGGTGGGGGAGTGCATCGTATGGAAATCGTGTGAGCTTCGGAGTTGACGGCTTCGCATGACCCGAGTCCTCAAGGGGCTAGTTAGGGAGAACGGCCTTGGTGGTAAATGCCTACGCGCCTATATCTAACTAGTTTGTGGATTGATGACCACACTACACGAGTCGCATTGCTGACTAGTAAACTGAAGGGACCAGCTGGATGTGAAAAGCAGCGCTACGTGTCTACACAGGCTCGTAGTCACAGGTTCAACGAGCCTGGGATGTGCATGTCTGAATTCGACGTAAGGCTTAACCAATAGGGGGCCGAAGGAGGATCACACCTGCTATAGAGAAGTCTATAGCGAATAGTGAACTACGGGGATGGGCGTGCCCAGGGGACCATGGTCCTTACCCATCAAGGCGTTGGCTTTGTAGTGGCTGGAGGTTGTTACCCAAGTCATCCAGCTAGTGATGCAACCCCGGGGTTGGGTTCCTGATGGTGTGTGCATGCGCCGGATGGAGAAATCCCCATCTGACAATAAGACCTTGTCAGTAAAAAGCCGAAGGTCCAAACATTTAGCGGGACCGGGAGATAAAGGCCGAAAGGCTAGGTGCTCCCCTGACGGTATACCTCGTAGATGGTTTGCTTGTTGACTGATTACCTAATTGCTGGATAGTTTCTACGATATACGTTCTATCACACATTTCACAGTCGATTTTATATACGACCCCGGACTTCTCTTCTTTCGGTATTTTATCTTTCAAGTTTGCAAACATTTCTCCGTTTTTTTGATGAAGACGCATTGCTAGTTTTAAATCCGGTATGAAATATTTGCAAGAACTGGAGATGGAACTGCTAAGCCCGGGAATATATATAAGAGACGAATAGTGTTGAGTGGTGGTATTCTCCGTATTTTCTGCCGTAGTCGTGTTTCCTTCAAAGGACAGGAACGCATAGCTCGTTGAATTGGAAGTGTTTCTACTATTTCTGACTTCATTCACCAATTTATTAATCATATTGGCTGGATAGTTGTTTTTTCGCATTTCTTATCAACAACATCCTTCATTCGAGAAGAGCAGTTTCCGCCTGGAATGTTGTTCCTTCATGCCTTCACTGGTTGTGATACCACCTCCGCCCTTTTCTAGCTAGGGAAAATAAAAATGATGCACGTCTTTGCAAAACAGCCAGACCTTTTTGAGTCGGCTACCGTGTTCCTCAAACAAAACGTCACTCATGAGGAGATAGCTCTGCTGGTAACAAACAGGGCCGGATTTCCCATATGGGCAACCTAGGCTACTGCCCGGGGCGGCAGAATATGAGGGGCGGCAAATTCATAAATTTCTTCATTGACCTAAAATTATGGGAAAGATGGATTTTGAAAACTCAAACATAATTGTAGAAAATAATTTGCTTTTCTAGTTAGATGTAGTACATATTCGTCTTAATTCAAAGCACCTAATCGCAACCTCAACTCAAATTTTAATATGATTCCGCCTTCAAAAATTGGGACTACTCAAAATTTAGCTTGAAGCATATTTTTGGTGATAGCGATCCTTTGGAAAGTTCAAAACGCCCCCAAGCAAGTAACTCATATAACCACACATTTTCCTGTATTTGATTACTTCTTAAATTTGTCCCAACATCAAATTCGCGGGGAAGCAAGAATTTTGATTCGGGAGAGGTCCAAGTCTCGATATTAGAAATGCGGCATTGGCTATAAATTTTTTTGAGTTTCTATCGGGTTTACCTGAAGTTATAAGAATTTTTCCGCTTAACTTTTCGAATTTTAAATTTTTTGTTTAGAAAAAAACGGGAAATTCCACCGAAAATAAAAAAATAATTTAAAATGCATAGTTGAAATCAGGAAAATCTAGAACTTTTTAGGCACCGAATGATTTTTGCTGAATAGCATCAGTAAGTGCTTTCCCCATTCGTTATCTTTATCACCGAAAACAAATTAGGTCAAGGTGTGTTCAAAATTTACCGTAAGCTTTCTTAATTTTGGGTTTTTTTTTCGGTATGATGTTTTATGGTTAAATATAATGCTAATATGGGAAATATTATTTGTTGGGGTAGTTCTCAAATTATATCCAAAACGAAAACATGAAAGCATTTCTAAATAAAGTGAAAAGCCGAATGTAATAAGAAATGTACAGTTTTCTATGTTATCATTGGAGTTTCATTCATTCCTAAAACAATTGTGGGAGGTGCAGGGAACACCTGGATTCCTCCCTTGGGAAGCAACATAAAAAAATTTCAAGCAAACAAAATACGCTTACTGGTTAAAAATATTCAATTTTTCAAATACACCCGCTACATTTCCTTTATGAGGTGACAACTGCTACTGCTACCTTCAAGCTTACCTAGTGGTAGAGGGCGGCAAATTCGTTACTGCCCAGGGGCGCCATAGAGGCTAAATCTGGCCCTGGTAACAAATGCCTCGTGGCTCTGTATGGTGGGGGAGAAAACGATACCCTAAACGCGATATTTGTCCGATCTGCTGCCAATGCAAAAGTACACCTCGTTCGTCTGCCCCAAACCGAAGAGGCCGCTGCCCAACATTCGAACAGAAACTACCACCATGTGCAGAAGTGGTTAGGAATAGAGAAAGAGCCCACCGACTGGGGGTGGACAAGGAGCCAGCAGGGGCTCATGCCCGTGACCTCAACCAAGGAATCAGCACCACTATCCCTGCTGAAATGCCTGACATGCAGTTGTCAGAAAGGATGCGAAGGAGGGAGGTGCTCCTGCTAGAGAGCAGGGCTAAAATGCTCTGTTCTCTGCAAAGTTTGTCAGGGGAAAACCTGCCTGAATCATTCATCGTTAGCCATGGCTGATGAGTCAGATGATGTATAAATGTATACCTAATCAACATAGAGATAAAAATCTAACTATGTAAATGCTTAAATTTATTAAAATGTTATACATTTAAGTGATCTACTTCATATGTACAACTCTTTACCTGTGGTTGCTTTCTTTGCGGATATTCTCACCTAAAATTGTGATATTGTGGTAAACAAATATACAATAAAAATGTTTAACAATCCCCGGACAACGGCGACACGGCTGGCGGCGCGGCGTTGACTTGTAAATTATCAACATACCCATAAATGCCAATTCAAACAATAATGGGCATACAAAACAAACTGTGAACAATAAAGACTCAAAGAGTGCAGGCTAATCGAAACTGCAAAATTTTAACTGGTATATGCACGTTAAATATGCAACCGTAGTCCAAGACCGTAAAAAAATTGTATGTGACTTCAATCGGACGAACTAGATGACTTCGATTTGATGTTTTTCTAGAGCAGATGCGTGCTCAGCCAACAGTACAGTGCATGCTCAGAGTATCGAGCTTGTTAACACGCTAATAAAAGTGCAAGTGGATGTACGTGAGCCTGCATAATGATTAGCATATAAGTGGCAAATTGTAATGCTATATAATCAAATCAGTATACGTGCTCGACATAAAAAAAAAAAACAAAAAAACAAAAAAGATAAGATACATTTTTCGGTAGTGAAATTTAAAAGATCAAGTTTGTTGTCTTATTTCTTATTAGGATGGATTTCGAGGTGATTTTTTTTACCAAGCACTAAAAATAAGAGTTTCCTCCTACGCGTTCAGGTTTGAAGAAGCATTGTTGATTATGGTGACACATACGGAATAGCCAGGTCCCGAGATTTACGAAGCTCGTGCGGTGCAATTTTTGATGGATATAGCGACCATCTCTATAACGACCGATCGGTTATAACGACGGAACGTCCCGAGAGGCAAATATATCGCCAATAACGACGAACGTTCGTTTCATGTCGTTTTTGAATATGGAATTATTGCTTTTCCGGCATGCAAAGGTAGAGTTTAACCCTTAAATGTATGGGGCTTGAACCCATTATCGTAACAGACCTCCCCTTATGTAAAGTCGGTTCCTGAACACGGAATCAGCCTTTATTTTTCCAGGAAAATGCGCGTTTTCTCAGAAAAGCGAAAACAGAATTTTCAGTGTGTACCAAATATGGTACGCTATGCATGCAGGCCATACCCTTCCAATCAATAGGATAGTTCCACTTGAAAAATGACTGTATTTCGGTAAGTGATAACGGTATTTTCTTCAAACTTGGTGACAATATTTACAGATTTTCTTACGAGAATTCTTAAAAACAGTACAAATGGTGAAGTCAATAGGATAGTTCCAGTGGAAATAAAACATGAAATAACGGTACGAAGGGATAATTTTACTTTGAAAAATGAAGCTGCTAATAAGAAGAACTTTATTTAAATAATTTGAGTTCAAAAACTTAATCTGAAATAGAATTGTAATAGGATTTAACGGTAAATTAAGTTGATTTCGTCCCGAGCTCCTCTAAACGTACGCCAAAGAGCTTCAGTGTTCTTAGACTATCGTCTAACGGTATAGATCTTCCTCGCCATCATTCATTCCCAAACTTTTTTGATGATATTTAGATCTAGAAAGTATGAAGGTCTTTCCATAACCTTGATTAGTTGGTCTTGAAATCAATCAAGTTTTAGGCAATACATTAGGAAGAATATCTTTGAAAGCTTGGGTACTCTGAGTACTCCTAATTTAAGAAACCTCAGTAGTTCCATACCAAGATATTCAACTCCAATGGAGAAACTGTAGGGATTGGACAAACGCGTTATTTTTACTGACGGAAAATATTAAATTTCGTCGGTTGAGATGGATTTAGGTATTATTTCCACGATTTGAGCAAGAAGGAATTAATTTTGTAGACGCATCACTCAGAGTAAGAAATGTCGAATTATGGGGTTGAATGTCCCTGTGTGGAATTATTAAGCTTTTGGAAATTAGCGGTATTCACAACGTCCAGGCTTACAAGTATATTCTGGGTAATATAGTTATTAAAATTACCGATATTTTCCATTCAACTTCTTTGAGATTTTAACAAGATAATGGCGTCAATCAGGGAGCAAGACTGATAAAAGATTAGTTTCAAGACCAACTAATCAACGTTTGGGAAAGACTTCCATACTTCCTAGTTCTAAATACCATCAAAAATGTGCGGGGATGAATGCTAACGAACATCTATACCGTTAGACAATAGTTTAAAAGAACACTGAAGCTCTCCTGCGAACGTTTAGAGGAGTTTGGGACGAAATTAATTTAATTTACCGTTAAAAACTATTTAATTCTATCCCAGATTAACTTTTTGAGCTCTAATTACTTAAATAAAGTTCTACTTTTTAAATATCAAATTATCCTTTCTTACCGTTATTTCATGTTTTATTTCCACTGAAACTATCCTATTGACTTCATCATTTGCACTGTTTTTAAGAATTCTCGTAATCTCCGGATTTGAGACCTTCTGCTATGCAAAGAACAAGCAGGCTACTGAAAATATGGTCACCAAGTTTGAAGAAAATACCGTTATCACTTAGGGAAATACAGCCATTTTACAAGTGGAACTATCCTATTAATTGGGAGTCTATGTCGTAAATGAAAGACATTACTTTTTATACCCTTCGCTCATAGAGTGAAAGGGTATATTAACTTTGTCATGAAGTTTGTAACGCATTGAAGGAAGCATCTCCGACCATATAAAAAGTATACATATATGATCAGCATGACGAGATGAATCGATTGGGCGATGTCCGTCTGTCTGTCTGTCCGTCTGTTGCAAAGCGTTTTTCTCGGCCACTATAATATCTACGGAGCTGAAATTTTGCACACGTGCTTCTTATTGTTGCAGGCTGTTTGTATGTTTGATTCACCCAAATTGGATCACTGGGTCATACAAGCTCGGTTTTTTAGTGGCGTGCCCTAAGGACAAAACAAAAGATGTGAACAATTTTTTCAGTATACTTTCCAGCTAAAAAGACTGGGATTATAAGAAGCAGCTTCAGAAACGCTAAGCACTGACCGGTTTGCCGTAGAAAACAAAATTACAAAAAGGATCCTTTTAAATCAATTCCATTTCCTTGGATCCTGAACAGGACTGATTAACCTAGCTTTTATAAAAAATGCCAGTAAATGTTCTGGAAAAATTGATCGGTGACATAATTTGTATGAAAATTTAGGTTATTTGGACCTGTTCTGGGCCCAATAAAACGCATTATCATATCGAAAGAGCTGATAATTAAAATTTTATGAACATATCCTACCCTATCCAAAACTGAAGGAGAATAATTTGATCAACTAAGAACGATCGGAATGTACTCGTATGTATAGATAATTCTGAATATGCCCCAATGCATGGTGTATACAGGGTGTCCCGCATTGGGTGGTCAATACTGTAAGGGTTGATAGCGCAACTTGTTTTAGCAAGGAAATTACCAATACAATCGGAATTTTTACCGTTACCTTGTTATCGCTCTTTTTGTGAAAGTCATCAAAAATCGTGACTTGTCACTTGTCACGCAAAATCGTAATTTGCAGCACTCCTGATGACTTAATCCAAGATTTGATTTCAGTTCCAGAAACTACATAAAATTTTACAAAAACTGAAGTTTTTTCCTGTTACCAACATTATCGCGACTTCCAAGATACAGTTACTCAAACTTAATAGAAATTTTAAAATAGATTTTTCAACAAAAATTCAAACAGTAATTTCATAACGGTGTTTTATACGTACAACTCTGCAAAATTGATAAAGGTTGCTTCAAAATGTTGGCTATCCAACGGTATATCACTTTTCATATTGACATTGCGGAATTTTGGAATTACACATATTGCATGTAAAAAAACAAGGTAATTATTTTCTTGTCGGATTATTCAGACTGAAACTTTATTAATTTATTTCTTATATTTGACTATTGCAATTTGGAAAATTTGTTAAATAAAAATGAAAATAAAGTTTTAAATATGAGAAAGAACCAATAAACTAAAAATATTAACTAATGATCAAATGGGTCTGTGTGATGAATTTGAATAATGCTGCTGGAATCGGCCTCCTCCATTTTGTATGCAGACTCGACACCTTCGGCGCATGGATGAAACGTTCCGAAGGATATCAGGAGGGGTTTGATTTATGTTGTCACAAGCGTCATTAATTCGCTGCAGCAGCTGTTCCCGGGAGGTAATCGGCTCGGAATAGACATTGCTTTTTAAGTTACCCCATAAATAAAAATCTAGGGGAATAAGGTCGGGACTTGTCGCAGGCCACGCAACTGTCCCAAATCTGACAATCCACTTTCCGGGCAATTCGTTTTCCAAATATTTTTTGAAAGGTTTCGCATTATAAGCGGGCACCCGTCTATCTGCCTTAACCCTTCTGTCGGCACGAAGGTCTGGCCAGACCTTTGGCACTATATTTTGGTGAAAAAAGTATAGAAGATGAAATCTCAGCGACTCCATATTTCATGGTATCCCAGAATAATATGTTTAGAAGCATTTTGCAAAAATTTGCAAAAATCGGTTGAAGTTTTGAGTAAGTTTTTGATGATTTTCAATTTATAGTGCTTTTTGATACCCAATAGGTCTGGCCAGATCTATAGTTTTTCCCCCCATTTTTCTCTTGAAGTAAAAAGTGCAAATATTAAATTCACTTATTTATGATCTAATAATATTATTTAAATTCAATTTGCACTATAAACGATACAAATTTCTGAGATTTTTCTATAAAAAGCCGTGAAGTTCAGAAATGGGTATGCCTAATTTCCTCACGTTTTGTAATCACCAAATCAACTGAGATTTGATCCTAGGAAATTCAAACCAGTTTTATTTTCTTTCTAATAGTAAGGACTAAGTATGAGTGACTTGGAAACGTGTTTCTAAATAGATTTGATCAAGAAATTTACGAAAAATTTAGAATTAATTGATTTTTGCGCTTGAAAATTCCTTATTTCTTTCCACCTATCTCCCTAAATTTGCAGACTAATATCGAGGTAAAATCTGCCAACAAAGTGCTAAATATTTCCCCAAAGATATTGAAATTAGAAAATTTGATCGAACTATTCACTAGATATACGCAATGCAAATAGCGAAGCAAAAACAGAAGAAAATAAGGGGAAAAAATGTTTGTACTAATACCTCCTCAAAATATACATATCTACTTAAAAACGTTTCCAGTATGTCTTCAAAAATTATTTTGATGCTTTTATTGTTGAAAAATTGCAGTAAAGAGTTGATGGAATGATTTTACCGATAAAAATTTCACTTTTTCTTAAAAATTAAAAAATTTTCTCAGTAGGTCCAGCCAGACCTATTGGGTATAGAATATGCAAATCGTAGTAGGTGCCGACAGAAGGGTTAAATAGCAAATATTAAATTTTAACCGTTATAAGTACTGTTGCATTTGCCAAACAGTGTACCAAATTTCAAATATCTTACAGTTCTGGTCAAAATAATGTAGCGAGATTCTATCCCGAATTGTGATTGCCTTTGTATGTCTTTTTTCGAGTCAAGGGAAAATTGTTAACGATTCCACTGAAGCCATGATTTTTACCATTCAATGCGTGTTTACTTTAAATTCTTCAATGTAAATAAGAAAAGTGATATACCGTTGAAAACCCAACATGTTGAAGCAACTTTTATCAACTTTGCAGAGTTGTACGTATAAAGCACCGTTATTATTTTACTGTTTGAATTTTCGATGAAAAATCTATTTTAAAATTTCTGTTAAGTTTGAGTAACTGTATCTTGAAAGTGCCGATAATGTTGACAACAGGAAAAACTTCAGTTTTTGTGAAATTTTATGTAGTTTCTGAAACTTAAATCAAATCTTGGATTAAGTCATCAGGAGTGCTGCAAATTACGATTTTGCGTGACAAGTCACGCTTTTCGATGACATTCACAAACAGAGCGATAACAAGGTAACGGTAAAAAAAATCCGATTGTATTGGGAATTTTCTTGCTGAAACAAGTTGCGCTATCAACCCTTACAGTATTGACCACCCAATGCGGGACACCCTGTATATATATGGTATGTTGCAAAATTGATGCAAACAATACATTTTGTGACTTTTTTTGGTCAAAATTTCAAAAGAATCTCATACCCATTCCCATTTACTCACCAGTATTTTTCCTTTTCCAAATAACGGTAAACTTTGCCATATTCTTAGCTCTAAAGAATAGCTTTTAAAATTCCACAAAAAAAATAGCGTTCGTCCATTTTGACGACGCACAGACAAGTCAAGGAAAGCTTCGGGAGGCCAAAATTGAACTTACGTGAAAACTTGTTTTGTCTACTTTAGGAAAAACTAAAAAAAAATCAAAAATTTAATAATTGCTAGACTTCAACAGGAATCTAGCCATGTACCATATATGGTGCGCTATGCATTTAAGGGTTAGGTTTTAAATAAAATTCACAATGCAGTTCGAAAACTCGCTTTTATGCGAAAAAAGCGAGAATAGTTTTTGACGGGCCAATGGCCTGACAAGACATCCCATCGCATCTAACCTGACCATTTTTGAAACATAAAAAATTGAGAATTAATATTACGAAATTTTGTGTGCAAGAGAACAACAGCATAATCGAGGATTCAAACAACTCCTCTTAGTGCAGTCAAAATATCCCAATTCAGGCCTCCAAATAGAAAAAAATACAGTAAGGCCAATTTTTGTTGTTTTTGAATCAGTGGGTTCCCAGGAATCTACAACTGGTTTTGCTAAAAAAAAATTTGATCGGAAAGGTCCCAAAAAGGACAAAAAAGGATACGCTTTAATCCTTGACCGGAGGTCGGCATGCGGGGCATCAGATCAAAGGGGACGTCGAGTACATTACATATCCGGTGTTTTTTTCCTGTTTTAAGAACCCTCAAAGGAAAAAATCGAGCTTAAATGGAAAATGTTTGAGTTTCCCGTGTATCTTTCCAAAGCCATAACTACGAGAATAATTCCAGTTGTCCCTACTTTTATCACTTTTCAGAAGCTATAATAGATGGAGATTCTAACATTAAATTTGCTAAGAAAAAAGTTGATCGGAAAGCTCTGAAAAAGGACATAAAAGGACACTAATTTCACAACTTGATCGAACGTGGGCATGTGGGGTGTCATATCAAAGAGGACGTCGAGTGCATTGCATATGATGTAAATAACCTTTGGAAACTTGATTTTGTAGAAAGTACAGAAAATAAAGATGGTGCCTCAGGTTTTATCAACGAAAAACCCAAATTCAGGACTAGAAAACCACAATTTTGCAATTTGCCAGCTTCTATAGGTACATTAACGACGTCATTGGTATTGAAACGTTTTTTTTTTTGTTTCCGAAAATCAATTAGAAATTACACGATGCTAAAAAGGCAGAATATCGGCATATTATATTGCCTTTTTAAACTGAGAAAATTTTAAAATGTAAACGCCTTGTATTCGATTTTTTTTCACTAACAAAATGTGGAGCCTTAACAATTCTGGAATAAAAATTCACTGTGTCCTATTTGTTCATATTTTAGGAAATACAAATTCAGTAAGCTTTTCCATTCATTTGTGTGTCACAAAAGGACGTATAACCTTGTAGCCATACACTTACAGAGCAGGCCACCGAAAACATATTAATTTCTAGAATCTACTAATCCACTTAGCTATACTAAGCGCGACAAATGTGTCCTAAATTTTGAAGCCCAGTATGGCAAAAAGTCCAGCTTTACTCACAATTATTAAAAATTGCAACTGCATAAAAATTTAGTCAATTATATTCCTATACACGATTCAAATCAAATTTACATTAAAAGCCAAATAATAGTCATCAAACTGACACGATACCCCAGTAAATCACGAAAACGAACCGCGAAACCAAAACAAATTAGAAATTATTTTCATTACGATAAAAACTACATCGTACATAGATAAGTTGTATGTTCGAAAAAAAAATCTGATTATCGTACGCATTCAGCCTCCTCCATGTAAAAGGTCATGGTCCATATTGTTCCGAATCAATCGAAAGATTCACACGAGTAACCGTAAGATCTACCAATTATCAAATTTACAAAATTTGCATTACACTTTTTTTTGGGCTGTTCCAATGCACCGATTTGTTACGGGCCCGAAAAAAAATCTTAAAGTGGAAAATCTTTTACCAACTACAACAATTGAAGACAGATAGTAAAGTATGTAATGTATGGACGGATGGTAGAAGCATTCGACCTTGGCTCACTGTCGACTATTATTATTATTATTATGTATTATGTGTGCGGCGCGGCTGAATGTGCATCGTGTGTAATAATTGTGTGCTTATGAAATTTCTCTGTAGAGCAAAACACAAAAATAAAAAAAAAACACAAAAGAAGCAAAGTACATCGCGTCGTAACACCAATTTGTTGTCTATTTTCATAGATTGAGCTGGTTGAATTGTGGAACACACACTCAAAAAAAATAAGTACATGAAGAGGTTTTTGTCTGTTTTTTTTTTCGGCTGATTAATGACAGCATCATTTCGGGCCGTAACAATTGCAATGTGATGTCCAATTGAACTGTGCTGAACTATGGCCACTGGCTAGCACAATAACATTATTATTATGAAGACCAGATAATGATGTAGGGGAGATCTTGAGATAAAGATATTATTTAGGCCAAACATGGACATTGAAAATGAATCTGATAAGATGATGCATAACTTCTTTTAAATTTAATTGAAAATTTCAGTACAAAATTTAAAGCTGAATTGAGACTCTTAAAACGTGTCTGACTACGTTAAAATCCTTATATAGAATGACCACATTCTCCGGTATAAATTTTAAAACTTCGACAGCCAGCGTACAATATGTAGTAAAGTATATGCATTTCATCGCGATGACCATTTGGCCCAGCCACGGTAAAAAGAAGAAGAAACAAATTAGATGCGGAATAATAAAGATGCGCGGCTCCATCTCACGGTATTACGTGAATCAACGATATGTACATACACATACAAAGTAAGCGAGCAATGAATTTCAGGAACATTTCAAAGAAACTTTCGCTTTCATACGATACAATACTTGTATCTATCTATATGTACTTGCAATGTACAGGAGATACAAATTACCACATTTCATTCGTTGGCCAGATGCCATAGTACAAGAAGATAAAGTATGCCACCAGAGTATAATGACCAAGAAGAAGAAGGTTGAAGAAATTTGCAATTACATTTCAAGTTACCGGAAAGCAAGTTGCCGAAAAGAGATGATATGACTGGTCGTTGAATTCTTTTCGGTTGCTAGTAAGTTGAGTTGATATTAAGCGAGATATTGGCAATTTGGTGATCTCATCAATATTAAGCGAGATATTGGCAATTTTCTGATCTCAAATGAAAATTTCCGAAAATGGGTTTTGAAAAAGTCGATGTAGAGCGCATTGAGAGCTACGTTTTGCTGAAAGAACCAGAGTCCTAGCTATCACCGTTTTTGAGATACAGCCTCCCAAAGTTGACTCAATATTTGCCAACTTTGACCCATCTAGGATCAATATTAAGCGAGATATTGGCAATTTTGTGATCTCAAATGAAAATTTCCGAAAATGGGTTTTGAAAAAGTCGATGTAGAGCGCATTGGGAGCTACGTTTTGCTGAAAGAACCAGAGTCCTATCTATCACCGTTCAAGAGATACAGCCTCCCAAAGTGGACCCAATATTTGCCAACTTTGACCCATCTAGGATCAATACTAAGCGAGATATTGGCAATTTTGTGATCTCAAATGAAAATTTCCGAAAATAGGTTTTGAAAAACTCGATGTAGAGCGCATGGGGAGCTACGTTTTGCTGAAAGAACCAGAGTCCTAGCTATCACCGTTTTTGAGATACAGCCTCCCAAAGTTGACTCAATATTTGCCAACTTTGACCCATCTAGGATCAATATTAAGCGAGATATTGGCAATTTTGTGATCTCAAATGAAAATTTCCGAAAATGGGTTTTGAAAAAGTCGATGTAGAGCGCATTGGGAGCTACGTTTTGCTGAAAGAACCAGAGTCCTATCTATCACCGTTCAAGAGATACAGCCTCCCAAAGTGGACCCAATATTTGCCAACTTTGACCCATCTAGGATCAATATTAAGCGAGATATTGGCAATGTTGTGAAATGAAAATTTCCGAAAATGGGTTTTGAAAAAGTCGATGTAGAGCGCGATGAGAGCTACGTTTTGCTGAAAGAGCCAGAGTCCTAGCTATCACCGTTTTTGAGATACAGCCTCCCAAAGTTGACTCAATATTTGCCAACTTTGACCCATCTAGGATCAATATTAAGCGAGATATTGGCAATTTTGTGATCTCAAATGAAAATTTCCGAAAATGGGTTTTGAAAAAGTCGATGTAGAGCGCATTGGGAGCTACGTTTTGCTGAAAGAACCAGAGTCCTAGCTATCACCGTTTTTGAGATACAGCCTCCCAAAGTTGACTCAATATTTGCCAACTTTGACCCATCTAGGATCAATATTAAGCGAGATATTGGCAATTTTGTGATCTCAAATGAAAATTTCCGAAAATGGGTTTTGAAAAAGTCGATGTAGAGCGCATTGGGAGCTACGTTTTGCTGAAAGAACCAGAGTCCTAGCTATCACCGTTCAAGAGATACAGCCTCCCAAAGTGGACCCAATATTTGCCGACTTTGACCCATCTAGGATCAATATTAAGCGAGATATTGGCAATTTTGTAATCTCAAATGAAAATTTCCGAAAATGGGTTTTGAAAAAGACGATGTAGAGCGCATTGGGAGCTACGTTTTGCTGAAAGAACCAGAGTCCTATCTATCACCGTTCAAGAGATACAGCCTCCCAAAGTGGACCCAATATTTGCCAACTTTGACCCATCTAGGATCAATATTAAGCGAGATATTGGCAATTTTGTAATCTCAAATGAAAATTTCCGAAAATGGGATTTGAAAAAGTCGATGTAGAGCGCATTGGGAGCTACGTTTTGCTGAAAGAACCAGAGTCCTATCTATCACCGTTCAAGAGATACAGCCTCCCAAAGTGGACCCAATATTTGCCAACTTTGACCCATCTAGGATCAATACTAAGCGAGATATTGGCAATTTTGTGATCTCAAATGAAAATTTCCGAAAATAGGTTTTGAAAAACTCGATGTAGAGCGCATGGGGAGCTACGTTTTGCTGAAAGAACCAGAGTCCTAGCTATCACCGTTTTTGAGATACAGCCTCCCAAAGTTGACTCAATATTTGCCAACTTTGACCCATCTAGGATCAATATTAAGCGAGATATTGGCAATTTTGTGATCTCAAATGAAAATTTCCGAAAATGGGTTTTGAAAAAGTCGATGTAGAGCGCATTGAGAGCTACGTTTTGCTGAAAGAACCAGAGTCCTAGCAATCACCGTTCAAAAGATACAGCTTCCCAAAGTGGACCCAATATTTGCCAACTTTGACCCATCTAGGATCAATATTAAGCGAGATATTGGCAATTTTGTGATCTCAAATGAAAATTTCCGAAAATGGGTTTTGAAAAAGTCGATGTAGAGCGCATTGAGAGCTACGTTTTGCTGAAAGAACCAGAGTCCTAGCTATCACCGTTTTTGAGATACAGCCTTCCAAAGTTGACTCAATATTTGCCAACTTTGACCCATCTAGGATCAATATTAAGCGAGATATTGGCAATGTTGTGATCTCAAATGAAAATTTCCGAAAATGGGTTTTGAAAAAGTCGATGTAGAGCGCATTGAGAGCTACGTTTTGCTGAAAGAACCAGAGTCCTAGCAATCACCGTTCAAAAGATACAGCTTCCCAAAGTGGACCCAATATTTGCCAACTTTGACCCATCTAGGATCAATATTAAGCGAGATATTGGCAATTTTGTGATCTCAAATGAAAATTTCCGAAAATGGGTTTTGAAAAAGTCGATGTAGAGCGCATTGAGAGCTACGTTTTGCTGAAAGAACCAGAGTCCTAGCTATCACCGTTTTTGAGATACAGCCTCCCAAAGTTGACTCAATATTTGCCAACTTTGACCCATCTAGGATCAATATTAAGCGAGATATTGGCAATTTTGTGATCTCAAATGAAAATTTCCGAAAAAGGGTTTTGAAAAAGTCGATGTAGAGCGCATTGAGAGCTACGTTTTGCTGAAAGAACCAGAGTCCTATCTATCACCGTTCAAGAGATACAGCCTCCCAAAGTTGACTCAATATTTGCCAACTTGGACCCATCTAGGATCAATATTAATGGCGAAATAGAATTAAGGAGGCTGCGAAAACTAAATAAATAATAATATTTAATAGTTTCAAATAGTATTAAGATTTTTCTTTTTCTACGACGAATTGAGTACAATTTTTTTTAGATTTAATACTTTATTTTGTTCAGAATTGTTTTAATTGCAATATTGCAATTCTTTTTTCACTCTAAAAAAAGTATAAGTTAGGAATTGATCAATGGAGATTGTGAATTCGTCAATATCAATTGTGAATTCATCAATATTAATTGCCAATTAATCACTAAGCTGAACCGGCGAACTTTTAAATGTACCAAATGGTGGGTGACGAAAAACTACCGAAATCCGAAAATACGTCCTCATAAATTTTCACCTAAAGAATTTTCCGAGTTTGTGCAATAATATTATTCTGCAATTCCTGGCAGTGGCTAAAACGGCGTGCAAACTGGTGAATAGTGTTTAAGGTACTTAAATAGGGTAATCCGTTCAAGAAAAAATGTACAAAAAATACAAGATTGAACTGGATTTATAATTTCTGTATTGACCAATTTTGTAGATTTCTTAATAGCAACTTTGGCATGGCGCGGCGTGGCGTCATTTTGGAGGGTGTGATTTCTTGAAAACACCTAATTCGTGCAGCAGAAGTAGGAAACAGTATGTGAGAAAGAACTGTCTTCATAATTTTGCAGGCTGTAAATGTCCCACATACTTTAATGCTTCCACTCAGGAAGCCCCACCCGGTAATATCCAGTGGGACACATTTACCAAAATACATTAAAGAAAGGTGGAAAAGCATGAGGGAAATAGCTACCTGTTTCAAAATGTTGCCCATTATGAATTTTATGGATGTTTTAGTAGTGATTTTGTTATTTGGGGGAGACACCCATCCAGTGAGCAAAACTGACATTTCTCTAGTCAAATACAGACAAAATGAACTTAACGATTTTTCCTTGGTCGACTTCCTATTAGGGGTGGAAGTCAATGAGCGGGGGGGGGGGGGGGGTCTCCTGTGGCTGCTACTCCAATTGTGTCAAGAACTATTCTGCTATTTAGTGTGGAAGTCATTGAAGGGGAAGAGGTTCTTAGATTCGCTATTTCATTCAAGGGATATATACGAATTGGAAATCCGCTAATTCGTTCAAGAAATATAGACAAAAGTAGGGAAAAACTGAAGGAGAACTGCCTTGATAATGTTCCCTTCTCCAATTTTTCTTCAAGAGTTATTTTCGTAAATGCGATTCAGATATATACAAACCAGTGGCGCAACGTTTTTCATTTTTGTTTGTGTTCGAAGTTAAAGCGGGACCCCTTTCTTTATGCAGTCGAACAATCCATTTTTTATCCCCATATCGGACATTGTCCTGTGACTGGAATTTTCTGTTCCTTAATCGGTACTTTCGCATTTTGGGCACACGGTAGCTTAGTACGCCGAGAATATACTCTACCTCTGAATTGCCGGGACAGAGCTCAAGCCCTACTGCCACAATAGAGGTCCACGGCAGCCTTTTCTTGGATTTAAATCGTCCCTGAGCTATCCGTTGTATCAACGGCCAAGAGCTGCCGAAACCTCCTTTAATTCAAGAGACGAGAATTTTTGTGAATCGCTATCACAACAACAGGGGACTTTCTAATTGAGTCCTGCTAGATAAAAACTTTTTATTCGTAGGTAGGTTGATTTTTAATTATTTTTATTTATTTTTTTATTTTGCGGCATTGTGCGTGTGTACCGACATGGAACATACATTTCTAGACAGTAATTATTTGGAAACTAAGGAATCAAGATCAATTTAAAATGGAAAACCGTCAATCTGATCTGGAAAAATCGTCAAAATTGGTTGGAAATTTGTCAATTTTACATTGAAATTCAAAAATTTGACATGGAAATAAATCAATTAGATGGAACTTCATTAATTTGAAATGGAAATGCAAAACAAAAAGATTTGGAAATTCAACAAATAGACATGGAGACTTGTCAAAATGAATTTGAAATTTGCCGATTTGTAATGGAAATTCTTGACCCAATTTTCGAAATTCGCTTTTTTAATGGAAATTCGTCTATATTATTTGTAAATTAATCAATTTTAAATGAAAATTCGTCAATTAGTAACGGAAATGCGTCCACATGGAATGGAAATTTATCAATTTGGTTTGGAAATCTGGTGTAGAAATTGTCCACACAACTTCGAAATTCGTCAATTTGACATGGATATTCGGTAGTGTGATATGTTATTCCGTCAATTTGACGAAAATCGTCAAGTTGGAACGTGTTTGTCGTAACATTTCTAACGTATATAGCCTTGCATAGCTTTTCCCTTTAACTCTGGCAGGTATAAATCGGGAGTATTTGTTCGCTACTTCTGATGCTACGACTTGACTACATTTTTGTGCTCTTGTAAATGCTCTAATAAAAATTATTTTTATATTTTGAACCAATTTGGATCTCACCCTTTGGGAGCACTATTGACTTGGGGATCCGTGTTCCAATGAGTACATGGAACGCCGTACTTTACGCCACTGATAAAAACGTTGGCCAAATTTCATTAGAGGTCAGGATAAATTTTCCATCAATTGCTATTATTCTGCTATTGAGGGTCAAGGTTATTCAGGAGGAGAGGGTGGGGTGGAAAGTAAGAGAACTGCCTTGAAAATGTTCTTTTTGTCAATTTTACTTTAATCGTTATTATTTCATCGAAGGTGGTAAGCCGATCTAGACGTATAGGCAAAAGCTGGGGATGTTAACTGCCTTCACCATTACCTTTTGACCAATATTTTAATTGCTTCATGATTTATTCGGAACGGTGGTCATTAAATAGTTGAGAGAGGAGGAGGTTAGGTGATGGTAATTTACTGAAGTATGGTAATTCGATTAGCTAATATGGACAACAGATGGAGAAAACGAACTACCTTCACAATTTTTCTCCTGGTCAATGTTACAGATGTTTCAATAGGTATTCTGCTGTTGAGGGTGGAAAATTTTCCTCACTGTAAATTTCCTGAAGGTTACAATAGTTATTTTGCAGTTCGGGGTGGAAACCAATCTGGAAGGTCCAATTTACTTAGCCCAGCATATGTGGGCAAAACTATGTGAAGAAGAGTAGTCTTCGTAATTTTACTCATTGTGAATTTTGTGGAAGTCATTCAGCTGCTGACGAGAGCGGAAATAATTCAAGCGAGAGATGGAATTCACTAAAATGGTGAAATACTATCTTCAAAAATTTACTCATTGTAAATATCGTGCATGTTTCAATAGTTGTTTTGCAGTTGGGGTGGAAACCAATCTGAAGGGTCCAATTTACTAAAATGCGCACAGGATATTTGGGCAAATTTATTTGAAAAAGACCTGTCTTCTTAATTTTGCTCATTGTGAATGTGAATGTTTCTATAGTTATTCTTCCGTTCGGAGTAGAGACTAATCTGGTGGGGGATAATACAAATCGCTTATCTGCTAGGAGAGAGATAAAAACAAATTTATGTGAAAAGGAACGGTTTTCAAAATTTTGCTCATTGTGAATTTTCAATCGATAGTTATTCTACTATTCTGGGTGGAGACCAATGTAGCTTCTATTCACTGAAATCTATTTTAGTATTTCGTTTAAGAAGTGCATTTGAAAAAACACTGTTTGCATAATTTTGTTCATTCCGAATTTATCACAGTTTTTAACACTTAATCTGCTATTCGGTGTAGAGACCAATTGGAAAAGAAGACTGTTTGAAACTCCATTAACACGTTCAAATGTAGTTAGAATTATGCAAAAAAGAACTCATTGTGAATTGTGTTCCTTATTGTGAATTTTTCGCATTTCCATGTTTTTCAACTGCTATTCCGGCCGAGATATGAAGTGGTGTAACTAACACGACTTTCCCTCAAAATTGCTCGAAAATTGTTTTTTGAAAAGAAATAAATATGTAGTCGCGCACATTTTATGTAGATGTCCTTATGTTTTTACAGCAATGGTGCATTCAAAACGAATGCTGTGTGACACAGCCACCGCACACCACACAACTTGTATGGGGCCACTCACGCTGTCGTCACTTCTATCCATAGTGTGGATATCACGCTAACAAATTCAAAATTGTTTTTAGAATAATTTTCTCCCTTTTCAGGGAGTGCAAAAAAGTTGATTCGACCGGTTTCGACTGGCGGTGCACGGCACGGCACGGCACGGAGTCCATATGTTCTTTTGAATTTTCCCGATATTTCTTCGGGGAAAGGAAATTCAAACAAAAAATCATAAATTATTTAACGACCACAGTTACTTATGCTTGAAAACCCGTTAACACACTCAGGAAATGTATGAAGTACGTGAAGTATGCGAAAAAGAGCTAATTGTGAATCGTGTTGCTTATTGTGAATCTTTTGCATTTACACATTTTTCAATAGCTATTCCGGCCGAGATATGAAATGGTGTAACTAACACGACTTTCCTTCATATATTTTGTTACATTACAATTATTAACCCTTTAATAACCACATTTACTACAGTAATATGACTTAGTTTTATTAAAGCAAAATGTGAAATTGGGAAAAATTACTTTTAACAAAATGTTCTTCCAAATTTTTCCGAAGTTTATATCGTTCTAGTTGAGATCCCGGAATTTTCATTTTTCAGTAGAAAGACATTATGTGAAAGAAGCCTTTCGAATTTTGCTCATTGTAATTTTGTTGGCATGTTTCAACAGTTATTCATGGAAGAGACCAATCCGGCCGTAAAATCTTATAAAAAATCGTATTACACGTTCATCAAATATATTCGAAAAAACCATTGCCAATTGTTGCTCATTGTAAATCTTCCGTCTCAATGTATATACTGCTGTTGCGGCCGGATCTTTGTGTATTTCCATTTACTGAAATCCAGTAATTCGTTCAAACTGTGAAAAAGAACTAAATTCATAATTGTGCTCATTGTGAATGTTTCATATATTTCAATATTTGTTCTGTTACTCCGGTGGGAGACAAATCCGGAGGGGAAAAGTTTACTGAAATCCGCTGATACGATCAAAAAATACAGACTGTAGTAAGCGATAAAGAATCTATTGTGAATTTTTGCTCATTGTGAATTTTTCGCGTTGAGTTTTAAATGGTCTAAGTAACACGACTTTCTTTCGCTCAGACCCCGGAATCTTACCCTTATAATATTTTTCCATTGAACAAACTAATATGCTCACTAGAACTTTCGGGGTCATCTGCATTCATCTTGATAGCTCTGAGAAATTATTTCCACCGAAAAGTACGTACACAAGAGCGTAAATAGTGAAAGCCATACTACGTCAACAAAGAAAGTTGAGAAAATTAATTTACTCTTGTTATACATAGTCCTCGTAATCGGCATCATATTCCTTCGTCAGAATACCAGGAAATTCGTCTAAAGAAACGGTCACTCGTCGTTACGCTTTCTATTGAAAACTTAACTACAAGCTGAACTATTATACCAACGACGACGGACTAAAGTTTTAATTGCTAAACAATGATCCGATTAAGTGCCAGAGCAGAAAAGCGCTCGGTAAACGATGAATTCAAAGTGAATTAAACTCGCTTCACCTCGCACTCAAACTTCGAGCGATGTGTAGTAATTGTTGTTGTTGTTGCCCTATAGGATTGGGTTAGACGTTAGAGAGAGATCCTTGCAGCAGGTATACAACAAGAAGATGGATTTTATTCGAAAACAAAGAATGAAGTGGAAAAAAGTTGTTGTTTAGTTATTCATTTGAAAAGTGGAAAAGTAAGCAATTGGATGGATGGATAAGATCTGTATGAATTGATAAAGTTTGAAATGGCTTAAGTGTTGGATTTTCAAGAAATCTCGTGAAAATTATGTGACGGATTGTGACAAACCAATAAAAACTTGGAAAAGCGGAAATAAAAATAAAATGTTGTGTCAGTTAGTTTTTAATAAAAATTAATATGAGTGAAATATTTTGCTTCGGTGGCACTGTTCCTGCCGACACGTCCAAGGTGTAAGATATGCCTAAATCTCCGGGCGCTGTCATCATCCAATAATGGAGCACTTTGATTACCGGACGATTTCCCAGGAAGCTATTCTTACCGAAGTAGAGCGGGACAATGTTTCGGAGGACTATAACTTACCAAAAAAAGAAAAAAAAAACAAACTCCATGCGGCACTATGAGAGGTTAGACATGAAGCCCTTGACGAACGAAGCGGAGCCAGAGGAAGCCGCTCTTCTATCCTCATCGGGAGCAACGATTAAGGATTCCTATGGCAAAGTCGCCTCAGACACAAGTGTTTCGCTATAATCTTCACCAACCAGAAGAAACTGCTCACTTTAACCCGAATTATCCTAGCGTTGCCATACGGCAAGAAATGCGACTTTGTCTTGCTGCAAAGACAATTGCATTCAGTCTTGAGTTTAGCACGTGAGTTGACGTGAAAGTTACGTGAAAAAAATAAAAGTGAAAAATAATCAAAATGAGCGTTCATAAAAAGTAAATAAGAGTATATCTTCGTTTGTGTTAGTAATTAACTGTTAACTTTTTGAATTTCTGTGCAGTTTCAAGTAAATTATTTAGTCAAATAATAACATTGGAAAAATAATTTTGTTTGTGGCTGCTGTTCATATGTTTTTCTGAGCGTTGCCGTACGGCAACGCTAGGGGTTGAAGCAGATTACTTTGTTTGAATGAAATTGATTTTGTAACTATATTTCGTGTTTTCCAAGAAATTTACTTTGTGGGATATTTTGGAGGAGTCAAATGAAGACGAGTTAGGGAAAGCACCGTGAGTGCAATATACATTGAGCCACACAAAGATGAAGGACATATTAGTGGAAAGGATGATCCCAGGGAAGAAGGATATGGGTCAGTACCTATATGCTCCTCAATTGAAAGCTGGTTGTGAAGTACACTCTAAAAAAAGATTGTAAATTTCTAACAGATTCTGTGTAAAATATGTGTAAAAGCATTGTAAAATTAAACAACAGTGCAAAAATTACACATTGATGAAAAAGACACAGATTATGATGATTTTCAAATTTTTCACCAATTATGATGTTCTTTTGAAGTTTACACCAAAATAATTGGAAAACATGAATAAAGTTTTCCGTATAGTTTTCATATCACAGTTGCTGTTTCGCTGTCTAGTGGTGCAGACATATTTTATGGGCGCCACAAATCCTCTGATCGATTGAAGAGATTTTTGGATTGCGAGATAAACTGGAAATGGTGACCATCCAATTCAATTTTTTGATCGGACGTGTGAAACGTGTGCGATGCAATTTCTCGTGCAATCTGTCATGACAATCATGAGTGTTTTCAATTGCAGATTTTTTAACATAATCCGGTGGCCATTCTTCATGCTGTATGGTTGTGATAATTTTCGCTGTGTCGTGTTGTGTTGTGTGGACCATGAGACTCATTGCAGATTGCGCGAGAAGTTGCATAATGCGTTGGCTGTACGGGCGTGAGTTCGATTGTGTGCAATCGATCAACTAAATGGGGTACCGAAAATATTTAAATTTCGCTTTATTCTGTACAAAAATACACAAAAAAAAACAGTATTTCCAATCAGAATTCTTCTTCAAGTGTGGAAAATTACTACATAATGATGTTAAAGAGCCCCCCAAAAAGTGTGATTTTACACTTCTTGTTTGTAATAATTACACAAAGCAGCGCGATTCTGAGTCAGATTTAAAATATAAATACTTCCACAAATACGCAAAATTACACCACTTTAGATGTAGTATATTACAACATTAGCTATGTAAATTTTTAAAATACACTTCGTTGTAATTTTACCCTTTAGATAGATGATTTTCATGTGCCATTTATAATCAGGGTAAATTTACATGAATTTTTTTAGAGTGTAGTTTTTGAGAATGACGAAATATTGAGTCGAAGAGGCTACTTGCTCAATCGGGCCACCAGAAAAACGCTTAAGACTAAGTGGAGAAGAAACCGCGAGAGTAGATTTCCATTCTCTGACTCAATATTTTATTGCAAGCACTGCGGTGTAAAACCAAAAGGATGCGGTCGCCAGATTGCTTGAAATTTGAACCCAACCGCAGACCCTGTAATAAATCTCTTACGATTTGACAGAGTTGACCACTGGATCGTCAAGAACGGAGTCCGACGAAGATGTGCGGGTGATAAATGCAATGTGGGTTTGTGCTTGGAATGTTTCCAAACTTATCATTTTTTGAGCCTATTTCATGACATTTTTTCCAGAAATATGGAAATGTGCAGAATTTTTCAGTAGACAGAGAAGAGAATAAAAGTAAAGAGGAAGAAACAACAAGTTGAAAAACAGCAAAACTAAACAAAATCCATCGCCATAAGGAAATTTCGACAAACGCCAGTTGATTTTTCATATAATTTTGCAGCAGTTGTTTCTGGAGTGCATAATAAATTAACTGTTGGTTAATAAACTTAAATACCAATAGGAACATCTGCCCCTTAGAAAACGATTCAGTTTCGAATTAGATAAAGCCAAAGGCTGTAGAACGGACCCTAAACTAATAAACCTAATTGAAATCAGCTAATCTTGAGATAATTTTATGGGGAGAAGCTTACGTTAGGTTAAAATATTGAATGTTGAGTGTCCCGTATTTAAGTAAAAGTTGTTTAATTTTTTAGACCTAGTTCTCTTAAAGTATACTTTTCCTTCGTCAACAGCTCCAATGTCAGAGCTTTTAAAAGCCTATAAAACAGATTTTTTTGATATTACATGCAAAATGCACATATGGGAATAAATATGGCACAATATTTTGCACGTTCCGGGATTTTTACTGCACGTTTTTCAATTTTTTACTGCACGGAAATCCAGGCTTTACGTTATCATGCTCCCTCAATCGGATAAAAAAGTAATTCCTTAGGGCTCCATGACACAGTCATATTTATATTCTTATTTCTAGTCATATAATTAAGCCTACTCGATTAATTCGGTTAATTTTTAACACGTGCACTAAACGAAATCGAGTAGGCTTAAGGATATGATAATATCTATTATAATATATTACGAATATATGATTGTGTAATAGCGCCCTTAATAAATACCGATGTACATTATTTATAATTGCAAAAAAAATAAAAGTTTATAACCATAAACCAATGATTTTTCTTTTATCAGTCAACCAGTACCCTACTGTTCCTAGCGTTGCCGTATGGCAACACCCTATTCCAGCCACCCCCACTACCAAATCGAAAATCTAATGATGCAGTTTATCATTTTAGGTCTACTAAAATATCTGTATAAAATTTCATCGCGAAAATAAAACAAAAATAATTCAGGATAATTCGGGTTAAAGTAAAATCTGTGAACGGAGACACATACTGAGCGAATCAAACACCAAATTTGGCGGCATTTGATTCAGACCAAGCCACATACTGTTTGAGTGTAAGAACTCAGCCGCAGTGGAGTGGTTCAAAAGGTTTAAATGAAGCATAAAATCCTGGCCACAAGGCTTGGGCTAGAAAACTCGTCTTCTTCGTAAGCAGCGCGCATCAAGCAATGTAGAAGACACTGCGACAATTAATTGGATACAACTGAATTCAATTTTTGGCGATGAAGCTCCATCAAATATGTACCAGTATTTATCGATGGTATGGTGAATTTAATCGAGGTCGTAGTTCACTCCAAGACGAATTTCATGAAGGTCGTCCAAAATCAGTTGTTGTTTCGGAAACCATTGATGCTGTGCGCGAACTGATATTGCAAGATAGTCATGTGACCTATCGTGAGATTAAGACAACCTTAGGCATTAGTGGGACCAGCATACAATCAATATTGCATGAACATTTGACTGTCAAAAAATTTGTTCGCGTTGGATCCCACACAATTTGTTAAATCGCTCAAAAAAGGCTCATGTCGATTGGTCGAAAGAAATGCTCAAAAATACGATCGAGGTGTTTCCAAACACGTCTATGACATCGTGACAGGTGATGAATCGTGGACTTACGCGTATGAGACCGAAAGTAAAAAGCAGTCGACTGTATGGGTGTTTCAAGATGAGCCAAATCCAACAAAAGTTGCTCGCGCACGAAGGACTTTCAAGCAAATGGTCGCCTGTTTTTTCGAAAAAACTGGACATGTCGCAAACGTACCGATAGAACAACGCAGAACAGTCAATTCTGAGTGGTACACAACCATTTGTTTGCCAGTTGTCTTCCAAGAAATCAGGAAAACCAACCGCCGAAGACGGATCACTCTTCACCACGACAATGCGAGCTCTCACACATCAGCTCAAACAACTGCATTTTTGAGCACTCAAAACATCGATTTGATGGGTCATCCGGCGAATAACTTCTTTTTGTTCCCGTACGTAAAAGACAAACTGAGAGGTCAACGTGTTTCAACACCTGAAGAAGCGGTTGCTGCGTTCAGAATTCATGTTTTTGAGATACTTCAATCAGAGTAGCAAAAGTGCTTCGACAATTGGTTCAAACGCATGCAAAAGTGTATAGATATTCATGGGGAATATTTTGAAAAACAATAATGCAATTTTGTGTAGTTTTTATAGATTCCCCGCTCATTTGACTTTTCACGATGAAATGACCGTGGAATCGAAAAAAAAACATAACATGGCCGAGAAAAATTATGAACTGTTTTCGGATTGTAGCTTATGCAACTCCCCAGCATTTCCCACATATTGCACGACAGTAAGAATACATTTTCATTGAAAAAATCGCAGCAGACAAAAATTTCACTCTCGAGGTCAACACTAGGCCAAGGTGACCAGATTCCCCAAGACCCAATGCTGTACATACTTTCGGAATCCGGTTTTCAGGCATGAAAGTTGTAACCGAGTTAAATGTAACCAGAAGTAAAAGATCAAACACACGCAGATACCAATTATCGAAAAGTGAACGGTCATTTTTGATTGTCGCCTTTCTTAAAATTTGGCTTTACAATTTGTATTATCTTTTCTATCAATATTTTGGGGATTCACTATTTAATCTGACGGAAAACCTTAATTTTCATTGTCGAATTAAGTTAATATGAAAGGATGCAACGCTTACAATTTGGGTTAATGAATTTTGATGAAGTTTCGTACAGTTATGAGTACGCCAAACCAAGAATTTATTTTTGCTTAAAGCAACAGGCTATACAAATTTGTATGATGAAAACAATTGAGATTCTGGGGGATTTTCGTCCGAAAAATGCATACAAATTTTAGTGAGAATTTCGAAGACAATTTTCCCAATAAAAAGCCTTCACATTGGCAAATTTGTATTTGTGCGAAAGGACATTCTTTCATTTTAAAATTTTTCCTTTGCCAATTTCTGGGTCTGGGAGGGGCTTTAGCCCCCGTAGCCCCTCCCGTGGTTGCGCCACTGGCCACACAGGAACACATCAGGTGGAATTTACTAAGAAAATTTGGCATTTTTGCGAAAATCAGTATTTTGGGATATTTAGTGATACAATAGGATTCGAATTGAGCGGCATTACGGCACATGCAGGACTTGCAGAACTTGTTTGAACAAAACTGCATTTTTCTCGAAAAAATCACAAACATCTCGTTTGCTCATATGTACGTATTTACGTTCTCTTTCCTCGCTCTGCGAACCATTATTGTATGCTGCAAACAAGCCACTCACCGAGACCAATTTTTACCGCATCCATCTCCAACGATGCGGAAACGATTCTTAGCATTTGCGCTTGGTATTTCACCCCACAACCTTCTAGGATTATACTTTCAGCATGCGGAGCGTATACTGCGTACTCATAATCTTTAGACGATTCTATATTCTTCTCAGTTCCTCCTAAGATGCGTTGTCGCCTAACGAGATTAAACTCCCGCGTAACATTCAGGACATTCTCTACTCCAGCTTCGATTAAGTAGCTATACCAAAATTAAGGTGGGGATTATGAAAACTCTATATCTGATCCCTAGTACCACGTTTTTGCAATATGATTGGAAATTTCAAATTTCTGGAACTTCCGAACGAAGGTAGGTAGCACCTTAAAACTACATTGAAACTTGGAGGAAATGTGCGTCAAATGGGTACTCGTTTAACATGTGAGTGAGATCATAGTCCGTCACAAGCTCGTGAGTTCGAAAAACACCATGGTCCACGGTGAGATTCGAACTCATGACCCTGTGCACCGAAGGTGCGCGCACTAACCGCTAGACCAGCCAGACTAATTTTCAATTAGAAAACTTAAAATTGCGATTTGGACAGCCATAACTTCGGAACGAGGATAGGTAGGACCGAGTAAATTGGAGAAAATGTGAGCGCTAACTATGTAGCTTTAAAATTTCAGAAAGATCGAAAAGGTTTCTCGAGCTATCGAACATGAAATATTGCTAAACATAAAAATGCGATTATCTAGCTAAATATCGATCGCACAGAGTACAGTAGTTCAAATTTAGTCCTTAAAAGCAGACAAGACGGATCTGGGGCGTCATCGATGAGGTTATTATGTAGTGAATTAGGTTTCATTGTGTGGCATGGAAAATGCTGTACATTACCCAATGCTGTACGACAGGTCAAAATGCTGTACTGTACAGCAAAATGCTGTACATCTGGTCAGCTTATACTAGGCTTAAGGAGAAAAATCAAAACATCAAAAATGTGTTAGCACCCTAAATTAAAAAAAAATCTGTGAATTTATCGTTAAACCCATAACTAACATTTCCCTAGTAATAATATCCGAAACGTATTATGTATTTCGTGAAAAAGTATATCGATATTAGATACTTTACAACTTGTACCGATCATAGCCGGTATCGTGCCAACAAATTTAGCGGAGCCCGCCTAATTGATGCATCACCCTCGAGGCTTCGCGGGTACAGTACTGTTGCGTTGTGCGATGTATGATGTCATTCGGTCTGCTGTAATTGCAGGTACATTGACAGAGAAAGTATCTCGGATTGGTGATTTCGAATTTTCGTACTTGATTTCCGGTATCACCAAAAGAAGTCAACCTGGCCGCGGTGCGGTCAAGATATATATGGAGATGAAGATGCGACAAACAAAACAACCACCGATGGAACATACATACTCGTATATTGGTGCGCTGTTGGTGCAGCATGCAACTGCCATGGTAATCGTATGGAAGGTCGTGATGAATGCTCTTTCATAGTGCCGAAGTCGATGAGCGTTACCGTTCGATTTATTCTGTAATTGGTCATGAAGGCACAATTCACTTTTACTTTCTTCTGCATTGCATTGCATTCATCTTGAGTAATTTCCCGACGTTGACCGTTTCGATTGACCGCAAGAGGTCTTCCATACGGATGGCGCGCGGACGATTCCTGATGGCTAATTTGCAACTTTTTCTCGGGACAAAGATCATCATAATGATTAGAAAATGATAATCGGTTGATATTGTCGTTCGATTGTTGTCAGTGGATTTATGTACTTTTTCTAATATCCACCAATTGAATTATAATGATTGCGAATACATCATGGATCATGTACTCGCATTATTGCTTCGGTTTGGTTTTATCCTATAAACAAAATACGGCTGGAGTAAATTGGGAACACCATAATTAACGGTCGTTAAAGTGACCATTAAAACCGAGATAGGATGATGTAATTACGGTTATTCCGCGATGCGTACATTGCGCTTCTAGCATTTCATTTCGTTTCATTTCAGTTCATTGCAGATGGACACACACCATTATGCAATCTCATGTATGGTACATTCATATGTGAGATGTACGTTGCCGGGCAATCAATTTCAAATGTTCGCTGAAATTTTATTCTGTGCAAAAGGTTAAACGTTATGATGCCAAAGGTTCCCTTGGACAACCGAATCAGATCGCATTGAGAGAATGTACTTTGGCCATGGACGATTTGATTGTGAGCACAAATGGAAATACGATTTGGGTGGCCAAGTCTAGTGTTGGATTTTGTCGCACACTTTCGGAGTAGAATTCAATAAATGCTAATGGAATTGCAGAAGTTTCCACTATGCACGCGGAATGGAATAAGGCAATGACTATCTATTTTGTACAATTCTATTATATTCTTGTTTTACATTGATCCAGCTGCGTGGGGTTGCTAAACTAGGATAGCCATTGTCCAATTTTTTTATAATTATCACAAGCACTCGAATTTTCGCATTCATTTAAACGTCCCAGAAAACCGATCCTGCGTAGCATGAATAGCATTTCAGTTGACGGTCATTCATCATAATCGATCGAACGGAATGCTTTTAATTATAGCCTTAAAACAAACTTTAATTAATTCATACGATAACCGCAATAATTGATGTTTACATAAATTAATAAGGAACTCCCCTTGTATCGTGTTTCGCTAGCAGCCACTCACTTACACGCATTGATGCGCAGCAGGAGGTATGGCTTCTTCTTAAATTTCATATTTTACGAAAATTTATTATTTCTTATCCGTCCATCCTTCTCGGTCGATCGTGGTGAATCTTATTAAACCCATTAACGACGAGACCCTAAAATCTTACCGATTGAGCTGAAATTTTCCACGTCGGCTTAAAATGGCTAAAAACACATTTTGTAGAAAAAATTTTTTTCCCCGGATGCCGGGTTCAGGCTCCCGGCACTGTTACATATATGTAACATCAGGCACTCGAAGTACTGGAGGGTGTTACATATATGTAACATCAGGCATGATACGGGGAAAGTGTATTCAAAGTATATTTTTGATTTTTTTCAAAAAGAAAACTTTTTAGTATTTTTTTTTTTTTTAATAAAGCGAAAAATATACGAAAGCCGATATTTTACATGAAGTTTGGAATGTAGATAATGCAACAATAACGTAGAAATAATACGAAATGTGTGCGAAATTTGAGCAGCCTTACAAAAATATTATGTCAAATATTGTATTATTTTATTTTATTATATATGTGTTTTTGCATGTGGAGTTGTTGTTGTTTTATTGAGAAGTTTCTTGAACACCCACAGAACTAATAGATTTG
Organism: Microchrysa polita; assembly: GCA_949715475.1. NCBI lineage: Eukaryota > Metazoa > Arthropoda > Insecta > Diptera > Stratiomyidae > Microchrysa > Microchrysa polita. Next base: position 7,588,499 of record OX454417.1, read on the forward strand.
ACAGTTTGTGAATAGGAAAAAAGTTTATAGAACTACAGTAGTTAACAATACAGATTTTGAGGATTATGGAAGATTTGCCAGTAAATTATAAAATTATTGATTCAATTTTTTTGTCAATTTGTCCATCTGCCCAATTTGTCTAAAAAGGACTAAATAAAGAGCCTATAATTCCTCCTTGTTTATAATTTGGTCTACATTAGAAACCATTTCTTCTTTCGTAGCTCAAAATATATCCTTTTGAATATTATATTAGCAGGATTGAATAGAATAACTAATCCTTGGCCTCATGAAAAAAAGCCTTGACTCCTTGCTTAGGATACCCTTGAATCCGGCTATTATTTTAATCCACATAGGACAACTATTGTATCCATATTCCGGATTTCTAGAGCAATTCTAATTCCGACTCTCAATATTTTTGGTATGTTATGCCAAATATGGCCGCTCAATTTGCCAGTCAAGAAGACACAAGGGTGTAGAAAATTATGTGACATGACTAATTTAAAAAAAAACGTAAATAATAGCCTTTTTTCTTTTAAATTTTAACATTTATGAAAACTATTTATGCTATTTTCCTAGATAAAAATTTCTTGTTAAAATCCGGAATTTTCGTTAATCCGGATTTTTTGAGAATCCGGAACTTCTTTTTTTTATAATTAATCCGGACTATCGCGTCAATAGTGTAAAAAATCCATAAAATAAAAAAAAAACACTGAAAAAGTACATACTCATACACCTCGTATACGAAGAGTGCACTTTCCCCATATCAGGACGGATGTTACATATATGTAACAGTGTTATAAAAGTACTTATAAAACGTAAACTACGGACAATATTTATTTCATTTATTTTTTGTATTGTTTCAAAAAGACCATGTAATGCCATACGATTAATTTTTTCCCAATTTTTTTCATACAATTAAATATAAAAATAAAATTCCTCTACTACTTTTGCCATCGTGACGATTTTCGTCAACATCGAAAAAACAATCAGAAAGAAACCTCTATAACTTCCACAATAGTGAATCAAATTCAGCTAAATTGATTTCTACGCATTGCTAATAGTGTCCAGTACAGGATAAAACACTTTTTAGTGCCGAATCGATATCCTATTCCTTTAGCAGCCGTTTGAAACGAAGGATGTCTTACTGTTACATATATGTAACATCAGGCATTAATGGGTTAAAAGGCTTTTCGTTATTGAGAAATCACTTTTACACTTTCATCCAACATCCGCTGGTTGATGGCTGTGCTGTGATCGGTGGTAATCGTAATCCGCCTTTGGATGCGAAACTTGATCTGATTGAGAGTTTGGCTTATATCATATGTCATAAATGATGATAAGCTGTGCACTTACATCAGACTCGTTAAATTTACAATACATGATGCAGTTGTCACTTTGATGCAAAATGAACTTATCATAAACATGATGGTTAATCGAGTTATATGATCAACTGTTTAGTATGTTTTTTTTTTATATTTATTATTACATATTTCAGTTAGTGCAGCAATAGTAGTCGGTACAGACTTTTAACAAATCCTGCACTCGATTAAAATTAATCCAGTCAAAACCATGGATGCTACACAGCAAAATATCAGGCGAAGCGAATCAAAATTTATCCAAATAGGTTGTTATACATATGGAGTTAACTACAATCACTTAACTCCATCCACAGGTATGTATAAAATTTTCCTTCTATCCATTAAGATAAAACGCTGAAAATAAAAACCCATTTGGATAAACTATAAATTTTATCAGTAAAGATATGTTTTTGTTTATACGGTGTTTAAATTTACACAAAATGTTGTTTAATTCGCTCCAAATGTAATTTCAGGTATGTATAATCACTCCAATCCGCCGCTCATATGTAATTTTGTTTTAGGTGTAAGTACTGGAGAAATTTAAATGTACAGAACTACTTCCTAAAGTAATTTGGTGGGAGGCGTCAAAGTGGCACTGAATAAAATGTCAAAGCTCCCACCAAATTACTTTAAGAAGTAGTCCTGTACATTTAAACATTGTGCCCCAATGTTTCAATATCTCGGTTTCCTAATGTCCCAATATCCCGATGTCTCAGTGGCCCAATGTCCCTATGTGCCAGTGTCCCAATGTCGTATTATCCCAAGGTCATAATGTACCAATGTCCTTGTATCTCAGTGCCCTAATGTCCCAGTATCCCAATGTTCCAATACCCCATTATGCCAACATCCCAATGTCCCAAAGTTCTAATTTCCCGATGTCCCAATATACCGATGTTCCAGTGGCCCAGTGTCCCCACGTCGCAGTTACCTCAGTGTGCCTAATTTCCCAATATCCGAAAGTCCTAATGTGCTAATGTCCTATTGTCCCAATGTCCTAATGACCCAAGACCCTAATGTCCCAACAATGGCGCCGGAACAGGGGGGGCAGCGGGGGCAACTGCCCCCTCAATATTTTGGCTAAAGGGGCAATTAGTACTACATACATTGTACTATATTAAAATATTATTCTTGTGCAGACATGTCAAACTCGCGGCCCGCGGGCCACATGCGGCGCATCAGATAGTTTTGTGCGGCCCGCGACCAGGCTGAAGAGACAATGTATCACAAAAAGCGCTAAAATTAAATATTGTTGTTGAACTAAAGTCTAAGTCTAAGAAATTTACTATAACTCGTGAAGAAGCCGTTGGCTTGAACTTGAAATCTCTATTCTACAAACAATTTGCTGACGGTTATTTGAGGTGAACTGGTGCAGCTTATTCAGCTTTACCATAGGAAACATTTGTTCCACCACATAACAATAAATGTTTTGTCTTAATATGCGAAATTTGTTTATGTTAGCGATCAATTCAGGCTTTCAAGGGTGTTTTGGACTACCTACAGATATTTACTGTGCTAAAGTGTTTTGATCAGCTGTCCGAAATAAATTCTCAGAGAGTGGTTATTGATTAATATATAAAATCTTGATGTTTTAACATTTTCCAAAAATTGGAAAATTGTTTAAAGAGCATTTTGAAAAGATTTCCAGTTTCTCTATTTAAGGTAGCCCAATTTTTCCATGTCCTGAGGTTGTTAGTGATTGAAATTTATATTCATTTTTAAAAAAGTAATATTCTGTGATGCAATTTTGAAATAATTTTCCATGGTGGTTTTCGAAATTTTTATGCGGCCCGCTCAATCCGGAAGAAACTGATATTTGGCCCGGCCAGGTTTTGAGTTTGACACCCCTAGTGGATATTTTTCTTCCATCATGGAATATCTGGTTCGCAGAAAGTTGCATATGTGCATCTAGTGCATGTATACTACGAGTATGTACATGATCATTTCATTTTCATTTCTTCTTCGCTAACAAGAGTACCTCAAATTAACGACAAGGCCATCGATAGTGAAACTATTGACCGTTGATCAACGAAAACGAGGAAGTTTTCCATTCTCCTTGCCAGAAAACCGTGCCGATGGTAGAGAATCTCACAGTAATATTAAGCTGCTATGCTCGATTTCGATACTGTTGAATAAGCTTCACCAACATGCTGCGGCGAAATTGCTGATGACAAGAAAATCAAGCACAGCAAGTTAATACGGCTAGTAACATTACTTTTGACGGTTCCAGCATCAGCAGAATCATCAGAAAGGTCGTTCAGTGCTTTACGACGTCTTTAAACATGGCTCAACAATGACACAAAAACGTCTGACACATTCACAGGGATCGAACAGGGAATTTAGATCCCTCAAAAATCATTTAAGAATTCGTTTCCCGAGGAAACCGGAACACAACCTTTGAGAAAATCGTTTGATCTTTAATTTTATAAAACTACATATATAAAATAAAGAATATGCTTATAATCTTCACACACACTTCGGAATTACAATGAGATCAAAATAGGTAACAAAAAGAAACTTATAGGTTAGTTTCATATTGAAGACTATTCTAGGTGGTTTCTGATCCGTGTTGTTCTCTAATATTTACAGGATACAGGATATTAAAGTGCTAGAGCTAGAGGTCCGGTAAATGGTGACCGCTTAATTTCATATGTATTTGAGAAAAAAAATCTTGCCCCCCCAATAAAAAATTCGTTCCGGCGCCACTGTGTCCCAATGTCCTAATATCCCAGTGCCCCAATGTCCCACTATCATGATGCCCCAATGTCACAATATCCCGACGTCTCAGTGGCCCTATGTTCCTATGTAATGTCCCAATGTCCGATTTTCCAAATGTCCCAATATCCTAATATGCCAGTGCCCCAATGTCCCAGTGTCTCAGTGTCCTAATGTCCCAATATCCCAATATCCCATTGTCCCAATATCCCGATGTCCCCACGTCCCAGTGTGCCTAATGCCCCAATGTCTTAATGTCCTAATGTCCCAAGACCCCAATTTCCTGATATCCCACTGCCCCAAGATCATAGTCTCCCAGTGTCCCAATATAATATTGTCCCAATGTCGCAGTGTCCTAATGTCGCAGTGTGTTTTAAAAAATTGTCAATGCAATGAGCCGAAAGACGCAATCGTTGGAAATCTTTTGTTAACTTTACTTATTAATTTACCGTTATTCCATCCAAATCCCATCACGGAGAGAGACAGTAGAAGCAAGTCTTTCTGCAACTGTAGACTCCAGTCTGAAATTGGGTTACTCGCTTAAGTCTGTGAGGGTGAAAATTTCACCGTTTATTGCATATATCTTACCCGTTATTGTGCCGATCGAAGATTTTTTTTGGAAAGGCACTAGAACAGGATATGTGAAATATTTTGGTAAAAAAAAAATTGTTTGGGGGATGTTGCCTGGAAGGCTGTAGCCCTGTCAAAGAAAAAAGCAAGTTTTCTCCGGTAATCATAGACTTGTTCGCTTTCGTTTTTTTTTCTTTTGGCGGACGATACGCTCTCGCGTCTCTTGATGTTTAGTGTAAATTACAAACTTCATCACGTGTATCGTATAGTCTGGTTAGTGTATATAGTAGGTATGGTGCTCGTCTTGAAATCAAAGCGTCCCGCGATTGAATCGCACTGTAGGTACAATTTATGATTCTTTTCTACGTTTATTGAGGCAAAAGAAATGTCGGCAACCGTTCAATTTTGAATGGGATGGGACGGTATTTGACTCATTCTGAACTTTACACTTAGAGGCCTCCAGAGGTCTTCTCATATTTTGAGTGTTGCAATTTTTGGATGAAAAATGCGAAAACAAAATTTGAGAAATATTAAGATTTGCAGTTACAATAGATGAAAAATGACAGCAAGGTCTGCCTTTTATCGATTTTTCTCTAATTACAAATATGTATGTAACGAGACCGAGGCTAATTTCGGGCGCGGCCGAAATTTGGATACCCTTCGCTCTACTCTGGGCTAAAAGTTTTTTTCGGGCGTACCTACGACATGTATTTAACCACCGCCCCCCCCAATAATTCTTTTCCTGCCGTCTTCACAAAAGCTCCGTTGCGTCGATAATACAAAACAAAATAAGGGCCACTAATGTCCGTTGATTTTAACAACGTCCTTTGGCGAATTTTTAGTGTGATAATTAATTTCAAAAATGCCATTCTGTACCTGAATGTGATGTGAGTTATCACAGTATGATTCGTCAGCATTAGCTTTAACGGAACTGGCTTAAACAGTTCTTTTGGGGTCACGAGTCATTCATTTGGTAGTTTTGTTAATTTCTCATTTTGATTTAGAATTAGTTTTCGCCAAGTTCTTTACCTGCGACATTAGTTGTTTCACTTTTAAAGATAAGGAGAATCTGTAAAATACAAAATGCCAGCAATTCGGTGTCATTGAAATTTAAATGCTTCGTCCAGAGCCTTAGAAATGGTGGAGGAAGGTCGTCCGCAACGTTCTGTGGCCCTGCAATTAGAGTATTCGCGAAGAGCCATTGAAAATCTTTGGAACCGTTACCAGGTCACAGGAAGTGCCTCCTGTCGTCATGGTTCAGGCCGAGTTTGAATAACCACCCCCGCAGAAGACCGATATGTGAGACTTTGTGCGCAACGGGATCGTACCATTAGTGCTCTTGGACTACAAAGTAGGCTATTAGGGACGACTGGGACCATTGCTAGACCTCAAACAATCAGAAATTGTTTGCACGAAGACCAACAACGGCCAAGGAGACGTATTACCAGAACACAACTGACCAGGACGCATCGTACGAATCGTTTAAGATTTCCTCGTTGACATATCCAATGGGACATGCAACAATGGCGCAAGGTGCTCTTCTCGGATGAGTGCAAAGTAAATTTTTTTAGTGACGACCGACGCATAAGAGTCTGGCGGAGAACCGGAGAAGCATTTTTGGATCCTTGCATTAATCAAATTGAGAGGCAAGGCTGTCCCAGTGTGATGGTCTGGGCCGGAATTAGCTTGAAAGGCAAAACTGACCTTGTTATCCTAAATAACGGGACAATTACGTCGGAAAGTTATATTGAAAGGATTGTAAGGCTACATATCATTCCTTTTTCACAAAAGGTGTTGGATAGTTTTATCCTCATGCAGGATAATGCACGACCACATACTGCCCGGGCGACAATGTCTGTTTTCGAGGAGGCCAATATTGAGGTCATGGAGTGGTCTGCCAATAGTCCGGACCCAAATCCGATAGAACATCTTTGGGATCAATTAAAACGCCGGATGCGGACCGCTGAAGAGGACATACACAATCAGCAACAGCTGATTCAATTGCTAATAATGTGTTCGGACGAGATATCAAAAGAAAGCGTCGATCGGCTTATTGAAAGCGTTCCGTCCAAGCTTCGAGACTGCACATGAAAAAGTGGAGGCCGTACTCGATACTAAAAAAAAAAAAACAAAGAATCATTTTTTACAGATTAGACGTACAAATTAATTGTTATTGTTACGATTATGTGACCGCAAAAAGTAAGCAATCCGTAAAAACGCTAAAAAAGTGTAACTTTTGGTCAAAATTCAATAAAATTCATTATATTTAATGAAAAACATATTGTTTTATTAAATTAGAGCAACAAAACTATGATTTTCATTCCCACAGAAAAATAATCAGAAAATTATTAGTGGCCATTATTTTGTTTTGAGCAGTATACAATATTTGTGTGGGGTTTGGTTGGAATAAGTGGGCAAATAAAAACATTTACTCAGAAAATTTTACTGGGGGATGCGGGAGCATGGCTCCATAGATCGAACCCATTTGTTTTGACCTTTTTTGTTGCTTTTATTAAGACACATTTATTTAAGGTTTTGTGAAATTGGTGGAAAAAAATGTTTGTTAGTAGAACCAAAATGGGGGGTTGAGTTTGTATGGCAGCCCCATGACCCCATGGTCCGGTTTGATCGGACAGACGGACTCAATCGACTCCCCATGTTATGCTGATCATATTATGGTATACTTATTATATGGTCGGAGATGCTTCCTTCAATGCGTTACAAACTTTATGGCAAAGTTAATACTCGTATACCCTTCGTTGACTCTACTAGCGAAGGGTACAAAAAGCGCAACTGATTTTTATTTTAATACATATTTTCCCGTAGCGGACACTAAATGCGCTAACACCGGTTACCGTGTTATCGTTGGGGTTCGGGACACGCTGTATACAGTTGGAAAAGGATTACGTTTCCTCAATCATTTAATAGGTGTAGAGTCAAGTCGAATTGATTTTTGCTCTGCATAGCGCCTCGAGTAGGCGGATCGTCATCTAGTACATTGGATTAGTATACGGAGATCTTCATTAACAAGTTTTTTATTATGTAGAATATTTTAACATTCCTAATGGTTTGAACAGGACCTTCACTAGCTTTAGATAGAGTGGCAGCTCTATACTCGTTCAGCTCATATACTTGACGACTTGATCGACCAGTTTTTCTACCGTCTATCGCTTATATCGCTTTCGTCCCCTTAGAGGAAACATGCTCACATATGCTTGAAGCGGTCGTAAGCCCTTGCTCAGCTCACTCCCTTGGAAGGTCGGAAGTGACAAAATCGATCCCCCAAATCGTCCCGTCGACCTAAAATATGATAAGCTGGCCAGCTTTTGAATAGGTATTTGAATTTGTAGTATAGAATATTGTTTTTTAACTCTTTTACCGTTTTCTATCATATTTCCGCTTTATTTAATGGCAGAATTTGGAGTTTGTGTGAAAATAAAATTTCCGCTTTAGACAATGACAACAATAGATGCGTCCATATTTTCGATAATGAATATATTTAAAAGTAGGTACCCATTGTGATTGATACTTACATTTTTTTCTTTTTTTTTTTTAAATTTTATTTTTTGCTAAACCTAGCTGATTAATTTACGTTTTATAATGATATGCCGATTGAAATTGTCGTAAGTACGTAGCGAAAGTCAGTTGAAATAGGAGCTGATTTTTTTTCTCGCAATAAGTTACAGAATATTTAGGACTCGCCATAGTGGTCATTTTCCGAGGATCCAAAAAACACAGTCATAGCACGTTTATCGGTAGCAATTTCCTTGCCCCCTGGTAAAGTGGCTATGAGATTTCCACTTTCCCAAAATAAGGAAATTTTATGTTTTTAACTGCAAACTTCTTATCGTATATAATATGAAACTCAATGGAAATACGTTTCTTATATCTGGAACAGCTCCATTTCATTGACTGACAAGAGGGTGGATCGACCTTAATTATTTCACCGACAAGTATACATCTATAAATCACTTCAAGTGACCATGTAACCTAAATATACTCTCAAATCTTAGAGTACGGTAGCTTCGTGCCAAGGCGAAATGGCATAGCCAGAAGCAATTTAATGCATTTCATTTCCAATGATTCATCAAAAGCTCTTATATGAAAATTGATGTGCACCGATAACTACGTGTAGATAAATACGAAATAGACCTTTTTCCTCACATATTACGCAAGACTTGGAATAACTTTGGCCAGCCAGCACATCCATATGATAGCCGTTTGTGAACTCATAGATAAAACTTCACATCCAATCGGCAAGCCTATAGCCATAAGACGTTCAATTACTCTCTTGACAGATGGTATGAATACAAATTGTAAATAATGCATTATTATGTGGGCATATAACACACAATTGAAGGCTGCTTACTTAAATATGCAACGTATCATCCATCCATACACCATATAAACATACTACTGACTTACTCCTCCCGATCAAAAGCAGAATTTCTCGCACGGATGACGCGACGATGTCGCATCAGATGGACATCGCGCGATAGGCCGCCAAGCCAGCCAAAAGACATCTTCCCAAGTCTATAAAGGCATCTAAAAGGTGAAATAAATTCCAAAGTTGTGTTACGTAATGAAATGAAAGAAATTTATTTGCAGTTTGTGTATGTGCAAAATGCGTTGGTCGGTTGTTGTTTTTCAGCAGTATAGTCTAATAAAACTTGCGAATTCAAACGGTGTCGATGTCGGCGGAAGATGCATGCCGGACTTTCAATTTTCGCCATTTTTGGGGAAAATTTATTTTATAACATGCGTGCACGAAACGTATAAGCATGTTTAGTGTCAACCTTAAATATGAGCCGATCATGCAGTTACCTTAAATATGGGCTTAAATTATGGGGGTTTAATTCGTTGATCAGGAATGTTTCAAAAAAGACGCATCTATAGGTATTAGGAAAATTGCAGGCTGAATATTTCCAATGGGTCGATGTACTTCTGGAATGAAAAGATGCTTCTCACAAAAAGTTCCTTACTTGTCCCAATCACTGTATTTGCTCTTCCTGCTTTATCAGTTCTATTCCTCTTTATGATATTACTCATGATGACAGTTCTTCGAACTTCCCAGCGACATAAATTTAACAAAAGCCATACGCCCTTGACGACGTCAAGCCAACTACAAAAAGCAATATCATATTTTACTAACCTTATTGTTTGGCTTGACCCTATGCCCTATGTCCTATGATGCTTTTCTTGAATAGCATTTATTCTGCTTGACTTAACGACACTTATCTGTCGATTGCTTCACAATGTGTCGAAATTCATGGCGCTTTTTATCGTAAAAAGGTCATCGATAGATTGACCAATGCCATATACCCGCGTTCTTCTCCGGGTTATCAATCCGGATAGTCGAAGGATTTGTCTTAAAGGACACTGTGCTTGTGGGATTCAAGAACATGTAATACGATATATGTATATTTTTTTTTATTATTCGTTATGATGACTGATGATGACTCTTGCAGAAGGATAATGAGAATATTGAACGGATGAAAATTGTTGAGAGATGATGAATGAATATTTGAATTTATTGGCATCTGGTTATCGGAACTACGGAATTCACTGGAATGTCTTTGATTTCATCAAAAAGTGGAAAGCTTATGTGAATACATATACATTCCATCTAAAACTCAACTTCTTGTATTTAACAATTTCGTCTCGTCAACTTTAATCCTTTTGGGTCACCACTTTTTATGTCATGATAACACCTAAGACCATCACGACACTTCCTGTGATCATGCAAACGATTCTCCATAATGTGAAGTGCCGTTCGTCCAATCGTGTCCATATATTGCGTCCTATATGGATAAAGTTCCTTTGCGGGCGGCTTGTTATTGCTATCCCAATGCGAGGTAGCATCTCGAAACTGCAGTGGGCTGCCAAAAGCAGTTATTTTTTCTACCATCTCATTGCCTGCAATCAGAACCTAATTGTCAGGAAAAAATCCGAAGGAAAATCTCACAAATTGTACGTACATTTCGATTTCACACCAGCCGCATCCAACATTTTGCAAGGCTCACTCAAACGGACACAATAATATCGATTATTGTCATTCTCGACTTTCTTCGGCTCACCATACAGTCCACCCGGATATTCGTCCATATGGTTGTAGTCCACATGATAAGTTGTTAGACGATTTGCTCGTTGGTCACGTTGCTGTTGTTGTTTGTCCTGTGGTAAAGTCTGCAGTTGGTCATGTATTGTCGGATATGTATTGACAATTGTCTTGAGAAAACGATTCGGTTGATCCGACCAACATGAATTGACCTTTTCAGTTTTCGCCTTCAGTCCGGTTGAATCGCGCCACTTGTGAGGCATTTTCATTTTCCCACCCGGTGCCGGAGCGGTCCATTCGTATGAAACACATTGCTTGGCCATGTTTTCCGGAGCTCGTCCTGCTTCCTGCTGTTGAACGGTGCCAGGACATTGATTCTGGCATTTGTAGGGAATACCTTTACCGGGAGCATGGGGAGTTTCTTGTAATTGTGGCGGTTTCTTTGTGCCGAGACGGCAGACGCATATACATTTAGCGGACATTTGGCTGTGAGCCTGTACTGAATCTTGCTGTTGGTTCGTTTTCAAGTAATGGTGATGCTGGGCGCTGTCGGGACATACATTCCGATTCGCAGGACACATTTCGGTTAAGGATTTCACAAGAAAACTGTATCGATTGGTTTGAGGTCGGGTATAGTCTAGGCGATATGTGGTTGTAGCTGATGACATATGCACAGAATCGGAATTTGGGAGTTTACCTAAAATTTTGACTTGTCGTTGAAGCAGGGTGAAGTAATTTATTTAATTTTTCAAATCTGACAAAATGCTTTCAAAATATTTAGATTTTTTTAAATTTTAGTAATCAGTTTCGTTTCTGACATGCTGAGTTAATAATTCTCCAAACCGAAGTGTTCGTTGCGTGCGTCTCGATCAGCTCCAATTCTAGGACAGAATCAAGCGGCATAAGAGTATCTTCAGTTTATTTGGGTAGGTTCGACCAGATCAACTGTTTCTGTGTTCGTAGGAACAGCTCATTTGATGATCGTTTAGCGATTGTAGATTTGCATCCAACTCCGAGAAATATTTTTATATTTTTTGAATGGTGCTACTTTCCTTGTATCGATTATGACATGAAGGACCATATCTGTATACGCATGATTAGAACTGGTGGTTTGACTGTAATCGCTGAGCGATCATGACATGAGTCCTCTCTACGAACAGACACCTTAAGTGTTCTGATTACCTGCAGCAGATTCACTTTGATTGTATTATTTTATTAGTTATAGAATTATTATTCTCGCATCTCCTTTCGAACTGAAAGTTTACTCTGCCTACTACAGGCATGTCAAACTCGCGTCCCGCGGGCCGTATGCGACCCACCTTGCAGTACTGTTCGGCCCGCGGTCATGTCGAAGCAGTACAATGTGTATCAACAAAAAAACGTGAAATTGGTAAGAGGACAAAATCTCAGCCGTTGAACTTAAGTGCGCCCTGTGGCGCGGGTCAAGAATAGTGCCTCCGTCTTTCCCGACGTGTCGTAAGAGGCGACTAAAGGGACAGGAGAGAATAAAACTCTCCTGAGGTTCGAACATATCTCTACAATTGTGCGCGCAGCGACTCTGTTGTGTGCGCTCAAGGGTTCAGATATGTACGAAACTTAACAAAAAATTGACCCCTGTGGACTTTGGGGTAAGAATTATGCCACAGCGTTCCCGGCTTGTCGTAAAAGGCGACTTGAGGGATAGGGTACGTAGGCTTGTAACCTGCGTACTTGAAACTTTCTTTACACTCGAAACATTAATCGAGCCTCGGATACCTCGGACTGACTCACCGGCAACGACTTTTGGCTATAAACAACGGACCACGATTGGGTTTTGGAACGTTCGAACGATGTGGGGCGAGTGTAACAACACGAGGCTCACAGAAGTCGAACGGGAAATGACCGCGTATAACATCGCTATATTAGGACTGAGCGAAACAAGATGGCTCGGATCAGGAGCGACTCTATCACCAAGCTCTAATACTGTTTTATTGTACTCTGGAAATGATGACCAAAATGCTCCTCGGCAGGCAGGAGTCGGAATCCTCTTGACTAGGGATGCACGTCGATCCCTTATCGATTGGAAACCAGTTTCCGACCGTATTATCACCGCCCGATTCAAATCCAGAGTACGAAATATCACGATAATTCAGTCTTACGCACCGACCGAACCAGCTGATCAAGCTGACAAAGACGTTTTCTACCAAAGACTTGGCGACACCTTTGATAGGGCTCCCAGAGGTGACATTAAAATCATAATGGGGGATCTCAACGCTAAAGTCGGGTCAGATAACCAAGGATTGGAACACCTTATGGGAAATCATGGGTTAGGCGACAGAAACCAGAATGGCGAGATGTTTATAGAGTTTTGTAACTCTCGTCAGCTCGTCATTGGTGGAACTCTGTTTAAACACAAAGATTGCCACTTATCAACCTGGACCTCTCCGAATGGCAGAACTGAGAACCAGATTGACCATATTGCTGTTTCCAAAACGTGGAGAAACTGTGTCTTAGACGTTAGGGCGAAACGTGGTGCTGATATTGGCAGTGACCACCATCTTGTCATCGCAAAAATGCGCTTACGAACGGCAGCAATCCAGCGTCCTAACCGTGCAAATATTTGCCCTAGATATAATGTGCAGAAGCTCAAACTTCCATCAACCAAGCGTGCGTTCTCCACCGCTTTGCGCGAAAAAGCTAATGCACCACCACTAAATGAGAATCCGACAATTGACGATAGATGGAAAGTCGCTAAGGACTCATTTATTTCGTGTGGCGAAGAAATTTTAGGACGATTGGATCGCGGTAGGAGACCATTTATTAGCGACTCCACTTGGTCTCTTATCTCAGCACGCAAGAGAGTTAAAGAGCAGATCAACTCAGCTGCTGACGATTCAGCTAAGGAAAGATACAGAGCTGAATACCGTTCGCTCCAAAAAGGCGTTCAAAGGAGTGTTAGGCGTGATAAGCGCAATAATATCAACGCGCTTGCGAAGGAGGCAGAGGATGCGGCTATCCGCGGTGACAGTGGAACACTCTTCAAGCTTATCAAGCCATTAACTGGCAGATCTTTACTAACGGAACATCCTGTGAAAGATAAGGAAGGTGTTCTGCTCGTTACCGAAGAACAACAGCTGCAAAGATGGAGAGAACACTTTTTAGAGGTCCTTAATAACACCTTCGGGCCTGCAAGTGCATCTTCATTGCCAGCAGAAGACGTCCCTCGAATAGACGGCATTAGTTCTGGTCCACCATCCAAAAAGGAACTAATAGACGCTATTAAATCAATGGACGCCGGTAAAGCCCCTGGGATTGATGGAATTCCGTCTGAATTCTTGAAAGCGGATATTATCGCTTCAGCGGATATTCTCCTTCCCTTAATCCAAGAGTGTTGGGAAACCGAAACTCTTCCCAGTGAGTGGAAAAAGGGCGTAATTATTAAGATTCCGAAGAAAGGTGACCTGAAGAATTGCAATAATTGGCGTGGGATCTGCCTACTTCCTGCTGTTTCCAAGCTGATGGCTAAGATTGTTTTAGGACGAATCAAGGACAAAATCGATGACACATTGAATGATGAACAGGCTGGCTTTCGCGAAGGGTTTTCCTGTAGCGACCACATTAACACCCTCCGTATTATTATCGAGCAATCCGCGGAATGGAGATCCCCATTACATCTCATGTTCATCGATTTTGAGAAAGCCTTCGATAGCGTTGATCGTCTCTACATCTGGAATGCCTTACGGAGACGAAATATTCCAGATAAGATAATCTCCATCATCAAGGAATCCTACAATGGAGCCCAATGTCACGTCCTGCATAAGGGCAAGCTTTCAGATCCTTTTGAGGTGCACAGTGGAGTGAGGCAAGGCTGCATTTTGTCACCTATTCTCTTCCTTGTTGCCATTAGTGATGTACTCGGCTCCGCACTCCAATTACATCGTAACAAAGGTATCAGATGGAAATTGTTCGATCACCTTCAACATCTTGACTACGCTGACGACATTTGCCTTCTATCAACAAACACGGATGATGTCGCTCAAATGACAGAAGCTCTAAATTGCGCGAGTCGTAATGCGGGGCTGAAAATCAATGCTGCCAAGACTAAGTTCTTGAGCACATATCCAGGTGGGCAAAGCGAAATTTGTATTTCAGGACAGGCAGTCGAAAAAGTTGATGAATTTTGCTATCTCGGAAGTGTAGTTACAGCAGATGGTGGAGCGGATGCTGATGTAAAATCACGGGTAAACAAGGCTAGGGCGGCTTTCTTCAATTTGACTCCTTTCTGGCTAAACAACAATATTTCCAGACGCACCAAAATACGTGTCTTCAATTCTAATGTGAAATCCATTCTGCTATATGGCTGTTCAACCTGGAAGGTGACTAGAGAGATCACTGATAAGTTGCAAACTTTTGTTAATCAGTGTCTACGGCGCATCCTAAATATTCGTTGGCCGGAGATCATTTCGAACGAGGATCTCCTTACTATAACTGGCCAGGAAAGGATAGGCACTTCGATCAAAAGACTTAAGTGGCAATGGATAGGTCACACTTTCCGAAGAGGGCCCAAAAACGTCGCAAAAAAGGCTCTAAACTGGAATCCACAGGACTCCGGAGCAAGACGCCGTGTTGGGCGGCCAAGGAACACATGGAGAAGATCGGTAACTAGCGAAGCGAAAACGCTAAATCTTACATGGTCGCAGCTAGCGCCGTTGGCGCAAAACAGAACGAGGTGGAGAGTAGGCGTGGTTAATGCCCTATGCCCCACAAGGGGTTGACAGGAACTAGAGAGAGAGAGAGAACTTAAGTTTACCTCTCCGTCGGGCGCACCCGGCCTGACAGGCCAGCAAAACAGTTTCTGCTCTGTTCCACGCTTTTGACATTTTTATGTCTTGACTCTGGCACATAAATTCGAAAAGCGTTACGAAAATCATAACGAAAAAGCGTTACGTTTTTGGCATTACACGTAGGTAGGTACCCTGTGAGTTTTGGGTGCCATTCAAGGTTCAACGGAAGTTGGGCTAGGTGGTACCCTGTGAGTGTTGGGTGCCATTCAAGGTTCAACAGAGGTTGGGCTTGAGTTCAACTTGCTTTCAACTTGGTTTCGACTTGAATTCAACTCGAATTCAACTCGAATTCAGCTCGAATTCAACTCGAATTCAACTCGAATTCAACTCGAATTCAACTCGAATTCAACTCGAATTCAACTTGAATTCAACTTTCAACTTAGGTTCAACTCAAGTTCAACTTTCGTTCAACTTTTGTTGAACGACCCAAAAAGTGTTACTTTCAACTTAGGTTCAACTCACGTTCAACTTACGTTCAACTTTTGTTGAACGACCCAAAAAGTGTTACTTTCAACTTAGGTTCAACTCACGTTCAACTTTCGTTAAACTTTTGTTGAACGACCCAAAAAGTGTAACTTTCAACTTAGGTTCAACTAACGTTCAACTTTCGTTCAACTTCTGTTGAACGACCCAAAAAGAGTCAAATTCGAAAAGCAAATCGTCACGAAATAATGTATAAATCATTTCGAGGTTGCATCAGTACTGTACATTAGCATTTGTTGAAAACATGAAAATGTCCCACTGAGTTGCGGACTTGTACGCAAGCTGTTTTTTATAAATGGGCTCTTGCTGCTCATCCTGGCAACAGAAACAACCATAGAGAAGCCGTCGAGAGGTATCGGAAGAGTTTTTTAGCTCCGTTTACTCGTCTAATTTTAAGAATCTCACACATTGCCTACCTATAGTTTTCCATGGTTCTTTAGACAGTTTTGTTGTAAGGACTCTGGCTTCACAGGCCGGGTTCGCCTGATCGCGTCATAATTTACAATGTGCCTAAGCTACGCGAAAGCGTTGCATCGAAGATGCTTTTCCACATTTAATTTGTTGCATTAAGAACCTTTTCAAATAACGATTATCAATTTAGACTGCCTGCCTTTCATTAATTTAAATTTTTCTAACGAACAATGAATGCGGTATTTTTCATAAAATGTTCTTTCTTGATTTTTTTCTGGTAAATCGATAATTTTATTTCTGTATAATACTGTTTAGTAAATGGGTTTATTAGTACTATATTTACTTTAATTACACCGCTTAGAATCTAGGGTGTTTATACCGGACTAAATTCTGGTTCATTTGATCATGAACTGTCAAACACGAAGAGAATGGTTCGGAGTGGAACTAAACTTAGTTCAAACTACATAGTTAGTACGGCCCGTATGGTATATATCGGTGAAGATTAAAATATTTTATCTTGCTTGCGGTATATACACCGTCACTTATGGCAAAGAAAGAGGCAACGGTAGGTTGTCATCCCGAGCTCACACATCAAAGAAATATTCTGTAAAATACCTTAGAAAAAATCCGATTTAAATAAAAGCACGTCAATCGAGTTTCACGGTCTGACTGCAAGTGGCTGTCAAAACTTATATGTTATTCACAGCCAATCCACTACCCGTTCACAATATACATATATTCACAATGTGTGGAGTTCGTCACAATTTAAAATTTAACCTACCAAAAACATTAAAAATGTCACCACCAATCATTTTTGGTCACTACTACTATTGCCCAATATTAAACGCAACTCTTAAATGCTAACTACATTGTCAAATCATTTTCTGGCTATTCATGATTTTATTACTGAAATCTTAAATTCCTCATGAAAACGGTAAAATTTATTTACCACTTCAAACCACATCTAATTACAGTACAGGAAGTTTGATTTAACGACTTTTACGATCGTTATGAAATGAATATGAGAATATGATAGGTGGCAATGACGATTGTCCCTTCTCTTTTTCTGTCTTTTCTCTCAAATGACTACCCTAAAATCGTTCAGTCTGTTTAACGATACGATTTCGTATCTAATCTGTAGGAATTACACCTTAAATCTTCCATGACAATTATTTGCTCATGTCATGATGGATCTCATAAAAGTGACTGTAAAAGAGACGAATGACGCGACCCGATCCAATCACCTGGATTTCATGTGTACCTAATGCTCTGAAGTGCCTGTGAACCACTCAATCAAGCCTTGTCGCCACTAAACGAGTACCAAAGAATGAATTGGAGCTCGTTCGTATATCTTTTGCACCACGTACCATACCGTATCCAGGCAGAGTGATTAATTTCTCAGGTGATGATGCTCAAAGTCGTTTGTCTTTTTTATTGTCGCGAGCAATAATATACTTTCGGTTTCCTAATGGTAGCTAGACGCGAAGATGTTCGCGGTCCTTTAATTGACGATATAAGCAACGGAGACGCACGTAAGCATCAGCATCATAAATGTGGGAACCAAAAGTTGATTCGAATGTGTGGTAGCATCAACTGGATGCATACGAAGGCCTTGTACTGAATCGTTAAATAAATCTAATGGAATTGGTAACTATAGTAAGCTGACCAGACGTACAGCATTTTGCTGTACAGTACAGCATTTTGACCTGTCGTACAGCATTGGAAAATGTACAGCAAAATGTACAGCATTCGCAATACCACACAATGAAACCTAATTCCCTACATCAGCGGTTGGCAAATGGCGTCCCGGAAGCGGCTCTTTGACTCATTCAGTGTGATTTAATGAATCAAAGCATTTTAAAATTCTGGAACATGTCATCCCGCCCAACGTCCTCTATATCGGCCGTTTCATCACCGCTCTATAAAAAAAAAATCGAAAAATAGACCCCTAGTGCCCTTGGTACCCCTATGGAATTTTATTGGTTTTGGGTCGCATCTTTGAACGGCTGTAAGTTTCGAACCGCGACTGCTAGGACTCTGAAAATTTCCCAACATCCTCTGAATCGCCCGGCACATCCCCGCTCTGTAAAAAAATCGAAAAATATACCCCATGCCCATAGGGGGTAGCCCATAGAATTTTATTGTCTTGGGTAGCATCATTGAACGGCTGTAACTTTCGAAAAGCCTGGAGCTAGCGATCGAGATCCCGGTGCTGGGTTCCAAAACGCCAGCTCTAGCACTAGGAATAAGTTGCCATTTTCCGTACGACCAGGGTTGAGGACCTGTGAAGCATCATGTAATGTTTCCAAATGTGAAGACCGGTATGCTAGGTTAGGTATATTTGTAGCAGCATATTTATGGGATTTGACCCGCAAATACGTCTTGTAACAAAAATTTACTCTACCCACCCATGCAGATTAGGCGTTGTAATTTGTGATACTTGGTGGAATGTTGGTCAGCGAGGGTAGTGGTTTAAGAAGATACAACACAAGCTCAAAAATTCTAATCACTCCTCTAACCGATTTCAAATTATCCAGCGCGAAGAATGTCCTAATTGTCTACCTTTGGGCTCCAGGAAATTACTATTTAAAATTATGTACATGGAATCGGATGCTGATCAAAGATTAATTATGCTTCAGAATTCCGACACTTAAAATTATCATACTAGAACTTACCGTTATATTGAGTCATACATTTTTCATAAGGGAATTGTGTCTCCACTGCTCTGTTGTATTTCGAAAAGATCATCTTGAATCTCTTGAAAGTCCTAGTCCTATAACCTTCCCCAGATAATACGTGCCGTTATGAAAAAAAAAACAATTTCGCTCTTTCTCAAATCTTGCTCTTCTGGCTAAAAAGTTTGTCAACCACAGCACTACATCATAATAAGCTGCTGAAGACTATAATCAGTCTTGTTTGCTTTTAGCCTGTAAGGTTTGACCCCCCTCCGTACGATCGATATTTAGCTAGATAATAGCACTTTTATGTTTGACAATCGCGCATTTTCGATAACTCGGGAACCCTTTGACCGATTTTTCTAAAATTTGGCACGCTTGTAGATCTACTTGGCGCTCAAATTTTCATATAATTTCAAGGTCCTCGTATCAGCGTCCATAAGTTACAGCCTACCAGTCTAAATCGCAGTTTTGTGTTTTCTAATTGAACATTGTCCATAACTGGGAAATTTGTGAGCGCAGACTTGCAGAGCACCGTACGGCCCATATTTGGTGGAAATTTCAAGGGGGACATTGAGGACTTAGGGCTCCCTTATGTGTACAACAGAACTTTGCCTTCTTAAGGTTCACCATACATTTCCCAGAATATCGGCTACTACTCAATTCTGTTTACAGAAATTAAGTTGGGATAATATTTTGCAGGAGCGTAGCCAGGATTTTGTTTCGGGAGGAGTCCGACGCTCAGTTTAAAAAATGTTGACATTATTAAAAATTAGAATTTATAAACTATTTTGCGCATAGGTATGAATTTACCTTACATAAAAAATTAAAGCTTTACTGGCCGTTGTTTGAGTGAAGAAGTTTCCAAAGTATGCTTGGGCTCGCGTATTCGGTGCCCACATTCATGCCGCTTTTCCCTTTCCTTTGCACGGCTCTGAGAAAAGCGACTTTATGGCTACAGGAAAATATTTTATTTCATATTTTGAAGCCTGTATATCAGTGGTTCCCAACTCAGAAACGTCTGCGGACCACTTAACCTGAAAATGGATCTCGGCGGACCAGCATTTAATCATAATGAAACAAATTATGGTCTCCATTTTTTTTTTGTCGAGGTATAGCATGCCTATGGCATTATTTGCGACCAAAACCTAAACCGAATTGAATCGCAGACGCAAGGAAAATCTAACCGTAATCTGTATATGCCGAGACTTGGTTGTCCGAGAAGGAATTCCAGGAGTGGAGTGCAAAAAGTTTAAAATTTGCACATGCCATGGTAAAAATACAATAGAATTAAGTGCGAATTCGATATAAGGACATATTTTCGAAACGTTTAGTGAGGTAGGGCCACAATTCGGACCGCGAGGAACTTTGAAAGAATCATAGTTTCGTCATTTTAGAAAAATTTTGTGTTGGAAAAGAAAAACGACAAATTGTTGAATACTAATTTGAAAGTCAAAACCTAAAAGGACTCAATCCCAATTTCTCTTCCCGATTGAAATTGCACTTGCAACTCCTGAAAATATCTAAATGAATTAAACAGAACAGCGCGGGCTTCGAGCCAACTTTGCTTAAACGACAAAACGTTCTCCCCGCTCGGGACAGATGGTGCGGTTTCGCAATCCGTTTTGACATTATACGCGCATTTCTCGTCACATACTTCTCTGGGCTTGGTAGGCAAGAAAAATCCTCTTGGGTTAAAGGTAAAACTTATTTATAAGTGTCCTTACTAACTATCCAGAACACACAAATCTGTTCCGCTCTTCACTCCGCAAGGCACTTCTCTCCATGGTCGACAGTACCTGATTCTCTTCATAAACGCTAGTCAGGAACAATAGCCACCACTTGCCATTCACAATGGCTTCCCATAATGAGATTTTGGTAGCTTAGTGAGTAGACCCACTCTTCCGTAGAATTGCTGGAGGTCCCACTGTGACCATAAGACAAAACAAAAATTGTTGTCTTTCAAAAAATGCTCCTATGAGAGCGTGTCAATTTTTGAATTTGGGCGGGGCTGTTATGAAAATCAATTGTTTAAAATTAATCAAATTACTTTACGAAGGTGAATGAATTCGAAAATTCACACGTAAGTTCGTGGCTAAATGGGGCCATTACATGTTGTTCAAGTAGCAGTGAATCGTCAGAAATGTGTCTGGTCTGGGCTTCAAATAATAAAATAGACATAAAGGAATGTATTCTCCTTCATTACAATGTTTGGCCCGCCATTGCTTTCCAAACCAATATGTGACCCACCTAAAAACTATTTTGGACACCCCCCTGTTCTGCATGCATGCCACGTAGGTTTATACAATCGCAAGAGAATTAACACGTTAACAGTCTGACCGGTTTTCACCGACACTACCACTACCACACGTCTGGCATACACATAACTCATACATTGATGAGTTACAGGTGATTCATAGACGTGAACGAGGAATAATGCTGTGTGCGCATGTGATAATATGTATAATAATTTCGAAATTGAGCTATAGGCAACGAACCTAAGCAGCCTTCCCATAATTACAGACCTAGTAGCAAAGTATTTACTGGATAATCTGATACATTATAGAGAGCGCGTGTTTCGCATGCGAATTTAATTAGTCACAAGAAAATATAACTTATAACTTATAAGAAGTGTCCTGAGTCTGCCCGCGGACCACCTACGGGTCTCTCACGGACCACCCCTGGTCCGCGGACCACCTGTTGGGAAACAGTGCTGTATATGAAGCGTTACGAAATTCGCCGAAGTTTCTATTATTAAAAACTTTCTCATTCTTAGGTTACAAGGGAGGGGGGGGGGGGGGGGGGTATGGTTGCGGATTTGCTTGAAAACTTAATTCCGCAAATATGTGTACAGCATTAGGCCTTCAGGGATCTGGCCACCTTAAACTATAGTGTTTGTACAAGTGTATTCCACGCACCATCCGGCTACTACATATATCTAGCTTCTAAGCGTATCTACAGTATGTAGGTAGATCTAGGTCTTTTCAAATAGAAGCTCTTCTTGTACATATATTATGCACAAATAAAAGTGAACAACATAACAAAAAATCGTCTCATGAGCGATGATGCTGCATTAGGCCAAATTGTAATTGAAAGCGAAATCATCTGCCGATTCAGGTGATGACCAAAACCATAAGCTGCTGCAAGCGTATGGTAAGTGAAAGGCCAATTACATTTGTGCTATCGGAAACAAAAAGCCTTCGCATTGCAGATGGTTGCAATGAAGCGTGCGGATTCATGGCGTCATGGGTTCGGGAATGCTTGTCAACAAAATTCAATTGAAATTGGCAAATATCGGACGTACTACAAATAGTCGGATACAACTTAGAGCGGATCATATACGATGCTGATTCTCTAAATACGTTCAATGGTTTTGTCGAACGAAGAGTGCCTAGTACAAAATGCATTCTATGGATGGCTCAGGCTCAGGTCATGTTGTCATGTGATGAGAATCGGCAATTAAGACCGACAGTTGTGGATTAGCATTCAAATGTTGCTTTTGTCTGCAATATGCGGCGCACATTGCCAGCTGTGTTGCTAATGGGAATAGATGTATACTAAAATGCATATTTCACGGAGGACTGTCTTTTGCAAAAAAAAAGTATGTGCGACTTTCAGTATGGGGATATTATATGCGAGAAAAGGTAAACTTTCCTTGCAAAATGTTCGTTTTCTTTAGTGAAAAGGTGAACGAACGATCGCGCAAATTTACTTCGTAAGTACACAACATGTGCATATTTTGGTGAATTCAAAAGTTTGTAGCCGATTAGTAGGTACATTGATTTGATTTGAGTGTCATGCACCAGGAGGAGCACAGAAGTCCAATATACCTTCGCATATTATAACACATAAAAAAACGATTTTCACTTTTCAGTGATTTTCACAGAAAACACTATGCTCTCTCCGAAGGTGAAAACCGCGTAGACATTGAAATTCGAAAATTTATCCGAAAATCAATTTCAGAAGTTCACCATAAAATAAACGAGACAGCGGCTAATTTTGTGCGCTGCCGTAATTTGGATACCCTCCACTCTCCTCCGACAAAAGTTTTTTTTTGGGCGTTCCTATGACTTGTGTTTAATAATCCCCCCCATCAATTCCAGGATTTTCGTAGTTTTTAACACCTTGCGTGTCGTGTGTCACCGGTAAACTGAATTCAATTCCTCAGAGGCTAATGTGTCACCGGTGAACAAGAAAACATTATTTCTCTCAGGCCAACCAATTATTTCAGGTTCTCGTGTAATTTTCAATCGATTTTTTAGGGTATACAGTAGAGCGTCGATTATCCCAACATCGATTATCCGAACACTCGATTAACGATTTCATATGAAATGTATCGAATCAAATGGAAAAATCAAGTGTCTAAAGGAAGTAACCTCTCATCATTAGCACTCAATTGCTTCGAATTTCTTATTTTTGGCCAGTGGTAGTCGTTTGGCGCATCTCCAGGTTCTCGCTTACACTAACTGTTAGGCAACCCTCCAATTTTTTATGGAAACTCGATTAACCGAACTTTCGGTTATCCGAACCACCCCTTGTCGACATTAGTTCGGATAATCGACGCTCTACTGTATATTGATGATATTATGGCGTAGTTTTAGCTCAAAATCAACGTGTGTTCACCGGTGACACATTAGCATGTGGGGATCGTCTGTGTGACCGGTAACACACTACCTAGATAAAAAGTAATAGTATCTCCAAAAATGATTCTCTTTACATATCATGAATCAGTAGAGATACACTGCGCTGCGATGAAATGAATTGAAGTTTACTTCCAGAACGGTTTACTGCCCCACTGCAGCGTTGCTGACGCGAAACTAGCGATAACCTGACGGAGATATCCTCTAAATTGAGCCCAGATCAAAAAACGGTTGATATGAACAGTGAACTGATGGACGGACAAAATCGATTTTGGAAGGGTTTTTGAAAAATAAAAAAAAAATTTTATTAAAAACCTTCAAAACTGCACAAAAGCCGTAACTTCGGAGAGTGGCAGATTTTTATATTTTTTACCAGTGACCTTTTAAATGTAGGAGCCTTACGAACTCTGCAAGTTTCAACTTGTTACGATTATTTTTGCAATCCGTCAGTTTATCGATTGATCCTTGATTCCGAATTTTTTTTACATGGCTGGCTAAAAAAAGGATCTAATTAGGTTAATAACTTATAATTTGTACCTCTGAACACGATGCGCTTGAATAAAGCTTCAAATTTCGCCCCTAAAATTACCCGCCCTAGGCTTCAGCGCTGCAAATTCACAGCTGGTTTTGGTATGGATATAGTTGTGGTGAAAACCTGTTATGCCGAAAATTGGTCGTATGGTGAGCAAAGTTGCGCATGGAATAGCGAAAAAAGGCTGAAAATGGAAAAACGGCGAATGGAAGTGTGATCTATTTTATATAGAATACCAACTTCCACAGTGAAATTGGCTTGGCCCAAAGTTTTCCTGTTGAAAAGAGCTGGCAAACGATAAAATATGCTATCACTCAATTAATTCTTTTCAGATTATATTTTTTGATCGTCTGAATAATCTAAAACCCACAAATTTAGCAAATGTGTAGAAGTCTAAAAATAAATAACAGGCGCAACAATCCAGCATTGGACTAAGGCCGCAGGATGTGTTAGTGACATCCTATTTCCAAGATCTTATCTGCTTTTGTTGAGGTAATGAGATCAGCATCACGCTCAGCAGTGTTATTTATCCCCATAAATGGGTACTCGTTTAACATCTGAGTGAGATCATAGTCCGTCACAAGCTCGTGAGTTCGAAAAACACAATGGAACACGATGAGATTCGAACTCATGACCCTGTGCACCGAAGGTGCGAACACTAACCGCTAGACCAGCCACACCACGTGTAGAAGTCTATGTACATGTAAAAATCTTTCGTGTCTCGAGCCATAGCTCGTTACAATGAAAGGTAGTGCTGCTAAACGATATGGTGGTGGCCGGAAAAAAACTGTATCAACGCTGAAAATGGTACGGAACATCAAGGCTCGAATTCGCCGAAATCCTCGACGGAGTGGCAGAAAAATGACTGCTGAGCTGCACATTTCGAAATCAACAATTCAGCGAATATTGAAAAAGGAGCTCAAAGTTAAGCGCTACAAAATACAAAAAGGACAACATCTAACCGAAGCCCAAAAAAAAGTAAGATTCGATAGGGCGAAAGAGCTATTGCGATTGCACGAACGTGGCCAATTACCAAATATCGTTTTCTCCGATGAGAAAAATTTCCCTATTTAGCAATTTATAAATAAACAAAATGATCATGTCTACCTAACAGAAAGGTCGTCCGGGAATTTAAATATCCGGATGGCCACCAAAACTCAATCCCCTCCGTTTGTGATGGTTTGGGCAGCCGTAACGGAGAATGGCCGATCTCCGCTAGTGATTCTGGATCGTGGCATCAAGATGAATCAGAATGTTTACCGAGAAATTGTTTTGGAAGGTGCTTTGAAGCCGTGGGCATGCAGACATTTTACTGAAAGAGAATGAACATTTCAGAAAGACCCTGCACTGTCACACAAAGCACGCGCAAACCAAGACTGGTTACGAAACAGTGTTCCAAAAATTAATTTCGACCGAACAGTGGCCTCCTCATTCACCGGATGCGAATCCGCTGGACTACTCCATATGGGGGACTTTGCAGGCCCATTTCAACACTAAAAGATACCAGAGTATTGATGCGCTCAAGGTAGCTCTTCGCCGTGAATGGGCAAAAATACGGGAGGCTCACATTCGTGCAGCGTGCAATTCGTTTGCCAACCGACTCAAAGCCATAGTTCGCGCTAATGGTGGTCACATCGAAAATTTGAACTAAATTTTAAAAATATAATTGTATTTAAAAAATGTTTGCTTATGTTCAATAAAATTACGTATTGAATAAATAAAAAAATAGTTAGCCAAAAGTTGCAGTTCAATTGGGCCACCCTGTACATCCATTCAATTATCTTTACTGAAATTTGGTCGACTTTTACCTACACATATTTACAACTATGATTGTATGCGAAGACGGGACCAATAAAGTCCCAATTGCGTGGTTGGACAAGCAATGACACTTGGCAAGTGCGTTGCAATCACTTTCAACTAAGGAGGACCTGGGGCACCAAACTTTTCATTCTCATATTAGTGACTTTTCGGTGACAAAAAGGTACTTATCACGAAACGATTTGCAATACTGGAGTGGTATCCACATTTTCGCAACTAAAATGCTAATTGGGATCACTTCAGCCTAGTAAAGCTAAAAGGTTCCTTTGCTTTAAAGGATTCTGTCTTTTTTAAAGACTCGCTCACATTTGCAGATTTTTATACAAGAAAAAATTTTGAAATTTGTGTACTATAAATATGTTGCTTATTTATTTATTTCACCACTAACGGACCAAAGTCCTTGTTACAAAGAAAAACTTAGGAAATAATGTAAAAAAATATATGTATATACAGGGTTATTGGTTAAGTCGACCTATTCCCTGCAACACGTTATAATAGGGTCAAAATGCAACAAAATGAGGCCATAAATGTTAGGCCGATTTTCAATTGTCACTGAGATAGACTATACGTCAACCCAAATTGTATTTCCGTACTTGGCACCAGATGGCGCTAGCGAGAATAGGGTGCAGCGACTAGCTGACAACTTCTGGTGCTTGCCACCGTGTGCATCGTGGCGCTAATGTCGAGCGTCCAGAGAAGTTCAGAAAAGATGATAAAATAATCGTCGCAGTTCAATCGAGACCGAGGCATCATCTTATAAATTTAATTTTGTAAATTGTTCACTTTTCAGTATCTGTTAAATAAAATTATAACGTATTAAAAAAGTGACTATTTACTCCATAGTAACAATTACTTTATTGGTGACCCCGACGTGACCGACATGGAACTCGGGGATAAACGGCCATCCTTCCTATACAGGGGGATGAAGTGTTTGGCAGGGGATCAGTTGTCAAACGAGGCCCTTAAATCCATATGACTCAGGCGATTACCCGCTCGAGTAAGGGCAATATTGGCAGTAACCGGCAAGGTTGACATTGAAATATTAGCGGAAATGGCGGACAAAATTGTAATGGAATGCAATTCCTGGCCAACTGTGGCTGAAGTCACCCACAAAGACTCAGAGTCAATCGCCGCGCTCACCCATCGAATAAGTCGATTGGAGAGCAACTTGCAGAATCAAAGCCAGAATCGACGACGCAGCTATAGCACCAAAAGATCATTTTCGCGAAATCGTAGAAACGGTAGCAAATCAAAAGGCCAAATTTGCTACTATCATAATAACTTTGGTGAGAAGGGGTTTTCGTGCAAACCGCCATGCGATTTCAATAAGCCAGCGGAGAACTAACTTCGTCGTCATCTAATGGTGCGATAGGTGACGGCGTCGTAGAACAGCACAGACTTATCGTAACTTGTCTTTTATCGGGAATTAGTTTTTTAGTTGACACCGGCGCAGCCGTTTCAGTAATCCCTCGAACTTGTAACAAAGCTAAGCCAGTAGATTTTAAGCTCTACGCAGCTAACGACTCGACAATCAGCACATATGGCGAAAAATTGTTAAATATTGATCTCGGTCTTCGAAGGCGCGTGCCCTGGTATTTTCACATCGCTGATGGAAATCGCCCTATAATAGGAGCAGATTTTCTCGGAAACTTTAATTTGTTGGTCGATATTAAAAGAAAGCGCTTAGTCGATGGCATTACTGAACTTTATGCAATAGCCAAGGTTTCGTGTGAAAAACACACTGTCCTAGCAACAATTCAACCCAACAATGAATTTTCCACTTTGCTGTCGAAGTTCCCTCAATTAACGTCATCCTCGAATTTCACGGAAACGCAGTCACACAACATCTGTCACCGCATAGAAACCACAGGTCCGCCATTATTTGAACGTCCTAGGCGGCTGTCTACAGAGAAATATACAATAGCAAAAAGAGAGTTCGACTACATGGTCGAAAAAGGTATATGTCGCCCATTTAACAGCCCGTGGGCCAGTCCTCTTCATTTGGTGCCCAAATAGAATGGTGAATGGAGACCCTGCGGAGATTACAGGCGACTAAACTCTGTAACGACGCCTGACAGGTACCCGATCGCTCACATTCAGGATTTTGCTCACGTCCTTCATGGAAAAACCATCTTTAGCAAAATTGACCTCGAGCACACGTACCATGAAATCCCCATCCACAAGGATGATATACCGAAAACTGCAGTCTGTACTCCATTTGGGTCGTTCGAATTTGGCCGAATGACATTCGGTCTTTGCAACGCTGCACAGACTTTTCAACGATACAGTCTTGCGAGGTTTAACGTTTTGCTATGCGTATTTGGATTACATACTTGAACCATCCGCAACTGAAGAAAAACACTGTGACCATCTGCGGAAAATATTCGAGCGTCTGGCAGCCTTCGGTATTCGCGTCAATCCGTCAAAATGCATTTTGGGAGTACGGGAAATGGAATATTTGGGTTACCTCATCAACAATATGGGATCCAAACCTATTCCAGACCGAGTCAACGCAGTATCGACATTCAAAAAACCTGCAAACATTGCGGAGTTAGGAAAATTTTTGGGAATTATCAACTTTTACCACCGATTCCTTCCCAAGGCAGCTGATATCCTGGCACCGCTCAACGGGTTAATAAAGGGTTGCAAGAAACGTGATAAAACTCCAATCGACTGGACGGAGCCTGCAAGCAAAGCTTTTGAACAAAGCAAACAATTGTTGGCGAACGCGACTTTGCTTGCTCATCCAAAGGCTGATGCACCCATTAGATTGTCAACCGACGCATCCAATGTGGCTATATTGGTGCAGTCCTCGAGCAATTTGAAAACGGCAATTGAATACCCTTAGGATTTTTTTTTCGCGGAAACTGACAGCTGCACAAATTAAATATAGTACGCACGCTAGGGAACTCCTAGCCATCTACGAATCGATACAATTTTTTCGATTTATGCTCGAGGGTAGACAATTTCAAATTCGGACGGATCATAAGCCACTGGTTTACGCATTCAAACAGCGATCTGACAACGCGCTTTTACGGCAAGTCAGACAACTGGAATTTATCGGACAGTTTTCCACGAACATCGTCTACGTGGAAGGTTCACGCAACAGCATCGCAGATACTTTTTCGCGCATGGACCAAGTCGACGCACTCGAGGGTCAACACGTGATCACCGCCAAGGATATCGCGGATGCTCAAGAAGTCGATGAGCTTCAGAAAATCCTGCAATCTGGAACATCTTTACGTCTGAAGTCAATGAGTGTATTTCAACCGGCGAGATTCGCCTGTATATTCCCGCTCTACTGCGTCGCAAAGTCTTTGAGCAATTTCATAATCTGTCGCACCCAACTGGCAGAAGTACCAGCAAAATTATACGCCAGAAGTACGTGTGGCCTAGCATGTGCAAGGACATTTCACACTGGGCAAGAACGTGCATCGCTTGTCAATCGTCAAAAGTTACTCGTCATGTGAAAAACATCCCGCAACACTTTCCAGTACCTAGTAGATACACGCTTTCAACATATTCATTTGGACATAGTTGGTCCATTGCCATCGTCAAACGGTTTTATTTACGCTCTGACCATCATAGACCGTTTCAACAGGTGGGCAGAGGTTACCCCCATGCGTGACGCAACAGCTGATACAACCGCAACAATGTTTTTTACGCATTGGGTCAGCAGATTTGGTGCACCAGTTGTTATCACCACTGATAGAGGTTCACAGCTGGAGTCCGCATTGCTTAATCATTTGCTTCGTCTTGTAGGTTGTTCTCGTGCCAGAACCACAGCTTACCATCCTGCAGCCAACGGTATGGTGGAGCGACTTCATCGGACACTCAAGGCTGCGATAATGTTTCATGACAACCGTCTATGGACAGAGGTACTGCCTACAGTACTTCTAGGTTTGCGAACTATGGTGAAGGAAGATCTCGATTGTTCACCTGCGGAATTGGTATACGGAACCACTTGGCGTGTACCCGGCGAATTTTTCGTTAGCGACGACATCATCCCAATGGACTCGCACATTCTAGTGGAACAGCTTCGAGAACAAATGCAGCGACTTCGTCCAACACCCGTCGAACATCATCGGACGGATTCATCGTTCGTCTACAAAGTAATAAATAGCAGGCGCGACAGTCCAACATTGGACTAAGGCCGCAGATGTGTTAGTGACACCCAATTTTCAAGATTTTAACTGTTTTTTGTTGAGGTGTTGAGATCAACAGCCAGTGACGTACCGTTTTTCAAATTTGTTGTGTTCGAATTCAAAGCAGGGGCCCTTTATTTAAACAGTCCAATTTCCGATTTATTTTATATCCAACCCATATAGAATCTGTGGCCCTAGTCCAATGTTGAACGTGGTTGGCCTGTCGCTCAGTTATTTATTTGTTTGTTTTTTTTTTTATAGAATACTGTCCGCTGACCGGGGTTGCTATTCTCTTTTTCTCAATCCTTACTTTGTTTTAAATATTTTTCAATCTTTTCTTCAAGGGCATTCGGTGGCTTAGTGGTAGATATGAATCTGTATTTCTGAGTTGCAGAAGTGTAGATTTGAATCCCACTCTGACCATGACTGTTAGTGTTGTCTAAGAAAATGCTCCTACGGCAACCTGTTCTTCGATGTAAATGGTCCCGCGGCTACCTGTTGTTAGAACGGCTAAAAGTTGCAAAAATCTCCGAACATCTTTTGAGTCGCTACAACAAATATTTTTCAAAAAGAAATTATATTCAATTTTTAATAAGCAGCCCTCGAAGCTATATTTTTGTTAGTACATTGAAAAAGACTTTACCGCAGCGTCATTGCAGTCCAAGAGAAAAAAAATCTTTAATCCACACTCCAAAAAACAGCAACGCCAGCCTCCTGCTAGCTGCAAACTTTCCAGTCGTAGGTATATACTTGATTTTTACTTATTTTAATTTAAATTTTCAGATTTTGCGGCTTTGTGCGTGTACCAGCAGTTTACATACATCTCTAGAGTAATTATGTCTGGGAAACAGATGAGTCCAGACTAGTTTAAAACGGAAATGCATCAATTTGATATGAAAATTCGTCAAAATTATTGAAACATTAGATTTATTGACATGGAAGTTCGAAAATTTTACATGGAAATTCGTTAATTTGACATGGAAATGCGTATACACCTGACGTTCAAATTTGCCAATTAGAAATGGAAATTAAAATTAATTTGTCATGAATTTTTTAAAATGAAAATTCCTAAGCTTGATTGAGAAATTTATCAATATGAAATGGAAATTCGTCAATATTAATCGAAAATTCAAAAATCTGACGTGGACATTTGAAAATTTGATACGGACATTCCTAAACTTGATTTTAAAATTCGTTAATTTTTTCTGGAATCTTGTGATTTTGATATGGAATTTCGTCATTTAAGCGATTACTAATGGAAATTCGTCAACGTGATTTGAAAATTCATCAAATTGACATGGAAATTCGCTAATTTTTAATGGACATCACTCAACAAGACTTGACAATACTTCAAAATTATTTTGAAATTCGTCAATTTGACATGGAATTTGGTTATTTAGAAATGGAAATTCATCGACATGAAATTGATCGATTTGGATAAAAATTCGTCATTATTATTTATTTATTATGTACCTCTAACTACGTTTTACAGCATTTGACTAATAAACATTAATGTTTAAAACAAATACGGTTTTCGGCCTTTGGAGGCCCTCTCGGCTGGACATGGAACACCGAACGTTATGCCACCGTACGTTGGGCCACTTTCAACAGCACACGCTCAAGAGTGTTATTTATCTCCATAAATGGGTACTCGTTTAATATCTGAGTGAGATTTTAGTCCGTCCCATAAACTGAATTGGTTCACGGTGAGTCTCGAACCCACGACTCTGTGCACCGAAGGTGTGCGAACCAACCAGACTACAATGTGTAGATGGAATGATCTTCGGTAAAAAAATTGCTGGATTCTGGTCGCTCCGGTAATACATACATAATGTAGGTATACATTTTGTGGCTTGCGGTATCACTGGCGCCATGGTGACGGCCGAACTCACGACGTAATTCAGAAAAAAAATATCCAGTTGTTTCAAAATATGGGCTGCGCTAAGAAAAAATGTTCAAGCAATTGAAATTGCGAAAATATATTCCGAACTTACGCCCAAAATTAAAAGTATTCCTTGCCTATGACAATTTTTGCACACCTATTTTCGGTTTGACCATCATTTTGTCGGGGGGCGCCAGGATCAGCACACTTCGCAAGGACGGGCACAAACTCAAAAAGATTGGGCCATAGTAGGCCTCTTCAGAGCGGATCAGAGAGTGTTATATGGGTACTTTTCAGGGGACAACTGCTGAAGACAACGTTTTCTAACATTCATACTAATTTC
Organism: Microchrysa polita; assembly: GCA_949715475.1. Classification (NCBI taxonomy): domain Eukaryota; kingdom Metazoa; phylum Arthropoda; class Insecta; order Diptera; family Stratiomyidae; genus Microchrysa; species Microchrysa polita. The sequence continues at coordinate 7,620,949 of OX454417.1, forward strand.
GTAGATTGACGACTGTTTCTTGTGTTGATTTATTAATTTATTCAATGGAGTACACTACATAGAGGCTATAACTATAACTTGTCTTAAATCAAAAAAGTTATCGCAACAGGCAACGTATGTATTTAATTAAACTAACCAGCAATTATACGATCGTCTTAATTCCCCGTTTTTTCGACAAACTGCATTCTTGCAAAACATTACGCGAATCCATTACATTCATATGATTTCAACTAACTCTATCCATAAAATTGCGTATCTGTGACTGTGCTCAGCGATTATGTGAGTTACCTATATTTCTAAAAGTTGAATGCTTTTCAGCAATTTTTGTAAGAATGCTAACGCATCATTACTCAATGGCACACTAAATTGACTAGATATGGGTAGCTATCAGCAATAAGATGGTACTTTGTACCAATACAGAACTAGATCCACTATATTGCTATCATCACTATTAAATCTAAGTGCAGTCTGCATAGTGCATGCCAATGCAATACGTTGCATTGCAGAAAGAGCATTACAGAAGATACGAGCAAGTGAATGTTGCTTCGCTTGTAGATATACGGTTTGACTTTACACCTGGCTACAATGGACCAATGATTTTCAAATAAATGGTCATTGTAAAAGTTTACTCATCTTGAAGATGTTAGCACTTCTTTGCATAGGTAACTATACTATAGAAATATGTAAAAGGTAGACAAGTTTCGTGTAATAGTAGTTTTGACTCCCTGTTGCGAGTCCTATGTCGACTGCATGTCACGAGACCCATGTAATTTCCTTCTTAAACAGGTGATAGCCGACCCGGGGCCGGAAGAATATTTATGGCGTTGACTATTTGACTTTGTCTTCACTGCATATACTGCTTCCTTATTTATGAACCATCCAAACGACAAAAAGATGGTCCTACCACCAGTTAAGTATAGTCATAGTCAAAGCATATCTTGGGAAACATCTTTATTAGAGACATAGAGAATGTATCTTACATATAGTGCTGCTGATCACAAAAACATAGTGTAGAGAAGTTGTCACGGGGACCGTTATACAGGATAAATTGATGTCGGCTAACAAGTGTCGATGTTTTTCGTAATTTTTCTCTTGTTCGACGTACGACCATAAGTCAATAGTGAAGTATGTATCTTGGAATCTGAATATCAGTGAAGATTCACCATAGTATAGTGGACGGAAATGAAAGTATAAAGATGGATTTTATCTTTGATGTGTACAATAATTGCAATATGAAAAGCGAAAGGTAGTACATACTCGTATGTTCTGCGGATTGTTGGAGCCAGCGCAATTGAAGGCGGAAAATTTTCAAGGAATGCATGTTTCTTTGGATATGGTAGTAATTGGACAAAATGCAGGAATGTTGATTATCCTATTATCCATAATTAACGGATGGTTCAGGTAATTTTTACATACGTAAATGAAAACCTTTCTAAAAGTATAGATTGGTCTTTCAGAATACTTCCTTGTTAACTGGAGCTTAGTGTGGCGTCTTTGGATGAAGTTCTACACTGAACCAAATCGCCTCCTAAAGTAAAGAAAATATGGCTCAAATCAAGAAAAAAAGACAATGAAAAACAGCCAAGAAATATTTCTCTTCATTTGAGAATTAGTCACACTGATCCAAGTGAAATGCCATTAGCAGCGCTTTAAGGAAAAGTAACTTTGAATCAAGCAAACTTTTCTTATGAAAAAGACAAGAGAATCTAAACAAAAATAAAAAAAGAAACTTGCATCCAACCAACATCGAACACATAACCCCATTCTTCCCAGTCGAACGCGCTACCCACTGAACCATAGACACTTCTGACTAATCTACTACAACGCTCCAACATAAGCTAAAGCTAAAATAAAGCTTTTCCACGAGATTTGCATGGAAAATGTCAAAAAAAATGATTATCAAGCATTTGTTTGCTTGAATTGAGAATAATGGTTTAGGCTTGAATCTACTTCCTATTTCTCAAAAGAAGGTCTTGATAATAGGATCGATTCAAGAAGAAATTGTCACATTTTCAGAAATTTTGTCTAAATTCGGGAATTTTGCAAATGAGAAAAGAGTTTCTTAATTTTAGATAGCCCAATTTTTTCAGTGTAATAAAAATAAGTAACAATCGGATTCCAGTTTTGTAATACATAAAGCAGCTTTCAGCATATTTAGAAACACCCTATTACTGCTTTTCTATTTCTGCGTTTCATTAAAAAAAAACCCTATTTCCATAAATATAATCTAATTACACAGTCTCAGTCGTACCGGATCACTTTTAGAAGATTTAGTCGTTTTCCAATTATTATAACTTGAAAATCGTTGAGAATTGAAACGCTCGGGTCGGATAGCAAATGACAACTAATTATATTTCATGTGAATAGGATATGACATTTTAAGAGAAATGAAAAGAGTATTGCCAGATAAACATTAATTCACAATACTCCACCTTAATCTGACAATTATTAAGTAATTAAATTAATTCAATTTAACAATTCAGTTCTTCAAAATGAAATAAATGACATTTACTGTATTAAGGCAAAATTTGAAATTATTTTAATCCTAACTTACTGTTGATGAAATCATGTTTAACTGTTGGAACGGCCTTAGTCAACGCATCAGCCAGCATTTCGTTGGTAGCTATGTATGCCAATTCGATTTCGCCACTGTCCAATTTTTTACGGATGAATTTTGCCTTAATATCGATGTGCTTCGTTCTCGGTGAGAAGGTGTTATTGCGAGCGATATGCATAGCACCCTTGTTATCGCAATACAAGAGCATCTTCCTTGCGGCATGTGGTATCAATTCGCCCTCCAGTCGTTTCAACCAAATAGATTGCAGCAACAATGGACATATATTCGGCTTCGGTGGATGATAAAGCCACAGTGCGCTGACGATGTGTACACCATGAATCCGGCCCTCCTTGTGCAATGAAAACGTAACCAGAGGTCGATCGTCTTTCATCAACGTCTCCACCCCAATCTGAATCGCAATATCCGATAAATTCGGCTGCTCCTCTTTTGTACACAATACCATAGTCCATAGTATCTTTCAAATAGCGCATAACTCGCTTAACAGCGACCCAGTGCGTTTTGCCAGGATTCGACGAAAAACGGCTCAACATGTTGACAGCATAGCAAATGCCAGGACGGGTGTTTTGTGCGACAAAGAGCAAACTCCCAATCGCCTCCAAATACGGGATCTTCTCCATCTCTGCTTTTGCTTCTTCAGTATTGGGGCACATATCCATCGTCAGCTTCTGCGTTACATCAACAGGAGTAGCAATTGGATTGCAATCACTCATTCCAAACTTCTTCAGGATATCTGCAATGTATTGAGATTGATCGATTTTAATGTTACCTGTTTCTATGCTACGTCTCACACGCATCCCCAAAACTTATGATGCCTCGCCAATGTCCTTCATTTTAAAATTGTGCCACAACTCCTTCTTAATAATGGTGCGCATACCATCGTCGTTGGAAAATAGAAGAACATCGTCTACATATATCGCGACGTAAACCATTTTCTCTCCTTGTACCCAGTAGTATAAACATTGGTCCACCTCACTGCGCTGAAGGCCGAGTCCAATTAAAACGTTGTTGATCGTTCCAGACTCTACTCGACTGCTTCAGTCCATACAGAGATTTTAACAAGCGACATACTTTACCGGAACCATCTTCGAACCCTGGTGGCTGAGATACGTAAATTTCTTCCTGCAACTCTCCGTTTAAAAACGCAGCAACAACATCCATCTGGTGAACTGCTAAGTCGTACTTTACCGCTGGCGCCATCAAGAAGCGTATAGAGGAGTACCTGACCACAGGAGCGAAGGTTTCATTGAAGTCTATCCCCTTCTTATGTGAGAACCCTTTAACGACTAGTCTCGCTTTGTGTTGAGTTACCATTCCTTCAGCATTCTTTTTGGTTCTAAAACCCATTTGGATTGAATGACTTTCTTCCCAGGCGGCAGGTTGGAAAGCACCCACGTATTGTTCGTTCGAAGTGATGTTAATTCTTCTTGCATAGCCGTTTTCCACTTGATCGTTAATGCTTCAGGTAAAGTCGTTGGGTCTGGAAACACAGCTGAATTCAACATCGCGTACTTCTTTTGCTGTAAACTTCAGAACGTCGAACTCCATCATCTGTATCGTACTCAGAATCATCAGGCTGCTGCTTCTCATATTCACTGCTTTCAGTGACTATCGGCAATTCCATTATAGCTTCTCCGTTCGAATTCGATACGTCACTGTTGGATTCGGGTTTAATATTCTTCTCGTCCGAAATTGAAATGTCGTTGACTAAAACAGTATCGTTGACCAAATCAGTGTCGTTGACTAATTCACTGTCAATATTGGGAACGAGATTTCTTTTATCGTTGTCGACATTGGTCGGCGGCGATTCGATGAATACAACGTCCCGACTAACCAAAAATTTATACGTTGACTTTTCATAGAGACGATAGCCTCTACACTTTACACACGCCTAAATGTATACAATCTCAATCACTTCCAGCTATTTTTCCAATTTCAGTTAAAGTGAATTGTTACAATAAATAAATAAAAAAAAAATAGTTTCCAAGCACAAAAAAGTTAATTTTAGTTTGTAAATATATGTTAAAATGTTTTTTTGGCAAATTATTGATTTGAAAAAATTTTAATGAAGAAAAAGCGTTTAAAATTTGGCTTTCGTGTAAAAAAGGAAGTATTTGACAATTTGAAAATTAACATAAATCCTATCCTCGATGATTTTACGAGTCTGGGTCAGCAAACCTGCCCTTAAAAAAACAGCCATTGTAGCAAATTCACGTGAACAGAAGCGCGTATTTCTGAGTGAGAAAAAGTAAAGTGTTTTTACTTGTACGTTACATTAGATAAATATAAAGGCTGTAAAATAAGGCGAAAGCGGAGTCGGTTTGTTCGTGAAAACCTTTCTCCAGATGAAATAGTTTACGATTAGTTCACTTAAGGCGATTTTTTTTACTGACAATTAGATTTACTGTAAAATTTACAGGAGTGTGTCGCTAATTGTGATTGCAACGAATCCGTATTTTGACGAATCATGATTTGCCTATTGTGTGTGTCAAATGCATTAGCTTTTAAAAATACATATACTACGTAATTCTGTTGTTTTAGCGAATAAGTTGCCCAAATGATCTATCGTCGCAGTGTATAAGTGGCAGAGTCCCATTTTGAAAATATTTAACTTACCCATTTATTGGACGGGGCAAACGGAACTTGGATATTCGTTAAAATTTTTAAAAGCCAAATTACCGTTGACAATTCATTCGCGACCTTAAGACCACAGCTCCAGCTGTAATTCGTTATATCATATTTAAACCGATATCAACTATGTCTGCAGGAATTCTAAATTACATAGAATTGTATTCAGAAAACAGTACCGAAAAATGTCTAACGGTTTAATTTACTAAAACAGAATGGGGGCGTTACATATAGATGTCCCGATATAAATAAATAATAAAATTAACAAGATGTTTTCTAGACGCATCAGAAAAAAACCTTCGGATGAATTCAAAGGTGATAAAAAGGGTCTATTGTCTATCCACAATTTTAAATACGTCTCCCAGGGAGTTTTCAGTTTATGGCTTTTAATAAGTTTCTACCAATCTTCGAACAATTTGGGAATAAATATTAATTAAAACAAAAAACTTGCAGAGAGTTATCGATAACTGATTGTCGCAGTGCACAGGCCAGATTTGTTCAAGCGTTGTTGAGCGTTCAATTTGATCTATTATGAAATCCATATTATTTCAAAATTACCTTAACAATGATTTCTCTTGATTTGCCCTAACTCCTAATGGAGCATGGTGCGTTGACGAGTACCGTGCGCAGTCGTAACACCACAAATAATAAAAAAATATATACCTCATCAAGCTAACTATTTAAAAAATTTTAATCAGAAATACTTGTATATGGTGGATAACAAAAATATACTCCACACGACTTTTATTGTTTTAGATTTCGACCGAGTATTGAAGGGTTAAATGTCTATACTTCCGGTTTGGATGAAAGTATTCAAATGAAATTCCGCAGATCAAATCCTGACACTGCTGTGGACAACTTTCAATAAGAAAAGTTTTTTCGAGTTGACGCCTTCGGTCAATATAGCACGGCAAACATTAAAAATGCTGTCTTGAAAAGTTATACTTTTCGACTTATCCACTTATTCCCCCCGACCCTAGAAATAATGTCGGCCGGTATTTTTCTGAGCTCGCCTTTAAACAGTTTGAGACAAAAATCGACGAAATTGATTTTGCGACGAGGGCCTTTGGCTTCCAAATGCAATATATGTATTTTCTTTATTTCCTTGTATGTATATGCACAATATGTACTAAGTAATATGTAGGTACATACATAATGAATAATTATTTTTTTTATATTTACCAAGGTTTTTTATACATGTATTCAACAACCTCGATTAACCGAACTTTTCGATTATCCGAACTACCACTGGAACCAATTAGTTCGGATAATCGAGGTTCTACTGTACTTCGAATTGTTTTCCACCTCACAAGATCACAGCTCACATTCTGTAAGGCGATGAAAAACAGGCGACAGTTACTTTCAATTTTTGGGTATTGTCTGACGGTAAATCTGTCAAGGGAATAGATCTGGAATGGCTAAGTATCGTCAAAGCTTGATGATGATAAGCGATACGTAGCAATTTAACGTTCATTGGGACATTCTCTCAAAACTCTTATCGAATGGTTAGTCTTATCGCATAGAGAAGACACACACAATTTTCAGGAAGCTTTTCCATTATTATTGAATTGAATTTTCGTTAATTTCGCATAGTTATGTTATCTTTTGCTTATTTACGCTGTTAGATGATGTAGTGAATTTCATTGTGTGGCAAGAAGATCGGGATCATAAATTCTATTTTTAGATTTTTATAAGCTCCTGCGCACCACACATTGCTTCAAAAATCTACTTTATCTTCAATCACTCGACGTACAATGTCACACGGGGACATGATAGTCCAATCCCATTTCCACTTTGCTCAAATGGAAACAATTCTCATTCTTTAGACATATTTCAAGAAAACGAGCCGTCAAAATCAATTTTCATAACGCTCACACGACTCTGCAATACAATGTCCGGACAAATACCAAAAATTCCGTATCATCCGCAAGCTCCGTATAAGAAAAATCTTCCGACAAATGATGAAAAATTGATTCAGTGAAAATTTATACGAAAACATCATCTTGACTTTATCCTTTTTTTGTGTGCTTATCACACTTAAATCTCCCGCGATGGCATTTACACCCCCAGGCCCAAGCATTTCCGACAAATGGAGTCACACAATGGCATGGGGCGCGGTGCGAATGAAGCTGCTGCTGCACGTCATTTAAATTATTCACGAAAAACGCTGGCAAAAATTGCCAGAAAAACATTCAAAAAAATAATAATAATATCCTTGGAGAAATCATTGCATTTCCAACAGGTATGTATACTCATTGTGAACTTGACAAGACGATAAAGCTGTTATGACATCGTGTGGACTTACCTTTCGTTTGGAGCGCGCCATCCTTTGGTCGCGTGAATTTTCAGCTTCTCCCGGCGGCCTTTTACCCCAAACGGCTATAGCTATTCGGGTGTAGGTAAACACAAGGACCAACAGCGGTATCACAAACTGAAGCGTCAGCAAGGCTAGACTGTAGTAGTAATTTTGATCGGCCGACGGCCAATCTTCACGACAAACATACCTGTGGGGAATAAAATTGAATGAAACATGTATACATCGACACGATGATGGTTGTGAGTTTAACAAAAAAAAGTTAAAGGACAAGGTTTGTTTAGGGTGGGTGCGTGGGAGCTAGGATCAATGGTGAATTGCGCTTAGAGAGAAATTTTAAAGAATTCCCTAAACGTTTTGTTTGTTGGAAGAAAATTAGGTGTGATTTATGTGGGAGTGAGGCGTTCAAGAACTAATTTATTTTTGTTAGAGGAGGAAATTGGTTTATTCAGCTGAGATTTGCTTTGGAGGCAAAGAACGTATATATTATTGCTCGACATAAAGTGAAACACTAAATCGTATTGGTCGACATACGATTTAGGGGAATAGTCGCAATGGATACGTTCTGCAATGAAATCAGAGCTAACATTGTGTTAGGTGATATGCGGGAGGCGGCAGTCACTTTAATTTTTTGGGTATCGTCTAACGCTGAATTTGGCAACATAAAACAAAAAAATAGGCGATACGTAGTAATTTCACATTTATTATATCGCCAGCACTAGAGTAAGAAGGTAGCACAAAAATGAAAGTGACTGTGGCCTGTTACTTATGGCCTTATACATATAATGCCAGCTCAGATTCAACAAATAGATATTCGATCCGTGGTTTGCCCCTGGAAGAGTCAAAACGTTTTCGGATCACAACTGCTAGTGTGACGCTCAGCGCCCGCTCTAGCACTTTCGCCGCCGCGGGCAAGGCGACAATTTGCCGCCCCTTAGGTACCGGAGAGATTTTTTTCTTGAATCGAGAGATTTTATTAGCACTGCTGTTGCAGTCGAACAGCAGCAGCATGCTGCCAACATGACGTCACCCATTTAAAATCCATGGTGCCGCTTTCGTCTGCTGTCTTGCTGCTTTCCGTTCTGTTTCAAGTATAATGCGTCATCTCGTGAATTCTAAAAGAGTATAAAGTCAGTGCTAGTCAAATCAGTGGAACCAAGTCGCGATATTAGCATGTCCGCTTTGCTTTTCGGAAGTGGGCGCTAAAAACCGCCCCTAAAATTTGGCGCCCGGGCGTCCTGATTCGCTAATTCCGAATTTGAGGTCAAAAAACAGAAAAAAAAATTGGGGTTACCAGCCCCGAAATGGTACCCCTGTTTTCTCGGGGAAATACTCGTCCAACCGGCGCGCGTGGCAAGAAACGTTAAAAGAATTTTGGATTACTGATTCCTAATTTGAGGTCGAAAACATGAACACTTTTTGTTAAGGTTGCCCGGCCCAGAATTGTACTCCTGTTTTCTCGGGGAAATACTAGTTCAATCGGCGTGGTAGAAACACTAAGGTAAATTTTGGTCGCTGATTCCGAATTTGAGGTAAAAAACAAGAAAACAATTTTGGGGTCGCCCGCTCCGAAATGGTATCCCTGTTTTTTTTTCGGGGAAATACTTGTCGAATAGGAGTGGCAAGAATTTTGGGTTGCTGATTCCAAATTTGATGTCAAAAACAAGAAAATTTTTGGTTGGGGTTGCTCGCCCCAGATTTGTACCCCTGTTTTCTCGGGGAAATACTCGTCCAATCGGCGTGGCATAAACACTACATGGCATAAACATTTGGGTCGCTGATTCTAAATCTGAGGCGAAAAACAAGAAAAAAATGTTCCTGGTTGCCCGCCGCAAAATGGTACTCCGGTTTTCTCTTCACCGTATGTTACTACAACTGACCTATCTACCTCTACCTTCAATAATTCATTGCAAACACTTGCGCTGTTTGAAATTTTCTTATAAGTAAGCGTGCGCCACAAACCCGTTTGTGCTGCACTGCATATTTCGTATCAGCATCAAACAGCACGAAAACAACCTCTCCATTTACATGAACATATGTACATACAATACACCATGCCACTACTAAGCCGATCCAAACAAAAATCATATCCGCTCATGTAGACGATTTCATCGGCGGCAATGCACATTACAGCTGCTGAAAAAGCACGCTTATTCGACATAGAAAAATTCCTCATCGAACAACCCGACGTCGCATCGCAAGCAGTCTGAACGGCCGCAGTGTGAACGGGCTGTAAAACACCGACTCGTTGGTCGGTTTTAACTCGTCGACTCGTCGGTCGGTACTGAAAAACCGACTCGGTATTGAACAGGTACCAAAAAATCGGGATATCGGTACTTCATAATATCGGGTCCAATACTGAACGAACACCGGTTTTGTACCAGGATGCGGGATCCCGGTTTTTGAACAGGCCTAGTGAAGATGAATATGTAGTGGTGAATACTGAGCTGTAGCAGCGAGTTTACCGTTCCTGCCTTAAAAATTGCTGAAAGAAGTTCACGAGCGTCCACAAAGAGAAAAAGGTTTGGAACGTAGATCACGGAAAAACTGTACGACGATGAGTTTTCTGGAGATTTTAAATTGAATAATTTGTTCTATGTGGGGGAAATCATTAGCAGAACGACAGCGACAGTGCATGCGCAGCTTAGGAAGGACAATGAGCGCCTGTATGAGCAGCTATGACACGATCAACCAGATGGCGAAGAGGCTGGAGGAACTAAGTAAAACTGAAACTAATAAAAATGTTTTTCCGTCTCTGAACTGAAGAATTCCGGTTTTTCTCAAGCCTGATCGTCTTTGGTTTGGACAGATCGAGACAGTGACCGCAATTTTCAGTTTCCTCAAAAATTTAAATGGGAGGTGCCCTTAGTATTAATCGGATTGAACTGTACCTGATCACGGTGGCCATAACTTCCCTCCCTTGCGGGACGGCAATGTTTATCCGGGCTTAAAGCCGGAATGATGTTCTCCGCCGGGATGCCTCCCGACTTGTCTAACACCACAAGCCCCCTGGAGACCAACACCAAGATGGGTAGGGACCATGGTCCCTTGGGCACGCCCATCCCCGAGGTACACTATTCGCTTAAGATTTCTCAATAGCAGGTGTGATCCTCCTTTGGCTCCCTTTCGGTAGACCTAACGAATTCGGCTTACCAGCCGCAGGCATTTTCCACCAAAGCCATTTTCCCAAACTGTAGCCTCTTCGTGGCTGGGGTTATGCGAAGCCGCCAGCTCCGAGGCTCTACACGACCGCTTATAACAGATTCCTCCCCTACGAGGAAACACTGCGTCGTGTTGGACTTGTATGACTGCCTTTAAAAAGGACTAGGGAAAAAGTCAGCCATGCCGTGACCCATCCGTACATGATTCGGGAGCGTCAATTCCCGAGTGGTCTTTGTACAACCATACAAGGGGCCTCCCTGCGCTGCTCGGGTACGTGTTGTCACAACTCACCAAAAATCTGTGTCCCCCTACACAGATACTCTGTGTCTTAAGGACACAGACTCCTCTGCGAAATCTCAATAGGAGCAGCTCGAAAACAGGAGTAAGAATGTAATTCCCTATATCTCCTTCCAGAAGTTAATCACTAGCAGGATTCAGAGAGAATCAGGCTGCGCCGTTAAATTTTTAATGGTGTTGTGATGCCAAGCGTCAGTTGAGCCCTAGCCCTTATTTTGAATACAGGGCGTACTTCTTGTTTCTCTATTCTTCAATTATATCCAATCTCTATACTGTAACCAAGTAACCCACACCCCGTTTGGTTACAATGACACCCACAATTTTCCAAAGGAAATCTATTCACTGTCAATGCTCCTTAAAACTAAGTCAACCATACGTGCGGTTGGTGGCCATCAACTGCTATCCTGTAAAAGAAAGCGTATTAAATGAAAATGTCGCGTGGGTGACAAATACGAAAAGCCCAAATACCATGGAACAGACTGATACCGATTTCAAACAAAATCGAAAGAAATAGTGTATCTATCTTTCAGTCTTCAGATATATACCAAAAAAGAAACCTTCGCGCCCTATGTGGAAATGATTATTTCTTCTATGTCGTATATAGGCAACGACAGGACTGCTCAATTGAATGGAACGTGATTGATATTGACTTTCAATGGCGGTTTTTGTTGCTTTTATTGGTAAATACTTTGAAAAGTGGATTCAAGAAAATTTTTTAAGCTATTTACCCTAATGGATTATCAAATACACTTTTATGTTGTAGAGTGCGACCTACGCGATTATGTGACGTGAAAGAATGAAATTAAAACGATTTGTTCGGATCTAGGGAGGGATTAAACTTTGAAGATTTGGTTATTTTTAATTAAAGTGCTTGTTCTTGGTCTTACTTACATACGAGTATACGTACGAGTATGTTGATGGAAATTTTTTTAAGCATTTTAATCCGTATGTCATACTGGTAGGAAATGATCTTTTTTGGATTTGTCTGAATAAAAGCGTTCCAGAATGAATCAGTTTCGATAAAGTTACTCAACGGAAAATTTTTGATTTATCATTTCGACAGAGCTCCCAGCGAAAAATTTAGATTATCGATTTAAGGATATGACTACAGATAAAACAAACCGAATTCATTAGCTCTAACTCCGTTACTGTTATACTGAACTAACAAAAAATAAGTGATAGGAAATGTCTTCAATGAACCCTTTAAAAAGTTGACTTTTGTACCTACTCGTATTCTATGCAAATTTCAAACTTCTATTCGTACCAAAAAGTATATTTTTACCAATTTTCATGTCGATCAGTTGAGCCAATCACGAGATATTTATTTATCAGTTGGAAAGACGCTAGCCTGACAATGTAGAACGCACTTACCAAACATTAAATTCGCTATATTTCCGGTTTGGATGAAGATATTGGAATTACAATTTGCGCAAGCTTCGAAAAACATAGGAACAATAAAAAAAATGCTCCACCACATTTTTCAATCTCAAATCACGTAATTACTAGACTAATAGTCTCAATAGTGTTCTGGCTGGCTAGCGAGATTCAATCTGATAAAACTATATACAAATATGACTGAGATGTGGTCAGCCTTAATCCGATAATTTTACGTATTTCACTTAATTAAAATCCCATTTGCATGTGTAATTAAATTGGCATTTCATTGAATATCATCATCCAAAATTCAAAATTCCAAATTCAAAATTCAAAATTCAAGATTCAAAATTCAAAATTCAAAATTCCAAATTCCAAATTCCAAATTCCAAATTCCAAATTCCAAATTCCAAATTCCAAATTCCAAATTCCAAATTCCAAATTCCAAATTCCAAATTCCAAATTCCAAATTCCAAATTCCAAATTCCAAATTCCAAATTCCAAATTCCAAATTCCAAATTCCAAATTCCAAATTCCAAATTCCAAATTCCAAATTCCAAATTCCAAATTCCAAATTCCAAATTCCAAATTCCAAATGCCAAATTCAAAATTCAAAATTCAAAATTCAAAATTCAAAATTCAAAATTCAAAATTCAAAATTCAAAATTCAAAATTCAAAATTCAAAATTCAAAATTCAAAATTCAAAATTCAAAATTCAAAATTCAAAATTCAAAATTCAAAATTCAAAATTCAAAATTCAAAATTCAAAATTCAAAATTCAAAATTCAAAATTCAAAATTCAAAATTCAAAATTCAAAATTCAAAATTCAAAATTCAAAATTCAAAATTCAAAATTCAAAATTCAAAATTCAAAATTCAAAATTCAAAATTCAAAATTCAAAATTCAAAATTCAAAATTCAAAATTCAAAATTCAAAATTCAAAATTCAAAATTCAAAATTCAAAATTCAAAATTCAAAATTCAAAATTCAAAATTCAAAATTCAAAATTCAAAATTCAAAATTCAAAATTCAAAATTCAAAATTCAAAATTCAAAATTCAAAATTCAAAATTCAAAATTCAAAATTCAAAATTCAAAATTCAAAATTCAAAATTCAAAATTCAAAATTCAAAATTCAAAATTCAAAATTCAAAATTCAAAATTCAAAATTCAAAATTCAAAATTCAAAATTCAAAATTCAAAATTCAAAATTCAAAATTCAAAATTCAAAATTCAAAATTCAAAATTCAAAATTCAAAATTCAAAATTCAAAATTCAAAATTCAAAATTCAAAATTCAAAATTCAAAATTCAAAATTCAAAATTCAAAATTCAAAATTCAAAATTCAAAATTCAAAATTCAAAATTCAAAATTCAAAATTCAAAATTCAAAATTCAAAATTCAAAATTCAAAATTCAAAATTCAAAATTCAAAATTCAAAATTCAAAATTCAAAATTCAAAATTCAAAATTCAAAATTCAAAATTCAAAATTCAAAATTCAAAATTCAAAATTCAAAATTCAAAATTCAAAATTCAAAATTCAAAATTCAAAATTCAAAATTCAAAATTCAAAATTCAAAATTCAAAATTCAAAATTCAAAATTCAAAATTCAAAATTCAAAATTGATTGATTGAAAATTTAAAGTTGAAAGTTGAAAATTGGAAAATTTACAATTTAAAAAACGAAATTGAAAATGGACAATGACAAATGGAAGACGGTAAATGAAAAAAATGGAAAAAGATAAACTGAAAATTGAAAATTGACAATAGGAGATAGAAGATGAAAAAAAGTTTTCCCTAAGGGGAAAAATCTTAGATCATGTATATGTCTACATTATCGCTTACAAGAAACCATTATCGCTCACAAGAAAGTTAACATTGCATCAAAACGTTAACACTATAAATAGAATAAATCGAAAATGAACATTCTTAAAATTAAACAACATGCGTTTTAGAATATAAAAAATAATGACCACAAAAAAAATGTTTGGTAAACTTAATAAAAAGAAAATAAACAGAAAAAAAATCCAATAATTTCTATGGGGATTCGAAACATCATAAATCCATTGTCCGAAAAAACTTACCTGGCACTTAACTGACTGCGCTATGTTGGCTCTTATCGAAAAAAAAAAAAAAATTGATTCTGGTAACTACAGCACATAACAGCAGAGGCCCAGAGCAGTATGGTTAGGCGGATAAGGGCCAGCGATAGATGATTTTGGGTGCAATGACGGACGGTTGCATACGTATTGAATGAAATTGAATGCAATTGACTAGTTGAATTGCAAAGGCAAGCAAAGTTTAAATTGAATATCAGATTACATCCATCCCTTTCTGTAGCCGGATTTCAATTGGATTTTTGTCATTAAGGCTAACTAAGTACATTACATTAGAAACAAAAAGAAACTGTTTTTGGAAATTTATTAAATAGAAAATTATCTTAATTTTCGTGGACTCTTCGAAACCTCGCTCAGTTCAATCCAACCTTTTTTCTGCCACTTAATTCTTGTAATAAAATCTCCCCCAGCCACTAAGGCTCCGTCAGCGGCGGCACCTGCTCGAAGGCTGATCTCGTCGGTTGGGTTTTGGGGTGGGTTCCACTGAATTTAGAAAGGGATTAACACAAATTTCAGGTGCCTGAGATGCTTCACCATTTCAAAACTATAAATCGGTGTTTGTTTGAGTGGAACACGCCCGCGCCCATCTCTTCTTTTCGTTTTCTTCTAGCACTTCATACAATTTTTTTTTATTTCACACTTCACCTCTTTTTATTTATTATTTATTTAGAAAATATTATTTACTTACTTGGCATATAATACATATTAAGACAATTAAACAAATACTTAGCTTCTTTCTATTTTTTTCTCGTTGGTTTTCCCACTTTCTACTCCGGGAGTCAACCGACTCCAACCACTACCCAAGAAAGAAGAAAAAGACTTGCCGCGTGTCGCGCACTTCATCTTTTTTTTTACCCACATGAAGATTGCTGCGGTTCCGACTGTATTTTTTTGTGTTGTTTGTTACCCTGTCACTAACTCTTTCCTGGCGGCAACAACTTTTGAATTTGAATTCGAAGTACATTACATTCTTTCGGCCATGCCGGCTCCCATCGGGGCGGGTAACTCTAGGAATCATCACGATAATGTTCGCACAGCTCGATGTTGCAGAACGTAATTGCGAACGAGACGAAGAGCTTTGTGTGGAGGAAAAGTGCAACGGAAGAATGATTTGTGGTGCGGTGACGGACGTCATTGATTGAAATGAAATTCATCTGCTGGATAAAAATTTAAACTTTGTTCATCTTTCAATCCAATAAGTTCAAACGCATTCAAATATTTGATTGTAGGTATATTAAACCTCAGTACGTACGTCCATCACCGCTCCACAGTGTACCGAACACACAATGGGTGGGTTTCCAAAAGGAAGCAGTTGCGTATGTTCCGCAAACATGTTTGCCATTCTGATCCCCTAATTGCCATTTTGCGTATCAGGAATAATCTCCGGTTCTTTCCCTTTGTCTGCTTTTGTGAGATATGTTAACGAAAAGAGCTGCAGATGATTTCTTATCCGCAAAATGGCAGTTAGGGAATCAGAATGGCAAACATGTTTACGGAACATACGCAACTGTTCGTTTTGGAACCCCACCCGATATCATTCTTCCGTTGCCCAGAAGCTCTTCGACTGCCTATATTTTCAGTTATGTTCTGCCTGCATACATCGAGCTGTGCGAAATGATCTGTGATGATTGCTAGATTTATTCGCCCCAATTGGAGTCGGCAAAGCCGAGTGGGTTAAGTTACAGCTGCTTGGTGCAGTGGGTGATGTTTTGGAGCCCCATGTCAGATTTTTTTCTTTTTAATAAGTTACCTAAACATTCTTTTGATTTTGGTGATCATTATACTAAATATACTAAAACGGGTGTTGTTACATTAAGGAAATTTTATTTTTTTAATGTTCTGCTAAAGTTATGTTGATGCTCAGTGAACTTTATGTTTAAACGTAAGCTTACTGAGATGAGGTTTCACGGTTATCCTGTATCTCTGGAAGTCCACAAATCCTTTAAAACTGATCACATATTGCCCCAAACATCACCTTTCGAACGACACCCATAATTCCCATACTATGTTTCTTATACAACAAAAAAATGTCCTTTTTGGTGGTAATATCCTTTTTTGAAAACTCAAAATCAACTTGCTGTGATTTTAAAAGACTCGTACCAACGAATACTGTATTTTGATACTCATATCGTCTGTAGCGCACTCGCACAAAAAAAGGAACCTACGTTCTACGTTCATTTTAACGAGGTTCCACCGTTATCCTGTCACTCCAGAAGCCCAAAAATCCTTTGAAACCGATCACATACTGTGCCCCAAACATCACCTTTCGAACGATACCCATAATGCCCATACTCTGTTTCCTATGGTAGAAATAAATGTCCTTTTTGGTGGTAATATCCTTTTACAAAACTCAAAATCAACTTGTCGTGATTTTACAAGACTCGTCGCAACGAATACTGTTTTTTGATATCCACATCATATCCATATCGTCTATAATGCATTCCCACAGAAAAAAGGACATTTTGTGTCCAAGGACATCTTTCTCATAAGAAGTGCGGACATCAAAATATTAAGGATCGCACCACTTAACTTCCATCTTAGTTTCATCGACATCGGTCCACGGGGAGCGCCAGGAGGACCAATTGAAGGATGTCTTTTCGTTCGCTTCAATGGCGAATTTACCGCTATTCGCGCGACTTATCAAAATTGTGATCGTCGATTCTTTGTCAGAGCGATTAAAGGATAATGTGTACCAACTTTGGTGAAGATCGAACTACGGGAAGGTCGATTTTAAGCGTTAAACGTTTTCGTTACAGTTTTTCGTGACGCTTTTTCACGGAACGACACCCATTATTTCTCAGGTAGCCTCCGCAAAGACATATACATGTCAAAATAATACAAAAATTTGGAAAATGAAAGTTGAGAAATGGAATATTGAGTTGAAAATGTAAAATTAAAAATCAAAATGTAACATTGGACATTGAATATAAAACAGTGTATTTACTGTTGTTCAATGTTTTGAACATTACTCTTTTCTGGATTTAAGTGTTGTTTGTGGCACCATCTACATACTAGAAAAACAAATGAAATCACCCAAAAACCAACAAATTGGAAAGGTGCCCACCAAATCCACTAGCCGTATCCAGTTTGGCATATCTGTTGGATACAGTGGATAAGCCGAATTTACACACTTAATTTTCAACAAAAGTCCGGATATTTATTCATTTTGTTTTTTACTGAAAACTTCGAATAGATTTCCTTTAGAATAAATTAAATTAAATTTTTGTCTATAAGCAACCGCGCTTAAGAAAAGCGTATGGAAAATTTACTTGAAATAACAAAAAATAAAACATATCCTTTTGTTTTTGTTATTTTTGGTAGATTTTGCTTTTTTCTTGTATCCAAAGCTAGATTTTATACAGCGCTTTTAAATTATGTAGGTACAGATATTCCCTACTGTTTTCATAGGACCTATTGTCCGGTAGCCACGAAAGAAAAGTCTACCATTTGAAGCTTTAGTCGTTGCCGTTGATGATGATAGGAGTACAAATCCCAAGTATTTGTGTAAATCCTAACCAACCAAAGCCAGCCATGCCCGATGTAATCTCAAATGTTAACAAGACTATAAAACAGAAAATCAAATTTGCATAAATTTCACTTCGATTTAATGTTTGAAATTAACATAAATTTTATGATTTAAGCGCCCGTAATTAAAAACCAAATTAAAACATTCCATCGTTCTTCACCCGCATCTTCATGTAATAATATAAATATTCAAAAACATTTAACCAAAAATTATGTCAAAAGATAACTTTTTTAATTGTTGTATTTAATCGCTCATTTAACTAAACGCCAAACCACAGTGGTCTTTTTAGCATACAATCAAGTCAGAACGGCTCACTCAAACTTCGCAGGAAAATTAGCCTGGTAATCGCATTAAAACTATATGCAAGAAATTGGACACTTTTTCCCTGGTTTTATACAAACATAAAAGAAATAATAATTAACAATTCTAATTTTACTAGTATATAGTACGGCGTGGAAGTATCTTTTGTGAGAGGACCGTGTATACACGTAAATTATCCGGAAATTTATGCACCGCATGGAAAAGACACCAAAGACAGAGCAAACCAAAAGCACCCTGGCGCCCGCCGCCGGCCGCCACGCTGACTGCCTGTGAAGCAGAAAATCTGATGCTCCCAAATAGAAAGATGCGGGCACACAAGAAAAACTGAAATTTAATTAGCATAATGAAAATTCAGTTTGGTTTGCTATATTTTCGCCCGTTGTGTCGTGTAACAACAAAAAAGATAAATAGAATTGCTAGGATGCACTTCTTTGACGTTGTTGTGCACGGCGCCGATGGTTGGTTGATTCGTGCTCGTGTTGTACGAGGAAAGGAAATTGGGGCATATGGAAAAAAGGATGGTTTTTGTGTTTAATTTTGAAGAGAATAGAAAATGTTCAATGTGTACTTACCGCCCGCATGTCTCATGCCACTCACCCGGCTGTGCCAACTTAGATACTATTGGAATCGGAACGGCTGTTATAAGAGCGATGGCCCATACAACTCCTATAGTGACTTTTGCGTATCTGAAGATGAAAATTAATTACAAGCATGAATTGAAATTTCGAAAATTGTTTGAAATATCTAAAAGGATTTGATACTAATTGCCAAATTGTTTGTGAAATAATTCGGGATCGAAAGACCAATATGTCCGGGTAAGCCCTGTGTGGCCACGCCAACATCACTATGTATTAGGGCATTTTATTGAAATAGATTTAAACGTACTGACATTAGAATTAGCAAAACAATTCTAATTCAGCCACGGCGTAATTAAAATCGCCACTCATGTTTTCAATCACTATCTCTTTTAATCCTTTTTGCTGAAACTCTGCCGCTTGAAAATCGCCTGGCAATTAGTGGCACAATGCAAACAAGTAGTGTCATCTGTCATGTTCCAAAGGACACAACTCCCGAATCAATTTACATATTCATGAGCACAGGCAGCCGAGTGGCCACCGTACAACACAAGCGTCTATGCATAAATAAAAGCATCACACACTCACCTCTTTGTGATCCTGGGCTTAAGCGGCCACATTATAGCAATATACCGATCCACACTAATAGCTACGAGCGTATAGGCACTAACAAGTACCGAAACCGCTTGGGAATAATTAACGAGGTGACACAATGTGGCACCGAACGGCCAATAGTTGAGTATAAAAATCGATACAAACGAGAATGGAACACAAAACACCGACATGAGTATATCACCGATCGCGAGATTTGCTATAAAATAATTTGTAACCGTTCGCATGCGGGGCGTCGATTGCACAATATAGCACACAATCCCGTTGCCGATAAAGGCAAAAACAAAAATTGCAATGTACAAAACGTAGACAAGTGTCTTGAAATACACACTGGATAGAGCATCATCGTCGTCGTTGTCCTGATACTCGTCTCCATCACAGAATGTCGTATAATTGGTGGTGTTCAATGGATCGCCCGGATCCAAGAATGGACTGAAATCGGTCCAATTCAAAACACCCGGATAGCCACCACCGACTCCGCTGCCGACGACAGTATAGACCGTGTAGTTGTCATGAATGTCCTTATTCAGATTCTTGCTCATGTCCAGAGTCATGATGACGATGATGATGGTACAGCGATAATAACGACGATGTCGACGATAGTGATGAGTCCTGAATGGTTTTAATGGACCTCTGAATCATATTAAATGTTCACACAATCTCTCCAGGTTACTGCATTCGCCGAAGGGGCATCATTCTGTATATGGCCAGGACACGAGCTTGTGTTATTTTAACGATGAAAGTCAATTGTTGCATGTTCAGCATCGACTGCGTGGTTGTAATTGGAGATGATGTCGTCGACCAAGGAAAGCTGAAACGAGATGAAAATTAACACAATAAAAAAAGTGCACTAGCCCATAATCGAAGGATGCCTATAGCAAAGAAAAAAAAATAACTACACGGAACGGATAATAACGTCCATTAGTCAATAAAGGAAATATGCGATGTCCGCAAACAACGAACCCATTTACCACTTGATAAAACTTATTAAACACTTAACGTCCTTGGCATGCATTTATTCATATCCGGCGCGTTGCAGCATAAGTTCACTCCAGTCAGAGTATACTTTTCATTTTATCTACAAGTGTTGCAAAAATAGTTTAACGGCAGATTTAAAATGGAAATGGTGCAATACCTTGTATAGTCGTATTAACTTTACGTCCTGATTCAGTTCAACTTTTTGGCAGCTGGGCTGTAATATTTCATTTGAAATAATTGGAAAAGTTTATAGCAGTGCCGGAAAAAACACAGAAATTAATTTTTCAAGCGTTAAATTGCAGTCTTTTTATATATGGAACTTTGAGCATTTCTTTTTTGAATGAAAATATTGAGAAGACACTCCTATATTAGTAGCGAAATATTGTTTAAGACCTGAATAGAATTAAATAGAAAACAAGAATGCTATTTAAAATTTAGGATGCCTTCCAAAATTTTTCTCATATTGAATACTCGTGTCTACTTAACATTTTTCTATTAATAAAAGAAAAACATGAAACAAGTCTACACCGCAGGTCGAGCAACGCGAAACCATGGAGCGATATAAGGAACGAGGCAAGAAAGACTTACGCCGCCCCGGGCAATTGGACAATTTGCCGCCCTTCTGTATTATATCAGGAAAATAGAATTTATGTCCTTATTTTTGTAAGAACGATTTAATAGTAGCGAGTGGCTCCGAAACAAAAAAATCTGGTCAATGCGGGACTCGAACCAACGCTCCTGTAATGCAGAGAATGGAATCCCTAGCCACTCTACCCAGTAAGCCAGGAATGTCAAACTCGAGGCCCGCGGGCCGCATGCTGTCCATCTAGCCAAGAAACACAATGTGTATCAGCACAAAAGCGTAAAAGTTTGTAGGTGTTGAACTAAAGTCTTCGAAATTTACTAAAATTCGTCAAGAAGTCGGTGGCTTATGCGAGGTTAAATGATGTATCTTAGAAATCTTTTTCTCAGTTCTACAAACAATTTGCTGACGGTTATTTGAGGTACATTTGTTTAAGACGGCCTTTGTGTGGAAATTATTAAACCCCTTCGTCAAATTGTTTTGTCCCGAAATTCGGTTAAGAAAGAAGTCGTTGACTTTGCCTGATAGTTTTCTTGAATGGTTGCATTTTATTTAAATGCATTTATTTTAACAGAAGGCCTAGACCCAGAAATTCTGTATTTGGTGAGGAGACATTTAAGCATATTACTCGATTCTTTGCCTTTCAGCCTAATAAGTTTCAGGCAACATCACAAACAAATTGTCCATTATTAGCCACCTTTCTGTGCAAAACATAATTTATGACAAGTCAACCTAACAATTTTGGCTGCCAAAGGTTGATTTGGATTACGTCGGTGTTTCAACATTTTGTGCGGCCATTGTATGAAATTCCGTAATAATTTTTTCAATTTCAGAAGATGGGGTAACCAACAGTGGCGTGCGGTGGAAATTAAAGGAAGGTAAGCGCTTGTTTTCTTGCACTGGAGACTGCTTGCATTTCGGAGTAGTTCAGATAAACTTCGCAACAGATAAACTTGAATAAGCCGGATATCTTCGCAGACAAATTTCCGAATGGTTTCAACGTCCGCGGCTTATTTTCATAAATGCGGAGAATCCTTAGAGAATAAAATCAAAACTAGATGAATCGGGAAAACCTAACCAAATTCTGATATTAGAATCTTAGCAGAAACAAATTAGGGAGGACTCTGCGGCGGAGAAATTCGCAAAGACATCGGGAGAATTGATGCGAAAAGTGGGTGGAAGTTATCGAAAACGACTCCAAAAAAATAGTAATGAAAATGGTGCTTTTTGGATATGACTGCTTTTATATGCTGAGTGTTTATGCGATTTCTTATCTGATTTCATATGAATTTCTTCAAAGTTCTATATTTATCGAGGCTGAACAACATTTTTGGTCTTCATCTTCTGGAAATTAAATCAGGAAGGGTTTATTTAGCTATAAAAAAAATGTTCCACCGTCTCTACAAAAATGTAAAATGATTTTTGTAGGTATCAATTGGTTTTGATTGATGTATATATAGTTTCTATGGTTTCCTTTCCACTAAATCCATTTTTATATTGAATTTTTCATTTCGGCTTTTTACAATTTTTTTTAGTTGAGTGCTATAGTCAAAAAGCCGCCCCTAAAATTTGGCGCCCCGGGCGACCGCCTGGCTTGCCCCCCTTAGAGCGGGCGCTGCTGCCATATCTTCCAAAGCTTCCTTCATTGCGTTTCATATTTTTGGATATAGGGACACCGTTGCATGAATTGAAGCGAGAGGGCAGCGAAATATTTAATTCGGAGCGAAGCGATGTTAGATTTGTTGGAGCAGACGCGGAGGGAATCGAAAAAAATATCATTAGAGATACGGAAATTTAGCAAAAAAGCTGAAACTCCGCATAAACTTACTTTGAATTTCTGAGGCATATACACTCCCAATCAATAGAATAATTCCATTTGAAAAATGTCTGTATGTCGGAAAGTGATAACGGTATTTTCTTCAAGCTTGGCTAAAATGTTTTCAGACGCCTACTTGTTCTTTTAATAACAGACGGTCTCAAATCCGGAGTCCAATTAGGATTTTATTACGAGTATTCTTAAAAACAGCACAAAAGTGAAAGTCATTTCATTAGGATAGTTCTACAGGAAATAAAACACAAAATAACGGTATAAAACGATAATTTTACTTTGCTAATAATAAGTTGAATTTCCGTTAAGTGCTATTAGCTAAACAATTTTATCCGGGATATATGTAATTGTGTAGGTTTTAAAGGTAATTTAAATTAATTTCTTCCCAAGTTCCCCTAATCGCTTACAGAAGCTCATCAGTGCTGTTAAATTGTCGTGTACTGGTACAGATCTTCCTTGTCAGGTATTCTCAAACCTTTTTGATGATATTTAGATCTAGTGAGAATGGTGCTTATTCCGTAACGTTGATGATTTGGACTTGAAACCAATCTTTTTTCAGCCTTGCTTCTTGAATGGGGCTCTAATCTTGCTAAAATCATAAAGGAGTTGCATGGAAAATGTCGGTAATCTTAGACATTTCATTAGTTAGAATATTTGTGTAAACCTGGGTGCTTTGTAAATACCCCTGATTTCCATAACAAATGAGACAAATGGACAAATGGACAAATGAGTGGCAGCGCGTTAATTTCACTAAGGAAAAAAAAATCAATCTCGTCGATTCAGATGGATTTAGCTATTATTTTCACGATTTGAGGAAGAAGGAATTAATTTTGTAGACACATTATTCACTAGTAAGACGTGTCGAAGTATAGCGTTGACTATGTCGGTGTGAAACTCGTTAAGCTGTGGAAATTATGGGTATTCAGAATGTCCAGGTTTGCAAAAATATTCTTACTAATGTAATGCCTAAAATTAACGACATTTTACATGCATACCGTTTTAAAATTTACGAAGATAATGCCCTTATTCGTATAGCAAAACTGATTAAAGATTGGTTTCGATACCAGTCCATCAAGGTTATGGAAAGACCGCCATACTTTCTAGATCTAAATATCATCAAAGATCTTTGGGGATGGATGACAAGGAAGATCTATACTAGTAGACGACAGTTTAACAACACCGAAGAGCTTCTGTAAGCCATTAGGGGAATTTAGGGGCGAAATCAACTTAAATTACCTTTAAAACCTATTAGACTTCCATCCTGGATAAATATTTTTAGCTAATATCACATAACGGAAGTTCAACTTATTATTAGCAACATTTTTCAAAGTAAAACTATCTTTTTTACCGTTATTTTGTGTATTATTTCCTGTGGAACTATTCTAATGACTTTCACTTTTGTGCTGTTTTAAAAAATTCTCGTAATAAAATCCTAACGGGACTCTGGATCTGAGCCGCGTGTTATCCAAACAACAAGTAGGCTACTGAAAACATTGTCACCAAGTTTGAAGAAACTTTCCGAAATACAGCCATTTTTCAAGTGGAACTATCCTATTGACTGGGAGTGTATGTACGCCAATATTGAGCTTGCTCAACAAAATTCTAGAAACCCCTTCGAAAAAACGCATTGCAGAAAATCAAGCTCATTCATTCGGTGTTTACCAAGCTATATTGCTCGTGATTTCGCGAACTCCTAGCATTTTAAAGTCTTTTCATGTGAAACTTCTGAACAAAAAAAAAAAACAATCTCAGAAAAAAAATATCTTCCATAATTTATGTTTTGGATAAAAATTAACTTTTTCGTGTAAATAGTATAAATTAGCACATTTCGGGAGGAGCGAAGTTGCGTGGACGACCGAGAGCTGGCTGGCAGTTTCGGAAGCCCAACAGCTGGTTGACGTCCTCACTAACTCAGTGTTTCCACCCAGCTCTCGGTCGGTTGTCACATAACCGCGACAATTGGAAGTCAACAATTCAGGCGGCCAAAGCCCGACGTCGAGCTATCGTTTCCACATTTATGATGATGATAAAAGTGCGTTCTCCCGTGACTTTTCACGCCGTTTCCAAAATGTATAGTGTCAATTAGTGTTTGTTTCCGACTTCTTCTCTAGTTTTTCGAGGTGTGGTGCTGGTGGTTTACAACTTTGTGTTAATAGCGTTTATCGCAATACCTCAGCAACCCCCACAGCAATGGCCTCACAAAACAAAAGAAACAAAAAAAAATACGCCTATTTCCCCAAGCTCATTCTACGAGGTTAGGTTAGATTAGGTATAGCGAAGCCGTCAGGAATTGAAACTCAGCGCACTTAGACCTCAGGTAGGATAGCAGCATTGTGCTATCGCCGAAAAAGTGTAGCCTTAAATTAAATAGTTGTTTGGAACCAATGTCTGCTGGCAATATATATCTCACAAAAACAACTGTGTTGTAAAAGGTGTCCGCCAAAGAAAAAGTCATCAGCCGCAAAAAGGATTGATATAAATTAGACCTGTTCCAAAAACCGGGATCCCGGTACAAAACCGGTGTTCATTTGGTACCGGACCCGATATTCTAAAGTACCGATATCCCGGTTTTTTTGGTACCGAGTTAAAAAAACCGACCGACGAGTCGGTTTTTTGTACCGGGTTAAAAACCGACCGACGAGTCGGTTTTTTGGTACCGAGTTAAAAAAACCGACGAGTCGGTTTTTTGGTACCGGGTTAAAAAAACCTACGAGTCGGTTTTTTGGTACCGAGTTAAAAAGAACGATTCACTTCAACCATGAGCCGGTTTTTTTCAGGTTTTTTGGTACCGGGTTAAAACCGACCGACGAGTCGGTTTTTCGGTACCGAGTTAAAAAGAACCGACGAGTCTGACAGTTAAAGATGGTCGATGTTTTTTTATTTTTACACGTGGCTGTGGATGTGGATTATTATTATCGGAAATGGTATCATCGAAAGGTGTCGACTAGGAATGAGCATCGAACATCGATGTTTCTGAAACATTCATATTTTTGGTTCGATGGTCGATGTTTTTTTATTTTTACACGTGGATGTGGATTATTATTATCGGAAATGGTATCATCGAAAGGTGTCGACTAGGGATGAGCATCGAACATCGATGTTTCTGAAACATTCATATTTTTGGTTCGATGGTCGATTATTTTTACACGTGGCTGTGGATTATTATTATCGGAAATGGTATCATCGAAAGGTGTCGACTAGGGATGAGCATCGAACATCGATGTTTCTGAAACATTCATATTTTTGGTTCGATGGTCGATGTTTTTTTATTTTTACACGTGGATGTGGATTATTATTATCGGAAACGGTATCATCGAAAGGTGTCGACTAGGGATGAGCATCGAACATCGATGTTTCTGAAACATTCATATTTTTGGTTCGATGGTCGATGTTTTTTTATTTTTACACGTGGATGTGGATTATTATTATCGGAAACGGTATCATCGAAAGGTGTCGACTAGGGATGAGCATCGAACATCGATGTTTCTGAAACATTCATATTTTTGGTTCGATGGTCGATGTTTTTTTATTTTTACACGTGGATGTTGATTATTATTATCGGAAATGGTATCATCGAAAGGTGTCGACTAGGGATGAGCATCGAACATCGATGTTTCTGAGACATTCATATTTTTGGTTCGATGGTCGATGTTTTTTTATTTTTACACGTGGATGTGGAATATTATTATCGGAAACGGTATCATCGAAAGGTGTCGACTAGGGATGAGCATCGAACATCGATGTTTCTGAAACATTCATATTTTTGGTTCGATGGTCGATGTTTTTTTATTTTTACACGTGGATGTGGATTATTATTATCGGAAATGGTATCATCGAAAGGTGTCGACTAGGGATGAGCATCGAACATCGATGTTTCTGAAACATTCATATTTTTGGTTCGATGGTCGATTATTTTTACACGTGGCTGTGGATTATTATTATCGGAAATGGTATCATCGAAAGGTGTCGACTAGGGATGAGCATCGAACATCGATGTTTCTGAAACATTCATATTTTTGGTTCGATGGTCGATGTTTTTTTATTTTTACACGTGGATGTGGATTATTATTATCGGAAACGGTATCATCGAAAGGTGTCGACTAGGGATGAGCATCGAACATCGATGTTTCTGAAACATTCATATTTTTGGTTCGATGGTCGATGTTTTTTTATTTTTACACGTGGATGTGGATTATTATTATCGGAAATGGTATCATCGAAAGGTGTCGACTAGGGATGAGCATCGAACATCGATGTTTCTGAAACATTCATATTTTTGGTTCGATGGTCGATGTTTTTACCATCGATGGTACAGCGTCGATGTTTTTTTGACCATCGATGGTCGATGTTTTTCACCATCGATGTTTTATAACCATCGATGGCTTGAGGCTCAACCGATTGTCATGAAATTTAGTAGGAATGTGTAGAATGGTAACCGTCTTTCGCACGAAATACTTAGATCTTAGAAGTGGGTAGGACAAAGATAACAGGGTGCCCCGAAGATTTGAAAATTTGTTCACTAAATAACTCGCGAACAGCTCAACCGATCGTCATGAAATTTGGTAGGAATGTATAGAATGGTAACCGACCTTGGCACGAAATACTTAGAAATTGGTAGGGAAAAGTTAACAGGGTGTCCCGACGATTTGAAAATATGTTCACTGAATAACTCGCGAACGGCTCAACCGATCGTCATGAAATTCGGTAGGAATGTGTAGAATGGTAACCGTCTTTGGCACGAAATACTTAGAAATTGGTTGGGCAAAGATAACAGGGTATCCCGAAGATTTGAAAATTTACTCACTAAGTAACTCGCGCACGGCTCAACCGATCGTCATGAAATTTGGTAGGAATGTGTGGCATGGTAACAGTCTTTGACAAGAAATACTGAGAAGTTGGTAGGGCAAAGATAACAGCGTGTCCCCAGGATTTGGAAATTATTGTTAACTTCTGGTCCAATTAATATGATCTCTCCGCAGAAACTACCTGTATTTTATTGATGAATGTATGGATTTAATCAACATGGTCTACCTGTTTAGAAGCAAACAAAAAACAAAAGGAACACGATAATATTTAAAAAAACAAGCTTTGCTCCTGAAAGTCGGTGAAATATTTTTATTTTCTATATACGTAATTTGGCAGCTATTTGTATATAGAAAATAAAAATATTTCACCGACTTTAAGGAGTAAAGCTTGTTTTTAAAATATAAAAACAGTCTGTGCAAACAAGCCGACGAAACTGGAAACCATAACACGATAATATTCCTGAACCGCAAAACGGCGATTTGTGGATCGGAAACGCAAACATGTTTGCGGAACAGAACCTTCCTCAATGATACAAAATGTGTCGCGCGTCACACTAGTATACACTACATTGTCGCGCGACAATAAACTACCTGCCGCGCGCCGGTGTTACATATTTTTGACTCTTTAGTTTCGAAAGGTAGACAAAGAAAATCCTTTCGTAAGAATAAAAATGAGCGACACACAGACTGAAGTGCAACTGCATGTTTTTTATTGCTGAAACTTAAAGATTTTATGGCCTGACAGGCGCCTTCTGTTTTGAATTTTCAGGAGAGAAGATCTTGAATGATTTTGTACTTCACACACAAATGATGGAATGTTACATGTTACGAAACCGGTTGAAATTTTGCACCAATAATGATTACGCAGTAAATGGTCGTTAACACGTTCCAACGTTTGAGTCTTTATGCCTACTAGTTAGCACTTGCATGTAAACAAAAGCTTTCCTACAAGTTTGTATTTAGAAGTTGAAAGAGCATTGAAACAAGTTGGTACGTGTAAACGAAAATTGGTCAGCTTTTTATCCGAATGTGTTTTGTATATCTTACAATGTTGCAAGATTTGGTAACGACTAGTTTAACATATCTTGTCGGCCAACTTTTTTTTATGTGTTGACGCAGCATTTACCATCTACGATTGATTTTATGGCTCAACTCAAACCATTTTTTGTTTTTCCCAAAAATGCTTATTCTCAAAATAATTGAAAATTTGCATAATTGCGTACATAGTACAGTCTCAGGACATCTTCCGTTCAGTGAAGGTATGTGAAACAAAGCCTTAAATTCCAAATTGTTTCTCAGGGACATAGATATTCCCAAACGGGAAAACTGCAGATACTGCCGACTCGGGAACTATCACAATCGTACATTTCAGACATTTATTGTCCGTGAGTTATAGTAAATTATGTAATTGATTTCCGGTACTTAAATATCAGATCCTGCAATTTCGACTTTCGCCTCATCATTCGAAACTGTTTGGATTAAAGTACTCAACAGCAAATCTACAGACATTTCTCGATTCGATAATTTCCGATTTCTCAACAAAAAAAACTGAGGCAAACGTGAATATGGCTACACAATCCGTTACCGTTTTTTCCGAATCAAGAAAAACCTACTTATATCAAATGACTTCGTTGAGCCCGTTGATATGGGTACCCACACAAACATCTCCGTTCCTTATCTTATTTCCTAAGAACCCTCTTCAACATTTTCATATTTTCAGATCTAAGAAGGGCTACACACGCGCTAGTTGAAATTTCACAAATTTACTGTTACTTTTTCTTATCAAATATCAACACTCTTAGCATTTAGCGTATATAAGCTCATACTAACCAAATTTTTGTGCAAAGTTTCATATAGGTACCTATAACAGTATAGAAAAACCGAAGTGATAACTTCAAATGCCTATCACTCCGTTGCCGTTACTTGAATAACTGATATAAAATGTACTCTTAGAGTCCTTTGAATTGAGTACCCATACGTCCATCTCCGATTAAAAATAAAAAAGTCGGTTTTTTCACCTCTTCGGGACACCCTGTTATCTTTTCCCTACTAACTTCTAAGGTATTCGTGCCAAAGACTGTTACTATTCTACACATGCCTACCAAATTTCATGACCATCGGTTGAGCCGTCCGCGAGTTATTCAGTGAACAAATTTTCAAATCGTCGGGACACCCTGTTAACTTTTCCCTACCAATTTCTAAGTATTTCATGCCAAGGACGGTTACCATTCTATACATTCCTACCAAATTTCATGACGATCGATTGAGCCGTTCGCGAGTTATTTAGTGAACATATTTTCAAATCTTCGGGACACCCTGTTATCGTTTTCGTTGCTCTACCAACTTCTTAGTATTTCTTGCCAAAGACTGTTACATTCCTACCAAATTTCATAAGGATCGGTTGAGCTGTTCGCGAGTTATTTAGTGAACAAATTTTCAAATCTTCGGGGCACCCTGTTATCTTTGCCCTACCCACTTCTAAGATCTAAGTATTTCGTGCGAAAGACGGTTACCATTCTACACATTCCTACTAAATTTCATGACAATCGGTTGAGCCTCAAGCCATCGATGGTTATAAAACATCGATGGTGAAAAACATCGACCATCGATGGTCAAAAAAACATCGACGCTGTACCATCGATGGTAAAAACATCGACGCTGTACCATCGATGGTAAAAACATCGACCATCGAACCAAAAATATGAATGTCTCAGAAAAATCAATGTTCGATGCTCATTCCTAGTCGACACCTTTCGATGATACCGTTTCCGATAATAATAATCCACATCCACGTGTAAAAATAAAAAAACATCGACCATCGAACCAAAAATATGAATGTCTCAGAAAAATCAATGTTCGATGCTCATTCCTAGTCGACACCTTCCGATGATACCGTTTCCGATAATAATAATCCACATCCACGTGTAAAAATAAAAAAAAAATCGACCATCGAACCAAAATATGAATGTTTCAGAAACATCGATGTTCGATGCTCATCCCTAGTCGACACCTTTCGATGATACCATTTCCGATAATAATAATCCACATCCACGTGTAAAAATAAAAAAACATCGACCATCGAACCAAAAATGTGAATGTCTCAGAAACATCGATGTTCGATGCTCATCCCTAGTCGACACCTTTCGATGATACCGTTTCCGATAATAATAATCCACATCCACGTGTAAAAATAAAAAAACATCGACCATCGAACCAAAAATATGAATGTTTCAGAAACATCGATGTTCGATGCTCATCCCTAGTCGACACCTTTCGATGATACTATTTCCGATAATAATAATCCACATCCACGTGTAAAAATAAAAAAACATCGAACATCGAACCAAAAATATGAATGTTTCAGAAACATCGATGTTCGATGCTCATCCCTAGTCGACACCTTTCGATGATACCGTTTCCGATAATAATAATCCACATCCACGTGTAAAAATAAAAAAACATCGACCATCGAACCAAAAATATGAATGTCTCAGAAACATCGATGTTCGATGCTCATCCCTAGTCGACACCTTTCGATGATACCGTTTCCGATAATAATAATCAACATCCACGTGTAAAAATAAAAAAACATCGACCATCGAACCAAAAATATGAATGTTTCAGAAACATCGATGTTCGATGCTCATCCCTAGTCGACACCTTTCGATGATACCGTTTCCGATAATAATAATCCACATCCACGTGTAAAAATAAAAAAACATCGACCATCGAACCAAAAATATGAATGTTTCAGAAACATCGATGTTCGATGCTCATCCCTAGTCGACACCTTTCGATGATACTATTTCCGATAATAATAATCCACATCCACGTGTAAAAATAAAAAAACATCGAACATCGAACCAAAAATATGAATGTTTCAGAAACATCGATGTTCGATGCTCATCCCTAGTCGACACCTTTCGATGATACCGTTTCCGATAATAATAATCCACATCCACGTGTAAAAATAAAAAAACATCGACCATCGAACCAAAAATATGAATGTTTCAGAAACATCGATGTTCGATGCTCATCCCTAGTCGACACCTTTCGATGATACCATTTCCGATAATAATAATCCACATCCACGTGTAAAAATAAAAAAACATCGACCATCGAACCAAAAATATGAATGTCTCAGAAACATCGATGTTCGATGCTCATCCCTAGTCGACACCTTTCGATGATACCGTTTCCGATAATAATAATCCACATCCACGTGTAAAAATAAAAAAACATCGAACATCGAACCAAAAATATGAATGTTTCAGAAACATCGATGTTCGATGCTCATCCCTAGTCGACACCTTTCGATGATACCGTTTCCGATAATAATAATCCACATCCACGTGTAAAAATAAAAAAACATCGAACATCGAACCAAAAATATGAATGTTTCAGAAACATCGATGTTCGATGCTCATCCCTAGTCGACACCTTTCGATGATACCGTTTCCGATAATAATAATCCACATCCACGTGTAAAAATAAAAAAACATCGACCATCGAACCAAAAATATGAATGTTTCAGAAACATCGATGTTCGATGCTCATCCCTAGTCGACACCTTTCGATGATACTATTTCCGATAATAATAATCCACATCCACGTGTAAAAATAAAAAAACATCGAACATCGAACCAAAAATATGAATGTTTCAGAAACATCGATGTTCGATGCTCATCCCTAGTCGACACCTTTCGATGATACCGTTTCCGATAATAATAATCCACATCCACGTGTAAAAATAAAAAAACATCGACCATCGAACCAAAAATATGAATGTTTCAGAAACATCGATGTTCGATGCTCATCCCTAGTCGACACCTTTCGATGATACCGTTTCCGATAATAATAATCCACATCCACGTGTAAAAATAAAAAAACATCGAACATCGAACCAAAAATATGAATGTTTCAGAAACATCGATGTTCGATGCTCATCCCTAGTCGACACCTTTCGATGATACCGTTTCCGATAATAATAATCCACATCCACGTGTAAAAATAAAAAAACATCGACCATCGAACCAAAAATATGAATGTTTCAGAAACATCGATGTTCGATGCTCATCCCTAGTCGACACCTTTCGATGATACTATTTCCGATAATAATAATCCACATCCACGTGTAAAAATAAAAAAACATCGAACATCGAACCAAAAATATGAATGTTTCAGAAACATCGATGTTCGATGCTCATCCCTAGTCGACACCTTTCGATGATACCGTTTCCGATAATAATAATCCACATCCACGTGTAAAAATAAAAAAACATCGACCATCGAACCAAAAATATGAATGTTTCAGAAACATCGATGTTCGATGCTCATCCCTAGTCGACACCTTTCGATGATACCATTTCCGATAATAATAATCCACATCCACGTGTAAAAATAAAAAAACATCGACCATCGAACCAAAAATATGAATGTCTCAGAAACATCGATGTTCGATGCTCATCCCTAGTCGACACCTTTCGATGATACCGTTTCCGATAATAATAATCCACATCCACGTGTAAAAATAAAAAAACATCGACCATCGAACCAAAAATATGAATGTTTCAGAAACATCGATGTTCGATGCTCATCCCTAGTCGACACCTTTCGATGATACCGTTTCCGATAATAATAATCCACATCCACGTGTAAAAATAAAAAAACATCGACCATCGAACCAAAAATATGAATGTTTCAGAAACATCGATGTTCGATGCTCATCCCTAGTCGACACCTTTCGATGATACCATTTCCGATAATAATAATCCACATCCACGTGTAAAAATAAAAAAACATCGACCATCGAACCAAAAATATGAATGTCTCAGAAACATCGATGTTCGATGCTCATCCCTAGTCGACACCTTTCGATGATACTATTTCCGATAATAATAATCCACATCCACGTGTAAAAATAAAAAACATCGAACATCGAACCAAAAATATGAATGTTTCAGAAACATCGATGTTCGATGCTCATCCCTAGTCGACACCTTTCGATGATACCGTTTCCGATAATAATAATCCACATCCACGTGTAAAAATAAAAAAACATCGACCATCGAACCAAAAATATGAATGTTTCAGAAACATCGATGTTCGATGCTCATCCCTAGTCGACACCTTTCGATGATACCATTTCCGATAATAATAATCCACATCCACGTGTAAAAATAAAAAAACATCGACCATCGAACCAAAAATATGAATGTCTCAGAAACATCGATGTTCGATGCTCATCCCTAGTCGACACCTTTCGATGATACCGTTTCCGATAATAATAATCCACATCCACGTGTAAAAATAAAAAAACATCGACCATCGAACCAAAAATATGAATGTTTCAGAAACATCGATGTTCGATGCTCATCCCTAGTCGACACCTTTCGATGATACCATTTCCGATAATAATAATCCACATCCACGTGTAAAAATAAAAAAACATCGACCATCGAACCAAAAATATGAATGTTTCAGAAACATCGATGTTCGATGCTCATCCCTAGTCGACACCTTTCGATGATACCATTTCCGATAATAATAATCCACATCCACGTGTAAAAATAAAAAAACATCGACCATCGAACCAAAAATATGAATGTCTCAGAAACATCGATGTTCGATGCTCATCCCTAGTCGACACCTTTCGATGATACCGTTTCCGATAATAATAATCCACATCCACGTGTAAAAATAAAAAAACATCGACCATCGAACCAAAAATATGAATGTTTCAGAAACATCGATGTTCGATGCTCATCCCTAGTCGACACCTTTCGATGATACTATTTCCGATAATAATAATCCACATCCACGTGTAAAAATAAAAAAACATCGAACATCGAACCAAAAATATGAATGTTTCAGAAACATCGATGTTCGATGCTCATCCCTAGTCGACACCTTTCGATGATACCGTTTCCGATAATAATAATCCACATCCACGTGTAAAAATAAAAAAACATCGACCATCGAACCAAAAATATGAATGTCTCAGAAACATCGATGTTCGATGCTCATCCCTAGTCGACACCTTTCGATGATACCGTTTCCGATAATAATAATCAACATCCACGTGTAAAAATAAAAAAACATCGACCATCGAACCAAAAATATGAATGTTTCAGAAACATCGATGTTCGATGCTCATCCCTAGTCGACACCTTTCGATGATACCGTTTCCGATAATAATAATCCACATCCACGTGTAAAAATAAAAAAACATCGACCATCGAACCAAAAATATGAATGTTTCAGAAACATCGATGTTCGATGCTCATCCCTAGTCGACACCTTTCGATGATACTATTTCCGATAATAATAATCCACATCCACGTGTAAAAATAAAAAAACATCGAACATCGAACCAAAAATATGAATGTTTCAGAAACATCGATGTTCGATGCTCATCCCTAGTCGACACCTTTCGATGATACCGTTTCCGATAATAATAATCCACATCCACGTGTAAAAATAAAAAAACATCGACCATCGAACCAAAAATATGAATGTTTCAGAAACATCGATGTTCGATGCTCATCCCTAGTCGACACCTTTCGATGATACCATTTCCGATAATAATAATCCACATCCACGTGTAAAAATAAAAAAACATCGACCATCGAACCAAAAATATGAATGTCTCAGAAACATCGATGTTCGATGCTCATCCCTAGTCGACACCTTTCGATGATACCGTTTCCGATAATAATAATCCACATCCACGTGTAAAAATAAAAAAACATCGACCATCGAACCAAAAATATGAATGTTTCAGAAACATCGATGTTCGATGCTCATCCCTAGTCGACACCTTTCGATGATACTATTTCCGATAATAATAATCCACATCCACGTGTAAAAATAAAAAAACATCGAACATCGAACCAAAAATATGAATGTTTCAGAAACATCGATGTTCGATGCTCATCCCTAGTCGACACCTTTCGATGATACCGTTTCCGATAATAATAATCCACATCCACGTGTAAAAATAAAAAAACATCGACCATCGAACCAAAAATATGAATGTTTCAGAAACATCGATGTTCGATGCTCATCCCTAGTCGACACCTTTCGATGATACCATTTCCGATAATAATAATCCACATCCACGTGTAAAAATAAAAAAACATCGACCATCGAACCAAAAATGTGAATGTCTCAGAAACATCGATGTTCGA
Source organism: Microchrysa polita (assembly GCA_949715475.1). Classification (NCBI taxonomy): domain Eukaryota; kingdom Metazoa; phylum Arthropoda; class Insecta; order Diptera; family Stratiomyidae; genus Microchrysa; species Microchrysa polita. The sequence goes on from OX454417.1 coordinate 7,656,835, forward strand.
TGCTCATCCCTAGTCGACACCTTTCGATGATACCGTTTCCGATAATAATAATCCACATCCACGTGTAAAAATAAAAAAACATCGACCATCGAACCAAAAATATGAATGTTTCAGAAACATCGATGTTCGATGCTCATCCCTAGTCGACACCTTTCGATGATACTATTTCCGATAATAATAATCCACATCCACGTGTAAAAATAAAAAAACATCGAACATCGAACCAAAAATATGAATGTTTCAGAAACATCGATGTTCGATGCTCATCCCTAGTCGACACCTTTCGATGATACCGTTTCCGATAATAATAATCCACATCCACGTGTAAAAATAAAAAAACATCGACCATCGAACCAAAAATATGAATGTCTCAGAAACATCGATGTTCGATGCTCATCCCTAGTCGACACCTTTCGATGATACCGTTTCCGATAATAATAATCAACATCCACGTGTAAAAATAAAAAAACATCGACCATCGAACCAAAAATATGAATGTTTCAGAAACATCGATGTTCGATGCTCATCCCTAGTCGACACCTTTCGATGATACCGTTTCCGATAATAATAATCCACATCCACGTGTAAAAATAAAAAAACATCGACCATCGAACCAAAAATATGAATGTTTCAGAAACATCGATGTTCGATGCTCATCCCTAGTCGACACCTTTCGATGATACTATTTCCGATAATAATAATCCACATCCACGTGTAAAAATAAAAAAACATCGAACATCGAACCAAAAATATGAATGTTTCAGAAACATCGATGTTCGATGCTCATCCCTAGTCGACACCTTTCGATGATACCGTTTCCGATAATAATAATCCACATCCACGTGTAAAAATAAAAAAACATCGACCATCGAACCAAAAATATGAATGTTTCAGAAACATCGATGTTCGATGCTCATCCCTAGTCGACACCTTTCGATGATACCATTTCCGATAATAATAATCCACATCCACGTGTAAAAATAAAAAAACATCGACCATCGAACCAAAAATATGAATGTCTCAGAAACATCGATGTTCGATGCTCATCCCTAGTCGACACCTTTCGATGATACCGTTTCCGATAATAATAATCCACATCCACGTGTAAAAATAAAAAAACATCGACCATCGAACCAAAAATATGAATGTTTCAGAAACATCGATGTTCGATGCTCATCCCTAGTCGACACCTTTCGATGATACTATTTCCGATAATAATAATCCACATCCACGTGTAAAAATAAAAAAACATCGAACATCGAACCAAAAATATGAATGTTTCAGAAACATCGATGTTCGATGCTCATCCCTAGTCGACACCTTTCGATGATACCGTTTCCGATAATAATAATCCACATCCACGTGTAAAAATAAAAAAACATCGACCATCGAACCAAAAATATGAATGTTTCAGAAACATCGATGTTCGATGCTCATCCCTAGTCGACACCTTTCGATGATACCATTTCCGATAATAATAATCCACATCCACGTGTAAAAATAAAAAAACATCGACCATCGAACCAAAAATGTGAATGTCTCAGAAACATCGATGTTCGATGCTCATCCCTAGTCGACACCTTTCGATGATACCGTTTCCGATAATAATAATCCACATCCACGTGTAAAAATAAAAAAACATCGACCATCGAACCAAAAATATGAATGTTTCAGAAACATCGATGTTCGATGCTCATCCCTAGTCGACACCTTTCGATGATACTATTTCCGATAATAATAATCCACATCCACGTGTAAAAATAAAAAAACATCGAACATCGAACCAAAAATATGAATGTTTCAGAAACATCGATGTTCGATGCTCATCCCTAGTCGACACCTTTCGATGATACCGTTTCCGATAATAATAATCCACATCCACGTGTAAAAATAAAAAAACATCGACCATCGAACCAAAAATATGAATGTCTCAGAAACATCGATGTTCGATGCTCATCCCTAGTCGACACCTTTCGATGATACCGTTTCCGATAATAATAATCAACATCCACGTGTAAAAATAAAAAAACATCGACCATCTTTAACTCGGTACGAAAAAACCGACTCGTCGGTTCTTTTTAACTCGGTACCAAAAAACCGACTCGTCGGTTATTTTAAACCCGGTACCAAAAAACCGACTCGTCGGTTCTTTTTAACTCGGTACCAAAAAACCAACTCGTCGGTTCTTTTTAACCCGGTACCAAAAAACCGACTCGTCGGTTCTTTTTAACTCGGTACCGAAAAACCGACTCGTCGGTTCTTTTTAACTCGGTACCGAAAAACCGACTCGTCGGTCGGTTTTAACCCGGTACCAAAAAACCTGAAAAAAACCGGCTCATGGTTGAAGTGAATCGTTCTTTTTAACTCGGTACCAAAAAACCGACTCGTAGGTTTTTTTAACCCGGTACCAAAAAACCGACTCGTCGGTTTTTTTAACTCGGTACCAAAAAACCGACTCGTAGGTTTTTTTAACCCGGTACCAAAAAACCGACTCGTCGGTTTTTTTAACTCGGTACCAAAAAACCGACTCGTCGGTTTTTTTAACTCGGTACAAAAAACCGACTCGTCGGTCGGTTTTTAACCCGGTACTCAAAAAACCGGCTTATGGTTAAAAAAACCGTCGGTACTGAAAAAAAAACCTGAGTCAGGGAAACCGCTTGTGGTACCGGGTATTGAAAAAAACCGAAACCCGGTACTGAAATCTCGGTACCGAACAGGCCTAATATAAATACATTCCCGCCAAAATACTCGCATCTTGTCTCAATGATGGTGGTGGAGCAAATTTTTTTCAACGCTTATTGGCGGGGAGCTGAACGAGGGTACTATTTGCTGCTATGTTCTTTTTTTGATAATTTTGAAGCTTCCAGTCTTATAGAAAATAAAAATGCGTTTTAGAACCTTATTTAGCTTGCCTTCGTATGGAACTCGTTTTTATCTATACGATAAAAGTTCTTTCATAAATTTCTTAACATTGATTTTATTTTGTTATTAACCTTATTCAAGCTCCCCGCCAAATAGCGTTGAAAAAAATTTGCTCCACCACCATCATTGAGACAAGATGCGAGTATTTTGGCGGGAATGTATTTATATCAATCCTTTTTGCGGCTGATGACTTTTTCTTTGGCGGACACCTTTTACAACACAGTTGTTTTTGTGAGATATCATTTTTTTTGCAGTTTTCGATTTACAAAATTCGTAAATATATTATGAAGACGATATTCATTGCCCTATTTTCACGAATTTGTTTGAGAACAATAATTATAAGAATGATAAACCCCTTGCTAACCTTCGTCTCCTTGGTCTCCTTGGTAACCTTGCTTGCCTTGGTAATCTTAGTAACCATAGTACACTTGACTACTTTGGTGATCTTGCAAACCCTTAGTAACCTTGGTAACCCCGATGGCCTTGGTAGCCCTAGTAACCTCGCTAACCTTGGTATCTTTATACATAACATTAAACTTAATGATAGCCCTAACTTTGACCATAACCCTGGCCTATACCTAAACCTCAAACTCAGACTCAACCTTAACCCAAACCCTATCCTTACATTTAACCCTAATAATAACGTTAACTGCGATGTAACAATAACTTTAACCCTATCCGTTACCCTAAACTTGATTTTGAATTTAACACCTTAGCCCTAAATTGAGTCTAAACCTTTACTTCATCTCTATCACATTCATCCTAATCTTAAATCTTAATTTTTAATGTAACCATTAAGCCCTCACTGGGTACTCAACATGTGATTCAAATAACATCCATATTTCCTAAGTTCCACATTGCGCCTAAGACACATAGAGAAAGATATGTACATGTGAAAATATCCTTTTATCCCTCATCAAAGGTCCCGAAAACCTGTTGAGTTCTGACGAGCATTGCTTTTACAACAATAAAGTGGTTCCATGACCAAGAATCAGGGATAGCTATGAAATTCACTATATAACTAACAGTACCTTTTTGCCTACCACAACAGGATCAAACCGGGTGGAATTACAAGAATAAATCTACATGCCAAATTTTGTTCAAATTAACTCATCAGAATTCCTTGAAAAATAGATTTTCCATATGCCATCATCACGTAACTCTGGTTTGAACACAACAGAATACACCGTCTAGACAAAACCGATTTGGTGTCCCAGCGCCATATTTAAGCTTCCACCAAACCAGCGCAGAACGGTAGCGGTACGTGTCAGAATGTATGAAATAGTTTCCGCCGCGGTACACCACGGAGTACTTGTCAATTCTTGTGGTGTTTGTGTTGTGTGTACCGCGTACCGCTACCGCGCTGATTTGGTGGAAGCTTTAGGATCATCGGGATGAATGAAACAGTGCGTATGCTCATCCAATATTAAACTAATATGTACGTACTCGTTATGAGACGAACCAAAACAGGAACTTTGACCCGCCCCCTCTCTTGCAGACGATCTAAAACTGAAAATTTTAGATACAAAAGATTGTTCGGTCCTAACAATTATACTATACTATACGATTCTTTTCTAGGCTTTTTTCGGGCCTATCCCCGACTTTTGCAAAATGCTTCCTTTAAAACATATAAAAAGATTTAAGCGAGAAACTCTATGTATTTTTTCACATTTTCCGCTGTATCTTTTTTTATACATCACGGATCGGAGCAAACGATAGCCTATGCACACCTTCACGACAGACTCTATCAATGGGAAAAGAGACCAAATCCCGCGATGCCCTCTGCAAGGCTGTAGCCCTGTCAATGAACGACAAGAACAACAAGAACAACGAGAACAACGAGAACAACGAGAACAAGATTTTTGAAAAAATGCGATTTTCAAACTCTTATATCTCCGGTGTTTCTTATCGTATCATCTTGAAATTTTCTACACTTCGTAAGACGGCGCGAGCGACAACGCTTACCGAATTTGAAGACTCAGGACCAACCAGGGTCCGAGCTACAGAGGTCCGAAAACCCGTACTTGTTCCGTCGTGTAAACATAGTCTTAGTCGCTTCTCACTTTTTATTTGTTCAAATTTCTTCGTTTTTCTTTGGCGTGCGGGACGCTCCCGCGTCCCTAGATACTGAGCTGTATTGAACTCATGTCTCTATGATCCTAAAAAATAACAGGCACGACAGTCCAGCATTGGACTAAGGCCGCAGATGTGGTAGTGACATCCAATTTCCAAGACCTTAACTGTTTTTTTGTTGTTGAGGTTTTTAGATCAACAGCACGCTCAGCAGTGTTATTTATCCCCATAAATGGGTAATCGTTTAACATCTGAATGAGATCATAGTCCATCACTTGGGTTGTGTGCCCGTGAACCACCATAAACTGAATTATGTCACGGTGAGATTCAAACCCACGACCCTGTGCACTGAAGGTGTGCGCACTAACCGCAACACCATATCGTAAAAATACCTAGAGCCATGCAATGTGTAACGTTAATCACCTATATCCGCTCTGAATCTGTACAGAAAGCACCATAACTGAAAACTAGGGGTCTTCGCCCCCTGCTCGCTTCGCTCGCCAACCCCGGGGCCGAGGCTAATTTCGGGCGCGGCCGAAATTTGGATACACTTCGCTTGGGCTAAAAGTTCTTTCGGGCGTACCTATGACTTGCATTTAATCCCCCTCCTCATTCTTTTTCTTCCGTCTTGACAAAAGTTTTGGGCTTGGTTGAAATTAGTGGCCAAATAAAAATATTTACTCGGAAAATTTTATTGGGGTTGCCGGAGCATGACCCCACAGTACGATTCCATTCGTTTTGAACTTTTTAGTTGCTTTGCTAAAGACACATTGATTCAAGGTTTTGTGAAATTGGTGTAAAAAATGTTTCTTAGAAGAACCAATATGGGGGGTCTGGTTTGTATGGCAGCCCCATGACCCCATGGTCCGATTTGATTCAATCTTACATATATTTTGTGTCATCAATAGAAATACATTTGTGTGAAATTTGGTTGAAATTGGTGTACAAATAAAAAAGTTTTTCTTAGAATAACCTAATTTGCGGGGTTAAGTTTGTATGGCAGCCCCATGACCCCATGGTCCGATTTGATCCATTCCTGCATATATTTTGTGCTATCTATAGAAACAGATTTGTGTGAAATTTGGTTGAAATTGGTACACAAATAAAAAAGTTTTTCTTAGAAGAACTCAAATTGGGGAGCTAGGTTTGTATGGCAGCCCCATGACCCAGTGATCCAATTTTAGTGAATCAAACATACAAAGAGCCTGCAACGATAAGAAGCATGTGTGCAAAATTTCAGCTTGCTAGCTTCAATACCCGCCGAGTAAAACGCGTCGCAACAGACAGACAGACGGATATGCTCCAATCGACTCCCCAAGTCATGCTGATCATATATGATGTATACTTTTTGTATGGTCGGAGATGCTTCCTTTAATGCGTTACAAACTTAATGACAAAGTTACGAGACCGAGTTCTAATCGTGCGAATAGCACGATGAGTGTATACCCTACCCATGTACAGACCTAGAAGGCACGCAAAACCCAAAATATTCAATTTCATATTTTTTGTTGGGGAGGGAGGGGTAGATGGGTCGGACCTGACACATCTTTATTACCTTGTCAAGACATCCAACGGCTACCATTTGATATTAATTTGAAGTTTTTCGTGACATTCTATCAAAAGATATGACTGAATATAACTTTGTAGGGGAAGTAGGGGTAGGGGTAGTCGGACCTAATCCACTTTCCATCAACTCAAAGTATATGTCAGAATGAGACATTGATCAAAATTTCAAGTCGATAGCGATATTCTACCGAAAGTTATGACAGAATTAAAATATCAAGGAGGGGTAGTTTGTATGGGAGGTAGGGGAACCCGTGGTCCGATTTGGCCCATTTTCAATACCGTCCAAGATTTTAGCAAAACAAACATTTGACCAAAATTTCAAACCGCTAGCTTCATTATTTCGGGAGTTATCGTGCTAACAGACAGACACACGGACAGACAGACAGACAGACAGACATGGCTTATTCGATTCAGGGACCGACCCTGATCATTTATATATATACTTTGCCATACCTCCGGTGGCTCCTTTGAGGTGTTACATAATATCGGCGTAACAAAAACAATATACCCTTTCACTCTATGAGCGAAGGGTATAATGAGTGATCGAATTGCAGCCTTACTGTTAATATACAGATAGAGTGACTACCCAACCAATTTAGCGCTTTTATGAACACAGAACTCTCCGCTTGGAGGACGCTATGCAGAAAACATGGTGTTTCGCGAATATTCCAATACCAACTCCTGAGAATATGGCTCTCCGCAAACGAAACTGTAAATATCGATGATCCGAAATGGAGTGTTCTGCAGACACTCTCCTGCCTTTGATTAAAGTAATCGCATCCTCTGATACTAGCGTTATATCCAAAACCTTTTGCCTATTGTTTGTGATGAGTAGAGACCGGATTATATGCAAATGCATAACTGCACATGCATTTGCATGTATTGCCCATTTTACTGGGTTTTTGCATATTATATTGATAATGCATTGATGATGCATATTTTCTAGTATAATTCTCGATTTGCACATTTGAAAATAGAGAAAAAGAAAGCATTACCATCAACTGCGAGTACTCAATTCTATGCCAACCTTGAGAATGTAGCATCTCCTAGTTAAAGGACTCCATCCAACTAATGAAAAGTGTACAAAGATTGAACGCTGAGCTACCCGCTATATTCGCAGAAAAACTCAAGGAAAAGTTTCACAAGATCCTTGATAACAACTCTGGAAACGAAGAAATATGTGAAATTGACAATTATATCAACGGTACCGGCAAAACTTTACCTGGCAAAAAATCTGCTAATATGGCGCCTAAATTTAAATATTGTCCAGTGACATCGGCTGATGTTGAACGTTCCTTCTCAAATTATAAGACAATCAAATGACAGGATACATTTTGTCTTTTGTCTTACTACGGAGCATTTCCCAAGTAACAATTTCATTCCTAATACTTCGTAAAATACTCTCTTCTAACAATAATAGGGGCGTTTTACAATGTATAACCTGTAACCACTGAATAATAGTCCAATAATGGCATTTGGCGCCGTTTTTTAATCCAATAGTACCTTATTGTAGCACTAAATTATGCTTCAAAAAAGGCGTACGTCATTTGCTTTATATCATCATTTTCTGTCATTAAACGAATTTGCAAAAAAAAAAAATTAAATACAAAATTTCCGCAGCTAGCATCGAACCCGTGTCTATTGATTACCCGTCCTACAGGCTACCACTCAGCCAACGTCACATATAGTCAGCATTGCTCGTAAACGCTACAAATGGTTAGTTGATTCTATAGAAATGCTTGACAATTCTTTATCGAATCTTCTGCAATGCACCCTATATCAATCAGGTGACGTTGATTAAATCCACACAGTTCTCAATAAAATGCAGTCAATTTCTCCGCAGAGATCACCTTAATTGGTTGCGAAGATAACAATGAGTAAGTGTTTCATGCAAGATTTCAAGGATTTCTACGGCGAAAAAAATATTGGATGACCATACGAATGTCACACTATAAAAATGAAACCGACTGTGCTATAGAATAATATATGAATGTGTGTGAGTTAACCTTTGATATGTAGTATGGATTGGCCCACTTCACGTAGATGAGCGTACGTGTGTGACCAGAAAAGTTCTCCCCTCATCTTCAGCGCCACCTCCCCTACACCTCTCGAGCAACCAACAAGATGGCCGGCTCGGTCGCGTCGCTGTCAACCTTTGACAACCATCCAGTTGGAATCCAATTGGAGGCAAATGGCGGCAAGTGAACGTGAGTGCACGAAATAGTTTGCGCGAGTGAAATATCGAGTTTTTCGATGTGATTTGTGATAAATTCACCAAAACAGTGTAGGCCGTAGTCTCGCGAAAGTGTTTTAATTTGAAAAAAATGCGACACATGTTGTTTTTCCGTCCTTTGTTGTCGGGTGATCCAGTGAACAACGCAAATACATAATCGGTGTATCTTCTCAAAGGTAATCGCGTGTGTACCTAGATTTTAGTAGTGCTATGTAAATGTCGGTTTGAAAATGATAGTTTAACGCGTTTTTAATTGAGATTTTATATGAAACATGTGCGCGACTTTGTGGTTGACAGCTAAGCGATTCGTTCGTAAGCGTTCGTACCTCGTTCGTAAGCGTTCGTACACGTTTTGTACGAAGCAAGCACGAACGCTTACGACGGAAATTCGTCTCGTTAATGTGCACACAGGCGTTTCAAATTTCTCTCTGTTTCGGGGGCTACACATATTTTGTTGTTGCTAGCACAGCCATTACGCGATGTGGTCGAGAATTTGTTTGTTTCATATGGTTTTTTCCGTAGATCGGCAGCCGATGACATTGCTAGTGGAAAAAAATGTTCGAAACTACCCAAGCCAATGGCATGAAGTCAGGCGGTCAGTGTTTTGGGTAAGTACATACACAAATCTCGTTCAATTTATGGGTATCAAATAATCTGTTTACACTTTTATCTACAGGCTGGGACGACTCGTACATTATCGGTATCGTGTTGAAATGTTGATTGCGGGTAAGTGACTTGCAATTTCTAACTGTACATAAAATGAATTAAAGCTTCAATATCATTTGTAATTAATAATCAGAGAAATTATTCTCTAGTTTCGCCTTTGCTTCAGCTCAACCAATGGCATTTGGAAGAACCGGAGTAAACGCTCAAAAAATATTTCAAGTTTGGTGAATTGACAATTCAATCTCAAACAAAAGGACAGCACAAGCCGGCCTTGGAGTTGCTCCGTTCGCAGGCCAACGTATTTTTGATAATCAAATTTACTGTACAGACTCATGTTTGAAATACATTTGACGCGTCAGCATTGGCATCGGCATCAGCAGAAAAATTTCAATTATGAACACACGCATTTGCCTTTGATGACCCACATTGACAGCAGCAACAGAAGCAGAAAAAATGCTTCTGCTCCTGCTGTCAATGTGGGTCATCGAAGGCAAATGCGTGTGTTCTGAATTGAAATTTTTCGGCTGATGCCGATGCTGACGCGTCTAATCTATTTGAAGCTTCAGCATATGTTTTCCTCCCATAATACAGGTTCCCAGCTCCAGTCTCAACGAACGCAAACATACCACATACCACATCTTCAACACTTATGAACACTGAGCACAAACATTTGATATTCGAATTTTTGGACTTGGTGCTCAAACAACATCCGGACGATGGTCTGCGAATTTTCATTGAAGACATTCAAGAGGTCAAACTATTTGGAATCAACACAAGCCAAACTTCTCGAATTGCTGCGCACATCCAACCATTACACTCCCGAATCAGTGCCTAAAGACTTTTCAAGCGACAGTCTCTTCGAAGAGCACAAACACGAACAACTTCTGACCATTTACGTGCAAATCTTGTAGGAAATGAAGCAACGGACTTTTGTGAAACGGTCTATGCAAAAGTTCCTGATATCTTTGCAAATTTCCTTATAACATTGTTAAAGCCGCCATCTTGCCTCCATATACGGGTGTCGGGTTGCATCCAAAATGTTTGAGTGTTGATATGGAAACGATTTTCGAAAATCTGAATAGCTATGCATCCAAGATGTATCCATCGAAAATTTCACCTGTATGTATAGAATGGCCGTAATATGCTTAAACTTTCCTTCCTTCCTTGCCTCGTTCTTTATACCGCTCCATGGTTCCGCGTTGCTCGACCTGCGGTGTAGGCACATCGCCCGTTTTGGCGATAATTTCTCAGCATATTTCTACAGGCAGCTCTATCTTGGATCGTGTCATCGCCGAGACCAATGCGTTGTTGTTGCTTTTTCATTTGACACATCCAGGTGTTCTTCGGTCTGCCTCTGGCCTTGGGTCCATCAAGTGGAACTTCCATTGATATCGTAATATCGCCGTAATATGCTTAAACTATTATATGTGTAATAATAAATTTATGCTTTTGCAGCACCTGCCCGATGACATTCCATTACACCGCTTAAAACCCTTCATGGAATCGGCATTTGGCAATCAGCTAAATTGGTAATTCAAATTTTTCCGCCAAATGTATGCCCCCATCATATGAAAATCTAACGGCGCCTATGGTGCGGTTGATAGTATGTGTGTTTTTTGTGATTGTGTTATAAAAACCTAGACAAAATTTCCCCTTCAGGGCCTATCTAGAATTTCTTCTGTATCTATGAATAAAAATAATAGTAGATAGTAATAATCAATTAGTTTTTGATATTTACATCTTTTTATCTAGCGCATATTCACATATTGTCAGTCTAAAAAAAACGCCGCTTAGGTCGAAAATATCATCATATCTTGCCGCATTCTTTACGGGAGGATTAACGCCATAACTAAATCCTAAATTTGTCTATCTGTGGCTTCATATTCTAGTAAATAACGAAAAAATTAACCCCTATCAGACTAGATCCCATTGCGACAAACGACGTAACAACAGGGCATTTTTGGGTTTTACAAAATGAAAGATTCTAACAAATTTTGATATTATGATGATATTATTACTTTTAAATAAAAAACATAGTAAAATGTTGTGTGGTGCCCAAGGGTTGGGTTGGGGACAAAGCTCCAAAATTATTGTATTGTTGTAGTTGGATTTTCAACTGCTCTATCTACACATATGGACAAAAAAATAAGTACACCCCTCATGTACCTTTTTATGCCAAATTTTCATACCCTTTTTAAAACTGAATTACTCCAAATAGATAGTCATTACAACAATTAGGATACAACAATGCCAACGGAACCGAAAAACTAAATAACATCCCCCTATTTTCTTAGTCCCTCCCGATATTAACTTTGAAGTGGGTTTTCAGCTTGGTCAAAATAATAAGTACACCATCGGTTTTTTTAATCTTTTGACAAAAAGTTGCTATTTTCCGTAAGGATTTGTTTTTTTATTAATTGGTGTATGCAAGAAGCGTTAAATTAAAAACAAACAAAAATACTTAAGGGGCCGAAAAACGGATGGTAGGTACGAAAAAAGAAGTTTAAGTTCGAAACTTTGATATAGCGGAAAAATTATTCTCTCAATAACGAAATAAACCAGCTAAACATTGTATTTACTGTGTAATTCATTCAAAAGTAAATATAAACAGTCTCAAATACAGTTAAGTCCATGTAAGGTCCTTACGGACAACTGTCGGTCTCATTATCAGTATGGCGAGAAAAGTTCTCCTGATGATTTTCGCGGCAAATATTTAAAATATAGAATCCCTTTGAAAAGTTAATCGAAGAATACAAGAATTAAAGCAGTTTTGACAAAAAGTTTGGAAGTTTCCATGGCGACGTCAAAAAGTGTTGACGGTTCAAGAAAATTTGGGAGGGATATTTTTTCTTGTTCCAGACCGAACAATGAAAACTCACAGAATATTCTGTTTTATTTATGAGATCGTAATAAATTTGATTGGAAACTACTCTTAGCGTAATATTCTTCATTCAGAAAAAAACTAATATAATATATGCTACATCTACTGACTATTTCCCATGGAGGCGAAAAAAAAACGTGGTCTATGGTTTAATTTTCATAGTTTGGTTTCGTTCAAATATACCTAATAACCGTTACAATGAGGCAATTTCCATATAAGAAATATTAGTTGATAGTCCCAGAATATTTTACTGATGAGCCCATACACTTTAAATGGGGATTTCAGCAAGATATTAACCCTTACCATACCTCACAAACTGGTCAAGGATCCGCTTCAACCAAATCGAGTGGCTTTTCACGCTGTTCTTAGAGTCAAATTGAATCCAGAATGTTCAGGGAGAGTTGAATCAATGAACTAGAAACAAAGTTTTCACAAAACGGACCAAATACGGAATTTCCTGGAAGTAACTGGATGTATGGGAACTTAAGAGTAATTCTTCACCAGAGGGCCAACAAAAACCTTTTTTTTTTCAAAAGAATGGATCATTTACTTTTAAATAATAAAATAAATCAAATTTTTGTCGAAGCAGAACATAATAGTTTAATTAAAACCAGTTTTAATCAAATTAACTGACATGTACTTATTATTTTGTCCAGCCTATTTTAGTCAGTTCGTACTTTTTCAAGGTAGATGAAAGCTGTTATTTATTATAATATGCTAATTTACATATTATTTGATTCCTCACCAATTAAGTATTTAAATCTTTCCATATGATTTTATTTACTCAAATAACTACTTGGCTACAGGGTGATAAGAAAAATTCCTATGGGTGTACTTATTTTTTTGGCCATATGTGTATATATCAATTTAACACACAAAATGTAGACATTAATTTTTATAATGACCAGATTCTTTCGGGGACACATCTAAGGCTTTCTCGGACCATCTGTAAGCCGTTGACCACTAGTTGGAAAACACTGGGCGTATTAAATTTATGGTAATTACATAGTATACAGAAAATTAAAAGAATTTTATCTAAAGGACAACGTCAAGTGTCAAAAGAAATTCGAACCCTAATATTAAATAAAACTTAATTGAACCTGAACCTTTCAAGTATCTTTCTTTTTTGCTTGATATCCTCTAGTCAAAAAGAAGCAACCAGATAAGTTAAGTTCGCCTCCAATATGTATATAATAGCGTATCCAATTTCACCATCCATAATATCTCAGTACATACGACTATGGGCTTCTAATGCAGATTGATGCGATGAGCCCCGAAAATATTTTACTTATTTTCCACAAGGATAAATTCAATTTGTTTGAGTATGGTATGTAAAAAGGGATCCATATCGTATGTGCGGTACGTGCTATGCGTGGGAGATAAGTATGGTCGATTTTGATATTGAAATCTCGAAAATTTAAAGATAGCAGACTAAATATACGGGTGTGTCTACATTCCTATGGGTTTATTCACGCAGACGGCACAATGAAGAATTGGACAACGACTTAAAAGAATGATTGATCATTATATTTTTGCGACCTGACTTTTTCCAGTTGAAATTTTAAGTATGTAAACGTTTTTTTTTTTTTTGTGTTAAACTAATCGATTTTAGCATGATTTTACAAAATTCTAAAATTTTTTTAATGTAGTTTTTTTTTTCTTAAATAGAATCTGGAGCTTTAAGGAAAAATATTTTTCCAAAATGTAGTTAGGAAGTCGGGGAAAATATACGTCTGCGGAGCGAAATCTTATTATACATGTACAAAAATAAAGCTATAGTTTTAACTTGATACGCATATTAAATCATAGAAAAAGAATCTCGTCTGGACAACATCTTCCTCATAATCATAATCAAAGATAAAAATGCCTCAAAAGCAGCAGAAACAAAAGATACGAGTATGTACAAAACGGTTTAGTTAGTCACATAAGTGTATAAATGTGCTTTGCAATCATTTGCAGAGCTTTATGAAAAAATGTGGAACATTTTAAAATGAAACACGACCTTTTAGATAAAAATCCACAAAATGCAACAGTAAATTTAAATTCCACAAAGAAATACCATCAGACTGCATACTACAGAAAATTGTTAAGCACTTGCGCCATGGTAATCTTTATCTATCATCCAGGTAGAGGTATTCGCCATAAATATTTTTGATGCTAGCTTTTACTCTACAAATTAAAATATTCACTGATGCATAAATTCAGGCGAAATGCCATTGAAATTTTCAGCGTATATCATGGGCTCGTAAAAAATAAATAACAGGCGCGACAATCCAACATTGGACTAAGGCCGCAGGATGTGTTAGTGACATCCTATTTCCAAGATCTTATCTGCTTTTTTTGATGAGGTAATGAGATCAACATCACGCTCAGCAGTGTTATTTATCCCCATAAATGGGTACTCGTTTAACATCTGAGTGAGATCATAGTCTGTCACAAGCTCGTGAGTTCGAAAAACACAATGGAACACGGTGAGATTCGAACTCATGAGCCTGTGCACCGAAGGTGCGCGCACTAACCGCTCGACCAGCCAGACTACTTGGGCTTGGACTATGGGCTCGTAACGTACGTTTTTATCTTTTATCTGAATTGCGAATATGATGTGCTCGAGCTCAATAAGCTCATATTCATTGAATTTTGTACGCTCAGACATATGTAAAGATTTGGGCTGGAAAGTGCATTAAATTAACGAAAGATTTGATTAAAACCCTCGCCAAATTGACCATCATCATTGACCGCCTGTGGAGCTATTGCGGAGAAATGTTCTGTAGATGGATGGTGAATGTAACCGCAACTATCCAGGTGGGTGTTCGACATACTGTTTAATATTCCGGATAATAAAATTCATCTCATAAAATTTATTAATGATCGAAGCTTCTGGTTGCGAATTTTCGTTAATTAGTAATTGAGGAGAAAATTGATGGATATGGATTTTACCAAGCTATAGAGCATATGGGCCATGTGGAAGTCGGAATGTGTGCAGGAATAGGAAAAAAATCTGAAAAATTATGCATTGAAAAAGGTGACAATGCAGCTGAGTTACATTAGTAATATTGGAGCAAAAAAAAATTTAACATTGCTTTTAATTTGTAAAATATTTTACCAATGGTAGATGTGACGGAATATCGAATCAACCAATGTGGAAATGCATAAATAAATTATAAACAGCCATCCTGAGCAAATCTTCCGGCATGTTCCATTTCAAGTTTCTTTAAGCTTCTTTATTTTCTCATCATTTCATAAAATAGTGCGAGAGCTAAAGGAATTCACTTATATTAGGAGATCAGGCTTATTGCCTACACACCTCATGAAATTCAATTTATGCTATATTATTTATCTATCTATACAGGGTGTCCCGCATTAGGTGGTCAATACTGTAAGGGTTGATAGCACAACTTGTTTCAGCAAGAAAATTGCCAATACAATCGGATTTTTTTTACCGTTACCTTGTTATCGCTCTTTTTGTGAAAGTCATCGAAAATCGTGACTTGTCATGCAAAATCATAATTTGCAGCCCTCGTGATGACTTAATCCAAGATTTGATTTCAGTTTCAGAAACTACATAAAATATCACAAAAACTGAAGTTTTTCCTATTGTCAAGATTATCGCCACTTTCAAGATACAGTTACTCAAACTTAATAGAAATTTTAAAATAGATTTTTCATTGAAAATTCAAGCAGTAATCTCATAACGGTGCTTTATACGTACAACTCTGCAAAGTTGATCAAAGCTGCTTCAACATGTTGGCTTTCCAACGGTATATCACTTTTCATATTTACATTGCAGAATCTTAGGGAAACACGCATTGAATCGTAAAATTCAAGGCTTCATTGGAATCGCTAACAATTTTTCCTTTACTCGAAAAAAGACAAACCAAGGCTATTATAATTCGGGATAAAATCTCGCTTCATTATTTTAACCAGAACTGTAAGATATTTGAAATTTTGTACATTGTTTGGCAAATGCAACGGTACTTATAACAGTTAAAATTTAAAATTTGCTATTTATGGCAGATAGGCGGGTGCCCCGCTAATAATGCGAGATATATCAAAGAATATTTGGAATACGAATTTCCCGGAAAGTGGATTGGCAGATTTGGGACAGTTGCGTGGCCTGCGAGAAGTCCCGACCATACTCCCCTATATTTCTTTATGGGGTAACTTAAAAAACAATGTCTCTTCCGAGCCGATTACCTCCCGGGAACAGCTGCTGCGGCAAATTAATGATGCTTGTGACAACGTAAAGGAAACCCCTCCTGAAATCCTTCGGGACGTTTCTTCCATGCGCCGAAGGTGTCGAGTCTGCAGTATTATTCGAATTCATCAAACAGACCCATTTAATCATTAGTTGATATTTTTAGTTTATTGTTTATTTCTCTTATTCAAAACTTTATTTTCATTTTTATTTAACAAATTTTTAAAATTGCGATTGTAAAATATATATACAG
Source organism: Microchrysa polita (assembly GCA_949715475.1). Lineage (NCBI taxonomy): Eukaryota > Metazoa > Arthropoda > Insecta > Diptera > Stratiomyidae > Microchrysa > Microchrysa polita. The sequence goes on from OX454417.1 coordinate 7,673,624, forward strand.
GGTGTCCCGCATTGGGTGGGAACAAAATTTCAGTTTGAATAATCCGATAAGAAAATTATTACCTTGTTTTTTACATCGAATATGTAATTCCAAAATCCCGCAATGTAAATATGAAAAGTGATATACTGTTGGAAAGCTAACATGTTGAAGCAGCTTTTATCAACTTTGCAGAGTTGTACGTCTAAAGCACCGTTATGAAATTACTGTTTGAATTTTCGATGAAAAATCCATTTTAAAATTTCTACTAAGTTTGAGTAACTGTATCTTGAAAGTGGCAATAATCTTGACAACAGGAAAAACTTTGTTTTGTGAAATTTTATGTAGTTTCTAAAACTGAAATCAAATCTTGGATTAAGTTATCAGGAGGGCTGCAAATTATGATTTTGCATGACAAGTCATGATTTTCGATGACTTTCACAAAAAGAGCGATAACAAGGTAACCGTAAAAAACAATTCCGATTGTATTGGCAATTTTCTTGCTGAAACAAGTTGCGCTATCAACCCTTATAGTATTGACCACCTAATGCGGGACACCCTGTATATATAAAATGGATGTGTATTTGTGTCTGTTGCAAGTCAACGTCTAAACCACTGGACCGATTTGGATGATTCTTTTTTTGTTTTATCCGTCTAACGTTGGAGAAGGTTTATGGACAATTTTTTTTTAAATCGCAAAGAAAGTGGTGGTAAATATCGAAGTTCCATTTTGTGTGAGAGTAAGTGATTAAACCTACTCGATTCATACGCTTTAAATTTTTATACGTGTACTAAATGAAATCGAAGCTGGTGCACAGGAACACGAAGCTCCACGTGTATAAAACCATCATCCGACCTGTGCTATGCTATGACTGCGAGGCATGGACCCTAACCCAAAACTCTGAACACCTGTTGGACACATTCGAGCGAAAGGTTCTCCGAAGAATCTTCGGGGCCGTTCGTGAACGAGGTGAATGGCGCATCCGATACAACCTTGAGTTGTATCAGCTGTATGATGAGCTACAGGTGTCGAAGATCGTAAAATTGCAGCGATTGCAATGGGCGGGTCATGTACAAAGAATGAACGACGATCGCATGCCCAAAAAGGTGATGAACGCGCAACGAGTGGACGGAGCCAGATTGCGTGGACGACCGAGAGCCCGATGGGAGCATTCTGTATGTGAGGACGCCCACCAGATGCTAGGCTTTCGGAATTGGAGGACAAGGTTGCGTGACCGCGACAATTGGAGGTTTTCAATCCAGGCGGCCAAGGCCCGACGTCGGGCTATCGTGCCATAAAGAAGAAGAAGAAATGAAATCGAACCGGCTTAAGGATATGATAGAAACATTATGATATGACGTAGTGTAATGGAGACATAATTATCCAGAGAAGTTTTAACTGTATTACAGGTGGTTACATCAACTGTTAAATACATAAACAACACTGATTAACACTATTGAGCAACTCTGTCCAAAATTTGTAGTAGGGTACCATGGAACACTTGATGACGTCACTTCCAGTATAGGAAAAACTCTTAGGATTATCCTGACGATAAACTGCTTCGTTTTATACAGAAGATAGGACACAACGGATTTTTGTTTGTATGTTTAATCCGTCTTACGCTGAAGAAGGTTTATAGACCGAGAAAATTTTGAAAGTCTCAAAGGAAGTGGCGGTAAATTCCATTTTGTATGTGTGGCATTGGATCAAATATAGTGTAACTCAGATAAATGTGACTACGTTTTTGCGTACATATGTATATCCTGGATGTTGGTCACAACAATTTCATAATCGGCTTCGTACTATACTTCGGAAATCCGTTGATGTATCCGCAATCCTTTCGCGGAGCGACACGGTTGAGGTGCTGCCGAACTCACGACAAAATTACCTAAAGGGTCATCGGACCCTCTTTCCAATTAGTGCATAGGGTGGGAAATAACCGTCAACCGGGATTTTGACCACAGCAATTTCCCAACCAGCTTCGTAGTACTTCTGATGTCACAGCAATTTCACAATCAACTTCGTACTACATAGTTCGGAAATCCGTCGATATTCGATATCTCCGCAATCGTTTGGCGGAGTGACCCGATTGAGGTGTCGCCGGACTGGCCACAAAATTGCCTTAAGGGTCATCGGACCCTCTTTTTCGATCAGTGCACAGGGTGGTCAGAGATAACCGTCAACTTGGATGTTGGCCATCTCCGCAATCCTTTGGCGGAGCGACACTATTGAGGAGTCGTCGGAATCGCAATAAAATTGGCTAGAGGGTCATTGAACCCTCTTCCCCAATCAGAGCACAGGGTGGTCAGAAATCCGTCGATATCTTTCATAAATTGTATTCAAGGTGACTACGTTTTTGTGTATACATACATCCTGGATGTTGTCACAGCAATTTCACAATCAACTTCGTACTACTGCGGAAATTCGTCAATATCTCCGGAATCCTTTAGCGGAGTGACACGATTGAGGTGTCGCCGGACTCGCCACAAAATTGCCTCTTCTCCGATCAGTGCACAGGGTGGTCAGCGATAACCGTCAACCTGGATGTATGATGGTTTCTGGGTTAGTATGAACAGTTTTTAATAGGTGGCGCCTGCACATTTTAGTAAGCTTGGCGCAAACTGAGTAAATGAACGTGCTTCGTGATTATAGCAATAAAAACGTGTGATGTGTGCAATTCCTCACATTAAACTGACATACATATATAATTGAAATTTAGCGCAGCGAGAACTAGATAGTTCTATATAAACTATTTGAAATTTTGTGTAGAGGAAAAAAAAGCAAAAACCTAACTGAATGATTAATAAAACCCTCATTACTAGGGTCTTAAGGGCTATAACTATTTGAAAGAATATAATATTAATTTTAGTAATAATTCAAATGAAGAAACACTGAAAAAAACGCCTGCTTCTTAGCGGAATTAAGGTACGTTGTTCTCGACGCCGCCGCACGACAGCGACTCGCTCATTCCATATAAAAAACTTGTTTTTCTCTCATTTTAAAAACGAGTTTTTATATGGAATGAGCGAGTCGCTGTCGTGCAGTCGTGTCGAGGAAAATGTACCTTCAAGGAACATTTTCCTCGGCACGACCCCAGCGGCTCCAGTGATAGCGACTCGCTCATTCCATATAGAAACACGTTTTTAAGGTACGTTTTCCTCGGCATGGCCCCAGCAGCTCTAGCGACTGCGGCTCGCCCATTGCACATAAAAACTCGTTTTTAGTTGATAATCGCGTGGCATAGCTCCACAATGAAAATTATCGTCGAATGAACAGCGCGGCTCTTGTTGTATATAATGCCCGCATGAGTCGTGAACGTGGTACACTCGCTTATTTGTAGGCTTCGGGCGACGGCTGCTTGGGGTAGGCTAGTTGTTTCGCACAACGGTCTTATTCATTAGGCCGATATACGAATAGCATGTACATATATATAGAAAGCAGTCGCGCGGCTCTTTACATAATGCATGCACGAATGGTGAATGGTGGGAAAGGGAAGTTGTTCTAGAGCCGCTGGAGTCGCTAGAGTCGCTGCGGCCGCATCGAGGACAACGTACCCTTAGAATGTGAGAAAAATGAATTTTTATATGGAATGAGCGAGTCGCTGTGGCTAGAGCCGCTGGGGTCGTGCCGAGGAAAATATACCTTTAAACTGAAATTTCCAGCGTGAATAGTAATTGCTCAGGACCTTAAATTCTTGCTCTAGGGTATCTGCTGTAGGTCAATGTGGGATGAGTAGATAGTACAGTGGCGCAACCACGGGAGGGGCTAAGGGGGCTAAAGACCCTCCCAGACCCAGAAATTCGAAAATAAAAAATTACAAAATTAAATATGAAGAAATGCCTTTAATTGCAGAGTTTATATAAAAAAAATATTCTTTTTCTTGGAACAAAGATTTATTATTAACCTGTTTCGATTGTCTGTGCAAGCTGCATCATCCTTATGTTATTATACAACATTTGATCGGCAAAAATCATGTATCTCTGAATTCTTACAGGATTATTTGGGACGGCCCCTTGATTATGGAAAAAAAGGTCCAGACTGATAGAGGCGGTCGTATCAGTCTGTACCTTTTTTCTTGTTTGATCAAATCCAGAGGGTTATCCCCACAATCCTGCAAAAATTCAGATTTACATGATTGCTTCCACTCGATTGCAAAATTAAATTCCTCAAAATAAATTGTTCAAAAAAAATCCTCCTACTTCGATCATATTTTTACCGAGCTATAAACATTCTATGCCTGAGGCAAAAATTCAATTTTCAATTGAGGTTGTCGAAGATATCCGTATTAAATAAAAAATAAATAACAGGCGCGACAATCCAACATTGGACTAAGGCCGCAGGATGTGTTAGTGACATCCTATTTCCAAGATCTTATCTGCTTTTTGATGAGGTAATGATATCAGCATCACGCTCAGCAGTGTTATTTATCCCCATAAATGGGTACTCGTTTAACATCTGAGTGAGATCATAGTCCGTCACAAGCTCGTGAGTTCGAAAAACACCATGGAACACGGTGAGATTCGAACTCATGACCCTGCGCATCGAAGGTGCGCGCACTAACCGCTAGACCAGCCAGACTACTAAGATATCCGTATTATGTACCCAAAAAATAACTGGATACAAGCGATGCATTCTTCGATGATATATCGTTCATAACGAGCCGCCATCGCATTCGCATCTAAAACCAATTGGTTCTTTGCGATATAGAGTTCTCTCAGTGCTCCCTTTTTCTATTTTACCTAAGAATATAATTTTTCTCGAGTAGTACCGGGCATTCACAAATTTCCCTCTAACGGTTTTTTTTTCGGAACGACGATTATGGAATTACTTGTGACGCATAGTAAGTAGCGAACTTCCTTTCCGTCCTCAGACTTTGGGTTTAGAATTTACTTGGTCCTGAAAGTCTATTTAAATTAAGGACATGGCAAAGTGTAATGAATTCGTATTGTTTATAGAAAAGTCATATTTAATCAAATGCAATGTTTCTGTTTTAAAAATTGCAATGTTGGAAGAGTGATTAAAAATTGGCTTTTCATAAAAACAACAGAATGAACGTTGATTTCGAGTACGATATTCGGCTCGCGTTTTTAAAACGCTATAAATTACTAAAAAATGTAATCCAAAATAAGCTTGAAACGGCAATGTATAGTGTCATTACTGATTAAAGGGCGCCACTAACCTGACGATTTTTCGGCCGATCGATTGGGCAATCGATCTGCCGCCCGTACAGCACATACATTATATCGGGCAATCTGAAATTGACAGTCTCACGGTCCACAAAACACAACACAAAATAGCGAAAATTATACCATTTTTGCGAAGATGGACATCCATTGCTACATTGATGAAGAATCACCGCCACAACCACAGCATGAAGAACAACCACAGGTTTATGCAAAAAAAATAAGCAAGTGAGAACACATGATTGTCATGACAGCTTGTACGGAAAATTGAATTGGCAATACGTTCCACACGTCAAATCAAAAAATTGAATCCGATGGTCCCATGCACCTTGATTTATCTCGCAATCCACAAAATCGATCAGAGGGTTTGTGGTGCCTCTAAGGAGTACCATCATCCAGCTTGCCGAGGCAAGCTCTAATGTCCAGTAATATAGATGGACGTAGCCCCCTCCAGGATAAGATCCTGGTTGCGCCACTGAGATAGTATGGTATCATCTGCGGATTGAGCGTTCTTGCACATTGGTAGTGTTGGTGTATCGCTTGTACAAACGTTATAGAGAAGCGGAATTAGTACAGAGCCTTGAGGCAAACCGGCCGGTAATTAAATAATAATAAATTCGATTTTTTAGAACTAACAACAACATTGAATTTGCGATTAGATAGGAAACTTTTAATAATTTTTATTATTTGCGACGGAAAATTTAGGTTACATAGCTTGTGGAGTTGTATCCGATGTTCGAGACCCTATCAAACGCTTTCTCAATATCGAGGAAGATTGCGCCCGTCGATAAGTCATTTGAGAATGCCTTTAATATAAGTGGTGATTCTTTTAAATTGATGTAACTTTACTAAGTCCAGGTCTGAAACCACACTGAAAATCGGGAATAATGTTGTTATCATTTATACATTTATTTAATAAGCCAGAGTTTTTCGAAAACTTTTAACAACACATTTAGTAGACTTACATATAGGCCTGTACCTTGCGGAACTTTTCGGGTGTTAAGATATGAATGACATTTGCGATTTTCCACGCTTCTGGAAAATATGATATGCTCATACAAGCATTTTAAATATGTGTTAAGAATCGATGTATTTTCTTGGAATGTGTTTTACGAGTAACCATAAGTTCCATTTTATCTTCGCCAGCAAATTTCTTGATGTTAAGCTTTTTTTAAGTAGTTTTATTTGAGTAATCCTAAGGACGAGGCAAAGGTCTAAACTTTACCCATGGCCATCTGTTGGTCTGCCTACCAGCGCTGGTCGCAAGGATGATGGCGAATTATGAAAAGCGCAACAGACAGAGTAAGTTCTGAACGAAGCCAAGGGCGAGCCACAGGATCTGAGTAAATGTATGGACGAGCCAGTGATCTAAATTTAACGAACTGGCTTACATTGGCTCACCGCTCGCTGCACTTGTACTTCGCCTTATCCTACTTCGCAACAGCACTGCGTCGCAATAATGTTCGCGAATTCTCTAATGCGCGACAGACAGTGCGAGGTCAACGAGCCAAAGGTCTAAATCTGATCTAAACCTATGGTTGTAATATTACTGGAGCAGAGTATGTATTTCACCATGGTTGATGACATGCCGGTTCCCTGGGCTCTTAACGCCGTTTTAAATTGGCTCTAAGGAAATGTGGGCAAAAACTTTATCTAACACCCATGCCGAGTCCTTTCTTTAGTATACATTTTCCTATGGAGGGTGATAAAGGAATCGGATAGAGTATAGTGGCTGATTTTTCAATCGTTTTGTCGTAGGGAAAATAAATTAAAATCTCATCATTTGACGGTTGTAACATCTGAACCTTGGCAGCTACAGCCTTGAAATTCAACAAATATGTTTGCCAGAAGCTTCCGAACGCGGATAGGAGGATCGTCAAATTTGAAGGAAATATGAGCGGCAAATAGCGCTACAATTGCAATGTCTTCAGAGAGATCGGTAAGGACAGTCAAGAGCACTTTTATGGGTAGATCGGCTTTAAACGGGTGTTAGAGCTCACAACTTTGAGATTTCAGAGCTTCAATAAAATTTGACTTATCATTTTGAAACTCGAGGAAGACTTTGGCTTGTTCTGCTATCCGCTCTCATAGGGAGAACTTTTGTGTTTCCGATATTTTCCGCTATGTGTAAGCTATATGGCAGACGGTAATATAAGTGTCGCTAAAATTGATAAGAAGAACAAGGAAATTCCTCTTGTGAGAGCAGATAGCGTAATGTTCCAGATTTTGTTTAATTTATAATAATGAGCGGGGTTAATTTAGGGGGTTTTACACTGCACTCAATGTCTGAATCATTATCATCGTCACAAGTAATGTCGCCTAGCGGAGCGAACCGGCTGCCAGTATGGGCTGACATTGTGTTGCGGTGCTGTGATTTGGTTTGGACAATAGCCCATAGTATGCTTTATTCGCGGGAAATTTTGACCGCACTTCTACATAATTCACTTTCAACGCCATTCGGCGATTCTAATTTCTTCCTTTTTACAGGAACACTCAGTTTAATTTGGATATCAACCACTTTTTGAAATAGAATAGGCGAGTAATGATACTGATTGAATATTTATAACACAGAGAGGATAGTTATAAAAAGTTTCAAAAAATAGTTGTTCGGAATGATAAATTGATCTGTCTGTATATAGTCAGAAATCGAACTGGATGTTCCATATCAAAGTGTATTCCACTCAACAGTATTTGGAAACTTCAGTAACCTGGCGGTTATAGTTCGACTCAGTATGAAGCAAACGGCTGCACGTCAATCTCAGGCACTCAGTTCGGTGAATCCTTAGTAAAAAAAATCTACAACAGAAAATTTGTTTTTTTACCTGAGACAATGTCTTGTATTTCGGCAGAGCTCAAAACTCTGAGATCTGAACGAAATTGCGAGGAGTATCACCGTAAACAATATATTTAGAAGAAAGTATTTACAACATTAAAAAAAATGGAAACATAATCTTTGACGGCTGATTTTTACAAAATCTTCCCGTGCACCGTATGTCCACTTTAAATAAAAATGATTTTTTTCATTCTGATTGGTTTTTTCATCCGAAATCTCATATTTACATTCTGTCCTCAACAGACTTCACAGCATTCCATTAGAATGCATAAAACCCATTGGCATACTCAATCTCAGCGTGAAATTCTTTCAACTTGTCACTTCACCACGGTTTCGAACACGTTTTTGACATATTCCATATAAAGGTATGCAATATTCCAATAATAAAACGCAGGCATGTAGAATAGAGAAGCATACTACGTACGTTCTACTAGTATGCCATTTTCGGAGTGCTGTGCGTTGAACTTTGCCGAGAGGAGCTATATTCTCCGGTATAGAACATACTACGATATGACAAGTATAGGTATATCTGAAGAGTGTTGATGGACAGGAACTCGTATTATTTGCATTCAAAAATTGCATTTCGAGAGTAATACTAGCATAAGGCCGCGCACAGACTAAAGGCGTATTGGATCGTAGCGTAAAACCTGTCGCCCAATATAACGCTTGTATTGGGCGACAGGTTTTACGCTACGCTACGCTCCAATACGCCTTTAGTGTGCGCGCGGCCTAAGGTAATAAATGTATGCAGTTGCATCCCGAAAAAATGCAAAATATGTATTCAAACAGCTTTTAGCGCGATTATTTTGAACCGGAATTTAAAGGATTTCAGAGATATTTTAGCCAGTTCCTACAGTCAATTTAAAAATAAGGCATAGGTAGGTACATATTTTCAAGGATACTAACACTTTTTCATTTTTCTTCAGAATACCATTCAAGCGTATTTTTAATCATTCGGGCGAAAAAAAAAATTCAACGTAACTCTGATCCTGATTTGTACCACTTTCATAATTGGAAACTTTATTTTTTTCCTGGTGTATTTCCACGAAGTATTTTCCAAGTCAACTCGCTGAAAATCTGGATTCTGATTTGAAAAATATGCGTTTGAATATTTTTTTTCTTGGAATGGTTTGATTTCAATCTTAATTATACGCCTTGGAGATATGCCTAATTTATTCTATGGTAGAAACTTGAAGGTAAAACGATTCCGAGGCTAATTTGAACGAAACTTAATCTTCTTTTGTGTTAACAATTTATACCGCAGACCTATGACCTGTTCCGATTCCATCTGTTCTTAGATGCGTTGAGGCTAGTCCACGATGAATTGGGTGAATTTTGGTTTGGTTTGTATGACAGCCAGTGGCGGCTCGTGACCTCTGAAGCTGGGGGTTCACATTGAGACAATTAAAAAGACTCATTTTTTCGATTTGAAACACATTTTTAATTAATAATTAACAAAAATAACATAAACATTAATTCAACATGGAAACAAAATATACATGCAAGATGAAGCAAATCAATATTTACATAAATGTCTTATAAATAAAATCCAATCTTCTATTTTTTCGGGAAGCGAAGAGGTCAATTACTTTTTCATTGAAATTTGTGATCTGCCGAACCATATCCTTTTCAATTGATAGCATACCCAGGGCACTTAATCTACTTTCGGTCATTGTGCTCCTCAAAAAGGTTTTAATCCTTTTCAGTGTTGAGAAGCAACGCTCAGCTTCAGCTGTAGTTACTGGTATTGTTGATATTATGCTCAGTAATTTAAACGTTTCAGTGAAAGACATGGTCAAATTATTTTGTAAAATAAACTGCAATAAATTAGTTGTCCCATCTATGTTTCGGAAATCATTTCGTTTATAAAGGACCTCCAATTCTGTTTTGAGTCGAGCTTTTTCTATAAAAGGATACGCCTCGATGGTTTGAGTCAGTAGCTTTGTTGGAAATTTTTCATTAAATTCGGCGAAGTTTTTAGAGTGAAAAAGTGAAATGAAGGAATAATGCCCGACAAAAGAAAATCTTTGTTTAATATGACTCATAATTACATCACAAATTTCCTTCGCCGAAACTATTCGATTAGGTGTTATCCACACCTCTTTTCGGAATAACCGGATGTATTTCTTGGACCTCCATTTGAATGTTGTCGATGTTGTCTCTTTCATTTTGGATGGCCCTCAAAAAAAGCTCTACTTGCGTTTTAACTTTTGCTGCGTCCGTGTCTCGTTGCTGCAACTGGTTGTACAAAATATCCACATGCGGCATAATTTGGTGAAAAACGGATAACCAGAATATAAATCGGGAGTCATCAAGCATCCTGCGAATTCCACGCGCCTGATTAATTGCCGTTGACTGCTGCGAAGTGAACTCGATTTTTTTCATGCATTCAATTAGTTTGACTCTATTCTCGAAGACAGTATTTACGATTCGGCTCTTAAAGTTCCATCTAGTTGATCACGAGTGAGGAATTCTTTTTTGAACAATATCGTCTAAAACCGCAATTCTTTGTGGGGAATTGTTAAAAAAGTTGGCAATATCAGTCAAATTTGCAAAAAAAAATTCGTACGTGTTGGTTCGTACTAGCACACTGCGCAACAACTAAATTAAGCTGATGGGCATAACAGTGAAGATAGTGAGCGTATTTGTAATTGTCCTGGATAATTTTTTGAACACCTCTATGCTGACCACTCATTACATTTGCACCATCATAGCTTTGTGATATTAATTTATTTCGATTAACACCAATATCGCTAAGGACATTCTGAATGCTGTTAGCAATTGCGGGGGCATCGTGTCCTGGTGGTTCCACAAATTTCCAAAACCTTTCGACAGGTTGTCCGTTGGGTAATAGATACCGGAGAACAATAACAAGCTGAAATTTCGATGAAACGTCAGTTGTTTCATCAGCAATTCATCATCATCAATGTGGCACGATAGCCCGACGTCGGGCCTTGGCCGCCTGAATCGTTGACCTCCAATTGTCGCGGTTACGTGACCTTGTCCTCCAGTTTCGGAAGCCCAGCAGCTGGTGGGCGTCTTCACCTACGGAGTTCTCCCAGCGAGCTCTCGGTCGTCCACGCAACCTCGCTCCGTCAATTCGTTGTGCGTTCATAACTTTCTTTGGCATGCGATTGTCGTCCATCCGTTGTACATGCCCCGCCCATTGCAGACGTTGAAGCTTCACGATTTTCGATACTTCCAGCTCATCGTACAATTGATACAACTCATGGTTGTATCGGATACGCCATTGGTCTCGCTCGCGAACGGCCCCGAAAATTCGCCGAAGGACCTTTCGTTCGAATCGGTCTAGCAAAATTTCGGAGGCTTGGGTAAGGGTCCATGTTTCGCAGCCATAACATAGCACGGGTCGGATGATCGTTTTGTACACGCGGAGCTTCGTGTTCCTGTGCGCAAGTTTCGAATTAATTATAGGGAGGACCGAGAAATATGTCTTATTGGCTAGTTGTATCCGTCGCTTAATTTCGTCGGTTTCGTTGGCGTCCTTTGATAAGTTACAACCCAGATAGTTGAAGTTGTCTACATACTCGATATTAAGGTCCCCCACTGTGATGCTTGAATTTGCTGGCGTCCTTGTTTTCGATTGCATCATGGCCTTTGTTTTGCTTTCGTTGATATGTAGTCCAACTTCCTTTGCGGCGTTATTGAGGTTATGCAGGAGGCTTTCTGCATCACCCAACCTTCGAGACATGATGTTGATATCGTCGGCGTACGCTACTAATTGAGTCGACTTGATGAGTAGTGTTCCGCTGATGTCCATATTCATGGCTCGAATTACATACTCCAAAGCCAGGTTGAAGAGCGTCGGCGCCAGCCCGTCGCCCTGCTTGAGTCCAGTACGAGTTTCAAATAGGTCAGTGAGTCGGTTCTGCACTTTGACCTGCGAGACGGTATTAGTCATCGTCATCCTTCTGAGTCGCACTAACTTTGCCGGTATACCAAAATTCAGCATAATGTTGTACAGTACACTTCGGTCGATACTGTCGTATGCCTGCTTGAAGTCGACAAAGATTTGGTATACGTCGATGTTGTATTCCCAGCACTTTTGGAGTAGTAGCTTCACTGTGTAAAGCTGATCGGTCGTTGAACGACCAGGTCTGAAGCCGCCTTGATACTCGCCAATGATTTGTTCTGCGTACGGATTGATTCTCTTTTCAAGAATTTTTGATCAGCAATTACTGAAACAAAACTTGCTGCCGCTATTTTCTTTTTTATTTCTTCCTGGCATACACTGTTGATGCAGTCCAGTAGATCATTTTGCAATTCTTTTGATGTGCCCTTAAAAACAGTGGAATGCTTTAGATGTTCTTTCAGTGCAGCATCGAGTTCCGACGAAAAATTAATCAAACCTTTAACAATTCCGGGGTTTGAGGACTCTGCAGTTTCGTTGTGACCACGAAGAGCTAACTCAAAAGCTCCACAAAAAACCACGCAAACAACAATTCGCGACAAAATGTATCTATTTTTCGTTATTTGTTCATTATGTTTTTTTACATTTAAGCGGTATGCATTATCTAACTGCTGACGGATGTCGACCTTCCCTAAGATGGTCAACTCCAACACCGAATTCAAATGCGATTGCGACATCTCATGTTTTTTAATTTTTTGGGACAAATGTGCCAAATCAGATACGCCGAATTTAACCCAACTCGAATCTCCATTATTTCCTGCGAATAATAAACAAGGAAAGCAAAAGAATCGATTTGAATCGTTGCAGCCACAAATCCAATTTGCTTTGTCATAAACGTCTCTTTTGAATTCTCTTTTATATTCCCTGGATTTCGATTTAGTAACTTGTTTTATTTCTAAATCAGGAGTCGGCCTTCCATTTTCTTTAATTCGTATTTTCTCTTCCAGAGACAAGGTGGAAAATAATTGATTTTTTAAGTTGCCAACTTTTGTCATGGTTCTGTAAACGGGATTAGCATGAATGAGTAAATTTTTCCTAGATTCTTAATGTCCAACACTTACGATTATAAATCTAACTTCAAATTTAGAAAATTGATTTTAGAACAATGTAGAATATGTAGGTACTTATTATACGAGTACTACTAGACGAACAATGAACGCAATCTCAATAGATCTCCGGAAAAACAATATTCATGCGAACCAAATAACATTCACATTTGCTTCTGCGTGCTACTTATTGTACCTACGAGCACAACTTGTGTGTGCTCCAACGGCAGCTATTGCATTCGACTGATAACGAACTGTGTTCATAGTGGCTGCGTGTACCATGCGAATATCTTCTAATAGCACGATATGTGCATGTATAATGCAAAATCGGATTTATTCACTTAATATTAATATGAATAATGTAATTTGAATATTTTTTAACTTTAGAGTCTTCGAGTCATTCGAAAGATTTTGATAGGGGGTTCACGTGCTCTTGTGCTCCTAAGGAGCAGCCGCCACTGATGACAGCCCTATTACATAATGTTCTGATTCCATCCATTCCTAGATATGTTTTAAGGATTTACTAGGAACACATTTGGGTGAAGTTTAGTTAAGGTCGGAATCAAAAGGAAAAAGTTTTTCTTAGCAGAACTTAATTTTCAAAGGTTGTTTTGTATGGCAGCCCTATGAGGTAATGATCCGATTCCATCCGTTCCGAGATATGTTTTGAGGCTTTACTAGGAACACATTTCGGTGTTGAGTTTGGTTGAGATTGGTACATAAAGAGAAAAGTTTTTCTCAGAAGAACCTAATACGCAGGGGTTGGTTTGTCTGGCAGCCCCATGACTCCATGGTCCGATTCCATTTGTTCCCGACATATATACAGCGTACACTAAAAAGAAACTTTTATACAAAATTTCAGCCCGGTAGCTTCAAAACTATGAGGGACTAGTTTGCGTTGCAACAGACGGACAAACAGACGGACAGACAGACGAACATCGCTCAATCGATTGCTCTCGTCACACTGATCAATAATACAGTAAAAGTTCCGTGGACGGATACTGACGGTTCCAGCATTTTCGTCCGGCCACGGGAGATGTCCGCTTGCGGGAGAGGGTTAAAAAAATTGCTTCTATGTGCGCATTAATTTATACATACTAATTTAAAAGGAACATTAAGGGCGGAATTCATAGTTCCCACTTAAGTAATAAGGATTCCCTTAAGGAATAAGGGGTTTTTCTATATAAGTGAGCCCTTAAGGGAGCTTCGTATTCATAGTCATCACTTATTAGGGCGTTGCCTCATTAAATAAACGATTCACTTATTTGTCATATCTATTGAAAGTGACAAATAAAATATAGAAAAATATCAAGTAGTTAAAAATTCGAAATTTTTAAAATAATTCAAAGTGTTTGAATGAGGATATGTCAACAAATATATGAGTTCATATAAGGTTACTAGATATGAACCTTAACGAATAAGGGAACCCTTTAGGAAAACCTTAAGCGTTTGCTTATTGAGTGACTATGAATAGCGACAGTCCCTTAAAGGTTTCCCTTAAGTATAAGTGAGGACTATGAATTCCGCCCTAAAACAATAAAAGTGTTGTGTCTATGCGCATGTGTTTTAGTTCACTTTTGGTTTACAAACCTCCACGTACAATGCGCAAATGCACGTTTACCAATAAAATGCTAAAAGCTTTCATAGCGAAAACAAGTAGAAAAATATTAGTTTTAATTAGGTATTCCAAAAACCGGTGAGATGCTCCTTCCTAAGTTGTGTCTTACCCAGAGCGACCACTTGACCCAGTCTAGCATTGTTACTTGAAAGTCGTAACACACTCGAGCGTTCGCAATAATGACTTCTTGCCACTGACTTAATCATCAGAGCGTTAATTAAAGCTTCTTCAAATTGGTAGTGTCACCTGGTGTAGAGAACCTCGACTAAGTAAGTCTACACCCACGCGTGAGTTCCTTAAGAACCACAGGAGGGGGATAATTATTTGTAAATTATTACTTTTCCCCTTTGGTTTTATGGTGGCTATGCAAGGAGCGCTTAAACCCAAACAACTCACGACACTAGGTGACCTCGTCAGGGTCAAATGCCACCGAGTAACGCTGTTTTTTTCAGTGACGCCGGATCGATATGATTAGAAAGTGTCATGTCCAATTTCATCATCATTATTATCAAAGTGGCACGAAAGCGCCCGACGTCGGGCTTTGGCCGCCTGAATCGTTACGGTTACGTGACCTTGTCCTCCAGTTTCGGAAGCCCAGAAGAGACGGGGGAATGCAAAAATTGTCGTAGTATTCGTGATTCTCTCATCCACACGCGTTGGCTTATGTACTTCGACTGAATCTCCATCACGAATAGCTTCAGCAGTTTATTTAATTTTTGCTAAACTTGTAATAAAATGTAATTTGGACTAGAGCGCTTTAATCCTTTCAATATGACTCGTACAATAGGATCCCGTGCGATACATGCTCTGCTCCAGAAGCATTTCTTCCCGTATAGGCAAAACTACCCTCCCAGATAATCACTCTCGGCATCGAAATTAACGTGGAATTTCTGATGGGCCTACAATATCAACAAGGAATCGAATTATATTTGTGTAATCTCCAGATGGTGATAAGTCCTTTAGTGGAAAATTTTGTTTGCCAATAAACTGTTTTATGATGAACAGCTTTTTCTAGTAGACAGAACAGTTGAGACTTTGTCCGCAATGCAAGGAAATTCAAATTCCGGTTAACTGAAAAGTTGAATAGCCGACCGGGTTAAAAACCGGAAGACGAAAAAGCTGATTGGGTTGGTCGTCCGTTGTAGAAGTATGGGTTTTGGGTCTAACTATCCTGTTTCTGTATCCCTATTTCAATACACAAATGCATGGTATCCGTGGAGTCAAAAATCTTCAAAAACAAAGCCTAAATGCACTTTTGTGATCGTATCCAGTTTTCATTACTTTCAGCAAGTCAACTAACAATTAAATTTGTGTCCGCTTACGGGAGATGATTTATGAGAAATGTATAAAGGAATAGTGTCCGTGTCCGGCCAGTAGAGCGTCCGGCTAGTGGAATGGATTTTGTTCTAAAATATGAAGGAAAAAATTGGGACTAAGAAAATTGTCAGGCTACGGGAGATGTCCGCCTGCGGGAGCTGTCCGCGAACGGAGCTTTCACTCTATATACTTTATAAAGTCGGAGATGCTTCCTTCTGTGCGTTGCAAACTTCATGACAAAGTTAATATACTCTTTCACATATAGTGACGGGTATAAATATGTGCTGTAATTCGCACATATTCACGCATTGTAAGAGTGCCACGTTTCGACACCTGTAAATTCCGGAAACTTAACATTTTTTCCAGAGAAGTCGGCACTGAGGTGCGAGGTTACGATTGTGTTAAATTTGAGAATTTTCCAATTAAGAGTCCCAGCTGTCTCTGTTCAAAAGTTATAGCCGTTCAAAGATGTGACCCAAGACAAAAAAAAGTTCTATAGGGGGGACCAACCGGTTCCAATTTCAAAAAAAAAAAAGAAAAACTTTGTCCCAGACCTACCTTTTTCTGAAAAGACCAGAGTCCTAGCTATCACCGTTTCAAAGATACAGCCGCCTAAAGATGGGGTAATAAATGCCCACTTTAGCCCCCGTAGGATGCTTCTAAAGGCCAGAAAATCGCACTTTTGTGTTTTCACATCAAAATTTTCGAAAAGTTGATGAAGAGTGACTCCAGGCCTACATTTTCCTGAAAAGTCCAATGAATTGGAAGATGTAGATTATGTTGCGGATCACATTTTGCTGAAAATGTGAGAGCTTTCTCCGTTCAGAAGTTCTTCTTCTTCCTTGCCTCGTTCTTTATACCGCTCCATGGTTCCGCGTTGCTCGACCTGCGGTGTAGGCACATCGCCCGTTTTGGCGATAATTTCTCAGCATATTTCTACAGGCAGCTCTATCTTGGATCGTGTCATCGCCGAGACCAATGCGTTGTTGTTGCTTTTTCATTTGACACATCCAGGTGTTCTTTGGTCTGCCTCTGGCCTTGGGTCCATCAAGTGGAACTTCCATTGATATCGCTCTCTTTGCGGGGTTCTCAGGCGGACGCCTTTGAACATGGCAATACCAATCCATTCGTCGGTCTTCGAGCTTTTCGGTGATCGGTTGGTCTATGGACAAGCTGCCTCGGATGTAGCTACTCTTGATGTGGTCCCTTTTGGTTACACCAACTGAAGTTACATATGTTCAAAGATATGACCCAAGACAAAAAAGTTACACTAGGGGAACCAAGCGCAAACGGGATCATGTTTTCAAAAAAATGACCTAAAATGAATTGGGGGATGTAGATTGTGTTGCGGATCACAATTTGGCTGGAAATTTGAGAGTCCCAGCTGTCTCCGTCCAGAAGTTACAGCCGTTCAAAGATTTGACCCAAGACAAAAAAAAGTTCCATAGAGGGGACCAAGCGCAAACGGGGTCATATCTTAAACAATTTTTTTTTGGTTAATTTCCCTATACTAAAAATCTGAATTTTATTTTAAGCACAACATGGAAACGATTTTTAGCTAAGCAATTTTTGGATTAACCTTATATGGCTTGATGATTTTATCAGGTCGCCTGACATGCACGGCCAAAAATTCCGGCAGGTCCATTCCATTCCGAGTATAGATTTTTTTTGCATTTATAAATGTTGTTTTTAGTTATCAAGTCATCACTTCAAGATAATCCTCCCAACAGTATTTCGTAGGGACAAGCGGATAAATTCCTTGCCTCATTTACCGGTAATATTTTCATCAAGCATCATGCAGAGCAGACCTACATTCCATATTAATTTTTTTTTTTATTTTAAAATATTTGAAGTGGAACTTACTTTACCGAAAAGTCGTGCACCTTTCGTTTAGTCATCTAGTGCTATACTGCTATATAAGCCCAATAGGAAAAGAAGCGCTCTAGAATGCATTCTGACTGGAGCCATATCCAGTGCTTTACTAGAGCGCTTCCGTCGCCCATTTCGGCTCATTCCTATTTAATCATTACATGCCCGCAGAAGTATGCACTTATAAAGAAGCACTTGCTCGGAAGCAATTAGAGCACTTCCACATGAATCTGGCTGAAAAGTTAGTTGGGAAATTCCAAATTTTTTGGGAATATTCTCATAAACATTTCTAAAATAATTTGAAACTTCTACAAAGTATTTAATTTATGTAGGTAAATGTATGTATGCATGATGCGAACATCTTTCTCTTGATTCCATTCTTTTGTGGTCTCGAAAAAAGAGCTGACCGGAACCAACCAGCTTTGATATAAAATCTGTATTTAATTCATCTGTATACATGTATGTATGAAAGTCTTCCAAGCTGACCTTTTCTCTTTTACAGTAAAATCATGATAACAAAAAGGATTATTTCCGCTTTTTTTTCAAAATAAAAGCACATCCATCCTAAGCTGCATACGTATAGTACTTTTAGACGGTGAATTCTGACTTCTCTGAAACGAACTCTATCGCTTAAGCCTTAAGGCTTCACAATTGTTGATTTTTAATTTACTTTTCTTCTCGTCTTTTTTTCGCTGTATCCTTTCATGTTTTTTTCTTCCATTTATTCCCGATGCTTGTCTACAGGCATTCCATTTCACAGCACATCGCGTCTAAATTGAATACAAATTTGATAAATTTGACATCACGTAAACCGGAAAATGAATTGTCTTGGGTTGTATGTCGTTTGTGTACGATGATAATAATATTTTGACAAGACCAAGACAAGACATTTCATAAAACCCGGAGAAGAGCATCAACATAAGATAAAGTTGTGACCGGAATATTTTTTTCTGTTTTTACTCAAGACTTTGAACAAGACCGGCAATCTGAAGACATGACCGCCAGACGACAACAGGACGATAGTCCTTGCAAGGCAAGGATCAGGTCGCGTCGCGTTGCTTCTGACCACGTAATTACAATTGTTGCTAGTTTTGTTTGTAGAATTGCACTTATTATTTGTATTTGTTTTTTTTTATCTACTGCAACTCTACAACAAATGATTTAAAACAAGAAACCATTAGAGGGCGAAGAAGAAGTCTATAGCATGGCTCGTGGCGCCACAATGATTGTTTGGATCGTTCGTTAGCGTAACTGTGCTTGCGCCATGTTTTTCTACACATCAATTCTTGAGCACTCTGTTCTTCTGGGATTATGAAAATAATTGAGCGAGGGAAACAGCACGCAAAAGCTGAAAGGATTCCTTCTATGGACTTTGTCATTGTGTATCTTTTCGTACTGCTTTTGACAACGAACTAAACGATTATTCACTTCGAAGATACTCGTATATTTCAGATATATTTTGAAGAATTATATCAGAAATGCATTTTGAATTGCGTTTTAATGCGGGTATGCATTATATTGAGATAACAACGGTTTTACAATTATTGCACAAATTACAATTAAATAATCGGGAAAATCTATTTATATTGCATAAAAAAATATATTTTATGTATATGTATATAGATGTCGTGCTCTGTGGCCGTGATCGATCGGTTGCCACTCTGTGAAATAGACACTCATCGAGAAACGAGTTTGAGTTTCCAAACTCGGCACGACTCGTCGCAAGTTTATTATTCAGAAGATGATAAGAAATATTCTTATCGTAATAATAAACTAAAAATGCGACTAAGAAGTGGTATGGCCAAAGCCATCTTAATACAAGCCCGGAAGCAGAACACGGTCATATACTTAAACGTCAAATCATAGGCTTGAGCAGATGGAAAATTTACATGGCTGTAAAGGCGAATCGGGTTTGGTCGCGGCAAACTTTAAACGGAAAGTATTGGTTCCCGGTCGATTTTCGTCGCGAAAAGTGCAATGTGTCGTGAATTGAAGTGTCTAAAATGCAGTGAAAGAAAAAAAACCGACAAAAAGTGAATTTTCCACGTGTTTTCGCGATTTTTATCAGAGCAGACACGGTTTTTTACATGCGCTGTGCTTGTGTTAGTGCATCGTGCAACGTATATACGACATCGGCTTTCTAATTAAGGTGGCTTTGGGTATGGCTGACAACCGTATCACACTCCGAATTTAGTTGTCTTTGTAACGTTGATGACTACACTACACACGGTAGTCATCAACGCACCATGCTCCACTAGGAGTTACGGTAATGAAGAGAGTGATATAGATGAGTATCAACAATATCAGTTTAAAGATACAAGAATTAAATTCATCTCTTTTGTTTAGTGAAATTTCCAATTTCTCTCCTGTCTCGAATGCCATTGTTTAGTTCTAAAAATAAACGTCCTACTGTGTGAGTATATCTGTAAGATTATACGTATGAGCAATTACTGAAAATGTTAAATGTATATTCTACTTTCTTGCTTTCTCCTTCTCCATGCACATGCACATGCTTCATGTAAGTACATGAAACAATTTACGAATTTATTCTGCTCTCCCTACGTAATACTATTCAAGGCAAAAACAAAAACTAACGTACATGAAAACATATTTTACATGTCCTTTCTATGGTAAGCTTCCTGATATACTATAGTCCGGAACATAATAGTCGAGTAAAAACAAAACCGAAAAGACTCATTTTGATGTCCTTTCGTTGTGACCTAGTTGACCGCACTATTTGTTCACCTTTTGTGTACTGTAAAAACAGACAATACTAATAATTTCGTATACTACGAGACAATGTCATGGACATTTAAAGGAACAAATAAAAAAAAGTAGTTTATCTATGACTAAAGTCAACGATGCGTGCCAATTCTTTGTTATACGAAAGGACAAAGGTTGGTCAGAGTCAGGGACGTAGCCAGGGGAGGGGTCCAGGGGGTCCGGACCCCTCCCGAAATGTTTTGAATGGGCTTCGAAATTTCAGTGACGACATGAAACATGGACACTGTAATAAGTTACCATCGGGATTTTTCTATGGAGATTCCTTCCCGTAATTTACTCTTTGCTATAGTGAAAATACAAGGTGGCAAGAGCATAAGCATTAATGGGGCGACACAGTCCAGTGTAATTATAATCAGCTGTGGCTGTGACGCGGCTTGCAGTTCTAAGTCGGTTCTCCTCGTTTCTATCTCGTTTGACTAAATTGATTTGCTCGAGATTGCAAATTTGATGCAGTTTGATCTAACGAATAAAAAACATTAAATTCATATTTAACCGTTTCCATAAAATTTGGACTAGTATTCGGCTTACGACGAGGGTAACTACATTCATATGCAAATTACTTTATCATAGATTTTATGTCATTTTCAATTAATGGCCATTACTTAAAAACTAATGATTCACTTTAGTTCGTTTGATATGTTCATTGAAAGATTCCATCAGTTGTTTCATTGTGTGTGGTTTATTTCATCAAAATCGCTAATCCATGAACGCCTCGGCAAAAAATTCGACGGAGTGTGACATGGGCATTGGGTAGATCAAGAAGACATTCTTCCTATGAATTGCCGGAGCGTGGGTTCGAGTTTCACTGCCACCATGGACGTTTGTGTTTTCTTTATCAAAATGCTCCTATATACGACAGCCGGTTCTTCGATGTAAAGCGCCCTAGAGCTACCCGTTGTCATGTGGATAAGAGCTGCAAAAACAATTGAGGCTATTTCCGCAAACGCCTTCGTTGATGAAAGAACAGCATCTCACGTATGAATTTTTAGAATTTTTTATCAATTTTTGAATCAAATCTTCCGCTTTTCAATCTGTTTAAAGGTTCCCGCGATACGTGAGATCATTATAGTAGGTGGGTTTTTTTTTCTATCGGGTACAGGAGAGAACAGCACAAATTCCTTACAAATTTAACAGTTTTGTTCTATATAGAAAAACTCGTAACCAACTTCATGTTCAAATTTGTAAGAGAAGTTGCTCTGCCCCGTACTGGATAGGCAGAAAAACCGTGTCAAAGTCATGATTTTCGTGACTCTAAATTGTCACGAACTATGCGTTTTAAGAGTTTCAAATAAATGAACGTTACGAATTTTTCGGAAGAGAACTGTTGTGGTTCCTTTATTGCCCGTTATATGGCGGATGGTGAGGTAAGTGTCGCTAGTGTCGATAAAAAAGGAATTCGTATATCGAGAGCTGATAGCGTAACGTTCCCTAAATATTAAGTCAGTGTAATTCGTGAATATATTATTGGTCAAATAAAATAGGTCGAAATCTAGATGATCAATGGAGGCATGGTTCTTCTGAAAATTGCGAAAGGTTTAATAAAGTCTCAAAAATTTGAAACCACTTTTTTTTTCTCTTAATAAATGAAGTGACTTTTCCTGAACGATCGGATAATACTATATCCTCTAGAATCAATACCAAAACTCTAATTTCAAAAAAAAAATTCTTTACCTGGTATTGAGCGTTGGACCCCTCCCGAAACCAAATCCTGGCTACGTCCCTGGTCAGAGTGTATAACAGATGGAAATGGTATTATCTTTTTGGAACATCCAGTGGATAAGCATCTGTAGATACATATTTGTCCAGAAATATTTTCCTTGGAGCTACAAAATTAATCGATTGAGTAGAGGTTTTGAAATTATGGTCCTTTGTTAAAGACGCGATAATAGTTTTATTAGTTACTAACGCGTCATAGTACATACATATAGATACGTTATTTTGATACATGATTCCATTTAGTTTTCAGGATTAGAGAAGCTTGGAAAATTGGAAATGGACGTATGCCGCACTTGGGAAAGGCGTGGAAAGGCGTGGGGTGCAAATTAAATATGAGAAGAACGAAACTACAATGAGAATAAAATGGAAAATTTTGCATTTTCATGCATATAAAAATAAAATGACCGTTTTAATTGTTGTCTTGTGCGGTAAGTCGGGATTAGCATACGATTTTATAATCTACCAAGGTGCTACTACGGGACTGGACATTGAAAACCTGAAGAGATTCGGGCTTGGTGCGTCGGTTGTACTTCGTCTTGCGGAAAGAATAAAAGATCAAGGACACAAATTGTTCTAGGACAATTACTTTTCGTCGTTCCAATTATTAAAAATATTAAGAGGAAGGAAAATATTTACTGGTGGAACTATTAGACTGAACAGATTTTCCAATCCCCCACTCATTACCGATAAAGACATGAAAAATAAAGACCGAGGAGCAAGCGATGAGTTGGTCAGTGAAAACGGCAATGTAATCTTGGTCAAATGGATGGACAACAGGTCAGTTTGTTTGTTTCAGTCTTTGTTGGTTGTGGCGAAGAAGACGAAGTTTCAAGCGTCCTGAAATCACACGCCTGTATAATCATTCTATGGGTGGTATGGATCTACTGGACAAAATGATCGGACTTTACATAAAATACGTGCGCTCCCGTAATAGACCTAGAGCCAGCGACACTTCAAATGTAACTATTTCCTATCCATTCTGTTACACATTATCGCAAATTTCACGATTGGAGATGCCCCAAAACAGTAGTTTGCCTCCTGGACAGTGAGGCTAAACCTATATGGTTTAGCATGATGGAGTTAGCGTTGTTTTTGTAGAAGCACATACTGTGGGGCGCAATGTGTGTGGTCTTGCTCGACGGACCACTCCGGTTGCAGGAGAAATTAATGATTTGCACAAACGCACTTTCTTACGTAAAACTATATTTAAAAGTATGTAATAAATCACAATTGTAGGTATTTGAAATACATTTGGTGAAATTTATAATTCTAAAATCAAATCCAAAAACAAGTCTATAGTCAAATTTAACCACAAATCTGTGAGTTGTTCGTGCAACGGCAACGGCTTCTAGTTTCCAAGTGAACGTTATATTCTAGCTAATTCTCATGAGAACTTTTTCATATAATTCCAATTCAAGGTTAACTTAAATACTTCTTATATACTAGCATTGCAACAATGCATCTTAGTGAATTCGATGCAACATGTTGCGGGTTGGTGTATACAAATGTACATAGATGTCATCAGCTGATCATGCTGTCATCTGTGTTGTGCTGTTTCGTGTTTGTTCACGTTGGTGATGGGAAGTGGTGCGATTATGTTGTTTAATTTAACATTATAGCATTAGCATTCTAGCATTATTTCCTTCTTGGTTTCAGGCGACCTCAAGGATTAGAGCGGGCGGAAGTACGACGTACGTGAGACGCAGGTGGTACCGCAGATCGTGGATTTTGAGCAGGATGCTGAAGGCGAGCGGTGAATGACAAGGTGAGTGAAGTCTTTTTTATCGATGGGAAATCATAACCGACTCGTTTCCTTCTTTCAGTTGCAAATCGTTTCCGTTGGCTCCAACACATACAATTCATACAAATTTCAAATTTTGAAGCGTGTCTGCCACCATGTTAGCCCCCCAATTTTTGTCTACTGGAGTATATTATATATGCGGGGACCCGTCCTCTATGAAATGGTATATGAGCCAAAGGTCAGGAAATAGGTGCAAATATTTGCAACTATTACCGACTTTGAAGATGTCTGCACACCCCTTTAGCCCCACTGTCCAGGAGGCAGACCACCGTTTTGGGGCATCTCCATCTCCAATCAAGAAATTTGCGATAATGTGTGACAGAATGGTCAGAAAATATGTACACTCGAAAAAATTTTACTCCAATAATAGGAGGAAACTTTTTTTCCTTCTATTATAGTAGTAAATTTACACCACAATTTGAACGAGAGTAATTTTACGCTTTACGTTGTAATTATTTACTACAAAATTGGTGTAAATCTACAAACGGTAATAAGTAAATTTGCACACATAAATAAGTAAACTTACTGTTAGACTTATGTAAATTCAAATCAGAAATAAGCAAATTTGCACTGGCAAAAATGTAAATTTACACCGGCGAACATGTAAGTTTACATCCGGGTTTCTGTAATTAATATTTACGGCAGCCGGTTCTTCGATGTAAATCGTCCTGGAGCTCCCCGTTATTCCAACGGCCAAGAGGTGCCACTCCCCCTTCGGTTCAAGAGCAAAAAAGCGCTACAACAACAACAATAATATGTTGCTCAGATGAAGGCACTTCGGACGGAACAGACTAACTGCACACAGAACAAGCCACTTGGCAGATACAGGAAAATGGAATAATGCACAAAAGTACTGTAACAGTTTTACACAATGCAGGTGTAATTTTTTACACCGAAATCGTAATATTACATGAAAATTTCCTTAAAATTATTGGTAAATAAACACTGAAAATGTAAAGTTACACAAAAATAAAGTAATGACACATCTTCACATCAAATGTGGTGTAAAATTACACCAAGATTGAGTAATATTAAAAAATATGTGTAATATTACAATATTTTGTGCGTTTACTAGAAATTTGGTTGAAAAATAAACATTTACTGTAATTTTGCTTGAAATAAGGTGTAAAATTCAACGAGTTTTCGATGTAAAATTCAACCTTGTTTTTACAGTGTAGTTGTAAATAATTTCCAATATCGTCAAGATTGCATTAAGCTAGCAGTTTCCAAAAATAAGCAGTTACATTTTTTGGACTTCCGTCTATATATTGCAGAGTGTCTCTGCAAAATTGGAACGGAATCGGGCAGCAGGAAAAGAGGACGTCCCAGTAATACACCTGAAGAGACTACAATCAGCAAAACCCCGAAAACAAAAGAAGAAGTTCGGCCCTACGTGATGTACAACATGATGCAATAGGTCATCTTCCATAATTAGATGGAAACCAAGAGGGAAAGCGATGTAAAAAATGTAATAAAAAAGTCACTTTTATTGCGTCAAATGCAATGTACATTTATGTATAAAAAAAGAAAGAAATTGCCACACAAAATGAAAAAAGAGCACATATGGAGTTAGTCCGATAAGTATTTAGCCTTACCGCCTTAGCATTACCGCGTTAGTATCGCAGGAGCAATTCAATATCGTGTAGTACATTCTCCTAGACGGCTACTGTCGAAATTTCAGCCAGATCGGACTCGTAGTTTTGTTTAGGCCGCGTGTGAAAGCGGGAGTGTCCGCGGATTTTAGAAAAATCGAAAAAGAACAATATCGGACGGTGATTCGATTCTTGCTTTTGGAAGGAAAATCGCGCAACGAAATCAAAGAGCATTTGGATGCTGTGACTCTTCTCCTTCGATGGCGACCGTCAAAAATTGATTGACCGAGTTTCAACGTGATCGCACGTCGGTTTTTGATGAGCCACGTCCAGGTGCCCCGAAAACGGTTAGCACGCAGGATAACGTGACAAAAATCCACGATCTCGTATTGGTAGACCGCCGATTAAAGATGCGCGAGATAGCTGAGACAGTAGGCATTTCAAAAGAGCGTATGTGGGTCATATCCTGCATGAAATTTTGGGCATGAGAAAGCTGTCGGCGCGATGGGTACGGCGTTTGCTCACTCCGGACAACAAGCGCAACCGTGAGACCACTCCAGAGCCGTGTTTGCCGCTGTTTAGGCGCAATCCGAAGGAGTTTCTGCATCGTTTCGTGACATTTGACGAAACTTGGATACACTGGTACACAAAAGAGGCCAAGGAACAGTCGAAACAGTGGACTTCACTCGGCGAACGTGCTCCGAAGAAGGCGAAGACTGTCACATCGATCGGAAAGGTGATGGCCAGCGTTCTCTGGGATTCACAAGGTGTGATCCACATCGACTATCTGCAGAAGGACAAAACGATCACAGGTCTGTACTATGCCGAATGATTGGGCCGATTGGACGCCCAATTGAAGAAAAAACGGCCCCACTAGATAAAGAAAAAAATTGCTCTTCTACCATGATAACGCAGCGGCTCACCTCATACCTCCGCCCTCGCCAACGCCAAATTGGTCGAATTGGGCTATGCTGCCCCATCCACCGTATTCTCCAGATTTGGCCCCCGTGCGACTGCTTCCCATATAGGCCAATGCATTTGTATGTCTCGAGCTTGCGAACCGTACGTACTGAGGTACAGATACTAACCACTACCTTTGGCCTCAAACTAAGTCACGCGTATGCCATGCTTTCACAGATAAAGTGGAACCCAAGAAAGATTAAAAACCCATCAAAACCAAACCTCTTTTATTAAGGAAAAATTTCAAGACCCTGTTACTTCCGGAAAAAGTTTATTACAGTGCAATATTATCATCCGAATTAAAAACAACTTTTTCTTTGCTCTTGGAAACAACAATAAGTAGAATAACAGAGTGAAATTCTTCGAAAATAGAAAATCGATTCTCCGAAAAAATTGCTTAAAATCGTAAATTTCCTCGAAATTCAGAGCAAATAAGAGCCTGGTTATCAAAATGAGAGCCGCAGTGGATACTAGGCTTACAGTGGCCTAGGCTGCTCTGCTTCCATGACCAAAGCTTCTTTTGGTCGTCATTGAATCGTCGGAAGTCATATTTGATTTTTTTCGCGGCACAATTAGGTTTAAACTTCAATTATTTGTTAGAGTTTTCCATTGTGGGTCGCTCATTACTCGGGGTTGACATTCGCTTCGCCAAAATGCCTGTTTTCTTATTTTATAAATTTTTTGTGTTAAAAAAAAAAAACACAAAAATCTAGATATCTCAGTAACTACTGAAAATCGGCGAAACGTG
The DNA here is from genome assembly GCA_949715475.1 of Microchrysa polita. Taxonomy (NCBI): domain Eukaryota; kingdom Metazoa; phylum Arthropoda; class Insecta; order Diptera; family Stratiomyidae; genus Microchrysa; species Microchrysa polita. The sequence continues at coordinate 7,700,999 of OX454417.1, forward strand.
TATATGTACCCATGATACTACAAAGACAGAAGATAATGACAATAGCATGGGAAATGCGTGCACGTTCTGCGCATGACGTCACTCAGAGACTTGTACTTTCAGTGTGCAGTTAATAGTGTTGCGTATTGAATGGCAACTGCTTAAATCTTTGTTACTTCGCGTATATTGGCTCAATTTTTTTTCAGTTGTTTCCAATTGCCTGGAGATGGTTTTTACGAAAGAAAATTTTGGGAAAACTCGCAGCTTGTTTTATACTAAGAAAAAAAAAGGAAAAATATCTGTTTCTATATAACAATTTTCCTCATTTTATTCTTTATTTTCGCACCAGCCTTATTGACTAATTTCCTCTTCACATTTTCTCTTAAATTTCTATTAAGTTCTTTTATCTTAAAATAGAATCTTGATGTTTAAAATAAATTCTTAACCCTTTCATTCCCGAATTAAATTCCTTCGGGCAAAAAAAATAATATTGTTGTTATTTCGTCTTTATTTGTATCTGATAATATATTTTCAATGAAAACAAGGAAAAAAAATTATGGGTTTGGGAAATAATAGTATGTAAACTGCAGTTTACATTGGGATTGAGTGGAAACTTTTTCAAATACAAATAGTTGACGGCAATATGAGTAATTTTTTTTTTTATTACGGAAACTATGAAAGAAATTTTCTCGGTGAGTAATACTAAGGCCCCACCCATTTACTGGAGCTATGTTTACAAAACAATAGTGTAAAATCCGGCTAATCCGGACCTCAACATCCGGATTATTTGTTTGATAATCCCGATTTATGGCCTTTTATCAGTAAAGTTCAAAATTAAATTAGAGTTTTTAAATTGAAATAAATTTATAAAAACTGGCGAAACTATACGTTTTTCTGATCGAATCTACTGGTGCTACATTTATTAAAATTAGTTAGAATTTTAGCATAAATGATATATTATTGACGAGGCTGGAGTCTTTATCGGTGCATTTTGGAAATTCGGACAATTCGATAATCCGGGAATTGGTCCCAATTAATCCGGAATATACCCCAATAGGTCGAAATCGCTCAATTTTTACCATCTGAATGGTTTTATGCTACTTTTTCGCCTAGTTCATCTTTTTCATATCGGATTCATTCCAATACTATATCTCAATACTGCTATCCTGGAAGAGCACATCCTTTCTCCAGTATCTTTTAAAATAGCATCTACTTTCACCCGTAGTATTCTCGCAGCGGCTTGGTCTTTTCTTTCATTGCTGGTTTTGACGAAGTCTACACACGAAGCTAATGGTAGAACTATTCCTATTACTGATGCCTGGATAATAAAATATTGTCAAGACAATTAGCAACAACAAATAAATATCCCGATAACATCCAACTTACCCAAAAGCTTGTTCTGTAGATTGCGAATATAACTATCTTCTTCGGTACTTATGTTTTCATATTTCCCGATATTTTCCATCTTTCGGAAATGTGGATTTTATATGAACTTACCATGCATACGTATATTGAAGGTATATCGCAATGATAATAATTTAATATGAAATTACAAAATTTTCAATTATTTCCCCACTATAATTTACATTGCCCACAGATGATGCCACAACTCATAATTATCGAAATAATTTGTCCTGATTTATTTCCCACCCCCAATTCGTGTATGGAAGCCATGTTTACGGATACAAATTTGCGCATTATGTATTCGTAGAAATAATACGACAATATTGTAACATACCGAATGACATTACAAACGAGCATATAATTTATACGAAATAAGGGAATATGTTTCCGCGGTTTGTTGCAATCGTCGCAAATTGACTGTCACATTACAATAATTCGCGATAATTTCAAAATTGTGTGTTTTGACAAATGTTGACTTGTAGTTAGAATTAATATGAGGGTTGAAACCATGTAAGTATGCATAGGAATATTAGGCGTGTTGTTTTGAACTACGGTGTAAATTATTTTAGTTTAGTGTAACTATCTACATGGGGTTACAATAACAACATGACCTATACAGGTTACGCTATTATTATAGCCCAATGTAGTTACATATTAAACTAACCCACACCGGAGTACAAAAAACACGCCTATTATAATTCTAAATTGATTTCCTGAAAAATGAAAATGTTAAAGGAGGTTTATTCTCCCAAAAATGTTTTTAAGTGCATTTTACACACATCCAAAAAAAATTCCCTTAAAATAATTTTAAAATGAGAAATTATCACCCACTCCTTGATATTATATTACATTTTCACCCTTCATCCACCATCAAACGGTTTGTCTCTACGCATACGCATTTATACAACGTATAACACTGATTTCAAATGTTTTTTTATTATCCTACCATAAATGTCCGTTGTGTGACGTAAAATTCCAAAATTATACTGGCGAAGTAATAAATTGACGGCTATATTGTCGGTTTTAACAAGGAAATCGAGCAGGAAATTTTTATAGGCATCGGAACTCCGTTAGTATTATATGAGTATAGGAAACCGGGTGAGGCAGCGCGCATTTTACGAGCAAACAATTGGATTAAATTATATGCTTTTTTCTATTCCGAAACAGGACTTGGCCAAATGGCGTGTTTACACATTACGGGAGCACTGTCGTAAATAACGTCACACAAATATTGATTTCTTGTACAAATTTAAATACTGTAGATACCATTAAAGTGCTTTTGTTCTTTTTTTTTTTGAGGGCAATGTTGTCAGAAATTATATTTTGTATCCTTTAGCTTTCGAAAAGCGGTATCAAAGTGTTGAATATAAACTCGGTGTGAAAAGTATCCGACCACCCGCAACATTTGAACTGGTACCCAATTTTCCCAAAAAGTATGAAACTTACAACTTTATATTGTATTTAACGGATTTATATTCATTGTACCTCCACATACCATAAAATAAGCTGACCAGACGTACAGCATTTTGGTGTACAGTACAGCATTTCGACTTGCCGTACAGCATTGGGAAATATACAGCATTCGACATGCCACACAACGAAGTTACGTTACGTTCTTAAGTTACGGCTGCTGCCCAAATCGCAATTTGGAGTTTTCTAATCGAAAATTGTCCATAACTTGGAAGCTCCTGAGCGGAATTTTTACATTTCGCAGACTTGTTGAGCATCGCACTGTCGATATATGTTGAGTGTTTCCAAGCTTCAAGACTTGCAGACGTCGAAAGATGCGATTTTAATTTATTTTTCCTACCATATATAATAATAATAAGCCACCAGTGGCGTAACGTACTAGTCCAGTCAATAAACCGAAATATAAGGCGTTAGGTCGCAAAAAATTGTTCGGCTCTGGTTTTTTGGGATATTGTTAGGATAGATACCAGAAGTGTATCACCAAGTTTGCAACTTAAAAAAATCTGTGCTAACCCCGTGACCCTCAAAAAACCTCAAAATTTTCGGACTTTTTTCATTTTTTTGTTTGTAATTTGTAAAAAGTGCTTCCTACAAGTAAGTTGTCCACTGCACTGTTAAAGCTAAGAAAATCTTCTTTAATTTGAGTGTAACCTCAGCTTTGTAGGCGCAAAGGATCCCAAGATACAGCACTTTAAACATTGTTTTTTGGAAAAAAGTTCGAAATTGTAATTTCAGTCATGTTCCGAGCTGAATATCGGCTTAAATGCGCATTCTACGGAGAAAGTCATGTGACATGAAGTTATAAACCAGTTACTTAGTTGTATATATGTCGGAACGAATGGAATCAGACCATGGGGTCATAGGGCTGCCCCTGAAAATTAGGTTCTTCTAAGAAAAACTTTTTTCTTTATGTACCAATATTAACCAAACTTCACCCAAATATGTTCCTGGTTAAGCCTCAAAAAATATCTAGGAACGGATGAAATGGAAACACTACGTTATAGGGCTGTCATACAAACCAACCTCTGGAAATTAGGTTCTTCTATATGAACCAATCTTAACCACCCTTCCCCCAAATGTGTTTTTAGTAAAGCTTCAAAACATGTCTAGAAACGGATGAAATCGGAACACTAGGTCATAGGGCTGTCATACAAACCAACCCCTGATAATTAGGTTCTTCTAAGAAAAACTTTTTCTTTATGAACCAATCTTAACTAGACCTCACCCAAATGTGTTCCTAGTAAAATATTACGTCATAGGGCTGTCATACAAACCTCCTAATATACGATTTCGGACTTTTTCACAAAAAAAAACACATTTTTTAAAGTGCTGTATCTTGGGGTCCCTTGCACCTACAAAGCTGGGGTTACAATCAAATTAAAGAAGATTTTCTTAGCTTTAAAAGTGCAGTGGACGACTTACTTGTAGGAAGCACCTGTTAGAAATTACAAACAAAAATATGAAAAAAGTCCGAAAATTTTGTGATTTCTTTAGGGTTACGGGGTTAGCATGGGTTTTTCGAAGTTGCAAACTTCGTGGTACACTTCTCGTATCTATCCTAACAATATCCCAAAACAACAGAGCCGAGCAATTTTTTGCGACCTAAAATCGTTCAATGACTGGCCTATACGGTGTTCCATGTTTTTAGTGGCACACGAGCCCCCAAGCCACAGGGACCCCCAAGGCCAAAATTATAAAGTGGCGTAAGGTTCTTGAAAATCTTTGTGTTCGAACTTAAAGCCGAGGGCCCTTTCTTTGTGCAGTCAAATTTTCGATTTACATATTTGAAATCCCACTGTCACCATGAATGTTTGTGTTGTCTGACGGCGAATTGACAAATTCCTAAATCAAGTTTCCGAGTTTTCATGTTCAATTGACGAATTTCAAAATTGTGTTAACAAATTTCAATTACAAATGAATAAATTTGCAGATCATATTGCCAAATTTTTATTCGAATCGAATTTTTCAACCATGTTGACGAATTTCCATGTCCACTTAACGAATGATCAAATCATTTTGACGAACTTCCCAATCAAACTGAGTGATTTATATTTCAAATTAGTCTTGATATATCAAGATATTCGTCAATATGTGATGGTAACTCATTAATTTTTATTGTAAATTCGTTCACAATATTTTGAAATTCGTCAATTTAACATGGAACATCGTCAAGGACATTGAAAATCGTGAAATTTTAATAGAAATTCGTCAACATCATTTTTAAATTCGCCAATTTATCGTGTAAATTCCTCAATTTGGAGCATGTTTGTGTCAATACTCTTAACTTGAAGCATAAGTATTAACTTTATCTTAAGGCGAAAATCGGCGGAAATAGATCGGCACTTTTTTTCTCGCCGATTGACTACTTTTTTGTGCTCTTGACTAATGAGCATTTGAAGCAATTCGAAACAAATATGAATTACGGCTCCAATGAGCACACATCGTGCATTATGCCACTGATTCCGAAACTACTAATTCTTTGTACGGGAAAGGGAGCCTGAACTCCGAGGCATTTAACTATGGATATTGAATAGCCGCAATAAAAAAATAAAACAATCATCAGAGCAATTAGTCAATTACGAAGAAAATGTCTCACAATTATTGAGTGGGATATCAGCTTTTCTGGCTTTCACGAAAATATTGAAGAGATTCGACTTGCAGAAAGGAGTGCTTATCTTAAAGACTATTGCGTAAAATTTGGCCATTGTGATCCAGTTCGTTGAGTTTTTTAATACTGAATGAAAAGGGACTGCTCCATAATGAAAGATATTTTCACAATTCATATTGTGGATCTACTTGTCTAAAGAAGTAGAAGTAAAAAGATTTTTTTTTAGTTAGTAGGCATAAAATCAAGAAATATATGAAGGCCGCTGAACCCTTCTGTCTAAATAACGGATCAGTCGTTTCTCCTACAGGGATGCCCTGTGGCATGGTTCAAGAATTATGCCTCCGCTTCCTCCGGCGTGTCGTAGAAGGCTAATGGGGCAGGGGAGAATAAAACTCTTCTGGGTTTCGTACAGATCACTACAATTGCGCGCGACGTTGTTTGTGCTAAATTGTGTGGATATGTACGAAGCTTAATATAAATTGACCCCTGTGGTGTTGGGGTTAGAATTATGCCAGATTCAAGTCCAGACTAAGGAACATTACTATAATTCAATGCTACGCCTCAACTGAGTCAGCCGACCAGCATGCTAAAGACGCCTTTTACCACCTGCTTGGCGACACCTTTGACAAGGCTCCCAGAGGTGACATAAAACTTATTATGGGGGATCTCAACGCTAAAATTGGGTCTGAAAATGTTGGATTGGAACATCTTATGGGCAATCACGGTCTGGGGGTTAGGAACGACAATGGTGAGTTGTTCGTAGAGTTCTGTAACTCTCGTCAGCTTGTCATTGGCGGCACCCTGTTCAAACACAAACCTTGCCATTTAGCAACCTGGATATCTCCAGATGGCCGAACAGAGAACCAGATTGACCATATAGCCATCTCCAAAACATGGAGGAATTGTCTCATGGACGTCAGGGCTAAGCGTGGTGCTGATGTAGGCAGCGATCACCAACTTGTCATCGCAAAAATTCACTTGCGGACCGCTGCTATTCGTCGCACGCAAAACGAGCGTGTATTGCCACGATTCAATGTGCAAAAGCTTAAAGAACCATCAACAATACGCGCAGTTTCTAGCGCATTGCGCGAGGTAGCTAATGCACAAACACCAGATGCTTCTTCTATTGATGATAGATGGACCATTGTGAAGGAAGCTTTTCTATCGTGTGGCGAAACATTTGTGGGCAGACTACAGCGAGGTAGAAGACCATTTATCAGTGATAATACATGATCTCTGATAACTGCACGGAAGAGAATTAAAGAACAAATAAACTCGGCTACTGATAATTCAGTTATGCAACAACTGAGGACCGAGTACAGTTCTCTTCAAAAAAAAAAACAGTGCAGAGGAGCGTTAGACGTGATAAACGCAACAACATCAACGCGTTAGCTTTGGAGGCAGAAGATGCGGCTTATCGTGGTGACAGTGGAACCCTTTACAAACTCATAAAGCCGCTGACTGGCAAATCTTTCACCAATGAGCATCCTGTAAAGGATAAAGACGGGTCTCTGCTGGTCACAGATGAACAACAACTGCGCCGATGGAGAGAGCACTTCATGGAAGTTCTTAATAACAACTTTAACCCTTCAAGCCCATCTCCACCGGAGGCAGTAAGTCTTCCGCAAGTGGCCAGAATTAACACCGGCGTACCATCCAAGCTGGAAATAACTAAGGCTCTTCAATCACTGGAAGCGGGTAAGGCCCCGGGGGCAGACGGTATCCCGATGGAATTTTTGAAGGCGGACATCAACGCTACATCGGATATTCTTCTTCCCCTGATCCAAGAGTGTTGGACAACCGAGACTCTCCCTTAGGAATGGAAAAAGGGCGTAATTATTAAAATCCCCAAAAAAGGAAGTCTCAAGGATTGTAATAATTGGCGTGGAATCTGTCTCCTCCCTGCAGTCTCTAAACTGATGGCCAAAATAATCTTAGACCGGATCAAGAAAACGATCGATCGCACTTTGAGCAATGAACAGGCTGGTTTTCGTGAGGGTTTTGGTTTTCCATGTAGCGACCATATCAACACCCTCCGAATCATAATTGAACAATCCGCTGAATGGAGATCCCCGTTACATCTATTGTTCATTGACTTCGAGAAGGCGTTTGACAGCGTTGAACGGGCTTATATATGGACAGCCTTACGTAGGAGAGGCATACCAGAGAAACTTATTGCCATCATAAAGGAGTCCTATAACGGAGCCCAATGTCACGTCTTGCACAAGGGCGAATTGTCTAGTCCTTTTGAGGTGAATAATGGAGTCAGACAAGGCTGTATTTTATCACCAATACTGTTCCTTATTACCATCAACGACGTAATCTGCGACGCTCTAGGCGACCATAAAAGTAAGGGTATCAGGTGGAAATTATTTGATCACCTTCAGCACCTGGACTATGTCGACGACATTTGCCTTCTTTCAAACACAGCAGATCATCTTTCTCAAATGACGAATGCTTTGCATCGTGAGAGTCGTAGCGCTGCTTTAAAAATTAATGCCGCTGTTACAAGTTAACCGACGTTCGTCTACGGCCGTCCGACCAACCACGGGTCGTGGGCGCCACGTACTTTATTTTTAAGAGGCCGCCAGTGAAAAGTCCGTTACCCGCGGAAAGCACGAACCATTGGGTGAGAACTTTATCGTCCACTACGAAGCCGGCACTTGTTTTAAGAAAAGTATTCCCGATTATTAATCTCATAAAAGTAAAACGGAGAGTGTTCGTTTCCTAATATACATACTTTTAATTCACGAAATTCAAAAATAAAGAAAAAGCTAGAGACCGGTCTGCAAAACTACGTTACTTATGTCTACCTTAAAATCTATCTTAATCACTATCCTAATCATATAAGGCCCTACTTACGTGGCGGCAACTACTCCCTACTTCAATTGCGCTGACCTCGCTACGTTGACCAAATCTCTCGCTCGTTTTACGTTGCACTACGTCGATCTTCAAATTTTCCACCTCGCTGTACAAGTCTCGATTTCGAAAAAATATATCCACCGCGTCTTCGCCTTAGTTTGTACTCGCTCCGTTTTCTTGCAGATCCTCCAACTTATATATTCACCGCGTCTTCGCCTTAGCTTATACTCGCTCCGTTTTCTTGCAGATCCTCCAACTTCTTCGAGAATCGGTCTGTGTCTCCGCTGCTATACTCTTCCACCTTTAGTGCCGGGATTGACAAAGACAAAGAGGAATAACGGCCTCTTTTCCGCGCTTTTATTACCTCGGTACAATTTCGTCCGTTACTTTTTTTCCCACCTCAGTCACAAGAATACTTCTTCGTTGACACTTCTCAGTATTCACCTCACTCACGAGAATACTTCTCGTTTTGACATTTTGACATATTTGTCAGGAATCAGCTGTCGGCAGACATAAACAGAGCAGGAATCAGCGATCATATCAGATAAGTATTTCATGTTGTTTTTTTAATTATTTTCAAATGCTTTGTGGAAATCTCTTTTCGTTTTTCAGGTTCGAGTAATCCGGAGGATCCGACGTCGAATTAGCGACACAACGATCGATGGAGCATCACGTCGGCGATTTGTATACGGTTGAACAAATGTCCTCTGATCGTCCGGTTGACAAACTCGAGTCTGTTATTAACGTAAGAGAAGGCGGAACTGTCTACGACTATTGTTGGTATCCAATTATGAATAGCACAATGTCAGAAACTTGCTGTTGGTTGTCATCTCGTCAACACGGCCCCATACAATTGTGGGATGGCTTCAACGGCGAGGTTCCTATCGCGGCTACGATAACGTCGATGAGGTCGAGGCCGCTTTTTCGGTTACGTTCACTTCAGATGCCGAGAAAATTATCGGCGGATATAAGAAGACTTTGAAAATATTTGACACTAAATCTCCCGGACGCGAATATTCAGTCATTCCAATCAGCAACCGTTTCTGAATTTCGTTGTGGAGGAATTTGCCGCCACTTCCTAACGCCGCCGTAACTATACCTATCTAATTGACTATCTAAATTTATTACATTATTTTTTTTCAGAACGGTAACCGTAACACTTGAGCTTGACATCAGAAAGGCAAAGAAACATTTCTATCTCCGAACAGCCGATAGAAAAAGTCGAGAACTTTACTTACCTCGGGAGCGTAGTAGCAGCGGATGGTGGGGCTGATGCTGATGTAGAGTCGCGCATAAATAAAGCCCGAGCAGTATTTTTCAGTTTGACTCCTCTCTGGCAAAACAAAAACATCTCCAGAAATACCAAACTCCGGATCTTCGAAAGCAATGTAAAATCCGTGCTTTTATATGGGTGGTCCACTTGGAAGGTGGCCAGTGATATTACAACCAAACTACAAACTTTCGTGAATCAGTGCCTTCGACGCATCCTACAAATTCGCTGGTCTGAGGTAATCTCTAACGAGGACCTCCTCCAAATTACTGGCCAAAATAGGATAGGCATCGACATCAAAAGGCGGAAGTGGCAGTGGATAGGTCACACACTTCGAAAAGAGCCAAAAAACATTGCAAAACAGGCTCTAGATTGGAATCCTCAGGGAACCGATGGAAGGCGTCGTGTGGGAAGACCCAAAAATACATGGAGAAGATCTGTAGAGGCAGAGGGAAAATCTATAGGCAAATCGTGGGACCAGCTAAAGGCGATGGCTGCAAATAGGCAGAGGTGGAAAAGAGGCGTAGTCAATGCCGTATGCCCCACTAGGGGTTAAAAGGAACCAGAGAGAGAGAGATATTATCTGTACAAGCTCTACAGTATATTTATTTAAATTTAAATGTTAGTCTCAAATTATTATAAAATGTTGGAACATATTGCTTAAACAGAAGATGTTCGTTGCTATTGCTCATTTGTGTACTGCTGTAAATGTGATTTCTGTCAATATTTCTTACGGTCGTACGTGGGGGGCTCCCACTGCAAATTCGAACACAAGGAATTCGGAAAACGTTACTCCACTGCAAGCCACTGTATTTCATCCGATTCCTCTATCAACCTCTATAGGTAAAAGCATACTAAAGAAAGGACTCTGCCAGGCGTTTTTCGATAAAGTTTTGTTTTTCCATAATATGTCCTTAATCATGAAGAATTGCAACCAGGATAAGCAACCCTTCCACTGCTTTGGAGGTTCTCCTCAGACTCCACTCCATAGCTATATACATATATTTCGAGTATTCTTCCCTATTATAGCTTTTCGAGTTAAAACATTAGTTTGTGCTTCAAATTCTGATTTTTTGTCAAGAAGAACCAGTGGCTTAGATAGGTTTTCAGAGGAGGAGGGGATCAGTGGTCAGGATAATTTTTTTCAGCACAGGGGAAAAGCATTAAATTGAGCAGTTCTAAACAAGGAATTTAAGGTATAGTCATCACCACATTGTGTCTGTGTTTTTCTACCGAATAAAAATGTCCTTTGAGGTCTGCTGATGAGATCGAAAAATGGGCCGTGGCTTCAAGTTTTTGAAATTGTTTCAATTCTGCTGTTTAACTGAAATTTCGAAAGAATAGGTTTGGCACTGTGAAACAAATATTGTACGTCGAACAACGTGGCACTAGCGATCTTGTTTCGTAATCCCCACCTTAACGTTGGTATGCCTACTTAATCGAAGTTGCACTAAAATCTCCTGAATGATACGCGGGAGCTTGATCCCGTCAGGCAACAAAGTGTCTTAGGAAGAACTGAGAAGTGTATAGCATCGTCTAAAATTATCAGTATGGGGAATATGCTCTGAACTTTGAAAGATCGATCCCGGAAGGTTGTGGGTGAACTGAAAATTCCCGTTCCCGCACTGGAGTTCGATGCGGTAAAAATGGGCCACAGTGAGTGGTTTGTCTGCAGCATACAATAATGTTCTGCAGAACGAGGAAGGAAGCAGGACTTAAAGAGGCTGAGACAGGGGCGAAGTAATACCGAAAACCGGTCCGGCGAATGAGTGATCGAGATGGTTGAGATTTTATTCGAGAAAATTTTTATATAACTGCATACCTGATAGCATGATTGGTCAAGCAAGTTAGTACAACATGAACATAGGCCGTAATGCCGCTCAATGAGAACCCTATTGTATCACTTGATTATCTCACAAAACTGATTTTCGCTACAATGTTAAGTTAATCTTAAAAAATTCTAGCTGATCTGTTCTTGTGGCAATCGCATTTTCAACCGAAACATGCCTTCCCAAGGTTCTTCACATATTTCCCTCGTGAGATATTATTCTTTCTCAAAATCGGTGTGAAGGGGAGGGGCTGAGGCTTTGCCTGAAAACCGAATTCCGCAAGTATGCGTACAGCATTGGCTCTTGTCTTGTCAGCTTATCTTAATACTCCTGTCCAGGCTGCATATATTTGATTGCATATATGTATAAGCTCAAGCTGGTTCATCTATCTTATTGTATTTACATATATGTATATTTCATGTCACTGAAAATGCTCATTGTGCGCTCATATAAATGACATTCAATCTGGAACTTATTCCATCATAATTCCACCGAACTCAGCTTCTATCGATTTATCTAAGTGAAATTCCTTGTATCCATATGATCAAGAGTAATTCCAATAGACTTAACTACAGAGAGCAATCTATTTCAATTCAAATTCTTCGCGTACATTATGCGAAGCGAACATCTTTGCGTCGTCGTCTATGATGAAACGATAGATGACTTTCTTTACTCCTGTGGTGTGCTGAAAATCATCCGGTGAGACTACCCGTTATACTGATCTATCAATATATCGTATACATACATTATTCTCTTTGTAAATCAATCGTTCCGCGTATCATTCATTTGACTAAAGAAAAACGTCTTTCGTCGACGTCATCGTCTTCTGACTTCTTGAAATCATTCGCGAGGGAGATGGATCAATCAAATTATGATGTTGAAGGAATTCATTGTCGTAACTTAAAAGCTTATACCCATCAAATTACTTAGCAAACGGAAATCTTAAAATCAAAATGGATTCTCGATTCTCAAAGGTTGGATGTATGTATGTGTACTCGTGTTACTTTTAGATTGTGTTAAAGTTAGAATTCGACGAAGAAGTATATCAGACGCCTTCAAACGTTTTCTCGTAGAGATTGATTCGCACTCTATGTACATTCATAGTCATAGAAATATGAGGTAATCATTTGCAGAATATGTCATGTCATTGAGTTGAAATGATTGATGGCCTTGAGATTGTTGCTGGAGTGTTATAGCCAACAATTTTTTTGTGAAAAGTTTGGGTAGTTAATAAGGTGCGTCTATCAACTTTTCTTCAGGTTTTCAAAATATTCACTTACTTTTAAGTGATTAAGGATATTACGTACACAAAGCCTTAAGCTGTTCGAATTAAAGGATTTCATTTGTGAAATTTCCATAAAATTTGTATTAACAGACATACTAATCGGATTTGTGTGTTTTTTTTTTTATTTTAGTGCAGACCCAAGAGATTTTCTTCTGAATAATAAAGTCACAGAAAGATCAGCACTAAGATAAAACGCAAAACTAAATCCTTTCAGTAGACAAAAACAACCCTCCTCCATCTCATCAATGGCATAACGCAGTACTGTTTTTATCTTGTCTGTCACGTCATGAAGATTTTCGCAGAAAACATCTTGAAATGATATCCGACAAGAGCAACATTGCAAGTTGAATCTTTTCTCATCGATCCTTGTTCAGCTTTAAAAGCGCGAATACTATGCCATACTTTCTCGTACTTATACAGCTCCATGCTCCATCCATTCAAGATTTATTTCCTTTTATCTTAAGTGTGTCGTCCTTTTTTTTTTACCCAGCAAATGGATTGAAGTGGATTATTTACAGACTCTACTGGTGTTGGTCGATTATGTGGTGAAATGACTGTTCGATAAAAAGGTCAACAGTATGTGTGATGAGTACGAGTACATCGAGGGTGAATCGAGAATTGACCCGGAATATACATAAATCAGCATATCGAACGTTTATGTACATTGTAATGCCATTACAACCTACACTGGTCCTCATCATTGATATACAAACGTTGAGTGAATAATCAGTGGACACGGCTTCATGTTTTTTTTTTTCAAAAGAATTTTATAATTTTCAATTTTTCCTTTCTGTTCCGATGAAAATATTTATCGCGTTGACAATTGCTCCTGAAAGGACGACGAATCGACACGGGACGTATTTGTATATACATATGTACTGTAATGGCACGGCAACAGATGGACATACAGTTCCTGTATATGATTATTACGTAAAGCTTGACGGGAAATTTCATTTTATGCATTTTTGTTTTCATTTCATTCTGATTGTGATGCTTCTGTTATTTTTCATGAATAAATTGTTTTTCACTTTACTGTGCTCTGGTCAATTGCAGACTCCTCTCCACTTTAGTAAAAAAAAATGAAGACCGCACGGAAATCACATTTCCACGGAATTGCATGAAAATCGCATATGTAAATTTATATGTAGTAATGAATACAAACATTATAACAAAGTGTCATAGGAAAATGAACACAACAAAATTGTTTATTGTATTTCCCTAAAAAGGATTATACAGTGCAGTTTTGGATTTATACAATATCATTTTTGAATTTATATCTATTGTTTGTATGCTGACAGTTTTTTGAAAATGTAAAGCGTATTAATTGAGTATGTATTTTTCATTTTTTCGTCCTGACATTTAGCTTTATCCTTTTTGGATATCTAAATTGCTGCAGATCTGCTGCAGAGAATTTATCAGTATGAGATTAAGACCTCCCCGCGAATGGTTCATCCTAAGCTTAGGTATGCATACTACTCAGCGTGCAGACTACAGAGCAAACTTATTTGTCAGAAGAACTATAGATTTGTAATATATTCGGTGGCTAAGTGTTAGAAATGTCACTATATCTCTGAGTTGCCGAAGCGTGGGTTGGAATCCCATTACGCCTCTCTACACGCGGAACAAGAACGAAAAACCGGTTTTTATATACAAAATATTTCTTCCCTGCCTTGCTTTTCACGAATCTCTTGTAAATAATGGTTTTTGTTCTTGTTTCGCGTGTATACAGACAGAGGGCCTGTGACCATGGATGTTTGTGTTGTCTCCCTCTTGACCCCTTACCCTAATATCCCTTCTGCAAACGCTTTCCTTGGATTGAAGGATTGAAATTTAAATCCGTTATGAAAAATCAAAATATTCATCTAGGCCAACTTCTTTGAGTTCATGCCCCCTTTGCGAAGTCTGAAGAATCTGACACCTTCCTGAAAGGTTTGTTTAGTTTTCTGTGTTTGTTTTGTTTAGGTTTAAGGTTTCAGGAGTAATTAAGAAAAAAAAAACTAGGGGGCTTCGCCCCCTGCTCGCTACGCTCGCCAACCCCCGGGGCCGAGGCTAATTTCGGGCGCGGCCGAAATTCGGATACCCTTCGCTTGGCCTAAAAGTTTTTTCGGGCGTACCTATGACTTGGTATTTAATCCCCCTCCTCATTCTTTTTCTTCCGTCTTGACAAAAGTTTTGGGCTTGGTTGAAATAAGTGGGCAAATAAAAATATTTACTCGGAAAATTTTATTGGGGTTGCCGGAGCATGACCCCACAGTACGATTCCATTCGTTTTGAACTTTTTAGTTGCTTTGATAAAGACACATTAATTCAAGGTTTTGTGAAATTGGTGTAAAAAAATGTTTCTTAGAAGAACCAATATGGGGGGTTTGGTTTGTATGGCAGCCCCATGACCCCATGGTCCGATTTGATTCAATCTTACATATGTTTTGTGTCATCAATAGAAATGCATTTGTGTGAAATTTGGTTGAAATTGGTGCACAAATAAAAAAGTTTTTCTTAGAAGAACCTAATTTGGAGGTTAAGTTTGTATGGCAGCCCCATGACTCCATGGTCCGATTTGATCCATTCTGGCATATATTTTGTGTTATCTTTAGAAACACATTTGTGTGAAATTTGGTTGAAATTGGTACACAAATAAAAAAGTTTTTCTTAGAAGAACTCAAATTGGGGGGCTAGGTTTGTATGGCAGCCCCATGACCCCATGGTCGGATTTGATCCAGTTTTACATATGTTGTGTGTCATTAATAGAAACACATTTGAGTGAAGTTAGGTTGAAATTAAAATAAATAACAGGCGCGACAATCCAACATTGGACTAAGGCCGCAGGATGTGCTAGTGACATCCTATTTCCAAGATCTTATCTGCTTTTTGGTGAGGTAATGAGATCAGCATCACGCTCAGCAGTGTTATTTATCCCCATAAATGGGTACTCGTTTAACATCTGAGTGAGATCATAGTCTGTCACAAGCTCGTGAGTTCGAAAAACACAATGGAACACGGTGAGATTCGAACTCATGAGCCTGTGCACCGAAGGTGCGCGCACTAACCGCTCGACCAGCCAGACTAGGTTGAAATTGGTACACAAATAAAAAAGTTTTTCTCAGAAGAACCTAAATTGGGGGGTTAAGTTTGTATGGCAGCCCCATGACCCCCTTGTCCGATTTAAGCGATTCAAACATACAAACAGCCTGCAACAATAATAAGCATGTGTACACAATTTCAGCTCTCTAGCTTTTATAGCGGCCGAGAAAAACGCACTGCAACAGATGGACAGATGGACAGACGGACGGACAGACAGACAGACAGACAGACGGACATCGCCCAATCGACTCCCCAAGTCATGCTGATCATCTATGTATGTATACTTTTTATATGGTCGGAGATGCCTCCTTCAATGCGTTACAAACTTCATGACAAAGTTAATATACCCTTTCACTCTATGAGCGAAGGGTATAATGAATCCAAGCAATTCTGGTCATATGTTAATAACCTGCGTTCTTCTTCGTCCCGGCCATTATCGATTGTTTATGAAGGAAGCACTGCAAATACGCCGTCAGAAAAATCTGAGCTCTTCGCACTTTTCTTTTCTAAATCCTTTAGACAGCCATCTACACATATAACTTCTCTTGATCAACCACAACAAGATGATTCTCCCCTACCTATGATATCTTCATCGAATGTTTATCATTTGATCTCTGGCCTCAATGTTAGCTCTTCTCCCGGACCAGATGGTATTCCCAACTTCTTTTTGAAAAACACAAACAACTTCATATCTTTTCCTCTTGCTTTAATTTTTAACAAAAGTATACAAGAAGAAATCTTTCCTTGTCAATGGAAAACATCCTTTACTGTTCCCATTCCTAAGACCGATGATCTAAAACTCGTGTCCAACTACAGACCTATATCTCTTCTCTCCACTTTCTCAAAACTCTTAGAACGTTTTGTACACAACTATGTGTATGATCATTTTGGACATATCATCTGCTCCAATCAACACGGCTTTTGCGAAAAAATACCGGCGTACAGAGGGCTGCGCCCGCAATACGAGGGTTTTTTAGAATTTTGATGCATAGTGAATATTTTTTGTATATATATTTTATAAGCAATAGATAAGAATTGTGCACAACATTAATGAAATGCTTCCCGTAAATCTATTTTTGGATTGGTCTAAATAAACGCGATCCAGAATGAAAGGCTAGCGCCTTTAATTAGACCAATTAATTAGACCAATCCAAAAATAGATTTACTATTTACTCAGTCTGTATAAAAGTACTCCAAGGCAAATCTACAGGATTTTTTCGATTTCAGATTTCTGATGGCCTTTGAGCAAAAAGAAACTCAGGCAAACGTAAGGATGGCTTGGCATTATATATGAACTGAATTATTAGCTGTAAATCTACTGTTACTGTTTTTTAAATCAAGGAAAACCAACTTATATGAAATGATTCCATTGTGTCCCCTGACATTAGAGCCCACGCAAGCTTTCCTATGAGTATTGAACAAGTATACTTTTGCAGCTTTTCCGGGACACCCTGTTAACTTGGTCCTACAAACTTCAAAAATATTTGTGGCAAACACTATTACCATTCTATGCATTTCCACCAAATTTCATGTACATTGTTTCATCAAGTTAAAAGATATGCATTGAAGAAATGCTTAAGAGGCTTTCCTTGTACTGAGAAAGGCCCTTACTAAATACTTACTTGGCTATATTTCCGGTTTGGATACAGTTATTCGAATGAAAATTCGTAGACATATTCCCTGTGTAATTTTCTAAAAACCCTTAGTAGAATTTTCATATTTGGAAACCTAAGAGGGGCTACACACGAACAAATTTAAATTTTACAAATTTACTGTTATTTACTTTTCCTTAGCAAAAGTCAACAGTCTTAATATTTAACGTATATAAGGCCATACTGACCAATCTTTGTGCAAAGTTTCATATCGATCCCTATAACGGTTTAGAAAAACGGAGCTCGAAAAGGAAGTTTAACTTAAAACGCCAATAACTTTTTTACCGTTACTCGAAACTGGAAAATTTTAACTGATATGAGATGTAATCGTTTAGATCTTTGATTTAAATACCCATACGTTAATCTCCGATAAAAACTAAAAAAGTCGACTTTTTTCAAACGTTTGGGACACCCTGTTATCTTCTTCCTACCAACTTCTAAGGTATTTGTGCCAAAGACTGTAACCATTGTACACATTCATACCGAATTTCATGACAATCGGTTGAGCCGTTCGCGAGTTATTTAGTGAACAGACGGACGGACGGACGGACGGACAAAATCGATTTCATAAGGGTTTTTTTATAAAATTCTAAAAAAACCCTAAAATTCCACTGTCACCAACCTAATTGAATTAGTCAATTTTATCGCCAGATCCTTTGAAACTCACCTTGATGTCCATGTCATTTACACTGACTTTTCGAAGGCCTTTGATTCCGTTAACCACAAAATTTTGCTCGAAAAGCTAATCGCTCTCAACTTTCCTCGGCATCTGATCTCCTGGTTCTCGTCTTATATTCTCCATCGCTCATCCAATGTTGTATTCCAAAACTGTGTTTCGTCTGTTTATCATCCCTTCTCAGGCGTACCACAAGGATCAATTCTCGGACCCTTACTATTCGGTTTCTACATAAATGATCTACCCTCTTTACTCAATTGCCGTTGCCTTTTATATGAAGATGACTGTAAACTTATATCTTCTATATCAGATCCTTTAGATTGCCTAGCCCTTCAATCGGATGTGAATATATTGTATTCGTGGTGCTGTTCAAATGATCTTCCGTTAAATATATCTAAGTGTTCCGTTATGACTTATTCACTTAAAACTGATCCTATTCGTTTTCCATACAAGATTAATTCCACTCCTCTCAATAGAGTTACTACCATGGATCTAGGTGTTAAATTTGATGAAAAATTAAAATTCACGGAACATTACACTTATCTCTGTAACAAGGCCTCTAAAATAACAGGTTTTTTTTTCTGAGTTGCTCTGAGGAATTTCGAACTATTAGAGCAGCAGTGAATCTGTATATTTCTTTGGTTCGAAGTACCCTCGAGTATGCGTCTGTGGTATGGTCCCCGCGTACTTATAACTCTCGTACCGACTTAGAGAAAGTTCAACGTAAATTTTCACGCTTATTACTCTATAAATTTAAAATTCCATATGATTCGTACCCCGAGCGTCTTTCTCTACTAAACTTAATATCTCTTGAAAAAAGGCGTATCTTTCTTGATGAATGTTGTCTGTACAAATTATGCAATGGTCTACTTAACTACGATCAGCCGTTTCAAGGGATATTGTGTTTAGATCTAACGCATATAATACTCGTAATTTCTCCGTTTTTGATCTTCCAACTGCCCAATTGTGTGTATATAAGGATTCACCACTTCTCAGAATGATGAGTAATTACGACAAACTCGAGCTTGATCCTTTACCATCTTCTCTTGAATTTTTTAAGAAATCCTTACTGCAAAAATTATCTACAACAGAATCCTCCATACTGTTAAATTTGGTTGTTTAATGTATTTTTTTTCTCTTTTGTTTTGTATTAATTATTGTATATTACTGTAATTTGGGTCTAAGACCTGTTCAGTGTTCTGTAATAAATAAATAAATAAATTACTCAATACTGTCTACGGCATTGCTTCGCTTTTTTTCAACTCGTACCGTTAAAAATTCCATCAATTTTTCCACTACATAATGTCTTTTTGTGTCAATCTAATCGCATGGCAAAAATTCAATTTATCACCTTTCTTTTTCATATCCTATTTCCATTTATATCGAAATATTTTCTATGGTCTGTCGACCGAGCGTATAGGATAAAGATAGAGCTTAACACTTAGAAGGTTAGACAAGAGTCGTAAGAGTACTTTAGATGGTGAATTGGTGTAGGTGCTTAACAACATCATCGTCCCGATAAGGACCGAAAGGAAGATGCATTCATTGCAAATACAACATGTAGATACCATCCGTTTCGGTTTCATAGTAAGTTTACATCCAAACGGTTATATCCAAGAAAAATTTAATATTCAATTTGTAACCTACATCCGGATTCCGGGAAATGTGTACACGACAAAGATAGGACTTCATGAAAACATGTGAAGACGTTGACCTCATCCGGGAAACGACAACCATAAATATGCACTGGAATGGGAAGTTTCTTTCTTTTGCTTTTACTGTCAACGACATGTTGCATTTTTATGAGACACTTCACTCTAGATGTTGTGAATTTTCGTTTTGGGAAATGCGAGCAGAATTGAAATGAAAATTACAAATCTATTTTCACACTTTGTGGTATCTTCTAAAAAAAGTGTCAGCATAAAATATAAAGTATGCACATATTTTAGAATTTTATTGTTGTTTTACTACATTTTCGACAAATATTGTTAATGTTTGTGTCGTCTTGGGGGGCAAAATGAAATGTATTGACTGAAAAACGTTTTGAAATATTTTTGTGTGAAGGGTTACGATGAAAATCGAACCATACACTCAGAAAAATTTCAATGGGAAATCCCATCAAACTAATCATTTTGTCCCATTATTTTTAGTCAATAGGAAAAATCAGATTACTTTAAAAATAGGGGAACTATTACTCTAACTCGATAAATATCCGTTTGTTTTAATAGTTGACTCATTTTAAAATAAACACATGGTTTAGTTATTTTCCAATAGGATATATCTTATTGAATTAATAGGATCAATCCTATGTAATAAAAAAAATCGTTTCACTTGTAATATTATCGAACTATATTTTTTATAAGTCCCATATTATTATACCTTCCACGCTACGTCATTGTGGATTTTTTTAAGAATCACGATATTTGGCCAGGCTGAGTATTCAACATCCGATTTGCTAGTACTATTTAAAACTTACCAAGTCACGGGAAGGCAACCGAACGATCTCGGCTACGGAGCATGATGTTGGTTTTCTTGCAAAATACATATGCTTGCAATTCAACTAAAAGGCCTATCCCATTAATGCAATAGGACGTCATATAAAACAAATGGGATACATCCTTTTATTAGTTAATCATATCAGATCTTGTTAATTTAATAAGACAAACTGATTGAAATATAATCTGATGTCCCATTGGATTTACGGGACACATTTAATTCCATACAAAATATCTCAATAGGATTTTTCCAGTTATATTAATTATTGCCTCTGTTTACTTTTGTGAAGAAATCTGGTAAATTGCCGTCCAATTAAAATAATGGTACAAAAACTTTTAAATTTACGGGGCCCATTTTTCTGAGTGATACATACATATATGAGTAACATGACTCTTATAACAACATTCATCACTAATAAACGCAAGCCAAATAAATTTTCATTAAAATGAGGCCAACGGTTATTTATAAAGCAATAATTTTCATCTCTTAATTATAACTTAAAAACAACCCCCCCCCCCCGCCCCGCTTTCTACATTCAAAACCTCTCACAATGACTCAACACCCACGATAAAATTCACTTTTAACTTTCATCAGGATTATACAACTTGCCACCATCTTCTCCGACGAGAACTCATTAATTTGTCATGACTATCAGAATTCAATTTCAAAGGATAACGTTTCAATTACTTAATACCATCTCCTCTGTCCCACTCCCTGGCGTATCGTCATCGTCGTACGATTATTTACTACTAGTGATTGAGCGCTATATGGGTTCACCAAAGGATTCAGGTTCTCGATAAGCCCAATAAGTTCTTTGCTATCACGACATAGGCATCATCAAACATTGACGCGTTCGTTCGCCTTTTTGATAATAATATCTAATAAATTTCTATCATCCCCCGGAGCAGACATAAGATGACGACTACGAAGAAGTATTTCTTGGAAAAAGATGAAAGATACGCTCATAGTCACCATCAGTATAGTTATGTATATGGATTGGGTGCGTTTCTAATCTACTTCTAATTAGCTTTCTCCGTAAAGGATCGTTTCGATGGTAAATTTGTGAAGTTGTTTGTCATCGTCAATGAAGTTGAAGGAATACGTTAATTGAAGCTTTAGTCGTATTTAATGGGAAGGACGAAGATTTGACATAGGCATTAGTGGCATTTAATGGAAGAGTGTTACAGGTAATTATTGAGAAACAGGAAATGTGTTTTTATACACATAATCGTTTAGATAATAATAAATTACATTTGTTATCATGCAATTTTTGCTGTCGTTTCGATATAAATCTTCCAACATCTAATCATTTACTTGAATTGAAAATTCCTAGAATTCAGAAAATTGCTCCATTGTCACAATTTCCTTCCAAAACTATATAATCTCCTTACAAATCCTTAGATGTCATCACAACTATCGGTTACATCCACTCAGCTCAATTGCAACATTATGGCTGCAGTCATCATGTCAATTCACTCTCGGTGAATACTAAACGTCACCGCATCGCACACAGAGTAAAGTCCCTCGAGATTATTGACAATTGACTGATATTCGATTGGACAGAAGCTAAATATGTTTGCAAGCCATTGCCTCTTCGGATAGTGTTTGCTGAATTGCACCATTAAGTTACTCGTCAGCTTAAGATGTATCCGGCATTAAACCCGGATGATGCCATCGGCAAATTTCAACGTCAGTCATTTTGCGGGAGCACTTTCAACAATATGTACATACATCGAAACACTACACAATATAGCATGGCACCAATGACATCGTTTCGAGATAGAGCAAAATGCTCATTTTGATAGAAGCTAAGCTGAAACCGACACCATAATAGATGATACCTACGACGAGCGTAAGAGGATGATGATAAGTCCTTTGGTGCATTCTTATTTAACATCAAACCATGACACAGCTGCCTTGTAATGCGCTTTCTTAGAAATGGTATCCGCGAGATCTGGACTAAAGATTGTCGTTTTTCTTAAGAACAAAGTCGTAGCGACAGTTCAGGACTAGAATTTGAGTTATTTAGGTGCACTTGGAGTAAAATGAATTTTTCATTGTCTTATTCAATGCAACGGCTGGAGTATGGAATTGTGGAAGATGACACGACAACGCGGAATGAACTCAGCTGTATTATTAAAGCCCCTCAGCAGAGAAATGGATGCCATATGGCGGATTTCGTTAACCCGGGAACACTAATGTGAGTCATTTTGACGCATATTCCACATATTTCCATTTTTCGTAGAAAGGGCGGTTGGCCCATTGGGTTCTGCTCCCCATGTATTCTTTAAGAAATATGTTTTCTAATGAATGTCCGAGTAAGCAAACGTTTCCGATTTTATAGTAAGCAGCTATTTGTGTTTTTCTGTGACGGGGTTAGTACTAAACGAACGTTTCTTGTGAGTCAAAATGACTCACGTTAGTAACAACCGTCTAAATTCTTTAGTTGGCATGTTTGGTTTCTTGGTTGTTTCTACAGTTTATTCGGATATAATGCACAAACTCTTAATATAGCTTGTATAAAATAAGTATTCCGAAGAATTCTGGCACAAGTTTTCATACTCTTCCACTTTAAATACAGCAATTTCCATAGTGAGTCAAAATGACTCATGGTTAGTAACAAGCGCCTGAAATTAAGGTTAGTGTTCCCGGGTTAAAGCCGTTTTACATCTTGCACGATGTCTGCGAATTTAAATTTTTTAAGACTTTTGCAAATGAATAAAATATGTAGCTAAGGGTAGATAACTACTCAACAATTTGTTATATGTACTAACATTTTTAGAACCAAGACCATTAGAGCAGTTTAATGAACTCTATACGCTCAGTGCAATAACGGGAGAATATGTACATAGACGTGTGGTTTTCAATCTGGCATAACTTTTTTCGGAGATGGTTTTTTTGACAGCTGTCACTTGATTTATGCTCAGCTTAGTTTACCATTTCATAGTAAATAGACTTAAGGTGGTATTACACTATCAAATAAAGTTTGTCCAGTGGATCATACAAAATTTGTCCAACTTTTGCAATGACCAAAAGTGTTTTTCGAGACCTATAACACTATGGGACAAACAAATGACCAATTTGGCTGGCCAATGATGTGGTCAGTCGGGTTTCGGGTCATTTGTTTGACCAAGGTATATTTGCCTATCACACTAGTATGGCCGTTTCAGAAAAAATGACCAAAGCTAACTTCAATTCAATATGCATTTATAGTCTAAGAAAATTGGACCAAAATATGGTCATCGAACGGCAAAAATCCTACATCGGAAATTTTTTTGGATTATGGTTGGGGATGGTCCCCAGATTATGGCATTAAAAGTCCCACCCGATTGGGGGTCCGCAACCTTTAAAAAATGGGGGAAAAGGGGGCATTTTTCATTTTTTTTGCGATTATTTCAAAAACGGTAAGAGATACAGAAAAATGGTCTGAGGATGAAAAAACTAAATAAAATTACCTTTGCAAAGATATATAACGTATTAGAGTCTAATTGAATACTTCGGCGTTAGACTAGAAGATAAATTAGAATATTTTCATTTTAGACCTTTTTTTAAAGCTAAAGGTCACAGTCACCCCATCCACGAAAAGGCAGCTCATTCAAATAAAAACTAAGGGTACCTCCCATACAAAGTGACCGAAGACAACTTTGTTCTATAGTTTATAAAATGAGTAGTACGTAGAACAAAATCCTGATGGGTCACTTTGTATGGGAGATACCCTTAGTTTTTATCCGAATGAGCTGATTTTTGGTGGGTGGGGTGACTATGACCTCCAATCACAACAAACCAAAATTTAGCACTCTGCTCCAATTTTGGGGGGAGTTATGAACATGCCATTTTGACAAATTGAAATGGGGGGATAATGGGGTTCCTTGACCGAAACGACTCAATGTTAACCTTAAAATGATTTTGAACTTATTGTGAATACTTATACAAAGTTTTACGGCTAAAGTGGCATGCTTTCAAAAGTTATCTAGCTTTTAAAAAAGGTCTAAAATGAAAATATTCTAATTTATCTTCTAGTCTAACGCCGAAGTATTTAATTAGACTCTAATGTGTTATATATCTTTGCAAAGGTAATTTTATTTAATTTTTTTCATCCTCAGACCATTTTTGTGTATCTCTTACCGTTTCTGAAATAATCGCAAAAAAAAACGAAAAATGTCTCCTTTTCCCCCTTTTTTAAAGATTGCGGACCCCCAATCGGGTGGGACTTTTAATGCCATAATCTGGGGACCATTCCCAACCATAATCCAAGAAAATTTCTGATGTAGGATTTTCGCCGACCAAATATGCCATTTTTCTTAGACTATTAGTGGTTATTTGGCATTGTTTCATTTTTATTTGTCGAATTTGCAAAGTTTTAGTTGACTAACTTTTTGTACTATAGAAAATCTGTTTAATTTTGCTTGAAGGCGTAATTTTGCCTCTTGTTGATTAACCCTCAGATGACCGACAATTTTTCCAACGGTTAAAGCCCTACTAGGTCCCCAGGGACCTACACTATACAATGGTGCATATAATAGTCTCATCGTTGAACATTAATTGACTTATCATTTTTTTGCGTTGAATATTAAATGCTTAGTAGTAAAAAATATATTAATCAGTTTGAATTAAAGAAAAACAATTTATTTTCGGGAAGAACATCGATTTCCACATCGAGCCAATGATGAAGCGGCATCTGTGTGTTTTCGCCGTAACCTATCCCGGTAAAATTAAAAAGTTTTTTGGAACGTAGGAGCACAGCAACACATCGCTTTCGTAAAACCCAAAGAAAGTGCTAAACACTTCCCGAGACCGGTCCTTCAAGAAATCACGTGGCACAAACGTTTTGTTAGTTTGGTTCGAACTGTCCCTACAAAGGTCTGCTTTTTGGATTGAAGCTGCAGTGCCAACTTCAATGTGGTGAAAAATTATCGCCGTCCACTTCTTTCATAGCGGTGAACCAACTCTAAGGCCACTTTTCTCCCTGGTTGGTTTCCCGTTCTCCGTTTGTTTTTCACTGTAAATTATCCCTTTTAAGGGGTAATACGATTGTGCATCGCAAAGCCACCCTATTTTGATACCGTATTTTGCTGTTTTCGACGATATGTACTGCGCAAAGTGAGTTCGGCCTGGAAAGGTAAACAATCGCACATCTAGAGTCAAGGACTCATGTGGTGTATAGGCATTCTCCAAATTACCATGGTCCAGATGTCGTCAATTGTAGCAGTCTTACTTTCCTGAAGCCTCGTCTCTCGAGTGTTGCTATTCTCAAATCGAATCACTCTGTTTACTGCTTTGAAGAGATTTTTGGTCATGGCTGCTTTATATAGAGGCAAATGTATATCGCTGCAAAATTTTTTTAGAGGCTCCGAATTAGACTGATAGCAACTCGAAGTGCATATACATAATATATATAAGCGTGAAATTCAATGAGGGCCAAGGAAGTCCATTGCCTTGGTTAAGCATTTGGGTTTTTAGAATTCCTCTTTGCTGCGCTTTCATTGCTCTTCCTGTTTGTCTCGCGGATAATGATGTAAGCGATCTTATCAGTAATTGACTTGAAGATTCCCAATTCCCAAAGGATTTGCAACATTTCCAGTAGCAGGTCCTGGGCGACGTTTAGTATAGTTGACGACGTTATGACCTCGAATGCGGTCACTAGCGGGTGGATCAGTGTACCATTTGTGGCTCCAGGAAATAAAATGAGGCCTTCCATTGGGAATTGCACAGGCTGTAGGGTTTTCAAACCGGTCATCATCGTCCGATGAATCTGAAATATACTCTTCATCGCAATCCTCGTCGGCAAAAGGATGATCTTGATCATCCTGCTCCAAATATCTGGCCAAATTCTCCACGGCTGCATCCTGGTCACTGGCACCCATGCATTGAAAAGCAGATTGCCGGTTATCAGCAGGTCTATTTTATCCCAAGCACTAATTTTTCCGATACTTATTACTTTCTTGCAACGGCTTTGATATTGAGGGAGTTTTAGCGCTATATGATTCGTTGAACTAGTAGCAACACCTAGAACCGAATGAATGCAGGTACAGGGAAGTCATCTTTATATATGTTAATCGCAAGAACTTCCCAGAATCTAACAACATCTAGGAACTAAATTGAATTGGTAAAATCCAATGTGTACCTATTAGGAAGATACTAATAACAAAAGTTGCCACTGATTGCAAGAAAGTGTATAGGAAATGATTTTTGTTTTTATTTCCCTTTTCAATTGAATTTGGCTGAACCTAAAGGTTTTTACCAACAAATGAAATGAAAAACTTATTATCGTTCTCATTTCCAGTGAATTCGGAAATAACGTGTTTACAATATTTGATCTTAATACATGAAGGTCCCAGTGGACCTAGTTGGGCTTCACCGCCATATATCACTTTAGCCGGCTGGTTATGACAGAAAATTTTAAGGAAATAATTCGAAACATATTGCATTTGCTTCTAAACATATTGATTGGAGAAGTCAAGGGGGCGGAGCCGGTTTGATTGAACCATATTCAAATGGCTCAAAGTTGAAAACGCTATAGGTCCCCAGGAACCTAGTTGGTCATCTAAGGGTTAAAGGACTCGTGTTATTTAAGAAGATGAAAAGTGGCCATCGAGAAATTCAAAAGAAAAGTTTGGGATTGTGAATGTTAGAAACAGAAAAGGGCTCTATACATCCCCTTTCTTAAGGAAAATTAGAGAAGCAGCCAGCTCTTTTCACAAATTTTCTGTGTGGACAGGGGCGCACGTAAGAAAAGATTTCGAAAGGGGTTTTAGGAATAAGGTTGACGGTGCTCAAATTTTATAACTGCTCATCCAAATCCCAGAGTTTATACTGAAGAGTACTGGGAAATTATCTTGAGTATATGGCCCGTCAGATCTTTAATCCTTCAAAAAATGTTCTCCACCTTCTCGTTTGTAGCTTGAAGAATATGGGCCTCTTTTATTTCTAAAAAATATTTGTTTTTGATCGATAAAGCATTTAACTAAACTTACATACTAGCAACTAATATAGGTAAAGACCAAAATCAAGTGTGTTTTTCGTGTTTCGAGATCCTCGAAATTAGAATAAGTATTCGATTTCTTTTCGTTTAATTTTTATTGGAGATGTAATGCTCGATTACTAAGCAGCATCACCGCACTATACGGTAGTAAAGAAAGCGTTAAAAGCGCTGCAAAGTTTTAAAGTAGTTAGTTAGAAGCTTCTAGTGACTTATCAATTTATTTCTTTCATTCTTAGTTCAAAATTAACAGCGGATCTAAGTAACAAGTTCGTGGAAAACTTGAGAAACACCGGGGGTAGTTTCAGTTGCTTCTGTTGTTTTAAAAAAAATTTAAATCTTGCTATCGTCCATGTAATGTTGTATCCCTTGCTCTTGCTCACTGTTAATTAGGTAGCTTTGTATGCCGGGCTCGGAATTTGGACATTGTGCTATGGAAGTTGCGGTGCTTAACCTGATTTCTCATCCAAACATCATTAATTCGGAGGGGGTCGAAAGTCCCAAACCCATATAAGTAGGATTGCCACTACATTTGAATCATAACTTTATTGTGAGTCCGTTCGACCATTAAATTTATTATTGACACTAAGGCTAAGAGGTTCCAAGTTGTTGAGAAAAAAAACTTCCAGAACGGGAAAAGTCGAGAAAATGATTGAAGCGAGCGACGTGCGTCTACCAAAATTCTTTGATAAAGATGAGATCGCCAAACTAGAGTTGTGCACTGAACATGCAGATTATTCCACTTCGAAACGATTACCGAGAGTTAAATTGTAGGGCCACGGCGAATAAGTGGATAAGTCGACTTATATCGAAAATGAGTTAAGTGCATTAAACTACTCTTATAAAAGTTCCGCGTAATATGCAGAAGTGTTTATGCTTAAAACGCAACGCTTTCTTAGTTACATAAATGTGAATTTTCAGACAACTCACTCATTGATGTGGTTACCCGGTTAAGTCTACTTGTACAGTTTTGTAGGGAAACCATTGGCTGGGAATAATTAGATAAGTCGACTTGTATTATTATTGAAATTGCGGATAAATTACATTCGGGTTGCCCCAATTTCGGCCTAAAATCGGAAATTAGCCTCAACGAACGCAAATAACTAAAGATTTCAACGATTAAACGATAAAAAACTGGATGTCACAGAACTCATTGGCCGTGTTTTTTTAACAGCTAACATACTCTACGGGGTAATTTTCATACAATTGCTAACCCAAAATCATATCGTTTGCCAAATTATTAATTTGAAAAATTTTTAATGAAGAAAAAGCGTTTAAAATTTGGGTTTCGTGTAAAAATAATAATATATGAGTTCATATCATGTTTGTTTTCTGAATTTTTCCTTTCGATCGCTTTGGAAATAATTTGCGAATTACCCCAACAAATAAAATTTCTTATATTAACATCAAAATTAATTGAAAAAAAATTGAAAAAAAAAACAAAATTAGGCAAGCTTACGGTATATATTGAGCAAACCTTGACCTAATATGTTTTCGGTGATAAATATAACGAAAACGAATTGCGAAAGAACTTACTCATGTTAATCAGCAAAAATCATTCGGAGCCTGAAAAGTTCTAGATTTTCCTGATTTCAACTATTTAAAATTATTTTTTATTTTCGATGGAATTTCCGGTTTTTCTATGAACGAAAAATTGCAGATTCGAAAATTTAAGAGTAAAAACTCTTAAAAATTTAGTTAAACTTATTCACCCGATAGAAACTCAAAAAATTTATAGCCAATGCCGCATTTTTAATATCGAGACTTAGACCTCTCCCGAAACCAAATCCTTGCTTTTATGTGGGGACAAATTTAAGAAATAATCGAACACACGAAAATTTGTGGTTGGATGAGTTACTTGCTTGGGGGCGTTTTGAACTTTCCAAAGGATGGCTATCAATTTCAGAGGCTTGAAAACAGGGGCAATTTCAGAGGCTTGAAAACAGGAGCTGGCAGCCAAGTACTCGCGTATTTATATCATTTAATGTGGCTTCAGGCATAATGTTTAAAGTAAGGGCCAAACATGATTTATACTCCTACTCTCATTGAACTAAAGGCCGCCATGCCATTCAGAGTGAATGAGTGTATGCTTCAAGCAAAATTTTGCGTAGTCCCAATTTTTGAAGGCGGAATCACATTAAAATTTTAATTTGAGGTTGCGATTAGGTGCTTCGGATTAAGACGAACAGGTGCATCTAACTAGAATAAATTAAAAAAGCAATTTATTTTCTACAATTATTTATGAGTTTTCAAAATCTATCTTTCCCCTAATTTTAAACCAATAAAAAAAATAAGAATTTGCCGCCCCTAAAATTCTGCCGCCCCGGGCAGTAGCCCAGGTTGCCCATATGGGAAATCCGGCCCTGGTAACAATGATAGGCCCACAATTAATAAAAAATATACCTCATCGAGCAAACTATTTCAAAAATTTTAATCAGAAATACTTTTATGGTGGACAACGACTTTTATTGTTATAGATTTCGATGGAGTATTGAAGGGTTAAATGTCCATACTTCCGGCTTGGATGAAAGTATTCAAATGAAATTCCGCAGATCAAATCCTGACACTGCAGTGGACATCTAACAATAAGAAAAGTTTTTTCGAGTTGACGCATTCGGCCAATATAGCACGGCAAACATTAAAAATGCTGTCCTGAAAAGTTATACTTTTCGACTTATCCACTTATTCCCCCCAACCCTAGAATTATACTATCAAAAATAATTTCTCCGATGTAATTCAACGGATTAATTTAAAATTTGAGTTTTCCAATATCCCAAAGTTTGCAAAAAAGTAAAAAATTGTCTTTATTTTTTATATTCTACATTAAATACACCCAATCGAATCATTTCGTTTGACCACCACGTCATTCATTTTTGGTCAAACACATTTCTGGTCATTTATTTTGCTATTTGACTTTTTGCGTCATTGGTCAAACTTTATTTGATAGTGTAATACCTCCTTTACTCCGGAACAACGTTTGCAAATCGTGCCCAAAACGAGATGGCCACCGATCCCGATTTTCACAATAAAATTTTGTTTAGCGATGAAGCTCACTTTTGGTTGAATGGGTATATTAATAAACAAAATTGTCGCGTTTGGAGTGATGATAATCCACAAGCCATTGTTGAGACGCGCCGTTACATCCTTAAACAGTCACTGTTTGGTGTACTCTATGGGCAGAGGGAATCATTGGTCCATATTTCTTCAAAAATTAAGCCGGCCATAATGTTACAGTCAATGGGGAACGCTATAGAGCCATGGTTAATGACTTTTTCGTGCCTGAATTGAAGGCTGTTGATGTGGACGACCTTTGGTTCCAACAAGACGGCCGGCGCTACATGCCATACAGCCAACGAAACAATCAATTGATTGAAGGAAACTTTTGGTGAGCGCATTACACTGCTCGTCATCAGATTAGCACACCCCTTCGTATGAATAGTCTCGGCTGATTTCCAACCAAACTAAAAGAGCTAAAATTTCAAAATTATAACTGTTAATAGTCTATTCAATTCTGAGTTAATTAAAACAAAAATAATTGTGTTTAGATTTTTAACCTTAAAGCGGGCGCGCGGGCGGTAATTTACCGCCCTGAACATATAAACACGCATAGCTTTTCTCCCGTTGGCCGGATAGAGGTGGGAGAAGTATGTATTCTTAAGTCATACTGTTATACATACGATACAATAAAATGTTGGGTAAATTTTACCTTCCATACCTTTCCAGCGGTCATCAAACGTTCGGGGATGGTATTTTTATACCCTTCACTCGTAGAGTAAAGGGTATATTAACTTTGTCATGAAGTTTGTAACGCATTGAAGGAAGCATCTCCGACCATATAAAATATGTATATATATGATCAGCATGACGAGCTGAGTCGATTGGGCGATGTCCGTCTGTCTGTCTGTCCGTCTGTCCGTCTGTCCGTCTGTCCGTCTGTCCGTCTGTCCGTCTGTTGCTACGCGTTTTACTCGGCCAGTTTAAAAGCTATCGAGCTGAAATTTCGCACACATGCTTCTTTTTATTGCAGGCAGTTTGTATGTTCGAATCGCTAAAATCAGACCATGGGGTCATGGGGCTGCCATACAAACCTAACCCCCCCAATTTGGTTTTTCTAAGAAAAACTTTTTTATGCGTGCACCAATTTCAACCAAATGTCACACAAATGTGTTTCTATTGATAAGACAAAACATATGTAAGAATGGATCAAATCGGACTATGGGGTCATGGGGCTGCCATACAAACTTAACCCCCCAAATTAGGTTCTTCTAAGAAAAACTTTTTCATTTGTGCACCAATTTCAACCAAATTTCATACAAATGTGTTTCTATTGATGTCACAAAACATATGTAAGAATGGTTGGAATAGGACTGTGGGGTCATGGGGCTGTCATACAAACCCAACCCCCAAATTGAGTTTTTCTAAGAAAAACTTTTTGATTTGTGCCCCAATTTCAATCAAACCTCATAAAAGTGCATTTCAATTGATACCACAAAACATATGTAAAATTAATGAAATCGGACAATGGGGTCATGGGGCTGTCATACAAACCCGACCCCCAAATTGAGTTCTTCTACGAAAAACTTTTTTATTTGTGCATCACTTTCAACCAAAACTCGTAAAAGTGCATCTCTATTGATGCCATAAGACATGTGTAAAAATGAATAGAATCGGTCTATGGGGTCATGGGGCTACCATACAAACCCAACCCCCCATTTTAGATCTTCTTAGAAACATTTTTTCCACACCAATTTCAAAAAAACTTAATGCGTTCTTGTAAAAAAAAAAAAAATTAAAACGAATGGAATCATACTATGGGACCATGCTCCCGCATCCCCCCATAAAGTTTTCTGAGTAAATATTTTTATTTTCCCACTTAACCAAAAACACACAAATATTGTTTTATCGACGCCACAGAAGGAAAAGAAGCGGGAAGGATTGAACACAAGTCATATGTTCGCCCAAAAAAAAACTTTTAGCACGAGGAGAGTGAAGGGTATTCAAATTTCGGCCGCGCCCGAAATTAGCCTCGGTCTCGTTTGTATACAGGTTGTCCCGCAACTCTTGTTACATACGATAATGGGTAATAGTACAGCTCATTTGGGTACAATTAATGTTCTACATGACCCCTCTATCTTTAACCGTTATAAAGTTATAGCATTTTTTGTTAATGGTGTCAGAAACCTCGACCTGCAGAGCAAAATCACTATTTGCCACACTCCCAAATATTTGATCCGAGATTTGACTTTACTTTCTGAAACTCCACAAAATTCTACATAAAATAACTGTTTTGCCAATCAAATAATTTAAAACCCTACCCAGATACAACCATTCAAACTTTTAAGAAATTCAAAAATTGATTTTTCATTGAAAATTTAAATTGTAAAATCGTAACGGTACTTTGAACTGACAAATGTGCAAAGTTGATAAAAGTTGCCTCATAATGTTAGCTTTCGAACAACATATAAAAGTTAGGGTCCTAGGCTTTGAAAAATTGCATATCTTACGTGTTAAAGAGAAAAAAACGTTGTTCCAAGCGAAACCAAAGTAAATTTTTATAAAGTAAACAAGATTTTTTTTAGTAAAAAACGAAAAAAATACGATACCGAGGTTAATTTCGGGCGCGGCCGAAATTTTGATACCCTTCACTCTTCTCGGGCTATTTTTTTTCCGGTGTACTTATGACTCATGTTTAATCCCCCCATTCTTTCTCTTTCGCTTTCTCATAGTTTCGTTACCTCGATAAAACATATTTGCGTGAGGTTTGGTTAGAATAACTGCACAAACGAAAAAAAAAAACTTTTTTTGGTGGAGGGGGATGGCCCCATAATACGAATATATGTATTTGTTTTTGCAATGTGTCTTTATAGAAAGTACAAAAATATGTAAAAACAAATATATTCGTACTATGGGCGCATCCCCCCTCCCACAAAAAAAAAGTTTTTTTTCCGTTTGTGCAGTTATTCTAACCAAACCTCACGCAAATATGTTTTATCGAGGTAACGAAAACGGTGAAAACGGAACTGAAAGAATGGGGCGGATTAAACATAAGTCATAAGTACACCGGAAAAAAAATATTAGCCAGAGAAGAGTGAAGGGTATCAAAATTTCGGCCGCGCCCGAAATTAACGTCGGTGTCGTGTTTTTTTTTTCATTTTTTACTAAAAAAAATCTTGTTTACTAAATAAAACTCGTATAAAAATTGTGGAAATGTTTACTTTGGTTTTCTCTTAGAACCACGTTTTTTTCTCTTTAACACGTAAGACGTGCAATTTTTCAAATCCTAAGACCCTAATTTTTATATGTCGTTCGAAAGCTAACATTATGAGGCAAC
The DNA here is from genome assembly GCA_949715475.1 of Microchrysa polita. NCBI lineage: Eukaryota > Metazoa > Arthropoda > Insecta > Diptera > Stratiomyidae > Microchrysa > Microchrysa polita. The sequence goes on from OX454417.1 coordinate 7,734,921, forward strand.
TTTTATCAACTTTGCACATTTGTCAGTGCAAAGTACCGTTACGATTTTACAATTTGAATTTTCAATGAAAAATCAATTTTCGAATTTCTTAAAAGTTTGAATGGTTGTATCTGGGTAGGGTTTCAAATTATTTAATTGGCAAAACAGTTATTTTATGTAGAATTTTGTGGAGTTTCAGAAAGTAAAGTCAAACCTCGGATGAAATATTCGGGAGTGTGGCAAATAGTGTTTTTGCTCGGCAAGTCGAGGTTTCTAACACTATTAACAAAAAATGCTATAACTTTATAACGGTTAAAGATAGAGGGGTCATGTACAACTTTAATTGTACCCAAATGAGCAGTACTATCACCCATTATCGTATGTACCAAGAGTCGTGGGACACCCTTGTGTTCAAAATGTGTGCCCTCTGTGTAATATCACTGAATTGACGTGCTTCGCTAAAACTGCAGAACTTGCTTTATTGTTCACTAGATAATAGTTTTTATGATGATTAATTATTTGGGACATGCTCTTCTTTCAATTTACCATATTTAGAGAATGGAAGTTGTACGGTTGAGCGCAAATGAAGGGGAAAAGACCAGGGCGGGAAATTACCGCCGCGCGCCCGGTTATGTTACAAAATGATGCGCGCCCGCTTGAAGGTTAAAAACATAATGGCAAACCCTTATCTTTATAATAAAGCTAAGTTCTTGGCCATATCATTAAATTATATGCGTTTTATTTCTTCTTGAAAACCACACCATAAAAAACACCCTATATATGCAAAAATTGATTTTTTTCTTTAATAGACTTAAGCGAGTAACCCTGGTCTGGCTGGTCTAGCGGTTAGTGTGCGCACCTTCGGTGCACAGGGTCATGAGTTCGAATCTCACCGTGTTCCATGGTGTTTTTCGAACTCACGAGCTTGTGACGGACTATGATCTCACTCAGATGTTAAACGAGTACCCATTTATGGGGATAAATAACACTGCTGAGCGTGATGCTGATCTCATTACCTCAACAAAAAGCAGATAAGATCTTGGAAATAGGATGTCACTAACACATCCTGCGGCCTTAGTCCTATGTTGGATTGTCGCGCCTGTTATTTATTTATTTAAGCGAGTAACCCAATTTCAGACTTCAGCATTGTTTCCTAACCGGTCGGTTGCGAACCTTTTGGGGGGTCACCGTGAGTTTTCGACGGATTCGCAAAATATCTTTCTCAACCGATTATTCAAACCTGAGAAAAAATATGCTTTATTATTTGCATTTGCCGCAATCGGATGGATAGATGGATTGCAATCGGCGACATTTACCGAAGTCCTCGACCCACAGCGCCCGCTCTAGCACTTACGCCGCCCCGGGCAAGAGGACAAATTGCCGCCCCTTAGGTACTATTCAAGGCGAATTAAACGTAGATCATATGAGGAATTCAAAGATGGTGCTGTAAGGCTTCTGTAATACTTACTCTTAATATGAAGCTAAAAAATATAGGTACTCCATTAATACTTTTTTATTGTTTTTATCGGATGGCTTAACACACAGGGGTAATCCTGTTAGCAAATATGTACCTAATCAATCACTCACAAATTAACACACACATGTAATATTCTCCTAGCAGATAATCGGTAGTGTTGTTTTATCCTAATAGTGTGACATCAAATTGTCATCCGATAAATTGTTTATCGTATTATTGTAGGAGTAAGGGCTTCGTAATTTTTTGAAGAGGTGAGAGTAATGAAGTACTTTGAAATACCAAAATGGAAACCAACTATCTTCAATTGAATGCTTTCAAGTCTTGAATTATTGTCAGTGTCTGAAGCCGCTAAGAAAATCTCTACGCATAAACTGAGCACATTTTATTGATAAATATGTGGATTGAAACAAACTGTAAACTGTAAAATATTTTCACTGCAAACGAATGATTGTCAGTTTTTCTATTGCCACTATTGGTAAAACCACATGAGAGAAGATTAATTGCATAAATATGTGTTAAAATATGTGTTAAATATTTCAATAGAAGCAACTCCAACTACTTACGAGCAATGCTCAGATTAGTCGAGTGGTTGAGGCATAGGACGGGCGATACGGTGGGCATTGGTTCAATGCTAGCTGTGCGCTACTTTTTTCATCAGATATCAGTTTTATAAGCTTCCTATAGATGGCATTAATACTTAATCTGTTCACATTGGTTATCGGAGGTAATGCACGAGGCACGAAAGTAATGATGATATAAGATATAAAATACAAGGTTCTATTGGTTTAGAAAAAACGGCGGCGAATGTCACTTTTCTTTTTTCATATCATGAAATCTGCTTCTAATACTATTGGAAGAGAATATTCTACGAAGTAATATAGAACTATAATTGTTAGTTGGGTAGAAGCATTTTTTGGAAGACAACACAAAAATTGATGGTGACAGTAGGACTCGAACCAACGCCCTAATAATTCAGAAAATATAATCTTGATCCACTGAAAAGGCCCAGAAAGTATGCACTAGAAAACTGTTCCGCTTTCGTTCAGACTCCTAAGCGAAATTCGCCACAGTTCAGCAAGGCTTGATATAGAGTTTATTTGGAGTTCCAAAAATTGAGGTTAGTACATATTGAATTCCCCGAGCGACATTTTTTCACCACCGTCAAAAAATAGGCAGAGGGCACACGGAAACCTGGAGGCTTTAACAGCGACATAAGAAATTGAAAATCAATGCAAAATTATTTTGTTCACTAAAAGACTCAACACATTTTGTAAAACACTGCTTGGGAAAATTTTGGAAATTTGCAATGGTGCTCGTTTTCATTACTAATCTTTTGGAATAGTTTTTGATAACATATTTATACACTGCGCAGCAGATAAACTTTAATTAGTCGGATCTTTTCGCAAACTGATTTCTTCAGTGGTTTAATTTCATAAATGCGTCATCTTGATAATTTTTATAGAGAAGTGGGTAGCTAGCTAGTTAAATCGGGAGAACCTAGCAATATCTCGATATTAGCATGTCTAGAAAAATATTAGGGAAGATTGGTTGCAGCTCTGACAATGTGTACTGTGGTTCCATCCCTCAACTTGCTGAAATCAAAACCAACCTGCTCCAAATTTGTCATCTCAGTGCTCAGTGTTTCGGTCATACAATTTCTCACAGTATAGGTTGATTTTAACGCTTTTATGTGGTGAGTGTTATGCGATGTGGCTTCTTATTTCTCATTTCATATGTTGTCCCACTTTGCTTTTCGGAAGTAATAGTATAGTGATTTTAGCTGAAAAAATGATGAAACCCAAACCCAAAAAGAGCTGACTTTTGATGCCAAATTGTTCTATGGCCTGACCGCATTACACAGTACTAAGTTTGACTTTTTTGCGCGTCACATTTGGGGGGTAGGGGGTGGCAAAGGGGTGAAATTATGATTTTTCGCCAATATCTTGTTAACTGTAATATTTACAGCAAAATGTTCTGAGGACGATTTAAACTACACAAAATTTCCTTTCTAATGATATATTATATCATATACCTTCTCTTGGCAGATTATATACTAGACCTTAAAACATTTGGTCTAATTTAGATTTTTTGATAGTAACATTTGGCGCTCTAGCTCCTGAAGTAATTTAATTGGAGCCATGGTAATTGGGATAACTATTCCTATAACAATATATATATATATTGTTAGGAATAGTGTGGGACAGCTATATAGCTGTCCCACGCTGAGACTCAGGCTGCACCGACAAAGCATTCCCCTATACTCCCTATTAACATTTAAAAAAAAGACATGCCTGTAACTTTTCGCCGAATCACAGCAGGCGGGAAAAATTTTGGTAAACGTTAAGGCTAAGTCCCATTAGACCCTCCACCAAATATTACTTCGATCGGATTAAAACCAAGGGTACCTCCCATACAAATTATTTAAATTCAATGCCACTAGTTTATTAAGAAATAAGGGAACAAGTCAACCAAAATTAAAGTTTTGCTCGTAGGCAATTTTCCGGTCATTTTGTATGGAAGGTACTCTTTGTTTTAATCAGATCGAAGTAATATTTGGTGGAGGGTCTAATGGGACTTAGCCTTAACGTTTACCAAAATTTTTCCCGCCTGCTGTGATTCGGCGAAAAGTTACAGGCATGTCTTTTTTTTTAAATGTTAATAGGGAGTATAGGGGAATGCTTTGTCGGTGCAGCCTGAGTCTCCGTGTGGGACAGCTATTTATTGTTAGGAATAGTTATCCCAATTACCATGGCTCCAATCAGCGACGTAGTCAGGATTTTGTTTTGGGAGGGGTCCAAATATTGTCTGGATACAGAGTTTTCGGTTTTGCATTTTTTTTTTGTAAATTTGGTCGAAATGCGAATTTTTTGTCACCACTTTGTTGGAAACGATTCTAAACCTCAAAATTTCGATGAGTCGCTCTGTGTTCGAGTCATTTTCATTCGAGGTCTATTATCTTGTCAGATTTAGAGTTAAACGACACAAAAATGTTTTTTTTTTAGGTTTTGTTAAGATATCTGATAGGAGGTTTTCTCCAAAATCAAGTAAGCGTCTTTTCGCGAATTGTATGCCATTTTAGCGGCCCTTCGACTATAGATTATTGTGAGAATTAAAAAAGCGCCCTCTAATAATAAGGTGAATTATCGATTGTTGCATTATTTTTCTGTTTGGATTATTATGTTTAGCTTGAAACCTTCAAGGGCATCGTCGTCGATTGGTCCATAATATGCCGCCGCCAATATTTCATAGCTCACTAAGTACAGACTATGACGAAGCAGAGAGTGATCTCCTATCACTTGTTTTCCCCCAACTCCTTGGGGAGTCAATGCATTTTTCATTTTTCTATGCAGGAGTATTAAAGGTTAGATGAAGCACCGGCTATAGAATAATTTATCGCATTCGGAAATTTCTTATAGCAACGCTTAGGATCCATGCAGCGTCTCCGGCTAAAGTACGTGCCACAATGATTCCGTAGCTACACTCATCAGGATCCTTGCAGTGGAACATTTTAAGCTCCCAGCACTAAGGGAAATTAGCAAATATTTTCAATAAATGATAGAGTGAACACTTTTCTGGATGAGTATTAATTTTCTCAGTGGCGGCGCAAAAGGGTCCGCAAGGTCCGCGTGGTGGGGAGGCCATGGGGAACAATGGTAGAAAACCACAAGAAAGATCTCTCGATTCATAAATCGTGACTACCAAAAACAATTTTCCAGAAATATAGATTTTTTTTGGAGACAAGAAGGGATACACTTAATTTATTGTCCCTCTTGGACCATCTCCCCTACATAAGCGGAATAGCCTGTACGTTCCAAAAAATTAATTTTGTCCTAAAACTTTTGAAAATTTACCAGATAAATCGCCGATCGTTAAAATTTCGCATTCAAACTATCTTGAGAAAAGCAGCCTTAACTTATTCCAGAAAGTCACCGAATTTAAGGGAAACCGTTGTCCCCAAGACTTGATAAACGGGAGAAAAATCCATTCGAATCATTCTAATCAGGCAATTTCACCATTAAACCATGGTTAGTCGATAGTCGTAAGCGTCGTAACCGATGTGACCGTAATGCTTTGGCGCTGATAGTGATCAGAGCCGTGTGAAGGGAGAGCGTAGATTTTATACAATTAAAACACATCATTTAGCGTTTCTGTGAAAGTATAAGTTCATCTTTCAAAAAATGTTCAGCTTAATTGAACTAAATTTCTTTTAAATAAAAAGGCAGTTTTCTACACTATGAAAAAGTCTTATAAGCCTCTATTACGCAATAAATTTTCTTCTGGCTTGCTAAAACCTGCAAGAGTATCCGCCGACTTTAAGATCCGCTTCCTTTTCCGTGCATGTACCTACCATATGGTTATAATGTAGGTACATTAGGTCCCTCTGCAGGGAAATTTGAGAGATGTTTTTTGCATGCATTGTGTTAATTCGTAATCGCCCCAGACACAGTAGGGTTGTGGTGCTGAGTGACCGAACTGGCTGGGCCAAAGAGCGTGATGTAATAGTTGATTTAAAATTGTACGAAACGGAGGTCTCCCCTGAAATAGAGAGCATGATAAGTTCTCCAAATTATTTAAACTAGATTTTGTGACGTTCAAAAGCCGGAGTCAGGTTGCTCCGATACTGCCATCGTTAAATTAATTGCCATTTAAGTGAATCGGTATTGATGTCTAGAAACACAGTCTGATAACAAACAATATCTGAACTAAATGACTGTGCATTATTTCAAATTCCATATTATCATCATATTTTTGAGAACATTTCGGGAGGGGTCCAGACCCCATGGATTCCTCCCCTGGCTACGTCCCTGGCTCCAATTAAATTACTTCAGGAGCTAGAGCGCCAAATGTAACTATCAAAAAATCTAAATTAGACCAAATGTTTTAAGGTCTAGTATATAATCTGCCAAGAGAAGGTATATGATATAATATATCATTAGAAAGGAAATTTTGTGTAGTTTAAATCGTCCTCAGAACATTTTGCTGTAAATATTACAGTTAACAAGATATTGGCGAAAAATCATAATTTCACCCCTTTGCTACCCCTCCCCCCTAAATGTGACGCGCAAAAAAGTCTAACCTTTTACTGCGTAATGCGGTCAGGCCATAGAACAATTTGGCATCAAAAGTCAGCTCTTTTTTTTGATGTTTGGGTCTAGAGCTAAAGTCACTATACTATAAAACGCGTGCTGGAATCAAGGAGGTACAATTTTGGCAATTTTTCCTGACCCTTTTTGATTCCGATTGCAGTACTCCGTATCAATTGTGGGTTATTAAAACCTTGCAAAGACTTTTTTTCTTTGAAACACAGCTTTCCTTTTCATGTATTTTATCTGTAGTTTTTATGGTTTTAATTCCACTAAATCGAAGTTGATATTAATATTTTCCTTTCGGCCTTTTCCACTTTTTTCTTATACGAGCCAAAAAGCCGCCCCCAAAATTTGGCGCCCCGGGCGACCGCCCGGCTCGCCCCCCCCCCCCCCTTAGAGCGGGCGCTGTCGACCCATGTTAACAGTGCATTCTGGAGACCATGGATTTAATTGATTTTTTATTCTTCCGCTGCTCATAGTTACAGTCCTATAGTGAATCTTGGTGGTAACACCTAACGTACACAAAGCTTGCTGATCTATCACTTTTATCTGGGAGCAGTTCAAATCATAGAATTCAAGAAAATTTATTCTGCACTTCTTGCAGAATAAAGCGATAGACACACCGACCGCGACCTCTCACGATATCTCTTTGTATGGGAGGTACCCTTAGTTTTCATCCAAATGAGCTCCCCCATAATGCTAATGGAGGGGATTTAGAATCTTAGTGAAGCAATTCTTATACCCATAGATAGACATTTTTTGCAGCTAATAGTTATATGCGGAAGATAATTTCATTTGAAAGAGAATGCCCAGAAAAATACTATGAATAAGTTTTTGAAAAATGTTCGTCATTTGGAAGCAAGATATTGAAAGTCCTAGGGAGAATCAAAGAAATTACGAATATTTGATACACTCTTTGTTTAATACCGTGTCTATAGCCACCTACTTTACTGGAAACGGCAAAGACGTAGTAAGGACGAAATATCTTTTTCTTCTTTAGAATGTTTTTTATCTTACTAAGTGGTTCTATAAAACGGAATTTAAGTGCCGATCCTAGGGGCACTTTTGGAGTTATTATAGTCGGAGATGCTTCTTTTAATGCGTTACAAAATTCATGATAAAGTAAAGGGTAGATAAATATTGCTCAACAAGAGACAAACTATCTAAAATAATTTTTCTTCCTTATAGCAAAATCACCAACGTATTGTCTCGACAACGTTTCCAGTCTGAAGTTCCTTACAAATGAATACCATTAATTTTGTCTGGGTTATCGTTAGGGAATTGCCTGTAGCATATGTGACATGTCCGCAAATGCATCCTTTGCTACATTTCGGACGTTGTATAATACAGTTGCACAGCAAACGAGTAAAGAAATGTGCATACTGCACAGACTTTTTTTAAAGTATCTACCCAGAAAGCAGACCGGGATGCAAAGAAATGCGACATCGTAATTGACAGGCAACGTTAGTATGGAAAGAAATGTGTCAGGATTCGGCAGATTGGCTATCAATAAGCGTGTTTATATAGACTAGCAATGGAATTTCAATTAATCAAAAGATATTTGCTGCGAAAAGAACAGAAACTGACAAATTCGTATGCAAGTTGTGCTGTTCTGTACCCGATAGAAAAAAAGAACTATTAAAAAATTTCTGAAAACCTATAATACGTTTGGTAAATGTATGTAGATTAAATGAAGTTTAAAGAACTTTAAAAAAAACTTACTCACATTATTCCTAATATAATAAGGCAAAGCTAGTCACGACATACCTGCAACAAAGTAAATGTAATACATACATAGTTATTATATGATGTAAATAATATATGCGTACATAAATACAAAAATTAAATTACGTCCTACAATAAAATGTTCTTACGCTCTGCACACTACCATTGCATTCTCGATGAATTGTCTCGCAGGCGAAAGCGGCAGTGGATTTGATCATACGTTGCGAAAGGGTCATAACTGCATGGCTGGACGCGCTATGAGATGAAACCCCTTTTCCTAAAGAGCCCTCAAAGGGGTCGTTCTAAAATCATGTGGAGTAGATGGGTGCGGTTGAATAATGGGCGTCATAACGAAATACCTGGGGTCAACTACGATAAGTGGCCATAAACCATGGCGAGCATTATTAGTAGTAACATGGTAGTAGTCTGTTGCACATTACTCGAAATAAAAACTTTCCCAATTTTCCCAGTTTTTTTATAAGATATGATTTGTTAACCATAATTAAAAAAAAATCCAAATCGTGCTGTAACGCAAAATAAATCAATTGCGTATCCTTCAATATAGAAATGCAACCAGAAAAACGAAAATTCGCCAATTAAGGTTGACAAACAATCAGCCGAAGAAAATCCATCCTGAAATCCCGTTTGTCATTCTGTCGAAAATAAAATAACAAACCCATAGCCAGATACCCTATACCCTATACAGACCCACCATGCGACTAGAGACTATACGCAGTAAAGATTTAAATAAATTAGAATTCAGAACAGATTCCGATAGACCAAAATCAAATCACAATCTGTTTAATTCCTTGCGAAAAAGGAATGAATTGTAAATAAAAAATATTTTCTTTCGGCGGCAGTCCCGAAATTCAGCACGTCAATGTGTACAGTAATACACAGGGTGTTCGGCACAGGAACTACGAAATATGCGCAAGGAATAGCATTGAAATGGTTCAATTGTACTGCAATCGCTCTACATCGACTTTTTCAAAACCCATTTTCAAAGATTTTCATTTGAAAACACAAAATTGCAATTATCTCGCTAAATATTGTCCCCAGATGGGTCAAACTTCGCCCAGGTTGGGTCATCTTTGGAAGGTTTTATCTTCTGAACGGTGATAGCTAGGACTCTGGTTCTTTCAGCAAAATGTAGCTCTCAATGCGCTCTACATCGACTTTTTCAAAACCCATTTTCGAAAATTTTCATTTGAAAATTCAAAATTGTAATTATCTCGCTAAATATTGACCCTAGATTGGTCAAACTAAGCACATGTTGGGTCATCTTTGGGCTGCTCTACCTCGAAAACGGCGATAGCTAGGACTTTGGTTCTTTCAGCAAAATTTAGCTCTCAATTCGATCTACATCGACTTTTTCAAAACCAATTTTCGAAAATTTTCATCTGAAAACACAAAATATCTCCGTAAATAATGGTCCTAGAGCAGTCAAATTTGGCCTAAAAGTGTTGCTGACCTTTGAACGGCTGTATCTCGGAAACGGTGATAGCTAGGACCCTGGTTGTTTCACCAAAATGTAGCTCTAAATACGCTCTACATCGACTTTTTCAAAACCCATTCTCGAAAATTTTCACTTGAAAACACAAAATTGCCTCCGTAGATAATGGTCCTAGAGCAGTCAAATTTGGCCTAAAAGTGTTGCTGACCTTTGAACGGCTGTATCTCGGAAACGGTGATAACTAGGACCCTGGTTGTTTCACCAAAACGTGGCTCTAAATACGCTCTACATCGACCCATTTTCGAAAATTTTCACTTGAAAACACAAACTTGCCCATATCTCCGTAAATAATGATCCTAGAGCAGTCAAATTTGGCCTAAAAATAAGGCTGACCTTTGAACGGCTGTATCTCGGAAACGGTGATAGCTAGGACCCTGGTTGTTTCACCAAAATGTAGCTCCAAATACGCTCTACATCGACTTTTTCAAAACCCTTTTTCGAAAATTTTCACTTGAATACACAAAATTGCCCATATCTCCGTAAATTTTGATCCTAGTGCAGTCAAATTTGGCCTAAAATAAGGCTGACCTTTGAACGGCTGTATTTCGAAAACGGTGATAACTAGGACCCTGGTTGTTTCGCCAAAATGTAGCTCTAAATACGCTCTACATCGACTTTTTCAAAACCCATTCTCGAAAATTTTCACTTGAAAACACAAAATTGCCCATATCTCCGTAAATAACGATCCTAGAGCAGTGAAATTTGGCCTTAAAGTGTTGCTGACCTTTGAACGGCTGTATCTCGGAAACGGTGATAGCTAGGACCCTGGTTGTTTCACCAAAATGTAGCTCTAAATACGCTATACATCGACTTTTTCAAAACCCATTTTCCAAGATTTTCACTTGAAAACACAAAATTGCCCATATCTCCGTAAATAATGGTCCTAGAGCAGTCAAATTTGGCCTAAAAGTGTTGCTGACCTTTGAACGGCTGTATCTCGGAAACGGTGATAGCTAGGACCCTGGTTGTTTCACCAAAATGTAGCTCTAAATACGCTCTACATCGACTTTTTCAAAACCCATTTTCCAAGATTTTCACTTGAAAACACAAAATTGCCCATATCTCCGTAAATAATGGTCCTAGAGCAGTCAAATTTCGCCTAAAAGTGTTGCTGACCTTTGAACGGCTGTATCTCGGAAACGGTGATAGCTAGGACCCTGGTTGTTTCACCAAAATGTAGCTCTAAATACGCTCTACATCGACTTTTTCAAAACCCATTTTCCAAGATTTTCACTTGAAAACACAAAATTGCCCATATCTCCGTAAATAATGGTCCTAGAGCAGTCAAATTTGGCCTAAAAGTGTTGCTGACCTTTGAACGGCTGTATCTCGGAAACGGTGATAGCTAGGACCCTGGTTGTTTCACCAAAATGTAGCTCTAAATACGCTCTACATCGACTTTTTCAAAACCCATTCTCGAAAATGTTCACTTGAAAACACAAAATTGCCCATATCTCCGTAAATAATGGTCCTAGAGCAGTCAAATTTGGCCTAAAAGTGTTGCTGACCTTTGAACGGCTGTATCTCGGAAACGGTGATAGCTAGGACCCTGGTTGTTTCACCAAAATGTAGCTCTAAATACGCTCTACATCGACTTTTTCAAAACCCATTCTCGAAAATGTTCACTTGAAAACACAAAATTGCCCATATCTCCGTAAATAATGGTCCTAGAGCAGTCAAATTTGGCCTAAAAGTGTTGCTGACCTTTGAACGGCTGTATCTCGGAAACAGTGATAGCTAGGACCCTGGTTGTTTCACCAAAATGTAGCTCTAAATACGCTCTACATCGACTTTTTCAAAACCCATTCTCGAAAATGTTCACTTGAAAACACAAAATTGCCCATATCTCCGTAAATAATGGTCCTAGAGCAGTCAAATTTGGCCTAAAAGTGTTGCTGACCTTTGAACGGCTGTATCTCGGAAACAGTGATAGCTAGGACCCTGGTTGTTTCACCAAAATGTAGCTCTAAATACGCTCTACATCGACTTTTTCAAAACCCATTCTCGAAAATGTTCACTTGAAAACACAAAATTGCCCATATCTCCGTAAATAATGGTCCTAGAGCAGTCAAATTTGGCCTAAAAGTGTTGCTGACCTTTGAACGGCTGTATCTCGGAAACGGTGATAGCTAGGACCCTGGTTGTTTCACCAAAATGTAGCTCTAAATACGCTCTACATCGACTTTTTCAAAACCCATTTTCCAAGATTTTCACTTGAAAACACAAAATTGCCCATATCTCCGTAAATAATGGTCCTAGAGCAGTCAAATTTGGCCTAAAAGTGTTGCTGACCTTTGAACGGCTGTATCTCGGAAACGGTGATAGCTAGGACCCTGGTTGTTTCACCAAAATGTAGCTCTAAATACGCTCTACATCGACTTTTTCAAAACCCATTCTCGAAAATGTTCACTTGAAAACACAAAATTGCCCATATCTCCGTAAATAATGGTCCTAGAGCAGTCAAATTTCGCCTAAAAGTGTTGCTGACCTTTGAACGGCTGTATCTCGGAAACAGTGATAGCTAGGACCCTGGTTGTTTCACCAAAATGTAGCTCTAAATACGCTCTACATCGACTTTTTCAAAACCCATTTTCCAAGATTTTCACTTGAAAACACAAAATTGCCCATATCTCCGTAAATAATGGTCCTAGAGCAGTCAAATTTGGCCTAAAAGTGTTGCTGACCTTTGAACGGCTGTATCTCGGAAACGGTGATAGCTAGGACCCTGGTTGTTTCACCAAAATGTAGCTCTAAATACGCTCTACATCGACTTTTTCAAAACCCATTCTCGAAAATGTTCACTTGAAAACACAAAATTGCCCATATCTCCGTAAATAATGGTCCTAGAGCAGTCAAATTTCGCCTAAAAGTGTTGCTGACCTTTGAACGGCTGTATCTCGGAAACGGTGATAGCTAGGACCCTGGTTGTTTCACCAAAATGTAGCTCTAAATACGCTCTACATCGACTTTTTCAAAACCCATTCTCGAAAATGTTCACTTGAAAACACAAAATTGCCCATATCTCCGTAAATAATGGTCCTAGAGCAGTCAAATTTGGCCTAAAAGTGTTGCTGACCTTTGAACGGCTGTATCTCGGAAACGGTGATAGCTAGGACCCTGGTTGTTTCACCAAAATGTAGCTCTAAATACGCTCTACATCGACTTTTTCAAAACCCATTCTCGAAAATGTTCACTTGAAAACACAAAATTGCCCATATCTCCGTAAATAATGGTCCTAGAGCAGTCAAATTTGGCCTAAAAGTGTTGCTGACCTTTGAACGGCTGTATCTCGGAAACGGTGATAGCTAGGACCCTGGTTGTTTCACCAAAATGTAGCTCTAAATACGCTCTACATCGACTTTTTCAAAACCCATTCTCGAAAATGTTCACTTGAAAACACAAAATTGCCCATATCTCCGTAAATAATGGTCCTAGAGCAGTCAAATTTCGCCTAAAAGTGTTGCTGACCTTTGAACGGCTGTATCTCGGAAACGGTGATAGCTAGGACCCTGGTTGTTTCACCAAAATGTAGCTCTAAATACGCTCTACATCGACTTTTTCAAAACCCATTCTCGAAAATGTTCACTTGAAAACACAAAATTGCCCATATCTCCGTAAATAATGGTCCTAGAGCAGTCAAATTTGGCCTAAAAGTGTTGCTGACCTTTGAACGGCTGTATCTCGGAAACGGTGATAGCTAGGACCCTGGTTGTTTCACCAAAATGTAGCTCTAAATACGCTCTACATCGACTTTTTCAAAACCCATTCTCGAAAATGTTCACTTGAAAACACAAAATTGCCCATATCTCCGTAAATAATGGTCCTAGAGCAGTCAAATTTGGCCTAAAAGTGTTGCTGACCTTTGAACGGCTGTATCTCGGAAACGGTGATAGCTAGGACCCTGGTTGTTTCACCAAAATGTAGCTCTAAATACGCTCTACATCGACTTTTTCAAAACCCATTCTCGAAAATGTTCACTTGAAAACACAAAATTGCCCATATCTCCGTAAATAATGATCCTAGAGCAGTCAAATTTGGCCTAAAAATAAGGCTGACCTTTGAACGGCTGTATCTCGGAAACGGTGATAGCTAGGATCCTGGTTGTTCCACCAAAATGTAGCTCTAAATACGCTCTACATCGACTTTTTCAAAACCCATTTTCGAAAATTTTCACTTGAAAACACAAAATTGCCCATATCTCCGTAAATAATGATCCTAGAGCAGTCAAATTTGGCCTAAAAGTGATGCTGACCTTTGAACGGCTGTATCTCGGAAACGGTGATAGCTAGGACCCTGGTTGTTTCACCAAAATGTAGCTCTAAATACGCTCTACATCGACTTTTTCAAAACCCATTCTCGAAAATGTTCACTTGAAAACACAAAATTGCCCATATCTCCGTAAATAATGATCCTAGAGCAGTCAAATTTGGCCTTAAAGTGATGCTGACCTTTGAACGGCTGTATCTCGGAAACGGTGATAGCTAGGACCCTGGTTGTTTCACCAAAATGTAGCTCTAAATACGCTCTACATCGACTTTTTCAAAACCCATTCTTGTTCACTTGAAAACACAAAATTGCCCATATCTCCGTAAATAATGGTCCTAGAGCAGTCAAATTTGGCCTAAAAGTGTTGCTGACCTTTCAACGGCTGTATCTCGGAAACGGTGATAGCTAGGACCCTGGTTGTTTCACCAAAATGTAGCTCTAAATACGCTCTACATCGACTTTTTCAAAACCCATTCTCGAAAATGTTCACTTGAAAACACAAAATTGCCCATATCTCCGTAAATAATGGTCCTAGAGCAGTCAAATTTCGCCTAAAAGTGTTGCTGACCTTTGAACGGCTGTATCTCGGAAACAGTGATAGCTAGGACCCTGGTTGTTTCACCAAAATGTAGCTCTAAATACGCTCTACATCGACTTTTTCAAAACCCATTTTCCAAGATTTTCACTTGAAAACACAAAATTGCCCATATCTCCGTAAATAATGGTCCTAGAGCAGTCAAATTTGGCCTAAAAGTGTTGCTGACCTTTGAACGGCTGTATCTCGGAAACGGTGATAGCTAGGACCCTGGTTGTTTCACCAAAATGTAGCTCTAAATACGCTCTACATCGACTTTTTCAAAACCCATTCTCGAAAATGTTCACTTGAAAACACAAAATTGCCCATATCTCCGTAAATAATGGTCCTAGAGCAGTCAAATTTCGCCTAAAAGTGTTGCTGACCTTTGAACGGCTGTATCTCGGAAACAGTGATAGCTAGGACCCTGGTTGTTTCACCAAAATGTAGCTCTAAATACGCTCTACATCGACTTTTTCAAAACCCATTTTCCAAGATTTTCACTTGAAAACACAAAATTGCCCATATCTCCGTAAATAATGGTCCTAGAGCAGTCAAATTTGGCCTAAAAGTGTTGCTGACCTTTGAACGGCTGTATCTCGGAAACGGTGATAGCTAGGACCCTGGTTGTTTCACCAAAATGTAGCTCTAAATACGCTCTACATCGACTTTTTCAAAACCCATTCTCGAAAATGTTCACTTGAAAACACAAAATTGCCCATATCTCCGTAAATAATGGTCCTAGAGCAGTCAAATTTCGCCTAAAAGTGTTGCTGACCTTTGAACGGCTGTATCTCGGAAACGGTGATAGCTAGGACCCTGGTTGTTTCACCAAAATGTAGCTCTAAATACGCTCTACATCGACTTTTTCAAAACCCATTCTCGAAAATGTTCACTTGAAAACACAAAATTGCCCATATCTCCGTAAATAATGGTCCTAGAGCAGTCAAATTTGGCCTAAAAGTGTTGCTGACCTTTGAACGGCTGTATCTCGGAAACGGTGATAGCTAGGACCCTGGTTGTTTCACCAAAATGTAGCTCTAAATACGCTCTACATCGACTTTTTCAAAACCCATTCTCGAAAATGTTCACTTGAAAACACAAAATTGCCCATATCTCCGTAAATAATGGTCCTAGAGCAGTCAAATTTGGCCTAAAAGTGTTGCTGACCTTTGAACGGCTGTATCTCGGAAACGGTGATAGCTAGGACCCTGGTTGTTTCACCAAAATGTAGCTCTAAATACGCTCTACATCGACTTTTTCAAAACCCATTCTCGAAAATGTTCACTTGAAAACACAAAATTGCCCATATCTCCGTAAATAATGGTCCTAGAGCAGTCAAATTTCGCCTAAAAGTGTTGCTGACCTTTGAACGGCTGTATCTCGGAAACGGTGATAGCTAGGACCCTGGTTGTTTCACCAAAATGTAGCTCTAAATACGCTCTACATCGACTTTTTCAAAACCCATTCTCGAAAATGTTCACTTGAAAACACAAAATTGCCCATATCTCCGTAAATAATGGTCCTAGAGCAGTCAAATTTGGCCTAAAAGTGTTGCTGACCTTTGAACGGCTGTATCTCGGAAACGGTGATAGCTAGGACCCTGGTTGTTTCACCAAAATGTAGCTCTAAATACGCTCTACATCGACTTTTTCAAAACCCATTCTCGAAAATGTTCACTTGAAAACACAAAATTGCCCATATCTCCGTAAATAATGGTCCTAGAGCAGTCAAATTTGGCCTAAAAGTGTTGCTGACCTTTGAACGGCTGTATCTCGGAAACGGTGATAGCTAGGACCCTGGTTGTTTCACCAAAATGTAGCTCTAAATACGCTCTACATCGACTTTTTCAAAACCCATTCTCGAAAATGTTCACTTGAAAACACAAAATTGCCCATATCTCCGTAAATAATGGTCCTAGAGCAGTCAAATTTCGCCTAAAAGTGTTGCTGACCTTTGAACGGCTGTATCTCGGAAACGGTGATAGCTAGGACCCTGGTTGTTTCACCAAAATGTAGCTCTAAATACGCTCTACATCGACTTTTTCAAAACCCATTTTCGAAAATTTTCACTTGAAAACACAAAATTGCCCATATCTCCGTAAATAATGATCCTAGAGCAGTCAAATTTGGCCTAAAAGTGATGCTGACCTTTGAACGGCTGTATCTCGGAAACGGTGATAGCTAGGACCCTGGTTGTTTCACCAAAATGTAGCTCTAAATACGCTCTACATCGACTTTTTCAAAACCCATTCTCGAAAATGTTCACTTGAAAACACAAAATTGCCCATATCTCCGTAAATAATGATCCTAGAGCAGTCAAATTTGGCCTTAAAGTGATGCTGACCTTTGAACGGCTGTATCTCGGAAACGGTGATAGCTAGGACCCTGGTTGTTTCACCAAAATGTAGCTCTAAATACGCTCTACATCGACTTTTTCAAAACCCGTTCTCGAAAATGTTCAATTGAAAACACAAAATTGCCCATATCTCCGTAAATAATGGTCCTAGAGCAGTCAAATTTGGCCTAAAAGTGTGGCTGACCTTTGAACGGCTGTATCTCGGAAACAGTGATAGCTAGGACCCTGGTTGTTTCACCAAAATGTAGCTCTAAATACGCTCTACATCGACTTTTTCAAAACCCATTCTCGAAAATGTTCACTTGAAAACACAAAATTGCCCATATCTCCGTAAATAATGATCCTAGAGCAGTCAAATTTGGCCTTAAAGTGATGCTGACCTTTGAACGGCTGTATCTCGGAAACGGTGATAGCTAGGACCCTGGTTGTTTCACCAAAATGTAGCTCTAAATACGCTCTACATCGACTTTTTCAAAACCCATTCTTGTTCACTTGAAAACACAAAATTGCCCATATCTCCGTAAATAATGGTCCTAGAGCAGTCAAATTTGGCCTAAAAGTGTTGCTGACCTTTCAACGGCTGTATCTCGGAAACGGTGATAGCTAGGACCCTGGTTGTTTCACCAAAATGTAGCTCTAAATACGCTCTACATCGACATTTTCAAAACCCATTCTCGAAAATGTTCACTTGAAAACACAAAATTGCCCATATCTCCGTAAATAATGATCCTAGAGCAGTCAAATTTGGCCTTAAAGTGATGCTGACCTTTGAACGGCTGTATCTCGGAAACGGTGATAGCTAGGACCCTGGTTGTTTCACCAAAATGTAGCTCTAAATACGCTCTACATCGACTTTTTCAAAACCCATTCTTGTTCACTTGAAAACACAAAATTGCCCATATCTCCGTAAATAATGGTCCTAGAGCAGTCAAATTTGGCCTAAAAGTGTTGCTGACCTTTCAACGGCTGTATCTCGGAAACGGTGATAGCTAGGACCCTGGTTGTTTCACCAAAATGTAGCTCTAAATACGCTCTACATCGACATTTTCAAAACCCATTCTCGAAAATGTTCACTTGAAAACACAAAATTGCCCATATCTCCGTAAATAATGATCCTAGAGCAGTCAAATTTGGCCTTAAAGTGATGCTGACCTTTGAACGGCTGTATCTCGGAAACGGTGATAGCTAGGACCCTGGTTGTTTCACCAAAATGTAGCTCTAAATACGCTCTACATCGACATTTTCAAAACCCATTCTCGAAAATGTTCACTTGAAAACACAAAATTGCCCATATCTCCGTAAATAATGGTCCTAGAGCAGTCAAATTTGGCCTAAAAGTGTTGCTGACCTTTCAACGGCTGTATCTCGGAAACGGTGATAGCTAGGACCCTGGTTGTTTCACCAAAATGTAGCTCTAAATACGCTCTACATCGACATTTTCAAAACCCATTCTCGAAAATGTTCACTTGAAAACACAAAATTGCCCATATCTCCGTAAATAATGGTCCTAGAGCAGTCAAATTTGGCCTTAAAGTGATGCTGACCTTTGAACGGCTGTATCTCGGAAACGGTGATAGCTAGGACCCTGGTTGTTTCACCAAAATGTAGCTCTAAATACGCTCTACATCGACTTTTTCAAAACCCATTCTCGAAAATTTTCACTTGAAAACACAAAATTGCCCATATCTCCGTAAATAATGGTCCTAGAGCAGTCAAATTTGGCCTAAAAGTGTGGCTGACCTTTGAACGGCTGTATCTCGGAAACGGTGATAGCTAGGACCCTGGTTGTTTCACCAAAATGTAGCTCTAAATACGCTCTACATCGACTTTTTCAAAACCCATTCTTGTTCACTTGAAAACACAAAATTGCCCATATCTCCGTAAATAATGGTCCTAGAGCAGTCAAATTTGGCCTAAAAGTGTTGCTGACCTTTCAACAGCTGTATCTCGGAAACGGTGATAGCTAGGACCCTGGTTGTTTCACCAAAATGTAGCTCTAAATACGCTCTACATCGACATTTTCAAAACCCATTCTCGAAAATGTTCACTTGAAAACACAAAATTGCCCATATCTCCGTAAATAATGATCCTAGAGCAGTCAAATTTGGCCTAAAAATAAGGCTGACCTTTGAACGGCTGTATCTCGGAAACGGTGATAGCTAGGATCCTGGTTGTTCCACCAAAATGTAGCTCTAAATACGCTCTACATCGACTTTTTCAAAACCCATTTTCGAAAATTTTCACTTGAAAACACAAAATTGCCCATATCTCCGTAAATAATGATCCTAGAGCAGTCAAATTTGGCCTAAAAGTGATGCTGACCTTTGAACGGCTGTATCTCGGAAACGGTGATAGCTAGGACCCTGGTTGTTTCACCAAAATGTAGCTCTAAATACGCTCTACATCGACTTTTTCAAAACCCGTTCTCGAAAATGTTCAATTGAAAACACAAAATTGCCCATATCTCCGTAAATAATGGTCCTAGAGCAGTCAAATTTGGCCTAAAAGTGTGGCTGACCTTTGAACGGCTGTATCTCGGAAACGGTGATAGCAAGGACCCTGGTTGTTTCACCAAAATGTAGCTCTAAATACGCTCTACATCGACTTTTTCAAAACCCATTCTCGAAAATGTTCACTTGAAAACACAAAATTGCCCATATCTCCGTAAATAATGATCCTAGAGCAGTCAAATTTGGCCTTAAAGTGATGCTGACCTTTGAACGGCTGTATCTCGGAAACGGTGATAGCTAGGACCCTGGTTGTTTCACCAAAATGTAGCTCTAAATACGCTCTACATCGACTTTTTCAAAACCCATTCTTGTTCACTTGAAAACACAAAATTGCCCATATCTCCGTAAATAATGGTCCTAGAGCAGTCAAATTTGGCCTAAAAGTGTTGCTGACCTTTCAACGGCTGTATCTCGGAAACGGTGATAGCTAGGACCCTGGTTGTTTCACCAAAATGTAGCTCTAAATACGCTCTACATCGACATTTTCAAAACCCATTCTCGAAAATGTTCACTTGAAAACACAAAATTGCCCATATCTCCGTAAATAATGATCCTAGAGCAGTCAAATTTGGCCTTAAAGTGATGCTGACCTTTGAACGGCTGTATCTCGGAAACGGTGATAGCTAGGACCCTGGTTGTTTCACCAAAATGTAGCTCTAAATACGCTCTACATCGACTTTTTCAAAACCCATTCTTGTTCACTTGAAAACACAAAATTGCCCATATCTCCGTAAATAATGGTCCTAGAGCAGTCAAATTTGGCCTAAAAGTGTTGCTGACCTTTCAACGGCTGTATCTCGGAAACGGTGATAGCTAGGACCCTGGTTGTTTCACCAAAATGTAGCTCTAAATACGCTCTACATCGACATTTTCAAAACCCATTCTCGAAAATGTTCACTTGAAAACACAAAATTGCCCATATCTCCGTAAATAATGATCCTAGAGCAGTCAAATTTGGCCTTAAAGTGATGCTGACCTTTGAACGGCTGTATCTCGGAAACGGTGATAGCTAGGACCCTGGTTGTTTCACCAAAATGTAGCTCTAAATACGCTCTACATCGACATTTTCAAAACCCATTCTCGAAAATGTTCACTTGAAAACACAAAATTGCCCATATCTCCGTAAATAATGGTCCTAGAGCAGTCAAATTTGGCCTAAAAGTGTTGCTGACCTTTCAACGGCTGTATCTCGGAAACGGTGATAGCTAGGACCCTGGTTGTTTCACCAAAATGTAGCTCTAAATACGCTCTACATCGACATTTTCAAAACCCATTCTCGAAAATGTTCACTTGAAAACACAAAATTGCCCATATCTCCGTAAATAATGGTCCTAGAGCAGTCAAATTTGGCCTTAAAGTGATGCTGACCTTTGAACGGCTGTATCTCGGAAACGGTGATAGCTAGGACCCTGGTTGTTTCACCAAAATGTAGCTCTAAATACGCTCTACATCGACTTTTTCAAAACCCATTCTCGAAAATGTTCACTTGAAAACACAAAATTGCCCATATCTCCGTAAATAATGGTCCTAGAGCAGTCAAATTTCGCCTAAAAGTGTTGCTGCCCTTTGAACGGCTGTATCTCCGAAACGGTGATAGCTAGGACCCTGGTTGTTTCACCAAAATGTAGCTCTAAATACGCTCTACATCGACTTTTTCAAAACCCATTCTCGAAAATGTTCACTTGAAAACACAAAATTGCCCATATCTCCGTAAGTAATGGTCCTAGAGCAGTCAAATTTCGCCTAAAAGTGTTGCTGACCTTTGAACGGCTGTATCTCGGAAACGGTGATAGCTAGGACCCTGGTTGTTTCACCAAAATGTAGCTCTAAATACGTTCTACATCGACTTTTTCAAAACCCATTCTCGAAAATGTTCACTTGAAAACACAAAATTGCCCATATCTCCGTAAATAATGGTCCTAGAGCAGTCAAATTTGGCCTAAAAGTGTTGCTGACCTTTGAACGGCTGTATCTCGGAAACAGTGATAGCTAGGACCCTGGTTGTTTCACCAAAATGTAGCTCTAAATACGCTCTACATCGACTTTTTCAAAACCCATTCTCGAAAATGTTCACTTGAAAACACAAAATTGCCCATATCTCCGTAAATAATGGTCCTAGAGCAGTCAAATTTGGCCTAAAAGTGTTGCTGACCTTTGAACGGCTGTATCTCGGAAACAGTGATAGCTAGGACCCTGGTTGTTTCACCAAAATGTAGCTCTAAATACGCTCTACATCGACTTTTTCAAAACCCATTCTCGAAAATGTTCACTTGAAAACACAAAATTGCCCATATCTCCGTAAATAATGGTCCTAGAGCAGTCAAATTTGGCCTAAAAGTGTTGCTGACCTTTGAACGGCTGTATCTCGGAAACAGTGATAGCTAGGACCCTGGTTGTTTCACCAAAATGTAGCTCTAAATACGCTCTACATCGACTTTTTCAAAACCCATTCTCGAAAATGTTCACTTGAAAACACAAAATTGCCCATATCTCCGTAAATAATGGTCCTAGAGCAGTCAAATTTGGCCTAAAAGTGTTGCTGACCTTTGAACGGCTGTATCTCGGAAACAGTGATAGCTAGGACCCTGGTTGTTTCACCAAAATGTAGCTCTAAATACGCTCTACATCGACTTTTTCAAAACCCATTCTCGAAAATGTTCACTTGAAAACACAAAATTGCCCATATCTCCGTAAATAATGGTCCTAGAGCAGTCAAATTTCGCCTAAAAGTGTTGCTGCCCTTTGAACGGCTGTATCTCCGAAACGGTGATAGCTAGGACCCTGGTTGTTTCACCAAAATGTAGCTCTAAATACGCTCTACATCGACTTTTTCAAAACCCATTCTCGAAAATTTTCACTTGAAAACACAAAATTGCCCATATCTCCGTAAATAATGGTCCTAGAGCAGTCAAATTTCGCCTAAAAGTGTTGCTGACCTTTGAACGGCTGTATCTCGGAAACGGTGATAGCTAGGACCCTGGTTGTTTCACCAAAATGTAGCTCTAAATACGCTCTACATCGACTTTTTCAAAACCCATTCTCGAAAATGTTCACTTGAAAACACAAAATTGCCCATATCTCCGTAAGTAATGGTCCTAGAGCAGTCAAATTTCGCCTAAAAGTGTTGCTGACCTTTGAACGGCTGTATCTCGGAAACGGTGATAGCTAGGACCCTGGTTGTTTCACCAAAATGTAGCTCTAAATACGTTCTACATCGACTTTTTCAAAACCCATTCTCGAAAATGTTCACTTGAAAACACAAAATTGCCCATATCTCCGTAAATAATGGTCCTAGAGCAGTCAAATTTGGCCTAAAAGTGTTGCTGACCTTTGAACGGCTGTATCTCGGAAACAGTGATAGCTAGGACCCTGGTTGTTTCACCAAAATGTAGCTCTAAATACGCTCTACATCGACTTTTTCAAAACCCATTCTCGAAAATGTTCACTTGAAAACACAAAATTGCCCATATCTCCGTAAATAATGGTCCTAGAGTAGTCAGATTTGGCCTAAAAGTGTTGCTGACCTTTGAACGGCTGTATCTCGGAAACGGTGATAGCTAGGACCCTGGTTGTTTCACCAAAATGTAGCTCTAAATACGCTCTACATCGACTTTTTCAAAACCCATTCTCGAAAATGTTCACTTGAAAACACAAAATTGCCCATATCTCCGTAAATAATGGTCCTAGAGCAGTCAAATTTGGCCTAAAAGTGTTGCTGCCCTTCGAACGGCTGTATCTCCGAAACGGTGATAGCTAGGACCCTGGTTGTTTCACCAAAATGTAGCTCTAAATACGCTCTACATCGACTTTTTCAAAACCCATTCCCGAAAATGTTCACTTGAAAACACAAAATTGCCCATATCTCCGTAAATAATGGTCCTAGAGCAGTCAAATTTGGCCTAAAAGTGTTGCTGACCTTTGAACGGCTGTATCTCGGAATCGGTGATAGCTAGGACCCTGGTTGTTTCACCAAAATGTAGCTCTAAATACGCTCTACATCGACTTTTTCAAAACCCATTCTCGAAAATTTTCACTTGAAAACACAAAATTGCCCATATCTCCGTAAATAATGGTCCTAGAGCAGTCAAATTTCGCCTAAAAGTGTTGCTGACCTTTGAACGGCTGTATCTCGGAAACGGTGATAGCTAGGACCCTGGTTGTTTCACCAAAATGTAGCTCTAAATACGCTCTACATCGACTTTTTCAAAACCCATTCTCGAAAATTTTCACTTGAAAACACAAAATTGACCATATCTCCGTAAAGGAGGCAATCCTATCCTGTTTTGGACCCAATGAAACGCATAATGGAGATTTAATCCAAGAATGTGTATGCAATGCATTTACAAAAAATTAAATCAGCTAATTATTTATCCAAAACGTTTGTTCGTATGTATCCATACGATCGCACAATTTCACAGTTGAGAGAATCGGACTTTCAGCCTTCTTGTGCCTTTTAAAGAACGTTGCACCTCCGATAACAATGCCTATAGAATTCCTAAATTTCAACTGAGTCCAACTAGGACAGAAGTAGTTACTTTGAAACAATGGAAACCACTGTTCGCAAGTATAGACAAATAGTCCACCATTAGACTGCCGCATTAATTTTCACATTCCTTTAGTCTCCCTCCTTTGGTTCAGAATTTCTGGGGCTACGAAGGGAGAATCTATGACTAATGGTCTCAATTCCAATCTTCATTTAATTTCACATTTTCAACTTCTTGTGATATTAAAAAGACGAATTTCACGCTATTTTAGGTGTCTTAATGATATTCATTTATTTCTCTCCAATGTGGACGTCATTTGTCGAAGTTTGTATAGCTTTAAATTTGAATTTTTTCAGTCAATTTTTCTAAGCGGTTTTTGGGAAGCAATAAAGGATGCGGGTGGCGAAGAATATAGTTTGGAGACAAGGGAGTAAGGAAAAGTTGTTGATTATGACAATTTAATGCTATACCAGGATGGTGACGTACTTTTTTATATATTCATTGTGATTCCCTGTATTTCCTAGAATACATGATATTCGTTACGATAAGGCGAGAAAGTAGTATAAAATAACTGGTGAAAATTTATGGGTTAAAATAAAAAATGAAAAAAAAAACATTTTCAGCAAAACCATGAAATATAGAGAAAGGATTCCAAGGTTCAACTTCAATGAAGCGAAAAGTTTTCGACGAGATTATCCTTTCGACTTCAGATTGTCCATTCAAAATGTATTATTGCTTATGACTAGCAACAAATCACTTCTTCACAGTATTCGTTGAAAGTTTCCACATATTTCATTTCAAATGTATAATTTTCAAATTTTATCCACATTATCACTTCCACATGATTTGTTCTTTTCTCGCGTGTTCCAATGTAAATCGTAATAGACCTTGTCGTTCCGCACCTTTGCATTTATTATTTAGCCAGAGATTACGCATGACATCATACTTCCCATAAATTGTCATACATGCAAACATGAATATTCTATAGTAAATACCCGGTACCGCATAGAAGCTGTCCAAGGGAATACATGCTTAGAATAAATTTATTATCAGGATGGCGAACGAATGCAAAAAAGGATTGACATTGGAAGGTTGTTTCTGCATGTGCGAATCCTAATGCCTTTTAGATGGCGCGATAACACTGTGATGAAGTGATGTACCTACTGACTTGACTGTATCATAGAGATGAGCTCTAAACCTTTACTAAGATACGTACCTCAGTAGAGAGTCAAGTCAAGTGACAGAATTTTTCAGAATTGAAGAATGAGACTTTTCTAAAAACGAAACAAAGAGACGACATACACGTTGTCCTTGATACGAACTTCGAAGTAGATAATCCATTTAAATGTAAAATTGTTTACCCGTGATATAATTCAATTTGTCAAAAGATACTTGGCGAAAATGTTTTTGACGTTTGTCCTTTTACACTGCGAAACGGATATCGCTCATTTCTATTGTAATAAATCTTCTGTACGTACATAACATAATGATAGCAATAGAAAATCGATTTTAGCTTTGCTTTTTCGTTTTGAAAATCTTAAAGATAAATATCTAAGGTCCAGTGGCGTAGCGTTTTTAAAATTTATTGTGTCCACAATCAATGCGGGGGCCCTTTATTTATATAGTCAAATTTTCAATTTATTTGATATTCATATAGAATCTGCGGCCTTAGTCCAATGTTGTACGTGGTTGGTCTGTCAATCATTTATTTATTTATTCTTTATTTATAGAATAGTGTCTGCTGACTGGAGTTGCTCTTCTCTGTTCCTCAATCGTTACTCTGTTTTAAGTATTGTTCAATATTTCTTTAAGGGCATTCGATGGTAGAGATGAAACTCTAACTCAGAGTTGCAGGAGCATGGATTGGAATCTCACTGCGACCGTGGATGTTAGTGTTGTCTATAAAAATGCTCCTAATGGCAGAGGGTTCTTCGATGTAACTCGTCCCGGAGTTATCCTTAGTTAAAACTGCCAAAAGCTTCCAAAATCCCCTTCGACTCAAGAGAAAAAAATCTCTTGAGTCGTCACAACAACAACAGAAAATATATTTCAAAACGAAATTATAATTCTGCAGTCAATTTTTAATAAGCAGCCCTCACCGCTATGTTTGTGTTAGTGCATTGAAAAAAAATTTACCATTGACGTCATTGCATTGCAATAGAAATAAAATCTCAAATCCTTCTTCTTCCTTGCCTCGTTCTTTATACCTCTCCACGGTTACGCGTTGCTCGACCTGCGGTGTAGGCACATCGCCCGTTTTGGCGATAATTTCTCAGAATATTTCTACAGGCCAATGCGTTGTTGTTGCTTGGTGCTTTATACCCAAATAAATAAATAAAATCTCAAATGCACCCTACAAAAAACAACAATGACCTTTCTAATTGCCTGCCCCCTTCTAGCTGCAATCTTTCCACTCGTAGGTACTTGATTTTTAATTATTTTAATTTAAATTTTCAGATTTTGCGGCATTGTGCGTGTACCGTAACTTAACATACCTTTCTGGTAATTATGTCTGGGATACCGGTAAATGAAGACTAGTTTAAAATGGAAATGCGTCAATTTGCAAATTGCAGATAAACTGAAACCAAAGAAAGATTTAAAAACCATACCAAAAGCAAACCTCTGTTACTAAGTTAAAATTTCAAGCTACTGCAACTTTCAGAAAAAGCTTTTTCAACTAATATTCGTTATTTTATTAGATTTTTACAAAAAAAAAAATAAATATTTAAAGAAAATGCCCAGTTTATGCGGAAAAACGGATACGTGGTTATCAAAATTAATACCACAGTGGAGGCTCTCTCATGATGCAGGGATATTTTGCTTACAAAGGCCTAGGCTGCTTAAGTTCAAATCACTGTTTCCATGGCCAAAGCTTCTTTTGGTCGTCATTGAATCGTCGGAAGTCATATTCGTTTTTTTGCGGCACAATTTGGTTTAAATTTCACTTCTTTCTCAGAGTTCTTCATCGTGGCTCACTCATCACTCGGGGTTTACATTCGCTTTCGGTCAGAGAGCGCCAAGATTTGTTTTTATTTTGTTTTAAAACATTTTTTTGTTTGGTAATAAACAGTTTACCGTATAAAATAAAATTCAACAGTAGCGTATTCAATGTGTAAACCAGGACTAAGGCTTGCATCAATCGATGCTCAAACCAATCTTCTAAATTCTGATTTTTGTTTATGTTTCGAGCCACTGGTGATATTTTTTATCATTGAAAATTAATATGGGGAACTCAAAAATTAATAAAAACATGTTTTGTGCATCAGTTCTTGCGAAAAAATGGGTGCAATCAAAGAGTTAAATGTTGTCAAAATACTTATGGCACACCAGAATTACGCCTGCATCTTTTCTCTTTTCTATAGGATGAGAGTCCGAAAGAGGACAGGAAAAATATTAAGCATATTTATTGCTGTCGATATGTGCTTTAATTTTGATAAAAGAAATTTACCGTTATTGGCTTTAGTTAAACAAAACCAGTGTCGGGGCTGGAGGGTATGAGATGTCAAAATACATATGCCGACCAGTGTATATGATCAGCATGACTTGGGGAGTCGACTGGGTGATGTCCGTTTGTCCGTCTGTCTGTCTGTCTGTCCGTTTGTCTGTCTGTCCGTCTGTCTGTCTGTTGCGGCGCGTTTTACTCGGCCAATTTAAAAGCTATGAAGCTGAAATTGCACAAATGCTTCTTTTTGCTGCAGGCAGTTTGTATGTTTGAATCGGTAAAATCGGACAATGGGGTCATGGGGCTGCCATACAAACCCAACTCACCAAATTAGGTTCTTCTAAGAAAAACTTTTTTATTTGTCTACCAATTTCAACCAAATTTCACACAAATGTGTTTCTATTGATGACACAAAATCTACGGAAAATTGGATCAAATTGGACCATGGGGTCATGGGGCTGCCATACAAACCCAACCCCCATTTTGGTTCTTCTAAGAAACATTTTCTACACCAATTTCACAAAACCTTGAATTAATGTGTCTTTACTAAAGGAACAAAAAAGTTCAAAACGAATGGAATCGTACTGTGGGGTCATGCTCCCGCAACCCAATAAAATTTTAAATATTTTTATTCGCCCACTTATTTCAACCAAGCCCAAAACTTTTGTCAAGACGGAAGAAAAAAAATGAGGAGGGGGATTAAATGCAGGAGATAGGTACGTCCGAAAAGAACTTTTAGCCGAAAGAGAGCGAAGGGTATCCAAATTTCGGCCGCGTCTGAAATTAGCTTCCCCCCGGGGGTTGGCGAGCGTAGCGAGCAGGGGGCGAAGCCCTCTAGTTATTGATAAAATCGCAGCGGGAAAAATTTCACTCTCTATCTTAATTCAGCCCTTGAGGAGGAAAAAGTAGGACACTTAGAACTACTCTCCGGTATTGTCATGAGGTTAAAATTGAGAATGAGATCAGCAACTAATTTGCTATTAAGTATTTCGCTGATTTTACATAAAAGGAGTAAAGAAGGGACCTCTAAATAGTGACGAAGCTCCAGAGATCGAAAAAAAAGTTATGAGTTTTGGACGGGCTCTAATTCAGAGTATTTCGTAAGTGTTCCAAAAAAGAACACCTGCGCAAAAATACATGGGCACCGTAAACCTCTTTTGTAAAACCTCTCGCGAAATATTTTTCTGCGTACTTACGTACAACTTCATTCAAGTGGCTGTCCCGGCTGGCGTCGCAGTAGCGCATTCTGTCACACCAATTTTCCAAGACCCTGTTGATGGTTTCAGGCATGGGCGTAGCCAGGGGGGGGCAGGGAGGGGCGGTCGCCCCCCCCTGGTCGATGAAGATGGTGAAAAAATCCTTATCGATGTAGTAAAAAAACTCGCTGCACCTTCAACATTTTCAAAAAATTTCTGCTGCTGGCGCAGCAGATGCCTTTTCCAACTCTCCAAGTGCTGCCGGAGAAGTCATGATCGGGACATTTTGCAGTCAGGAGGCGCATACAAATAGATGACAGCGAGTGGCCTCTCGTAACTGACGGATGCTGCGTACCAGCACACACATTTCACTTGTGAGTGTGCTACTGTGGCTGCGTGGATCCCATATTTCCTGTTTCATTTCATGGCTTCTGAGCTGGAGTACACAATTTCAACCGTTAGGTCCCTTCGGGAAGTTAGTGGAATTCAAATTATTTCCATCTGAAAGGGTGATAAATGGCATACAGCTTTGCTAGCCCCGGAAGGTCATGCTTCGTCGAATCGACTACGCATCATCAAATTTATCCCATTTTTCATGACAATTCTCATTATTTGGAGCTGAGTTTTCGTACAGCACTTATGGTGACAGTAGGACTCGAACCAACGCCCTAATAATCCAGAAAATATAATCTTGATCCACTGAAAAGGCCCAGAAGGTATGCACTAGAAAACTGTTCCGCCCGATGTACTTGCCGGGTACATAGCGGCTAGACGAAGTAAGCAGGGTAAGTTGGATTTTTGGAAATTGGTGTCGTCGAAACGACGAAGGATGAACTTTGTGTAACTTTTAGAACTCCAGTATTTCTTACGTATGGTTGTCGATTCGACGATAAGTCTGTGTCCATACAACTAGCTCATAACAAATATGTTTATTTTTGAAATGTGGGACCTATTTTTTCAAAAATTATGGAAAAAATATTTCTCTCTTCATTACCGTAACTCCTAGTGGAGCATGGTGCGTTGATGACTACCGTGTGTAGTCATCAACTCGAACTCATAAAAATCGGCTCTCTCTATGGCACTCAATGTCAAAATTATACATCGTACATAGAATTAATCAAGAGAACTCGAGGAGAGGATATTCCAAAATTTACTGTAAATAATTCTACAATCTACTGTCAAATCCGCAATAGGTGAAGTGAAAGAAAACCCGTGTTGGGACCCCAAAATGGATCGCTGTGCCTTTTGTATATACATGAGCTTTTCATTCATTAAACCCAATTTCCTAGTACGTTTAGAATATGTATTTTATGATTCGAGCGCATTTTTTGAATCAAATCAACGTTAAGTTTTTATTTATCTCATTTTTAAATTTAGTGTTTTATATTTCGGGCGAAATAGCATTGAATTAAGAAAATTTAATTTGTAAATCAATCTCCGTACAAAATTAATCAAAATCGATGTCTTTCCATTCTAAATAAACTGACGATTGAAAATTTGTCAAATTTTATAAATATTTTGAGAAAGGGTGATTTGTATGAAGCGTCAAAGTTGAGGGTCCTCAAATCGACGAAGCATGACCTTTCCGTACTAAAAATAAGCATGACCTTCCAGGGTTAAGGACATCATATTTCAGTGTCTTTCAAGTTCTTCTTTTTCTTCTCAGTACCGTATAGCCCCTTGTGGGGCCATGGTGCGTTAACTCAGCCGTTTATAGGCAATTTCGAATCAACATTACGTTGCATATCATTTCGGAGTGTATAAATATAACGTCGTAAGCACTATATATTTCCATTCACATGTACCGAAATTTTGGACCACGCCGAGATTCGATCTCCGGCTCTAGATTACTAGCATCGTAAAGTGCGACTCAACCAAGTGAGCCACAGAACGGGTCTTTCAAGTTATTAAATCAAAATCATACCAGCAATAAAATTTAGCCACTGTTAATACTTTGATAAATTTAGAGGCAATCTTATTAAAACCGTTAACCATATTTCAATCAATAAAGGATTTATAAATATTCTGACGATGCTACTTTGCTAAGATGAAAGTGACAGACGAAACAAACTGATTTCGCAAGTGGAATATGCAGTCCGAGATACAAAAATGCACTGAAAATAAACAAACTTCGCTCTAAAAGGCAGATATTGGAGGCCAGTTGAATGTAATCAGAATGCAGAAGAAAATCATTCTCATCTCCATTTTAAAAATTTTACTTTAAAATTAGCAAACAAAATGACCATGACCCTCTGCATCAATCCAACCACAAGCCAGGCTACTCTAAAATTTGCTAACAATATTTCTGCGACCGGAAATTTCAGCTTCTAAGAAATTCATGATGTTAAAAAATTTTGGGCTTGCCCCCCCCTGACCGAAATCCTGGCTACGCCCATGGTTTCAGGCTGTAGCTCACGGATTGCTTGGATGATATTGGCCTTAAGTGCTTGAATCGTTTCTGGATTGTTGGCATAACATCGGTTTTTCACGGTTCCCCACAAAAAAAGTCCAAAGTGGTCAAATCGCAGCTCCGAGGCGGCGAATTGACATCGCCAAGACGGCTGATAGCACGATTTGGGAATTTGGTGCGTAAAAGATCGATTCTGGCATGGCGCGCTTCTTGCATGAACCAGAGGTCGTTCAAATTCATGTCGTCAATTTCAGTAAAAAAAAGTCGGCTCGGTAACGCGCACCGTTGACCGAAACGTTGTTACCAGCCTCTAGTACATAAATTTGGTGAAGATGCTAATCAACGTGCCCTAAGTCTAAATCTGAGTTTTCGTATTTGTGGGAGTGGGGGAAGTTATAGTAATTTGCCTACTTATAGGGGAATTCTGCGGTTTTTCCTTAATATCATTCTTACTGGTATTCCTACAGAAAAGTGATGTATAAAAGTGTGGTTTCTAATCAAATTGTCTATTTAACGGTACCTAAGCCTATATTGTAGGCCAAATAGTTCTGTTATAATGACCGGTTAAAGGGCAAAATAGCACTAATAATGATAATATTTGGCTTAAGTAAAACACGTAATGACTGAAATTTGCTGGAGATGTTAAGAGATACGTCCCAAATCTATATCTGAGTTGTTGTATTTATGGGAGGGGGTTGTTATAGTAAATTGCCTACTTATAGGTTAGATTTGCGTTTTTGCTTAATATCATTCTTGTTGTTGACCTTACAGTAAAATGGTAGAGTAAAGGTTTTCTTTCCAATCAAATAATCTATTCACCGGTACCTTAACAGTATTAACAGTATTTTTTATACGAATAGTGCATAGAGTTTTTTAGTTAGTTATGCAACTCAAAACACATACAAACATATTAAAATTAGTCTAAGAAAAATGGCATATTTGGTCGGCAAAACTCCTACATCGGAATTATTTTTGGATTATGGTTGGGAATGGTCCCCAGATTATGGCATTAAAAGTCCCAACCGATCGGGGGTCCGCAACCTTAAAAAAAGGAGGAAAGGGGGGCATTTTTTCGGTTTTTTGCGATTATTTCTGTATTTCTGTATATTTCTGTATTTCTTACCGTTTTTGAAATAATCGCACAAAACCGAAAAAAGGCCCCCTTTCCCCCCTTTTTTAAGGTTGCGGACCCCCGATCGGTTGAAACTTTCTATGCCATCATCTCGAGACCATCCCCAACCATAATCAAAAAAAAATCCGATGTAGGATTTTTGCCGTTCGATGGCCATATTTTGGTCCAATTTTCTTAGACTAAATATCGTAACTATATGAACTATCAAAATTTCCAATTAAAATAAAATTTCAAGCCAGTGGCAAAGAGGCGAAAATGGTCAGAAAATTATGGCATGCATTTTATTGCGAAAATCAGGTGGCAATTTGCCCTCTTTTCCGGGGCGACGTAAGCGCTAGAGCGGGTGGTGCTTTTACCGGAGGTATGATCAATTTTTGAAAGATATTTTTGTACGCCTATGCGCTTATGATTTTTCACAAGATCAACAACCTTGTTCTACGATGTGCTCCAGAGGCACCAAATTTCAGAATTGCTGCACATAGAAATTATATTTTATTCCTACTGATAAATTTGCTCTAAATACCCCCAGATTTTATTACCATAATTGCAGCGGAATGCGGGGTAAAGTAAATTCTCTTTTCCTTGATGCAAAGTCTTGTAATTTTAACGTTTTGATAATAACGGAAACTTGGCTAAATGACACCTTCAAAAATGAAGAAATCCTTGACTCCGGCTGGTCTGTTTATAGATGCGATCGGAACTATAATTTAACCGGCACCTCTAGGGGAGGCGGTGTTCTAATTGCTATACAGAATTTGCTTCCAAGTGAGCTTATAACAACCCATTCCCATACTACATTTGAACATATATTCGCGAAAATTTCACTAGAGAATCACCACCTTTACATAGGAGTCTTTTACATACCTCCCCGTTCTGACGAAAATACCTTTAACGATGTTTGTGAAATAATCACCACCATCAGCGCTACACTTAACGATAACGACAAAATCATAGTCCTTGGTGATTTTAATTGTCCGAACATCAAGTTTATACTAGACGAAAATGACAATCTTCTCCTCCCAGTGAACCTTACTGAAAACTCTGACTTCAACCTAATCAGTACTTTTTACGGCAATGATTTACAACAAGTAGTTCCGACTTCTAACCAGAACGGAAACTGGTTAGATCTTATTTTCACAAATTTTTACGACGAGGTGGTTGTTAGTCCAACTGTAGAATCAGAAAACATTTTTAAAAACACCCATCACCACTTTGCGATTACAGTTGAACTTTCAGCAACCAATATACCTTTTAAACAATCCTATCAAAATGAAATTGTTTACGACTTCTCAAAAGCAAACTTCGAGGGCATCAGAAATTGCCTTGATTCCATAGACTGGGAAACTAATTTATCGAAGTCTAATCTAGAAGACACAGTATCTTGCTTCAACAGCATAATCCTCGATGTGATTGATACGTATGTACCCAAACTTAAAAAACGCAACCCGCTTTCCGAACCCTGGCTCGACAGAAATCTAAGGACCCTTAGAAACCAAAGAAACAAATTTTATAAGTTAATAAAAAACGACCCCAATGTTAGCAATGACGTAAAAGCAAAGTACACTGAACTAGCAAATGAATTTGCCATGAAATCCCGCGAAGCATATCAACAGTATGTCAATTCAATGGGTGAAAAAATAATCAATGACCCTAAGAAATTCTTTAGCTTCGTCAATATGAAACGTAAGACTACCGGTTTTCCTGTTTCCATGTCCTATAGTACGGCTTCTTCCTCCTGTCCTCAAGAAATTTGCAACTTTTTCGCTGATCATTTCCAAAACA
Source organism: Microchrysa polita (assembly GCA_949715475.1). Taxonomy (NCBI): domain Eukaryota; kingdom Metazoa; phylum Arthropoda; class Insecta; order Diptera; family Stratiomyidae; genus Microchrysa; species Microchrysa polita. The sequence goes on from OX454417.1 coordinate 7,768,856, forward strand.
CTTTCAGCTTAGTTAATAACTCAAGTTCCTCATTGCCCTTCACCCATTCTAACCCAATATGTATTATTGACGAGATTAACATCACACTAGAGGAAATATCAAAAGCAATTGCTGGACTAAGTATAGATAAAGGCCCTGGCCCTGACTTAATCCCTCCCTATTTTTTGAAGCAGTGTTTGGATCAATTGCTCGTTCCCCTTTGTCTTATTTTCAATAACTCCCTTCAATCAGGCGTCTTTCCTTCTTATTGGAAATATTCCCACATCACTCCAATTCATAAGAACGGTGATAAACGGTTAGTCGATAACTATCGAGGTATTGCAATTCTATCGGCAATCCCTAAGTTATTTGAGAAAATCGTTTGTGACAAACTCACCACTGTCATTGACCCGCTTTTGAATGAACAACAACATGGATTCCGCAAAGGAAGATCGACCACATCCAACCTCATAATCCTAGTTTCCGAGGTTCTCTGTGAAATGGAAAAGGGGAATCAAGTTGACGCAGTTTATACTGACTTTAGTAAGGCTTTTGATAGAGTTGACCACAAAATTCTAATTGAAAAATTACACAAATTTGGGATATCTGGGTCCATTCTGAGTTGGCTCGGCTCGTACCTTGTCAATCGTACCCAATTCGTGAAATTTCAAGGTTGCATATCCAAGAGTATATCCGTATCCTCTGGTGTACCACAGGGCAGCCACTTGGGTCCCCTCCTCTTCAACATTTTTATTTCCGACCTATCACAGTCTTTGTCTGATATTCCTCATCTTCTCTACGCCGATGACCTTAAACTGTACCATACCATACAAACAGATTCTGATGTAACATTTCTTCAACTGAAGCTTAAATCCCTCGAAGAATGGTGCAGTCTGAACAATTTATACCTTAACGTTAATAAGTGCCAAGTAATGAGTTTCTCCCGTAAAAGCGAAATTATAACGCATTCTTACCAGCTGCATAACGATGAACTGAATCGAGTCGACCATATCAAAGACTTAGGTGTAGTCTTAGACTACAAACTATGCTTCAATTTACAATATGACATGGCCTTGTCCACAGCTAATAAGCAACTCGGTTTCATTAAAAGACGGGCTAAAGAATTTCAGAATCTCTGGGTTACTAAATCTTTATACTCGAGTCTTGTGCGACCCCTTCTTGAATATGCTTGCGTTATCTGGAACCCAGTACATGAAATACACAGCAACAGGTTTGAGTCAATTCAAAAACAATTTCTCCTTTTCGCACTAAGGAATCAATTTAACCCTGCCGATTTCCGTAATCTGCCTTCTTATGAATACAGATTAGGCCTTTTAAATTTAATGACACTTGCTTCCCGAAGAACGCTTCTCAGTGCATGTTTCACCTTTGACGTGATTAGCGGCGCAGCTAATATCAATACCCTATCTGAGAAAATAGCTTTTAACGATCAATTGAGACGGACCAGGCATACTGCTCTCCTAAAAGTGTCTCAACATCGAACCGCTTATGGCTACAACGAACCTATAAATAGGTGCTGTCGAGTTTTCAACTCAATTGGCATACATTATTCTCCTGGGATATCTAAATTCACGTTTAAACATAACTTAATAAAAGCCCTTAATTCCTCCTAGATTCCCATTCCCTCAATCTTTTTTTGTAAATTAAGTGAAATGTATGTACCTAATTGTAATTGTTAAATATTGTTACCTTGCTTGGTTAAATAAATAAATAATAATTAATATATTCGGTCAGTGCCGGATTTAAACATTTGCCGCTAGTAGGCTGTTGACATTTTGCCGCCCCTACCAAGATCTACGAGAGGGGTGTCAAGTTCAAAACCGGGTCTGGGTAAATATCACTGTCTTTCAGTTTGAACGGGGCGCAGGATTAAAAATACGGAAAAGTCTACCTACAAAAATTTACGAGTATTTTACAAATTTGATTACACTAATATTTCTTTTAAAATATGGCTATAAATCTGAGGCACGAACGACCTCGGGATCCTTGAAAAATGACATTTTTGGACAAAGTACTTCAATCGAATTAAAAAATTTTAAACAAGAAATTAACTCATTGCCGGACACAACGCCAAAATTTGACACGATTTGTATGCCAAATGCTCAAAATTGGACGTCTATAGGCGTTCTGTCCGGGAAAGGGTTAAAAGGCCAAAATTTGTTTGATCAACAACTTTTTTCGAATTAATGCGTCCGTCAAATTTTAAACAGCTGATTAGAATATTCATCCGGCTATCCAGGTCGCCCCAAACAACCTTGGCAGTGAAAATTGTTAGGCAGAAAATATAAGTAAACTTCGGACAGAAAGGTTTTAAAGCCAAAATTAGATGGGGATGTGGTGTGAAACAAACGCATGCACCAGTAAAACTTGGCAAAAAATCAGGTACTTGGAATAAAATTACAATGTATAGGAAATTTTCTCGCCAAAGGATCGGGGTATTTTTAGGGTTTTTTAGATTTTTCAAAAAACCCTTATGAAATCGATTTTGTCCGTCCGTCTGTCCGTCTGTCCGTCCGTCTGTTCACTAAATAACTCGCGAACGGCTTAACCGATCGTCAAGAAATTTGGTAGGAGTGTGTAGAATGGTAACAGTCTTTGGCACGAAATACTTACAAGTTGGTAGGACAAAAACAACAGGGTGTCCCGGACATTTGAAAATTTGTTCACTAAATAACTCGCGAACGGCTTAACAGATCGTCATGAAATTTGGTAGGAATGTGTAGAATGGTAACAGTCTTTGGCATGAAATACTTAAAAATTGGTATGGCAAATATAACAGGGTGTCCCGGACATTTACAAATTTGTTCACTAAATACCTCGTGAACGCCTTAACCAATCGTCATGTATTTTAGTAAGAATGTGTAGAATAGTAACAGTCTTTGGCACGAAATACTTAGAAGTTATTAGGGCAAAGATAACAGGGTGTCACGGAGATTTAAAAATTTGTTCACTAACTGATCGTTATGAAATTTGGTAGGAATGTATAGAATCGTAAGAGTCTTTAGCACGAAATACTTAGACGTTGGTAGGACAAAGCTAACAGGGTGTCCCGGAGATTTTAAAAAGTCGACTTTTTTAGTTTTTATCGGACATGGACGTATGGGTACTCAAATCAAAGAACTCGATGGGTACATTTCATATCAGTAGCTTTTTTCCAGTTTGGAGTAATGGTAACGGCGTTACAGCTAATAAATCAAGTTAATATGTGGAGCCATGATACATAGTAAATCTATTTTTGGGTTGGTCTAATTAAAAGGCTAACGCCTTTCATTCTGGAACGCGTTTATTTAGACCAATCCAAAAATAGATTTACGAGAAGCATTTCATTAATATTGTGCATAATTCTTATTTATCTATATATATAAAAATGGACGTGTATTTCTGTCTGTTGCCAGTAAACTTCTAAACCACTGGACCGATTTGGATGATTCTTTTTTTGTTTTATCCGTTTTACATTGGAGAAGGTTTATGGACCAAATTTTTTTTGAAAATATCAAAGGAAGTGGTGGTAAATATCGAAATTCCATTTTGTATGAGAGTCACCTGTTGTAATCAAGTTTTCATTGACAACATTTAAATTCACTAAATATGTATTTAGTTGTCATTGGATCAACTACAGTGTCGCTCCGAAAAATCGTATTCAAGATGGCTGCGTTTTTACGTACATACATCCTGGATATTGGTTACAGGGATTTCAGAATCAATTTCCTACTACTGCGGAAATCCGTCGATATCTCCGCAATCCTTTGGCGGAGTGACTCGATTGAGGTATCGCCAGACTCGCCACAAAATTGCCTATAGGATCATTGGACCCTCTTCTCCAATCAGTGCACAGGGTGGTTAGAGATAACCGTCAACTTGGATGTTGGCCATCTCCGCAATTCTTTGGCGGAGCGACATTATTGAGGTGTCGTCGGACTCACCACCAAATTGTCTAAGCGTTAATTGGACCTTCTTTTTCAATTAGAGCACAGAGTGGTCGAAAATCCGTCGATATCTCCGATAAATTGCATTCAAGGTGACTACGTTTTTACGTACACACATCCTGGATGTTGTCACAGCAATTTCACAATCAACTTCGTACTACTTCGAAAATCCGTCGATATCTCCGCAATCCTTTGGCTGAGTGACACGATTGAGGTGTCGCCGGACTCGCCACAAAATTGTCTAAAGGGTCATCGGAACATCTTCTCCGATCAGTGCACAGGGTGGTCAGAGATAACCGTCAACCTGGATGCTGACCATCTCCGCAATCGGCTGGACCGATTTTTATGAAATTTTGTATATATCCGTGCTAGGTATGGTAATAGGTCGTAAACTATATTCCATGCCCCGAAGTGCCCTCCTCTTCTTTTTATTGTTATTTTACTATTTTGTACAGAAGTGATTAAACCTACTCGATTCATACGCTTTAAATTTTTATACATGTACTAAATGAAATCGAACCGGCTTAAGGATACGATCTTTTCGAAACGGCTGGACCGATTTTTATGAAATTTTGTATATATCCTTGCTAGGTATGGTAATAGGTCGTAAACTATATTCCATGCCCCGAAGTGCCCTCCACTTCTTTTTATTGTTATTTTACTATTTTGTACAGAAGTGATTAAACCTACTCGATTCATTAGCTTTAAATTTTTATACGTGTACTAAATGAAATCGAACCGGCTTAAGGATATGATTGAAATATGATGACGTCTAAACCACTGGACCGATTTGGATGATTCTTTTTTTGTTTTATCCGTTGGAGAAGGTTTATGGACCAAAAATAAATATCGAAGTTCCGCAATCCTTTGGAGCGACACTATCGAGGTGTCGCCGGACTCGCCACAAAATTGTCTAAAGGATAATTGGACCCTCTTCCCCAATTAGAGCACAGGGTGGTCGGAAATCCGTCGATATCTCCGATAAATTGTATTCAAGGTGATAGGTGACTACGTTTTTATGTACATACATACATCCTGGATATTGTCACAGCCATTTCACAATCAACTTCGTACTACTTCGGAAATCCGTCGATATCTTCGCAATCCTTTGGCGGAGTGACACGATTGAGGTGTCGCCGGACTCGCCACAAAATTGCCTATTGGGTCATCGGAACTTCTTCTCCGATAAGTGCACAGGGTGTTCAGAGATAACCTTCAACCTGGATGTTGGCCATCTCCGCAACCCTTTGGCGGAGCGACACTACACTGAACCAAAAAATTCGTAAATTCGACGAATTTACATTTAATATGAAGAATATTTCATCAAAATACGGTCAATGAAGCTGTTATTTGGATTGAAGAATACCATAGTCATATTGAATAATTACGAAATTATTGTAAATTGATGAATAATTTGTCAATATGAAGAAATTTTCATTTTTTTTTGTATACCCGTCACTATGTGAAAGGGTATATTAACTTTGTCATGAAGTTTGCAACGCACAGAAGGAAGCACCTCCGACTATATAAAGTACAGTCAAACCTCGATAAGGCGAACCTCTATTGCACGAATTTTCGATGTCCCGAAACATTTTTTCGGACCCAGCAAATTTCCATACAAAAATTCGATATAACTCGAATTTCGATTAGCCGAATTTTTCGATGACACGAAACAATTTATCAGTCCCGAGGTCATTTTGTGACTTCGATAAGACGAATTCCATCTAAAATCCACCCACTGCATTCGTTTTCGAACACTTATATGTACGTATGAAATCGCCGTGAAATTGTACAACAGCTCATGCAACAATGTTAAATTTGTCTTGCTGGTCTACTGCGGCTAACGGTTTGCAAGAAAAATCCGCTATTTTTGTTGTAAAACCTCATTCTTAAATTTTCTCTATGCAAGAATGGAACGAAAACGGTTGACGTGCCTTAGTATTGCACAAAAAATTAAAATTATAAACGAAGTAAAAAAAGGTACAAAGCCAAAGAAACAAGTGGCACGTGATTTTGGAATACCTCCCTCAACGTTGTCTACAATCCTTAAGGATTCTGGCAAAATCTTAAAAGTCTCTGAGGAGTCTATTTCCAATTTAAATCGAAAAAGGATGAAGGGCTCCACATACCCGGAGCTGGAAAAAGTAATGATGGATTGGCTAATCCAAGTAAGAAACCATAATTTGCCAGTATCAGGACCGTTGATAATCGAAAAAGCAGTGATATTCGCCAAACAGTTGGGAATAAGAGATTTCCAAGGAAGCAACGGATGGCTGGAGAAATTCAAAACAAGAAATGGAATTGTTGAAAAGATAATATGCGGTAAGCAAAAAATACGTTTTTATTTTTTTATTTTTACACTGGCTGATCTCTATTTGTTTAGGCGAAAGTGGTGCTGTATCAGAGACCGAGTGTAACCACTATCGAACTATCTTCCTTCCAGGATTGATAGAAGGATATGATCCCAAAGATATTTTTAATATGGACGAGCTCGGGTTATTTTACAAGTGCACCCCGGATCGTACTTTAACATTTACGAAGGATAAATGCTACGGCGGCAAAAAGAGCAAAGATCGCATTACTGTAGTGGCCGCGGCAAACATGAGTGGCACAGAAAAACTTAAATTGTGTGTTATCGGGAAATCTGAAAAGCCAAGATGCTTTAAGCATCATAATGTCAATTCATTGCCAGTCACCTATAAACATAATAAAAAGGCATGGATGACCTCCTCGATTTATGAATCTTGGCTGTTCACAGTGGATGAAAAGTTTTTTAAAGAAAACCGAAAAGTGTTGCTATTTTTGGATAATTGTCCGGCACATCCGAAAGTTCTCTCCCGAGAATTAAAGGCGATCCGAGTACACTTCCTACCTGCAAATACGACGTCAATGTTGCAGCCAATGGACCAGGGAGTCATAAAAAACCTGAAGCATAATTTTCGGAAAAGAATAATGCAGAGAAACTTGCGTTACCTGGAATCCGCAAAAGATATTATTCCGATTAATTTACTCGAGGGAATAGAAACCCTAAGCAAATCCTGGGAGGCTGTGAGCAGCTTAACAATCGCAAACTGTTTTCGTAAAGCAGGATTCACAAAAGGTTAGGATTTTTTTTGTAACAAAAGACTATTATAATTTTTATTTCTTAGAATCCTGCGAACCAACGATACAGGAACCAAATGTCGAAGAGACTTCAGAAGAATGGAGTCAATATCAAGAGCATTTTCCGGAAATCGCTGAAATCGCATACAGTCAATTTTTAGATGTAGACTCTGATGTGGCGACTACTGCCCACCTGACGGAGGAAGAGATTTTAAGTGCGGCATTCTGTATTACCGATGACACCAGTGATGACGATCCTTCGGAGGACGAAAACTCCCATCAACTTCAGTCTCTAACGACTACACCACAAGCTATGGAATCTATAGCGGTGGTCAAAAAGTTTATCCGAGAGCAGCCAGTTGTGTCGGATGAAATTTTTTCCGCACTAGGTATGATTGAAAATTTCGTTGATGAAACCAGTGCTAAAAAAAGAAAGAAACAATCGAAAATAACCGATGTGTTTCCACGGATTGTTTAATTACATATGAGTATGCATTTGAATATGCCGACACTTTTATTTCCTATTTCAAAATGTATGTACACGAAATAAAGCAATTATACTTTTTGCAGCCACGGTGTTTTCCTTAAAAATTAGGATACCTTCTTTGAGGGTGTTATGAGTTTTTGTCGATGCTGTTCCATGCAAATATTTCAGCTATTTACTAATAAAACAAGTACTTCTATGAAAAAAAAGAAAACTATAATATATATTTGATATATTATAAAATTTTCCCTAGCACTTCTCTTCATGTTTTTCGATAAGTCGAATTTTCGATAACCCGAACTAATTTCTCGGTCCCTTAGCACTTCGAGATATCGAGGTTCGACTGTATATATATTATTGATCAGCGTGACGAGAGAAATCGATTGAGCCATGTCCGTCTGTCTGTCTGTCTGTCTGTCTGTCTGTCCGTCTGTTGCAACGCAAACTAGTCCCTCAGTTTTGAAGCTATCGGGCTGAAAATTTGTACACAAGTTTCTTTTTAGTGTACGCTGTATATATGTCGGAACGAATGGAATCGGACCATGGGGTCATGGGGCTGCCCCTGAAAATTAGGTTTTTCTAAGAAAAACTTTTTTCTTTATGTACCAATCTTAACCAAACTTCACCCAAGTGTGTTTCTAGTAAAGCCCCAAAACATATCTAGGAACGAATGAAATTGGAACATTACGTCATAGGGCTGCCATACAAACGAACCATTGAAAATTAAATTCTTCTAAGAAAAACTTTTTCCTTGTTAAGCCGACCGTAACCAAACTTCATCCAAATGTGTTCCTAGTAAAGCCTCAAAAAATATCTAGGAGCAGATGAAATCGGAACACTACGTCATAGGGCTGACATACAAACCAACCGCTGGAAATTAGGTTCTTGCATGAACAACTTTTTTCTTTGTGAATCAATCTTAACCAAACTTCACCCCAATGTGTGGCTAGTATAAGCTGACCAGACGTACAGCATTTTGCTGTAGAGAACAGCATTTCCAACGCCACACCATAGAAACCTAAATGACTGCTTAATAACTTCCTCGGTGAGGCCTGTAGTCAGTCTGTTAGGTGTTATTAGCACGGTAATCTCACTTTCATGTGGCAAACGTTCATTTTCGATAATTTCGGAACTCTTTGGTCAATCGCTCTGAAATTTAATGTACCTAAATGTAAGCGCCAGCCTAGGGACTACATTTACATTCATTTCTCCATATTTTAGGGTCCCCTATCTGCGTTCGACAGTTACAGCTGCCCAAATCGCGCTTTCGTCTTTTCTAATCGAAAACTCTATAAAATTTGTCCAATAAATTTGAAAATTGGCAGACTTCTGAAAATTTCAAGGCTCTACCTCACACTTGTAGCTGTAGAGCTATACTTGGCGTTCACCGCTCACATTGTCTCCAAATTTCAAGGTCCTACCTATCTGCGTTCGGGATTTCAATCGTATCAATCGAAAATTGTCCCTAATTCGGAAATTTTGGAACAGAAAATTTTGAAATTTAACAGCCATGTATAGAGGATCGCACTGCCCGTATTAGGTAAAAATTTCAAGCATCTATAGGTGCCAAGGTTCAGAAGTAACAGCCATGTAAAGATGCGATTTGAATTTTTCCCAAAACGTTGGAAAAATTACTGTACTCCATCCGATTCCCCTTTCAACCTCTTGAGGAAAAAGAAAATGCAAACTAAAGGACTCTGCAAGGATTTCCCCTATAAAGTAGCGATTAATCCCCAGAGGGTCGCCATCCGCATAAGAATTGTCTGCGCAATGAGGTATTAATTTACCTATTGTAATAAACAAAACGAAACTTTTAAATAGGTAGGTACAAGGAGGTGTAATTTTCGTACTTCAAATAAACAGTTCCATGATTTTGGTCTCAGGGTCACGGATAGTCATAGATAGGGAAGGGCCACCATCATCCCTACAATGCTGCTGAGACTGCAGTTTCAAACACTGAAATTCAAAAGTTGAAAAATCACTGAGTATCCACTGTTTAGAAAGCGGAAATCGAATCCGTATTGAAACAAATTGGATTATAAATTGTCCTTTCTTGAAATATGGTTTTAAAAAAACCGACAATTTAAACTGACAAAAAGTCCTAATCTTTGTCGTAGATTTGAATTAAATACCTATTCCTAACCCTAAAAAAATTCCGGGTTCATTGTGTTAAACAATTGTTGGGTTTGCCCCTTTTAAACGAGATCCTGGCTACACTTCTTCCATGCCTGTTATAACTTTGCGTGTTAGAACATACATTTGCACTTCACATGCTGATGATGTTTTGTCAATGAGAACATTTAGAAGTTGAGAGATCTTTTCTGGGTCCTGTTTAGTACCAACAGAACCTTGCAAGGACGTAGCCAGGATTTAGCTGGGCTTCAGAAGTTATGACATTATTAGAATCATGTTGCTAATTGTAGACAGCTCCTGGACCCCTCCGCTGGCTACGTCCCTTGCTTTTCCAAGGTTCACCACACATTTCCCAGAATAAAGGCTACTATTCTTGCTGTATTCCGTTTAGGACAATATCACTTATGAAACGATGGAGAATATATGGTCGTTCTATGGCATCCATCATGGTGGTAGCCTCGTGACATACAGTTGACGCCGCTTAATGCGATCACATCGGGACCTTGCTGTTTTGATAACATTAAGCGAATGATAACAAATAATAAAATAGTACGATTGAGGGTTTGCTTGAAAACGGAATTCCGGAATGTGTACTGCATTGGGCCTTCGGGAATCAGGTCACCTTAGGCTAGTAAAGCCTCAAAAGATATTTAGGAATGGATGAAATCGGAACATTACATCATAGGGCTGTCATACAAACCAACTCCCAAAAATTAGGTTATTGTAAGAACAACTTTTTTCTTTTTGAATATTAACCAAAATACATCCAAGTGTGTTCCTGGATTAACCCCAACGTATCCAGGAACAATCGCAACACGTCATATAGGGCTGCGGTAGAAATTTTTAACACAAAAGGAGCTTAAGTTTCATTCAAATGTGACGGGTATTCAAATTTCGGCCGCGCCCGAAATTAGCCTCGGTCTCGTTAAATATAAAAATTAACATTGCCTCTTGTCTTATTCCTATTGAAACTAATTTCATTTATTATTATATGTCTTCAAGACTCTCACAATATTTATTAAACACTTTTTTATATACAAATAACCATATTACCCATTGTGTTAGAATCAGGATTCGAACTCGGTCCGCTTGCGTGCCAGTCCACTCACACTGCCATTGCGCCAGAAAGGAAATATACTTCCAATGTTCTCAAGACAAGCACTACTTGATACACACTGCATGGCGGACGCCTTATTGAGACTCGGCCAGGACACTTTTTATTTTTTTTCTTTCTGACAAATTGTATGAAAAAATTTATTTTTGGAATTGAGATTTCCAATAAAATTTAAAGGCAAAAATTACTCAGAAAATCGAAAATAAACAGAAAATGCGTTACTATAAATTCATCAGTGTGAAGAATTTTCGTAAAAGAGAAGAATTGAAGAATTGATTTTATCAATATGACTAAATTATTCACTGTGATAAAATATAATATATATAAAATATAAGAATGATGCTATTCTTCCATTTGATTAAGTTTTATCCTTTTGACGAATCTGACAAATTGTGAATTTGTTATTTTGACGAACTTTTGTCAATCTTACAATTGTTTTCAATAATTTAGCGCAAACAAATCGTCAGTTTGAATAATTTCTTCTATACGAAGAAAAACTTTTACAAAGTGCGATTTCTTCAAATTGATTAAAAATTGTAAGCGAATAGTAATAAAACTGATGAAAATTTAGTTAATTTGATAAAACGAAAAACCAAATTTTCATATTGAATAATATGCAATTTTTTTTCTAAAAATCTACCCGTACTTTTTCAATGCAACAAATTATTATTCAAATCAAATAAAAATTTTATTCAAAATTTTACGAAAAAAAATTCGTTCATATGAATAAATATTTGGTTCAGTGTATTGAGGTGTCGCCGGACTCGCCACAAAATTGCCTATTGGGTCATCGGAACTTCTTCTTCTCCGATAAGTGCACAGGGTGTTCAGAGATAACCTTCAACCTGGATGTTGGCCATCTCCGCAACCCTTTGGCGGAGCGACACTATTGAGGTGTCGCCGGACTCGCCACAAAATTGCCTATTGGGTTATCGGAACTTCTTCGCCACAAAATTGCCTAAAAAGTAATTGGACCCTCTTCCCCAATTAGAGCACAGGGTGGTCGGAAGTGGAAGGTGGGTTAGTATTAACAGTTTTCGATAGGTGGCGCGCGCACATTTTAGTAAGCTTGGTGAAAAGTGAGTAAATGAGCGTGCTTCGTGACTATAGCAATAAAAGTGTGATGTGTGCTTAATTCTTCACATTAAACTGAAATATATAATCTAAATTTAGACAATCTATCGGTCGATCAGCATCGAGTATTTCTTTCATTTACTATCTTGGAATCAGTAATACTAATTAATGATTTTCGAAATAACTCACGCTAATAATAACACTCCCAATATTTTTGAAGGGCAAGTGCAGTCTGATCAGTCAGTCAGGGGGTTGAGTATGATGTTGTTGCCTTGACCCCTAAAGAAGTAGTGGCGCGACGCAAATTATTTATCGCTTTGTTTCCATATCCACTTTAGTTTCATCATCGATACGTTGATTACAATAAATTATAATTAACAGGTTGATTGGCATTCAAAATCGCTCATAAGGTTAAATTAGTGTCAAGTTGTGAGCGAAGCGAACAACGCGAGCGTAGCGAGCACTAGATAAGAGAGCGAGCGAAGCGAGCTGTCTCAGCTAGTTACCTATAAAATATATGTGCAAAATTATTCACTATGTGTGTATCCAAAATCTAAAAAACCCTCGTATTGCGGGCGCAGCCCTCTGTACGGCGGTATTTTTTTAAATAAATATTTGTCCAAGATACTCTTGTCTTATAATCTGAAAGGTTGCGAACGAATTATGTTGCAAGCCTAATCTTTTCACAGTGGTTGAAAACCGATTGATTTCGCCGTTCGTTTTCAAAAATCACCGAAAATTGTTCACAGTGCACTATGATTTCATTTCAACCAACATTATTATTTTGCCTATAAATCGTTCTTTCAAAAAATGCGCTGGTAACTTCAAACTGACCGTCCAAATAAGATTTTGGGAAAATTAAGAAAAGTGGCAACACACCAAACTGAACAATTTTTTTCGGGTGTCAGTTAAAATATCGGAGTGAGCCAAAATGTGCTGAATAGGGGAATCAAGCGGTCGCCCCCCCTGGTCGATGAAGATGGTAAAAAATCCTTATTGATGTAGTACAAAAATCGCTGCACTATATAACATTTTCAAAAATTTTCTGCTGCTGGCGCAGCAAATGCCTTTTTCACCACTCCAAGTGCTGCCGGAGAAGCCATGATTGGGATGCAGTCAGGAGGCACATACAAATAGATGACAGCGAGTGGCCTCTCGTAACTGACGGAGGCTGCGTACCAGCACACACATTTCACTTTTAAGTGTGCTACTGTGGCTCCGTGCATCCCATACTTCCTGTTTCATTTCATGGCTTCTGAGCAGGAGTACACAATTTCAACAGTTAGTTCCCTTCGGAAAGTTAGTGGAATTCAACCTTTTTTCATCTGAAAGGATGACAAATGGTATACAGCTTTGCTTTGTTAGCCCTGGAAGGTCATGCTTTGTCGGATCGACTACGCATCATCAAATTCATCCCATTTTTCGTGACAATTCTCATTATTTGAAGCTGAGTTTTCGTACAGCACTTACCGTGCCGATGTACGAGTACTTGCCGGGTACATTGCGGCTAGATGAAGTAAGCAGGGTAAGTTGGATTTTTGGAAATTGGCGTCGTCGAAACGACGAAGGATGAACTTTGTGTAACTTTTAGAACTCTAGTATTTCTTATGGCTAGTTGTCGATTCGACGATAAGTCTGTGTCTATATAACTAGCTCGTAACAAATATGTTTATTTTGGAAATGTGGGATCTATTTTTTCAAAAATTATGGAAAAAAATATTTACTAGGACAAATCAGGAAAATGGCTCAAAATTCTTCCTCATTTTAGGAAGATTGCATTTCGAACTCATAAAAATCGGCTCCAAAATCGATGTTTTTCCATTCTAAATAAACTAACGATTGAAAATCTGTCAAATTTATAAATATTTTGAGAAAGGGTGATTTGTATGAGGCGTCAAAGTAGAGTGTCGTCGAATCGACGAAGCATGACCTTTCCGTACTAAAAAGAAGCATGACCTTCCAGGGTTAAGGGCTTTGTAAAGAACTGGTCTCATATTTCAGTGTTTTTCAAGTTCTTCTTTTTCTTCTCAGTACCGTATAGCCCCTTGTGGGGTCATGGTGCGTGAACTTAGCCGTTTATAGGCAACGAGTCAACGTTACATTGCATATCATTTCGAAGTGTGTATAATGTTGAAAGCACTACATATATATTTCTATTCACATGCACGGAAATTTTGGACTACGCCGAGATTCGATCTACGGATTACTAGCATCGTAGAGTGCGACTCAACCAAGTGAGCCACAGAGCGGGTCTTTCAAGTTATTAAATCAAAATTTATTTTCGAGCTGAATCATACCAGCAATAAAATTTAGCCACTGTTAATACTTAAATTTAGAGGAAACCTTATTAAAACCGTTAACCATATTTAAATCAATAAAGGATTTATAAATATTCTGACGTTGCTACTTTGCTAAGATGAAAGTGACAGACGAAACAAACTGATTTCGCAAGTGGAATATGCATTCCGAGATGCGCAAAATGCACTGAAAATACACAAAGTACGCTCTAAAGGCAGATATTGGAGGCCAGTTGAATGTAGTCAGAATGCAGAAGAAAATCATTCTCAGCTCCATTTTGAAAATTTAACTCTAAAATAAAAAAAATGAAATAACATGCGTGGCAGTCCACCAGTAAACTAGGGCCGCAGATGTGTGAATGACATCCAATTTCCAAGATCTAAACTGCTGTTTTGTTAAGGTGTCGAGATCAACAGCACGCCCAGCAACGTTATTTATCCCCATAAATGGATACAATCTGAGCGACATCATAGTCAGTCACGTAGGTCGTGAGTTCGAGAAACTCCATGAAATTAATTCGTTCACGGTGAGTCTGGAATCCATGACCCTGTGCACCAATCCAACCACAAGCCAGGCTACTATAAAATTTGCTAACAATATTTCTGCGACCGGAAATTTCAACCCCTAAGAAGATCATGATGTTGAAAAAATTTTGGGCTTGCCCCCCCCTGACCGAAATCCTGGCTACGCCCATGCATATCGGTACTCCCATAACTGTTTAGAAAAACGAGGTGATATCGTAAGCTTAACCTTCGGGCGGGCGCAATGCATCTGACAGATTAAGTGGTCAGTTTTTGTTGCGCCAATCAGCATTACGAAAAGGGAGAGATCTGAAACTCACAGTAGCTTAATCTTTATCGATCAAATATCCAAAGCAGTTTTCAGTTTCTATCTACCATATGTCTGAGGGACGGGAGGGGATGAAATAATGTCTCAGATGTATTGCGCCCGATTGTGTTATTTTCTCCTTTTCTATGAAAATTTCCACATGTTATACTCTTCACATTGCGTAATATCATTGTGTTGATTTTTAGGTTCACCAAATCGTTCAATAGTGTGTTTTTAGTAAAATAAGCTCACTTTTTTTAAGCGGTCGAGTTGTTGGAGGTTTTTTAAATATTGAAGCTATTGAAAGCGGAATATTCTTAGAAAATTTCAAATGTGAAGGGTATCAAACTTTGTAAGTCAGTTTTTGTTTCTAAAATTACGTAGAACTGTCTCAAAAAGACAATGAAACAATAAATAAGAGTCTAAAATATACAAAAACTTAGTTTCATCCCTTTTTCTGCACTTAATCTGTCAGATGCATTGCGCCCGATGGTGTTAGGATTAGTATTGCGCCCGCCGGAAGGTTAACTTCAAACGCCCATAACTTCGTTACCGTTACTTTAAACTGGAAAAAAGTAACAGATATAAACAAAGCAACAAAAACATTGTTGCTGGACGTGTGCCGCAACTCGCTGGAGTATGCATAACAGATATAAATCAAATCAAAGGACTCGATGAGTGCGAGTCCTTTGATTTGATTATCCATACGTCCATCTCCGATAAGAAATAAAAAATCACCTCTTCGGAACACCCTGTTATCTTTGTTCTACACATTCCTACCAAATTCTAAGTGAACTGGCGGACGGATAGACGGACGGGCCAAATCGGTTTCATAAGGGTTTTTCGATAAAAAAAATTCTAAAAAATCCTACAAAAGAGCTTTGTTGCGAATTTTAGCTTGCAAGCAAATTATAAGAGGCCTTTTCGCTTTTCGTCTTTTCGTGACAAATAGTTCTTTACTTATGTGTCTCACTGAGGTACAAACACACTTCACGAGAAGAAGAAGTGGTATATGGCATGGCATTGAAATTTGTTATTTGCTCCAAATTTGCCGCCCCTGCAAAATCTGCCGCCCTAGGCTCCAGCCTACTCAGCCTAGTGGTAAATCCGCCACTGTATTCGGTTCATCACTATTCTGCTGGAAAACCAGAAAGTTTTCCCGAATTATGGGACGTTAACTTCCTTCCAGATGCAAATGAGCAACAACCCTCAGTGACGATGACCTGACGATAAATAAATAAAAAAAAAATAGCTACTAGCCTCAAAAAGGAGGAATAAAAAATCAACTAGTTTCCGTTATCCACTTAAATTACCTTTTTTTTAAGATTGCACACACTAGTCCCACTTTTTGAACATTGAGCCGCAATTCTCTAGAAAACAGGCCGGTTTTGTAACAATGGCTAGTACTATAGGGCGAAGCAGAGGAAACATGGATTCGATAAAATTTCTAATATGGTCGGAAAGGACGCAAGAGACCCTGGCAATTATCGGCCAATCAGTCTATTACCATCCTTAAGTAAAATTTTGGAAAAGGTAGTTCTATTGCGTCTCAACGAGGTAATTGAAACGCTAAAAGTTATACCGAATTTCCAATTTGGGTTTAGAAAACAACACTCAACCACTCACCAAATCTACCGACTTCACAAGCATATTAAAGAGTCCTTCGCGAGAAAAGAATCTGTGGATGTGGTCAGGGCCGGATTTCCCATATGGGCAACCTGGGCAGCTGCCCGGGGCGGCAGATTTTTAGGGGCGGCAATTTTTGAAAATATCCCTTGGTTTTAAATTCTGTGAAAAAGCATTTTGTAAACTCGAAAAGAAGTTGACATAATTAGACACACATTTTAATTCCATCCTTCTAATTTATTCATGTTAGGTATATTCCAGGGCGCCCAATAGTAAACTCAACTGGTCGCGCGTAGTTCAGTGAGGATAGAAGTAGAAAGTATTTTCGTAACGCATTGAATTTAACTTAAACAAGGGAAGGGATCTAGAATATACTTCAGTGTCCACTTTAATAGGAAGCCTTGAGTAGCTTTTGTGTGCAATAATCAGGGATCCGAAGCGCCTCAATTTTATCACTCCGCAACCGTTCGAAGACATTATCTGAGAGTATCCTTTTGTACGATAGAAATCATTGAAATTTCGCGCAAATGTTGTTTAAATTGTACAAATCTTCCATGTAATTAAAAATGGAATAAATCAGGCTAAAATGTCAATTCAATACTTTTAATTTGAAAAACCTAGAAGACGACCGATGGTTACAAAAAAAAATTGCTCCACTTTCTCATGCAAAGCTGTTCTTCGCTTCGGTCATTTTCTCCGGGAGTTTGATTCGCGTCGACCCTCTCCGCTCCGGATCTGTGTAATAGCCAAAGAATTCCTGGACCTACATCTTGGACATGTATCAATACATGATTCTCCCACTATACGACTCGTCAAATGGAGGGTATCTGCCGTCATCGTCTTGATCATTGCTCGTAAACTTGTATAAAAAATTTAATTTGTTGGAATAGTAACATGTTTCTGTCGTGTGTATAGGTTTAAAAAAAAATCACAATTTGTACGTTTAAATTTTCGAATTTTAGAAAAGAAACAGAAAACTCCCCTGCCAAAAAATCATACTACATACATGACATGACGCTAATAAACAATTCTAGTTGTTGAGGTTAGGTTTTTCGTTAATGACTTTTAAAACGTTCAAAAATGAACAAAACTCTCCGAAAGTGGAAAGGTATTTAGAAAATCTTCTAAACACATTCTGAAGAAAGTCGATGTAATGGATCTGCATCATTTCAGTTTTAATGTTGTCGTCATTGGAATTTCAATGCTTTTTTAAACAAAGTCGTGAGGGGTCCAAATTCCATGAACCTTCCCATGGACCTTTCAATGCTTTTTTAAACAAAGTCGTGAGGGGTCCAAATTCCATGAACCTTCCCATGGACCTTCACCTTCACTCGGAAGCACCATATTGTCAAGCAAACAAAATTACATCGGACACTCGCGCAAAAATATTAAACGTTCTTCTCACATACCACACCACAGCGAACGTTTTGCCTAGCATGTGTATGCGACTACTGCTACTTTAAAATTTAACCAGTGGCGGAGGGCGGCTATTTAGCTACTGCCCAGGGTTGCCATAGACGCTAAATCCGGCCCTGGATGTTGTTGCTCTGGACACTAGACATAGAAAAGGCTTTCGACTCGGTATGGCACGACGGATTGCTATATAAATTAATTAAGTTTGATATACCTGTTTACCTTATCAAATTCTTTCAATCATTCCTTTCAAACAGTACTTTCTCAGTACAGGTACTCTAACACTAAAACTTTTTCCGCGGGAGTGCCCCAGGGTTCATGTCTTAGTCCGATACTCTTTAACATATTCACAGCGAATATTCCGAACAACCAACGACTACCATATTGCCTGTTTCGCAGACGACCTATGCATCTTTTACAATCATAAATATCGTCGAAGCTAGAATATCAACTCGTATTAATCTTATTTTTGATGGAAAATTAAATTGAATACTGCTAAAACACAAGCCGCATTCTTCTCAAAAAAGAGGAAAAGAGCTAACTTGCCAAGCTCTCCCCTTTTTCCTTGGCGATCATATTGTTGCTCCATACAATTGAACTACATGGGTTTAAGTCTTGATAAAAGACTCACAGGACAATCATATTCTTCATGTTCTAATGGGCGTGCCCAATGTTACGCGCATGTTCATAAGGTCTCAAATGCCTGTATTAATCTCTTCTAATTGGCCAAACTCCATTTATTGATCAGTGACCACGAGATCATTGCCTGTGTCTATCATTTTCCCATTTCAAGTTAATCTGGAGGTCAACTGCATGGTTAGCTGTTGGGTCTTATTCGGCCGCATTTAAACTCGTTCATCCAGAAACTGATAATGAGAAACAAAGGACTATAAAATAAAAATCTTCGTCGTCTTGAATTACTGAACAAAATACGATTCTCTTCATTCTGATAAAAGTGGTTGACTTGCTTGCTTTTACCAAAGAGATATGCACCGCATCTTTCTGAAAATACGGCAGCTTCCCTAAATAAATTAGTGTTATCAATCATCAAAACCATTTTTCGATAGATGCACTCTATCTATCTTGGCCAAAACTGAAATTTATCAAACGGCGCTCGTATGCTCCGCATATATGCATTATAACTCCTAGACAGGTATCGTTTTTCACCCAGATATCCCTACCGAGAGCACGTTCAAATAAAAATTGAAAACTTTCCGTATACCCCCATACA
Organism: Microchrysa polita; assembly: GCA_949715475.1. Lineage (NCBI taxonomy): Eukaryota > Metazoa > Arthropoda > Insecta > Diptera > Stratiomyidae > Microchrysa > Microchrysa polita. Next base: position 7,788,085 of record OX454417.1, read on the forward strand.
CACAAAACGTCAAAAATGTAATCTTGCACATCTCCTTGTTGTGGGATAATATTTATCCATCATATACATAGGTCACTTTGCTCGCCTCTGCATAAGTAAACATTGAACAGGATTTACTGAGATACTTCCACAAGAAGGTACATAATACTTGTGTCCTGCATATACATACATACAATTGATCCTGACCCGAACAATATTTCCTCTTTTCCTGTCGTTCTAAATACGAATGGCCGCACATGGACAGAGAGAACATGATGTCCTGAGTCCTGTTTATACTGTACAGACTAAACGTTTCCAATTTCACTACATACATAAATACGTACACAGTTTGTCGTTGAAATTCGAAATTATATTTTTGCCGGACATGAAGCAATCTCTGGCCTTTTATTGATTTCGTATATCGTGAATCCATTTGTGTTTTTGTCGAATGATTTTGTCGGATCAGTTGTAGAAGGAAATGGCTATTCAGGATATCGATTCGCTTTAACTGGAAGAGTGTTTCAATCAAACAGAAAAATGGCAGTGACTCTGTTGAATAGGAGTCATGTGTGGATCCCGGCCTCAAGGGCCAAATGTTCGAAGGATATGGAACTAAATGTGTCCGTTTGGAAAGAGAAGGATAGTATTAAGTTTTTGGTGAAAATCGAAATTAGTATGCTCAGCAGTTATGTCAATATTAATAAAATAGCTTAATACATAAGATAAGATGTTTAGCAGGATATGTCGATTAATTGATCTTGGAAGATGGTATACCAAAACCAGTGAATATGCGAGCGGAGAACCGTTTAGATTAAGCAGACCAGATTATATCGAACACAACGCTGCCCCTAAAGTAAATACTAATTTTTAAAGACGCATCCTTTTGCCATTCTCCAGTGTCAACGACTTATCGATATATTTTAAGAGGCATTAGGTATACGTATATGGTACCTACACGTAATTGTCAATTCAATCCAATAAATGTGTAACTGTCAAACAACTTTCGGTGCTAAACGAAGAAGTTATTCCAGAAATTGCAATTCTTGACAAGCCAGCCTGCACTGGGTAATTAAATTTGTGGATCAGCTAATCAGCACACACTTTAATAGATCACTCTATGAAACCGATGTCTAAATTCCTCCAAATCACGAATAACTAAATAAACTAAATCATTTGCTTTCGGATTAATTAATCTCACCTGACGCATCGTGCTCTAATCAATTTTAGGTTGAAATATATATACAGAAGGTCATAAACTATACACTGGAAATCCCAAGCGTAACGACGAAATGTCTGCACACGTACATATGTACATAGATTTATGGGTTACTTTGTCTCGGCTTCACGAACTGTCTGCATCTGTCTGCACTCTCTCAGAATTTCGTACCTTATCCTTGAGCCGTGTAGATACGTTTAATTAATGCAAAAGGTTAATAGAATTGATTTTACGAATCCAGCAGGATTACGTTAATTTTGGCAAGATTTAGATTTGGAATTTCGTAATTCCGCTCAATATGAATGTCGCCTCAGGAATACTAGGACAGCACCTAACGATAATTATACGCGTACGAAGATTTCTTAAGACATGATTAAATAATTTGGAATTATCGTAGCCGATTGATTAAACGACAGATGGATTTTTCGTGAAATTGCAGACGAAATCAAATAGACACAAATCACCGACAATCATGTCACTGAGAAAATGAACTCCAAGTGACATTGAGGACGGTTCATTCATATATGGAGGGCATGTAGAAGAAAAAAGTGGGAACGAAAATTGTCACAATTTATTTTTCAGAGAAATGTGTCAACCACAAAGATACAAAGTGATATACTCGTACATTCATTGCTGGATATTTTTGCGTTAAGCTGGGTGTCAAGAATGGAAGCCAGCAAGTAATACTACGTTGTCAATCCTAGCAGCCAGGTATTTTCCCAACGAGACTAAAAGAAAGAAATGAATTTCTATTAAATTGAAATAGACGGATGAAGGATTTTAAGGAACCAGTGGAAGCAGTATGGCATCAGTCCGTAAATGGGTTATTTTCAAATCGTATGGAGTCGACTGCGACTATTGAAACGATTTAAATCCGATCTGAGCGGTGATACTAATTATTCGAAGCTCTATTGGATTGTTAGAAACGAAGCCTAATTTTCTATTGCAAAGGATACAGTAAACATTTATGTAAGTTGTCGGATAGAACAACTTATTCAAAGGTGTGTAAGTAAAATTTAACGTTAAAAACAGCAACTAAAGAAGTGCCCAATATGTCGAAATCGATCTATACAATTATTCAAATCAGTTAAGAAATCAATTAGTGGTTTACCAGCCCAATAAATCTTAAACTCATCACTCTACATTATTGTATTCGACACTTTCGCACGCAGAGTTTGCATAAATTAAAAATAGTCTCCTCGAATTGATCTACTCGGATCGGAGCACAGCGCACCCCATTCGGCTAAACCAACAACAGCGCATCACCAATAAAACGCTAAATATAGTCCAATCATGTTAGCATATCAAATAGAAAAAATAGAGTAAGACTGATTTTTGTTGTTTTTTAATGAGTGGGCTACCAGGAATCTAAAACTCATTTTTCTAAAAAAAAATTTAATCGGAAAGGTTCCAAAAAGGACAAAAAAGGATACTCTTTAATCTTTGACCGGAGGTTGGCATGCGGGGTATCATATCAAAGGGGACGTCGAGTACATTACAGATCCGGTATTTGTTTCCTGCGTCAAAGACCCTCTCAACGGAATAAATCGAGCTTAAATGGAAAATTTTCGTGTTTTCCAAAGCCATAACTTTACGAGAATAATTCAAGTTGTCACTGCTTTTATCACTTTTCATAATCTATAATAGCTGACGATTCTACCATCAAATTTGCTAAGAAAAACACTCATCGCAAAGCTCTGAAAACGGACATAAAAGGACACTAACCGCACACCTTAATCGAACGTCGCATGCCCACGAGCCGTCAAAGTGGCACTGAGTAAAATGTTAATGCTCCCACCAAATTACTTTAAAAAGTAGTCCTGTACATTTAAACTTCTCCAGCATTTACACCTAAAACAAAATTACATATGAGCGGCGGATTGGAGTGATATGTATTCTTTTTGCGGCAGATGCATTTTTCTTTGGCGGGGTAACTTTTACAACTTTGTTGTTTTTGGTCAGATATCATTATATTTCTGCATACTTAAATAGCCACCTAATATTTTTGTTTTGGGGTCCTGATGTCCCAGTGTTCCAATTTCCTACTGCCCTTATGTGCCAATGTCCAAATGTGCAAATATCACAGTGTCCCAATGGCCTAATGTCCGAATGTCCCACTACCCTAGTGTCCCAATGTCCCAGTATCGCCATATCCCAATGTCCCAGTCTCCCTGTGTGGAAGTGTCCCAGTCTCCCACCTAATGTCCTAATATCCCAATGTCCAATTGTCCTACTGTCCCAAGGTCCTAATGTCCCAATTTCCTAATATCCCAGTTCCCAATGCCCCAGGAACCTAATGTGATAATATCCCAATGGCCCAATGTCCTAATGTGCCAGTGTCCCAATGTACAAATGTCCCAATATCCCAATGTACCAATATCCCCATGTCCCAGTGGTCAGTGTCCCAATGTCGCAGTATACCAAGTGTCCCAAGGTCCCAATAGCCAAGTATCCGAATGTACCACTGTCCCAATGTCCCCATGTCCCAATTTCCCCATGTAACCTAATGTCCCAGTATCCAAATGTCCAAGCGTCACAATGTCCTAATGTCCCAATGTCTCAATATCCTAATGTCACAATTTCCCAATGTCCCTATGTCCCAATATTCCAATGTTCCAATGTCCTAATATCGCAGTGCCCCAATGTCCAAATGACCCAATATCCCGATGTCCCAATAGCCCTATATCTCAGTGGCCCAATGTCCCTATGTGCCAGTGTCCTAATGTCCGATTATCCTATTGTCCCAAGGTCCAATGTCCTAGTATCCCAATGCCCCAACGTCACAGTCTCCCAGTGTCCTAATGTCCCAATATCCAAATGTTCCCATGTCCCAATATCCCAATGTTCCAATGTCCTAATATCCTGATATCCCAATGTCCCAATATCCCGATGTCTCTGTAGCCCAATGTCCCTATGTGCCTGTGTCCCAATGTCCGATTGTCCTATTATCCCAAGGTGATAATGTCCCAATTTCCTAATATCCCAGTGCCCCCATGTGCCTGTATCTCAGTACCCTAATGGCCCAGTATCCCAATGTTCCAATATCCCAATGTGCCAACATCCCAATGTTATAATCTCTGTTGTTGCTTTATTAACGCTTTGTCAACGTTCTGTTACTGATCTGTCTTAATGCCCCCCTGACCCAGTGTCCCAATGTCCCAGGGTCCCAATGTACAAGTGTCCCAATGTTCCAGTGCCCTAATGCCCTAAGGTCCATTTTCGCAGTGTCCTAATGCCCCTATGTTCTAATAACCCAGTGTCCTTATGTCCTAATATCCTAATATGCCAATGTCCCAATATCCTGTGTTCCAATGTGCTAATGTCCCAATATCCCAATGATCCAATGTCCTAATATACAGTGCCCCAATGTCTCAATACCCCGATGTCCCCACGTCCCAATGTCCCAATATCCCGATGTCCCAGTGGCCCAATGGCCCTCTGCGCCAGTGTCCCAATGTCCGATTGTCCTATTATGCCAACGTAATAATTTCCTAATGTCCTAATATCCCAGTGCCCCCTTGTCCCTGTATCTCAGTATCCCAGTGTGCCAATATCCCAATGTTACAATGTCCCAATGTTCTAATATCCCGATGTCCCAATATCCCGATGTCCCAGTGGCCCAATGTTCCCACGTCCCAGTTTCCCCAGTGTACCTAATGTCCCAATGTCCAATGTCCATGTGATAATGTCCTAATATCCCAATGTCCTAATGACCCAAGACCCTCATGTCCACATGTTCTTATATCCCAGTGCCCCTATGTGCGAATATCCCGATGCCCCAATGTTACAACATTCCGATAACTCAGTGGTCCAATGCCCCTATGTACCAGTGTCCCAATGTCCTAATGTCCGATTGTCCCATGGTCATAATGTCCCAATGTCCTAATATCCCAGGGCCCCCATGTCCCAGTCTCCCAGTGTCCTAATGTCCCAATACCCCAATATCCCAATGTCCCAATGTCCTATTGTCCCAATATCCTGATGTCCCAATGCCCCAATATACCGATGCCCCAATGCCCCAATATGCCGATGTCCCCACGTCCCTGTTTCCCCATTGTGCCTAATGCTCCAATGTCCTAATGTCCCAAGACCCTAATGTCCCCATTTCCTAATATCCCACTACCCCAAGATCCTAGTCTCCCAGTCTCCCGGTGCCCCAATATACAAATATCCCAATGCCGCAGTGTGTTAATGCGATGAGCCGATAGACGCAATTATTGGAAATCTTTTGTTAACTTTACCTATTAATTTACCGTTATTCCATCCACTTATCTAAATGGAAGACATTGATTCTTTAGAAGGACCACCAGAGGATCATTCGTTCCAAATTTCATAAAAATCCCATCACGAAGAGAGACAGTAGAAGCAAGTCTTTCTGCAACTGTAGACTTCATTCTGAAATTGGGTTACTCGCTTAAGTCTGTGAGGGTGAAAATTTCACCGTTTATTCCATATATCTTACCCGTTATTGTGCCGATCGAAGATTTAATTTGGAAAGGCACTAGAACAGGATATGTGGAATATTTTGGTAAACAAAAATTTTTGGGGCTGTTGCCTGGAAGGCTGTTGCCTGGTCAAAGAAAAAAGCAAGTTGTCTCCGGTAATCATAGACTTGTTCGCTTTCGTTTTTCTTTTTCCTTTGGCGGGCGAGACGCTCTCGCGTCTCTTGAAAGCGTACACAGAGTCTTTTAAATGGAACAATGGAAATGGCAAATATTAAGGATAGGCTTATGGGCAAAGGGAATTTTTTAATTAAACGTTGCAGTTTTTCCTTGTTCTCTTTACTTGTACATTTATGTGTTCTTTTGTTGTACGTTGCCCTACTGTGAGTCATTTTCTTTTATATAAACACACACAATCGTTGTTAACGTAGTCCTTCAGGATTGGTCTCTGTTATCATGACATGAACTACATATTCGTAGAGAAAAGGTTTCTATGTAGATATAAGGATATATGTACATACATACTTCTGTAGGTGAATCCATATTTCGTATTTATATAATATTCTGAAGTTGACAGTCTTCTTTACGTTGTATAATTTATGAGCAAACTACAGTCTAGCCTGAAGGGTATAGCAAATGAAATGAAACCATTTTATGTATAGATTTTCGAATTTAAAGATATATTTTCATTTTCCTTTATCACACCGTTTCCCAACAGGTGGTCCGTGAACCGAAGGTGGTCCGCGAGATACTATGGGGACTACTTCTCAAAAAGGAGTTTGAATCGTGATTGATTCTAATAATAGGCATGAGCTTTGAAAAATATTATCGTATGTGGTCGATCAAAAAATGCGGTCTATGCAGGTCTTAAGTTAAGTTAAGTGTTTAATTGTTTTTACTTCTAAAGTTAATTGGCACCGTGGCAGCATAGTGTCCAGATTTTTCCACAGTATCGTTTGAAGACAAACAATGTTAGAAGTAATCAACCACGTCAATCCTTCGTTAAAAAAGTTTAAATTAATGCAATGAATAAGGTTTCACCGGAATTATTATCTGAAAAGCTAAGCACCCTGAATTCTGTCTGGGTGTCACCGCCCGCTCTAGTGTTTACGCTGCCCCGGGCAAGAGGACAATTTATAGCTAAAAACAGCGTTATCGGATCTCAAGTCATTAAAACATACGTACCTTAGTGGCATCGTGGCATATGCTCGACTAACTTTCTTGAACCAAGAATCCATCAAATAATTTCCGGGGAATTTTTCCATTTTTCAAAACAATACGATATTGGCTGCCATTGATGGTTTCTAAATCTACTCCTTTTATTTTCCCGGAGATAACAGAATTACTGCGACTAAATGTGATGACCAATTTTCATTTATCTTCAAAGGCTGTCTGCCTGTCTACACAGTTCTGAATATATGGGATTTTTCCTAAATAAAATATGAATAACGGAGGAATATCTCATTCATTCACCGCATTCACAATTTTCACCATTCCTTTAAGCCAGGGGTTCCCAACCTTTTTAAGTGCGTGCCCCCCTTGCAAGGATAGCAGAATCTGGCGCCCCCAACGAAAATTTTGATTCAGAACGGAAGAAGGCATTTTTCAACTCATTCTTTTTCTTTTGTCAAGAATTCGCCACGTTGAAAAATAATAAGAGAAAATTTGTATCATTGAAAAAATCTCACAAAGATTTTGGACTAATCAGATCAGCTTGGATTCTATTTTCGCAATGTAAATTTATGAGCAGTTCCAAAGCTTACATTTAGCTCATTTGAATTTTGAATTGATTCCACACTTAAACTATAAAATAAGGCTTCAGTGAGCAGGCGATTCGTCACACCATGGCAACGTTTGAGTTTGACTGATACGAAATGAAGAAAATGTAACAGCCGTAGCGGCCAATATACAGCTGAATTGGATATTGCCGGAGAGCTAGATTTGGCCGATCCCTACTACATTGGGTCGAGTATTGAGGTCGCATGATCTTGATCATAAGACGGTTATTGCGCGCTGAGAATGTTGCCTGAAGATCCGGTTTTAGACCAAAAACTCATTTTCCCTGGCGAGGTCCATCTCTTTGGCTCAGCGGTGCGTCGACAAGAAAAATTGAAATCATTGAGTGACTACATGTATTTTATGAGGCATCATTTCAATTGCATTCAAGTTTAAGAGGTAGTCCAGTCCTGGTTTTCCCTCGGTCTCTACTCCTAAAACAATTTCAGCAATCATCTGACGATCAGCGATCAAACTGACTTTGGACAGAGCCTCCTCACTAATATATTGTGGTTGTAGCGAATTAGAAATGTTGTTCATAATTTGAAGAATTTTACCAGCTCATGGCCGTTGTAATACAATCCATCACTTAAACACTCGAGTTGAGTCCACGTCCCCCTTTGCCAACCTTCACGCCCCACTAGGGGGGCGCGCCCCACCGGTTGGGAAGTACTGCTTTAAACTGTATCATTTGCTATTATTCCTAAAATACGAATTAAAAACAAAACATTTATGGAAAGCGCTTTTTGCCATTTAATTGATTTTCCATCTGCCGGATAAAATAGTCCAGACGCCAGATCCCCTCCCCTTTGAAAAGCTATCTACGCCACTGCTTGGTCGTTGTTACAGCGAGTAGCGAGTAGATTTTTTCCAGTAAAACACATTTTAGAAAACTCCGCTATGGAAAACTGTGTGCCAAAGTATGGTACTCGTTTGGAGTTGCGTTTTCGGTAATTTTTCGTAAAGATAAACTTCAATTAACCGAATCTTCTCAAATTCAGAGCTAGGTAAATCGATCAACCTAGCCAAATCGCGATAATAACATGTCCGGAAACAAATTAAGAAGAACTGTTATTGGGGCTATGTTACTGTATCCTGTGGCCTTCATCTTGTTGAAACCAACCACATATGTAGCTCAAAATTTGTCCTCTGAATGCTAGATGAATTAATGCAGATGAATTGGCCATGGAGTTTTTCACAGGAGAGTTCTTTAAATGCTTTTATGTGTTTTAGTGTTTAACGCGATTCAACTATTTCTTTGTCATTCAGCAGAATAAACAAAAATTTTAGAATTTCATTGGTGGAACTGAGCGTATTGTCCAACTTTTCGTTTTGGAAGAAGACCGGGAGCTAGCAACATTTAGGCAACTTTTACAAAGCATTTTAGGATTCTAAAATGCAGCCCCTCGTATCAATCGTGGGTTCTTCAAAGCTAGGCAAGGACTTTGCTTCTTTAAAACGTGATTTTCGAAAGCGAACAAATGATACAGATCATAAATTAAGTAAGCTTTAATTCGTTTCCATTACCTAAAGAAAAGTGTCTCCTAAAAATTTGGCCTCAGCGGTTGTAAAATTCTTTTTGTGGGTGTAATTTTTTTTCCTGCCTTGCGGCATTTTTTTGCCTCCTATAATTTCATCTGTCTATGGTTTACTTTTCCATTGAATAAAAATTTATAGTAAATGTTTCCTTAGCTTTTTAGATACTTTCTTCATTCGAGTGCTAGCCAAAAAGCCGCCCCAAAATTTGGCACCCCAGGCGAATGCCCGGCTTTCAGGCTGCCTTTTTTGATCAGGCAAATATAACACACTTTCGTGAAAGTAGTCTAGCTGGTCTAGCGGTTAGTGCGCGCACGTTCAGTGCACAGGGTCGTGAGTTCGAATCTCACCGTGTTCCATGGTGTTTTTCGAAATCACGAGCTTGTGACGGACTATGATCTCACTCAGATGTTAAACGAGTACCCATTTGTGGGGATAAATAACACTGCTGAGCGTGATGCTGATCTCATTACCTCAACAAAAAAAAGCAGATAAGATCTTGGAAATAGGATGTCAATAACACATCCTGCGGCCTTAGTCCAATGTTGGATTGTCGCGCCTGTTATTTATTTTTATTCGTGAAATTGATTTGTCCTGAAATTCGGTTCAAGAGTTTTTGGCTTTGCCGAACGTTACAATTATCTGCCACGGTTGCATTATAATTCGTGTCCGCATATTTCAAGTTATGATACAAGATCATCTTGGATTCACATTTATTTGAAAAGATGGTCAAATCTTGTATTTGGTGAGGAAATCACCTGGTTTGTTTGACGTTTAGCTTATTAAGATGTCTGTGTTTCACACCACAACAGAAACAAATTTTTGTCTAACCATCTTTCTGTCCGAAATTGATTTATGTCAGCCAACAATTTTGGCTCCCAAGCCCAAGATTGTTGTGGACAACCTGAATGACCAGCACCGGTAGTGCGTTCTGATCAGCTGCCCGAAATTTAGAGTAAATTAATGCACGAATAGTCGTTACTGATCGATCAACTAAACTTTCGCGTCTTAACTTCTTCTAAAGTTTCTATATTTGTTTGATGATTTGTTCAAAGTGTCATCCAAATGATATATGTAATCCAGAGGGTAGTGACTCTGCTGTATAATCATTTTTTAAAAGAATATGTGATTAAATTTCACAAAAAACATTTTTTTATCCTGCGGCCCGCTCAAATCTAAGGACAGTGATATTTGGGCCAGGTTTTGAGTTTGACAGTCCTGTTGTATGGAGTCTGCTTAATTCCTATTCATTATTTCAATAAGATGCGGTCAAAGATTAAGAATGTGGTGTTTTCTTTTGATGTTTTCATTAATTTTTGCCATAAGTTTTTCACTTTGTTGTCGTTAAAAATGTTGTAAAATAAAAATGACGAAATTCCCTTAAAATATGGGATCCGTAGTGATTCATATTCAAGCAAAGTGATCCGCAGTCATTTGCGAGTTGCGTACCACTGCGTTCATCATACAGGAATGAAATGGTTTCGCTTAAAATCTATCAAGTCGTGACAAATACACTGGGTTGGTTACGATATCCCATACACATCATACACTCCCAATCAATAGGATAGTTCCACTTGAAAAATGGCTGTATCTCGGTAAGTGATAACGGTATTTTCTTCAAACTTAGTGAAAATATTTACAGTAGCCTACCTGTTCTTTGCATAGCAGAAGGTCTCAAATCCGGAGTCCCGTTAGGATTTTCTTACAAGAATTCTGAAAACAGTACCAATAATGAAGTCAATAGGATAGTTCCAGTGAAAATAAAACATCAAATAACGGTAAGAAAGGATCATTTTATTTTGAAAGATTTAGCTGGTAATAAGTAGAACTTTATTTAAGTAATTAGAGCTCAAAAAGTTAATCTGGGATAGAATTGTATAGGTTTTAACGGTAAATTAAATTAAATTCGCCCTAAACTCTTCGAAACGTTCGCAGAAGAGCTTCGGTGTTCTTAAACTATTGTCTAACAGTATAGAACTTCGTTGTCATTCATCCCCACACTTTTTTGATGGTATTTAGATCTAGGAAATATGGAGATCTTTCCCAAACCTTGATTAGTTGGTATTGTAACCAATCTTTTATCAGTCTTGCTCCATGATTGACGCCATTATCTTGTTAAAATCTCAAGTAAATTGAATGGAAAATGTCGGTAATTTTAGGAATTATATTACACAGAATATTCTTGTAAGCCTGGACTTTGTGAATACCGCTAATTCCCAGAAGCTCAATAATTCCATACAGAGACATTCAACCCCATACTTCGACATTTTTTACTCTGAGTGATGCGTCTACAAAATTAATTTCTTCTTGCTCCAATCGTGGAAATAATATCTAAATCCATCTGAATCGACGAGATTTAATCTTTTCCGTCAGTAAAAATAACGCGTTTGTCCAATTCATACAGTTTCTCCATTGAGGTTGAATATCTGGCAAGGCTGATAAAAGATTGATTTCAAGACCAACTATTCAAGGTTATGGAGAGACCTACATACTTCCTAGATCTAAATATCATCAAAAAAGTGTGGGAATGAATGACGGGGAAGATCTACACCGTTAGACGATAGTTTAAGAAAACTGAAGCTATTTGGCGTATGTTTAGAGGAGCTCGGGACGAAATCAACTTAATTTACCGTTAAAACCTATACAATTCTATCCCAGATTAAGTTTTTGAGCTCAAATTATTTAAAAAAAAGTTCTCTTATTACCAGCTTAATTTTTCGATGTAAAATTATCCCTTCGTACCGTTATTTCATGTTTTATTTCCACTGGAACTATCCTATTGACTTCACCATTTGTACTGTTTTTAAAAATTCTCGTAAGAAAATCCCAGATTTGAGACATTTTGTTATTCAAAGAATAGGCAGGCTACTGTTAATATTTTCACCAAGTTTGAAGAAAATACCGTTATCACTTACCGATATACAGCCATTTTTCAAGTGGAACTATCCTATTGATTGGGAGTGTATTTCCGTTTTTGTAAATCGCGACGTGTATTATCCTGCCATTTAAATACTCGCCATTTATAAATCCCAATCAATTGAAATTCCACCTAATACCAAGCTCGCCAGGTTTATTATTTTACTTGCACACGTTATTCTATGTTTTCTTAGAGTTGCCATAGACTGTCCAATCGATTGTACAATAAAGCTCTTTTGTTAGGTTAGGCACTACCGGCATCGCTAAAGAAAATGAGTTTTAACCAAAGAAAATGAGCTTTATTGTACAATCGATTGAACAATATATGGCGACTCTTAGAAACAACTTAAATTTGTACATCTCGGTTTACAACAATAGCGACGTTTTTTTCGCATCGCGGGTAAATCTGACTCGAAAAAAACGATCGCGGGTAACATCCCGGTTAAGACCAAACAGCTGACATTTGACAGTTTTTGCGCATCTTTGACTCACCTTCGTCGGCTTATTTTTAAGATGAGGTCGATTTTATCACAAAAAATGATTATTTCTTTGCGAAATCTTTTCTCGTGATGAAGAAACTCTCACATTTGGTTTGAAAAAACAAATTCCCTCAAATTTCCCCTATGCGTCCGCCATCTACATTTGAGATCTATCCCGTGTAGGGTAGTTGCACGCCTGAACTTAGCCGGGGTAAGTGTCATTTTTTTTATATGAAGTTCTACCCAAACCTGCACGCGATAAACACAATAAAACCGTTTTTTCACATCGCGGGTAAATCTGACTCGAAAAAAACGATCGCGGGTAACATCCCGGATAAGACCAAACAACTGACACTTGACAGTTTTTGCGCATCTTTCACTCACCTTTGTCGGCTTATTGTTTAGATGTGGTGGATTTTATCAGAAAAGATGATTATTTCTTTGCAAAATCTTTTCTCGTGATGAGAAAAACTCTCACATTTGGTTTGAAAAAACAAATTCCCTCAAATTTCCCCTATGCGTCCGCCATCTACATTTGAGCTCTATCCCGTGTTGGGTAGTTGCACGCGTGAACTCTACCAGGGTAGGTGTCATTTTTTTATATGAAGTTCTACCCAAACCTGCACGGGATAAACACAATAAAACGTACCTAATGTTTCTCCACCTTTTAAAAAAAAATCAGCTAAATACCTTTCTATTCACAATTTTCTCCTTTTTGCTGTAGTACCTAATACCCATCATATAAGAACGACAAATTAAAACAACCAAAACTCGACGTCTATCGACTATATTCGAGCTAAATTAAAATGAAATCCTGATGCTCGTGTAATTAAATTCTCATCAGCAGAACTCTCGTTAAAAGTCCTTGTCAAGATTAAGCTCAACGTTGTCCAAGCTCTTATTCTGCAAATTTCATTTGAACAAATTCACAATAATTTCTCGAGTATACCCGAATAAGGATTTCAAATAAATATAAAATGCAGGTGGAAATCAACAGACACACACAATCATATCCTTGCAAGTTTTCGAAACAAAATTCGGACATAATAAGTCCGCAAATCCTTCTTAGAAACCACTCCTGCACAAACATTGTGTGCAGTGCACGTCACAATATAATAGTCGAAGACTAACATGTCCAATGCGCACCTTTTCGTATACGGTCGAGTTTGTCTTTTCATTTTGAGGAGCTGAACTAAATTGAAAATACAAAGGCGGACTTAACGTATACGGAGCAACAGATTAGGGTAATTACTTTAGTGAAAAATGGATTGCAATTTGCCGGAAATGTAATTTCAACATCCTACCCACTATACGGATACACGAGATGATTCGTATTTTAACGAGCAACGTACGTTCTGGACAAATTTTCAACAAAGTTAGGAATTAGTGATAAGGGTCAGCCGAGAAAGAAGTATTAAGAATTTAAGAAGAATTCGAATAGTACGTGTAAGTAAGCAGGTAAGTTTGAAAGAAACATGAGTTCTTTTAAACAATATAAATCAATTTGTGGGGTTCTCACTTAGGTTAGGTTAGGTGCAGGAGCCACTAGAATTGACATCTAGTGCACTTAGACCGAAAGATTGGTCCATTGTGATACCCCATCGAAGAAGAAAAGTACGTACTAAGTCATGCTGTAAAATCAGCCCATTCTGGCAATATACTTATTGAGCAATATTGGGCTCACATCCCAAAGATCGTCCATATCATAGAAAAATACCGGCGTACAGAGGGCTGCGCCCGCAATACGAGGGTTTTTTAGATTTTGGATACACACAGTGAATAATTTTGCACATATATTTTATAGGTAGTAAATAAGAATTATGCACAATATTAATGAAATGCTTCTCGTAAATCTATTTTTGGATTGGTCTTAAATAACACTTTTTAATTAGACCAACCCAAAAATAGATTTACTATGTATGTATCATGGTTACATATATTAACTGCATTTATTAGCTGTAACTCCGTTACCATTACTCCAAACTGGAAAAAAGCGACTGATATGAAATGTACCCATCGAGTTCTTTTATTTGAGTACCCATACGTCCATGTCCGATAAAAACTAAAAAAGTCGACTTTTTAAAATCTCCGGGACACCCTGTTAGCTTTGTCCTACCAACGTCTAAGTATTTCGTGCTAAAGACTGTTACGATTCAACAGATTCCTACCAAATTTCATAACAATCAGTTAGTGAACAAATTTTTAAATCTCCGTGACACCCTGTTATCTTTGCCCTACTAACTTCTAAGTATTTCGTGCCAAAGACTGTTACTATTCTACACATTCATACTAAAATACATGACGATTGGTTAAGCCGTTCGCGAGGTATTTAGTGAACAAATTTGTAAATGTCCGGGACACCCTGTTATATTTGCCATACCAATTTTTAAGTATTTCATGCCAAAGACTGTTACCATTCTACACATTCCTACCAAATTTCATGACGATCTGTTAAGCCGTTCGCGAGTTATTTAGTGAACAAATTTTCAAATGTCCGGGACACCCTGTTATTTTTGTCCTACCAACTTTTAAGTATTTCGTGCCAAAGACTGTAACCATTCTACACATTCCTACCAAATTTCATGACGATCGGTTAAGCCGTTCGCGAGTTATTTAGTGAACAGACGGACGGACAGACGGACAGACGGACGGACAAAATCGATTTCATAAGGGTTTTTTTAAAAATCTAAAAAACCCTAAAAACCTAGAACCAAGAATGCGTCTTCGTACTTCGGCCAAGGTCGGACACTGACAGAGAAAGTGATGCACGCTTTCTTCTTCTTCTTCGTCATCACAACTTCTGCAGTAGTCATTATGGGGAATGCGGAGTCTCCTTGCGTGCTCCCCAATAGGACAGAGCCCCGTTGTAGCACCGAGCACCCCACCAATGTGTTTCCTGTCCAGTGACAATAATATTGTTGATCGGGCCGAGTCAAGTCGTGGCCAAATCAACCTAGTTGTCGCGTAAGTGCTGCCGTGAGTCCATCTGGCACTAGCCCTGAGCAAAACAGCCGCTTCTACTGCCACTCTGCAGGAGGAAATCGGCGTTTTTAGGTTACTATGATGGTCCTCTAAATTCATATTTGTCGCATTACGGGCGAGGCGATCCGCATTACAGTTCCCCGCGAATCCACTATGACTAGGTATCCAATAGAGGGTAATATTGAAAAAACGACCCATCTCTATAGGAGCCGAGCGGCAGCTTTCGACAGCTTTAGATGTTATCAGGACCGATTCGAGAGATCGAATTGCAGCCTGGCTGTCAGTGTAAATAGTGAAATCCCTCGCAGTGACGACATGATTACCTAGCCATGTAAAGGATTCCATAATCGCCGAAATCTCCGCCTGCAGGACGCTACAGTAATTAGGCAGACGAAATGACAGGTTAACATCAAGAACATCCGAGTGGATGCCAATACCCACTCCTTCGTGTGACTTGGAGCCATCAGTGTAAATAGCAAATGACTCAACGTCCCGAGGCATGTTGTTGTCCCAGTAATCCATCGACGGAATCAAACTGTAATGGCTCTTACCAAAAGCGTATTTAGGAGTAGTCAGTTTCCAAAGGTAGGTTAAAATTACTTAGTATAAGCGAATGCCCATAATCAAGCATTCGCCACTGATTAGTTTCCCGCAGACGTAAAGCAGTGTTAGCAGCCAGCTTTTGACCGAACAAATCCAGTGGCAGCAGGTCAAGTAGCGTATCCGGTCCGGCTGAGGGGGTGGTAGGAAAGGCTCCAGTTATGACAAGAGAAGCCATTCTTTGTACCTTCGCCAGCAAGTTATTATAGGCTGTCTTGCTGAGTGCCGTCCACCATACACATACACCGTATAATAGAATAGGACGGACAACAGCAGTGTAGATCCAATGTAAAGCTTTTGGCTGCAAGCCCCAGGTTTTCTCTACAGCTTTCCTACATGTATAGAGTGCTATAGTTGCTTCATTCACTCGTTCCTGAATGTTAGGCCTCCAGCAAAGCTTCCGGTCTAACAAGATGCCAAGAAATTTAGCCTTTTCAGCAAAAATTAATGGACTATTCCGTAGTGTAGGTGGGTCGAAAGAAGGAAGAGTATGTCTCCCAGTGAAGAGCACAAGCTCTGTTTTAGCAGGATTAAGTCCCATGCCACTGAGGTTGGCCCATTTAGTTACAAAAGATAGGGCATGTTCAAGTAGTCCACTAAGGACTTCCGGGAACTTACCTGTAACAGCGATAGCCACATCGTCAGCATATGCAGTGACCTTACATCCAGACCTCTCATGATCCAGAAGCAAGTGATTGATTGCTATGTTCCACAGTAAGGGAGATAAAATACCACCCTGTGGGGTGCCTCTAGAAACATACCTTTATAAAGACGTTGAGCCCATGGTTGTAATAATGCGCCTCCATGTCAATAACGCATTCACCAGTATGCAGAAAGGCTCGTCGACATGAAGGCTTCGAAGTGCGTCGGTAATCGCCCTAGGTTTAATGTTATTGAAGGCGCCCTCAATTTCTAGGAACACAGCCATCGTGTATTCCTTCTGATGAATAGATTTTTCAATGTATCTGACTAGAGAGTGCAGAGCCGTATCCACTGACCTTCCTTTCCAGTAGGCATGTTGTGCCGTTGAAAGGAGATGTGGCGGAATAGTCATTTGTAAAAGTGTATCCACAAGCCATTCAAGTAGTTTGAGCAAAGTTGAAGAAAGACTAATGGGCCTTAGGTCATTAGGTCGGGCGTGTGAGCTTCTGCCCGTTTTTTGAAATAAAAGTGACCCGCACCTCTCTCCATACGCGAGGAATATAAACTAGACGGAGACATGCTGTTAGTATGCTCTCTATCCAAGGATAGGTAATATCTAAGCATTGCTGCAAGATTTAAACGGCTTAAAACTAGATATGGCCCACAATATCTTCTCCCGAGATAAGATCGAATCACTATCACACGGTGCTGTGTGACTCAAAGGGAATTCAGGTGGTGCAGTTACCGAGCTTCCCGGGAAATGAGAGTCAAGGAAACACTCAATCGTCTCAGTGCTCGAAGACGTCCACGATCCGGGGCTCTCACTTAAGGAATAAGGAAGTATGAGGGAACGCTTATTGGCGCAAAACGTCACTTATAAAGGCATTACCTCATTTAATAAAATAATTTAATTCAGGCGCCTAATTGACAAATAAAACATAAAAAATATTATCTATTAGCATCAGAATTCAAATTTTGGCAAATTGCAAAATTAATAAAGATTTCCTTAAGCAAGTGAGAACTATGAGCTACGCCCTTGGTCTAAAAATCGTATTTTTTTCCTGAATTTCAATTTTATTTAGGGGAACTTATATCTGGGGACTTAGTTTTAGATGCAATTTGTCACTCATAAATTTCGTGAAAACCAATTTTTTTTGAAGCCAAGAAAATTTTACTTATAAACATTTCCTAAACCGTGACATATTTGATTGGACTTTCGAGCAACAATCTTATCCCTTTTATAACCTTTAATCAAAAACGAGTAAGCATACACTTGATATAAAAAAGATTAAAAACTGCCTATTAAATGACATTCATGTTATTTATCCACTCGCGTATTTTTTCCCAGAAATTAATTTCACAAACATCTTCCTACGCTCTAAACACTTATCAAATTTCAATTAAAAAAAAACTTGATACCACCCACTCCATTCTGAAATAATTAATAATACATTATTGGCTGTATCTCTGAGAAACACTTGGAATAAGGCATTCCCCCAACATGTCCAAGGACAAAATTAAAAATCAAAATACTTGTCTAACAGTGATTTCGGTTTTTCAATGCCCCGGAATGGAATTTTCGCAAAATTAATTGTGACTGTCCCGAAAAAAAAATTGGAAACCGTATGACTTTGATTTGTTTGCAAAAGCAGAGGCCGCGAAGTGTAAAATAAAACGTGACATGATTTTAATTAGAAATAAGCCAGAAGAAAAAACAGACACAGAAGCGTAAATGATGACGATGATGGTGGGAAAATGGAAGTTTTTGGTTATTACGTTGGTTGACAGGAAGCGTGGATTTTGAAGGGTCATGCGAAATTCTATTATGATTGTAGTCGGTCTACGTATGAACATGCAGACCGAATGAATCTTGTAGGCTTGACTGTATCTCCCTCTGCTCAGACTGGGCTGCTTTGAACACTGCGTCTGTACCGTCTCTATTTATGGGCTCTCACGAATCCGGAACGGATGAGGAGAATGCCACGGTGGTGGAGAGGACATAATGGTGAAGCTCCTACAGAACAACTTGAACCATTCAAGAGCAGCGTCAACTGCTCTTCTGCATCGTTTATCCCAGAGTAATCACGATATCGTTTTTATTCAGGAACCCTTAGTGGCACAAGATCTGAGCAAGGGTCTAAGGTGTTCCGAATTTACTATTTTTTACGTTTCAGGACAGGGTACACCGCGGTCCTGCGTTCTTGTTAGAAAAGCCATAAAGCCAAATAGATAGCCATTACAACAATTAGGATACAACAATGACAACGGAACCGAAATACTAAATGGTATCCCCCTATTATCTTAGTCCCTCCCAATATTAGCTTTGAAGTGGGTTTTCAGTTTGGTCAAAATAATAAGTAAACCATCGTTTTTTTTAATTTTTTGACAACAACTTCCTATTTTCCGTAAGGATTTGCTTTTTTCTTCATTGCTGTATGCAACAACCGTTAAATTAAAAACAAACAAAAATAATTAAGGGGCGAAAAACGCTTGGTAGGTACGAAAAAAGACGTTTAAGTTCGAAAATTATTCTCTCAATAATGAAATAAACCAGCTAAACATTGTATTTACTGTACAATTCATTAAAAACTAAATAAAAGCAGTCTCAAATGCGCGGTAAAGTCCATGTAAGGGACTTAAGGATAACTGTCGATCTCATTATCCCTATGGCAAGAAAAGTTTCCTTGGCATGACTGATGATTTTTGCGGCAGATATTGAAAATATAGAATCCCTTTGAAAAGCTAAAAGGAGAATACAAGAAGTATTTTGGCAAAAAGTTTATAACTTTCCATGGCGATGTCAAAAAGCGTTGACGGTACAAGAAAATTTTGGAGAGATAGTTCTTCTTGTTCCAGACCGAACAATGAAAACTCACAGAATATTCTGTTTTATTTATGAGATCGTAATAAAATTGATTGAAAACACCTCTTATTGTAATATCCTTCAATCAGGAAAAAAATAATATGATATACGCTCCATAGCCCATACACCTTAAATGGGAATTTCAGCAGGATATTAACCCTAACCTAAGCTGACCAGACGTACAGCATTTTTATGTACAGTACAGCATTTTGACCTGTCGTACAGCATTAGTATATGTACAGCAAAATGTACAGCATTCCCAATGCCACTCAAAAAAAACTTAAATTGGTATATAATAAGCTTATCGGGGAGGCCTGCGGTCAGTCTTGTCTGTTTTAAAAGTGTTTTTTTAGCAAGATAATCGCAGGGGCAAGCGTTTATTTTCAATAATTCGACAATTTTCGATAATCGTTCTGAAATTTAAGACACCTGTAGAGCTAACTCGTGCTTACATTTCCTTAAATTCCTCCATTTCATTGCGCGCTCGACAGTGACAGCTGCCCAAATCACACTTTTGTCTTTTCTAATCCCAAAATTCACAATAAAATGTTGTCCAATAAATTTGAAAATTGGCAGACTTCTGGAGCACCGCATTTTCCATGTTTTATGAAAATTTCAAGGCTCTCACTTGTTAGCTTGCAGAGCTACTTGGCGCTCACCGCTCACATTCCCTCCAAATTTCTAGGTCCTATCCGCGTTCGGGAGTTCAATCGAATCAATTGAAAATTGTTCCTAATTCGGAAATTTTCCAGCGGAAAATTTTTAAATTTGTATAGATCACCGCACTGCCCATATTAGGTTAAGAAGTAACAGCCGTGTAAAGATTCGATTTTAAGTTCACAAAACGATGCAAAAATCGCAGTACTCCGTCCAATTCCCCTTTTAACCTCTTTAGGGAAAAGAAAATGCAAACTAAAGGAGGTATCAGTTTATATATTGTATAACAAACGAAACGAACCTTTTAAATTAATATGTACAAGGAGGTATATTTTCCGTACTTCAAAAAAACAGCTTCATGATTTTTGTCTCAGGCTCATGTATAGCCAGAGACAGGGAAAGGGCCGCGCCCGAAAGTAGCATCAGTTCAGCGCCTGCTGTAGCGCTAACGCCGCCGGGCAAGTAGACAATTTACCCAACATCCGTACTGATGAAGATTCGAACCCTGAAACTCAAAAGTTTAAAAATCACAAAATATCGACTGTCTAGAAAGTGGAAATCGTATCTGAATTGGAACAAATTGGATTATCAATTGTCCTTTCTTAAAGTATGGTTTTAAAATGTCCAACATCTTTTCTAACAAAATGGAATCGACGATTTAAACTGACAGGAAAACCTGTCGTAGATTTGAATTACTAAAAAAAAATCCGGGCTCATTGGGCTCATTGCCCCTTCTAAACTAGATCCTGGCAAAGCTATTCCCATGCTTGTTCGAGCTTTGCGTGTTAAAACATACATTTTGTACTTCACATGCTGATGATGTTTTGTCAATGAGATAATTGGGTAGCTGAGGGCTCTTTTCTGGGTCCTGTTTAGTATCAACAGAACCTTGCTATCCCAAGGTTCACCACACATTTCCCAGAATATCGGCTACTATTCCTTCTATATTCTGTTTACGAAGGAGAATACGTGATCGTTTTAATGGCATCCAGCATCATGGTGGTTGCCAAAAAACGTGACATAGAGTCGACGCCGCTTAATGCGACCACATCAGGACCTTGTAGTTTTCATAACAAAGCCCGAATGATAACAATAAGCCATCATGTTTTTTAATACCTATAGTATGATTGTTGCATAAGAATAAGAAAAGGGCTGCAAAGGTGCGGTTAACCTAAAAGAATGGTAAACCGCACCTTTGTAGCTTTCCCAGGAATCATGGTTTTGCCAGGTATATTGCAAAGCGCGCCATAATTACCGGAATTTGAAGCAAAGTCTCCGATAATTGTATCGTTTCCGCTAGAAGCCTAATCGAATGGAGAAATGATACCACGAAATACCGTCGCAAAAGTGCCAACGTTTGTTATTGCACAAATAAACTGCCACATACTAAAAGCTTTTTAGAATTTGTGTCTTGTAAAAAAAGAAAAAATTTGTAGAATTCTATTTTCTAAAAGTTATTACTGGAAGGGTCGAAAAATTAGCTATATATCTCACAAAAACAACTCTGTTGTAAAAAGTTTCCGCCAAAGAAAAAGTTGTCAGCCGCAAAAAGGATTGATATAATACAATCCCGCCAACATGCTCGCAAGGATATGCATTCAAAAGTGATTGAATTAGTTAATAGTTTCCACCAAAACAGCGTGGTGCGGTATGCGTCAAAATTTGTGAAATAATTTCCGCCGCGATAGACCACGCTGAATTTGCCAATTCGTGTGGAGTCTGTGTTGTGTGTATCGCGTAACGCACCCGCGCTGGTTTGGTGGAAGCTAATTTCTTTCAACGCTTATTGGCGGGGAGCTGACGAGCTATTTGCTGCTATGCTCTTTTCTTGATCAGTTTTAACCCTTCTGTCGGCACCTACTACAATATGCATATTCTATACCCAATAGGTCTGGCTGGACCTACTATGAAAACAATTTTATTTTTTAGAAAAAGTGAAATCTTTATCAGTAGAATCATTCTACCCATTCTTTACGGCAATTTATAAACAATAAATGCATTAAAATCGTTTTTGTAGATATACTGGAGGCGTTTTTAAGTAGACATATTTTGAGGTGGTATTAGTTCACACATGTTTATCCCTTATTTTCTTCTTTTTTTGCTTCTCTTCTTTTATTGCTTATCCGTACAGAAAGTTTGATCGAAATTTCCGATTCCAATATCTTTGGGAAAATATTTGTCACTTTGTTGATAGATTTAACCCCGATATTAGTCTGCAGATTTGGGGAAATAGATAGAAAGAAATAGGGAATTTTCAAGCGCAATAATCATTTGATTCTAAATTTTCCGTAAATATCTCAATTAAATCTATTTAGAAACACGTTCGTAAGTCACTAATACTCAGTTCTTACTATTACAAAGGAAATAAAACTTGTTTGAATCTCCTAGAATCAAATCTCAGTTGATTAGGTGATGTTATAAGATGTGATAAAATTAGGCGTACCTAATTTCCGAACTTCACGGCTTTTAAAAGCCAAATCTCAGATAATTTTATCGTTTATCGCACAAATTGAATTTTAATTACATTTGTAGTATCATAATTAGGAGAATTTCAAGAGAATTTAATATTTTTAATTTTTACCTCAA
The DNA here is from genome assembly GCA_949715475.1 of Microchrysa polita. NCBI lineage: Eukaryota > Metazoa > Arthropoda > Insecta > Diptera > Stratiomyidae > Microchrysa > Microchrysa polita. The sequence continues at coordinate 7,810,759 of OX454417.1, forward strand.
GACACAAATGTGGGGAAAAACTATAGGTCTGGCCAGACCTATTGGGTATCAAAAAGCACTATAAATTGAAATTCATCAAAAACATACTCAAAACTTAAGCCGATTTTTTCCAATTTTTGCAAAATGCTTCTAAACATATTGTTCTAGGATATCATGAAATATGAAGTCGCTGCGATTTCATCTTCAATACTTTTTTGACTAATATATAGTGCCAAAGGTCTGGCCAGAGCTTTCTGCCGACAGAAGGGTTATTCTCGAATCTTCCAGCCTTGTAAATAAAATGTGTTTTACAATTTTTTTTTGCTTTCCTTCGTATAGACGACTTATCCCTTTTTTATACAATAAAGTTCTTTCGTAATTTTCATAAGATTGGTTTTATCCTGCAATTACCCCCATGAAAGCTCCCCGCCAAACAGCATTGCAAGAAATTAGCTTCCACCAAACCAGCGCGGGTGCGTTACGCGGTACACACAACACAGACTCCACACGAATTGGCAAATTCAGCGTGGTCTATCGCGGCGGAAATTATTTCACAAATTTTGACGCATACCGCACCACGCTGTTTTGGTGGAAACTATTAACTAATTCAATCACTTTTGAATGCATATCCTTGTGAGCATGTTGGCGGGATTGTATTATATCAATCCTTTTTGCGGCTGACAACTTTTTTTACAACAGAGTTGTTTTTGTGAGATATCATATTTTTTTGCAGTTTTCAATTGACAAAATCAACTTAACATAACAATAAATGAATGTGTTTATTTTCTTGAAATGAAGACGATATTCACTGCCCGTTTATCACGACCATGTTTGAGAACATAATAACAATATAACAATATATAATAACAATAATAACCCTCTTGGTAACAGTGGCGTGCACAGCCATTTTGTGAAGGGTATGCAAAATTAAAACCGAAGAAAAGATGATAAATACGAGTATAAACGCTTTTTGATATGTCGAAATAAAAAGGAAGGTTAGTGTTTCCTAAGTAATTGAGTAATCTCAGGATAGCTAAAAATGAGGAAAAACCGCCTCATTTATTTTAGAAAGCACTAAAATAAGTATAATAAAAAAAACTTTGTAACGTTAACAAAACAGTGCTTGAAAAATTATTTAAATCAATCAAACAAATAAAAACATTAGCATTGTAAGATTTATTGATTTTCTCAAATGTGTAAACTGTAGGCATACAAACCTTCTTTTGTAATATGTATACATAACACAGTGTGACTAACAAAATGCATACATAGCTTACCACTAAAAACCGACAAGAGGTTTTGGACATCACCCTAGCATCAGAGGATGTAATTCATGAAATCAAAGACTGGAGAATCTCGTCATAGTACTCTTTCTCGGATCACCGGTATATACAATTTAGCCTAGCAGAGCACCCGGACGCGATCCCGCACACAGTGAATCGCAGAAGGACCGACTGGTTAGGTTTCGACCTGCTCTCGTTGAAGAGTTGCCTACCTAACCAGCCAAACAATGTACAACAACTGGATGAAATGGTAAATACTTTTACGGCAGCTATGCGAGCAGCTGTATCTGAATCGTGTCCTGTCACTTCTTTTCCTGACAAGCGAAAACCATCATGGTGGAGTAGCAAGATCTCCGAGCTAAGAGTCGTGTGCAGGAGAAGCTTTAACAAAGCCAAAGCTTCGAGGATGGCGTCAGACTGGATCTCCTATAAAAAAAAACATCTCAATTCTTTCAAAAAAGAGGTAGGATCAGCTAATACGCAATGCATGGAAAAACTTCTGTCAAAGTATCGAAGGGGCCTCCGAGACCTCTAGATTTAGGAAAATTATGGCATAAAATCCATCTATGCCCAGCTTCCTTAAAAAGGAAGACGGATCGTGGACGTTCTCGAGCATTGAAACTATTGAGTGTTTTCTGGACGCTCATCGCCCGGGAAATTCGGTAACATCCCCACCTGAAGATCCCTCGAATATCACAATGCCGTGTGACAGTGAATCTATTCTACCTCGTGAGAAGATATTATGAGCTATTTCTGGTTTTGAGCCCTTTAACCCTTTAACGACCACAGGCAAATATGTTTGCCCGGAGTTTTATGGAATTTAAAAGAAGAAAATGTACAACATTTTCTCTGTCATTGCCCGGCCCTGGCCGAGAAACGTAGACGTTTTCTTGGCTCAATGTGTTTCTACGATACAGATGATCTGCGTGATGTGAGCACCCCTATTGCTCAACAAATATATTGCCAGCACGGGCTGGTTCTCGGCGTAGGTGTTAACTATAGGGTCGTTTCAATCGGTGGTATCACAATGGACCTATTTAAGGTCTAAGTACGCTGAGTATTTGATCATTTAGCGTCCCCTATACCTAACCTAACCTAATCTTGTAGGGTTAATGATATGATAATAAAAATACAGCTTACATTGATTATAATCACACACTGCAACTATACGTATACGCGTAAATAATAGCTGAAAAATTAATGTAAGAAAAAGTTCAAGGACACGCACACGCTATATAATAATATTCAAACATATCTATAACACCCCCCGAAATAGGTAAAGTATTTTTTGGTAAAGGAAAACTACTTCAAAGGATTCCGTCCCGCAATGAATTCAGCTGATTCATGCTACCTTACTTCACATTAGTGTGGGTATGGCAACTGCGAGCCTGGTCTCTATGGTGTATTTTAACATGAAAATTCAACGGATAATTTTGCACTATCCACTTTCCTTTACCCTTTATATACGGATGAGGATGTTCAAGTATTTTAGATTTAATGTCCTGAAAACATGCAAATCCATTTTGTGGCCATGGAAACAAATCTATGTACATATATTCAAACAATTTGACAGTGGTTTGATGTAGGGAATTAGTAGAATTTTTACAATAGCATAATAAATATGGTCATAACCATAACGATAGCATGCATATTTCCTATGGTTGTGTGGAAATTCCGATGATAATAATATAGTGATGAAATACCAATTGTGTAATAAAGCCTTTAAACAGAAGCTTGGTGTGGTGATTGAATGTTATAGATGCCATGCCAAATTTATATGCTCTCTAAACCCTTGATGTTAGAAATAAACATTCTGCTGCATTCGGAGAACGAAAAATGTAGCAATCGAAAGTTTTGATTTTTTTAATTGGGAAAAACTGATTTTGAAAATTTGATATCCCAACATTATGCAATTTTTTTAGGCACGTTGAAAACAATTGCTTTTTTTTTTGCAGATTTGCTCGTTTCAATTCATACTTCAAAAAAGTAAGCATGAAACAGTCCACCCTGGGAAAGAGTGAGTTGTAGCAGAACATCAAAGGTACCTATACGCCATTATCCGCGCTACCAAAAACTCGATCAAAATTAGTATAATTGAAGTTTTTAAGGAATTTATGGAAAACAACGCAAGAGTGAGTTGTAGCAGAACATCAAAGGTACCTATACGCCATTATCCGCGCTACCAAAAACTCGATCAAAATTAGTATAATTGAAGTTTTTAAGGAATTTATGGAAAACAACGCAGAGCGTTAGTAGTGAAAACGAGCACAATTTTTCGGCCCAACATTTTTGAGGGCAGAGTTTTCTAAAAATGTATTGAGTATTTTACTGGAAAAGGAAATTTCGTATGCATTCTCGATTTCTTACATCAAGCTTCAACATTTTGAAACTCGAAACAAACTCTATAAGGCCTTGCTGAACTGTGGTGCGTGGTGGTGCGCTTAAGAGTATGAATGATAGCTGAACGGTGGTTTGAATCCCAATGTGATCATGAATTTTGGTGTTGTTTTTTTAAAACAATGTTTTTAAGTTAGCTGGTTTCACTAAGTAAATTGTTTTGGAGCAACAACCATGAGTAGAAGCACTTGCTTGAAAGGAAAAAACCTCTTTGTATCGATTCTACAACAACCATTCTATTCATCCAGATCAGTGATTCCCAAGCTGGGGGCGCACCCCCCCTAAGGAGGCGCCACGATTAGGGAAGGGGGGTGCGAGCACAACTCTAAGGTTGGTGCCGTTTATGAATTATGGTTTCCTTCAACAACAACCATTCTGACTCTAACTTCTTCCGAAACTCACCAGGGTTAATCCGTTGTTACAAGATGTTGCAAATTGCCAACAATTTTATTTTCTTCCATTAAAAAAAATCGCTGCTATTAAATGCGTTTGATGATATGGCTGATTAAAATTGACAAAGCTCGCGGTTCTAAAAAAACCGCACCAGTCAGCTAGTTTTCGTATGGATAGAATGAATCTTTGCTAAAAATCTTGCGGATATTGGTCGCTCCGCGCGATTTAATATTTCGTGCTCGACGTATCACTGAAGCCATGGCGACGGCCGAACTTACGACGAAATTCAGCATGCGGAGATCACAAAATTTAATTAATCTGTACTTCCAAACATTTCCAGTAGTTACAAAATATCCGCTGAACTAACAACTAAATTTTCAAACAATTTAAAATGCGAAAATAGATCCTGAAATATAAACCTATGAAATTAAAAGCATTCCTTGCCAACGCCAATTTTTTCACACCTATTTTCTTGGGTGGCGCCAGGATCAGTAGACCTTGCAAGAACTGAAAAAGATTGGGAACCACTGATCTAGATAGTATGGATATCTAGATCAATATGTAGTAATTGTTGGACACGCTCCCCTCTATACGCACTAATTTAAGCGTCACGTTTAACTTACTCAGAATTGAATGGGCCATTAACGGTAATATTTTTGAAATTTCATCTCTTTTAGCTTGGCTGTAATTCAGGCAAAACTATTCATGCGAGAGGTGTGCTAACCTGATGACAGGCAGTGTAATAGCCAACTTTACATACAGGGAAATTTATTATTTCATGAACATTAATACGTTGAAATTAAAATTTATTACGATTTTTCTTTACCGATTATATACCCAACTAGCATTTTTAGTAGCGAAAACGTGGATATCACTGCAAGATTGCCTTTGGGAGTAGCAAATACTTTCAATCGTTCCGTGATAAGTACCTTTTTGTCACCGAAGAGTCACTGATATGGGGAATGAAAAGTTTGGTGACCAGGACCCATTTGCCAGCAGCAAGTTGCAACGCGATTGGAACGCACCAACCAAGTGGCATTGTTTGTCTAACCACCCAATTGGGACTTTATTGGTCCCGTCTTCCCACACAATCATAGTTGTGAATATGTGTAGGTAAAACCGACACAATTTTAGTAAACTTAGATTGAATGGGTTATTATAAGTACACACATATACTTTTACACATTTGCTAAAGTTGTATTTTTACCCTATTCAGGCAATCAAATAATATAATCTGAAAGGATTTAATTGAGTGATTACATTATTTGATCATTTGCCAGCTCTTTTTAACAAGAAAACTTCGTGCCAAGCCAATTTCACTGTGGAAGTGGATATTCCACCTAGAAAAAAAGTAATGCCCTCTCATTTTTCTAATCATTTCTTAAATAAATTGTCAAGAGATAACCCAACTAAAGTCAGTGTTATCCTCCACTTTCTAATTTTATCACTCTAAATATTCAGCAAACCAAACTGTTGCTTAACACAAAGTTCTAAATTGTTTCATCTGAAAAAATAGCTACTTTCTCGAAATGTGTACAAAATGATTTTGTAAAATCTTGGAAAATATGGTGACAAGCATTTGACAGCTCCATATGGTACTATAAAGTTCCCAATAGGACTTTGTAGTAACGTTAGGAACTATATATAGTTCTTATTTTACTATAAAGTAGCAAATCTTTCGAAGTTACAAAGAAATTATAGGGCTACGGTTTTGCCACTTAAAAATATTTCTTTGGAGTTGCTCACTATGTAGTAGCAAAATGAGGTACCAAAACTATACCATTCGCCTACACTTGTCAATATGTAGTAGCAACATTTCGTTCGCTACAAAGTTCCGCAACTACTATCACCCTGGAACGTCCCAAAAAGTACTTTGCAGTATTTGTTACGATGAAGTTAAAATTTGGGGGGGGGGGGGTCAAAAACCGAAACTTATTAAAGTGGCGGAATCAAAAGCACTAGTTGTCGCTACTTAAAATGTTGCTTGGGTAGGCCAGTCAATAAACCGAAAAATAGGGCGTTAGGTCGCAAAAAATTGCTCGGCTCTGGTTTTTTGGGATATTGTTAGGATAGATACCAGAAGTGTACCACCAAGTTTGCAACTTCGCAAAACCTGTGCTAACCCCGTGACCCTCAAAAAACCTCAAAATTTTCGGACTTTTTTCATATTTTTGTTTGTAATTTCTAAAAGGTGCTTCCTACAAGTAAGTTTTCCACAGCACTGTTTAAGCTAAGAAAATCTTTGAGTGTAACCCCAGCTTTGTAGGCGCAAAGGATCCCAAGATACAGCACTTTAAACATTGTTTTTTGAAAAAAAAGTTCGAAATTGTAATTTCAGTCATGTTCCGAGCTGAATATCGGCTTAAATGAGCATTTTACGGAGAAAGTCAGTTCCTTACCTGTATATATGTCGGAACGAATGGAATCAGACCATGACTTCATAGGGCTGCCCCTGAAAATTAGGTTCTTCTAGGAAACACTTTTTTCTTTATGTACCAATATTAACCAAACTTCACCTAAGTATGTTCCTGGTTAAGCCTCAAAAAATATCTACGAACGGATGAAATCGGAACACTACGTTATAGGGCTGTCATACAAACCAACCTCTGGAAATTAGGTTCTTCTGTGAAAAACTTTTTTCTTTATGAACCAATCTTAACCAAACCTCACCCAAATGTGTTCCTAGTAAAGCCTCAAAACATATCTAGGAATGGATGGAATCGGAACATTACGTCATAGGGCTGTCATACAAACCTCCTAAAATACAATTTCGGACTTTTTTACAAAAAAAAAAACATTTTTTTAAAGTGCTGTATCTTGGGATCCTTTGCACCGACAAAGCTGGAGTTACACTCAGCTTTAAAAGTGCAGTGGACGACTTACTTGTAGGAAGCACCTTTTAGAAATTACAAACAAAAATATGAAAAAAGTCCGAAAATTTTGAGGTTTTTTTAGGGTTACGGGGTTAGCACAGGTTTTTCGAAGTTTCAAACTTGGTGGTACACTTCTGGTATCTATCCTAACAATATCCCAAAACAACAGAGCCAAGCAATTTTTTGCGACCTAAAATCGTTAAATGACTGGCCTAATACCTGTTGACTCGCACTCTACGATGCTGGTGGTAATCTAGAGGTGCAGAGATCGAATCTCGGAGTGGTCCAAAATTTCCGTTCATGTGCGGATAGGAAATATATACCTAGTACCTACTTGCAACATTGTATACACTCCGAAATGATATACAATGTAACGTTGAGTTAATGCACCATGGCCCGACATGGGGCTATACGGGACTAAGAAGAAGAAGATTATACCTGTAGAAACTTTGAAATATTTCTCTCTCCGGGAAATTTACACGGCGTAAATTTTTTCTGCTTTTAATTGAAAAAATCTCCAACCGACAGTATCGGATCGGGTTCGGTTAATTCCAAGCGACTCAACACGCATACACACCATTACAGAAGGTAATGCAAAATACTTTTCATAATAATGAGAGGTATAAAAGTTAATTTCCATAGTCCACCCACCGAATGGAAATAATACTTTACATCAAAGGGTTGGTACGCAATTAATATCACCACACGAACATGAACCATGAAAGCGCCTCCTATTAAATTAAAAAAAAAAGTCTACTAACAAGAAAGTGTTGCAAGAATACTTTGCCTTTCCTTTTTTTGTCTTGACTAAGTTCGCTCAGTTAAAATTGGGTCATCACAACATCATCTCTTTATTCAATTGCAAATTTTCAATGGTATCGGCACGTGCCTCTATCCGATAAATTAAACAAGCGATGCCATCATCACGGTCTTGGAAGATCGTCTTGATGTTTTTCTTTCGCGGTCTTTTTTAATGAAGTTGTCAGATGCGAAACCCCTGAAATACCAAGTAAACTTAAATGCTTGGGTGTTTATTCTTTAAGCAATAGATAGAGAGCATAATATTGTCAAGTTACTAATTAAAAAGGGATGACCTTTATGCTTTTCCGCTTTTCCGAACAAGAAGAAACAAAAGCAATTTGTCTTTTATTGTGGAATCTGCGAAAAAAAAAGGAAAAGAAAATGAATGAGGTACGTATTCCCTTTTTGGGGATATTCGAAAATTTAATTGAGGTCAGTAGGATAATTTCAGTTCATTTTGCACAGACACAGTTGATGTATGCGTAGAGTGTTGGCTTGGGGAAAAACAAAAACAAATTGCGACCAAACATTTAACACGGAATACTGAAACTATTTATTATTTGTAAGCAATAAACACATATTATTATTTGTGAAGACATAATCAAGATTTAGGACGCTTTATGGCTCACTTGGTTGAGTCGCACTCTACTATGCTAGTAATCTAGAGGTCCGGAGATCGAATCTCGGCGTGGTCCAGGAAATATATAGTGCTTGCAACATTATATACACTCCTCTATATGCAATGTAACGTTGACTCAAAGTAGCCAATAAAGGGCTGAGTGAACGCATTATGCCCCACAAGGGGTTACAGTACAGAGAAGAAGAATCAAGCTTCGGCTTAATTGACAAAACATTCCTGAATACAAAAAATTCCACTCACTTTTATGACAAACTCATAGGTTTAAAATCTCTCCCTCGTCCAAAGATTAGTCTAAACTAAATCACCTTTTTTATGTGACTTGAGGGACGTTTTTTTTTTGTCAGAAAAATAAGAAAATATCGACTGTTAAATGCTTCAAGTTTTATTATCTGCTCAGAAAACCTTTCATCAAATTCGAATCATCTATGTATTTAGCATTTACTATCCTTGAAAGTCGTCCCCAATGTGTAGTAGAATCGACATTATGTGTGTGTGTCATTTACTACAGTTTTGCTCTTAGCTGCACATAGATATGTACAGGATCAGAGTCACAGATATTATAGAAAGACATAATATGTACGTTAGTCTAAGAAAAATGGCATATTTGGTCGGGAAAAAACCTACATCGGATTTTTTTTTTAAAAAAGGGGAAAGGGGGCATTTTTTTCGGTTTTTTGCGATTATTTCAAAAATGGTAAGAGATACAGAAAAATGATCGGAGGACAAAAAAACTACATAAAATTATCTTTGCAATGATATATAACACATTAGAGTTTAATGGAATATTTCGGCGTTAGACTAAATTAGAATATTTTCATTTTATACCTTTTTTGAAAGCTCCATAACTTTTTAAAGAATGCCAGTTCAACCGTAAAATGTTGTCTAAGTATTCACAATAAGTTCAAAAACATTTTTAGGTAAACATTAAGTCGCTCCGGTCAAGGACTTCCATTATCCCCCTATTTAAATTTGTCAAAACGATATGTCCATAACTCTCCCCAAAATTGGAACAGTGTGCTAAATTTTGGTTTGTTGCGATTGGAGGTCATAGTCACCCCACCGACCAAAAATCAGCTCATTCGGATGAAAACTAAGGGTATATCCCATACCAAATGACCCAAGAAAACTTTGTTCTACAGTTTATAAAATAATATTTAGGGGTTCGTTTGTATGACAGCCCTATGACGTAATGTTCCGATTTCATCCATTTCTAGATATGTTTTGAGGCTTCACCAGGAACACATTTCCGTGAGGTTTGGCTAAGATTGGTTCATAAAGAAAAAAGTTTTTCTTAGAAGAACCTAATTTCCAGGGGTTGGTTTGTATGACAGCCCTATGACGTTGTGTTCCGATTTCATCCGTTCCTAGATATTTTTTTAGGCTTAACCAGCACCAGGAACACACTTGGGTGAAGTTTGGTTAATATTGGAACATAAAGCAAAAAAAAATCTTAGAAGAACCTAATTTTCAGGGGCAGCCCCATTACCCCATGGATAGTGAGTCTGCTGAAGACCAGGGTAATTCATGCGGACTTAGGAAACAGCCAGATGACAAAATTCGTCTGCAGAGGGACACCTCAAGGTGGTGTCATCTCTCCGCTACTGTGGCTAGTAGTGATCAATATAATCTTAACTAAACTCGACGAGGAAGGTATAAAAGTAGTGGCGTATGCGGATGATGTAGCGATCATTGTATCAGGAATGTGTCTCTCCGTGATCAGTCAGATCATGGGAAGAGCGCTCGAGTTAGTCAGCAAGTGGGCTACAAGCTGTGGCCTTGATGTAAACCCAAGCAAGACAAAGCTGATGCTGTTCACTACAAAAATCAAGATACCATCTTTTTCCTTTCCAAAACTTAACGGACAGCAACTCACACTATCGACTAGTTCGAAGTATTTGGGAGTCATTTTAGACCCGAAGCTCAGCTGGAAGTTGAATATTGAAGAGCGTGTTAAGAAAGCCTGCGTAGTTTTCTACGCCTGTAGGACAGCCCTCAATAAAAGGTGGGGCGTTAAACCAAATGTAGTACTCTGGCTTTATAAAACAGTGGTACGTCCCATGCTGACGTATGGAGCACTTGTGTGGTGGCCAGCGCTTAGCAAAGAGTACAATATAACGAAACTGGGTAGGGTGCAAGGAATGGCATGTCTTGGCATCACAGGTGGTATGCGAACATGCCCGAGGGATGCGTTGAATGTAATTCTGCATCTTCTACCAATCAACATTTTTATTAATAAACTGGCGGCATGTCCGCTGGCTGGACCTCCAAGCCATATGGCCACGCTGATATCCTCAACCAGCTGCCACTAGATGAGATCAAGGCTACAACAGACTTTGCAGTGACTACACTGAGTCTTGGGAAAAACTTTGCTGTCAAAATTCCGACTAGGTGCGAATGGGGTACGGGTGAGGCAGTAGGGGATTACGAAATCTCTATTTTCACAGATGAATCTAAAATGAGCTGCGGTGTAGGTTCAGGCGTCTTCTGCGATACACTTAACATCTCTGAATTCGACCGTCTTCCTGATCATGCTAGCATTTTCCAGGCGGAATTGTTTGCAATCATGAAGGCCTGCCTCGCACTCGGAAGTATTCAAGACAGCCAAAACATAGCCATCTGCTCAGATAGTCAGGCGGCTATTAAGACACTTAGGTAACTCTGCGAAGATATCCTCTAAGCTTGTCAAATGCTATGAGGAGATGCTAAAGAATCTTGGTAGAAAGCACTCAATCATACTAATTTGGGTGCCTGGACATACGAATATAGATGGCAATGAGCTGGCAGATAAGTTGGCCAGAAACGGGGCCTCTATGGACACCTCCTATGAGGAGCGCGTACACGTTCCGATGTCAACTGTCAAGGGACAGATTTCCTTGCATTATCTTACGATTGCAGGCGGTTACTGGCGAAGCATAAGAACTTGTGCCATATCACGGAAGTTATGGCCATCATATGACTGGAAAAGGACGCCCGAGATTCTAACAAGACCGCGGAAGGATATCGCCAGACTTACAGCAGTTATTACGGGCCATTGGCCAATAGCGGACCATGCGGCCAGGTTGGGTATACCTCACAAGTCGCATTGCCGTAGGTGCGATAACGCAAATGAGAGCGAAACTCTAACTCACTTTCTTTGCAAATGCCCAGGTCTCGCTAGATCCCGCTATCGAACGCTCGGTCGTGCGTTTTTTTGATAGTCTACAGGATGCGTCGGAGGTGAAAATAGGCGAGCTGCTTCAGTTTCTCATGGCTCTAGACGCCTCTCCACTCATGACATTTAACCTTCTGCAACCTCCTTCTTTATTAGTTTAACCCTTTCCCGGACAGAACGTCTATAGACTTCCAATTTTGAGCATTTGACATACAAATCGTGTCAAATTTTGGCGTTGTGTCCGGCAATGAGTTAACGGAATATGTGGTTTCAAAACGGCGCCTTCTGCGCTAATTGGGCTTCTGGTCTGCTTGACCTAAGCCACTACTTTTACCTACCTACCTACCATGGACCGATTCCAATCGTTCCGACATACCTATATACAGCTAAGTAACTGATTTATAACTTCGTGTCACATGACTTTCTCTGTAGTTATTAGAATTTAGTAAATTAGAATTTCGAACTTTTTTACAAAAAACAATGTTTAAAGTGCTGGATTTTGGGATCCTTTGCACCTACAGAGCTGGAGGTGGACTCAAATTAAAGAAAGTTTTGATAGCTTTAAAAATCTAATAGACGACTTTCTTGTAGGAAGCACCTTTTTGGAAATTACAAACAAAAATATGAAAAAAGTCCGAAAATTTTGAGGTTTTTTGAGGGTCACGGGGTAGCACAGGTTTTTCGAAGTTGCAAACTATACCACCAGTTTCTGGTATCTACCCTAACAATATCCCGAAAAGCCAGAGCCGAGCTATTTTTTGGGACCTAAAATCATAAATTGACTGGCCTATAATAAAATAATTTATTTAAGACTACTCATTCTTTATGTAACCGACAATAATAATTAGGGACGTTCGTACTACGTATAACTTGACTACTTTGTTGTACTTTAGTTGGCCTCTAGGTCAACTTTCATCCATCATTCCCAAATCTAAATTCAGCTTCAACATTAACTTGATATTTTTCTTCGAATTTAATTTTTGCCCCAATCCCCAGATATTCCATAAATATGGTATGTACATTGACTTTTTGACTTCACGCCAACAACGTCAACATTACAACTTGTACGTTATTTCGTGTAATTTTAATGCCATCTTCATGTGACACAGATTATCAACAAAATACATTTTCGAAAATTTTCAAGAAATTCAAAGGACATTTATATAATCTTTGGCCTTGTCGTATAAATCCGATATCAAGTTTCTTTGCATAAATTCTACACACTCTATAGGTATAGAGAAAATTTATTCAATAAATAATCAAGTAGAAAGCAAAGCGCGAGCAGATGTTTGTCTTTCAAAACTGACTTAATGATACTCAATGTCGCAGCAACAAAAGGCAAAAGCCCTGCAGCGACAACGGCAGCATATCAGGTTGATCTTTGAAAAATTGCAAAAGAATTAGTAAATTTTAGGATAGAGTGAGATGGATGTATTTTTGAATGTATTGACGAAATAATTTAATGTTTAAAGAACTGAATTAAGGTCGACAGTGAAATTTTTCCCGCTGCGATTTTATCAATAAAAATACATACTTACTGTCGTGGACTATGTCACAAACCGTGGGGAATTCCATAAGCTACAATCGGAGACCGGCTCCATAATTCTCCTCGGCCTTTTTATGTGTTATTTTTCGATTCCCCGGTAATTTGACATTTCACGATGAAATAACCGAGGGAATCGAAAAAAATACATAAAAAGGCCGATAAAAATTATGGAACTGTTTTCGGATTGTAGCCTATGGAATTCCCCAGCATTCCCCATACATATTCCACGATAGTAAGAATACATTTTCATTGAAAAAATCGCTGCGGACAAAAATTTCACTTTCGATGTCAGTACTAGGCTTTACGATTCAAAAGGGATGGCGATGGCGGTACATAAATGCACGAGAATAATTTTGAAATTTCGTAACGCAATTTTTAAACCCACACAAACCGAGTAAAAAACTAACCCCACGCTAACTTGTTATCAATATGGTTCACATTCACAATACTAGCCCCCACTTTCAAATTTTTTAGCATAAAATATCTAATTCGCAGGACATTAGTGTACGAATCTGCTCACTTTTCAACACATCAACAGTGTCCTGAACTCAATAATAACGACTTGCATACCAATTTAAATAAATATGACAGCAACGTCCCAATTGTCCCAATTGTCCTAATTTCATACACAACGAACTTATCAAAAAACATGAACTGGTACAACTGCTTCCACTCTTCGTGCAACCAAGGACTAACACCAGGACACGGCTATTACATTTGACAATCGACAAAAAAAAATCTTCCATCACGGTCTGGACTCTGTTTATACGAAAACTCCTAAGCTCAACGCTCAAAAGTACATACGTACTCGTCGCAGAAAAAAGTCAACGAAACTGAGTTCAAATTTGTATCGTAAAGTGGGCAAAAGACGGGCAAAAGTATTTTACGACAGCAGGAAAAGATGGAAATTAAAGCAAAGGCTTGAGAGCACTTACCAGGACTCTTTACCCGTAGGAAGTCTATCGACAAGCAGCAGCAACAACAACAATAACAACAATAAATGCATACAACATACCACGTTCATGACTTTATTGGATGCCTTTGGCAGTTAAATGGTTAAAATAGGAAATTCTTGGAACATTTGGTCGTTCAATGTAAAGGACGTTACATACTATAGACACTGACTCGTACTCGTATACTCGTATAGTCGTGAAGCCGTTCTCGTATATCCTGTGCAAAATTTAAGCGCAAAATGTCAACTTTTATTTCCTGTTGAATTTTAATGGAATGTACACACTGACATAGTGGAGCTATTTTCGGGCGTTTGTATATGTGTTTACACAGGATAATGGATAGCTCGAGTCTGCGACATTTTGTCAGAATTAATGCATATTAGTAAATATGTACAAACATTAGCATAATTTTGCATGTGCTAGCTTTAGTTGAAATCTGTGCGAAAAGTTTAAAGCTGAAGGGAACTGAACATTTTCCATATGGCTTCTAAAAGACGATGAAAGTTAAAAGTGCCATCAATGTATAATCAAACGATTTGCATAATTTTAGGTGAAATCGATGTAATTATTTGAACAGGTGTTTTAGAAGGATATTGATTTTTGTTCTTCTTATGAATGTAATGGAAAAATTATAAATATGAATTAAGTTGAAGACGTAAATTCGGAGCTTAAGGTGTTGAGAAATGCCCACAGCGCCCGCTCTAGCACTTACGCCGCCTCGGGCAAGAGGACAAAATGCCGCCCCTTAGGTAGTATACCAGCCAGATTCATAGTACATAGAGAGAATGCGTTTGTCGTTTTTATACCCTTCGCTCATAGAGTGAAAGGGTATATTAACTTTGTCATGAAGTTTGTAACGCATTAAAGGAAGCATCTCCGACCATATTAAAAGCATATACAAATAATACATATATGTCCAAATTGGTACAAAATGTTGTTCCTATGAAAATGTATCGGAAATTTCCTAGAGCTTTCAAGCGAATCGCATGAGCCTGTGTGCGTGTCAATTTGAGAGAACGTTTTCCAGTTCAAGAGAGTCAAGAGACTCTTTTTATAGTATCTTTTAAGAATCACTCATCACTTGCCATTGCCTGCGACTTCCGTGGTGTGTGATGGATATCTCCGTACTCCGTGACGCATGACAAGTGGACCGAGTGGACAATATGTTATGTTATGAACACAGAAATGATTATGAAATTCATTCACTGCCACGTCCCGCCCGCGTCTTGTGTGGTGTGCGCGGTATGGCACCGCGGTGCGCCGCGCGCAAGATAAGTGGACCAAGTTGGGAAGAGAGGAGGAAACGACACGAAAACACGTTGCTGTACATGCGGCTACGAAATTGAAAATTCGTCTGTGGCATGTGCATCTATATTTTGAGGTTCAGCTTATCTGAGCCGATGTCATAATGAAAAGTCTCTATTGGAGACGATAATTAATATAAATGTAGGTGAGTTTTAGGGTCAAAGACATGGAGTTTCTGAAAAAGAAAACACCTTCTTTGTTAGTCCCTTCGGGCATTTTACTCACTCCATAACGTGACAGAATAAAGGAAGTTCAAATTTTGACATATTATTATTGGAAAAAGCTCTTCCTACATGTTGCGACCAATTTATTCAATACCTTCTCTAAATTTGCATTTATGCGATCCCGTCTAGACAGCTGTAGATTTTTTAATTTATGGTACACATAGTATTGTTTCTTGATATGCCGGCCGCAACAAGCATAGCAAAAATTAGCCAAAACTAAGGCCCGTATTTCTAAACATACCTTAACTTAAAATAAATGCCATTTCCAGTAGTTTTCATTGAAATAATTTATTTTCTCGAGACAATGCATCCTTGACTTAAGGCGATTTCAAGGAAACTTTGAAATTTTGCAATAGTCAACCTCACTTGAAGTCAATGTAGCTAGTTACCTACCTTGAGTTATATTTATATTACAATTGTGTTAAAAGCTAAAGGTCTCCTTGAGTTTCGCCTTAAATCAAGGATGCATTGACTTCTAAATATAAATTATTTCAATGAAAAACTACTGGAAATGACATCTAATTTTTGAATTTCGGCATACTTGACTAAAGGTCGCATTGAGCTAAGCTATGTCTATAAATACGGGCCTAAAAGTATACATTTCGGCATCAAAACCAATTTTCCGATAGCTTTTTTTTTATTAGTTGTAAGTTAAGAAAATATACAGGGTGCCCGGAAAATGCCGCATAAACGAACCGGATTGTGCTTCCTCAGGTGATTTCCAGCAAAAAAGTTGTACGGAACCCTTTAGCTGCCACAGGCATTTGAAGATTTTTGAAAAAATCATTTTCTTTTACGACTAGAACGTCATTATCTCAAAAGCTAGACTAGGTAGCATAGCAAAACAAGATGATTATTAGGTACAGATGATTATCACCCAAAAAATAAAACTAACCGCACTAAAATTGGATAAGAGGTTTGGTTTTTACGGAGCTTCAAAGTCAAATTTTTGTGATTTGACCCAAAAACAAAATATTTTTCCATCTCAATTTTCTGCAACTTCTGCCAAGGTGAGGTGTTCGTACGAAAAAAGTCCCAATAGATTAGAGGTTTGCAGCCTTGAAAAGGGAGGAGGGGTACTTGCGTTTTCAGAGCTATGGAGGTTTTTAAAAGAGTCTAAAATGAAAATATTCTAATTTATTTTTTAGTCTAGCGCCAAATTTTTCACTAAAATCCTAATTAGTATAGTGACTTTAGCTCTAGACCCAAACATCCAAAAAAAGAGCTGACTTTTGACGCCAAATTGTTGTATGGCCTGACCGCATTACGCAGTAAAAAGTTAGACTTTTTTGCGCGTCACATTTGGGGGGGAGGGGGTGGCAAAGGGGTGAAATTATGATTTTTCGCCAATATTTTGTTAACTGTAATATTTACTGCAAAATGTTCTGAGGACAATTTAAACTACACAAAATTTCCTTTCTAATGATATATTATATCATATACCTTCTCTTGGCAGATTATATACTAGACCTTAAAATATTTGGTGTAATTTAGATTTTTTGATAGTTACATTTGGCGCTCTAGCTCCTGAAGTAATTAAATTGGAGCCATGGTAATTGGGATAACTATTCCTAACAATATATAGCTGTCCCACACGGAGACTCAGGCTGCCCCGACAAAGCATTCCCCTATACTCCCTATTAACATTTAAAAAAAAGACATGCCTGTAACTTTTCGAAGAAACACAGCAGGCGGGAAAAATTTTGGTAAACGTTAAGGCTAAGTCCCATTAGACCCTCCACCAAATATTACTTCGATCGGATTAAAACAAAGGGTACCTCCCATACAAATTATTCAAATTCAATGCCACTAGTTTATTAAGAAATAAGAGAACAAGTCAACCAAAACTAAAATTTTGCTCGTTGGCAATTTTCGGGTCACTTTGTATGGAAGCTACCCTTTGTTTTAATCAGATCGAAGTAATATTTGGTATAGGGTCTAATGGGACTTAGTCTTAACGTTTACCAAAATTTTTCCTGTCTGCTATGATTCGGCGAAAAGTTACAGGCATGAAATGTTAATAGGGAGTATAGGGGAATGCTTTGTCGGGGCAGCCTGAGTCTCCGTGTGGGACAGCTATATATTGTTAGGAATAGTTATCCCAATTACCATGGCTCCAATTAAATTACTTCAGGAGCTAGAGCGCCAAATGTAACTATCAAAAAATCAAAATTACACCAAATATTTTAAGGTCTAGTATATAATCTGCCAAGAGAAGGTATATGATATAATATATCATTAGAAAGGAAATTTTGTGTAGTTTAAATTGTCCTCAGAACATTTTGCAGTAAATATTACAGTTAACAAAATATTGGCGAAAAATCATAATTTCACCCCTTTGCCACCCCCTCCCCCCCAAATGTGACGCGCAAAAAAGTCTAACTTTTTACTGCGTAATGCGGTCAGGCCATAGAACAATTTGGCATCAAAAGTCAGCTCTTTTTTTGGATGTTTGGGTTTCATCATTTTTTCAGCTAAAATCACTATACTAAATGTATTATATACAATTACAAGGGTAATTTTAGGATTTTTTTTCGTTCTCAGACCATTTTTCTGTATATTTGGTCGGTTTTGAAATGTTTGCTAAAAAGTAAAAAAATACTCCCTTATCCCCTTTTTTCAAGGTTGCCCTCCAATCGTTGGGGACTTTTTTTCCATAATCAGGACGCCATCAGCATCACCAACCATCCTGCAAAAATCCAGCGATATACGATTTTTGCCGATCAAATATCGTATTTTTATTTGATCAATACTCAACTCATTCTCGTTCTCATATCTCTCTAATTGAATCGAGTACAGAACCAGACAGAACAACCTGCATACAAATTTTCAGTTGATGTTCTGTATAGAAATATAACTCTTTTCAAATGTGTATGGAAGTTGTGTTACCTTCTCCTGCACTAAATCCACTCACTCTACCGCATGCTACCACCACATTGCATTAACAGCGCGGCATGCAACTTACGAAATGCACTAATGAGGTCAATGAACGCATGGCTACCTGTTCCGCAACCTCAAGAAATGCATTGTCATCAAATCATCTTTCATGTTTTTTCAATACGCAGTTTTCGCAGGCGCAGATACTTTTAAGCCACCCCGACCCATGGCATGGGACAGTGGAAGAAGATACACTCATGAAGTCGACAAATGCACGAAAACCTGCTCTGGCAGAGTATCTAAACTCTCTTCAACTTGAACTGTGTAGCAAAAGAGCAAATAGCTTTAATAGCCTGTATACGTGTATCTGTATGGTCGTATTTGTGACATTGGGTGCAGATCAGACGACATGGCCAAAAAAAATGTGTACCCGATTTTGAGTGAGCTTTGGACATATATGTATTATTTGTATATGTTAAAAGTGTACATATATGATCAGCATGACTTGGGGAGTCGATTGGAGCATGTCCGTCTGTCTGTCTGTTGCGACGCGTTTTACTCGGCGGGTATTGAAGCTAGCAAGCTGAAATTTTGCACACGTGCTTCTTATTGTTGCAGGCTGTTTGTATGTTTGATTCACATAAATTGGATCACTTGGTCATGGGGCTGCCATACAAACCTAGCTCTCCAATTTGAGTTCTTCTAAGAAAAACTTTTTTATTTGTATACCAATTTCAACCAAATTT
The DNA here is from genome assembly GCA_949715475.1 of Microchrysa polita. Taxonomy (NCBI): domain Eukaryota; kingdom Metazoa; phylum Arthropoda; class Insecta; order Diptera; family Stratiomyidae; genus Microchrysa; species Microchrysa polita. The sequence goes on from OX454417.1 coordinate 7,829,927, forward strand.
CACACAAATGTTTCTATAGATAACACAAAATATATGCAAGAATGGATCAAATCGGACCATGGGGTCATGATGGGGCTGCCATACAAACTTAACCTCCCGAATTAGGTTCTTCTAAGAAAAACTTTTTTATTTGTGGACCAATTTCAACCAAATTTGCCACAAATGTATTTCTATTGTTGACACAAAACATTTGTAAGAATAGATAAAATCGGACCATGGGGTCATGGGGCTGCCATTTTTACACCAATTTCACAAAAGCTTGAATTAATGTGACTTTATCAAAGCAACTAAAAAGTGCAAAACGAATGGAATCGTACTATGGGGTCATGCTCCGGCAACCCCAATAAAATTTTCCGAGTAAATATTTTTATTTGCCCACTTATTTCAACCAAGCCCAAAACTTTCGTCAAGACGGAAGAAAAAGAATGAGGAGGGGGATTAAATACAAGCCATAGGTACGCCCGAAAAAAACTTTTAGCCCAAGCGAAGGGTATCCAAATTTCGGCCGCGCTCGAAATTAGCCTCGGCCCCGGGGGTTGGCGAGCGAAGCGTGCAGGGGGCGAAGCCCCCTAGTTTTTCTTGTTTTTGACCTCGAATTTGGAATCAGCGACTCAAAATTATTTTAGTGCTTCTTGCTACGCGCGCCGAATGGACGAGTATTTCTCCCGGGCGAGCAGCTACCAAAATTTTGTTTCTCGTTTTTGACCTCAAATTTGAAATCAGTCTTTTGGTGGTCCTCGCCACACCGATTCTAGTAATTCCCCGAGAAAACAGGGGTAACATTCTGGAGCTGACAGCCCCAAAAACTTTTTTCTTGTCTTTGACCTCAAATTTGGAACTAGCAACCCAACGACGACGTCGCATTGAGTGTGCACATATGGCATCGCATCGCCCGACCCAGAAAGTTCGGCGTCGCACTGTATGTATACGCGCCCTTTTACAGCCCGCGACTGACTTCGAAAAAGTGACCATTTTAGCCAAATTCCGGAAAAAAATCGATAATAGTCAATGACGAAAAAACAATATTTACCCGTTGAATCTATAATTGAAAATACCTAGAACATTTTGCTAATTTAAGAAGTATAAAGAGGCCAGAATACTTCAAAGCAAGTATCTGATCTGTGAGCCTGATCAACGGGTTATTCCAGTTTTTTTACCGAGCAGAAACTCAATAGTTCGTCGGGCTACTTTTAAGTATCACTAAATTTAGTATAAATTGCATCAGCAAACACCAAGATTTTCATTATTTTTTTATTTAGTTTTGAGGAAACCCCTAGTTTTATGTCAGTCACGCCCTTCCGGCTGTTTCTGACCAAATTCCCGTCAGTTGGACATCCACCTCGGTCGACATATCCCATTGCCATGCTATTTGTTCACGTCAATGAGACACTTACGATTTCCGTGTTCGCGAAATTATAGCTGGCCGTGCCGCCACCAGTTTGAAAATAAAGAGCTGAGTAGAACTGATGTAATTATACGGATAGCTTCGACGGACGCCGATTATTAAATTGCATTATGTACTCCCCCACTTCGGATCGGTTGAAAAAAAAGCCAATGAACATGAACGCCTTAACCAATATCAACATTTTGAAATGAATCAAATCTATAAAATCATATTTTTTTTTTTTGCGTTACAATCGCTAAAAAGGCATGAAATAACGTCTTACTTTTTTAAAAATGTTTGGCCCGCCATCGCTTTTCAAACCAACATTTTCGCGTAAAAATCAAGTTGGACACCCCTGTCTAAACGTCCAAGAAAGTATCCTCTTTTATATCCAGTATGAATTGTCATTGTCATTGGTCCAGTTTGCAGCTATAAAAGCTGAATTTGATGTTACAATAAAAGTGAGACACCAAATTGTTTTCGTCGATAGTCGATCTACACTTTTCAATCATCAGCTACAGTCACAGCCTACACCGCAGGTCGAGCAACGCGGAACCATGGAGCGGTATAAAGAACGAGGCAAGGAAGAAGAAGAAAGCTACAGTCACAGCCATTTTCCATACAAGTTGACAGATTGTCAGTTAATTCATGACCACCGATAGATCCAATTTAATCAGCTGATTAAACTGAATCTGTCAGTGATCATCTGCCAATCTGTCAACTTTTATGGAAAATTACTGACTTATGATTTCAAAGTGTCCATCGATCTTTAACGGTAAAATTCTAAGTAATTTATATTTTTGCATTCAATTTATAAATAAATGAACTGTGTACTAAATTAATTAAAATCAATTAATTAGTGAAGATATGCCGGGAGAAAAGTTAGAAAATTGGTGAATTACTAGTGAAATCGTCAAGCGGGTTAGTCCTTTGTTTTCGAACACGCATTCAAAAAATTCCGCACAATATTCGATGTTTTTTTCTTAAAAGAAATAATTGCAATTAATCCAATGAACAGCCATATGGAGACTGCTTGAGCCAGTGGTCCACTTAAGGAAAGTTTGTAAAAGAAAGACTCATACTGATGGGTGGCACAGTCAAAGTGTGCCACCCATCAGTATGAATCTTTCTTTTACAAAATTTCCTTTCGAAGAATTCCTGACACCTATATTTTGCTCACAGTTGACGAATGGTGAATAATTTGGCGTTTTTCTGTGTGATTTAAAGTAACACATACCTATTGAGATAAATTTGATTAAACCAACTTTAGATCAACCCTAACTGTTAAATGTCAAATGTACCGGATCAAGATAAGGATAACAGTCAAAACTATTACGGCCGTGTTTTTTTACATCGGGGGCAGGTTTGCTAACCCAGACGCGCAAAAAAAAACCTATCGAGGGTAGCATCCAGGTTAAATTTCAAATTGTCACGTAGGCATTGCCATTAATTTCAAAACATTGCTCAAAAATATTAAAGCCCCGTTTGCACTTTACAAACGCAAAAGTTAACATGTAATTTTTTTTAATGAAAACATACTTTGATGTAGGAATCATAATTTTGTTAGAATAAGAATTCGACGAACAACATTTTTAACATGAATTTACAAACAAAAACTATATTTTTTGCACACACTTGTGTGTTGCATGTAAACTAAGGTATAGTTTTTTCAAAATTTAATTTTTGCTAGTCATTGGAAAACGTACTAGAAAATAATTGGGACTGCATACATTTAGGCGAGTTTTGAAAAGCTCATTAAATCTGGATAGCAATATAATTTCTAACCTGAATAAAGTCACAGGTTAGCGTTTGTATGAAAATTACCCCGGGCAGTGTAGGTTAGCTAATTAAAAAACACGGCCTACATATATTACTGGCGGTTTTGCTCAACTAAATTATTATGTCGACCCAATCAGTAACGCGGGACATTCATTCTAAATGTCTTAGTACCGAAATTAATTTTCCAATTATTTTTATACTTTGCAGATTTGTTTGCCAATAAACTGTTTAAGTAAACAATTTCCACCGAAAAAGAACACTCACTCTTCTAAAACAATTTTCAAAATTAAAAAGAAACAAAACCGTATGCCAATTTCATCGCATTCTTTTTTTGCTCTTATCTTGAAATGTTTTTGAAGAGAGCAACCTCCGTTCTCTCTTCATTTCGTTTCTTCTTAAGTCCTTTGAGTCCTATTTCAATAAGGCACGGTTTGCGAGAATGCTCTTGACAACTTTTTTATACATGTAAATTTTATAAATTTTTTGATACAGTAAAATTATAGACTTGACCTACCGTCAAGTCAGTCAAGTTGTGAAGTTGTTATTGTTCTTTTCAAGTATTGTCTGTAAAGTTATTTCTCTTGATACATTGATGTTGATTTGTACTCGCACGTTTATTAAAAACTTGTTTGCAAACTGTTTGCAAGTTTAAAAGTTTCAAATTTAATTTATGCAAATTTGCCAAGTTTTTTCTATGATACCGGTCAGTGCTGCAGATATTTCTGACATTTTGAAATGGCAGGGAACTCGTAATCAAACAAAGAAATTTGCGATATTCGATCGAATTGTGAACTTTTTATATAGGTATAAGTGTACAAACTTTTCAGAATTGAGCTCAATATGAAAAATCACGAATGCAGGTGGTTATGAATATTTTCGTATTCAAATGGGAATAAATTAAATTGTATCATTCAAATTCAGTTTAAAGTTTATACTCGTTATTCTTTACTTATATCTGCATTAAAAACGATATTATTCACTTTGTTAGACACAATATTGATTTTAACGCGATTTATTGCCTATCAATATTGTCATGGGGGAATGCAATAAATCAATTCTAGCATACTAGACATGTCGGTATTAGGGTCGCTGAAGTCATGTTATCCTGCTATCCTGACTTCCACACAGGGATGATATACGAATGGTTGCATTTAATTTATGGCGTCATATTTGACAAAGTTTAAGCAATTTAACAGTTAGGGTTGATCAACAACGTGCATACATCTAAAGTTGGTTTAATCAAATTGATCTCAATAGGCATGTGGCATTGTAGTAGTTATTGGTATAATGCTTCTTGTCACAGGCCCGTGCGCAGGAATCATCCAAGGGGGGGATTTAACTTATATATTCAAATTTTTCATTGAAAGGTATATTTAAAGTTTAAAATATACAGGCTATAATAAGGTGACCAGACTCCCAAAAGCCCAATGCTGGACACAAACTAGCGGAATTCGGTTGTCAAGCAAATCCAGAGTCATATATCCAGGTTCCAGGTCCGAGGTCTATGTCACAAACATGTTGGCTGTTTTTCTAATGCACGACAGACAGAGTGTGAGCGCGAAGAGTATTCTGAGCTACAGGTTATACGGACGAGTCATTGGTTTAAATTTCACGAAATGGCGTCAATTGGCTTACCGATCGCCGCGCTTGCACCTCGCCTTATCATTCTTAGCACCATCACTGCGTCGCAAATTTAGGCGAATTCTGAAAAGCGCAAAAGGCATGGCGAGGTCTGGAGGAAGCGAAGGGCAAGGCACAGGATTTAGGTAAACTTAAGGACGAGCCAGAGGTCTAAATTTTACGAATTGTCATCCATTGGCTTACCGCTCGCTGGACGTACTTTGTTCCGCAACAGCACTACGTCGCGAATACTAAATAGCGAGACAGATAAAGCGAGGTCTGAGCGGAGTAAAGGGCGAGGTGCAGGGTCTGAGTATATGTATGGACGAGTCAGAAATATAAAGCTTACGAATTGCCTGACATTAACTCACCGCTTGTTGCGCTCGCTTCATCCTATTTCCAAGCAGCGCTACGTATCAACTTTTTGGCGAATTGTGAGAAGGGCGACAGACAGCGAGATCTTAGTTAACAGACGAGCTATAGGATTTGAGTAAATGTATGGACGAGCCAGAGATCTAAATCCAACAAATTGCTTTCCATTAGCTCACTGCTCGCTGCGCTTGCACTTCGTCTTATCCTATTTCGCAACAGCACTGCTTCGCAAAAATATTGGTGAATTCTCTAAAGGTACGTGTTCGTAGAGACGACTCATGTGATGATCGCTCAGCGATCGTAGTTAAACCATCGGTTCTGACCACTATACGCGCACATTTTCTATACAGACATGTTATGGTCGACACATGGAAAGTAACACCATTACAAAAATATGCAAATATGGCTCGGAATTGGATGCAAAACTACGATCGCTGAGCGATCATCCCAAGAGTCGTCTCTACGAACACGTACCTTAATGCGAGACAGACAGTGTGAGATCTGAGCGGAGCGAGGGGTGAGTAACCGAATTATAGTAAACCAAATACCAAAGGACGAGCCTGAGGTATAAATCTTATCTAAACCTGGTGGCAATATTTCACGAGAAGAATAAGGATTTCTTCAAGTTGTACAAAACGGTTGTACGTCCCGCACTCATGTATGGATCATCAATGGAAGTTCCACTTGATGGACCCAAGGCCAGAGGCAGACCGAAGAACACCTGGATGTGTCAAATGAAAAAGCAACAACAACGCATTGGTCTCGGCGATGACACGATCCAAGATAGAGCTGCCTGTAGAAATATGCTGAGAAATTATCGCCAAAACGGGCGATGTGCCTACACCGCAGGTCGAGCAACGCGGAACCATGGAGCGGTATAAAGAACGAGGCAATGAAGAAGAAAAATAAGGATTTCTTCATAGTTACGATAGGGATGCCATGTCGTTCCCCTAGGCTTTTACCTACCTTGATTTACCCTAACTCCTAGTGGAGGATGGTGCGTTGACGACTACCGTGTGGCATGTGTAATCGTCAACATTACAAAGACAACAAAATTCGGAGTGTGATACGGTTGTCAGCCATACCACTTATTAGTCGCATTGTTAGTTTATTATTTTACAATAAGAATGTTTCTTATCATCTTCTTCTGAATAATAAATTTGCGGCGGGTCATGACAAGTTTAGAAACTCTCTCTCTCTCTATGAATCTCTATATCACAGAGTAGTGACCGAACAATCATGGCCACAGAGCACGGCTTGTTACGCCGTTTTAAATGGATTTTTGAAATTTGAAAAAAAAAAACTACCTAAAACCCATGCTGAGTCATTTCATTAGTATGCATTATCCTATAGAGGTTGATAAAGGAATCGGAATAGAGTACATTGGCTGATTTTTTCCTCTTAAAATCTCATCTTTTGACGGATGTAACCTCTAAATCTTGACAGCTAGAGCCTTGAAATGTCGCAATCAACAACAAATCCCCTGCAATGCCCTACAATAGTTCACCCACTACAATCTACACATGCCGCGCGGTTACATTTATCTTTGAATTACAATACGTTCGGTATAGGGAAAATACCGCTTTTCGGATTGCATACCAACACTTATGAGTTTCTAGCACGAATGTGCTTGAACTGTCCGGAACTCCGGAACTGGATGGTGTCTAGCGGCGAGAGAAAATTCTTTTGGCAAGGTATAAATTAACAACGCCAGTTTACATTTTTATGAAGTTAAATTTTTGCCTTATGAGAACAATAGTATTTAATAAGAAATTCTGGCAACATTTGCCAATGGGGGGGGGGTTCAACCCCCAAACCCCCCCCCCCCCCCTGCGCACGGGCCTGTCTTGTCAGTTTTCTTATTACAGGCTATACTTTCGTGTTTTATAATTTAATTTATCTCCTGAATTTGTAGTTTTGCTTTGTTTCGTTCATGTGACAAAATCCGTGCATCAGCGAAATTGAATGTATGCTTATTCTGGATTGCGTGCTTAACCAGGGTTGATAAATTATTATCGTTTAGTGTTTTCTTGGTGTCATTTTGGTGTTGTTAAATGCGCTAGTGCAGTCATATTAGCATTTCAAATAGAAAAAATAGAGTAAGGCTAATTTTTGTTGTTTTTAAATCAGTGGGCTCCCAAAAATCTACAACTGATTTTGCTAAAAAAAAATTTTGATCGAAAAGGTCCCAAAAAGGACAAAAAAGGATACTCTTTAATCCTTGACCGGAGGTGGGCATGCGGGGTATCATATCAAAGGGGACGTCGAGTACATTACATATCCGGTGTTTTTTTCCTGTTTCAAGGACCCTCAACGGAATCGAGCTTAAATGGAAAATTTTCGCGTTTCCCGTGTATCTTTTAAAAGTCATAACTACGAGAATAATTCAAGTTGTCACTACTTTTATCACTTTCCAGAATCTATAATAGCTGAAGATTCTACCATTAAATTTGCTAAGAAAAAAGTTAATCTGAAAGCTCTGAAAAAGGACATAAAAGGACACTAATTGCACACCTTAGTCGAACGTGGGCATGTGGGGTGTCATATCAAAGAGGATATCAAGTACATTCCATATCCGGCATTTGTTACTTGTTCCAAGGACCCTCAAAGGAGAAAATTGGGCTCAACTTAAAAAAATTTTGTGTTTCCCGTATCTGTATCTTTCTAAAGCCGTAATATTCCATTTAAGCCCGACTTATTCCATTTAGTGTCCGTGAGACAGGAAACAAGCACCGGATATGCAATGCACTCGATGTCCTCTTTGATATGACACCCCACATGCCCACGTTCGATCAAGGTGTGAAATTATTGTCCTTTTTCAGAGCTTTCCGATCACCTTAGCAAATTTAATGGTCGAATCTCCAGCTATTATAGATTCTGAAAAGTGATAAAAGTAGGGACAACTTGAATTATTCTCGTAGTTATGGCTTTGGAAAGATACACGGGAAACTCCAAAATTTTCCATTTAAGCTCAATTTATTCCTGTGGGGGTCCTTGAAACAGGAAACAAACACCGGATATGTAATGCACTCGACGTCATCTTTGATATGATACCCCGCATGCCGACCTCCGGTCAAGGATTAAAGAGTATCCTTTTTGTCCTTTTTGGGACCTTTCCTTGATCGAACGTGAGCATGCGGGCTGTCATATCAAAGAGGACGTCGAGGGCATTGCATATCCGGTGTTCGTTTCCAGTTTCAAGGACACTAAATGGAATAATTCGGCCTTAAACGAAAAATGACGGATTTGGAAAGATACATATACGAGAAACACGAAAATTTTCCTTGGGATGCCAATTTTATACTGTGAGGGTCCTTGAAACAAGTAATAAACGCCAGATATGGAATGTACTCGACGTTCTCTTTGATATGACATGCCCACGTTCGATCAAGGTTTGTAATTAGTGTCCTTTTATGTCCTTTTTGAGAGCTTTCCGATCATTTGGATCGGATATGTAATGTACTTGACGTCCCCTTTGATTTGATACCCCACATGCCGACCTCCGGTCAGGATTAAAGAGTATCATTTTTTGTCCTTTTTGGGACAGCAAAATTAGTTTTAGATTCCTGGGGGCCCACTGATTCAAAAACCACAAGAATTAGCCTTACTCTATTTTTTTCTTTTTGAAATGCTAATATGGCTGCACTATGGGACTAAAAGCTCCATTTTCAATTAATTGTTGCTAACAATCTATCCACACAATGACTATTTAGATAAAGGTCAAATCTAATGTATTACGGCATGTTTTTCCCATTCTTTTTAGTAATTAATTTGATTGTTTACTTGGACCAAGAATACATAGTCTTGTCGGAAATAAAAACTATCATCACAGCAAACATTTATCCGCTTGTTGATGTAGGGAAATTCCTTCAGCCTACACATTATGTACATACCCACCTACGTTTTTTCGTACAAATATCATAACAACAAGAACATCGTGTATAGTATTGGTATAAATAAATACAGAAATACAAAAGCATCGTAGGATCCACTATAACAGCTGAGTCAATAATAGGACATTAAATGTTGTATTATCCTACGGTTATCAATAGCTATGCTTGCTGCGAAAAGTATGTTTGAGGAAAAATTGATGTTGCTCTTGACTTGATGATGACGTTACTTAATTGAAGGTCTTCTTTTTCTTTCCAACTATACACACAGAATTCGAAAAGATATTAATAATAAGGATAACGAAAATAGCCAAAAAGTTTTACACGAAAAAAGGAAGTGGCGGGTTTCTCCGAACATAGAGTTGTGGTTGCATTACAACAAAATGTTTGCATGGTGTACTCTTGTTAATTCATTTACTCGGTCAGAGAGAAATATGCATGTGACATGGATCTATGGAAGGACTAATAATTACTAGATATAAAGTTGGAAAGCTGCAAAAGTGTTAAAGACATATTTTACACATTTATAGGCGTGAATGAAATTTAAGGGTAAGTTAGTAAGGGTGGGTGTACTACATTTACATTGTACTTGTAATTATGGGTGAATTGTGTGCTTCAAAGAAGTTATACACCATTTATTCGCGAATGCATACATTACATATTAACATTACGCTCATATGTACATATGTTGTGTGTTAGAATTATCGTTGACGGAAAATTAGAAAGAAAACTGGGAGAGGCCGTGTAGGGGCACGTTAACTGATGTTTAATTTGTTTAACGCAATGCTGCTAAAAGTGAACATCGTTTCGTTAGCAGGACACCAACGTTGAGACATTCACACGTCTTAAACGCTCCGGCTGGCTGGGTGCTAGAAAATAAATTAACCTCGCTTATGTGGGCGCTATTAGCACAATTAAAGTAGATTACATGTATGTATGTATGTATGTTTATGCCACGCAAGATAAATGAGAGAAGGTGTGGTGTTGAGCGCAATTTAAGGTAATTGTAAGGTTAATTTTCAAATATAAAGAACACAAATTCTGTGCGAATCTATGACGAATGAATGATTTGTGATACGATATGTATTGCCTCATACGGTTCGGGGAGCGAAAAATATTACGCCTTATTACATGCTGCGAAAATCGGCGTGTATATTTGAATATTTTTCTTTGATCAGCTTCAGCTTTGAAATCTATATTGCAAACACCTTAAATGTCGTAAACAACTTCTTTGGAAATAGACTTGAATCATTCACACTCAAATGGATTCCGAATAATTTTTCACAAATCTCACGTACTCTTCACGTAAGTATACATTTTTTTCCTGTAAAAACAGGCCGACTGTAATGAATACGACACCGACGACATTCATCGCCGTGTCCTTGAACACGTAAACAATCCCGAAAATAACCTCGGATTCACTGAAGTTCAGTTGCCGTATCGATTTTTGCGCCTTTTTTTATACCATGCTGTTAGGCTACCAAAACTCGTACTAAGGAAACACCCCATTAATTATACTATCGTTGATATCAACATCTAATTGGTTTTCTTACGATATTAGTAACATATGTATAGCCCACCGCAAGTGTAGCGCTAATTAATACACTTGCACGGTGTATAAATAAATGCAAATGATCCATTACTACTTTACGAATTCAAGGTTATACCCATGTTCTATTGGGGAAACCCCCTTCCTTAACCGTGCTGTTCGTGTAAACATTTCCTTAGCACAGGACTGAACAACGCGCCGCGCCGGCCACCATATGCCATCGTATCGTAATATGTATACTAAAATCAGAGTCCTTGCACTCGATACACACGAGTGACTAAAGAACATCGAATTTAACCAGTCGTGTGGTACCGGAAGGTGTTTTGGGGCAACAATTTCCAGGTGTGGTATCCACTTACAGTCGCAGTCGCCAATTAAATTAGATACGGCATCAGCCATCAGGCTCGTTTATTTTGTGTGCTATGAAAGTTAGACATCGAGAATCAGGTCACATGGGGGTAGTTGACTTTTATGATACGATAAAGGTTTGCAATATGGAAGCGTGACACCGTGTCGTAACCGTCATATCCGTATGTGATCCTGAAACTGTATTACCGTATTGCTCAATTATGAAGACATTTGGCACCGTGTTATTGCACGTCTGGGACGATCGATTGTGCATTTTGGTAGAGATGTCGAATGTATTTCATACATAAAGGACAAAATGGTTGCGAAGAATTGATATTGTTTGCAGAAAATGTTCAAGAGTGTACATATCCGTATATTTAAGGACTGCCTTGCTTGATTATGCAAAATTTCAAAGATTGTATAATGTTGGAAATACATTATGGACGGGTTATTGTCACCAAGAGAGGCATTCTCTAAAAAATTCGCAAAAATAGGTTTTTATATAGCTTCTACTATATCTATGTACAGTCGGACCTCGATAATTCGAATCCCAAGGGACCGACAAATTCCTTCGAGTTATGTTTACTTCGAGTTATCAAAATTCGAGATATCGACGCTTGTGAAAAGTAAACTTCGAATTATCGAGTTAATCCCTGGAATATCAATAAATGCTTAAATGAAAAGTAGTATTAATTTAATTCACAAAATGAAGAACGCAGGTTCATTGGTCAATATATAACAAAGCAAATATAGGTAACGAGTAAATTTAGGAGAGATTAAAAGAAATATATACATAGTTCTCAGTTACACTAATGGAAATCGAAAAACATTATTCAAAACCTATAATAGTAACAATAAAACAAAACAAAAATACAAATGAAAAAATAATAGAAGAGTCATACACGGATTTACAAGTTTTTTTACGCAGAACTTGTCCATGATTTCCTGACGTAAGTTTGAATGTGATTTTTTCTCTATAAAGTCTTCTACTTCGCCAAAACGTTTGAACATTTCGTCCTTCACGCTATCAGAACCTTCTAAATAAACAGGAATTACGAGTGCTGCTGCTCGAGCTTCCTTAGAGGTCGGTACTGAAACTACTTCCGAAACTTCCTCGTCTTCTTCTTCAACGTTATCCAGCGATCTCGCCATAGCTGCTGTTACATATTCAATTATGTCTTCCTCGAATTAAAAATCGTCTGTGGCTATGCATTCGTCTACTGCAACGAATTCTTCGAAGGAAGTCGTTCCAATAATAATTATGGCTCGAGTTAAAGTTGTCGATTCTTCATTCATATTATTGGAACTTATTTCAACAGGTTCTTCATTGCTAGAGAGAAATCCATAAGCCCTGAAGCAATTCTTTGATGTAGCCATCAATGCTTTTACGATTATACGAATTGCTTCCAATACATTGATAGGTTTCAATTCTATATTTCCGTCTAATTCTCTTATCATTTTCCTTATGAGTTCCTTCCTGTAAAATACATTAAAAATTTTTGGTGATTGGTCTAGGGATGTTAGGTGTTAGGCATTATAAATTTCCTCTGGTATATAATCTTAAGATATTGAAAATTGGACGTCACTAAAACATCTGCCCCCTTAGTCCTTAGTTGGACTGTCGCGTCTGTTATTTATTTTAAAATAATCTTAGATTAAACGAACCAATTGTTTCTTCCAGTCATTGCATACATTGATTTAAACTGTTGCACTTTCGCGAGAAACCGCCCTGAATTCTATCGAATTCCTCTTTTTGAAGTTGTTTAACCAGCCATTACTGGCCCTGAGTTCTAGCCCAATTTAGGTTAACGTTCTTTCTTCTATATTTTTCAAACCACTGGACATTTATCAATGTCCGGAAATTCAGCTTTTTTAAATCGAAATGAATCGTTTTAGACCGTTCGATTGGCCTGAGCTCTTAGCAGACATTAGTGCTTGTTTTTTTTAAATGTTTGCAATGCATTCGCTGGAATTTTGAACTCGGCGCCGATTTCTGCTTTCGAACGTAATCCTCAGATTTTTTACACCTTCAATTAAGCGAACTTTATCCGAAAGAGAAAGTGTATTACGTTTTCTGGCAGTCATTATATCCGTAGCAAACTAGACAAATTCACAGAACGATTTTTCAACAAGTTCAATTTTCAAGTTGAGACACAGACAATGGACGCCAAACACAAACTGAAAGATGACAATTGCTGCATTCAACGAACGAAAAATGTAGCAGAAAAGTTTTATTCCAATTATCATTTCATTAGATTATTCACCAGGGAAAAGGGTCGGTGGCGTGAAAATTCTTGTAGAATTTCCAGTGAATTCCGTTCGCTTTCCAATTGTGAATTTCTTCGAGTAGCGGCGACTCTAAAAACATTAAAATTCGAGTTGTAAAGGTTTCCTTAACTCTGTTGTTTTTTTTTCGTTTGTAAATTTGCATTCTCTTTCGCATTCTAGAGGCTTAAATGCATTCAATGTTAAACTGTAAAATTATTCGAGTAGTAAGGGCGCTAAAACAATCCAAATTCGAGCTGTGGAGGTTTTCTGTTTTTCTTTATTTTTATGTTGAATTGTACTTCGAGTTATAGAGGCTTCCAAACAATTTTCTTCGAGTAACAGAGGCTTATGCGTATTGATTTGCCCGAATTTGTATTCGAGTTATGTATACATTCAATCGAATTATCGAGTTTGGAATGCCGAGATTTACATAGAAAATTCGTGGGACCGAAAGAGTTCTTCGAGATATTGAGGTATTCGAGTTGTTGAGGTTCGAGTTATCGAGTCTCGACTGTATATTTATACAACAAATTGAAAATCTCTTGGCTCATGTAGAACACTCATGCTTTCACACGCATCCATATTATTCATGATCAAACGTAAATTAAAAAGAAACCCTATACATGTGTACATACACCAAAACCTCTTTCAAAACTTCTGAATTTTATTAGACACCAATTATATAATAATTTATTATCCATGGGCGTAGCCAGGATTTCGGTCAGGGGGGGGCAAGCCCAAAATTTTTTCAACATCATGATTTTCTTAGGAGTTGAAATTTCCGGTCGCAGAAATATTGTTAGCAAATTTTAGCGTCGCCTGGCTTGTGGTTGGATTGGTGCACAGGGTCATGGATTCCAGACTCACCGTGAACGTATTCATTTTATGGTGTTTTTCGAGCTCACGACCTACGTGACGGACTACGATGTCGCTCAGATTGTAAACAAGTATCCATTTATGGGGATAAATAACATTGCTGGGCGTGCTGTTGATCTCAACACCTTAACAAAACAGCAGTTTAGATCTTGGAAATTGGATGTCACTCACACATCTGCGGCCCTAGTTTACTGGTGGACTGCCACGCATGTTATTTCTTTTTTTCTAATTGTAGAGTCAAATTTTTAAAATGAATATGAGAATGATTTTCTTCTGCATTCTTATTACATTCAACTGGCCTCCAATATCTACCTTTTAGAGCGTAGTTTGCCTATTTTCAGTGCATTTTTTCCATCTCGGACTGCATATTCCACTTGCGAAATCAGTTTGTTTCGTCTGTCACTTTCATCTTAGCAAAGTAGCATCGTTAGAATATTTATAAATCCTTTATTGATTGAAATAATAAGACTTCCTCTAAATTTATCAAAGTATTAACAGTGGCTAAATTTTATTGCTGGTATGATTCAGCTAGAAAATAAATTTTGATTTAATAGGTTGAAAGACCCGCTCTGTGGCTCACTTGGTTGAATCGCACTCTACGATGCTAGTAATCTAGAGGTCCGGAGATCGAATCTCGGCGTGGTCCCAAATTTCCGTACATGTGCGGATAGGAAATATATAGTGCCTGCAACATCATATACACCTATATGGTACTGAGAAGAAAATGAAGAACTTGAAAGACACTGAAATATGAGACCCGTTCTTTACATGGTCCTTAACCCTGGAACGTCATGCTTATTTTTAGTACGGAAAGGTCATGCTTCGTCGATTCGACGACGCTCTACTTTGACGCTTCATACAAATCACCCTTTCTCAAAATATTTACAAAATCTGACAGATTTTTAATCGTAAGTTTATTTAGAATGGAAAAACATGGATTTTGGAGCCGATTTTATGAGTTCGAAATTCAATCTTCCTATAATGAGGAAGAATTTTTAGCCATTTCCCTGATTTGTCCTATTAAATATTTTTTCCATAATTTTTGAAAAAATAGGTCCCGCATTTCAAAAATAAAATTTCCATTTGTTACGAGCTACACTGTAAAAACAAGGTTGAATTTTACATCGAAAACTCGTTGAATTTTACACCTTTTTTCTCGCAAAATTACAGTAAACGTTTATATTTAAACAAAATGTAAAAATGTAAACCCACAAAATAGTGTAATATTACATAGATTTTTTAATATTACTCTATTTTGGTGTAATTTTACACCACATTTGGTGTAAAGATGTATCATTACTTTATTTTTGTGTAACTTTACATTTTCAGTGTATATTTACCAATTGGAAGTTGTAATTTGTGACAATACTTTTGTGCATTATTGCATTTTCCTGTATCTCACAAGTGGCTTGTTCTGTCTGCTCCGTCCGAAGTGCGTTCGTGTAAGCATCATATTATTGTTATTGTTGTAGTGCTTTTGTGCTCTTGGACCGAAGGAGTTGTGGCAGCTCTTGGCCGTTGGAACAACGGGTAGCTCCAGGACGATTTACCTCGAATAACCGGCTGCCGTAAATATTATCAATTAATTACATAAACCCGGATGTAAATTTACGTATTTGCCGGTGTAAATTTATATTTTTTCCAGTGTAAATTTGCTTATTACCGTTTGTAGACTTACACCAATTCTGTAGTAAATATTTACACCGTAAAGCGTAAAACTGCTCTCGTTTATATCGTGGTGTAAATTTACTACTATAATAGAAGGAAAAAAAGTTTCCCCCTATTATTGGAGTAAATTTTTTTCGAGTGTAGTTGTATGGACAAAGACTTATCGTCGAATCGACAACCAGCCATAAGAAATACTGGAGTTCTAAAAGCTACACAAAGTTCATCCTACGTCGTTTCGACGACGCCAATTTCCAAAAATCCAACTTACCCGGCTTACTTCGTCTAGCCGCAATGTACATCGGCACGGTAAGTGCTGTACGAAAACTCAGCTCCAAATAATGAGAATTGTCACGAAAAATGGGATAAATTTGATGATGCGTAGTCGATTCGACAAAGCATGACCTTCCAGGGCTAACAAAGCAAAGCTGTATACCATTTGTCACCCTTTCAGATGAAAATAAGTTGAATTCCACTAACTTGCCGAAGGGACCTAACGGTTGAAATTGTGTAGTCGAGCTCAGAAGCCATGAAATGAAACAGGAAATATGGGATCCACGCAGCCACAGTAGCACACTCACAAGTGAAATGTGTTGGCTGGTACGCAGCCTGCGTCAGTTACGAGAGGCCACTCGCTGTCATCTATTTGTATCCGCCTCCTGACTGCAAACTATGTCCCAATCATGGTTTCTCCGGCAGTATTTGGAGATGTAAGAAAGACATCTGCTGCGCCAGCAGCAGAAAATTTTTGAAAATGTTGTACGGTGCAGCGATTTTTTTTACTACATCGATAAGGATTTTTTTACTATCTTCATCGACCAGGGGGGGGGGGGGGGGGGGGCGACCGCCCCTCCCTGCCCCCCCCCCCCTGGCTACGCCCATGTTATTATCCCAAAAGCCATAAAATTAAACCTCCAAGTTTTCTTAGCTTTTTGCCGAAAGCAATATAAATTATAGAGAAGAAACCCTATCTATCGTCTTACTTTCGTAAATTTTGCTACTTAAGATCCAATTTAAGTGAAGAGGAACTTCATAAATTTCGGGCTAATAACAAGTTTTGCAAATATGAAACAACAGAAAACTTATCAAACCGATATATGATGTCAATGTTCATGAACCACATACAAAGTTTGTTAGGTAAAACTTTAATAAGTTTCGGTCGAAAATATCGAACTTTGTCGTATGTATGGATAGTGCGTTTTGCATGGAATATTAAGGGATTATTAATCCTAACCGATTTCAATGAATCCCTATACATATTAAATATACATAATACGTACGTGCTTGTGTGGTAAACAATTTGTAGAATGTGTAGAATAAGTTCAATTGGCTCGAATACGTATAAAAGCAGTGAAAGAAAATTAGGACATTTTTTCAATTTCTTAAAGATAACAATTAAAAGTAATTACATTAAAAATGAATTGTCAAATGAATAAAAAAATAATTAATTTTCGTTTATTTAGTAGATGAGGTTTTAATAGGCACCCTCCTTTGGATTTTAACCAGCGATCACGGGGATAAGTGCATCATTCACTCACTCAACTATCCAACTCTCTCTTGATTACCGTAACTCCTAGTGGAGCATGGTGCGTTGATGACTACCGAGTGTAGTGTGTCTGTGTAGTCATCAACGTTACAAAGACAACTGAATTCGGAGTGTGATACGGTTGTCAGCCATACCACTTCCTAGTCGCATTGTTATTAGTTTACCATTCTACGATAAGAATATTTCTTATCATCTTTTTCCTGAATAATAAACTTGCGACGAGTCGTGCCGAGTTTGGAAACTCGTTTCTCTATGAGTGTCTATTTCACAGAGTGGCGACCGAACCATCACGGCCACAGAGCACAACTATCCAACTATGTAACAATATTTTGATTTCAAAACTCGTTTAATCCTTCAGAATAGGTGCGAAATACGTCAAATCCCAAATTATTTTATGTGAGGTTTTTTTTTAATATATTTATTTTAAATTATTAGAAATTAATTGTACGAAGAGTTGAAAATGCTAAACTCAAAATGTATGTAATAAGAAAAAATAATTCCGAAAATTCTGCCATGAGGGCAGCGGTTTAAAAAAAAAACTCTTTAAGGGAAATATTTAGGAACAGTGGCGTAGATAGCTTTTCGGAGAGGAGGGTGATCAATTTGCAAGATTACTATAGTTATCAAATGTTGAATTTCAGAATAACAATTTCTGTATTCATTACATGTCAAGTTAGCGGTTTTTTAGAGAATGTTGATGCAAAATAGAAAGCAAATTTTGACATACGAAAAAAAACTAAGTCCCGAAAATATTGCATCGATAATTTTGACTTTTTAACACAGTATTCCAATTTTCGTACAAATTATCGCTACTGTGATTTGAATATCAGAGTTGGTATATATTCGGTTAGACCAGTGGTTGCTAAACTTTTCGGAGTCATGCAACACCTAGCATCGCCTTTCTGGCCGGAACACCTCAAAACAGGGATTTAAATAAATCATATACATAGTTTTATGTCTAAGAGAGAAATTGTTAAGACGGGAGCTCGTTGGGAATGCCTAGTCTATGTGGACAAAGTAGGTACAGCTTTTGTGTTTTTAAATTGAAATTTTCCGATAACTCAGAAATTCTTGAGTAGATATTTCTAAAATTTTCAAACTTGCAGGACACCGTAGCAGCTATGTATTTGCTATAAGTCCCTAGCTATCAGCCAATTGTTTGAAAAGGACATTAAAAATATGATTAGAACTTAATTTGGACTTATAAACATTCGTTTAAAAAAAATCGTAGAATTTTTTTATTAACACAATATTAATCCTCTGATTAAGCCATGAATTAAATCCCAAAAGCCTAGTCAAATACTGTGGACATGCTTTATTTTATGGGACACACTACTACCTTTTCCATTTCAGTAGAAAGTTGTAAAATAAAATCGGTCGAAGTCGAGTCTCTGATGCTGGTCAAGTATTTTACAGTTAAGTTGATTTCCGGTACAGTGTAATGTGAATTTTAAAACTTACAAACATCTCTTTCTACATTTTTCCTATTTTTTGGATATTTTCGCGAAATCCCTGAGATCTTCAGAATTTTAACTTAAGAAAAAAGAAAATAGAATGTTGATAAATTGGAAGCAGTTTTGCATCGTTTTCTCTTTATTTGCATTAGCTTTCCAATCTCCTGATTGGGAGCTTTTAAACTGGCCGAGTGAAACGCGTCGCAACTGACAGACGTACATCGCCTAATCGACTCCCCAAGTCATGCTGATCATTGAAGGAAGCATCTCCGACCATATAAGTATACCATACCATATATACCATATAAGTATACATATATGATCAGCATGACTTGGGGAGTCCATTGGGCAATGTCCGTCTGTCCGTCTTTCTGTCTGTTGCGACGCGTTTTACTCGGCCAATTTAAAAGCTATGAAGCTGAAATTTTGCACAAATGCTTTTTTTTTTGCTGTAGGCAGTTTGTTTGTTTGTTTGCATCGGTAAAATCGGACCATGGGGTCATGGGGCTGCCATACAAACCCAACTCCCCAAATTAGGTTCTTCTCAGAAAAAACTTTTTTTTTATTTGTGTAGGTACCAATCTTAGAGAAAGCATGCCATGCATGCATGCATGTCCAGAGTGGGCATCAGAAAATAAAAATGGCACCGTTCTCACACTATTGCACTCCATAGTATGCGTGAAAATTTTATGCAAACGTCAATTTTTTGTTTACAATTGAGAATATAAAATCCGCGCAATATTCATTACTCTCTTAAAATGCCGACGTGATATTTAACCCTTCTGTTGACATATAGATCCAGACAGACCATTGGTACTATATCTTGATGAAAAATATCATTCAATAATATTTTCCACCCCTTTCCATATAAATTTTAAATGAACCGACGGCCACAAATGCGATCAAACGTTCGGCGAAATGTAAACTATGTCTAAAGAATCGAAAAAACGGCGCATCATCGTAAGACACAGTATGTAAACTGTTTCTAGAAACAAAATTAGACCTCTTCAAAAAATAAGATTGATTTCACAGAAGATTCAGCTACACCTTAGGCATAATAGCTCGTAGGTGGCGTCAGAAGGGTTAATAATTGCATCGATAATATTTTGACATTTGAATTATTTCGTGGAGTGTAGTGTAATAAATTTGGAGTCAAACACATATGGGTTGTGTGATCACATAGCCACTCTGGACTAACGCATGGCATGTGCTGCTATGTTTTCTCTAAGGTACCAATTTCAACCAAATTTCACACAAATGTGTTTATATTGATGACACAAAACATATGTACGAGTGGATCAAATCCAACAATGGGGTCATGATCAGTGTTGCCAATTTAGCCGTTTTCCGGCCAAATTTAGCCGGAAACCGTGCTGTTTAGCCGGAAGAAATTTCTAATTCCGGCCGGCCGGATATTTAGCCGGAATTTATTTTCTTCGACTGTTTTTCCGGCTGAAATTATTTTATGAATTTTTTTTTGAAATGATTCCATTTTTCAATATTCACAAACAAAATAATTAATCGCCGTGAAATTATTTCTACAAACACTTATTGTCGTGTATTAGGGTAAGTACCTACTATGTCCAATGAAAGGAAAACTTTCATTTATGTCTCCTGGGAAAAATTTGCCGCGGAGCCTTGCCTTTTTTTCAATAAATTTAGGGTAATGGGTTTTACGTAAACTGACGATATTAGTACCTAGTTTAAGCATGTAATTTACTAACCACCAATATGCTGAATAATTTGCAAAATAGAAGACAGTTTCTTAGATAAAATTCTTTAGTGAGCCATTCTTGGAGCATGGGGGTACCTGAACATTTTGTGTCAATTCTTTACCACAGATAACGAAATCATGTCAGATTAAGTACAAGGGTGAAAACTTTTTAGCGCGATTCATAGTTATTGATAATATTGCCGCAGTGTAGTGTTCAACACTAACGTTATGCAAGTAGCTTGCCCAGTAACCTACAAAAATTAAATTTAAAAAAAGCTAAGTGCTGAAGAAGGAGGTTAGTTGCCCCCGAAATATATACTCACTTAAATCTAATTTTTGTAGTTTACTGCGGTCAAGCTACTTGCACAACGTCTGACGATACATTGTGTTTTGGGGTTTGTAGCAACAAATTTACCAAAAACCTATACCATTTTCCGGCCAAGATCATAATTTTGGAACATCAATTTTGTATCTTTGGAGCATCAAATTTGTAATTGCGGAATATCAACAAATGGAACAATGGAGCATTCCTTTCGTAACTATGGAAAATGAAATAAAATTTGGAGGGCTCAAATTCGAAAAGGAATAACAAGCTTGACACACATATTTTCGAATGACGCAAATTTATCATCATTAGCACGAGTTCCAAATTACGCATTTGGACCATCATTTGGTCAATAATGACTTTACACATTTCTATTCAAATTCTTTAAGAAAAGTGTGTCCTCAAATTATTATTGAACAGAATATTTATCAAAATATCGCAATTGTGTGGGAAATTTTCACCATTTACACAAACGTCAAAGGTAAATGACGAATGCTAATGACGAATCACCCCAATTTTGAGTCTTCATCGTCATGATGTATTATCGTCATGATGATTCAGATATGTGTCTTGGGCCTAAAATGGCTAAATTTTAATCAAAATTTAAAATTATTCAGGTGCGATGCGGTTGCCCTTGCCCAGAGTTACGCATTGGACGTTCCTTTTACGAATTGTATGTTCCATAATTTCGAACCTAATGTGGTTATAGACTTGACCGAGAAATTGTACCTGTATGCAACAATTTTGCCTAGTTGAGCTATCTAACTCCGAACAAAAATAAATTTTGACTGTAATGGCAGCGATTGGAGCATGAATGTAATAAAACTAAGAAATCTGTCTAAAGCATAGTTTACGGGTAGTATCTACCCCAGAAAAGAAATAATTAAATTATTAAAATCAGTTTTTTACTATATTTTTTCGTAATGTTTATTTTTTGTATGATTTAGCCGATTTTTTTGGCCGTTTTTCTGGCTGAAATTTATTTAGCCGGATTCTTAGCCGTTTTTGAAAAAAATATAGCCGGTTTTCCGGCAAAATTTAGCCGTTTTCTGAATTTCCAATTGGCAACACTGGTCATGATCCTGCCATACAACCCCCCCCCCCCCCAATCAGGTTCTTCTAAGAATTTTTTTTTTATTTGTACACCAATTTCAGCCAAATTTCACACAGATGTATTTCTATTGATCACACAAAACGTATGCAAGAATGGATCCAATCCGACCATGGGGTCAAACCCAACCACCCATTAAGAAACATTTTTTACACCAATGTAAAATATCTTTATCAAAGCAACTAAAAAGGTAAAAACAAATCGAATCGTACTATGGGGCCATGTTCCCGCATCGCCAAATCAATAAAATGTTCTGAGCAAATATTTTTATTTGCCCACTTATCCCAACCAAGTAGTCTGGCTGGTCTAGCGGTTAGTGCGCGCACCTTCGGTGCACAGGGTCATGAGTTCGAATCTCACCGTGGATCATGGTGTTTTTCGAACTCACGAGCTTGTGACGGACTATGATCTCACTCAGATGTTAAACGAGTACCCATTTATGGGGATAAATAACACTGCTGAGCGTGATGCTGATCTCATTACCTCAACAAAAAGCAGATAAGATCTTGGAAATAGGATGTCACTAACACATCCTGCGGCCTTAGTCCAATGCTGGATTATCGCACCTGTTATTTATTTATCCCAACCAAACCCCACACAAATATATAGTTTTGTCGACGGAACCGCACCATCTACTATTTGCTATTTACCATCTACAATCTCCATTCCCCATTTGAGGTGTGACTGTACTACTGTACCTAATGTACGGCTTCGATGAACTACTTGTCATCCATATCCGTTTGTTATGCTCCTGAATTGTCATTTTCCATAAAGTGAGGTTATGTGATCCGTAAAAGTTGAATTTTGGTCAAATTTTCCGATCCGTTCCGTTCCGTTACAACCATTGTGTGCGTTTACATGCCCGTCCGTAAGGTCTACTTTGACAGCTGAACGGAACGAAGTATTGCGATTGGACCTTTAGGTTTTAGTACGCCAGAGGCGAGAAAATCAAAGTGTTTCGGAATATTATGACTCTTCCCATACTACTAGAAGAGAAACAACTGAGAGTGGTTAAATCAATTCAGAGCCGAAGTCGGGAGCCGTTAAAGTATACGGAATACAAGAATGTATGCACAAAACGTTAAGGTAATATACAATTTGAATTGTTTTGACTACTCCTACAGCGTTGTACTTAGTAAAAAGAAATGAAGCATGTACCCACTAG
Source organism: Microchrysa polita (assembly GCA_949715475.1). Taxonomy (NCBI): domain Eukaryota; kingdom Metazoa; phylum Arthropoda; class Insecta; order Diptera; family Stratiomyidae; genus Microchrysa; species Microchrysa polita. The sequence continues at coordinate 7,852,993 of OX454417.1, forward strand.
AGAATTTTTCAATTAATGATCAATCATTTCGTACTTACCATTATTATCGAAGCGACCCGTGAAATTCATTGGAAACACCTGAAATAGAAAAACAAATTCAGTTACTTATATTATAACCCAAACAAACCACTTCAACAGTATGATCCTAAATCAGATTAATTAAATGCAAAAATGTACCTATTTGAGATTCTTTTTGTTAGATTACACGTCAAGGCTTTTTTCATCGCTGAGCTTCGTAAAAATTACAGTAATGGCGGTCTTGACTTCGAATACTGCAGTGCCTAGATTTGGCTATCCGAACTTATCAAACCGTATCAAACCCGGAGAAAATTCCAAAATATGTGAGCTTAACCACCACCGTAAAATTTTTAGATTTTGCAAAAACAAAACAATTTATTAATTGATGTGACATTGACACTGTTCGACAACCGACGTATATTACGTAATCTGTGCAAATTACTTAATTTGAGCTGTCAAATTCCATACATTTTTAAACTCACCACACCGCAGATAACGTAATCTGGCCAGATTAAGTTCAAGTGTGAAAACCTCCTAAGACGACATTAATTTTCCGGCGTTTCTAGGTGTTTGCAAATTCTTTTTAATCGATTTTCTATTGGATAAAATTTTGAATATTCAGCTACAAAACATCACGGTCGCCTGGGGCATTGAATCAAAACCTGTCCATAGCTGGATAGAGCCTTATCCATAGCTGGATAGAGCCTTATCAATCTCTGCAACTTAAAGCCACTGCTTAGTCGAAGGGGCGAAGCCCCCTAGTGTTCATTCAAAATATTAATTCATTGAAAAACCCCTACGCAGGATCGCCACTGATATTGTACAAGACAGCAAAAACGATGATAGGCTTTACAAATGCCAACATAAAAATTTGACGCCATCTACACTGGAATGTTTCTTATAAGTAATAGTCCGTAGAAATACTGGCGGAATCCTGGGCGTCAAGAAAAAATGGATTTGTTCTTATTGGTGAAGTTTTAAGTTTCTATAAAATAGTTTGAAAGTTACAGCCCAAAACTCGAAAACCTCTTATATGATCTTCCTGAATTTTTGGACGCTTTAAAAGTTTTCAGAAGTGGAAAACAATTCGAAGTGGAAGTTCATGAGGTATACCATTTTGTGAAATCGAGAATGCTCTACATTTTGCTGTACGCTTCTGGATGCTGTACGGCAGGCGAAAATGCTGTCCGTATGGTCAGCTTAGCTTAGGCATATGACATACATATTATAATAGAAACTAGGGGGCTTCGCCCCTTACTCGCTACGCTCGTCAACCCCCCCCCCCCCCAGCGGTAACAGCTGACTATTGTGTCTTGGCTGAAATAAAATAATTTCGTACAGAAATGTGGCTAAAAACAACGGCATGATGTACCAGTGAAGCTTAAAAAGCTCCGAAAGGCATAAAATCGCATAATAAACAGAATTGGCTATGTTTACGAAAAGTCACATTCAGGTGATCTACTCATAAAATACAGGATTTCGGGGTCTTTAAAGCTTGACGTTCTTTTCAAATATATCCGAATACACGATGTTCATCTCCTATAACCTGATGAATGCGAACGTGAAATATAATGCAACCGTGACAGATAACTATCAGGCAAAGCCAAAAGCTTCTTTTTTATCCAAATTTTGGAACAAAACAATTCCAAGAAGAGGCTTAATATTTATTAAGCCAATGAACCTTAACACGTTGGCTGCGGCAGCCATTTTCGGTATCTTCTTTTCTGTGCGGCACATGCCCCCGGGGGCATGTAAGTCGTTATTATTCATGTGCGGCACATGCCCCCGGGGGCATGTGGCTACTGCAACAGTAAATGAACTCTCATATCCCGGAATTTAATTTTAATCGATCAAAAACTAGATATAATACTTCCTTAGGTACAAACCTGTCTTCAGTTCAGCCAGGAGCCGATTCCAAATAATTATAATAAATTGTAATTTTTCGTTATTTTTCACCTTGGCTTTGACCAATTGACCATGCGACGCGAGCGTTCCGACATGTAAACACTAAAAAAATGTATTTTCGCACTTCAATTCAGCAATAGACTACTAAATGAACACGATGGAACCAAAAATTAATTCTAACGGTGTTTTTTTCTGGCACCCCATTAACAAGAAATACATGCCTCCGGGGGCATGTGCCGCATATGAGTAATAATTTATTACTTCTGTGCGGCACATGCCCCCGGGGGCATGTATTATGTTTCTATTATAATATTATAATATAGGGCGAACTAAGTAAAATGCTCTTTGTCTCGCCAAAATCGGATAAAAATTAGAGATTTTATAGCTTTCGCACCTGGAGAATGAAAAGCAAATTTTTCAGCCGCACACAAATAATAACTATCACATGCCCCCGGGGCATGTGCCGCAGCCAACGTGTTAAATAACCGTCAGAATTTTTTTTGTAGAATATAGAGGACATTTTTTTTTTAAATACATAATTTAACCATGCAAAGGCACCGACTCCTTGACGAGTTTTAGTACATTTTCTTTACTTTCATGCTTTTGTGTTGATTGTGTTTTCTTCGACATGGCTTCGGGCCGCGAGTTTGACATGCCTGATCTATGTCATAATCTGGATCAATTTTTCAGATTGTCATTTTGTATGGGATTTCCAGTGAATATGGAAATGATCCAGTAAGTAGAAAGGCACAATTAACTTATAGATCTCTCACATTCCCCAAAAACATGTAGAACGTATAAATGATGAATTCCCACTTAAAGAAGAAAAAAAACTTTCTCTTCTTTTCTCTTAAAGTACCATAAAAATATGTGATAAAAATTCACATTAGTCCCTTGCACGCTTCATATCTCTGAAACGATTTCTTATAAAATAAATTTTGCGTGAGAATATCTGGAGGTAACGAGTGTTACGTATAGGTACAGACAGGCTCGTCCTCCTTGGCACGGTGATCCACATAAATGTACATATGTAAACTAGGCACTCGTAAAACACCACCCAACAACAAGTGAACGAAAAAATATAAACAAAAAAAAAATCACTCATCCCCAGGATCAACACTTGTTCTGCATTATTTCGTGTAAAACCATTTTATTACATTTGTTTTTGCGATGCGATAAAATGTAAACACCGCACACAAGGACATATGTTGACATTGCGTGGTTGAATATTTTCCATTTACGAGAAGGACTCGGGCGCCGAAACGATAGAAGTTTTCTTTGGTTTGGAGCGGCGCGTTTGGGGAGTGCCATTTTCGGGCTCGGTGCTTTAATGAAAAATAATGTCAAAAGTGATTCGCTTTTTTTTTCGTCTTGTCTGTAACAGTCTGAGGGAAAAGACGCGAAATATAGGTACACTTCTCGGTATATGTATTTTGACATCTCGTACTATCGATCCGCGACATTGGTTTTGCTGAAACAGAGGAAGGAATTTCTTCTCACCGAGTCCCCTTGATTAGTTCTAACTCTATGTATGATGTCTGGCTTTGACGTTGAGTATATTGTATGTTATGTTTACGAATTCTAAATGCTATCTTTCTAAAATGAGGAACAATTTTGGGCCACTTTCCTGATTTGTCCTAGTACATAAATACTTTTTCCATAATTTTTGAAAAAATATGTCCCACATTTCAAATAGAAACACATTTGTTACGAGCTAGTTGTATAGACACGGACTTATCGTCAAATCGACAACAAGCAATAAAAAATATTGGAGTTCTAAAAACTACACAAAGTTCATCCTTCGTCGTTTCGACGACGACAATTTCTAAAAATCCAACTTACCCTGTTTACTTCGACTAGCCGCAAGCGAGTGTTGAAGATTGCCTCTACGGAAACTCAAAGCAAAATTCGAATTTTTTTTTTCTTCATGTCTGAAGCCATAGAATTTCAAATATACGTAAAAAAAAATACGTAAAAAATTATTAAAAACTTGTTTCGTTCATTTAGTTTCAAAAAAATTGGTCTACAATCAAAGATTTAAATATTGTCAAGATACCTATAGGCCAGTCAATTACCGATTTTAGGTCGCAAAAAATTGCTCGGCTCTGGTTTTTTGGGATATTGTTAGAATAGATACCAGAAGTGTACCACTAAGTTTGCAACTTCGAAAAACCTGTGCTAACCCCGTGACCCTCAAAAAACTTCAAAATTTTCGGACTTTTTTCATATTTTTGTTTTTAATTTCTAAAAAGTGCTTCCTACAAGTAAGTCGTCCACTGCACTTTTAAAGCTAAAAAAATCTTCTTTAATTTGAGTGTAACTCCAGCTTTGTAGGTGCAAAGGATCCCAAGATACAGCACTTTAAAAATTGTCCTTTTTTGTAAAAAAGTCCGAAATTGTATTTTAGGAGGTTTGTATGACAGCCCTATGACGTAATGTTCCAATTCCATCCATTCCTAGATATGTTTTGAGGCTTTACTAGGAACACATTTGGGTGAGGTTTGGTTAAGATTGGTTTATAAGCAAAAAAGTTTTTCTTAGAAGAACCTGATTATCAGGGGTTGGTTTGTATGACAGCCCTATGACCTAGGGTTCCGATTTCATCCGTTTCTGGATATGTTTTGAAGCTTTACTAAAAAACACATTTGGGGGAAGGGTGGTTAAGATTGGTCCATAAAGAAAAAAGTTTTTCTTAGAAGAACCTAATTTCCAGAGGTTGGTTTGTATGACATCCCTATAGCGTAGTGTTCCGATTTCATCCGTTCCTAGATATTTTTTTAGGCTTAACCAGCAACATACTTGGGTGAAGTTTGGTTAATATTGGTACATAAAGAAAAAAGTTTTTCATGGAAAAGCCTAATTTTCAGGGGCAGCCCTATGACCCCATGGTCTGATTCCATTCGTTCCGACATATATACAGCTACAGGAACGAAAAACACGCGGCACAATACAAGGCTAATCTAGATCGAATACTGATTGAAGCGCCTAATGCTAATGTCGCAGATGTTGCAGAAGCAATAAAAAAGAGCTCGGTAATTGTACATCAACCGAAGAAGAAATTCAAGAATCCCTGGTTTGACACAACTTGCGAAAAATTGAGAAAACGTTCATTTACTTGGCTAAACATATTTAGGAAATGCAATAACGATTTTAGTAGAACGATGTATATTCAATCCAACCAAAAATATAAAGCATTCTGTTTAAAAAAGAAAAATGAGTTTTATCGACGCCAGGCAGAGTTATTGGGTCAATGCACTTCATCGAAAGAATTTTGGAAAACAGCTCGCCGATTGAACGGAGTGGACAGCTTCACAATTGGAAAAGGAATCGAAGTCAGCCAACTAGTTGAACATTTTCGCAAAAACTTGCAAACTATAGAAACCGAGCACGACATTCACTATGCCAGGCCTGGATGGATCGATGACAATCTGGATTCGGAGATCACGAAAGAGGAAGTCTTAGCAGCCCTGGCAAAATGCAAAGATCAGAAAGCACCAGGTAGCGATCGAATACCCAGCGAATTCTACAAATACGGTACCGAACGGTTAACAGATATTCTCTGTAGGGAATTCAACTGAATTTTTGATTGCGGAAATATACCAAACGAATTCAAAGACTCTGTCATCTTTCCTATATTCAAAAGCGGGGATACAAGTGACCCGGCATGCTACCGTGGAATATCCTTTCAAAATACTTCCGGAAAAATCTTTACGACGATTTTACAGGCAAGATTCGCCGATTGGTTGAGCACAAATAGAGTAATAACAGAAAACCAAGCAGGTTTCCGCCAAGGGTACTCGACACATGATCATATATTTGTCCTTTACAATTTAGCTCGCTTCCATTTGGAGGAGAAACGCAAGCTTTATGCATTTTTCGTAGACTTCAAATCGGCTTTTGATACGATTGATCGTCACTCACTATTTTACAAACTATATAATATTGGCATCTCTTATAAGTTTGGAAGAATGTTTGAGAATATGTATGCGGATACCACAGCGATGGTTTGGAATGGAAAGGAGCTATCAACGCAATTTAATACAAACGCAGGTGTCCGACAGGGGTGTAAGCTCAGCCCGGATGCTTTTGCCGTGTACGTAAACGACATAATGGAGGATATGCCAGGAGGGGTAGAGGCATTTGGAACCGTGTCCAAAGGGTTGTTGTATGCCGATGACATGGTGTTTTTTGCGAAATCGCCGGTAGAGCTGCAAAATGTAATAAATCAGATTAAATCATACTGCGCGCATTGGAAATTGACAGTCAATCTCGATAAATCCAAAATTATAATCTTCAAAAAGCGATTTATACTAGCACATGGACCTATCAAGGAAGGGAAATTCAGGTTGTAAAAAAATACAAATATCTCGGCGTGTTAATAAGCAGCAACCTTAATATGAGCCCCCACCTAGAAGACAGGTTAGCGCAATCTAAATGGGCCCTAAGTACAGTATGGAAGAATTGCTTCAATAATCAATACCTTACACACACTACAAAATATAAAATTTATCAGGCCGTATCCAAATCCATAATGATGTATGGTGCGCAAGTCTGGGGAGCGGAAAGTTATGAAGAAGTTGAGAAGTTGCAGAGGTATTATCTGAAACGAATCTTCCATTTACCATCAAACACGCCTAATTACATGCTGCTACAGGAGACAGGCATCCCGCCGTTATTCTTCGAAACCCTAAAGGTACACGTAACATACCTTATCAAGGTGGCAGCAATGAGTGATGAGAGACTGCCGAAGATAGTCTTACTACATGCTCTTGAGAACAAAAACGCATTTTACACCGATCTGGAAACGCTTGCCAGCAAAACGGGACTGTCTTTTAATTGGAATGAGGCAACAGAAACATCCCATATACTTTGCCTACTACTGAGTAGTGTTAAGCGAATGCTAGCAGAAGAAACCCTTGAAGAAGCAACATCTACGCAGCACCGGGAAATTTATGCCAACGTAAATCATGATCTTCAATTTAATACATATTTTATGAACCACTTCCAAATTAATCAAATATCATTAATTTTTAGAGCAAGAGGCGAACTGTTGCCGCTTAACTATATCCCGCATCGACCTGACCTGCCAATTCTATGTAGCTTATGCAATGCCAGAGCCAGGGAAGATACACGACATTTCATTGGAAGTTGCCCGATTCTGAAAGAAATAAGAAGGTCATGCTTTGGAAAGGACACCTTAAACTATGATGAAGTGATCGCTTTGCTAAATGGATCGAACTGGACCACGCTTTACAATTTCATAAATGCAGCTCTGAAATACCGCTACCGTATAATTAATGAATTAATGTAAAGATAATATATGTATGTATAATAGTTTACACGGGGGTGTACGGGTCGATGAACATGCAGAATTCGGAGTTGCGTGAACTTCATCATCCGGCACCCTCTGGTAACGAATAATTCATGACTATAACTTAATTAATAACATGCCGTAATGAGAACCATTCACAAAAAATTAAGCTAATAATCAATGTATAAAAAATATATTTAAAAAAAAAAATATTTCAATTAAAATTTATAAACACTTAATTTGCATATTGTACATACTATGTATGTAATAAAATTATAGAAGTCAATCCAGTCTGGCAGACGGCTTTGCCACGCCAACTGACCGTTTAAGGAAATTTTGTAACATAATTTGTACTTAAAATGAATTGCTAATAAACTTTTATCTATCTATCTATCTATCTATCTATATACAGCTAAGGAACTGGTTTATAAGTTCATGTCACATGACTTTCTCTGTAAAATGCGCATTTAAGCCGATATTCAGCTCGGATCATATGACTGAAATTACAATTTCGAACTTTTTTTCAAAAACAATGTTTAAGGCAGGGATTTGGAGCGACACATTTTTTCGCTCCGCTCCGCTCCCGCTCCGACCAATTTGAAACCGCTCCGCTCCAGCGCTCCGCTCCAGCGCTCCGCTCCGACTAAAATTTTTTCGCTCCGCTCCGCTCCACGCTCCGCTCCGCTCCATTACAAAAATACAACAAAACTTCATTGTTCTTAGTAAATATTTATTATTTTCCGCGAATTATTCAATTTAACGTAAATCTACTCACGTATTATAGAATATGACTTAACAGGTGCGTTTTATTCGATCAAGTACAGAACAGGATAGGACCAATTTCGTAATCCGGATCAATTATTGCAAGGGGTAATCCGGATCATTGGAACATCCGGATTTGCGCAATCACTTTTTTCTAGGAAAAACAATCCAAACAAATAAAAAGGCGAAACAATAGTCGATAAATGTTTTATTTGTTAGAAATTAGCCAGCATCATGTCAATTGCTAAACAGTCCCGTAAAAAAGTACGAGACCAAATCTACCATTTCACACTGAAAATCTCAAATATCCGGATTTTAGAGTCAACATTGCTGCCGAAATCCGGACTATAGAAGATAGTGGAAATATTTAGTCGTCCGGATTAGCGTGATATCCGGATTAAAGGAGATCCGGATTACCGAGTCAAGACTGATTATTAATTTCATTTCCAGCAAAATAGGTGCTGAATTCTTAACTCCTTAGCATTTAAAGATTTTCTAAAAATGCTACCACTAACACCTCCGTGGGAAAAAAATGTATATGCAGTAAGATCACAAAATTTTGTCTTTGAAGCTGTGTAAAACTGTAAAAACTAAACTGCTTATCCAATTTTTATAGGGTTTATTCTTAGGAAAAATTGTTGGGCCCAACCGAAAGAAAATATGTTAAATTTTTGAAAAATCTTTAAATGTCTGTGGAAGCTGAAGAGTTAATAATTTTTTTATACTCGTTTTTGCTGGAAATATCACGAGGAATCATATTTGGGTGCTTTTATGCGATAGTTTCCGGACATCCCGTATAGAACGAGATCTCTCAAATGGTTATGGAAGCTGCGCTGTCCTGTACTCCATCCAATAAAACGCACCTAATAACTAATTTAAATTAAAAAGGGCGTTTCATTTATCGAGTACAGGACAGGACTTTTCTGTCCTGGATGATCTTGAATTTCTTAATAATGAAGAGTGATGATTATGACTAAACGCAAAACCTCTTTTATCACAATGAATTTCACAATAATACGAAATTTTGCAAGTCTCTCAGCGAATTCTTCGCCTTTAAATAGCCCAAAATCATCAATTCGTTCCATAAAATGAAAAATTTCGTCGAAAAAAATCCTTTTTTTTTTCTCGAAATTTTTTGATTTTTTACATCGGAGCGGAGCGGAGCGATCTTCAAAGCAAAATTCGCTCCGCTCCAGCCTGCAAAAAATCGCTCCACGCTCCGCTCTTTCGCTCCGAAATTTAAGGTCGCTCCGCTCCGCTCCAAATCCCTGGTTTAAGGTGCTGTTTCTTGGGATCCTTTGCGCCTATAAAGCTGGGGTTACACTCACATTAAAGAAGATTTTCTTAGCTTTAATAGTGCAGTGGACAACTTACTTGTAGGAAGCACCTTTTAGAAATTACAAACAAAAATATGAAAAAAGTCCGAAAATTTTGAGGTTTTTTGGGGGTCATGGGGTTAGCACAGGTTTTTCGAAGTTGGAAACTCGGTGGTACACTTCTGGTATCTATCCTAACAATATCCCAAAAAAACAGAGCCGAACATTTTTTTGCGACCTAACGCCTTATTTTTCGGTTTATTGACTGGCCTACTATTCTAGAACAGAATTACGCTGCTGTCTGTTCTCTTCTTTATAGCGAAAGTGTCCGAAAAAGGACAGGGAAAATATTGAGCAAATTTATTGCTGTTGATGTGTGCTTTGATTTCCTTGTAAGAAATTTTACGTTATTCGCTCTAGTTAAACATAATCAATGTCTGGACGAGAGAGAGTACCGGATGTCAAAATACATATGCCGACTAGTGTAAGTATACAATACAACTTACTCATATGGGACGTTCAAAAATAACGATTTTGATTTGAAGCAAATCACATGATGATTCGCGACATTAGGAACGATTGTATGCGTTGAATTGGGAATTGTCCTATTTCGTATGCAGATGGCAAGAACATGACATTGGGTTTTGAATGAGACGTTGAGAAATGTCTTATTATTACCTTATTAGAATGAGATATCTCGGAGGATTCATTTTGAAATGGAAGAGAGAATACTTTGTTTTGCAATTATACAACCATGTATTGCGAATTTGTCATGCATATTGATTTTATTTATGGAAACTTGGGAAGTTCCAGGTAGTTGAATTTCTTCCAAAAACACACAAATTCCGCTGGATAAACTCCAGACAGAGCAAGAGTTTTGAATCTAGCCCATGAAGACAACTGCTATAAACTCTTTCCAGGGCTTAATTAATCATGGTATCATAGAGTCTGAAGTCATAAAGCCACAATCTCATCTTCTAATCAATATTCGGTTACCCATGTAGCAAACAGTATGCGTTGCGTTCTAAAAGCTTTTTTAAACAGAAATAAGGCAACGATCAGGATTGATGAAATTGAAAGCTCGTTCCTATTGTGACCGAGTCTACGTACTGGAACGACCCATGCCTCTTGCATGGCCAAGAGTCGCAAAGACCCCCTTCGAGTCAAAAAGGGGTTGGATACTTCGTATTAGCATTTCATTCAAGGCTTTTTCATTTGGGGAGCAGTTCTGGCCGGCCCAGCTGCTCCTTATACTACTACTACGTGCCGGCATCGAGCCAAATCCAGGTCCATGGATGTGCTCGGTATGCGCCAATTGAATTTGGTCCAATGTTCAATCGTCAGTTGAGTGCACATGCTGCAGAGAATGGGTTCATCTTAAGAACTGCTCGGGACTCACCAATACTTATCAATGGACACTATCTTACACAGCGATCCGGTGTAGAAACAGAGGGCAAAACTCATCCAGTCACCAGCTGCCCAACCAACGTTCCCAACAAGTATCACCTTCTACCCCGGCAAATGTTGCACGGCCCGCTCCACCCTCCAATTTGACCCCAGCTCCACGTATCCTCGATGCAAATTACACCAGCACGAAGATAGTCCAACTAAACTGCAATGGACTCCACCATAAAATTGCTGAATTAACTAACTTAATGGACAGACACCACATCCAGATTGCAGCAGTATACGAAACCAAACTCAACTCTAGTCATTCGCTCAGGTCATATGGGAACTACAACGTCATCAGACACGACCGAGAAATAAACGCAGGAGGAGGTTTGGCTTTCCTTATCCACAACAATCTGCTATACAGCATCGTTGATGTCATTTCAAACGATAACACCATGGAGCAACAAGCGATAATCGCTAAATCAGGAAATCTTCTTCTTCCTTGCCTCGTTCTTTATACCGCTCCATGGTTCCGCGTTGCTCGACCTGCGGTGTAGGCACATCGCCCGTTTTGGCGATAATTTCTCAGCATATTTCTACAGGCAGCTCTATCTTGGATCGTGTCATCGCCGAGACCAATGCGTTGTTGTTGCTTTTTCATTTGACACATCCAGGTGTTCTTCGGTCTGCCTCTGGCCTTGGGTCCATCAAGTGGAACTTCCATTGATATCGCTTTCTTTGCTGGGTTCTCAGGCGGACGCCGTTGAACATGGCAATACCAATCCATTTGTCGGTCTTCGAGCTTTTCGGTGATTGGTTGGTCTATGGACAAGCTGCCTCGGATGTAGCTACTCTTGATGTGGTCCCTTTTCGTTACACCAACTGACATGCGTAACATTTTCATTTCAGTCGCTGTCATTTGTTTCGCGTAACCTTCATACATGGTCCAGCATTCTGATCCATACATGAGTGCGGGACGTACAACCGTTTTGTACAACTTGCCCTTTAGCTTCAGTGGCATTTTCTTATCGCAGAAAACTCCAGAGTTTTCTCGCCACCTCATCCACCCAACCTTTGTGCGATGTTTGATGTCATCATCGCATGTAGCTCCGCTGTTCACCATCGAGCCAAGGTACTTGAACTTGGTACAAGACTTAAGCTGCTCTCCTTTGACGTACATTTCTGGAATCGGTGCATCTGGGTCTGAGAATGGGCAGCATAAGAACTCAGTCTTTGTTATACTTACCCTCAGTCCATGCTCCTCCAGAATGTCACACCATTTTGTAAGCGCAGCTTGCAAGGCAACGATGTTTGGGCTACTGAGGACTATATCATCGGCAAAAAGAAGAGATATTTCTAGGCCGTCGGAGACACGTGTCAATAAGTAGCACATGATGATGTTGAAGAGCAACGGACTCAATACACTGCCCTGGTGTACTCCGACATTCACCGGAAATTCTTCTGATTCACCAGCTGTGCATCTAACCTTAGTCGTAGCTCCATCATACATGTCTCGTATCATCCTGACGTATGCCTCGGGGACATTAAGTGCTCTCAAGGCCAACCATATCAGATCACGGGGTACTCTATCGAATGCCTTCTCCAAATCGATGAACACAAAGTACAAGTCCTTTCGTGCTGCTCTATACTTTTCCATCGCAATACGAATGCACTGAATCGCATCGATTGTAGATCGACCTTCAACAAAGCCGCATTGATTGTCATTCAACCGCACAATCTTTCTCAATCGGTTGCAGACAACTCGCTCGTAGATCTTCAGTGTATGAGGTGTTAACTTTATAGCCCTATAGTTGTTGAGTTTGCGTGAGTCTCCCTTGTTCTTATAGAAAGGAAGAAGAAAACTTTCCCTGAAAGCATCAGGCATCGGTTGCCCACCTTTGATTTTGTTGAAGAGAACTGTGAGCCAACTAAGCCCGACATTTTCCATTTTCAACCAAAATTCCGCGGGGATTTTGTCCGGGCCGACTGCCTTTCCGCGTTTCATCTGATGCATTGCCTCCATCACCTCTTCCTCTGAGATAAATCAGGAAATATTCACTTTGAAATCTACAACATCTACATTCCACCTGTCTCCAGCTGTCCCGCCGGTTAAAAAGTCAATATCAGCCCCCTACTAAACGGCCAATATCGCCTCCTACTTGGTGACTTCAACGCCCACCACGACTTATGGCAGAGGTAACATCAGCGCCGATCAACTGGATGATTCGGATTTCTGCCCTTTAAATGACGAAAATCCGACCCGCATCAGTGGATCCTGCACCAGTTCACCTGACATCTCCATCGCCAGCCCTGGACTTATAAATGATATCTCATGGGAGCCAATCCTCACTACATCATCTGATCACCTGCCAATTATACTTACTCTGGATATGCCGTCGAAATTTATCCATCCCGACAAGAAGACGTACACCAACTTCAGCAAAGCTGACTGGGACAGCTTTAAAAGGTTCACCAGCGAGGCTTGTGCTAGTCTCACCGCCCCAAGTGATGTACGTATGGCTGAAAAACAACTCACACTGATTATTCACACTGCAGCTAAGAGATACATTCCAGCAGGCCGCATTCCCAGCCTAAAACCCAACTTCTCAGCATCTGCGGCTAAATTGGCAAAAACAAGGGATAAACTCAGAAGTGCAGACCCAAGTGACCCACGGATTAACGACCTTAATGACATCATAGTCAAACAGGTCAACGATCACAGGAGAAGCATATGGCACTCACATCTAAGAAAACTAAGTTCCAAACTTTGAAACACTGTTAGAAACCTATCCAACCCCACTGAAACTCACGGGAGGGTTTCTATCAAGTTTGGCAACTCTACCGTGAGCGACGACAATAAATTCGCAAATCTATCCAACTAACAATTCGTCGAGCATCCAACTAAGGATAAACTCAACCGCAAAATCACACGAGACATCCGAAACACTAAGGTAGATGAATATTTGCACATCACCACCACAGAAGTTGCAATGGCCATAAAGAATGCCAAAAATTCAAAAGCACTTGGTCCAGACGGTATAGCAAAAATGGGTGCGGTTATGAAACACACCGTTCCCCTACCGATTCGCGCAACGTTCCCTTTAATTTCAAATCAACCGGCCGTTACGGATCTGAAATTTTCTCGTTATCAACAGATCCCCTAAGCGCCACCTTGCGGAGAATACCTTGATTCATTGAATGAAATCTACAATGTTCCGTGAACCGTGAATTTTCGCCCTCATTTATTTATTAAACAATTTACACACAAAACAAAATGTATCTGCATCTCGTTTGAAACTGGAAATTTTAATTTTCGAACCAATTGTATCAACTGCGATGTGTCAATTGTCACATTTGTCACTTTCCGAGAGATGGCGATGGGAACACCAAGTCTGATCCGGACCTATGCGTTTACAGAACACAATAGGGAACGATTCGGAAAACGCGGCACGGTATGGGAACGTTGTGTTTCAGAACCTTACCCAATCATGCTCAAACACCTCAGCACACCGGCCTTAGAGTATATCACTGCCACGATGAACCTTTCTTTACGAACATTCATCATGCGTCATACCAGAAATTTGGAAGAGATGCCGCATCATATACCGCTAGCCAAACATGGTAAAAAACACTCCTTACACTCAGAGAAAACTTATTGTAACATTAACTATGAGAGAGAGGGTGCTTGGCCCTAGTATGCGAAGGTAGCAGGCAACCAATGCATCTGAAGCCTGAGGCACATGTTAACATCAACAAGATCTCTGTGTGTATGGGTTGCCGTGGAAAGGAAAGAAAAGGAAAGTCCATAAACTTATTTCTTTCCACACACTAGTGCCAAAACACACAACCTTTCTCCAAAAGGTGTAAAAGAATGGAAGAACTTATGGAAATTCACGCAAATTTAAGCACTACCCCGCGCGCCGGGCACTACTTCTGCTATGCGGTTGAGTGATCCCGGGGCGAACTTCGTTCGCGCCAGAGCTCGACGGTTTACGGGGGCCAGCAATATAAGGCTGGCACTGTGGAGAAGCTGACGGTTGCAAGCTGGAATGTAGGTTCAATGACGTCGAAGATCGAGGAGATTGAGGATATCATTAAGCGGAGGTGTAATGGACCACAGGGACGGAGCTGACCGTTAAGGTCGAAAGACGAAAAATGCTCCTTCAATGAGGACGACGGCGGCACGAGCTGGCTGCTACGCTCAGACTCGGAGGTGGGCATGGGTTTTTGCCGCCTCATTGTCCCTGTCCACACATATTACACGGGATTCTCGTGCCTATAACTTCACAACAGCCAGTTTAGTCGCCATTTTATTTTATTTTTTTGGCGCTCCGAGGCCAAGATGGCGGTAGGCCTCGGCCGTCTTCACCCACGAACTTCAAAAATTAAAAATCCCGACCATGAGGCGCGCGTGCCGAACGAATTTGAGGCGCCTCCCGTAGCGAAATTCGGGATGACCTAAATCACGTCATCCCGCTGACACACTTGGGACGGGTGGCGGGGAAACTACTTAAATCAATTGGGGGACATCGTTAGGTCTTTTTTTTTCAAAAATCCAAACTAGAGACACTCCACAGACCATAAAGGCCACAAGAAACTTAGCTGGTTTTGAAATTGTTGTTTTTTTTTCAGCCATCCATCCGAAAAAGTATCGCTCACGCTCAAACAAAAACCTCCAAATCACAAAAATTCAAAATAAATTCAAATCACTAAAATTTCAAAAATGTGACAAAAACCGAGAATGGACATTTATGTGTCCGAACTGGCCGTTACAGGGGGGGTAGACATTATGTGCGTGCAGGAGACGAAGTGGCTAAATGCCCATATCGACAGAGCCCGGTTTCTTACGAATTCCAAGAAGTGTGGAACGTAATAAGTGCCTACGCTCCCCAAGTGGGACTGCCACCAGAAGAAAAAGAGGCATTTCGGAACGACGTTGACACCCTGATTCAGACCATTCCAGATACCGAATTGGTGTTCTTGGGAGGAGATTTAAATGGCCATGTGGGTGAATCAAATTATGATTACGAGGATTGCCATGGTGGAAAGGGTAGCCCTTCAACGGTCAGAAATGCCGAAGGTGAAGCTATTCTGACCATGTGCAGATCGCACGGTTTGGTCATCCTAAATACATTGTGAAAAACGAGAGACACCTGATCACCTACAGTTTGTTGTGGACACGGAGATAGGAAACACGAAACGCAGATCAATTACCACCTCTGCTGCGATTTTATGAGAAGGCGAGTAAAACACTGCAAGGTGATCTTGGGTGAATCTGTCGTCAGCCAACATCGTTTGCTCCTTTCAGAATTTATTTTGAAAGCAGGAGGAGCAAGAAATAGAAGAACTCCCAAGCCTGTCGAAAAAATCAAGTGGCACAATCTCACAAACGACAACTTTGAACCTGTAGTAACTCCATTCATTGATAAAATGACGGAGTGGTTTCAAAACAACACCAACTGTACCGAGCACAGTCCAACACAAATGCGGTATAGTTTCGCTGAAACGTCAGTAGGTGAGGCGGAAAAGGCACTTGGGAGTTTCGAAAGGTCCACTCCAGTAGGAGTACACCAGGGCAATGTATTGCGTCCGTTACTCTTCAACATCATCATGTGCTACGTATTAACACGTGTCTCCGACGGCCTAGAAATATATGTTCTTTTTGCCGATGATATAGTCCTCAGTAGCCCAAACATCGTTGCCTTGCAAGCTGTACTTACAAAATCGTGTGAAATTCTGGAGGAGAGTGGACTGAGGGTAAGTATAACAAAGACTGAGTTCTTATGCTGCCCATTCTCAGATCCAGATGCACCGATACCAGATATGTCCGTCAAAGGAGAGCAGCTTAAGTCTTCTACCAAGTTCAGATACGTTGGGTCGATGGTGAACAACGGAGCTACATGCGATGATGACATCAAACATCGCCCATAGGTCGGGTGGATGACGTGGCGAGAAAACTCAGGAGTTTTCTGCGATAAGAAAATGCCACTGAAGCTAAAGGGCAAGTTGTTCGCAAACGGTTGTACGTCCCGCACTCATGTATGGATCAGAATGCTGGACCATGTATCAAGGTTACACGAAAAAATTACAGCGACTGAAATGAAAATGTTGTCCATAGACCAACCAATCACCGAAAAGCTCGAAGACCGACAAATCGATTGTTATATTCAAAGGCGTCCGCCTGAGAACCCCGCAAAGAAAGCGATATCAATGGAAGTTTCACATGATGGACCCAAGGCCAGAGGCAGACCGAAGAACACCTGGATGTGTCAAATAAAAAAGCAACAACAACGCATTGGTCTCAGCGATGATCCAAGATAGAGCTGCCGGTAGAAATATGCTGAGATATTACCGCCAAAACGGGCGATGTGCCTACACCGCAGTTCGAGCAACGCGAAACTATGGAGCGGTATAAAGAACGAGGCAAGGAAGAAGGTTCACTACAGTGCTACGCTTTCGTTGCAGACTCGAAGATATTTTGTTATTTCTGTTGCGGCATCAGTGCCGTGCCGGTATCCATGCCCAATTCTGAAATAGGAGAAAAAGATAACCATTCACTATGTTCTGGAAAATTGAGTGGCCATAAAACATCTGTACTTAACACTTGGTCTAGACGCAACTCCGAATCAAAACAATGAATTCATTCCATTTCTATGTCCCGTCCCTCCCCTGGGGCCAATCATTTTTCCCGAAAAGCCTGTCAACTCCATCCATTTCAGGCAAATAATAATCTTCGCATCGTATTTTCATATACAGTACAAATACACATTGACTCCATTTGATTTCCATTCTATTTACCGTCAAGGTTTTCAATTTCAATACTTGTCGTCCTTTCAGACAACAAAATCAATTTTCACCATTTTCGACAGATATTATATATGTTAACAATTTCCATATTTTCAAAAGCCCCCACCCAACCACTGCTCGTGCTCCACAACGTCCAAAGCTCAACCAAACTCATATTTTCCTTTTTGACATTAAACAAATAAAATGTTTATGGAAAATGTTTGTATTCGCTGTATGTATGAAATTCGATTCCAGGCCTAACAGTATGCGTTGTTCTGCTTTCATTCCTATTCATTTGTGAAAATATTTAAATTGCACGATTTCGGGAGGGTGTGAAATTGTGACGATACTCATAGAAGATTTCACATAAAATGGCGAAATAAATGTTTTCATTTGGGGGGATTGGGATTACTGGGAGCTATGGTTGCGAGATATGTGATTCTATATAATGTGGCCGAAATTCAAAGGACGATAGACACGGGGTGCTATTTTGAAAATTACAATGTTTGGTTTCCTAAATGAGCGCCTATATTATGATGCGGGTCCGGGCGGGTCCGGGTATTGTTTTACATGGTAAATTTTGAATGTTGTGTTGTTGGAATCAAGTGGCCAATATTATTGAAAGGCGTCGTGTGAAGTGGATGACAGTAATTAATGTTTTTAGCATTGAGGATTATGGCGACTTCCCGCAGGGGCGATTGACAGAAGTCATTTCGGTTTCTCGCTTGCAATTATTGAATGTGTTAATGATGTTTGCGAGTATTTCACGGCTACCATTCCATACTTTAGTTAATATACTTTTTTTTCTGGGTAGAGATGGGGAATCTTCTTAGATACTGCATGCCGCGTAGCAGAAAACCTCCGGCATGCAATTATGTCGGATTTCTACCGACTAAACCTACACCTCTTCTTCACCGCTTGACCCCGCGGGACAACCTTTCAGCATTACTTCACAGGGCCAATTCCGACTAATCAGCCATCACCGGGTACCAGACTGCGTTCCTCTCTCTGTAGCTCCATGTGAATGGCACTAACAGCCCTGCATACTGAGTCCCAGTTATCCGCCGATAGTAGCATTAGAGCCACTAGATTCTGGGGGCTCATGTTGTCTCCCAGTTCTGCTTCTAGTTGGCTGCGGATATGTCCAAATCTGGAGCAATCAAACACAACGTGTTTGGCATCTTCCGCAACTCCCTTGCAACTCGGGTATTCTGTAGGCCTGTTCCAAAAACCGGGATCCCGGTACAAAACCGGTGTTCACTTGGTACCGGACCCGATATTCTAATGTACCCATATCCCGGTTTTTTTTGGTACCAAGTTAAAAAAAACCGACCGACGAGTCGGTTTTTTGGTACCGAGTTAAAAAGAACGATTCATTTCAACCATGAGCCGGTTTTTCAGGTTTTTTGGTACCGGTTTTTAACCCGGTACTCAAAAAAAACGGCTTATGGTTAAAAAAACCGTCGGTACTGAAAAAAAACCTGAGTCAGGGAAACCGCTTGTGGTACCGGGTATTGAAAAAACCGAAACCCTGTACTGAAATCTCGGTACCGAACAGGCCTAGCTGGCGAATCGTTCAGCTTAAACCGTTGCAAATACTGTCGGTACCGTCCGTGACCTGTTAAAAATTGGGTCATGTAGAAATTCACATCTCCGTGTTTTCGATTAACCCATATGGCTATGTCCGGAATAAGGGTATGTGTCCATCGGCCAGTAGATGCCTCATCCCATCGAACCTGCCATCTTCTCATAGATTCCACCCTTTCATTGTTTCTTCGCCCTGGGTGCATCTCCTGTGATTCGCCTTGGCGATCGCTATACAGTCTGCTGATCTCGTCTACAAGGATCGGCAAAGGCATCATTCCAGCCACCACGTAGGCCGCTTCATGCGATGTGGTACGGTACGCACAACACACTCTCAAAGCACACCTACGATATATCGCGTTTAGAGGTTTTACATTGCTTGCGAAACGTAATGCACTGGCCCAAACTGGCGAGGCATATATAATGATAGATGTTACCACTCTTGACAGTAGAGCCTCCTACTTGTTCTCGGACCACCTATGTTTGGCATCATTCGTGCTAGTGCTGCGGTGGCAGTCGCCGCCTTGTCACCTACATACCTTATGTGCTCTCCAAAGCTTAGCCTCGAGTCAATCATGATTCCCAAATACCTAACGGCTTGCTTAGAGGCTATGTCATACTCTCCGACTCGGATCTTGAGGGAAAACTTTTTTCTCCGCTTGCTAATTAGAACTGCTTCCGTTTTCTGATCAGCGAGCTCTAATCCAACGGTTTGAAGCCACAGCTTGATAGTTGTAATCGCCTCGCCCGTGTATATCTCGACCAACTCCGGGTCTTTTGCGACCGAAACGACAGCTATGTCGTCAGCAAAGCCTACCACTGTCACACCTTTTGGCATAGCAAGCTCAAAAATAGCATTATACATGATGTTCCACAGAAGTGCACCAAGAACGGATCCCTGTGGCACCCCTGCTGTGACCACGTATTCCTTGCGTCCCGCACTAGTGTCATAGCTTAAGACGCGTTGCGAGAGGTAGCTCCTAATTATAATAGCTAAATAGTCGGGAACAAACATTCTTTGTAGAGCTGCATGGATACAAATCCAGCTCGAAGAATTGAATGCATTTTTAATGTCTAGAGTTACAACAGCGCAACAAGTGCTGTTACGTAATGACTCCCTTGCAATAGCAGTTACCATGGTAATTGCGTCCACCGTAGATCGTGCTCGTCTGAAACCGTATTGGCGGTCCGATAAACGCCCCTGTGCTTCCACTACATCCGATAATCGGTTATATATGATTCGCTCGAGCACTTTTCCCGTTGTGTCTAGCAAACAAACAAATAGGGCGGTAGGAGTTAGGCTCACCAACAGGCTTATTGGGCTTTGGAATCAGCACCAATTTTTGTCTTTTCCATGGTTGTGGGAAAGTCCGTTCTTCTAGGCATTTTTCAAAGACGTCGATAAACTTAATATATACTTCTACAATAGTCAGTTTCAAACACATAAAAATAACAGGCGCGACAATCCAACATTGGACTAAGGCCGCAGGATGTGTTAGTGACATCTTATTTCCAAGATCTTATCTGCTTTTTGATGAGGTAATGAGATCAGCATCACGCTCAGCAGTGTTATTTATCCCCATAAATGGGTACTCGTTTAACATCTGAGTGAGATCATAGTCCGTCACAAGCTCGTGAGTTCGAAAAACACCATGGAACACGGTGAGATTCGATCTCATGACCCTGTGCACCGAAGGTATGCGCACTAACCGCCCCACCAGCTGGACTACATACACATTTTCAAATGAAAATTTTCGAAAATGGGTTTTGAGAAAGTCGATGTAGAGCGCATTGAGAGCTACATTTTGCTGAAAAACCCAGAGTCGTAGCTATCGCGGTTCTCGAGATACAGCCTCCCAAGATGAGCCAACATGTGCCAAGTTTGACCCATCATCAGGGTCAATATAAAGCGAGATAATGGCAATTTGCAGAAATCGTGCGTTTTGTGGGCCTTCTGAGCCATTGTCCAGTAGGGTGCGAATATTCCACAATCCAATCTTTGTCATTGTACGATAGCCAAAATTCGTAAGCGGTAAGTCAGTCCTAATACGAGGCCTAGTAGACGTTTCGTTCTTCTTCTTTCTTTATGGCACGATAGCCCGACGTCGGGCCTTGGCCGCCTGGACTGAAAACCTCCAATTGTAGCGGTCACGCGACCTTGTCCTCCAATTCCGAAAGCCTAGCATCTGGTGGGAGTCCTCACATACAGAATGCTCCCATCGGGCTCTCGGTCGTCCACGCAATCTGGCTCCGTCCACTCGTTGCGCGTTCATCACCTTTTTGGGCATGCGATCGTCGTTCATCCTTTGTACATGACCCGCCCATTGCAATCGCTGCAATTTCACGATCTTCGACACCTGTAGCTCATCATACAGATGATACAACTCAAGGTTGTACCGGATGCGCCATTCACCTCGTTCACGAACGGCCCCGAATATTCTTCGGAGAACCTTTCGCTCGAATGTGTCCAACAGGTGTTCAGAGTTTTGGGTTAGGGTCCATGCCTCGCAGCCATAGCATAGCACAGGTCGGATGATGGTATTATATACGTGGAGCTTCGTGTTCCTGTGCACCAGCTTCGAATTCATAATTTGGAGGACCGCAAAGTAACACTTATTAGCTAGTTGTATCCGTCGCTTTATCTCATCTGTTTCGTTGGCGTCTTTTGACAAATTGGAACCCAGGTAAGTGAAGTTGTCTACATACTCTATATTGAGGTCCCCCACTCTGATGCTTGAATTTACTAGCGTTCTAGTTTTTGATTGCATCATGACCTTGGTTTTAGACTCGTTGATATGTAGCCCAGCTTCTTTGGCGACGTTATTGAGATTATGCAGAAGGCTTTCTGCATCACCCAATCTTCGAGACATGATGTTGATGTCGTTGGCGTAGGTTACTAGTTGAGTCGATTTAATGAGTAGCGTTCCGCTGCTGTCCAAATTCATGGCTCGAATCACATACTCCAGAGCCAGGTTGAAGAGCGTCGGCGCCAGCCCGTCGCCTTGCTTGAGTCCAGTACGAGTTTCAAATAGGTCAGTGAGTCTGTTCTGAACTCTGACCTGCGAGACGGTATTAGTCATCGTCATCCTTATGAGTCGCACTAGCTTAGCCGGTATTTCAAAATGCAGCAAAATGTTGTACAGTACGCTTCGATCGATACTGTCGTATGCCTGCTTGAAGTCAACAAATATTTGATATACGTCGATGTTGTATTCCCAGCACTTCTGGAGTAAAAGCTTCACTGTAAAAAGCTGATCTGTCGTCGAACGACCAGGTCTAAAGCCGCCTTGGTACTCGCCAATGATTTCTTCTGCGTACGGATTAATTCTATTTTCCAGAATCTTAGATAAAATCTTATAAGTCGTACAAACTAATGAGATGCCTCTGTAGTTCTCACATTTCAACTTATCCCCTTTTTTGTGGATTGGGCAAATTATACTTTTACGCCAATCTTCCGGGATTATTTCGTCGTTCCATACTTTAACGGAAAGTGTGTGTATAGCCTTAACAAGGCTCTCCCCACCATGCTTCAGCAGTTCAGCTGGAATCTCGTCAGCGCCCGGGGCTTTATTATGTTTTAGTGCTTGCATGGCCAGATCAACTTCTTCTACTCTTGTGGGTTGAACGGGAGGGCCTGGTTCAGCCATCAGTTCCGGAGCTTCTTGTGTGGGGTTGTTCGGTTGAACATTGAGGAGCTCTTCAAAATGTGAGGCCCAGCGTTTATCAACGCTATCGGTGTCGCTAATGATATTGCCATCCTTATCCTTACAGAGGCTGGTCCTGGGTTGGTATCCACTTTTAATTGAATTAATCAGCTTGTACGCTTGTCTACTGTTCCTACTAGCTAGTCTTTGGTTTATTTGCATCAACTGCTCGTCAAGATGCTTACGTTTCTTACGTCTAATTAACCTATTCGAAAATCGTCGAAGCTCGTCATAATTTGTTTTTTTGGCTCTAGTTGCGCGTTCGGTCCATTGGCGATATGCCTCGTTTTTAGCATCTACCGCATTTTGACATTCTTCATCAAACCAATAATTTCGGGCTCGCCGGGCTTTGTATCCCACAACCTCTTCTGCGACCCCTTTGATGGTGTCTTTGAGTGTATCCCAGATCTCAAGGGCGCCTTTGTTGCTGATGTTATTTAGCAAGGGTGTCAGCTTCTCCTCAAGGGCAGTCGTATAAGTGACCACCGTGGCATCATCCAACAATTCGTCAACCGCAAAAATGTTTGCCGGGTTGAACCTCGAATGATGCACCGAAGAAATTCTGCACCTATAAGTCGCCTTCACCATATAGTGGTCAAAGTCAATATTTGCTCCACGATAGGACCGAACATCCATTATGCTCGATGCCCATATCTTGCAGACAAGGACGTGGTCAATTTGGTTGACGGTGTGTTGATCTGGAGATCTCCAGGTCTGCCTGTGAATGCGACGAAGCGGAAAACAGGTAGAGCTAATGACAATATTTCTGCTGGTCGCGAAGTCTATTACGCGTTGGCCATTGTCGTTACAGTCTTCATGGAGGCTGTACCCTCCAGTGATCGCCCTATGCCAACTTTCGTTTCCGACTTTGGAGTTAAAATCCCCTAGCAGCAATTTGACATCATTTGATTGAAGTGAATCGAAGAGATTTTCTAGGCGGTGATAGAACTCGTCTTTAACCGCGTCTTCACTGACTTCGGTGGTGGCATGCGCATTTATGAGCCAGAGATTGAAGACCCGGGTTTTAATGCGAATCGCACACAGCCGCTCGTTTATGGGTTTGAAGTCGATAACATGCGGCTTAAGTTGATTGTTTACAATGAACGCCACTCCAAACTCCCTGTGGCCCGAAGGTTTTCCACTTGTGAAAATTGTGTACGAATTTCGGTCATCAATCTCGTTACTAAGCCATTTAGTTTCCTGGAGTGCAACAATGCACAGCTTATATTTTTCGACCTGATCCAAGAGGGTGTAATGAAAGGACTTGGCCATCCGAAGATGCCCAGGGGACGGAGCCAATGCCTCTATAACCGTACAGGTTAGGCAATGACGATAGGGCTCCTCAACGAGCGAGCAGCGGCATGCGCTTGCTGTAGCTCAGTTCGGGAGATACGGGTGGGGTTTGCGCCACTCGTTGCCCCTGTCCTTTTACAAAAAAAGGGATATCGCATGCCTAAAGGTACCACAGCACAACATGAGGGTTAAAATTGGGGTAGATATCGCGAATAGTAACCGACGCGCACAGGTGCCATCTTATTGGCGCTCCGTGGACCCGGATGGCGACGGGTCCCGGCCAAACTTTACCCACTAAAATTAGAATAAAAACACCCGTCCTGAGACGCCCGCGGCCGAAAAAACAAAAATATAGGGCGCCTCCCTTCAAAAATCAAATTTCGCCCCTGGAATGGGGGGGGGGGGGTAGAATATCATATCTCTATCGGCGTATCTTACGCGACGCTGCGGGGTCAAAAATACATATTTTTGTGGAGGAGAAGTTTCTCTTCTTCCTTGCTTTTTCCCGCTCCATGGCGTTGCGCGGTTCGGTCTGCGGTGTAATAACGGCACTTATACGAGCGGTAATGTCCCAACGCGGAGGCGATATTCAAAGAAACAACACTATAACAATCGAATACACAAAACACAAAAAAAAACTTATCTGTCTCGAAGACATCCATTATGTGGTTTCCTCCGTCCGTTGGCAGTTATCGCTCCCGCTTCTTCTCTCTTTTCTTTCAAAAAAATCCTCCACCCGACCAAAAAACGCGTGTCCCCTAGGTGACATCTGTCACCCGACTCCCCAAAAACCGTGAAGTTAGCCGACTCCCATTTCCCCGTGAAGTTGGCCGGCTGCCATTTTTGGACCAGCTGACTTAATAATCTTTACAATTCCGACCTACAGATGTCTACAATAAACTTATTTTTTTATTATTTTTTTTTTATTTTATTATACTTATACTTGATGCAGACAACTGCAGGTCGAAAACCGTTCGTTACAAGGGCCCTTAAGGCCCCTGGCCTATTCAGGAAGCGTACATTCCAGGTTCCGAGAGAGTAATCAGTTGTTCGTTTGCGATGTCGTCGTTGGGTTGTATCCGTCCAATCCGAGGCTTTCATTCCAGGTTTCTTGACGTAGAATTTTTTCCAAGGATGGGTTGTCGGCCCATGGCTTAACCATGATAGTATTCGTAAAACGAAAGAGGTCCATCATGGAGTGGCCTCGGAGGTGCTGCTTCGGTGATTGACTGTTCGGTTTTTGTCACCCTATTACGTTTAGTAACCTGAGACGCTGAAGTTGTTAATACAGCACTCAGGCGCAGCGGTTACTCGGATAATGCGGGAAAGTAACGCACCGAAGAGAAACATAGGAATTGGCTGGAGCCGTTCACCCTATGACGCTCCTCCTGCATAGCTAAGGGTCCGCAGTTATGCCACAACTGAAAATGATATAGGAATCGGCCGGAGCCTTTCAACCTTTATCCTCCCCCTTACGGGTTTCGGGACGTTTGGTTAGCATATTCAAATTTCAGATGCGCAAGTTGCTGCCATACACATCCTATCCCTTTAGTCGCCTTATACGACAAGCCGGGAAAGTTGTGGTGAAATTCTATCCCATCACCACAGGGGCTTACTCGGATTATGCGGGAAAGTAACGCCCCGTGGAGATAACATAGGAAACGGCCGGAACCGATTCCGCCTATGAAGCTCCTCCTGCATAGCTAAGGGTTCGCAGTTTTGCCACAACTGAAAAAGATATAGGAATCGGCCGGAGCCTTTCAAGCTAAACCTTCCCCCTTATGATAACTTCGGTTCTCACATTCACGCGAATATAGCTCCATTTATGTCAAATAGTTTCCATGTGCTCCCAAGACATTATCACTCCACAGCAACAAACTTGATGACGCAAAACAAAAACATGGCCCGTTATCTATAAAACCCCAAATATGGCCAATACTTTCCTAAATGCTATCAATCTTGTCAAGGGAAAGAAAATCATTTTTCTTCATATTTCCGCATCTCTAATATTGCGGTTCCATTCCTCTTCCCCATAATATCAGCTTGTATATCAGGCTTCTATTTATAGTCAGACAACCGTATAATTTCACCCTATCGTCCATATACAATTGCCAACGACAACGACAAAGGACGATGAATGTATATGGATGGTCCAAGGCATTGTAAAATATGTTGGGGGTTTCTTCCACTCTGTGATTGCTGATTGAAAAAAGGAAGCTCATCTACATGTCACATCATGTCCTTGAGAAGAATACGCATCCATTTTGAACCATAGAATCCATTTGTAGTTTTATTACTGAAGAAGAAAAAAAAAATCCTTTTTTATGACCATCTCATATGTTGTGTACGAACATGTATGATTTCAATTATCTTATGCCTGACTTGTCTGCATCCTTGTCGGATGTCTATAGCAAATCGTATATTGAAACCATGTCCTTGGATACACAAGAGTATAGTGTAATCAGCCCGAGAAATTCATTTAGCATATGTTGAATTTAACACGAAATTGGTTGTAAGAATCCAAGTTTATCGCCGGAATGTCATGATAGACAAAAAGGAACCTACTTAAGAACATAGGCAGCCTATAGACGTCAAACTGCTACATTCCAGGCGATAAAAGTCGAAAGACGACAATATTCTCTAGACAGCCCACAGGATTTTGCTATTATGTAAACATATTCTTATACTGGTCCTGGTACCATTATAATGATGTTGTTATTTGCATAATTTAGATTGTTGTTAAACAAGGACTGGATTCTTCAAAGTACTTTTCTATTTCATTCTGCATTTCGGTTTCTCCTCATAGGAAAGAAAAACTACGATGTTTGTCTGAGAATTGTTTTTTTAATGTATGTAATAGTCGAAGAAGCGCCTACGTTTAAAGCTTATGAATGACTTAAGCTTTTTCTCAAGACGACTACGAAGCGCCATCTCATATCACATTGTCCTGAACACGATAGAAAATAAGACGCAAGAAAAAAACTGATACGTACTTCAAAACATGTCGACCAGGATTCAACGTCCTTCTGGGTGAGTTTAAGCAAACTTGGCAAGAATTTAAAACACATGTTTATTTAGGAAGGTTCTTCGCATTTTTTTTCTTCTTTACAAAATAATTTAAAAACAATCTCGTGCCATTTAAGATGACCTGAAAGAGTTGGAAAAGTGTGATGAAAAATTCCTAGAAATAATTTCAACTTTAGGCAACATCCCAGAAGACTGAATCTTGCCTTTTTTATGTTGAGAGAAGGTTACTGCGTCGTTTAGATATCAAATTTCGGATCATTCTTTTTTACCTTTTTTAGTCAAGAATCGGTATCCCAACTATGGTTATATGAATCAAAGTTCCAATTACAAATACTCGAAACCGGACAGGAAAAAATTAGTGAAAAGTTCTTCAGATTTCAAAATCGACCGGTTGCCATATTAACCGAACACTAAAAATTCTAAAAAGGATACGTCTCTATAAAAAAGAAAATGCTAGTCGCTCTGTACCATACCTAATAGAATGAATTGAATACACACAATATTCAAGTGCTGAGCTAGAGCCGTTAGTACATATTCAATGTTCGAATTCACCACACTATGCATCCACAACAAAGCAAAACTTTGGTCGTAATCCTGTCGGTTGGTTGGTTTTGCCGATGCTGCTGGCCATATGAATTGGGTAGGAGGACACAACATTTTATACGCGAGCTCGGATAAAGTTACAGGCGAACAACATTATTGCCTGGATTTGCGAAAGTTCTCCGTTATTTTTTTTTATGCATATCTACGGCCGGGCATGAAATGGTTTTTATTGGCACGTGGTGCATTTTACGTGTTTCGAACTTAATTGCAAAAATGCTGGAGTACGTACGGACGGTACCTACTTTTGCATCGGCTGGTCGAAGTTTCTTCTCTAGTTAAATTTACATGGAAAAAGTTCTTTATTTTTTGCATTTTATGCACTTCATTGGCAGGGAAATTTGTTAAGGGATAAATTGAATTTTTCGTTACAAGGGTGGATATGGTGGATTTTGCAGATTAAAATACACTTTTGGAGATTATTTATAGGAGCTGATACGCCTCGGGTTGTTAATCGATCTTACCGTTATGCTTTTGAGAACATTGGAGGATGTTTCTGTTATGCTGGTCTACATTTTCTTCTTGGACTGTAACAGCTCAAAAGATGACTGTTTTGCCGTGTTTTTTTTTGTGAATAGAAAATGGTTTAAACTGCTTGGAATTGCGAATAAGCACTCACTAGGCCATTCACCATTTGCAAAAGATCCTAACCGCAAGGTCTTAAAAAAATACTGACTATAAGTCCAAACTTGTAATCATGAGGACCCTGTCCTGGCGATCGACATGTCGCTTGTTCTTTTTTTGTGCCATTTTCCAAAATATCTGCTCTTTATCTGCAAAAAAAAATTATTTTTAAAGTAGTTGTGATTTCTAACCACATGTCCTCCACAAGAGGGATTTCTTTAGAAAAATGTAAATTTTCAATTTCGGTCATGTTATAATAGCCGTATCCGACCTGTTTTTGACAGGACCTGTGGCGTAGATAGCTTTTCGGAGACGGAGGGGATTATTTTACAAGATTGCTTATACTTTATGGTTATCAAATTTTGAATTTCAGAATAATTTCTGTATTTATTACACTTCAAATTAGTAGTGATTTGTGCATTTTTTTTAAATAGAGAGCCATTTTCGCAAAAATTGTGAGACTACATGGATAATTTGGCTTTTTTTACTGCGTTGATGAATCCACAGTATTCCAATTTTCGTAAAAAAATTTGATTTGGTGATTGTGATTGCGAGTTACGGAACATCTAGCATCGCTGCTTTTCTTCATGCAACACCCCAAAACAGGAATTAAAATAAATTGATAGTTATATGTCCAGAAATGGGAATTTTAAAGGACGAGAGCTGGTTGGCAATGTCCAGTATACATATGTGGATAAAGTACAGCTTCTGTGTTTTTTAAATCGAAATTTTCCGATAACTATCAGAACTTCGTGAGTAGATATTTCTAAAATTAGCAAACTTGTAGGGCACCGCAGCATATAGGTATTTGTTACAAATTTCGAGGTCCTAGCTATCAGCCAATTGTTTGCAAAGGATACCAAAAATGTCAATAGAACTAAAAATTTGGACTATTCGTTAAAAAAATTCGTAGAAAAGTTTTGATTTTCTAAAGTGGTTTTTAAATTAAATGCAATCCTTTCATTTATTTGCGCCATAATTTACATATCAGAAACCTCGTCTCAAATACTGTGGACATTCTTTATTATCTGGTATGTACACTGAACTTTTTTTCCAATTGATATACATAGTAGTGAGTTGTAGAAGAAAATCAGTCAAGTCACTGATGCTGTTCCAACTTATTGTTAAGTTGATTTTCGAAACAGTGTAGCAGATCAAGCTTCGGAATTTTAAAACTTACAAACATTTTTTCGTGTGGATTGTTTACTTTATGTTGTCTAAAACTTTTTCTACATTATTTTCTATTTTGGATATTTTCGCGGAACCCCTGAGAAATCTTCATGAAACCCTAGTGTACCGCAGAACTCAGTTTGTTTGTTTGTTAATTTGTCTTCGAATTACTACCGGCATGAGACTATATTTGAGAATTATTTGTATTAAATTGAATAAAATTGAATAACAACTAGAGAAGGTTAAAACTTGCTTTGCCCTGCCATATACGTTAAAACCTTTCGTAAAATTAACTTAAAAGGGAAAAAGTGTTGAAAAACTGAAACAATGAAGGATGCGCAAATTGGCAGTGTTTTCTTTTCATCGCATTAGCAATTTATAATCTTACGTACTGCATATTTCCACATTGGAAATTCTGCTTCTGTGGAAGAGCACTCTGTGTTCCACGATATTTTAAGAATTTCTAAACGAAAATTAAGATCTTCCAGCAACGAATTTTTAATCAGTGCTTACATATAAATTTTCTAGCAGCGAATTTAAATTACTTGAGTAGGGCTTGCCTGTGCGAAACTCCAGATCGAATGTGAAAAAGTAGATGAAAGTACTGTAGTGTAGTGTAGTGTGTACTGTAGTGTTTCTATTCCATCGGCACGCTTTTATATACAATAGAAATTTAAGGAAGTACTAAATTTTCTATTGCAGTTCTGAAAATGGATTCACGAATTTTTATGATACACTACACACGTTGAATACTCGTAATTTCAGCAAAAAGTTTATTTTTGTTTTGTTTTTTTTTGTACCTCAAATAATAATGAAAAATGTGTGACCGAAGGGGGAGGGGATTGATCCCCTTGATCCCCCCCTTATCTACGCCACTGGACAGGACAGTTCTGCTTTCTTCCGAAATTAATCTGCCAACACACCGAATATCCTACTTTGTTCTGTTTTTGGATTTTAAATTGACGTTTCACCAAATGACAAACAAATTTTGAGAAAGCAACAAGGATAGTCTATCTACAGCCAATCGCACTGCATTGCTTCCTAATCCCACGTCTGGTGTCTTAAGTCCTACGTCTATTTTCTTGTCAAAAATGGTAGTTATGATACCTATCGATTAACAAAATGAGGGATCAGGTTAAGCACAGCAGAGCGGTGCTTTAACACTAGATAATACTGCGGTCCGAACCCCATTTACGACTTACACATACTGAAGATTGGTAACAGCCAGGAGTGTTAGTAGTTAGGCGAATTTGCGTCAAAGATGTTCTTTCTACAATATTAATTTTGTTAGATCCTTATAGACCACAACACTCGCAATGAAATAAGCCGAAAAATTTTGAATTAAAAACACAAATTTTTCACTTATTTCAAAATTTATTTTGTATGCATTTCGGCTCCAACTATGGGGTAGCCATCATCAGCACATACTTGATGACATGTTCATGTAAAATACATACATATGATGTCAATTTATATCACAGGGTGGGTAAAAAAAATTAAGAAGTAAAATTAATCAGTAAAATGTAAAAAAAATAGTTTTTAAAGCTATAGAAAAGTTTAAATAACGAAACGAAATAAAAGGAATATAAACAAAAATAAATGAAAACGTTAAAACGTTATAAACGGAATAAACTAAACAAATTAAAATAAATAATATTGCAAAATCGGGCAGGTGAAATGATGATTTTTGGTCCCTCGTATCTGACCAAAAACAAAAAAATTGTAAGAGTTACCCCGCCAAAGAAAA
Source organism: Microchrysa polita (assembly GCA_949715475.1). Classification (NCBI taxonomy): domain Eukaryota; kingdom Metazoa; phylum Arthropoda; class Insecta; order Diptera; family Stratiomyidae; genus Microchrysa; species Microchrysa polita. Next base: position 7,884,232 of record OX454417.1, read on the forward strand.
ATTCATCTGCCGCAAAAAGAATACATATCACTCCAATCCGCCGCTCATATGTAATTTTGTTTTAGGTGTAAATGCTGGAGAAGTTTAAATGTACAGGACTACTTCAAGTAACTTGGTGGGAGCCGTCCAAGTGGCACTGAATAAAATGTTAAAGCTCCCACCAAATTACTTGAAGTAGTCCTGTACATTTAAACTTCTGCAGCATTTACACCTAAAACAAAATTACATATGAGCGGCGGATTGGAGTGATATGTATTCTTTTTGCGGCAGATGAATTTTTCTTTGGCGGGGTAACTCTTACAACTTCGTTGTTTTTGGTCAGATATCATATATTTTTTCATACTTAAATAGCCAACTAATATTTTTGTTTTGGGATCCTGATGTCCCAATGTGCAGATATCACAGTTGCCCAATGGCCTAATGTCCGAATCTCCCACTACCCTAGTGTCCCAATGTCCCAGTATCGCAATATCCCAATGTCCCAGTCTTCCTGTGTCCCAGTCTCTCACCTAATGTCCTAATATCTCAATGTCCAATTGACCTAATGTCCCAATTTCCTAATATCCCAGTTCCCCAATGTCCCAGTATCCTAATGTGATAATATCCAAATGGCCCAATATCCTAATGTTCCAGTGTCCCAATATCCCGATATCCCAATATCTCAACGTTCCTGTGGTCAGTGTCCCAATGTCTCACTATCCTAATGTCTCAATGTCCCAATTTCCCAATGTCCCTATGTCCCAATATTCCAATATCCCAATATCCCAATGTCCAATGTCCTAATATCACAGTGCCCAATGTCCAAATGACCCAATATCCCGATGTCCCAATGTACTAATATCCCGATATCTCAGTGGCCTAATGTACCCTAAAAGTACCAGTCTCCTAATGTCCTAATATCCTAATGTCCCAATATCCAAATCTTCCCATGTCCCAATATCCTCACGTTCCAATGTCCTAATATGCTGATGTCTTAATATCCCGATGTCCCAGGTTCCCAATATCCCCACGTCCCAGTTTCCTCAGTGTGCCTAATGTCCAAATGTAAAAATGTCCCATTGTCCCAAACTCTCAATGTTCCAATGTCCGAATGTCCCAATATCCCAATATCCCAATGTTCCAATGTCCTGATATCGCAGTGCCCCAGTGTCTCAATATCCCGGTATCCCAATGTCCCAATATCCAGATGTCTCAGTGGCCCAATATCCTAATATCCCAGTGCCCCATGTCCCTGTATCTCAGTGCCCTAATGTCCCAGTATCCCAAGAACCTAATGTCCACATGTCCTTATATTCCAGTGCCCCAATGTCACAACATCCCGATGTCTCAGTGGCCCAATGCCCCTATGTACCAGTGTCCCAATGGTTTGTATGGTACCCCATGACACCATTGTCCGATTTCAGCGATTCAAACATACAAACTGCCTGCAATAAAAAGAAGTACGTGTGCAAAATTTCCGCTCCCTAGCTTTTAAACTGTAAAACGCGTAGCAACAGACGAACTGACGGACATCGCCCAATCGACTACCCTCGTCATGGGTGGGCCAATTCCAAGTTAGTTTCTAAATCATAGGTTAGTTTGACACTGACAGCTGTTTTTCGGTCGAAATTTTGATAGAAAGTCAGTATCATACCTCCGCGGAACGAAATGAGTCGCTTTACGCTTGAACAACGTTGAGAAATATTGAAAACTTATTTTCAAAGTGAGTGCTGTCTCGCCCAGAGCCAGTTACAGAGCCATATTATCCGAGTTTTCTTTTTACTGAAATTGAAGACATGGATTTGGGCGACCTCTGGTTCATGGCGCGCCAGGCCACACAGCCCTTGCCGCGATCGATCTTTTACGCACCAAATTCCGAAATCCTGTTACCAGCCGTCTTGGCGATGTCAATTGGCCGCCTCGGAGCTGCGATTTGACTTTGAACTTTTTTTTTGTGGGGAACCGTGAAAGACCGATGTTATGCCAACAATCTAGAAACCATTCAAGTACTTAAGGCCACTACCATCCAAGCAATCCGTGAGCTACAGCGCAAAACCATCAATAGGGGCTTGGAAAATTGGTGTGACAGAATGCGCTATGCGACGCCAGCCGGGGCAGCCACTTGAATGAAGTTGTGTTCCATCATTAATGGGAGCTTACTTACTTTCTAATAAAGCCATAAGACATGGAAAAATGTTTTTCATTTTATTGCATTTTTTAAAACGAACTTGTAATTGGCCCACCCGTTGAAGTTGAAATCGAAACAATGTCAACTACTCATTTTATGCATTGTGTTACAAAAACCAGGTTAAGATACGCCTTTAAAGCAAAAAAATACTCTATATTCTCTCTTCACCGTTATCGTCAAAAAGGAATTGGCGAATCTAACGGTACTCATTACAACCAGCAGCGCGAACGGTTGGGACAAGTTTATAACGAGGAAGCGAATTTCATTCACAGACCATCTTGTGAGATGCCAACAACTTTTCCAAAGTTTCACCTAATTTAAGCACCTAGATCACCAGTTCGTAATCGATGGTTTGCAGACCACTATAAATAGTTGTACCTAGCTGATTGAAGTAGTGCACGAAGGCATGGACTTGGTTTTCTCTATTCAGTGAAGAAATAATTTCTTTTGGCTTTCAGTGTCGAACCTGCGATAAAAGAGAGGAGTCCTATTTTTTTGCAAAGAGTTCTAAGAAAGCAAATACAGTAGAACATCGAAAATTAGAAGATAAAAGTTTCAGCCAATTCAAATTTTCAAGGTTTTCCAATTTCCAAGTACTTAATTTTTTTATTCCAAAATAATCAAAAATTAACAAAATTAAACAAGTTCACATCGCAAGAAAGTTCAAAAATAGATAACGTTTCAAATTTATACAAAATAATCTGTAATATGGGCTTGTGAAAACCGAGTATTAGCCAGATATGTTACTGCTTTGTCGCGTACACTTTGAAGATTCAAAATTTCTGATGTTGACAGGCTGTTCCGCTTTGCCCATTCAAGTAGTTTAATTTAATTGCATCACTATGCGAAATGATTTCCTGTGCGTTTTCATTGTCCGAATCATTTTCACTGCTTTCGGTGACTTCGAATTCAATAGAAACCTGATCCGAGTTCCATTGCTGAACTTCTTGCACTGATACAGTTTGATTGAGTACAGCGAAAAGTGTCACAATTTCCTGAACCTCCGCATCAACCCGAAGTCTAGCAAGGGGAATATTGTCCTCATCATCAAAATCTTTGTGCCTACACTGCAGGTCGAGCAACGCGAAATCATGGAGCGGTATAAAGAACGAGGCAAGAAAGAAGAAGAAGAAAGAAGATCAAAATCTTCTTCGTCAACAGCGTTAACAGAAGCGGTGTTAAAGATTTTGTTCCAACTCGTCGCCAGCTGGTCTGCCGAAATTTTATCCCAGGCGGATTTCAAAAATAAAATAGCTTCCCGCACTTTTACTTGCTTCAACAAGTCAGTTATTACCCTATTTTCTTGAGCAATAACTGTTGATGGCAAGCTTTTTCTGTAATTGAGCTTAGTTGAACGTATAATGCCTTGGTCCAAGGGTTGCAATATTGAGGTAACATTCGGTGGTAAAAACATTACAAAAATGTTGCCATCATCGGTTTTCAATTCCAAATGGCTTGCAGCATTATCTACCAGTAGCAACTAGGGATGTCAAAAACCGGCCCATAACCCGGTTTTCGGTTGTTTTCGTTTTTTTGCGAAGCCGGTTGGACCGTCCGGTTTTAACCGGGCTCAAAGTACCGGTTTTTGCGGTTAACCGCGTCTTTTCATTTATTCGCTTACAATTTTAGTAAAAAATGCATACACACTCGTATTGCTGGTGCCTGTATCATATGCACTTATAGGGTGCGCTAGAGAAACTTACTAATTGGACTTCTAATTGGAAAAAACTCCCGATGGGTGAGTTGGGCGGATAAAGCGGTAGGAGGAGCGCATCGGGAGGGGGAGGTCCCCAAGTTTGTTTCCCAATGTAGTTGATTGTCATCATGCTCTGATCTAGAGAGCTTCTTTCCTAACGGTCGCTCACTTGGAACATGATCAAGGATTTTTTTTCCAAGCCTCGAAGAAATGAGAATTAGGGATGTGTGGTTTCAGCAAGATGGAGCCACAGCACACACAGCACGAGGCTCAATGAATTTGTTGCGACAATTTTTCCCCGACCGCCTCATCTCTCTCAAAGGCGATCTCCCATGGCCATGGCATGCTCTCCAGATTTGGCGGATTTGGGTTTATTTTAAATCCTTGGTTTATGCTGATCGACCACGGAACATAGCTCACCTCAAGAACAACATTCGCGACGCCATTGTCAACATACCGATTGATATGCTGCAAAGAGTGGAGACGAACTTCAAAAATCGACTTAATCAGTGTATGCACAATGGGGGTCGCCATTTAACCGATGTTATTTTCAAGACTATTTGAAAAAAACTTGGGATAAAAAATTAAAACCGTATCTGAAGTACTTTTGTGACTTTTCAAATAAGTAAGTTTCTCTGACGCACCCTGTAGCAATAAGGTGAATGCTCGAAAATATGTTTAAGGGCTGAAAATTGAAAAACGAAATTTTCCACGGGCGACAATTAACAGAATTGCAGACTGAAAAATGAAGAAAATATAAAAAATTGTATGAATTTTGAAAGAATTTTTTTTCCGGTTTTAATCGGATGGACAAACAACCGTCCGGGTTAAAACCGGGAGGAGGAAACAACCGAAAATAAACCGGTTAACCGTTCTGTAAGTACCGGTTTTCGGACTAACCGTCCGGTTTGTGACATCCCTAGTAGCAACGCTCTTTTTGGCAAATTTCGCTCCTGCATGAAATCTTCCATCTGCTGATATTTGACAAAATGTTACTCATAAATTTGTTAAAATTAGATTTTATTTCCTACCTGTCTTGTAAAAGAATTATAGAACCAATTTTTGAAGATAAATGATGTCATCCAGGCGGTTTTTGATGAGCTATATTCGAGCGGATTATTGAAATCCTTAAAACATCTTGGTTTCCTCGCTTTTCCTATAACAAGCGGTTTCAATTTATATGTACCCGAGGAATTGGAGCACAACATAATGGTCAATCGCTCTTTACACGTTTTACGTCCTGGAGCATTTTTTTTTTCAGTTGGCGTAACAAATGTTTTATCTGGCAAAAGTCTATCAAATAAGCTAGACTCATCGGCATTATATATTTGGTAGCGCGTTAGCCCCAATTGCTGTATTTTTTCATTAAATGCATGTTTGAAATTGAAAGCCGCTGTGGTGTCGCTGAATAGTTTTTCGCCGCATACTTTAAGATTCCGCAATCCGAAACGGCGCTTAAAGTTTTGCAACCATCCATTGCTAGCATTAAACGATTTATTTACCAAATTCGACGAAGCTCTAATAATTGCAAGTGCCTTTTCTTCAATGATGTTGCCATTTAATACGCAATTTCTTTCGCGTTGTTTTAATATCCAGTCATAAAGTTTATCTTCCATTTGCGAGAATTCAGATGAGTGGCAGCGTTTTCTTTTTGACGGGTAAATAAGCATTAGTTACCTTATTGATGATTTGCATCTCCTTATTTTTGAGATAGGAGATGAAGGAGGGTGCCACACAATATTGCGTGGCCAGCACTTTGTTGGAAAACCCTTGCCTTATTTTTTCGATAATCTTTGGCTTTTTAGACAATATTCATCTTTCTTTTAACTAAACGGCTGGATATTCTGTATTATTGGCACAACACTCTTTTTACTTTTGAACCGTATCTACTGAAATATACGAGCGAGTCCGCACACTCTTTGTATTATGTACATATAAGCACAACTTTTTGTTCAAACAACTGTACTGTAACGGAAAATTTTACAAAGATTTCTGAGAAACTATTCTTCCTTCTTCTTTTTCAGTAGAAAATGTAAATAACAATTCCAATTTCAGAGGTACATGGGGAATTAGAAATAGGAATTCCAATTTCGGAGGTACAGTAGAGCGTCGATTATCCGAACGCCGATTATCCGAACATTCGATTAACCGAACCAGGGACTCAGCTTTTTTCATATGAAATCCATCGAATCAAATGAAAAAATCAAGTGCGAAGAAAGCAACCTCTCAGTAGCAGCTCTCAATTGCTTCAGATTTCTTATTTTTTGTTCAGTGCTAGTCGTTTTGCACATTTCCAGGTTGTCGCTTGCATTAATTTTTAGCTAATCCTCCAATTTTTCTATGGAAATTCGATTAACCGAACTTTCGCTTATCCGAACCACCCCTTGTCGACATTAGTTCGGATAATCGACGCTCTACTGTACCTCGTAAATTAGAAATATGAATTCCAATTTCAGAGTTACCTCGTAAATTAGAAGTTTCCAATTCCAATTCCAGAGGTACGATGGAATTTTATAATATTTATTAATTTCCATAGCTCGATCTACGCTCCTTATTAGTAAAACTAGTTTAATTTGACTTCAATTTGAACATAACTCTGCTTAACATAAAATTAAAAGAAATTTACCGTTATTCTCTCTATAGGTAATCAAAATCAGTGGTGGGCCTCGAAAAGTGCGAAATGTCAGAATAAGTGTGGTGAGGGATTCTGTAAAATCATTGGGTTTGGGAACCTATTCGTGTCCAATAACATATTTAACAAAAAAAAACGCTTTTGGATGCCATTCATCAGGACACAAACATAAACGATCCATCTAATATGTATGACTAAATTACAAAATGGCCACATTACAGTAAAATGAAATATTCGAAAGCTAAATAGCCATTAGCCTCTAACGACCTTATCATTAACGTGGAATTGCTGAATGATACAACCTGTTTTCATAATGTATATATACGGTTAACAAAACGAGCCTAATTTATTCAGCAATCAAATCATCGGTTTATTGCACTGAATAAACTACATATAAAGCTTAACGATTGAATAATAAACCCTGAAGGTTGGCACGAATGGAATTTGTTATTTTATAACAACGATGTCCTCCGTGAAATTTGTGCTAAGAGAAAGAAAATGAAGAAATCAATCTTCTTTGTCAATAAGAGAATATTGTTCATCAGTTGTTGTTCGCGGGAGAAGAAAATTGTGCAAATAATAATGTACACAGTACATACCTACTTCTCGTATATTGCCTTCTGGGCATTTTATTTCCGTTATTATAAATATAGTCCTTGGCTTCTTGATAATGGACGATGATCTTTCAAGAAGATTGAGATGCCTATTCTTGCAATATTGAATTGCAACTAAATTGTGGTCTATTGTGTACATACCTACAGAAACACTTCGTAATGAAGACTTGAAATTCAAAACTAAACTGTACAGTCTCAGGATTACGATCAAATATGATTTTGAAATTCCATTCAACAAACTTCTGTTCAAGATGGTAAAACAATGTAAAATTATTACGGTTACTGGCTGACCAAGACTTTGGAGAATATGTACTCCTTATAAATCTGAATTGCATGAGAATTTATGAATTGTCTATTTTAATGGAAAAGTAACATACAATGTACGACTATGGACGATGTTTTCAATAAATTAAATTCATTGAATAGAAATTCTGGCGGCTCCACTTTATGTAAATGTTTTTCAACCGAAAATAAATACGGCAACTAATTATACATGCAGAAATGATAAATAAATTAAGTCAATAACTCTTTCCAGAAGCAACACACGAGAATCTAATTTAATTTTTCCCCAATGTCCATGAACGAATTTAAATCAATTTTTCAATTATTTCACCAGCTTATTTACCCTATCAGCAATTCACCGACCATTTTTTGTTTGAGGTTTTATATTCGCTTGTATTCACGTTTTTTAGCGAAAGCCACGAAGCCACATTATTTCCAACGAGACGACGAATACTGAGAGTATTTAAAAAGTATGTTTGCCACCGCATACCATGACCGAAATATGTCTGTGAAAACTTTTGCCGAACAAATATGCGGTCTATGGAATGTCCCTGCTGTTAACGCAGCAGGACAATCGTTTAATAAAATGCCGACAGGAGATAAAAGAGCGTCTATACATTAATTTGTCGACAAAATATTTTTATTTTTATACGTCAGCTGGGCAGCAATGTGCGTGGCCTCGGCTTTTCGGCAATTGTAAGGTGTAAAGGAATTGTGTTGTTTGAAAGTTGACGTGTAATGAGGACTTTAAATAAGTATGTAAGAGTAGAGCGCTAATCCGGTAATTTTTCGGGATGTCAAATGGAATGTCGTCTGTCTGATGAGTAGACTATATCATCAGAATTGTGGTTGGCGTGGCCATCAAAGCATTTTCGTATCACATAACCATTAAAAAGGTTGTGCTGTATTTGACCGCAAAATATGCATTTATTAGTTGGATCAAATATTTTACTACATACCTACATACTTTTAGCCCTAGTTTAATGAAATTATTGTTTTTTTTTAACTCAATCACTAGAATTCATTCATCACAGTACCCACCATGTGAAAACCCCATTGGCATAAAACCTGCAATCACTCGCAACCACTAAATTCGTTCATGTGAAATTCATGGTCGTTGATAATATGTTTTCTGTTTTTCAATTTACCTATAGCAAAAAGCACGCCAGTAAAATGCGAATAGGTACGTACATCAAAAGAATTGAGCTCAGCTCAATTACTTCATATTTGTCACATACCCATATTCGCATTTCCTATACGTTTGTAAAGGAGTCACAAACAAAAGAAATTGATTACATACATCCTTTGTCGGAAAGGAAACCATTCAAACAAAAAAAGCTCGAATACGTTTTGAAATTCATCACCATATGTTTCACAATAATTCACGTTAGAGAAAATTCACCCGTTGGGTGTACTTTCCCAAGAACGCCGACTCTGAATATAAAGGACGTGCAAGTTGTGTAATCATGAAGGAGGTTAATATCAGATGACTTCATCAACGAGGCTGTTTTTAGGTGTAAACGTACAGACAATTTTAATTACCACATTTTTTACGGCTTCTACCTGTCGAATGCTAATAAAGTTAACGGTAACATTAAAAGGATTCAGTGTATTCACATCATAATGTATAATTAATTTGATCGTTATTAAAAATCTTTGTCATATAGTTTCACCGACACTTGAGTGATTTTACACCCGTCACTATGTAAGAGGGTAAACAATCGAGAATGCTTAACTGCAAAACGCTTAAGTACAAAAAAACATGCATGATTTTTGAAAGCCCCATGATTTTTCACATGGTTTTCATACAAAATTATCATCTCTCTCTCGATTACCGTAACTCCTAGTGGAGCATTGTGCGTTGATGACTACCGTGTGTAGTCATCAACGTTACAAAGACACAGGCTTGCCAACTCTAGGTAAAAAGTAGATCTACTTACTTTTTCGCATTGCTACTTACCTACTTACTGGTCACTCAATTCTACTTACTTTTGATAAAAATTCTGAACCGATATTTGTATTGCATTCTTTTAATATAAATACGATTCCATCACTAAAACTGCAAAACCTTTATCTAAAGCCTTGGAGTAGAAAATCTCCATTATTACTCGACCGCCAGCGATATTACGAATTTCATTGGTTTGAATGCAATAGCGAATTTATAGCACTATTCCCACTAGTACGAAGTGCAATACCCCTGGCGGCCTGCTGGCAATGCAGAGTTTCTACTTCATGGCTTTGTATGTAGATGGTTTTGCAAATTTAAAAAAATCGGCACCAAATGCCCTTATTCGATTATTATTTCGCTTTCATAGCAAGGAGTGTCCTCCAATTACTATTGTGGAGAATATTCAATGAAGTCTTAAAGTGTTAAAATTATTAGTTGAGTTTGCTAGTATGGTTTTCCTCTTCCTCTCTTTTTTAGGATTTTCGCAACTTTCTTTTTTAAATGAAACGTTGCAGCGCAATAATTGTTTTAGTCGATTGCATAATGTAAGCTGACCAGACGTACAGCATTTTGCTATAGAGCACATAATTTTTACCTTTCGTACATAGCATTAGTAAACGTACAGCAAAATATACAGCATTCCTAATGCCATGCAAAGAAACCTAATAAGCCCTTCGGTAAGGCCTCTGATCAGTCAAGATAATGGCACTTTCATTTGGCGTTCATTCATTTTCGATAAGTCAGGTGGTCGATCTTTCTGAAATTTAACGCACTTGTAGAGCTACTTGCAGCTCACATTTCCTCCATATTTTAAGGCAGTTACAGCTGCCCAAATCGCACTTTTGTCTTTTCTAATCGAAAATTGTCAAAAAAAATGGCAAACTTGTGGAGCACCGCACTGCCCATGTTTGGCGAACATTTCAATGCTCTAGCTGACTAGACTCCTGTACGATCTTCTCGAATTGGCACTTTGTAGTTTGAAGAGCTACTTGGCGCTTACATTTCCTCCACATTTCAAGGTCTTACCTATCTGTACTTTTGTGTTTTCTAATCGAATATTGTCCATAATTCGGAGCCGAAAATTTTGAAATTTGGCAGACTTGTATAAAACACCGCCTATATTAGGTAGCCGCCAAACGCTTAAGAGTTGTCTCACGAGATATCAGTTTACCTATTGCAATGAACGAAACAAATCGAAGCTTTTAAATAAACAGGAACATATCACGGCCTAAACATTTCCGTATATCAAATAAACAACCACATGATTCCTGTCCGAGGGTCTCGGATTGGCAGAGACAGGGAAAAAGTCATCATCATCCGCACAATTTTGCTGAGACTGCAGTCTCGAACACTGAAATTCAAAATTTGAAAAAGCACTGAGTATCACTTATCGTTAAAATGTATCAAAAGTAATTCTCAATTCTCCTTAAAATAAGGTTTTGCAGTTTGTAACATATTTTCTAACAAAATGGGGCATTTCCGGGTTCATGGTGTTGAACAGATTTTTGTTTTGCCCCTTCTAAACGAGATCCTGGCTACGCTTACTCCCTTGCTTGTTATATATTTTTGTTCCTCACATGCTGATGAGTGATGATCAATGAGGACACTGTGATTTTTTGGGCTTCTTTATGGGTCCTGTTTAGTATCAACAAAACATATCGGCTATATCCTTCCTCAATCTTGTTTACGATGATATCACTTATGAAAGGAAGTACAGCATGTGGTCGTTTTATGACATGCTTATTGGTGGTAGCCACGTGACATATTATGCTTTCTCCAAATCGGCATGAAAGAGGGGGGAATAATATGATTGAGGGCTTGCATTAGGCCTTCGGGAGTCTGGTCACCTTACATTAATGCGTGTTTTTTTTCAATCTACTTACTTTTATACCTTTCTACTTACTTTTCCAAAAACAAACTATACTTACTCATCGAATAAATGAGTTGGCAACACTGGGTAGGCACATTTGAATAAACCTATTCGTAAATAAAACATAATGGAACGCTCTGTAAATGTGCGGTATGGAAAGTGTGTTTTATTATACCCTCCACACTAAAATATGAACAAATATATTAGCTTAGTTTTAAAGTTTGCTTTCCATCAATTTTACAAAATATGAACTTGTTTACATAATCTTCCGCCAGGGCGGCGCACGCGTGGCGGGGGGGGGGGCACGAGATTTAGGGGCTCAAAAGCCACATGAAAGATTTCTTGAACCATAAAAACAGCACGACTGCGAAAAACAATACCCCGACGTAGATGTTTTTTTTGTAGACAAGAATACATATACTTACCGGAGTTATAACAAATTCTAAATTAAATCTTCTTTCAACTAGTCGCTTAGATAAGCCTTTACGCAAAAAAAAAATCATTTTGTCGTAACGTTTTTTTAAGATTATCAGACAATCCGGATCCTCAAATTTTCACAAAGAAAACTCTTATCTATGGTTGGTTGAAAGGTTCTTTATATTTTTATAATCATTCATAGCGCAGGAAAACTTTGACCTTCTTTCATCTCTCTCGATTAACGTAACTCCTAGTGGAGCATGGTGCGTTGATTACTACCGTGTGTAGTCATCAACGTTACAAAGACAACTGAATTCGGAGTGTGATACGGTTGTCAGCCATACCACTTCCTAGTCGCATTGTTAGTTTATTATTCTACGATAAGAAAAATTTCCTATCATCTTCTTCTGAATAACTTGCGACGAGTCGTGCCGAGCTTGGAAACTTGATTCTCTATGAGTGTTTATTTCACAAAGTGGCGGCCGAACGATCACGGCCACAGAGCACGACATAATTCACATGAACATAGCTCAAAATTAGAGCAATTTCCACAAATAAATGTAAGCAATGAAAAAACATCATTTAGGGCGGAATTCATAGTCCCCACTTAAGTAATAAGGATTCCCTTAAGGAGCCCTTAAGGGAGCTTCGTATTCATAGACATCACTTATTAGGGCGTTGCCTCATTAAATAAACGATTCTTTTATTTGCCATATCTATTGAAAGTGACAAATCAAATATAAAAAAATATCAAGTAGTTAAAAATTCAAAATTTAAAAAAAAAATTTCTTGGTCGTGTCCTGTATGTCATGTTCAGGGCAACCAAAGTATGCAAAATGCATATTTTTTTGGGCGGTGCTATCAAGATATGGTTGAGATATAAATCCGATTTATGTAAAAAGAAATCGATAGAGATATATTTGATAGTGCATATTTTTTCATATTTTGTGCATAAGTGCATATTTTGCATATAAATGCATAAAAGCATATTTTTCATATTTTTGTTGCATATTCTTGCATAATATTTGCATATTTCTATGATTTTACGAAAAATAATAATTCTTTCCAACATTTAACGCACTGAACCCAATTAAATTCCCTACGTAAAGTAAATAGAAAAAGTCGAAATGTAAGTGGTGCTCACACCAACGCGGCACGAATTTCTCGGCGCGAATTCGCAGCGAATTTTTTGTGTTCACATCCGCGCGGCGCGAATATTTCGCTGGTTATTGTCAGCTTATATTGTTGCATTAAAAAAGATATTAGAATACAGTAGACGCTCGAAAATTAGAAGTTTAGTTTTGGCCAATTCTAATTTCTAAGAATTTTTAATTTTCAAGCATTTTTAAATAGAGGCAAAAAAGTGCTCTGTGAGATATTGTAAAACTGATCATGTTAAGGTTTTAGGCACATTCGTTATTTATTCATTTTCCTGATAGAGGAAAATATTATTCAAACTGGACTGCAATACAGATTCAGAAACTGTGCTGTGCTAATTTTAATAATAGAATTGCTTACCCAAAGTGACATTTTCTGGTAGCAAATTTTTGACCACATTATTTACCTTATGTAGAAAGATTATAACGGAATAAATTTTATCGTTTAAAACGGGATTAAAACATAATAATTGTGTAATCAAACTTCTTACGCTTGAGGATTAGACCAGTTTATTCCAGTAATTTTACAGAGGCCAGTATGTCTAACTGGCTTTTATAATTTCCAAGGTAATCTAATTTTCACGTGTTCTAATTTTCGAGCTGATACTGTATAACGAACGGACTTAGACATGATAGAGAATAACAGCAGCAACAACAACAATGTCGGAAACAAAACTCCTTATAAGAACGGATAGCAGAACCAGCCAATTTTTTTATTGAAAAAATTGTTATTTATAAGAACATGGTTTTTAATTTTAAGGTCATATTTTATTATTTTAAGGGCATATTTTTCTATTTTAAGATCATATTTTAGGCGCCTAAAATGAAGTTTTTTAGAGCATATTTTGGTTGACCTACACGGTTAAAAATGCTGGTGTATTTTTTACACCAACTGATGGTATAAAACTCATGTATACATTTTTTTGTATGAATTGTATACAAAAGCGATGTATAAATTTTGTTTATATGCATTTTTATTAAATTTATCCGAGGTTTGTATTAAAATATTGAATTCGAGATGTTTGTATAAAAATTATAAGAAGCTGTTGCAAAATTAATCCAAAAATACTAATGAAAATTATGCAGCATTTATATGAATCTTTTATCAGAACGTGTTATTGAATTTATACTATAAATTACAACTTGCATACCAATCGAGAATTTGTTTAATAATATTGAACTGATAGAAAAATTTTATAAAAAAGTTTATCCTATATTGTACATTTCTAAAAAAAATCATTGCATTCGAATTTGAAAGGTGGACTACGTGCGTCGCAGTGGCGCACCTGGTTGAGAGTGCATGCTAGTAATCTATAGGTGCGGAGATCGAATCTCGGCGTGGCCAAAAATTTCTGTATGTGCGGATAGGAAATATACCAGTATAGTGCCTGCAACAGTATGTCCCAGAAGGGGTTTTCTGCAGGCATACATTATCCTTCAGATATAAATGAATGTCGTTTTTTTTAAATTTTGAATAAAAAAATTGTATAGTTTTTATCATATATCTGGATAAATACTATTTAAACCTTATTCGGATTATTTTTATATTGTTAGCTTATACAAATATTTTATACGCGATTAGCATGAACTGTATAGCTTCAACTGATAATTCCGTTTAATAAAGAAGCTTGGTATAATTTTTATACAGAAAGTCTATGGAACTATATGTATACCAAAATTTATAAAGTTTATACCATTTTTTTAACCGTGTAGTCATGTTCCACTTTGCATGAACGCGAACAGATAATGCTTCGAATTATACCATTCCCAGTAAGATGGGCGGTGGTAAATATACTTACCACCCACTACACAGGATTCAAAGGACGAAAAAATATTTGTTCTTACATTTATTTCTTAGTAAACATACCATTTTTCAAAAACAAAGTGAATTTCTAAATTGGTATGCGTTTTCATATAGTGCCCCTGAAAGAGTTAAAACATTTTTGGAGATAGTACCTTTTCTATAGGGTGTTTACACCGGACTAAATTTCAATCCACTAGGTCATAAAGTCTTTCCAAGATTGCTGTATAGAATTTAATAATAACGTTCCTAAAATTGGAGGATTTAAGTAAATTAGAGCACAAATTAGAAGCTGAAACAAGGAATAGAGTTGAATCAATAACGTATCGTGTTTTTTCCAATTGTCTAGCAACTGAGAAACTTCATCACGTATAGTCTGGTCGTACAGGGGTTCCCAATCGTTTTCAGCTCACGCCTCTCTTGCGAGAACTGCTGATTCTGATGCTCAAAACTTCAAATGATTTTTTTCAATTTTTGCAAAATGCTTCTAAACAAACATATTCTTTTAGGATATCATGAATTTTGAAGTCGCTGCAATTTCATCTTCTATACTCATCATCAATGTTGGGCTGCGTTAGCTTTGTTTTTTTTTTTTTGTTAATAAAAAAAACATTGAAGAAAGCATTAATTTAATGAAGGAAACAACAAAAACCGTTATTTTCAATAAAACAATTCAAAGAGTCAAAATTATTTTACGTACGAGATGCTTAGTTTTAGTACAAACACTGTAATGTCAAAATCATGTTTAAAAAGAGTTGATTGGCGGGAGGGCCCCGAGTGAAGTTGTTCCGCCGCTCCTTCTCGCACTGCATTTGTAGAATAAAAGCGTTGCGAGAAGAGTAAAAAAGTTCCCTAATGAACAAATATTACATAATAGAGTTAGGGAAGCCGATCGTTGATGCAGTGGTCGACATATTAGTTACACTAATTTGCCTACGCTGTATTTGGTAAATGGAAGCAGTCCCTTCTCAACTTCTCTCACTAGCATACCTTTTGAAACAGATAAAAATAAACGAAACCATATTAAATTTCCCGGTAATTTTTCTGAAAAGTTGGAGTACATTATAGAAAATAGGAAATCCTATCACGGAAATTCAAAAATGCAAAATCCAAACAAATCAAATTCGGAATAAATTTCATTCGCAGCTTTTGGAAATTCCAAAAAATTAAATTAAAATTTTATAGTACAGTAATTCTAATAGTTTAAACTTGCAAATAAAATACCCCCAAAATGTAGGTTTTTTGCCATGCCAATGCACTAGGTATTTCATCGACACTAAATTTGCTACAAATATCAAACGTTTTAATGAAAATAAGGTGCCCATACATTGACATGTTTTTCATAGGGAAATTATCAGATAAATCGTTAAGATGTGATAAATATTTGCGTCAATGAATGCTGCATTCGGAAATATAACACGATAATTGACATGAAAAGGCTAACTGGATTTGCTTTCACGTTTACAAACGGCATGAATTTCTGGTGGAAAGTGTCTCAATGTATGGCTGCTTTATAATTGTTTGACATTTGAAACAATTCCAATGAAGCAAGTTAACGCCAAACACATATAGATTGTGTGTGTTCACGTAGCAACTCTGAACTAACTAACGGGTTTCTATGGTTTTAAGGTGTTTCATTTTTGCCATGGTTTTTAACAATCAAAATATATATGTGGCCATATTGCGAAAAGTGGGATCGAAGAACCAATTTTTTGACATTTATTTATTGAACTGCCTTCATGCTATGCATGGGAAGGCATCCCTGGAAGGAGTATTTTTCCACGGGGGAATTTTTTGCTTATTGGTATTCAAATTTTTATTGCTAAAATGCAAGTGATGTGATGTAGGTACTCTTTTTTATTAAAAGAGTGAAAATATCAAATTTTTAAATCTTCTTTATAGATCAACTCTTAAAATTACGCATTTCTTAATCCTCAATCTCGAAACGATTTTTCATGCTCATTAGCATCCAATCCATCATTCCTTTTATCAATAATTTACATACAAGTTCCTAAAATTATCGTGCCACTTCATCAGCTAATCATTTTCCGTCCTCTTAAAATTTGCATTAGAACATCGTGAAATGCACCACAGGCGGTTTTGTAAACAAGACATGAAAAGATATTATCTCCTAGCACCAGCTACTAAATTTTTCCAAGTATGTACCATACATGTACCTACTCAAAATTGAATGATGAGTTTCAATCTGAGATAGAATATAAAGCACATTACATATATCCTTTCCTGATGCTAGAATATTGCTTTTACCATAAATTATGGCTTAGGGCATAAGATACGAATAAAGCGACCAACCGTCCCGGATCCTGCGGGACAGTCCCGTATTTTACAAGTCTGTCCCGCATTGAAAATCGTCCCGGATTTGTCCCGCAAAACATCCCTAGTGTCCCGCAAGTCCCGCATTCACTAGTCTTCTATACTCGTTTTTCTAACTACATGCTTCCTTCCATATTGATATTTGAATAGTTTCTACTTCCTAGAATTCATTTCCCTACTACACTCTAAAAAAAAATTGTAAATTTCTAGCAGATTCTGTGTAAAATGTGTGTAAAAGCATTGTAAAATTAAACAACAGTGCAAAAATTACACATTCTTTGTGTATCACAATATTTTTGAGCATTATTACACGTTTTAAAGTAAACTTACACAAATATGAGTGTTTATATACTTTTCCATCAAATTCTGTGTAAAATTTACGACGAAATATTCACATTCAGCCGCTGCACTAAAATTTGTGTAAAATTTACAAAACATTCTGTTGAAAAAGACACAGATTATGATGATTTTCGAATTTTTCACCAATTATGATGTTCTTTTGAAGTTTACACCAAAATAATTGGAAAACATGAATAAGTTTTCCGTATAGTTTTCATATTACAGTTGCTGTTTCGCTGTCTACTGGTGCAGACATATTTTATGGGCCTCACAAATCCTCTGATCGATTGAAGAGATTTTTGGATTGCGAGATAAACTGGAAGGTGTATGTGACCATCATTCAATTTTTTTATCGGATGTGTGGAACGTAGTGCCATGCAATTTCTCGTGTAATCTGTCATGACAATCATGAGTGTTTTCAATTGCAGATTTTTTAACATAATCAGGTGGTCATTCTTCATGATGTATGGTTGTGATAATTTTCGCTGTGTCGTGTTGTGTTGTGTGGACCGTGAGACTCATTGCAGATTGCGCGAGAAATTGCATAATGTGTTGGATGTACGGGCGTGAGTTCGATTGTGTGCAATCGATCATAAATATCGAAAATATTGTAATTTCGCTTTATTCTGTACAAAAATACACAAAAAAACAGTATTTCCAATCAGAATTCTTCTTCAAGTGTGGAAAATTACTACATAATGATGAAAAAAAGCCCCCCAAAAAGTGTGATTTTACACTTCTTGTTTGTAATAATTACACAAAACAGCGCGATTCTGAGCCAGATTTAAAATATGGATACTTCCACAAATACGCAAAATTACATCACTTTAGATGTAGTATATTACAACATTAGCTATGTAAATTTTTAAATTACACTTCGTTGTAATTTTACCCTGTAGATAGATGGTTTTCATGTGCCGCTTATAATCAGGGTAAATTTACATGAATTTTTTTTAGAGTGTATATACGAGTACATTGCATTTCAGGAATGTGGTTGAACCAAAAGTGAGGGTATTGCCAACGTCGTTTCTTCATTTGCAGCCAATATTTTACAATTAGAAATTACGAATAGCTACGCCTTTTATAAGCATTTTTACTGATGCGTCAAATAATAAAGATTTGAAATTATTTCCAATTCTAATTAAATATTTTGAGCCTACGTCAGGGATTAATATCAAGGAGCTTGAAATAACAACTTTGCCAGGAGAAACAGCCCACATATCATTTTTGATGGAGACCCTCGACAAAGCCGCTTTAAAGGAAAAAAAGTCGTGGCATTTTATGCTTATAACGCAAATGCCAATTTTGGAGATGTACGGCTCAGAGCTACGTTTTTGCACAACTGCAAGCGGGATTTAAATAAAATCATTGGTGTGAGATGCGCAACGCATATTGCACATAATGCAATGCAAACAGCAGCAGATTTATTGTCAGTTGATAATGAACACATCATTACAAATATTTAGGCCAGTATTTATGAACATTCCTTAACTAAAGGAGACCTTGAGTCAAGGATGCCGAAATTCAATAAATTAAATGTCATTTTCCATACTTTTTCATTGAAATCACTTATATTCACGAGTCAATGCATCCTTGATTTAAGGAGAAACTCAAGGAGACCGGAAATTTTCTATAGTCAACCTCACTTGAAGTCAAGGTAGCTACCCACCTTCCTTGAAATATAATATTTCAAGTCTATTGAAAACTTAAGATCTGATTGAGTTTCGCCTTAAATCAAGGATGCATTGACTCCTGAATATAAATGATTTCTATGAAAAAGTATGGGAAACGACATTTAATTTATTGTATTTCGGCATCCTTGACTCAAGGTCTCCTTGAGTTAAAGAATGTTCATAAATACGGGCCTTATTCTTTTTTTATATTGGCAAGGTGCTCGTCGAAAGCTTGAAAGATTTTTGTGAAGAAGCAGAGGTCTAATATACGATAATGCTCGGATACAGTAGAACAAGGTGGCTCGCACTTTTAGCTGCCTTAGAAAGAAGAGTTAAAAAACAAATAATATTCCAGCAGGCCTAAGAAAAATTACATTTCTCTTATAATAAAAAGCTACTTGAACGAAACTAGTCGAAGCTGGGCAATATTTTATTTTATATTTTATGCTTGCAATTTTTACAAAAAAAAACAATGCATCAATATCTCCAAAAGTCAAGTTTTAAACACGATACATTTCACGCATTTAAATGGCTGTTATTAAAATAAGCTAATCTAAAATGGTCCGAGGTAGAAAAGTCGTATGGATTAATATGGGAGCAGAGGCCCTAGCTAAGTAATATTGTTACCGAAAATGAATGAAATCAAATATCGAATGAAGTGCACAAAAAAATGATAACAGCTCAGGTAAGTCCAGAGCAACGCTGGATGGAAATTATTCAAACAATGAAGAAAAAGCTTGTTTCATACAAGATTGTTTTGGCCATGGTCCAGGTACCAACGCGCCAAGAGAACGCCTATTTTCAATTATAAATTAATACTGGACATCTTCAGAAACATCTTCAAAAATCGAAACGCTGCGAGCTATAACCGAAATAAAGTTCAATATGGGAAATGGTGGCCAGGTACTTAATGATAATCCAGAACTTGTTTAAAAATGACATTCCGGGGTAAAGTATGAATTTAAAAATAAATAATTCACCTAACGTTTTA
This sequence comes from Microchrysa polita, assembly GCA_949715475.1. Classification (NCBI taxonomy): domain Eukaryota; kingdom Metazoa; phylum Arthropoda; class Insecta; order Diptera; family Stratiomyidae; genus Microchrysa; species Microchrysa polita. The sequence goes on from OX454417.1 coordinate 7,904,153, forward strand.
TTTTTATTTTTGTACACCTTCAGATCCCATTCACCCCCACACAATTACCATAAAAATAGTTCAAACGACTGTAGATTTTATCGCACTTGTGAATTTTCTTTGAATTAATCCCTTTCTAAATTTGTAGCTCAACGTGAAAACTGGGATTGTGAAGGCCCTATAAAATTTGATTTTCATCAAATTAGTGGATTACAATTTAGACCCCGATTCAGAACTAATTTCACATTTGGTAATATCTTGGAAATGTTGTTGTTAAATGTTAAGAACAGTCATAGACTCTCCAATTGATTGCACAATCAAAGCTAATTTCTGTGGAGAAAGCCCAAGCTAATTTTTTATAACGAATTCGGTTGCGGAACCTAAAAAATGAGAGAAATGAGCTTTGATTTTACAATTAATTGGAGAGTCTACGGCGACTTTTAGCCAAATGAACGTCCTATACCTTGAAGTACACATCATACTTAAAATCTCCCGGATTGGCATTTCTAAAAGTTGGTCGCCTTAGATACGAATGAAGTCTAGATAAATTGGAAATGCATTATACATCATCATAAATATAGTAGATTCGAAATGGAATTTTGATGTTATAAACTAAGGCATACGTCCTTAGGGAAATATTACAGGAAGAGTAAATTAAAACTTACCAAACAAGTTGAGAAGAATGACAACGACAGAGATTTTCACGAAAACACCACTCACTATTTTTTTCTTCTTTATTTTCGCACAAACATCATCACATTCACCACAAAAATAATGTCCAACACTAATTAGACTACAACACTATGCCGAAAGAACCGTCGAAAGAATTAACTACAAATTTTCTTCACATTTCGCTTACTTAATTAAAATTTTTTGTTGATTACACTCTTCTTGATAAACACCATAAGTAAGTACATAGCCACCCACAATTGTAACAAGAAAACACTGACCTTGGCCACCACACTCAACTGCACTTAACTTCTGCACTTGCTCTTTATTCATTCACATTCGCACCCTTTTCTCTATAGAGATGATTAAAACATCTTCGAAACACTGTACACACCTTAAGTTGTTGGGGATCTTGTAATACGCTAATTAAAGCCTGACCGTGTAATTATAACTACTCGGTAACATTTATGTATGTAGACTCGTACGATTTCTGCCTGGGTGAGTTGTGTAATATTGATTCACCTTGTCGCTCCGCGGAAAAAATTGTAATCATCATCACAAGCCTAAAAAAAACTAGATCACCAACATTTATACTATGACTATGACCAGGTCACTCACTTACACCAGCCGGACTATCAAGAGTTCTCAAAATCTAAAAAGGACTCTACTCTACTCTGTCCTTTCCGTCTTGGGCCGGAACGCAAACCGAACTGATAAACTTCCGATGTCGAAGCTATTAAGTGACTGGATGGAAATGTGAATTTTCGCCGCAATATTGTGACTCTTCACAGTATGGAAAATTCGCGCGAGATAAACATTGCAGGAGCGCAGTCGTCAAAAAAGCCGGCTGTATTGTGGTGGTTTCAAAGGAAACGGCAGTTCGGTAGTTGTCGGTAAAAAAATGGGGAAATATTCCTTCAACAGGAGCGAAAAGGATAAGAGATGTGTATTTCTATTCTACAGGTGGTATTATGACTATTGTGAATTTTCCAGCGTTTCTTGGGAAAGTTTTTTTTTCGGTCATATGTTTCTAGTTAGGACTTTCAAGTTCACGGACACGATATGGAATGAAGGGAAGAATTTGATTGTATGGGAGCATCTGAATTTGACGAGTGATTTATCTGTGAAAGGTGATTGGGATGGGACTTTATAGTCTAAAAGGTGAGTAGGTAAAATTTTTCATACACAATATATTATGTGTAAATTGATGTACAATAGAGCCCCGATAATCCGGATCAATTTGGACCACACCCTATCCAGATTATCCCAATATTCGGATTTTGCAAATTCTCCAGTAACTATCGGCTACTGCTAAAATTGCTCAAAAATCAATTTTTTTTAACGAAAATAAATAACTTGAGCAAGTCGTTGAAAATAGAAAGACATAATTTGACATTCCATTTAAAACAAACGGGATCATACTTTCCAACATTTTTGAAATAATTTTTTTGACCAAAAATGGATGGGGGTGATAGATTACGTTGCGGATGACATTTTGCTGAAAATTTCACAGCCTAAACCGCCTCTGTTCAGAAGATACAGCCGTTCTAAGATGGGTCCGAAGACAAACTGCAATGCACAGGGGGGGGGGCCCGTAAGGGCAAACGGGGTCATATTTTCCAAAAATTTTAAAATTATTTTTTTTTTTACCAAAAGCCATCTTCTACGTCGCCCCATTCAAACATTTTCATTTTCGCCAAAAATAAAAATTTCGAATTTTCGACCCCAATCGTCAATACTCCCCTCTATGGATCGACAGCCGTCTTGGGTCGCGTCTTTCAACGGCCGTAACTTTCGAGCGGAGACAGCTAGTACTCTGAACTTTGCAGTAAAAACTCTCCCCAGCCACCCTCTAGGTCGCCTCATTCAAACATTTTCATTTTCGCCAAAAATAAAAATTTCGAATTTTCGACCCCAATCGTCAATACTCCCCTCTATGGATCGACAGCGGTCTTGGGTCGCGTCTTTCAACGGCTGTAACTTTCGAGCGGAGACAGCTAGGACTCTGAAATTTGCAGTAAAAACTCTCCCCAGCCACCCTCTAGGTCGCCCCATTCAAACATTTTCATTTTCGCCAAAAATAAAAATTTTGAATTTTCGACCCCAATCGTCAATACTCCCCTCTATGGATCGACAGCCGTCTTGGGTCGCGTCTTTCAACGGCTGTAACTTTCGAGTGGAGACAGCTAGGACTCTGAATTTTGCAGTGAAAACTCTCCCCAGCCATCCTCTAGGTCGCCCCCTTCAAACATTTTAATTTTTGCCAAAAATAAAAATTTCGAATTTTCGACCCCAATCGTCAATACTCCCCTCTATGGATCGACAGCCGTCTTGGGTCGCGTCTTTCAACGGCTGTAACTTTCGAGCGGAGACAGCTAGGACTATGAAATTTGCACTAAAAACTGTCCCCAGCCACCCTCTAGGTCGCCCCATTCAAACATTTTCATTTTCGCCAAAAATAAAAATTTCGAATATTCGACCCCAATCGTCAATACTCCCCTCTATGGATCGACATCCGTCTTGGGTCGCGTCTTTCAACGGCTGTAACTTTCGAGCGGAGACAGCTAGGACTCTGAAATTTGCAGTAAAAACCTTCCCCAGCCACCATCTAGGTCGCCCCATTCAAACATTTTCATTTTCGCCAAAAATAAAAATTTCGAATTTTCGACCCCAATCGTCAATACTCCCATACCCAATACCCATTCCCCTCTATGGATCGACAGCCGTCTTGGGTCGCGTCTTTCAACGGCTGTAACTTTCGAGCGGAGACAGCTAGGACTCTGAAATTTGCAGTAAAAACTCTCCCCAGCCACCCTCTAGGTCGCCCCATTCAAACATTTTCATTTTCGCCAAAAATAAAAATTTCGAATTTTCGACCCCAATCGTCAATACTCCCATACCCAATACCCATTCCCCTCTATGGATCGACAGCCGTCTTGGGTCGCGTCTTTCAACGGCTGTAACTTTCGAGCGGAGACAGCTAGGACTCTGAAATTTGCAGTAAAAACTCTCCCCAGCCACCCTCTAGGTCGCCCCATTCAAACATTTTCATTTTCGCCAAAAATAAAAATTTCGAATTTTCGACCCCAATCGTCAATACTCCCATACCCAATACCCATTCCCCTCTATGGATCGACAGCCGTCTTGGGTCGCGTCTTTCAACGGCTGTAACTTTCGAGCGGAGACAGCTAGGACTATGAAATTTGCACTAAAAACTGTCCCCAGCCACCCTCTAGGTCGCCCCATTCAAACATTTTCATTTTCGCCAAAAATAAAAATTTCGAATATTCGACCCCAATCGTCAATACTCCCCTCTATGGATCGACATCCGTCTTGGGTCGCGTCTTTCAACGGCTGTAACTTTCGAGCGGAGACAGCTAGGACTCTGAAATTTGCAGTAAAAACCTTCCCCAGCCACCATCTAGGTCGCCCCATTCAAACATTTTCATTTTCGCCAAAAATAAAAATTTCGAATTTTCGACCCCAATCGTCAATACTCCCATACCCAATACCCATTCCCCTCTACGGATCGACAGCCGTCTTGGGTCGCGTCTTTCAACGGCTGTAACTTTCGAGCCGAGACAGCTAGGACTCTGAAATTTGCAGTAAAAACTCTCCCCAGCCACCCTCTAGGTCGCCCCATTCAAACATTTTCATTTTCGCCAAAAATAAAAATTTCGAATTTTCGACCCCAATCGTCAATACTCCCATACCCAATACCCATTCCCCTCTATGGATCGACAGCCGTCTTGGGTCGCGTCTTTCAACGGCTGTAACATTCGAGCGGAGACAGCTAGGACTCTGAAATTTGCAGTAAAAACTCTCCCCAGCCATCCTCTAGGTCGCCCCATTCAAACATTTTCATTTTCGCCAAAAATAAAAATTTCGAATTTTCGACCCCAATCGTCAATACTCCCATACCCAATACCCATTCCCCTCTATGGATCGACAGCCGTCTTGGGTCGCGTCTTTCAACGGCTGTAACTTTCGAGCCGAGACAGCTAGGACTCTGAAATTTGCAGTAAAAACTCTCCCCAGCCACCCTCTAGGTCGCCCCATTCAAACATTTTCATTTTCGCCAAAAATAAAAATTTCCAATTTTTGACCCCAATCGTTAATACTCCCCTCTATGGATCGACATCCGTCTTGGGTCGCGTCTTTCAACGGCTGTAACTTTCGAGCGGAGACAGCTAGGACTCTGAAATTTCCACTAAAAACTGTTCCCAGCCACCCTCTAGGTCGCCCCATTCAAACATTTTCATTTTCGCCAAAAACAAAAATTTCGAATTTTCGACCCCAATCGTCAATACTCCCATACCCAATACCCATTCCCCTCTATGGATCGACAGCCGTCTTGCGTCGCGTCTTTCAACGGCTGTAACTTTCGAGCCGAGACAGCTAGGACTCTGAAATTTGCAGTAAAAACTCTCCCCAGCCACCCTCTAGGTCGCCCCATTCAAACATTTTCATTTTCGCCAAAAATAAAAATTTCGAATTTTCGACCCCAATCGTCAATACTCCCATACCCAATACCCATTCCCCTCTATGGATCGACAGCCGTCTTGGGTCGCGTCTTTCAACGGCTGTAACTTTCGAGCGGAGACAGCTAGGACTCTGAAATTTGCAGTAAAAACTCTCCCCAGCCACCCTCTAGGTCGCCCCATTCAAACATTTTCATTTTCGTCAAAAATAAAAATTTCGAATTTTCGACCCCAATCGTCAATACTCCCCTCTATGGATCGACAGCCGTCTTGGGTCGCGTCTTTCAACGGCTGTAACTTTCGAGCGGAGACAGCTAGGACTTTGAAATTTGCAGTAAAAACTCTCCCTAGCCACCCTCTAGGTCGTCCCATTCAAACATTTTAATTTTCGCCAAAAATAAAAATTTCGAATTTTCGACCCCAATCGTCAGTACTCCCCTCTATGGATCGACAGCCGTCTTGGGTCGCGTCTTTCAACGGCTGTAACTTTCGAGCCGAGACAGCTAGGACTCTGAAATTTGCAGTAAAAACTCTCCCTAGCCACCCTCTAGGTCGCCCCATTCAAACATTTTCATTTTCGCCAAAAACAAAAATTTCGAATTTTCGACCCCAATCGTCAATACTCCCCTCTATGGATCGACAGCCGTCTTGGGTCGCGTCTTTCAACGGCTGTAACTTTCGAGCGGAGACAGCTAGGACTCTGAAATTTGCAGTAAAAACTCTCCCCAGCCATCCTCTAGGTCGCCCCATTCAAACATTTTCATTTTCGCCAAAAATAAAAATTTCGAATTTTCGACCCCAATCGTCAATACTCCCATACCCAATACCCATTCCCCTCTATGGATCGACAGCCGTCTTGGGTCGCGTCTTTCAACGGCTGTAACTTTCGAGCGGAGACAGCTAGGACTCTGAAATTTGCAGTAAAAACTCTCCCCAGCCATCCTCTAGGTCGCCCCATTCAAACATTTTCATTTTCGCCAAAAATAAAAATTTCGAATTTTCGACCCCAATCGTCAATACTCCCCTCTATGGATCGACAGCCGTCTTGGGTCGCGTCTTTCAACGGCTGTAACTTTCGAGCGGAGACAGCTAGGACTCTGAAATTTGCAGTAAAAACTCTCCTAGCCACCCTCTAGGTCGCCCCATTCAAACATTTTCATTTTCGCCAAAAACAAAAATTTCGAATTTTCGACCCCAATCGTCAATACTCCCCTCTATGGATCGACAGCCGTCTTGGGTCACGTCTTTCAACGGCTGTAACTTTCGAGCGGAGACAGCTAGGACTCTGAAATTTGCAGTAAAAACTCTCCCTAGCCACCCTCTAGGTCGCCCCATTCAAACATTTTCATTTTCGCCAAAAATAAAAATTTCGAATTTTCGACCCCAATCGTCAATACTCCCCTCTATGGATCGACAGCCGTCTTGGGTCGCGTGTTTCAACGGCTGTATCTTTCGAGCGGAGACAGCTAGGACTCTGAAATTTGCAGCAAAAACTCTCCCCAGCCACCCTCTAGGTCGCCCCATTCAAACATTTTCATTTTCGCCAAAAACAAAAATTTCGAATTTTCGACCCCAATCGTCAATACTCCCCTCTATGGATCGACAGCCGTCTTGGGTCGCGTCTTTCAACGGCTGTATCTTTCGAGCGGAGACAGCTAGGACTCTGAAATTTGCAGTAAAAACTCTCCCCAGCCACCCTCTAGGTCGCCCCATTCAAACATTTTCATTTTCGCCAAAAATAAAAATTTCGAATTTTCGACCCCAATCGTCAATACTCCCCTCTATGGATCGACAGCCGTCTTGGGTCGCGTCTTTCAAAGGCTGTAACTTTTGAGCGGAGACAGCTAGGACTCTGAAATTTGCAGTAAAAACTCTCTCCAGCCACCCTCTAGGTCGCCCCATTCAAACATTTTCATTTTCGCCAAAAATAAAAATTTCGAATTTTCGACCCCAATCGTCAATACTCCCCTCTATGGATCGACAGCCGTCTTGGGTCGCGTCTTTCAACGGCTGTAACTTTCGAGCGGAGACAGCTAGGACTCTGAAATTTGCAGTAAAAACTCTCCCCAGCCACCCTCTAGGTCGCCCCATTCAAACATTTTCATTTTCGCCAAAAATAAAAATTTCGAATTTTCGACCCCAATCGTCAATACTCCCCTCCATGGATCGACAGCCGTCTTGGGTCGCGTCTTTCAACGGCTGTAACTTTCGAGCGGAGACAGCTAGGACTCTGAAATTTGCAGCAAAAACTCTCCCCAGCCACCCTCTAGGTCGCCCCATTCAAACATTTTCATTTTCGCCAAAAACAAAAATTTCGAATTTTCGACCCCAATCGTCAATACTCCCCTCTATGGATCGACAGCCGTCTTGGGTCGCGTCTTTCAACGGCTGTATCTTTCGAGCGGAGACAGCTAGGACTCTGAAATTTGCAGTAAAAACTCTCCCCAGCCACCCTCTAGGTCGCCCCATTCAAACATTTTCATTTTCGCCAAAAATAAAAATTTCGAATTTTCGACCCCAATCGTCAATACTCGACAGCCGTCTTGGGTCGCGTCTTTCAACAGCTGTAACTTTCGAGCGGAGACAGCTAGGACTCTGAAATTTGCAGTAAAAACTCTCCCTAGCCACACTCTAGGTCGCCCCATTCAAACATTTTCATTTTCGCCAAAAATAAAAATTTCGAATTTTCGACCCCAATCGTCAATACTCCCCTCTATGGATCGACAGCCGTCTTGGGTCGCGTCTTTCAACGGCTGTAACTTTTGAGCGGAGACAGCTAGGACTCTGAAATTTGCAGTAAAAACTCTCTCCAGCCACCCTCTAGGTCGCCCCATTCAAACATTTTCATTTTCGCCAAAAATAAAAATTTCGAATTTTCGACCCCAATCGTCAATACTCCCCTCTATGGATCGACAGCCGTCTTGGGTCGCGTCTTTCAACGGCTGTAACTTTCGAGCGGAGACAGCTAGGACTCTGAAATTTGCAGTAAAAACTCTCCCCAGCCACCCTCTAGGTCGCCCCATTCAAACATTTTCATTTTCGCCAAAAATAAAAATTTCGAATTTTCGACCCCAATCGTCAATACTCCCCTCTATGGATCGACAGCCGTCTTGGGTCGCGTCTTTCAACGGCTGTAACTTTCGAGCGGAGACAGCTAGGACTCTGAAATTTGCAGTAAAAACTCTCCCTAGCCACCCTCCAGGTCGCCCCATTCAAACATTTTCATTTTCGCCAAAATTAAAAATTTCGAATTTTCGACCCCAATCGTCAATACTCCCCTCTATGGATCGACAGCCGTCTTGGGTCGCGTCTTTCAACGGCTGTAACTTTCGAGCGGAGACAGCTAGGACTCTGAAATTTGCAGTAAAAACTCTCCCTAGCCACCCTCTAGGTCGCCCCATTCAAACATTTTCATTTTCGCCAAAAATAAAAATTTCGAATTTTCGACCCCAATCGTCAATACTCCCCTCTATGGATCGACAGCCGTCTTGGGTCGCGTCTTTCAACGGCTGTAACTTTCGAGCGGAGGCAGCTAGGACTCTGAAATTTGCAGTAAAAACTCTCCCTAGCCACCCTCTAGGTCGCCCCATTCAAACATTTTCATTTTCGCCAAAAATAAAAATTTCGAATTTTCGACCCCAATCGTCAATACTCCCCTCTATGGATCGACAGCCGTCTTGGGTCGCGTCTTTCAACGGCCGTAACTTTCGAGCGGAGACAGCTAGTACTCTGAACTTTGCAGTAAAAACTCTCCCCAGCCACCCTCTAGGTCGCCTCATTCAAACATTTTCATTTTCGCCAAAAATAAAAATTTCGAATTTTCGACCCCAATCGTCAATACTCCCCTCTATGGATCGACAGCGGTCTTGGGTCGCGTCTTTCAACGGCTGTAACTTTCGAGCGGAGACAGCTAGGACTCTGAAATTTGCAGTAAAAACTCTCCCCAGCCACCCTCTAGGTCGCCCCATTCAAACATTTTCATTTTCGCCAAAAATAAAAATTTTGAATTTTCGACCCCAATCGTCAATACTCCCCTCTATGGATCGACAGCCGTCTTGGGTCGCGTCTTTCAACGGCTGTAACTTTCGAGTGGAGACAGCTAGGACTCTGAATTTTGCAGTGAAAACTCTCCCCAGCCATCCTCTAGGTCGCCCCCTTCAAACATTTTAATTTTTGCCAAAAATAAAAATTTCGAATTTTCGACCCCAATCGTCAATACTCCCCTCTATGGATCGACAGCCGTCTTGGGTCGCGTCTTTCAACGGCTGTAACTTTCGAGCGGAGACAGCTAGGACTATGAAATTTGCACTAAAAACTGTCCCCAGCCACCCTCTAGGTCGCCCCATTCAAACATTTTCATTTTCGCCAAAAATAAAAATTTCGAATATTCGACCCCAATCGTCAATACTCCCCTCTATGGATCGACATCCGTCTTGGGTCGCGTCTTTCAACGGCTGTAACTTTCGAGCGGAGACAGCTAGGACTCTGAAATTTGCAGTAAAAACCTTCCCCAGCCACCATCTAGGTCGCCCCATTCAAACATTTTCATTTTCGCCAAAAATAAAAATTTCGAATTTTCGACCCCAATCGTCAATACTCCCATACCCAATACCCATTCCCCTCTATGGATCGACAGCCGTCTTGGGTCGCGTCTTTCAACGGCTGTAACTTTCGAGCGGAGACAGCTAGGACTCTGAAATTTGCAGTAAAAACTCTCCCCAGCCACCCTCTAGGTCGCCCCATTCAAACATTTTCATTTTCGCCAAAAATAAAAATTTCGAATTTTCGACCCCAATCGTCAATACTCGACAGCCGTCTTGGGTCGCGTCTTTCAACAGCTGTAACTTTCGAGCGGAGACAGCTAGGACTCTGAAATTTGCAGTAAAAACTCTCCCTAGCCACACTCTAGGTCGCCCCATTCAAACATTTTCATTTTCGCCAAAAATAAAAATTTCGAATTTTCGACCCCAATCGTCAATACTCCCCTCTATGGATCGACAGCCGTCTTGGGTCGCGTCTTTCAACGGCTGTAACTTTTGAGCGGAGACAGCTAGGACTCTGAAATTTGCAGTAAAAACTCTCTCCAGCCACCCTCTAGGTCGCCCCATTCAAACATTTTCATTTTCGCCAAAAATAAAAATTTCGAATTTTCGACCCCAATCGTCAATACTCCCCTCTATGGATCGACAGCCGTCTTGGGTCGCGTCTTTCAACGGCTGTAACTTTCGAGCGGAGACAGCTAGGACTCTGAAATTTGCAGTAAAAACTCTCCCCAGCCACCCTCTAGGTCGCCCCATTCAAACATTTTCATTTTCGCCAAAAATAAAAATTTCGAATTTTCGACCCCAATCGTCAATACTCCCCTCTATGGATCGACAGCCGTCTTGGGTCGCGTCTTTCAACGGCTGTAACTTTCGAGCGGAGACAGCTAGGACTCTGAAATTTGCAGTAAAAACTCTCCCTAGCCACCCTCCAGGTCGCCCCATTCAAACATTTTCATTTTCGCCAAAATTAAAAATTTCGAATTTTCGACCCCAATCGTCAATACTCCCCTCTATGGATCGACAGCCGTCTTGGGTCGCGTCTTTCAACGGCTGTAACTTTCGAGCCGAGACAGCTAGGACTCTGAAATTTGCAGTAAAAACTCTCCCTAGCCACCCTCTAGGTCGCCCCATTCAAACATTTTCATTTTCGCCAAAAATAAAAATTTCGAATTTTCGACCCCAATCGTCAATACTCCCCTCTATGGATCGACAGCCGTCTTGGGTCGCGTCTTTCAACGGCTGTAACTTTCGAGCGGAGGCAGCTAGGACTCTGAAATTTGCAGTAAAAACTCTCCCTAGCCACCCTCTAGGTCGCCCCATTCAAACATTTTCATTTTCGCCAAAAATAAAAATTTCGAATTTTCGACCCCAATCGTCAATACTCCCCTCTATGGATCGACAGCCGTCTTGGGTCGCGTCTTTCAACGGCCGTAACTTTCGAGCGGAGACAGCTAGTACTCTGAACTTTGCAGTAAAAACTCTCCCCAGCCACCCTCTAGGTCGCCTCATTCAAACATTTTCATTTTCGCCAAAAATAAAAATTTCGAATTTTCGACCCCAATCGTCAATACTCCCCTCTATGGATCGACAGCGGTCTTGGGTCGCGTCTTTCAACGGCTGTAACTTTCGAGCGGAGACAGCTAGGACTCTGAAATTTGCAGTAAAAACTCTCCCCAGCCACCCTCTAGGTCGCCCCATTCAAACATTTTCATTTTCGCCAAAAATAAAAATTTTGAATTTTCGACCCCAATCGTCAATACTCCCCTCTATGGATCGACAGCCGTCTTGGGTCGCGTCTTTCAACGGCTGTAACTTTCGAGTGGAGACAGCTAGGACTCTGAATTTTGCAGTGAAAACTCTCCCCAGCCATCCTCTAGGTCGCCCCCTTCAAACATTTTAATTTTTGCCAAAAATAAAAATTTCGAATTTTCGACCCCAATCGTCAATACTCCCCTCTATGGATCGACAGCCGTCTTGGGTCGCGTCTTTCAACGGCTGTAACTTTCGAGCGGAGACAGCTAGGACTATGAAATTTGCACTAAAAACTGTCCCCAGCCACCCTCTAGGTCGCCCCATTCAAACATTTTCATTTTCGCCAAAAATAAAAATTTCGAATATTCGACCCCAATCGTCAATACTCCCCTCTATGGATCGACATCCGTCTTGGGTCGCGTCTTTCAACGGCTGTAACTTTCGAGCGGAGACAGCTAGGACTCTGAAATTTGCAGTAAAAACCTTCCCCAGCCACCATCTAGGTCGCCCCATTCAAACATTTTCATTTTCGCCAAAAATAAAAATTTCGAATTTTCGACCCCAATCGTCAATACTCCCATACCCAATACCCATTCCCCTCTATGGATCGACAGCCGTCTTGGGTCGCGTCTTTCAACGGCTGTAACTTTCGAGCGGAGACAGCTAGGACTCTGAAATTTGCAGTAAAAACTCTCCCCAGCCACCCTCTAGGTCGCCCCATTCAAACATTTTCATTTTCGCCAAAAATAAAAATTTCGAATTTTCGACCCCAATCGTCAATACTCCCATACCCAATACCCATTCCCCTCTATGGATCGACAGCCGTCTTGGGTCGCGTCTTTCAACGGCTGTAACTTTCGAGCGGAGACAGCTAGGACTCTGAAATTTGCAGTAAAAACTCTCCCCAGCCACCCTCTAGGTCGCCCCATTCAAACATTTTCATTTTCGCCAAAAATAAAAATTTCGAATTTTCGACCCCAATCGTCAATACTCCCATACCCAATACCCATTCCCCTCTATGGATCGACAGCCGTCTTGGGTCGCGTCTTTCAACGGCTGTAACTTTCGAGCGGAGACAGCTAGGACTATGAAATTTGCACTAAAAACTGTCCCCAGCCACCCTCTAGGTCGCCCCATTCAAACATTTTCATTTTCGCCAAAAATAAAAATTTCGAATATTCGACCCCAATCGTCAATACTCCCCTCTATGGATCGACATCCGTCTTGGGTCGCGTCTTTCAACGGCTGTAACTTTCGAGCGGAGACAGCTAGGACTCTGAAATTTGCAGTAAAAACCTTCCCCAGCCACCATCTAGGTCGCCCCATTCAAACATTTTCATTTTCGCCAAAAATAAAAATTTCGAATTTTCGACCCCAATCGTCAATACTCCCATACCCAATACCCATTCCCCTCTACGGATCGACAGCCGTCTTGGGTCGCGTCTTTCAACGGCTGTAACTTTCGAGCCGAGACAGCTAGGACTCTGAAATTTGCAGTAAAAACTCTCCCCAGCCACCCTCTAGGTCGCCCCATTCAAACATTTTCATTTTCGCCAAAAATAAAAATTTCGAATTTTCGACCCCAATCGTCAATACTCCCATACCCAATACCCATTCCCCTCTATGGATCGACAGCCGTCTTGGGTCGCGTCTTTCAACGGCTGTAACATTCGAGCGGAGACAGCTAGGACTCTGAAATTTGCAGTAAAAACTCTCCCCAGCCATCCTCTAGGTCGCCCCATTCAAACATTTTCATTTTCGCCAAAAATAAAAATTTCGAATTTTCGACCCCAATCGTCAATACTCCCATACCCAATACCCATTCCCCTCTATGGATCGACAGCCGTCTTGGGTCGCGTCTTTCAACGGCTGTAACTTTCGAGCCGAGACAGCTAGGACTCTGAAATTTGCAGTAAAAACTCTCCCCAGCCACCCTCTAGGTCGCCCCATTCAAACATTTTCATTTTCGCCAAAAATAAAAATTTCCAATTTTTGACCCCAATCGTTAATACTCCCCTCTATGGATCGACATCCGTCTTGGGTCGCGTCTTTCAACGGCTGTAACTTTCGAGCGGAGACAGCTAGGACTCTGAAATTTCCACTAAAAACTGTTCCCAGCCACCCTCTAGGTCGCCCCATTCAAACATTTTCATTTTCGCCAAAAACAAAAATTTCGAATTTTCGACCCCAATCGTCAATACTCCCATACCCAATACCCATTCCCCTCTATGGATCGACAGCCGTCTTGGGTCGCGTCTTTCAACGGCTGTAACTTTCGAGCGGAGACAGCTAGGACTCTGAAATTTGCAGTAAAAACTCTCCCCAGCCACCCTCTAGGTCGCCCCATTCAAACATTTTCATTTTCGCCAAAAATAAAAATTTCGAATTTTCGACCCCAATCGTCAATACTCCCATACCCAATACCCATTCCCCTCTATGGATCGACAGCCGTCTTGGGTCGCGTCTTTCAACGGCTGTAACTTTCGAGCGGAGACAGCTAGGACTCTGAAATTTGCAGTAAAAACTCTCCCCAGCCACCCTCTAGGTCGCCCCATTCAAACATTTTCATTTTCGTCAAAAATAAAAATTTCGAATTTTCGACCCCAATCGTCAATACTCCCCTCTATGGATCGACAGCCGTCTTGGGTCGCGTCTTTCAACGGCTGTAACTTTCGAGCGGAGACAGCTAGGACTTTGAAATTTGCAGTAAAAACTCTCCCTAGCCACCCTCTAGGTCGTCCCATTCAAACATTTTAATTTTCGCCAAAAATAAAAATTTCGAATTTTCGACCCCAATCGTCAGTACTCCCCTCTATGGATCGACAGCCGTCTTGGGTCGCGTCTTTCAACGGCTGTAACTTTCGAGCCGAGACAGCTAGGACTCTGAAATTTGCAGTAAAAACTCTCCCTAGCCACCCTCTAGGTCGCCCCATTCAAACATTTTCATTTTCGCCAAAAACAAAAATTTCGAATTTTCGACCCCAATCGTCAATACTCCCCTCTATGGATCGACAGCCGTCTTGGGTCGCGTCTTTCAACGGCTGTAACTTTCGAGCGGAGACAGCTAGGACTCTGAAATTTGCAGTAAAAACTCTCCCCAGTCATCCTCTAGGTCGCCCCATTCAAACATTTTCATTTTCGCCAAAAATAAAAATTTCGAATTTTCGACCCCAATCGTCAATACTCCCATACCCAATACCCATTCCCCTCTATGGATCGACAGCCGTCTTGGGTCGCGTCTTTCAACGGCTGTAACTTTCGAGCGGAGACAGCTAGGACTCTGAAATTTGCAGTAAAAACTCTCCCCAGCCATCCTCTAGGTCGCCCCATTCAAACATTTTCATTTTCGCCAAAAATAAAAATTTCGAATTTTCGACCCCAATCGTCAATACTCCCCTCTATGGATCGACAGCCGTCTTGGGTCGCGTCTTTCAACGGCTGTAACTTTCGAGCGGAGACAGCTAGGACTCTGAAATTTGCAGTAAAAACTCTCCTAGCCACCCTCTAGGTCGCCCCATTCAAACATTTTCATTTTCGCCAAAAACAAAAATTTCGAATTTTCGACCCCAATCGTCAATACTCCCCTCTATGGATCGACAGCCGTCTTGGGTCACGTCTTTCAACGGCTGTAACTTTCGAGCGGAGACAGCTAGGACTCTGAAATTTGCAGTAAAAACTCTCCCTAGCCACCCTCTAGGTCGCCCCATTCAAACATTTTCATTTTCGCCAAAAATAAAAATTTCGAATTTTCGACCCCAATCGTCAATACTCCCCTCTATGGATCGACAGCCGTCTTGGGTCGCGTGTTTCAACGGCTGTATCTTTCGAGCGGAGACAGCTAGGACTCTGAAATTTGCAGCAAAAACTCTCCCCAGCCACCCTCTAGGTCGCCCCATTCAAACATTTTCATTTTCGCCAAAAACAAAAATTTCGAATTTTCGACCCCAATCGTCAATACTCCCCTCTATGGATCGGCAGCCGTCTTGGGTCGCGTCTTTCAACGGCTGTATCTTTCGAGCGGAGACAGCTAGGACTCTGAAATTTGCAGTAAAAACTCTCCCCAGCCACCCTCTAGGTCGCCCCATTCAAACATTTTCATTTTCGCCAAAAATAAAAATTTCGAATTTTCGACCCCAATCGTCAATACTCGACAGCCGTCTTGGGTCGCGTCTTTCAACAGCTGTAACTTTCGAGCGGAGACAGCTAGGACTCTGAAATTTGCAGTAAAAACTCTCCCTAGCCACACTCTAGGTCGCCCCATTCAAACATTTTCATTTTCGCCAAAAATAAAAATTTCGAATTTTCGACCCCAATCGTCAATACTCCCCTCTATGGATCGACAGCCGTCTTGGGTCGCGTCTTTCAACGGCTGTAACTTTTGAGCGGAGACAGCTAGGACTCTGAAATTTGCAGTAAAAACTCTCTCCAGCCACCCTCTAGGTCGCCCCATTCAAACATTTTCATTTTCGCCAAAAATAAAAATTTCGAATTTTCGACCCCCATCGTCAATACTCCCCTCTATGGATCGACAGCCGTCTTGGGTCGCGTCTTTCAACGGCTGTAACTTTCGAGCGGAGACAGCTAGGACTCTGAAATTTGCAGTAAAAACTCTCCCCAGCCACCCTCTAGGTCGCCCCATTCAAACATTTTCATTTTCGCCAAAAATAAAAATTTCGAATTTTCGACCCCAATCGTCAATACTCCCCTCTATGGATCGACAGCCGTCTTGGGTCGCGTCTTTCAACGGCTGTAACTTTCGAGCGGAGACAGCTAGGACTCTGAAATTTGCAGTAAAAACTCTCCCTAGCCACCCTCCAGGTCGCCCCATTCAAACATTTTCATTTTCGCCAAAATTAAAAATTTCGAATTTTCGACCCCAATCGTCAATACTCCCCTCTATGGATCGACAGCCGTCTTGGGTCGGGTCTTTCAACGGCTGTAACTTTCGAGCGGAGACAGCTAGGACTCTGAAATTTGCAGTAAAAACTCTCCCTAGCCACCCTCTAGGTCGCCCCATTCAAACATTTTCATTTTCGCCAAAAATAAAAATTTCGAATTTTCGACCCCAATCGTCAATACTCCCCTCTATGGATCGACAGCCGTCTTGGGTCGCGTCTTTCAACGGCTGTAACTTTCGAGCGGAGACAGCTAGGACTCTGAAATTTGCAGTAAAAACTCTCCCTAGCCACCCTCTAGGTCGCCCCATTCAAACATTTTCATTTTCGCCAAAAATAAAAATTTCGAATTTTCGACCCCAATCGTCAATACTCCCCTCTATGGATCGACAGCCGTCTTGGGTCGCGTCTTTCAACGGCTGTAACTTTCGAGCGGAGACAGCTAGGACTCTGAAATTTGCAGTAAAAACTCTCCCCAGCCACCCTCTAGGTCGCCCCATTCAAACATTTTCATTTTCGCCAAAAATAAAAATTTCGAATTTTCGACCCCAATCGTCAATACTCCCCTCTATGGATCGACAGCCGTCTTGGGTCGCGTCTTTCAACGGCTGTAACTTTCGAGCGGAGACAGCTAGGACTCTGAAATTTGCAGTAAAAACTCTCCCTAGCCACCCTCTAGGTCGCCCCATTCAAACATTTTCATTTTCGCCAAAAATAAAAATTTCGAATTTTCGACCCCAATCGTCAATACTCCCCTCTATGGATCGACAGCCGTCTTGGGTCGCGTCTTTCAACGGCTGTAACTTTCGAGCGGAGACAGCTAGGACTCTGAAATTTGCAGTAAAAACTCTCCCCAGCCACCCTCTAGGTCGCCCCATTCAAACATTTTCATTTTCGCCAAAAATAAAAATTTCGAATTTTCGACCCCAATCGTCAATACTCCCCTCTATGGATCGACAGCCGTCTTGGGTCGCGTCTTTCAACGGCCGTAACTTTCGAGCGGAGACAGCTAGTACTCTGAACTTTGCAGTAAAAACTCTCCCCAGCCACCCTCTAGGTCGCCTCATTCAAACATTTTCATTTTCGCCAAAAATAAAAATTTCGAATTTTCGACCCCAATCGTCAATACTCCCCTCTATGGATCGACAGCGGTCTTGGGTCGCGTCTTTCAACGGCTGTAACTTTCGAGCGGAGACAGCTAGGACTCTGAAATTTGCAGTAAAAACTCTCCCCAGCCACCCTCTAGGTCGCCCCATTCAAACATTTTCTTTTTCGCCAAAAATAAAAATTTTGAATTTTCGACCCCAATCGTCAATACTCCCCTCTATGGATCGACAGCCGTCTTGGGTCGCGTCTTTCAACGGCCGTAACTTTCGAGCGGAGACAGCTAGTACTCTGAACTTTGCAGTAAAAACTCTCCCCAGCCACCCTCTAGGTCGCCTCATTCAAACATTTTCATTTTCGCCAAAAATAAAAATTTCGAATTTTCGACCCCAATCGTCAATACTCCCCTCTATGGATCGACAGCGGTCTTGGGTCGCGTCTTTCAACGGCTGTAACTTTCGAGCGGAGACAGGTAGGACTCTGAAATTTGCAGTAAAAACCTTCCCCAGCCACCATCTAGGTCGCCCCATTCAAACATTTTCATTTTCGCCAAAAATAAAAATTTCGAATTTTCGACCCCAATCGTCAATACTCCCATACCCAATACCCATTCCCCTCTATGGATCGACAGCCGTCTTGGGTCGCGTCTTTCAACGGCTGTAACTTTCGAGCGGAGACAGCTAGGACTCTGAAATTTGCAGTAAAAACTCTCCCCAGCCACCCTCTAGGTCGCCCCATTCAAACATTTTCATTTTCGCCAAAAATAAAAATTTCGAATTTTCGACCCCAATCGTCAATACTCCCATACCCAATACCCATTCCCCTCTATGGATCGACAGCCGTCTTGGGTCGCGTCTTTCAACGGCTGTAACTTTCGAGCGGAGACAGCTAGGACTCTGAAATTTGCAGTAAAAACTCTCCCCAGCCACCCTCTAGGTCGCCCCATTCAAACATTTTCATTTTCGCCAAAAATAAAAATTTCGAATTTTCGACCCCAATCGTCAATACTCCCATACCCAATACCCATTCCCCTCTATGGATCGACAGCCGTCTTGGGTCGCGTCTTTCAACGGCTGTAACTTTCGAGCGGAGACAGCTAGGACTCTGAAATTTGCAGTAAAAACTCTCCCCAGCCACCCTCTAGGTCGCCCCATTCAAACATTTTCATTATCGCCAAAAATAAAAATTTCGAATTTTCGACCCCAATCGTCAATACTCCCATACCCAATACCCATTCCCCTCTATGGATCGACAGCCGTCTTGGGTCGCGTCTTTCAACGGCTGTAACTTTCGAGCGGAGACAGCTAGGACTCTGAAATTTGCAGTAAAAACTCTCCCCAGCCACCCTCTAGGTCGCCCCATTCAAACATTTTCATTTTCGCCAAAAATAAAAATTTCGAATTTTCGACCCCAATCGTCAATACTCCCATACCCAATACCCATTCCCCTCTATGGATCGACAGCCGTCTTGGGTCGCGTCTTTCAACGGCTGTAACTTTCGAGCGGAGACAGCTAGTACTCTGAAATTTGCAGTAAAAACCTTCCCCAGCCACCATCTAGGTCGCCCCATTCAAACATTTTCATTTTCGCCAAAAATAAAAATTTCGATTTTCGACCCCAATCGTCAATACTCCCCTCTATGGATCGACAGCCATCTTGGGTCGCGTCTTTCAACGGCTGTAACTTTCGAGCGGAGACAGCTAGGACTCTGAAATTTCCACTAAAAACTGTCCCCAGCCACCCTCTAGGTCGCCCCATTCAAACATTTTCATTTTCGCCAA
Organism: Microchrysa polita; assembly: GCA_949715475.1. NCBI lineage: Eukaryota > Metazoa > Arthropoda > Insecta > Diptera > Stratiomyidae > Microchrysa > Microchrysa polita. The sequence goes on from OX454417.1 coordinate 7,923,358, forward strand.
AAATAAAAATTTCGAATTTTCGACCCCAATCGTCAATCCCTCTATGGATCGACAGCCGTCTTGGGTCGCGTCTTTCAACGGCTGTAACTTTCGAGCCGAGACAGCTAGGACTCTGAAATTTGCAGTAAAAACTCTCCCCAGCCACCCTCTAGGTCGCCCCATTCAAACATTTTCATTTTCGCCAAAAATAAAAATTTCGAATTTTCGACCCCAATCGTCAATACTCCCATACCCAATACCCATTCCCCTCTATGGATCGACAGCCGTCTTGGGTCGCGTCTTTCAACGGCTGTAACTTTCGAGCCGAGACAGCTAGGACTCTGAAATTTCCACTAAAAACTGTTCCCAGCCACCCTCTAGGTCGCCCCATTCAAACATTTTCATTTTCGCCAAAAACAAAAATTTCGAATTTTCGACCCCAATCGTCAATACTCCCATACCCAATACCCATTCCCCTCTATGGATCGACAGCCGTCTTGGGTCGCGTCTTTCAACGGCTGTAACTTTCGAGCCGAGACAGCTAGGACTCTGAAATTTCCACTAAAAACTGTTCCCAGCCACCCTCTAGGTCGCCCCATTCAAACATTTTCATTTTCGCCAAAAACAAAAATTTCGAATTTTCGACCCCAATCGTCAATACTCCCCTCTATGGATCGACAGCCGTCTTGGGTCGCGTCTTTCAACGGCTGTATCTTTCGAGCGGAGACAGCTAGGACTCTGAAATTTGCAGTAAAAACTCTCCCCAGCCACCCTCTAGGTCGCCCCATTCAAACATTTTCATTTTCGCCAAAAATAAAAATTTCGAATTTTCGACCCCAATCGTCAATACTCCCATACCCAATACCCATTCCCCTCTATGGATCGACAGCCGTCTTGGGTCGCGTCTTTCAACGGCTGTAACTTTCGAGCCGAGACAGCTAGGACTCTGAAATTTCCACTAAAAACTGTTCCCAGCCACCCTCTAGGTCGCCCCATTCAAACATTTTCATTTTCGCCAAAAACAAAAATTTCGAATTTTCGACCCCAATCGTCAATACTCCCATACCCAATACCCATTCCCCTCTATGGATCGACAGCCGTCTTGGGTCGCGTCTTTCAACGGCTGTAACTTTCGAGCCGAGACAGCTAGGACTCTGAAATTTGCAGTAAAAACTCTCCCCAGCCACCCTCTAGGTCGCCCCATTCAAACATTTTCATTTTCGCCAAAAATAAAAATTTCGAATTTTCGACCCCAATCGTCAATACTCCCCTCTATGGATCGACAGCCGTCTTGGGTCGCGTCTTTCAACGGCTGTAACTTTTGAGCGGAGACAGCTAGGACTCTGAAATTTGCAGTAAAAACTCTCTCCAGCCACCCTCTAGGTCGCCCCATTCAAACATTTTCATTTTCGCCAAAAATAAAAATTTCGAATTTTCGACCCCAATCGTCAATACTCCCCTCTATGGATCGACAGCCGTCTTGGGTCGCGTCTTTCAACGGCTGTAACTTTCGAGCGGAGACAGCTAGGACTCTGAAATTTGCAGTAAAAACTCTCCCCAGCCACCCTCTAGGTCGCCCCATTCAAACATTTTCATTTTCGCCAAAAATAAAAATTTCGAATTTTCGACCCCAATCGTCAATACTCCCCTCTATGGATCGACAGCCGTCTTGGGTCGCGTCTTTCAACGGCTGTAACTTTCGAGCGGAGACAGCTAGGACTCTGAAATTTGCAGCAAAAACTCTCCCCAGCCACCCTCTAGGTCGCCCCATTCAAACATTTTCATTTTCGCCAAAAACAAAAATTTCGAATTTTCGACCCCAATCGTCAATACTCCCCTCTATGGATCGACAGCCGTCTTGGGTCGCGTCTTTCAACGGCTGTATCTTTCGAGCGGAGACAGCTAGGACTCTGAAATTTGCAGTAAAAACTCTCCCCAGCCACCCTCTAGGTCGCCCCATTCAAACATTTTCATTTTCGCCAAAAATAAAAATTTCGAATTTTCGACCCCAATCGTAATACTCCCCTCTATGGATCGACAGCCGTCTTGGGTCGCGTCTTTCAACGGCTGTATCTTTCGAGCGGAGACAGCTAGGACTCTGAAATTTGCAGTAAAAACTCTCCCCAGCCACCCTCTAGGTCGCCCCATTCAAACATTTTCATTTTCGCCAAAAATAAAAATTTCGAATTTTCGACCCCAATCGTCAATACTCGACAGCCGTCTTGGGTCGCGTCTTTCAACAGCTGTAACTTTCGAGCGGAGACAGCTAGGACTCTGAAATTTGCAGTAAAAACTCTCCCTAGCCACACTCTAGGTCGCCCCATTCAAACATTTTCATTTTCGCCAAAAATAAAAATTTCGAATTTTCGACCCCAATCGTCAATACTCCCCTCTATGGATCGACAGCCGTCTTGGGTCGCGTCTTTCAACGGCTGTAACTTTTGAGCGGAGACAGCTAGGACTCTGAAATTTGCAGTAAAAACTCTCTCCAGCCACCCTCTAGGTCGCCCCATTCAAACATTTTCATTTTCGCCAAAAATAAAAATTTCGAATTTTCGACCCCAATCGTCAATACTCCCCTCTATGGATCGACAGCCGTCTTGGGTCGCGTCTTTCAACGGCTGTAACTTTCGAGCGGAGACAGCTAGGACTCTGAAATTTGCAGTAAAAACTCTCCCCAGCCACCCTCTAGGTCGCCCCATTCAAACATTTTCATTTTCGCCAAAAATAAAAATTTCGAATTTTCGACCCCAATCGTCAATACTCCCCTCTATGGATCGACAGCCGTCTTGGGTCGCGTCTTTCAACGGCTGTAACTTTCGAGCGGAGACAGCTAGGACTCTGAAATTTGCAGTAAAAACTCTCCCTAGCCACCCTCCAGGTCGCCCCATTCAAACATTTTCATTTTCGCCAAAAATAAAAATTTCGAATTTTCGACCCCAATCGTCAATACTCCCCTCTATGGATCGACAGCCGTCTTGGGTCGCGTCTTTCAACGGCTGTAACTTTCGAGCGGAGACAGCTAGGACTCTGAAATTTGCAGTAAAAACTCTCCCCAGCCACCCTCTAGGTCGCCCCATTCAAACATTTTCATTTTCGCCAAAAATAAAAATTTCGAATTTTCGACCCCAATCGTCAATACTCCCCTCTATGGATCGACAGCCGTCTTGGGTCGCGTCTTTCAACGGCTGTAACTTTCGAGCGGAGACAGCTAGGACTCTGAAATTTGCAGTAAAAACTCTCCCTAGCCACCCTCTAGGTCGCCCCATTCAAACATTTTCATTTTCGCCAAAAATAAAAATTTCGAATTTTCGACCCCAATCGTCAATACTCCCCTCTATGGATCGACAGCCGTCTTGGGTCGCGTCTTTCAACGGCTGTATCTTTCGAGCGGAGACAGCTAGGACTCTGAAATTTGCAGTAAAAACTCTCCCCAGCCACCCTCTAGGTCGCCCCATTCAAACATTTTCATTTTCGCCAAAAATAAAAATTTCGAATTTTCGACCCCAATCGTCAATACTCCCCTCTATGGATCGACAGCCGTCTTGGGTCGCGTCTTTCAACGGCTGTAACTTTCGAGCGGAGACAGCTAGGACTCTGAAATTTGCAGTAAAAACTCTCCCCAGCCACCCTCTAGGTCGCCCCATTCAAACATTTTCATTTTCGCCAAAAATAAAAATTTCGAATTTTCGACCCCAATCGTCAATACTCCCCTCTATGGATCGACAGCCGTCTTGGGTCGCGTCTTTCAACGGCTGTAACTTTCGAGCGGAGACAGCTAGGACTCTGAAATTTGCAGTAAAAACTCTCCCTAGCCACCCTCTAGGTCGCCCCATTCAAACATTTTCATTTTCGCCAAAAATAAAAATTTCGAATTTTCGACCCCAATCGTCAATACTCCCCTCTATGGATCGACAGCCGTCTTGGGTCGCGTCTTTCAACGGCTGTAACTTTCGAGCGGAGACAGCTAGGACTCTGAAATTTGCAGTAAAAACTCTCCCCAGCCACCCTCTAGGTCGCCCCATTCAAACATTTTCATTTTCGCCAAAAATAAAAATTTCGAATTTTCGACCCCAATCGTCAATACTCCCCTCTATGGATCGACAGCCGTCTTGGGTCGCGTCTTTCAACGGCTGTAACTTTCGAGCGGAGACAGCTAGGACTCTGAAATTTGCAGTAAAAACTCTCCCCAGCCACCCTCTAGGTCGCCCCATTCAAACATTTTCATTTTCGCCAAAAATAAAAATTTCGAATTTTCGACCCCAATCGTCAATACTCCCCTCTATGGATCGACAGCCGTCTTGGGTCGCGTCTTTCAGCGGCTGTAACTTTCGAGCGGAGACAGCTAGGACTCTGAAATTTGCAGTAAAAACTCTCCCCAGCCACCCTCTAGGTCGCCCCATTCAAACATTTTCATTTTCGCCAAAAATAAAAATTTCGAATTTTCGACCCCAATCGTCAATACTCCCCTCTATGGATCGACAGCCGTCTTGGGTCGCGGCTTTTAGGGGCTGTAACTTTCGAGCGGAGATAGCTAGGACTCTGAAATTTGCAGTAAAAACTCTCCCCAGCCACCCTCTAGGTCGCCCCATTCAAACATTTTCATTTTCGCCAAAAATAAAAATTTCGAATTTTCGACCCCAATCGTCAATACTCCCCTCTATGGATCGACAGCCGTCTTGGGTCGCGTCTTTCAACGGCTGTAGCTTTCGAGCGGAGACAGCTAGGACTCTGAAATTTGCAGTAAAAACTCTCCCCAGCCACCCTCTAGGTCACCCCATTCAAACATTTTCGAATTTTCGACCCCAATCGTCAATACTCCCCTCTATGGATCGACAGCCGTCTTGGGTCGCGTCTTTCAGCGGCTGTAACTTTCGAGCGGAGACAGCTAGGACTCTGAAATTTGCAGTAAAAACTCTCCCCAGCCACCCTCTAGGTCGCCCCATTCAAACATTTTCATTTTCGCCAAAAATAAAAATTTCGAATTTTCGACCCCAATCGTCAATACTCCCCTCTATGGATCGACAGCCGTCTTGGGTCGCGTCTTTCAACGGCCGTAACTTTCGAGCGGAGACAGCTAGTACTCTGAACTTTGCAGTAAAAACTCTCCCCAGCCACCCTCTAGGTCGCCTCATTCAAACATTTTCATTTTCGCCAAAAATAAAAATTTCGAATTTTCGACCCCAATCGTCAATACTCCCCTCTATGGATCGACAGCGGTCTTGGGTCGCGTCTTTCAACGGCTGTAACTTTCGAGCGGAGACAGGTAGGACTCTGAAATTTGCAGTAAAAACCTTCCCCAGCCACCATCTAGGTCGCCCCATTCAAACATTTTCATTTTCGCCAAAAATAAAAATTTCGAATTTTCGACCCCAATCGTCAATACTCCCATACCCAATACCCATTCCCCTCTATGGATCGACAGCCGTCTTGGGTCGCGTCTTTCAACGGCTGTAACTTTCGAGCGGAGACAGCTAGGACTCTGAAATTTGCAGTAAAAACTCTCCCCAGCCACCCTCTAGGTCGCCCCATTCAAACATTTTCATTTTCGCCAAAAATAAAAATTTCGAATTTTCGACCCCAATCGTCAATACTCCCATACCCAATACCCATTCCCCTCTATGGATCGACAGCCGTCTTGGGTCGCGTCTTTCAACGGCTGTAACTTTCGAGCGGAGACAGCTAGGACTCTGAAATTTGCAGTAAAAACTCTCCCCAGCCACCCTCTAGGTCGCCCCATTCAAACATTTTCATTTTCGCCAAAAATAAAAATTTCGAATTTTCGACCCCAATCGTCAATACTCCCATACCCAATACCCATTCCCCTCTATGGATCGACAGCCGTCTTGGGTCGCGTCTTTCAACGGCTGTAACTTTCGAGCGGAGACAGCTAGTACTCTGAAATTTGCAGTAAAAACCTTCCCCAGCCACCATCTAGGTCGCCCCATTCAAACATTTTCATTTTCGCCAAAAATAAAAATTTCGATTTTCGACCCCAATCGTCAATACTCCCCTCTATGGATCGACAGCCATCTTGGGTCGCGTCTTTCAACGGCTGTAACTTTCGAGCGGAGACAGCTAGGACTCTGAAATTTCCACTAAAAACTGTCCCCAGCCACCCTCTAGGTCGCCCCATTCAAACATTTTCATTTTCGCCAAAAATAAAAATTTCGAATTTTCGACCCCAATCGTCAATCCCTCTATGGATCGACAGCCGTCTTGGGTCGCGTCTTTCAACGGCTGTAACTTTCGAGCCGAGACAGCTAGGACTCTGAAATTTGCAGTAAAAACTCTCCCCAGCCACCCTCTAGGTCGCCCCATTCAAACATTTTCATTTTCGCCAAAAATAAAAATTTCGAATTTTCGACCCCAATCGTCAATACTCCCATACCCAATACCCATTCCCCTCTATGGATCGACAGCCGTCTTGGGTCGCGTCTTTCAACGGCTGTAACTTTCGAGCCGAGACAGCTAGGACTCTGAAATTTCCACTAAAAACTGTTCCCAGCCACCCTCTAGGTCGCCCCATTCAAACATTTTCATTTTCGCCAAAAACAAAAATTTCGAATTTTCGACCCCAATCGTCAATACTCCCCTCTATGGATCGACAGCCGTCTTGGGTCGCGTCTTTCAACGGCTGTATCTTTCGAGCGGAGACAGCTAGGACTCTGAAATTTGCAGTAAAAACTCTCCCCAGCCACCCTCTAGGTCGCCCCATTCAAACATTTTCATTTTCGCCAAAAATAAAAATTTCGAATTTTCGACCCCAATCGTCAATACTCCCATACCCAATACCCATTCCCCTCTATGGATCGACAGCCGTCTTGGGTCGCGTCTTTCAACGGCTGTAACTTTCGAGCCGAGACAGCTAGGACTCTGAAATTTCCACTAAAAACTGTTCCCAGCCACCCTCTAGGTCGCCCCATTCAAACATTTTCATTTTCGCCAAAAACAAAAATTTCGAATTTTCGACCCCAATCGTCAATACTCCCATACCCAATACCCATTCCCCTCTATGGATCGACAGCCGTCTTGGGTCGCGTCTTTCAACGGCTGTAACTTTCGAGCCGAGACAGCTAGGACTCTGAAATTTGCAGTAAAAACTCTCCCCAGCCACCCTCTAGGTCGCCCCATTCAAACATTTTCATTTTCGCCAAAAATAAAAATTTCGAATTTTCGACCCCAATCGTCAATACTCCCCTCTATGGATCGACAGCCGTCTTGGGTCGCGTCTTTCAACGGCTGTAACTTTTGAGCGGAGACAGCTAGGACTCTGAAATTTGCAGTAAAAACTCTCTCCAGCCACCCTCTAGGTCGCCCCATTCAAACATTTTCATTTTCGCCAAAAATAAAAATTTCGAATTTTCGACCCCAATCGTCAATACTCCCCTCTATGGATCGACAGCCGTCTTGGGTCGCGTCTTTCAACGGCTGTAACTTTCGAGCGGAGACAGCTAGGACTCTGAAATTTGCAGTAAAAACTCTCCCCAGCCACCCTCTAGGTCGCCCCATTCAAACATTTTCATTTTCGCCAAAAATAAAAATTTCGAATTTTCGACCCCAATCGTCAATACTCCCCTCTATGGATCGACAGCCGTCTTGGGTCGCGTCTTTCAACGGCTGTAACTTTCGAGCGGAGACAGCTAGGACTCTGAAATTTGCAGCAAAAACTCTCCCCAGCCACCCTCTAGGTCGCCCCATTCAAACATTTTCATTTTCGCCAAAAACAAAAATTTCGAATTTTCGACCCCAATCGTCAATACTCCCCTCTATGGATCGACAGCCGTCTTGGGTCGCGTCTTTCAACGGCTGTATCTTTCGAGCGGAGACAGCTAGGACTCTGAAATTTGCAGTAAAAACTCTCCCCAGCCACCCTCTAGGTCGCCCCATTCAAACATTTTCATTTTCGCCAAAAATAAAAATTTCGAATTTTCGACCCCAATCGTAATACTCCCCTCTATGGATCGACAGCCGTCTTGGGTCGCGTCTTTCAACGGCTGTATCTTTCGAGCGGAGACAGCTAGGACTCTGAAATTTGCAGTAAAAACTCTCCCCAGCCACCCTCTAGGTCGCCCCATTCAAACATTTTCATTTTCGCCAAAAATAAAAATTTCGAATTTTCGACCCCAATCGTCAATACTCGACAGCCGTCTTGGGTCGCGTCTTTCAACAGCTGTAACTTTCGAGCGGAGACAGCTAGGACTCTGAAATTTGCAGTAAAAACTCTCCCTAGCCACACTCTAGGTCGCCCCATTCAAACATTTTCATTTTCGCCAAAAATAAAAATTTCGAATTTTCGACCCCAATCGTCAATACTCCCCTCTATGGATCGACAGCCGTCTTGGGTCGCGTCTTTCAACGGCTGTAACTTTTGAGCGGAGACAGCTAGGACTCTGAAATTTGCAGTAAAAACTCTCTCCAGCCACCCTCTAGGTCGCCCCATTCAAACATTTTCATTTTCGCCAAAAATAAAAATTTCGAATTTTCGACCCCAATCGTCAATACTCCCCTCTATGGATCGACAGCCGTCTTGGGTCGCGTCTTTCAACGGCTGTAACTTTCGAGCGGAGACAGCTAGGACTCTGAAATTTGCAGTAAAAACTCTCCCCAGCCACCCTCTAGGTCGCCCCATTCAAACATTTTCATTTTCGCCAAAAATAAAAATTTCGAATTTTCGACCCCAATCGTCAATACTCCCCTCTATGGATCGACAGCCGTCTTGGGTCGCGTCTTTCAACGGCTGTAACTTTCGAGCGGAGACAGCTAGGACTCTGAAATTTGCAGTAAAAACTCTCCCTAGCCACCCTCCAGGTCGCCCCATTCAAACATTTTCATTTTCGCCAAAAATAAAAATTTCGAATTTTCGACCCCAATCGTCAATACTCCCCTCTATGGATCGACAGCCGTCTTGGGTCGCGTCTTTCAACGGCTGTAACTTTCGAGCGGAGACAGCTAGGACTCTGAAATTTGCAGTAAAAACTCTCCCCAGCCACCCTCTAGGTCGCCCCATTCAAACATTTTCATTTTCGCCAAAAATAAAAATTTCGAATTTTCGACCCCAATCGTCAATACTCCCCTCTATGGATCGACAGCCGTCTTGGGTCGCGTCTTTCAACGGCTGTAACTTTCGAGCGGAGACAGCTAGGACTCTGAAATTTGCAGTAAAAACTCTCCCTAGCCACCCTCTAGGTCGCCCCATTCAAACATTTTCATTTTCGCCAAAAATAAAAATTTCGAATTTTCGACCCCAATCGTCAATACTCCCCTCTATGGATCGACAGCCGTCTTGGGTCGCGTCTTTCAACGGCTGTAACTTTCGAGCGGAGACAGCTAGGACTCTGAAATTTGCAGTAAAAACTCTCCCCAGCCACCCTCTAGGTCGCCCCATTCAAACATTTTCATTTTCGCCAAAAATAAAAATTTCGAATTTTCGACCCCAATCGTCAATACTCCCCTCTATGGATCGACAGCCGTCTTGGGTCGCGTCTTTCAACGGCTGTAACTTTCGAGCGGAGACAGCTAGGACTCTGAAATTTGCAGTAAAAACTCTCCCCAGCCACCCTCTAGGTCGCCCCATTCAAACATTTTCATTTTCGCCAAAAATAAAAATTTCGAATTTTCGACCCCAATCGTCAATACTCCCCTCTATGGATCGACAGCCGTCTTGGGTCGCGTCTTTCAACGGCTGTAACTTTCGAGCGGAGACAGCTAGGACTCTGAAATTTGCAGTAAAAACTCTCCCTAGCCACCCTCTAGGTCGCCCCATTCAAACATTTTCATTTTCGCCAAAAATAAAAATTTCGAATTTTCGACCCCAATCGTCAATACTCCCCTCTATGGATCGACAGCCGTCTTGGGTCGCGTCTTTCAACGGCTGTAACTTTCGAGCGGAGACAGCTAGGACTCTGAAATTTGCAGTAAAAACTCTCCCCAGCCACCCTCTAGGTCGCCCCATTCAAACATTTTCATTTTCGCCAAAAATAAAAATTTCGAATTTTCGACCCCAATCGTCAATACTCCCCTCTATGGATCGACAGCCGTCTTGGGTCGCGTCTTTCAACGGCTGTAACTTTCGAGCGGAGACAGCTAGGACTCTGAAATTTGCAGTAAAAACTCTCCCCAGCCACCCTCTAGGTCGCCCCATTCAAACATTTTCATTTTCGCCAAAAATAAAAATTTCGAATTTTCGACCCCAATCGTCAATACTCCCCTCTATGGATCGACAGCCGTCTTGGGTCGCGTCTTTCAACGGCTGTAACTTTCGAGCGGAGACAGCTAGGACTCTGAAATTTGCAGTAAAAACTCTCCCTAGCCACCCTCTAGGTCGCCCCATTCAAACATTTTCATTTTCGCCAAAAATAAAAATTTCGAATTTTCGACCCCAATCGTCAATACTCCCCTCTATGGATCGACAGCCGTCTTGGGTCGCGTCTTTCAACGGCTGTAACTTTCGAGCGGAGACAGCTAGGACTCTGAAATTTGCAGTAAAAACTCTCCCCAGCCACCCTCTAGGTCGCCCCATTCAAACATTTTCATTTTCGCCAAAAATAAAAATTTCGAATTTTCGACCCCAATCGTCAATACTCCCCTCTATGGATCGACAGCCGTCTTGGGTCGCGTCTTTCAACGGCTGTAACTTTCGAGCGGAGACAGCTAGGACTCTGAAATTTGCAGTAAAAACTCTCCCCAGCCACCCTCTAGGTCGCCCCATTCAAACATTTTCATTTTCGCCAAAAATAAAAATTTCGAATTTTCGACCCCAATCGTCAATACTCCCCTCTATGGATCGACAGCCGTCTTGGGTCGCGTCTTTCAGCGGCTGTAACTTTCGAGCGGAGACAGCTAGGACTCTGAAATTTGCAGTAAAAACTCTCCCCAGCCACCCTCTAGGTCGCCCCATTCAAACATTTTCATTTTCGCCAAAAATAAAAATTTCGAATTTTCGACCCCAATCGTCAATACTCCCCTCTATGGATCGACAGCCGTCTTGGGTCGCGGCTTTTAGGGGCTGTAACTTTCGAGCGGAGATAGCTAGGACTCTGAAATTTGCAGTAAAAACTCTCCCCAGCCACCCTCTAGGTCGCCCCATTCAAACATTTTCATTTTCGCCAAAAATAAAAATTTCGAATTTTCGACCCCAATCGTCAATACTCCCCTCTATGGATCGACAGCCGTCTTGGGTCGCGTCTTTCAACGGCTGTAACTTTCGAGCGGAGACAGCTAGGACTCTGAAATTTGCAGTAAAAACTCTCCCCAGCCACCCTCTAGGTCACCCCATTCAAACATTTTCATTTTCGAATTTTCGACCCCAATCGTCAATACTCCCCTCTATGGATCGACAGCCGTCTTGGGTCGCGTCTTTCAGCGGCTGTAACTTTCGAGCGGAGACAGCTAGGACTCTGAAATTTGCAGTAAAAACTCTCCCCAGCCACCCTCTAGGTCGCCCCATTCAAACATTTTCATTTTCGCCAAAAATAAAAATTTCGAATTTTCGACCCCAATCGTCAATACTCCCCTCTATGGATCGACAGCCGTCTTGGGTCGCGTCTTTCAACGGCTGTAACTTTCGAGCGGAGACAGCTAGGACTCTGAAATTTGCAGTAAAAACTCTCCCCAGCCACCCTCTAGGTCGCCCCATTCAAACATTTTCATTTTCGCCAAAAATAAAAATTTCGAATTTTCGACCCCAATCGTCAATACTCCCCTCTATGGATCGACAGCCGTCTTGGGTCGCGTCTTTCAACGGCTGTAACTTTCGAGCGGAGACAGCTAGGACTCTGAAATTTGCAGTAAAAACTCTCCCCAGCCACCCTCTAGGTCGCCCCATTCAAACATTTTCATTTTCGCCAAAAATAAAAATTTCGAATTTTCGACCCCAATCGTCAATACTCCCCTCTATGGATCGACAGCCGTCTTGGGTCGCGTCTTTCAGCGGCTGTAACTTTCGAGCGGAGACAGCTAGGACTCTGAAATTTGCAGTAAAAACTCTCCCCAGCCACCCTCTAGGTCGCCCCATTCAAACATTTTCATTTTCGCCAAAAATAAAAATTTCGAATTTTCGACCCCAATCGTCAATACTCCCCTCTATGGATCGACAGCCGTCTTGGGTCGCGTCTTTCAACGGCTGTAACTTTCGAGCGGAGACAGCTAGGACTCTGAAATTTGCAGTAAAAACTCTCCCTAGCCACCCTCTAGGTCGCCCCTTTCAAACATTTTTATTTTCGCCAAAAATAAAAATTTCGAATTTTCGACCCCAATCGTCAATACTCCCCTCTATGGATCGACAGCCGTCTTGGGTCGCGTCTTTCAACGGCTGTAACTTTCGAGCGGAGACAGCTAGGACTCTGAAATTTGCAGTAAAAACTCTCCCCAGCCACCCTCTAGGTCGCCCCATTCAAACATTTTCATTTTCGCCAAAAATAAAAATTTCGAATTTTCGACCCCAATCGTCAATACTCCCCTCTATGGATCGACAGCCGTCTTGGGTCGCGTCTTTCAGCGGCTGTAACTTTCGAGCGGAGACAGCTAGGACTCTGAAATTTGCAGTAAAAACTCTCCCCAGCCACCCTCTAGGTCGCCCCATTCAAACATTTTCATTTTCGCCAAAAATAAAAATTTCGAATTTTCGACCCCAATCGTCAATACTCCCCTCTATGGATCGACAGCCGTCTTGGGTCGCGTCTTTTAGGGGCTGTAACTTTCGAGCGGAGACAGCTAGGACTCTGAAATTTGCAGTAAAAACTCTCCCCAGCCACCCTCTAGGTCGCCCCATTCAAACATTTTCATTTTCGCCAAAAATAAATTTCGAATTTTCGACCCCAATCGTCAATACTCCCCTCTATGGATCGACAGCCGTCTTGGGTCGCGTCTTTCAACGGCTGTAACTTTCGAGCGGAGACAGCTAGGACTCTGAAATTTGCAGTAAAAACTCTCCCCAGCCACCCTCTAGGTCGCCCCATTCAAACATTTTCATTTTCGCCAAAAATAAAAATTTCGAATTTTCGACCCCAATCGTCAATACTCCCCTCTATGGATCGACAGCCGTCTTGGGTCGCGTCTTTCAACGGCTGTAACTTTCGAGCGGAGACAGCTAGGACTCTGAAATTTGCAGTAAAAACTTTCCCTAGCCACCCTCTAGGTCGCCCCATTCAAACATTTTCATTTTCGCCAAAAATAAAAATTTCGAATTTTCGACCCCAATCGTCAATACTCCCCTCTATGGATCGACAGCCGTCTTGGGTCGCGTCTTTTAGGGGCTGTAACTTTCGAGCGGAGACAGCTAGGACTCTGAAATTTGCAGTAAAAACTCTCCCCAGCCACCCTCTAGGTCGCCCCATTCAAACATTTTCATTTTCGCCAAAAATAAAAATTTCGAATTTTCGACCCCAATCGTCAATACTCCCCTCTATGGATCGACAGCCGTCTTGGGTCGCGTCTTTCAGCGGCTGTAACTTTCGAGCGGAGACAGCTAGGACTCTGAAATTTGCAGTAAAAACTCTCCCCAGCCACCCTCTAGGTCGCCCCATTCAAACATCTTCATTTTCGCCAAAAATAAAAATTTCGAATTTTCGACCCCAATCGTCAATACTCCCCTCTATGGATCGACAGCCGTCTTGGGTCGCGTCTTTCAACGGCTGTAACTTTCGAGCGGAGACAGCTAGGACTCTGAAATTTGCAGTAAAAACTTTCCCTAGCCACCCTCTAGGTCGCCCCATTCAAACATTTTCATTTTCGCCAAAAATAAAAATTTCGAATTTTCGACCCCAATCGTCAATACTCCCCTCTATGGATCGACAGCCGTCTTGGGTCGCGTCTTTCAACGGCTGTAACTTTCGAGCGGAGACAGCTAGGACTCTGAAATTTGCAGTAAAAACTTTCCCTAGCCACCCTCTAGGTCGCCCCATTCAAAAATTTTCATTTTCGCCAAAAATAAAAATTTCGAATTTTCGACCCCAATCGTCAATACTCCCCTCTATGGATCGACAGCCGTCTTGGTTCGCGTCTTTCAACGGCTGTAACTTTCGAGCGGAGACAGCTAGGACTCTGAAATTTGCAGTAAAAACTCTCCCCAGCCACCCTCTAGGTCGCCCCATTCAAACATTTTCATTTTCGCCAAAAATAAAAATTTCGAATTTTCGACCCCAATCGTCAATACTCCCCTCTATGGATCGACAGCCGTCTTGGGTCGCGTCTTTCAGCGGCTGTAACTTTCGAGCGGAGACAGCTAGGACTCTGAAATTTGCAGTAAAAACTCTCCCCAGCCACCCTCTAGGTCGCCCCATTCAAACATTTTCATTTTCGCCAAAAATAAAAATTTCGAATTTTCGACCCCAATCGTCAATACTCCCCTCTATGGATCGACAGCCGTCTTGGGTCGCGTCTTTCAACGGCTGTAAATTTCGAGCGGAGACAGCTAGGACTCTGAAATTTGCAGTAAAAACTCTCCCCAGCCACCCTCTAGGTCGCCCCATTCAAACATTTTCATTTTCGCCAAATATAAAAATTTCGAATTTTCGACCCCAATCGTCAATACCCCCTCTATGGATCGACAGCCGTCTTGGGTCGCGTCTTTCAACGGCTGTAACTTTCGAGCGGAGACAGCTAGGACTCTGAAATTTGCAGTAAAAACTCTCCCTAGCCACACTCTAGGTCGCCCCATTCAAACATTTTCATTTTCGCCAAAAATAAAAATTTCGAATTTTCGACCCCAATCGTCAATACTCCCCTCTATGGATCGACAGCCGTCTTGGGTCGCGTCTTTCAACGGCTGTAACTTTCGAGCGGAGACAGCTAGGACTCTGAAATTTGCAGTAAAAACTCTCCCCAGCCACCCTCTAGGTCGCCCCATTCAAACATTTTCATTTTCGCCAAAAATAAAAATTTCGAATTTTCGACCCCAATCGTCAATACTCCCCTCTATAGATCGACAGCCGTCTTGGGTCGCGTCTTTCAGCGGCTGTAACTTTCGAGCGGAGACAGCTAGGACTCTGAAATTTGCAGTAAAAACTCTCCCCAGCCACCCTCTAGGTCGCCCCATTCAAACATTTTCATTTTCGCCAAAAATAAAAATTTCGAATTTTCGACCCCAATCGTCAATACTCCCCTCTATGGATCGACAGCCGTCTTGGGTCGCGTCTTTCAACGGCTGTAACTTTCGAGCGGAGACAGCTAGGACTCTGAAATTTGCAGTAAAAACTCTCCCTAGCCACCCTCTAGGTCGCCCCATTCAAACATTTTCATTTTCGCCAAAAATAAAAATTTCGAATTTTCGACCCCAATCGTCAATACTCCCCTCTATGGATCGACAGCCGTCTTGGGTCGCGTCTTTCAACGGCTGTAACTTTCGAGCGGAGACAGCTAGGACTCTGAAATTTGCAGTAAAAACTCTCCCCAGCCACCCTCTAGGTCGCCCCATTCAAACATTTTCATTTTCGCCAAAAATAAAAATTTCGAATTTTCGACCCCAATCGTCAATACTCCCCTCTATGGATCGACAGCCGTCTTGGGTCGCGTCTTTCAGCGGCTGTAACTTTCGAGCGGAGACAGCTAGGACTCTGAAATTTGCAGTAAAAACTCTCCCCAGCCACCCTCTAGGTCGCCCCATTCAAACATTTTCATTTTCGCCAAAAATAAAAATTTCGAATTTTCGACCCCAATCGTCAATACTCCCCTCTATGGATCGACAGCCGTCTTGGGTCGCGTCTTTTAGGGGCTGTAACTTTCGAGCGGAGACAGCTAGGACTCTGAAATTTGCAGTAAAAACTCTCCCCAGCCACCCTCTAGGTCGCCCCATTCAAACATTTTCATTTTCGCCAAAAATAAAAATTTCGAATTTTCGACCCCAATCGTCAATACTCCCCTCTATGGATCGACAGCCGTCTTGGGTCGCGTCTTTCAACGGCTGTAACTTTCGAGCGGAGACAGCTAGGACTCTGAAATTTGCAGTAAAAACTCTCCCCAGCCACCCTCTAGGTCGCCCCATTCAAACATTTTCATTTTCGCCAAAAATAAAAATTTCGAATTTTCGACCTCAATCGTCAATACTCCCCTCTATGGACCGACAGCCGTCTTGGGTCGCGTCTTTCAGCGGCTGTAACTTTCGAGCGGAGACAGCTAGGACTCTGAAATTTGCAGTAAAAACTCTCCCCAGCCACCCTCTAGGTCGCCCCATTCAAACATTTTCATTTTCGCCAAAAATAAAAATTTCGAATTTTCGACCCCAATCGTCAATACTCCCCTCTATGGATCGACAGCCGTCTTGGGTCGCGTCTTTTAGGGGCTGTAACTTTCGAGCGGAGACAGCTAGGACTCTGAAATTTGCAGTAAAAACTCTCCCCAGCCACCCTCTAGGTCGCCCCATTCAAACATTTTCATTTTCGCCAAAAATAAAAATTTCGAATTTTCGACCCCAATCGTCAATACTCCCCTCTATGGATCGACAGCCGTCTTGGGTCGCGTCTTTCAACGGCTGTAACTTTCGAGCGGAGACAGCTAGGACTCTGAAATTTGCAGTAAAAACTCTCCCTAGCCACCCTCTAGGTCGCCCCATTCAAACATTTTCATTTTCGCCAAAAATAAAAATTTCGAATTTTCGACCCCAATCGTCAATACTCCCCTCTATGGATCGACAGCCGTCTTGGGTCGCGTCTTTCAACGGCTGTAACTTTCGAGCGGAGACAGCTAGGACTCTGAAATTTGCAGTAAAAACTCTCCCCAGCCACCCTCTAGGTCGCCCCATTCAAACATTTTCATTTTCGCCAAAAATAAAAATTTCGAATTTTCGACCCCAATCGTCAATACTCCCCTCTATGGATCGACAGCCGTCTTGGGTCGCGTCTTTCAGCGGCTGTAACTTTCGAGCGGAGACAGCTAGGACTCTGAAATTTGCAGTAAAAACTCTCCCCAGCCACCCTCTAGGTCGCCCCATTCAAACATTTTCATTTTCGCCAAAAATAAAAATTTCGAATTTTCGACCCCAATCGTCAATACTCCCCTCTATGGATCGACAGCCGTCTTGGGTCGCGTCTTTTAGGGGCTGTAACTTTCGAGCGGAGACAGCTAGGACTCTGAAATTTGCAGTAAAAACTCTCCCCAGCCACCCTCTAGGTCGCCCCATTCAAACATTTTCATTTTCGCCAAAAATAAAAATTTCGAATTTTCGACCCCAATCGTCAATACTCCCCTCTATGGATCGACAGCCGTCTTGGGTCGCGCCTTTCAACGGCTGTAACTTTCGAACGGAGACAGCTAGGACTCTGAAATTTGCAGTAAAACTTTTCCCAGCTCTCCTCTAGGTCGCCCCATTCAAAAGTTTTCATTTTCGCCAAAAAAAATGTTCGACCCCATTCGACAGCGTCTTGGGTCGCGTCTTTCAACGGCTGTTCCTTTCGACAGGAGACAGCTAGGACTCTGAAATTTGCAGTAAAAACTCTCCCCAATAATTTAACTCATTGCCGGACACAACGCCAAAATTTGACACGATTTGTATGTCAAATGCTCAAAATTGGACGTCTTTAGACGTTCTGTCCGGGAAAGGGTTAATAACGGTTTTTTTAACTGTCAAATCTTTAAAGTTGACAACATATTAGTTGGTCGGTGAATAAATAAATTGAGTAGATCAGACCTTAGCAGCTTAAATGCCGGAAGACATCAAATTCAATTTACCATTCCATTCAAATTCGTGTGAAACGACTCCTATTATAAATATAGGGGAATAGAATAGATACGAATACATTAATTAAGATATGAATGGATATAATAAGAAAATACATTTATTGGTGGAGGTTATACAATACAGCAGTTCCGTCTTTTCCGCAAACATGTTCGCCGTTCTGATCCTGTAACCTCTAACCGTCAACAATATGCTCATACACGGAAGTCGGAAGTGATAATAATTGGATACGGATGACTTTCGTCTTTGTGCGTGTGTACTAGCTATAATTAATATTAGAGTGGTGAGATAAGAAATAAACTCGCATTGTGTAGAAGAATTGTTCATTGATGCATTCCATTCATTTTGATTAGTAATTGATAAAATCCTGGAAACTGGAAATTTCAATCTAGATTAGAAGTCAAATCAAGTGAATCTTTGTATTCGATGTTGCAATAGGATTCACAAGTACTATTTGGAAGATATTTGTTTAATCTAATTGTTTAAAATCATTATTAAACAAATATTGAAATATTGTATCACGCCTCTGTAAAATTCAGAATACAAAAATAAAACGATTGATTGCCAGATACATTTTTCAATAGAAAGAGTTACATTAAACAATAATTCTGAAAAATATTTATTTGAATCTTCACTACAAATAAATTGATATTTCACAAAACCAATACGGGCATTATTTGTACATACGAGTACATACTAGTACATACACTGCTCATATTTTGTAATATTGACGAGAGGATTATTTTTCGATTTTATCAAAATAAGGATTTTCGGATTTATTATTATTCAATAAAAATCACTAACGAATAGAACTACACATATGTACACTCATGTTCAGCAAAAAAACCTAATTCTTTTATCCTTTTGTTCAATTATAGATAAATAAATACAAACACGAAATGATTTGATTGCGCTCTTTCAGATAAATTCAATTGGAATTTAATCAAAGTGCGACATGCGTTATGGATTATGATGGCATACATATGAATGATTTTTTCGTTTGTTTACACATTCACAGGAGTCGGTGTCCTCTTAATATCTCAGATAAGCATACCAGCAATCAGATTTGGACTCATACATATGTTAAAAAATGTGCTCTACCTCTACGTAGTAGGGTCCAACAGTTATGGGGATTGGATTTAAAGAAAAAAAGGTAAAGAGTAAATGGTAATGTAGAAAGCTTTCCGCTCTACCGACTACTCTACCTCCATGCTAGTCGCTCCAACTCGACTGTTTTTTAGTCGGTAGAATCAAATCAAACTCTACTCTACTGCAACCATATACACTAGTAGTAAAAATGTGCCAAATTTCAAAAAAATCGATCAAAGTACTCCCGAGTGACCGAAAATGAACGATTGCACAAACATAACGACTATCGCTAAATACCGTTCCGATTTAAACTCAAAAAATTAAAACAATTGAAAAAACACAAAAAAAAAATGGAAATTCAAATCGTCGAATTTCGACACTTGGCAATTTTTTTTCTTGGATTGGGTCATTGAACGGCTGATTGAAACTTCTGAAGGCTAGGACTTTGAAAATTTCACCAAACAAACAACAGGGCTTACGAAACGGTCCTGAAGATGTTTTGTATATTTTTTTTTTTTTCAAAAAATTTCACTTTTTATAATTGATTGCCTTGGTAAAAAAATATCCAGAATTTTAAGAAAATTTTAAAAATGTAGAAAATTTAAAAAGTTCAAATACCAACAAAAAGTATCAAAAAAATTAGCAATAAATTCAGGCAAATTTAAACAACTTAAAAAATTGCAAAACATTCAAAAACAATAAAAATTAAAAAAAAAATCCAATAAATTCTAAAAATTCAAAAAAAAAATATTATTGCAATATTCGAAAATTGAATATTACACCAAAATATGTTCCACAACATTACATCACTATTTCCCAACTGGTGGTCCGTGAGAGCCTTAAAGGTGGTCCGCGGTAGAACTAGTGAATATTCTTGTAAAAATTGAATATTCTTCTCAGACTCAATAAAATTTGTTATTTGCATTAAGCTAAGCCAGTGGCAAACCTACGTAGGGTTTTTTGGGGTTCAATCTCAGGTTTCTTATGTTTTGACCAGGCCTGATCGCGGACAAATTTCGAGTACCTATAGTGCCTTTCGAAAGTAACACAGCTGCAACTGCTCCCTGATCAGTCAAAATTGCATTCACAGCTTTTTTTTTTAATTAGATGAGATTGACTGAGAGGATTAATTGAGAGGAGTCTCTCAGTTTTTTTGTCAATTAAGTTCTTCGGCACTTTGAAAAAATTGGACGACAGATAGAGCGTAACAAGCAAGCTCAAGTCAAGATAAAGTACTATGAAACTCTGGACCCATTTTAATACAATTTATATTGAAACGCTAATGATGCTTAGTAACCGAACAATACAAGAAATGATTGTGGGACAATAAAAATGTGTTAATCAAAAATAGTTCACGAAAAAAATCACCATTATACGGGTGTATATTAATTCCAATTCAAACTTTAACCTCTTTCATAAAACCCCTCCCGAAATATTTTTTTGCGTAGGCCCATGTCCCTGACGGTCTTAAATTAATCTCTAGATAGCTAAATTTTGGGAAAATTTATCACGAACCTAAAGATATGTATAAACGAATTTGCAAATTACTGAGCCTGGGCCCCATTGCATTTAACACAAAAGCAAAAGTATGATTTGAAAGCATTTTTCAACTCGTGCATCCGAAAATTTAAAGAATTAAATAAAATTAGTAGTTGTTTCGTCTTCGTTGCAGTGGCATCCTGGTTTCTACTCAGGTTTTTAGATTTCTTCAAATGTTAATTTTCTCTTTATTTACCATGATATGGAGTCAATGACAGACCAAAACCTTGGCTTCTCGTAAATATTCGGCGAGGAGCTTAAAGTAGCTCCTGGTATTTTCAACCACATTTTATACAGGGTGTCCGCAAACTGCCGCATAAACGCACCGGATTGTGATTCCTCATGTGATTTGCAGCAAAAAAGTTGTACGGAACATACATCCCTAGCTTAGCCCTTTAGCTACCACAGGCATTTGAAGATTTTTGAAAAAATCATTTTCTTATACGACTAAAACGTCAATATCTCAAAAGCTAGACCAGCTGGAATAGCAAAATCAGATGATTATTACAGCCTTAGAGAAAGCATAGCAACCCAATGCATGCGTTAGTCCAGAGTGGGCATCAGAAAATAAAAATGGCACCGTTTTCACACTATCGCAGTTCACACATTTAAACAAAATTTAATTAATTGTCAAATTTTTGATTACAATTGAGAATATCATATTCGCGTAAAATGTATTACTCTCTCAAAATGCCAATGTGATAATTAACCCTTCGGTTGGCGCATAAAGCTAGACAGACCATTGGTACTATATCTTGATGAAAAATATCGTTCAACAATATTTTCCACCCCTTTCCATATTTCAAAGGAACTGACGGCCACAAATGCGATCAAGCGTTCGGCGAAATATAAACTATGTCTAAAGAAACGAAAAAAACAGCGTATCATCGTAGGACATAGTATGTAAACTGTTTCTAGAACCAAAATTATACCTCTTCAAAAAATAAGATTGATCACACAGAAGATTCACCTTAGGCATAATAGCTCGTAGGCGGCGACAGAAGGGTTAATCATTGCATCGACAATATTTTGACGTTTGAATTATTTCGTGGAGTGTAGTGTAATAAATTTGGATTCAAACACATATGGGTTGTGTGATCACATAGCCACTCTGGACTAACGCATGGCATGGGTTGCTATGCTTTCTCTAAGATTACAGCCAACAAATTACCTAAAAAATAAAATTAACGGCACTAAAATCGGATAAGAGGTTTGGTTTTTACAGAGCTTCAAAGTCAATTTTTTGTGATTTGACCCAAAACAATATCTTTTTCCATCTCAATTTTCTCCAACTTCTGCCAAGGTGAGGTGCCCGTACGATTCGTTGAGAAATTGGCGCATAGTCTAACGATCATTTCTTTCTTACATCATTTTATTCTAGCTACGTTATTTCTAACAGTGTTAATGCCTTAAGTTCAGAAAACTAGGGTTAATTTAGGATCGATTTTGATATAATAATTTAAAAAAAAATACTAAATTGAAGATTTTTAGGGGCAGTTTGAAATGAATTGAATTCAAATCGAGCTAAAATTAACCCTTGTTTTCTGCACTTAAGTCATTAAATCTGTTAGAAATAATGAAGCTAGAATAAAATGGTTTAAAAAAGAAATGATCGTTAGACTATGCGCCAATTTCTAAAAGAATCGTACCTCACCTTGGCAACAGTTGGAGAAAATTGAGATGGAAAAAGATATTGTTTTTGGGTCAAATCACAAAAATTTGACTTTGAGGCTCTGTAAAAACCAAACCTCTTATCCGATTTTAGTGCGGTTAGTTTTATTAGGTAAATTTGTTGGCTGTAATAATCATCTTATTGTGCTATTCTAACTAGTCTAGCTTTTCAGATATTGAAGTTTTAGTCGTACAAGAAAATGATTTTTTCAAAAATCTTCAAATACCTGTGGCAGCTAAAGGGTTAAGCTAGGGGGGTATCACATGAGGAATCACAATCCGGTGTGTTTATGCGGCAGTTTCCGGACACCCTGTATAGTAGTAGCAAAAGGTTTATTTTCCAACTAGTTACAAAACAAACACCGAAATTTACTAAGCTGAAGCTGTGATTTAAAATGATGTCGTGCGGTAATCAAAGCAGAAAAGTAAAAAAAAAATATTTAATTTAATAATTACTATTTTGGATTTATGGTTAGCCTAGGGAAAACTGGAAATAGACAGTTTGGTAAAGTTTTGTGAAGCGAGAGTATCAAGAATTATTAACCGTACGTAGTGGGCGTCAAAGACGGATACAAATAAGGAAGTGATCGCCAAATATTTGTAGTACGGAATTATGTTGGACGAACATTTGCTTTTCTTACTGCGGAGTTTTTTTCTGTTGACGGAACATGGCTTTAAATAATATACGCAACAGTAAAATTTTAAATCGAATCACCCTTTTTGGAATAAGGCCACATTATAGGACATGCAGGCGACTCATACATTTTTATACCCGTCACTATGTGAAAGGGTATATTAACTTTGTCATGAAGTTTGCAACGCACAGAAGGAAGCCGCTCCGACTACATAAAGTATATATATATATTATTGATCAGTGTGACGAGAGAAATCGATTGAGCGATGTCCGTCTGTCTGTCTGTCTGTCCGTCTGTTGCAACGCAGACTAGTCCCTCAGTTTTAAAGCTATCGGGCTGAAATTTGGTATACAATTTTCTTTTTAGTGTACGCTGTATATATGTCGGAACGTATGGAATCGGACCATGGTGTCATGGGGTTCCCCTGAAAATAAGGTTTTTTTTAAGAAAAACTTTTTTTCCTATGTACCAATCTTAACCAAACTTCACCCAAGTATGTTCCTAGTAAAGCCTCAAAACATATCTAGGAACGGATGGAATTGGAATATTACGTCATAGGGCTGCCATACAAACGAACCATTGAAAATTAAGTTCTTCTAAGAAAAACTTTTTCCTTTTTTATCCAACCGTAACCAAACTTCATCCAAATGTGTTCCTAGTAAAGCCTCAAAAAATATCTAGGAACAGATGAATTCGGAACACTACGTCATAGGGCTGTCATACAAACCAACCCCTGGAAATTAGGATCTTCCAAGAAAAACTTTTTTCTTTATGTATCAATCTTAACCAAAGTTCACCCAAATGTGTTCTTAGTGAAGCCACCAAATAAATCTAGAAACAAATAAAATCGGAAATCTACGACATACCAACCAACCGCTGGAAATTAGGTTCTTGTATGAAAAACGTTTTTCTTTGTGAATCAATCTTTACCAAATTTCACCCGAATGTGTTCCTAGTAAAGCCTCAAAACATATCTAGGAATGGATGGAATCGGAACATTACGTCATAGGGCTGTCATACAAACCAACCCCAAATATTAATTCTTGTAAGAAAAACTTTTTTCTTTTGAATCTTAACCAAACTACATCCAAGTGTGTTCCTGCACAGTAAAACAAAGACGGTGTAAAAATTCACCATGCTTGGATAAGTAACATTTTAACATTAGTTGGTATTTTGTCATTGAAAAATATTATCCTCTATGTGGGTGGGGTTTAAAAAAGTCACCAAGTGGTGTCTTTGGAATATATAATTTCCAACTAGTGAATAATATATTAATTGTAATTAATTTCCCAGATAAGCATTACCAAAAACACCAAAAATGCAACAGACGACCATGGTTAACAAGTTTCAATAAATTATCCCATAGGGTTTTTTAAACACCAATTGAGAATGTTCGCATTTCCATATTGACATTTTATGATGAAATTCTATCATATCAGGGCAATTGTTCGGCCAGGACGCTCTGTGGTTCACTTGATTGAGTCGCACTCTACGATGCTAGTACTCTGGAGCAGATCCCAAATTTTTTGAATACGCGGAACCGCGTCGAAACCCAAAAATGGGTCGTTAAGACAAGACGAGCGTTGATGGACAAGACAAAACGTTCATCGTACCCATACAAGGAGAAAAATGTGTTATAAAAAAAGTATCAATATAGTTGAAGTATGCTGTTATTAAAAAAAAATAGATCAATTTAATGAGAAACATTATGTGCGTGGTGATTTTTACATATTTCAGTGATATTAGGCCTAATATATGACAAAGCCACTCGCATATCCTCCTTCAAGTTCCTGAGGCTGTCACGTTTTCTTTTTGTATTGAGCATAGTTGAAAATCCGATTACACATAAATATGAAGTTGAAGACAATAGCAGGATATTTACAGCTCTTTTGTTGACAAAACAGGAAGTTTTTTCTTGACGGATATCAAAAATTCTTCAGGCAAATTTCAATCTTAGACCTCGATCTGAGGAAAGCGACGTTAATTCTTCTTCTTCCGGCAAGGTGAAATATGAAATATTGCATGCCACAAAGAGATTTCTTATCCAATCAAACTGCTATGTGTTTAACAATAGGGGAAATATTTTTCAACCGTTTTAGGTTTCCAAATGCTCGACTATTCGATTTTTGATTTTATCACTTGCGGTATTGAGGGATGGAAACATTTCCAGGTTTCCTCTACAACATGCCTCTTCGAAAGTAATAGTTTGCCTTTCATGGCACTTATTTTATCAGTATACGTCAAAATATTTTCGTCCTTACCTTGAATTGACCGACGTGAAAAAATCAAAAATGTCTGCCAAATATGCCAAAATGCAGCGCCAACTTTCGTTCTGAAGGTATGCCATGAAACTCTCTAACAGAACGAGCAA
The DNA here is from genome assembly GCA_949715475.1 of Microchrysa polita. Taxonomy (NCBI): domain Eukaryota; kingdom Metazoa; phylum Arthropoda; class Insecta; order Diptera; family Stratiomyidae; genus Microchrysa; species Microchrysa polita. The sequence goes on from OX454417.1 coordinate 7,948,313, forward strand.
GTAAACTATGTACAATGGGTTTTCTATAGTGTGTCGGTGTACTATCATGTCTCTCATGTATTTAGTATAGTGTTTCCTTTCTGGGGTAATAAATTTAACCCCGATCTTTTGAAATGAAATAAACACCAGTCCAGGGGGGACTCCATGCAACACCGGATTGGGGTTTTATTAACACCACTTTTGTTATAGTTTTAGACTAACCCCAAAGCATCCAGGAACAGATGGAATCGGAACACGTCAAAGGGCTGCGGTAGAAATTTTTAACACAAAAGAAGATTAAGTTTAATTCAAATGTGACGGGTATTCAGATTTCGGCCGCGCCCGAAATTAGCCTCGGTCTCGTTTTTCTAAGCATTGTAGGACTTAACGGCCCAATGTGCTTCGAATTTCTTCCATGCATTATTATCCAATTCTAACCCAATTTCAAATTCCGATTTTCAATGGCCGAAACCGGAGAGGGCAGAATTTTTTTTTCTTCTAAACAATTTTTTCACTTAACTCATAATTACAGTCATTTTAATTGAAAGTTTGAAGGGCTAATCACTTCACTATATTTCAAAACATTTTTTTTTTTCAAATTTTCATTATTTTCTGACATGAAATTTCTCAAAAAAATGATCAGAAGATGATTTATTGTTGCATTGAGCATTTAAAAGTGACGTAAGTCACGCGGATGGACTTACGCCAGTTTCAAAACAAACACTTTGGAGTTGTTGGTAACTAGCGAAATTTGTGACTATGAAAACAACAGTACATTTTTGAAATTTTTGTTCAATTTTTTTTGTCATAGAAGGAAACCGCCAAAGACATGATAATACCATCTTTAACTCAATTTTTATAAAAAGTGGACTTATGCCATTTTCAAAATAAGCGGCTCTGACAATTGCACATGCTTCGACTTTTACTCCTGATTACATCCATCTTATCCCCTGAACTGCATACATGAGTGATTTGATAGAAATAGACGAAATAGATCAAGAGATCCGTCTTTCCGTCTGTCACTATTTTTCTTCTTACCATCGTAAGTTATTTTCAAATCCGTCTTTAATAGGAATTATGTATTAGTTTTCGGTTTGGATAAATATTTCACTAGAATTTACCATTCAAGTGCCAAATGCATTTTGATTCAAATCAAAATGAATGGAAACGACACATGACACTCGTTTCTATTCGAACATACGCGGTACTCCATCGGCGAATCACACACAACTAAAGGTACGTTGTCCTCGACACGACTGCATCGGCTCCAGCGACAGCGACTCGCTCATTTCATATAAAAACTCGAGTTTTTAGAATGAGATAAAAATGAGTTTTTATATGAAATGAGCGAGTCGCTGTCGCTAGAGCCGATGCAGTCGTGTCGAGAACAACGTACCTTAAGCGAGTAGCGAGCCTGCAACATGCGAAATTAATTCGGTGAATAGCATTTACATTTACAGAGAATCAAGATTGGAAAAAGTGTAGGATTTCAAATCGGAAAAAATTTAATAAGACTAGCTTTTGGTGTTTTTTAATCAGCAGGCTCTCAGAAATCTAAAACTCATTTTGCTAAAAAAAAATTTGATCGGAAAGGTCCCAAAAAAGACAAAAAAGGATACTCTTTAATCCTTGACCGGAGATCGGCATGCGGGGTATCATATCAAAGGGGACATCGAGTATATTACATATTCGGTGTTTGTTTCCTGTTTCAAGGACACTCCACGGAATAAATCCAACTTAAATGGAAATTTTTCGTATTTCCCGTGTATCTTTCCAAAGCCATAACTACGAGAATAATTCAAGTTGTCCCTACTTTTATCACTTTTCATAATATTTAATAGCTGACGATTCTACTATTAAATTTGCTAAGAAAAAAGTTGATCGGAAAGCTCTGAAAAAGGACATTAAAGGACACTAATTGCACACCTTAATCGAACGTATGGGCATGCGGGGCGTCATATCAAAGAGGATGTCAAGTACATTCCATATCCGCCGTTTGTTACTTATTCCAAGGACTCTCAAAGGAGAAAATTGGGCTCAAATGAAAAATTTTCATGTTCCCCGTATCCGCGCATCTTTCTAAAGCCGTAATTTTCCATTTAAGCCCGAATTATTCATTTAGTGAAACTTAGCAAATTTAATGGTAGAATCTTCAGCTATTATAGATTCTGAAAAGTGATAAGAGTAGTGACGACTTGAATTATTCTCGTAGTTATGGCTTTGGAAAGATACACGGGAAACTCGAAAATTTTCCATTAAAGTTCGATTTATTCCGTTGAGGGTCCTTGAAACAGGAAACAAACACCGGATATGTAATGTACTCGACATCTTCTTTGATATGATACCCCGCATGCCGATCTCCGGATTAAAGAGTATCCTTTTTTGTCCTTTTTGGGACCTTTCCGATCAAAATTTTTTTTTGGCAAAATCAGTTTTAGATTTCTGGGAGCCCACTGATTCAAAAACAACAAAAATTTGCCTTACTCTTTTTTTTTCTATTTGGAGGCCTGAATTGGGATATTTTGACTTGACTAGATAAGAAAAAGGTGCATAGAGAATGGAGGCAGGTAATTAATTAATTAATTTTTGCACCACCAAGTTCGATGACTTCACTAAATTTCCAGAATGAGTCAACATCTAAAAATTACAAATGATAAAATTTGTTTACATCGAAAATAAGTTATATCATAAAAGCTCCAATAACGTAATAATATGTAACACTCTCATGACAATACAAAAACATTACACAAACAGATCACTTCTACAATATTCTCAGATCAGACCGCGCCTTTCATTTCAGCGCCCACACAATTGACACATTGCTCGCCACTCTCCATTACGACGTCAAAAACTTCAACGAACTTAAGTGCACTTGCGCGCATAGTCATTGCAACATTTTCTCGGTTTCCTCTATTCATTATTGTTATTAAAAAAAAGATTTCAAATCGAAAAATTGTACATTGTTAAGATAAATTGCAACGGTGGTCCATGTCCATGTAACCATGCTGCCATATTATATGCTGAACGAATTATCCATCTACTAACGGCTGCTTACTCGCAATAAGCGTTTATCGTGGTTCGATGTAATCGCGCCAAACTCATCGATTGTTTGGCAGCAACACTCTCCTCGCTGATGACCGCACGAAGACTTCTTTTTTATGTAATCGACAACAATTCATCATGATCTTCACCAAAGGGGCAAAATTTCGCGTAATCATCTTCAGAAAGCTGAAATTAATCGCACACTTTTACTATCTTGTGACTATGTAGCAAAACTAACGACTTTATTGGCGAATTGTTTTCTTAATCGCTCGTAGATGGAGTATCGAAAATTAGAAGCAGACGGGAAGAAGAGGAAGAAATGTGTTTTTTTACGCAAAAACGTGAAAAGGTATTTTTGTTAATGGACTTTTTATTTTAAGCGTCTGTTTTTCACTAACAAATTTTTCACCTGCTCATTATCGTTATTAATCGATTTGTGCGGAATATTGCAGGGAAGTTAACTTAACTTTCTCATAATGATTAGCCGAATTGATTATTTTTTCCGCTCAGCGTGATTGGAAGTTTTTTTTACGGTCGTTTTAGTGGAATTTTGCCAGTAACGAGAAAGTCACTTTCGTCAAAATTCAACCAGAACGAGGATGTCGTCTCTGAAAGATGCGTAAACTCTCTGTTGACCACCAAAACAAAGCACTCTACAAAAATATTTTATATTTGCATTCTATCATTAAAATCTATATAAAAAAGAATTATTATACATAATTTCCAACAATAACGAGGAATATCGGCGTCTCTCCACATTGGCTACTTATAATACTTGTTTTTTCGTCTTTGTCCCTTAAACAAACAAAGAGAGTTGTCATGACTAAGTATCTCTCTCATACGCAACATCATAAAATTTCACGATGTTTAGTATGGGCCTGATTTGCCGGGTGGTCCATAGTTTCCTGATGGAGCAGCAGCCGGGCCAGTGTGTCCACCGGCACCAGCGCCAATATCACCACCGCCTACACCACCGGCACCACCGTGCACATCCAAACCGGGTCCTGAGCCAATTCCGTTATCAACTCCTCCATGACCGCTACCACCGAAAGCTGCTCCCGAAGATTCTGGTTGACCAGCAGCAGCATATCCGCCAGTTTGTTCCTTGCGAGTGTTGTACTTGATGAAGTAGACTTCTGGCTTGCTTGGTGGCGTTGGGGCAGCAGTTGGGATGACAATATCTTGAGCTTCGTCGGGTTTCTTTGACAACACGTAGATCAAGGTCTTCTCTTCGTTTTGTGGAATTTGTGGAATGATTGCTTGTTGTTGCGACTGGTGCGATGGAGCCTTGATGAAGATGATCTTGTAGTGTTTTTGGGCTTGTGGCACTGGAACGTGACGTGGGGCATGGTGCTCCTCTTGCTCTGGTGGTGGAACATGAACGTAGATGTGCTTGTGTACGGTTTGTCCTTGTGGCTCGTAGTTGTATCCACCAGCACCGCCAGCTCCGCCGTGTCCACCAGCATTTCCGGCATCGTAGTTAGCACCACCGCCGAAACCACCTCCGTTTCCGAATCCTCCACCTACACCGTGACCGCCAGCGCCGAATCCTCCGCCAACTCCATGGCCACCAGCACCGAATCCACCGGATGATCCGCCGGAGTATCCTCCAGCAGCATGACCACCACCGAATCCACCTATAGAATATACAACACACCAATAATTTAATTAATCCACTTTAATCCAACGGGTATAATCCTGATTGTTGGGTGTACGCACCGCCAATTCCATGTCCCGATCCTCCGACAGCTCCCGAGGTAAATCCTCCACCAAATCCTGCACCTGATCCTCCATGTCCGCCGGCTCCGAATCCACCGCCTACGTTCGATGGTCCATTGTAGGCGTATCCAGCTTCGGGTCTGGCGTGACCCAAGGCCGCCAAACAGGAGATTAACACAAATGTCTTCATCACTATACAATAATTATTCGGTGCAAGAGATTATAGCTCGAGGAATGATACCTGAGAACTGATAACATTTTGGCAATCCAACGGTCGTTTTATACCTTGTCGCCTCCCGTAATATTACAAACCCACGAAATTTGGATTTGTATCCAACAAAACCACCAAATACTCCACACCAAGCCCACTCCGAAAAAAAAAACGGACAAACCTTTCTTTCGCACAATATGACGTAGCCGTATACGTAAAGTACGTACGTTGCACGTTAGTCGCGTGTACACAACATCATAATAATAAATTCCCAAACCATTGCCCACCATTAGAGTGCATTCTCATCTCCGCGGAAAACTCTCATCCGTTGCGTCCACTATAGCGCGATAACAAAACCCAAAAAAAAAAGATACTTCGAGGAAAAAGAAAAGTATTCGCGGGCAAAGCCTATCATCTGCTCTCCCTCTATAAGTCTTGAATGATTTCATATTATGATTATGTGTGGTTCCGAAAAGAACTGGACAAATAGTCCATTGTTATTTGGTCACCTCACCTCATCATCATACACACAGAATACTCTCGTGATGCAGCAGGAGCTGTGTCATCATTTTTGCTTCACCTACATTTTGTCCGGTGTCGGTTCGGACTTCTTATTAATTTGCCTTCAATGAAAGATACGAATTCATTCATTTTGCCTCTGGCATAGCATGGGTCAAAAAATTGCACGTCCACTTAATTTATGTAATTGGGCAAGCGCGAGTTGTGAATTGTGAAAAATGAAATGAAATTTGCATCTAATGGAAGCAATTGTTCAAGAGTTATATACTTGGTATAACTGCATTCACAATCAAAAATTGAAATTGCTGTTTAGGATAAAGTCAGTGTAATTGAAATTTGGCCGGAAAGCGTATGAACCTATTGTCAAGATGCATTCAAGCCAAGAGCTTCGATTTATTCACTAATAAATGTTGCGAATAAGGATCATGCTCAGTACATCTGTTTTGAATTAGAAAGACTCAACTTCCATTTTTTTTTTTCACTTTTAATGGCCAAAAGACAGGGACCTGGGAACAAACGATTTTAATATTGATGAATTGGTGCATTTAATTTTGCAAGTTTAACCCTTCTGTCGGCACCTACTACAATATGCATATTCTATACCCAATAGGTCTGGCTGGACCTACTGAGAAAACATTTTTATTTTTTATAAAAAGTTAAATTTTTATCGGTATAATCATTCTACCCATTCTTTACAGCCATTTATAAACAATAAAAGCATTAAAATCTTTTTTTGTAGATATACTAGAGGCGTTTTTAAGAAGACATATTTTGAGGTGGTATTTGTACAAACTTGTTTCTCCCTTTTTTTCTTCTATTTTTGTTTCTCTTTTTTCATTGCGTATCCGTACAGAAAGTTTGATCAAATTTTCCAAGTCCAATATCTTTAAGGAAATATTTGGCACTCTGTTGGTAGATTTTATCGCGATATTAGTCTGCAGATTTGGGAAAATCGATAGATGGAAATAGGGAATTTTCAACCGCAAAAATCATTTCATTCTAAATTTTCCGTAAATATCTCAATTAAATCTATTAAGAAACACCATCGTAAGTCGCTAATACTTAGTTCATAATATTACAAAGGAAATAAAACTCTTAGAATCAAATCTCAGTTGATTAGGTGATGTTATAAGATAGGATAAAATCAGGCGTACCTAATTTGCGAACTTCACGGCTTTTTAAAGCAAAATCTCAGAAAATTTTATCGTTTATCGTACAAATTTAATTTTATGACTTTATTACATTATAAATAGGAGATTTTTAAGAGAATTTAATATTTCCACTTTTTAGCTCAAGCCGAAAATGGGGGGAAAACTATAGGTCTGGCCAGACCTATTGGGTATCAAAAAGCACTATAAATTGAAAATCATCAAAAACATGCTCAAAACTTCAACCGATTTTTTAAAATTTTTGCAAAATGCTTCTAAACATATTATTCTAGGATATCATGAAATATGAAGTCACTGCGATTTCATCTTCTATACTTTTTTGACCAATATATAGTGCCAAAGGTCTGGCCAGACCTATGTGCTGACAGAAGGGTTAACTTTATCGCTGGGATACTTCAAGAAATACAAAAAAAAAAACAAATTTCCGAAATATGTTGAATAAAATTTTACTTCGAAATAAGTAGTATGATTTGATAAAATTTTAGCTTCTGAGAAAAATCTACTACAAGTTTAAGAAAATGTTTGCTGCTTACTATGCCGACCTCAGTCTGTCTTTCACACGTCTCAATCTTGTTACGTCTTCCTTTCTCTTCATACATACATGAAACCTATATGTTAAGGCTGTCGTGCTTCCTGCTGAAAAAAACCAAATGTGCACAAAATAGCAAATATGTATGTACTTAGTAGACAAATTTTTCAGGGAAGATCCACCTTATACTGAAGTGCATCCAACCAATGGCCAAAGCTTATGCAGCTCTTCATTACCTCTTTCGATTACGAGTACGAGTACTATCATAGTGTAGCGATGGGCCGACTAACTAATCCTTAGAAAGAAAACTCCAGCTCCAGTTTGAATCGAAAGCCTAGGATTGCCAGGATACAACTCAACGACGATCACGCAAACGAACAGCTGATTACCCTTTCGGAATTTATGTTTCCGGACTATGGGCCCTTCTGGATTAGTTCGAAATATACAAGCTCAGCACATTTGAACCCCATCAGGAAACAAATTAGCTCGATAGCAAGATTGACAACCTCCAAGATTAAGACCTAGAGCATAGGAGGCTTTACGCAAAACTAGTCAACCATTGGTCCCGATACAATACAAAACAATTTGCATTCGAAACTGAGTCGGATCCGGTACAAATGAACATGGATGATGACTAAAACTGGCTCACAAAAGTTAGGCAAAGCCCCGTTATCTTCGCCACCAAAAACTAATTCGATCCTCTCATACAAAGTAATTCCGAAATTTACTGAGTATATTTCACATTTTTTTCCTCCAGAAGACTACAGAGTGGGCCTGCATTTTGTTCCAAATAGAATACTACAACTGTCAAATTTATTGCTGGTTCAATCCTGTAAAGAATAAAAAAAAGCAGCTGATATTATATGGAGATATTGCTAAATTTATAATAATTAAGGTTAATTCTCACTTTTCACTCACAGGTATGAACGATATTTTTATTTTTATAAGAATCACGATTTTTGGCCAGACCAAGTATTGAACATTCGATTCACTAGTACAGAGTGCGGCAGAGAGGACGGACGTTTTTGAGATGGGTAGTACTCTCCTCCTCTTAGGACGAGAGAGGTGGTGAGGGTGCCGTTTCACCCGTGAGTTCCTACCATTTTTTACCAGTTGGCGTCATGGAGCCGTGGTTTGGTGCGCTGTATCACAAACTCGCATCATTGGCCCTTACTTTTTCGAAGACGGTAATGGTCGTCCTGTTACCGTGAACTCAGAGCGCTACGTCGAAATGATCACCAACTTCTATTTGCCTGAATTACGACGCGACGTGTTCCAATCCAACGTGTGTGGTTCCAACCGGATGGGGCGACCACGCACACACAGCCAGAGCATCAATGGGCGTTATTCGCCTTCTCTTCCCTGGTCGCCTTATTTCCAGGTTTGGCGAAATTCATTGGCCTTCTCGGTCCCCAGATTTATCCATATGCGATTTTTTCTTATGGGGACACGTCAAGGCTAGAGTATACGAGAAGAAGCCCCGAACTCTGCACAAATTGAAGGAGGTAATTCGCGAGGAAGTCGCCAAAGTTGAGAGAGCGACGTTGGAGACAATCTACGCGAACTTCCAACAACACCTCCAGCACTGCATCACCAATTTCGGCCACCACATGACTGATGTGATTTTCCACACATGACTGTCTCAAATGGTATTTCCTTGTGAACCTGATTCCATCAATAGTTTTGTTTTTGAGTAAAAATTAAAGATTTTATGATTTTTTTAAAACCGTCCGTCCTCTCTGCCGCACCCTGTACTATTTGAACTTACCGAGTCACGGGAAGGCAACCGAATGATCTCGGCTACGGAGCATGTGGTTGGTTACCTTGCGAGATACGTACATGTGCTTGAAATTCAATTAAAGGGCTTATCCTATTAATGCAATAGGACGTCCAATAAAACAATGCGGTTTCGTTTAGTTGCGTGATCTAATTAGATTATCCTGTTAATTTAAAATGTATGTCCTATTCAATGAATAAGAAATTCTAAAAGGAAATGCAAATAACCGCAAAATACACTGGATATGCGACTTTTTTTCGGGACCAAAATATTTTCTATGGTAACTTGATCGAAGCTACAAGATGACATTTCTCATACGAATTTTATATGGAAAATTAATTGTAAACAAAATCATGCACATGCGCAGCTTGATGCTGTAACTTCGTATTAGGGGCGTTGGAAAAATGGGGGCAATGAGTACGAAATTTCAAAATTAATAGATGCTTAAAATTAATTAATCAACAACGTTCCTGTTGCATAACTTTATACCAACAGCATCACAATTTACACTATTGCAAAAAGTACATTTAAATGGGATTGCAAAGCGTTGCGTGGTATAAATTCGTTTAAATACAAAATTTTAAATACTGTGTATTCCAGTGCATTGTGGTTGCATACTCCAACCAATGAAAAAGCCAAAAAGTATTAAACCATACCAGCCCCAAACACTAAATTTCCTACGCCACTGCTAGCTATAAAAAACATCAAATTGTCCCCTTTATTTTCAGATATTTCGTTACCCTCTTTTTCTTCTTCATTGGTCCTATTATAAATTCAACAGTTTCTATGGGACATTTTTTTCTGAGTGTACCTATCTAATTTCGATGTGATCATATTTTTAACATAAGTAAAACATACCATTGTAATAGAGGACCCTGAACATTCGGAGATGTCCCAAGGGACGGAGCCAATGCCTCTACAACCGTGCAGGTTAAGCTTAAGAAAGGGCTCCTCAACGAGTCAGCAGCGGCATGCGCTTGCCTTATAGTTGAAATAGATTACACGCGTCAGCAGCAGCATCGGCAGAATTTCATAGCTGACAAATATGCTGAATGCCAAGTCTTCTGCCCAACATTTTTGTCAGCACTGTAAAATGCATTGGGCTTGACGTTTCGCGATGCCGATGCTTCTGCTGACGCGTCTAATCTATTTCAAGCATCAGCTCAGATGTCAGAGCGGTAGGTGTTGGGCGGAGTTTGTGCTGTCCATTGCCCGTAGCCTCTTGGCCTCTACATTAGATGGTATCTCGTATGACTAGGTACGGGAACACGAAAATAAGGTAATAAAATTGGGATAATCAATTTATAAGGCTGGTGATGGCAAGAAAAGAATGCTGGGGTATTCTAATCGCTTCACCCTGTTTTTATACCCTTCGCTCATAGAGTGAAAGGGTATATTAACTTTGTCATGAAGTTTGTAACGCATTGAAGGAGGCATCTCCGACCATATTAAAAGTATACATATATGATCAGCATGACTTGGGGAGTCGATTGGGCGATGTCTGTCTGTCTGTCTGTCTGTCCGTCTGTCCGTCTGTCTGTCTGTTGCGACGCGTTTTGCTCGGCCAGTTTAAAAGCTATGGAGCTGAAACTTTGCACACATGCTTCTTTTTGTTGCAGGCAGTTTGTATGTTTGAATCGCTGAAATCCGACAAGGGGGTCGTGGGGCTGCCATACAAACCTACCCCCCAAAATTAGGTTTTTCTTAGAAAAACTTTTTTATTTATGGATCAATTTCAATAAAATTTCACACAAATGTGTTTTCATTGCTGACACACAATATATTTAAAAATCGACCAAATCGGACAATGAGTTCGTGGGGCTGCCATACAAACCTAGACCCCCAAATTAGGTTCTTCTAAGAACAACTTTTTTATTTTCTCATTGATTTCAATCAAATTTCGTACAAATGTGTTTCTAGTTATATCACAAAGCATATGTTAAAATTGACCAAATCGGACCATGGGGTCATGGGGCTGTCATACAAACCTAGCTCCCCAAATTAAGTTCTTCTAAGAATTTTTTTTTTTATTTATACACCAATATCAACAAAACTTCACACAAATGTGTTTCTATTGATGACACAAATTATATGTATGAATAGATGGAGTCGGACCATGTGGTCATGGGGCTACCATACAAACCCAGCTCCCCAAATCAAATTTTTCTTATTAAAATATATATTTGAAAATTGGCTTAAATTAACTTAAGTTACTTTTCCAAATATGAAATAAACTCAAAAGACTCTTTTACCACTGAATTTTTAAACAGCCTAAATCGACATAAGCGTTTTTTCCATAAGTCCAAAACAAATTGAGTCTTCCTCATCTTGAGTTAAGTTCTTATTCCAAATGGTTTTCTTTCCGTAGAGAGCTCTTATATGGATTTAGCGTTTATTCCTTATCAGATTTACGGAAAGTCCTGTTACAATGTCTATGTAAGCGGTTGTTTCGCATGCATTCTTGGTGAAATTGAATAGATAAGTCACTGTTAAATGAGTTGTTGTTCAATCAAATTGCAATTTCGTGAACGTGAAGTTAACTATTGAGGGTATGTAGGCTTGTATCCCGCGTCCCTGAAATTTACTTTACATTCGAAACTTTAAACGAGCCTCGGATACCTCGGAATGATTCAACGGCAACGACTTTTGGCTATAAACAACGGACTAAGATAGGTTTTTGGAACGTTCTCACTATGTGGGGTGAGTGTAATAACACAAGGCTCACAGAAGTAGAACAGGAAATTACCGCATACAACATCGCTGTACTAGGGCTGAGCGAAACACGATGGCTCGGATCGGGGGCGACTTTATCACCAAGCTCTCCTACTGTATTGCTCTACTCTGGTTCTGAAGACGATAATACACCTCGGCAACCAGGCGTCGGAATCCTGTTGAGTAGGAATGCACGCCGATCCCTAATCGACTGGAAACCTATTTCGGATCGTATCATCACAGCCAGATTCAAATCCAGAGTACGAAATATTACAACTATTCAGTGCTACGCACCGACTGAACCTCAGAACCCCAGATCAATCAGCAAAGGACGTTTTTTATCAGCGACTAGGCGACACCTTTGATAGGGCTCCCAGGGGTGTCATCAAAATTATTATGGGGGATCTCAATGCCAATGTCGGTACTGATAACTTAGACTTGGAACACCTTATGGGCAATCACGGGCTTGGCGACAGGAACAACAATGGCGAAATGTTCGTGGAGTTCTGTAACTCTCGACAACTAGTCACTGGTGGAACCTTGTTCAAGCATAAACCCTGCCACCTAACCACCTGGGCTTCTTCTGATGGCAGAACAGCAGAAAACGAAACAAATTGACCATATTGCTGTTTCAAAGACATGGAGAAACTGCTTCTTGGACATCAGGTCGAAGCGTGGTGCTGATATTGACAGCGACCATCATCTTGTTATCGCGAAATTTCGTTTACGAACGGCAGCGATCCAACGATCTACTAACGCACGAATCGTGCCACGTTTTAATGTGCAAAAAACTAAAAAATCCATCAATTAAACGCGCATATTCTATCGCTTTGCACGAAAAAGCTAGTGCAGCACTCTCGAGAATCCTACAATTGAAGATAGATGGAATTTTGCCAAGGATTCTTTCATTTCGTGTGGCGAAGCGGCTGTGGGACGATTGGATCGAGGTAGGAGGCCTTTTATCAGTGATGCTACTTGGTATCTTATCTCAGAACGCAAAAGAGTTAAGGAACAGATTAACTCCGGTGCTGATAATTCAGCCAAAAATCATCTCCGAGCTGAATACCGTTCACTACAAAAAGGCGTGCAGAGAAGTGTGAGGCGTGATAAGTGTAACTACATCAGCGCTTTAGCGAAGGAGGCAAATGATGCGGCTTACCGTGGTGAAAGCGGTACCCTTTTCAAGCTTATTAAACCACTAATTGGCAAATCGTTCACTACTGACCATCCTGTAAAAGATAAAGAAGGGTTACTGCTTGTTGCCGAAGAACAGCAGCTTTAGAGATGGAAAGATCACCTTTTTGAGGTCCTAAACAACAAGTAAGACAGTGTCTATTTATCGAACATAAATTTCTAACTGTAGGTCATTCGCACATGGAGTGTGATGCGGATCACGCCTTAATCGAAAGAAAGAAAAAAGTAACGAACACACAAATTCATCCTCGTGATTGGTTCGATTTTGTACGAACTGTTGGTGTCAAAAACCAATTTCATGTAATCGAAATGGATTCCACGGATTTCCTGGATTTATTTTCTTATTCAAAAACAAAATTTATGTGAAGAAGCCGGGATGCAAATTCTGAAAACTTTCATTGGGAAAATGTTAAATGGTTAAGATACACAAAAAATTATTTTAGAAAAGTTCATTTCAAAACAACCGTAAATGTAGAACATCCATTTAAAGTATTAAACATCCAAAAAAGAAGTATAAATTCAGGAAGTATATCTAAAATTTCTAAGCTACCAGAGGAAGTACGTATATCTGTAAAAAAGAAAAAAGGATCTATTGGATTTTCTTCCTATGATTGATCCTTTCTTTCACGACTTTTACAAAAGTCTTCCCCCTAATGAAATTTCGGATACACACCTCGACCTAGTTGAAGAAGACAGCAATCAAAATCACGTCTGTGAAGTCGTTTTTTCTGCATTAATTCTTTCGAAGAGGCTTTATATTATTTGTTTATTATAATGATTACTTTTCCTTTCATTTTTACATGAATAATTCCGTAAAATAAACAGAAATTGAACATTTATTAAAAAAGACTTTTATTTAAGATCCATCAACAGTATAATGGTAATATGGAAAAAGAACCTATGTCCTCTTAAGATAATAGTTTAAGCACAATATAATTGAAAATAAAGACTTAAGTGGAATTAAGTTTTGTCAACCCCTATTGCTTCATACGGAAAAAACTCTTATTTTGTTTTTTTATCGTATTACAATCAAACTGCTTTATTTTTGGAATAAAATTATAGTAGAATACATTGCTCACATGATAATCTACAAAAATGTATTAGTCTTTGGATTTTAAAACTATATAGATTTTTCACAAGTCGTTTTAAAGTTTAAAATCGCTCTCCTGAAAAACTATGAAAACCGACTTAAGCGATTATTCATAATCGCCACAGATATTTCTATTGATGCCACATAACAAACGTGGAAATAAATGAAATCGGACTATGGGGTCGTGGGGCTGAATCTCATAGAAATGTGTTTTAATTGATGCCACAAACATACGTTAAAATTGATGGAAAGGCCATGCGTTCGTAGGGCTGCCGTAACCCCCCCCCCCCTCCTCGCCTTTGGTTCTTCTAAAAAACCCACATCTCCCACTTATGTGAAAATTCAAGGAAAAGCATGGAAGCGGGGAGGACTAAGCACAAGTCATAGATACGCCCCAAAAAACCTTTAGCCCGAGGGGAGCGAAGGGTATCCAAATTTCGGCCGCGCCCGAAATTAGCCTCGGTCTCGTTTTATATGTAGTTCACATGGGTCCGCATACAAAGATATACAGGGTGTCCGGAAACTGCCGCATAAACGCACCGGATTATGATTCCTCAGTTGATTTCCAGCAAAAAAGTTGTACGGAACATACCCCCTCAGCTTAACAGCCAACAAATTTACCTATAAAATAAAACTAACCAGACTAAAATCCGATAAAAGGTTTGGTATTTACAGAGCTTCAAAGTCAAATTTGCGTGATTTGACCCAAAAACAATCTTTTTTTCCATCTCAATTTTCTCCAACTTCTGCGAAGGTGAGGTGCTTGTACGATTCTTTTAAAAATTGGCGAATAATCTTACGATCATATCTTTCTTAAATCATTTTATTCTAGCTCCATTATTTCTAACAGTTTTAGTACGTTAAGTGTAGAAAACTAGGGTTAATTTTAGCTCGAATTCAATACAATTCAATTCACACTGCTCCTATAGATCTGTAATTGATAAAATCTATTCAAAGTATATGTCGAAATCGACAACTTTTTTTGCTATGCTAGACCCACTATTGTATTTTTTTGCATTACCTCAATTTCGTAGTAAAATATTGAGTTTTTCTTACATCATAAAATTCCACCAATCCTCCAAAAGTGCCCTTTTGTTTATTCCTTCGCAACGGCAACTTCAAAATTTTGGAAATTATATAAATTTTGAAAGCATTTCCGTTATTTTTTCGAATCTCATATGAAAGCAACAAGCAGTAACAATGCTGTCGCCACAAAGTGATCGCCGTTGGCGACATTTATGGGCGATTGTCGCCTTAGACGATCCCGAAAAAAAGCTCTATATTGCTTTTCGACCTCTGAGGCTACTACTCAGCTATCTCTTTCATACACACGTAAAATTAATAAATTGTCGACTGACGAGGCGATCACTTTCGATTAGCGCCATTGGCGACAGTCACTTATCCCCTTACAGAATGAGCGCTCAGGATCCAACTGATCACCTGCTTTACGTATATTTGTTTATTTGATGTACGGAGATTTTCGTGCCGTGCTCAGAATAAATCTGTGGTGATTATGAATAATCGCTTAAGTCGGTTTTCATAGTTTTTCAGTAGAGCGATTTTAAACTTTAAAACGACTTGTGAAAAATCTATACAGTTTTCAAATCCAAAGACTAATACATTTTTGTAGATTATCATGTGAGCAATGTATCCTACTATAATTTTATTCCAAAAATAAAGCAGTTTGACTGTAATACGATAAAAAACAAAATAAGAGTTTTTTCCGTATGAAGCAATAGGGGTTGACGAAACTTAATTCCACTTAAGTCTTTATTCTCAATTATATTGTGCTTAAACTATTATCTTAAGAGGACATAGGTTCTTTTTCCATATTACCATTATACAGTTGATGAATCTTAAATCTAAACTCTTTTTTAATAAATTTTTAATTTCTTTATATTTTACGGAATTATTCATAAAAAAATTAAAGGAAAAGTAATTATTATAATAAACAAATAATATAAAGCCTCTTCGAAAGAATTAATGCAGAAAAAACGACTTCACAGACGTGATTTTGATTGCTGTCTTCTTCAACTAGGTCGAGGTGTGTATCCGAAATTTCATCAGAGGGAAGACTTTTGTAAAAGTCGTGAAAGAAAGGATCAATCATAGGAAGAAGATCCAATAGAGCCTTTTTCTTTTTTACAGATATACGTACTTCCTCTGGTAGCTTAGAAATTTCAGATATACTTCCTGAATTTATACCTCTTTTTTGGATGTTTAATACTTTAAATGGATGTTCTACATTTAGGGTTGATTCGAAATGAACTTTTCCAAAATCATTTTTTGTGTATCTTAACGATTTAACATTTTTCCAATGAAAGTTTTCAGAATTTGCATCCCGGCTTCTCCACATAAATTTTGTTTTTGAATAAGAAAAGAAATCCAGGAAATCCGTGGAATCCATTTCGATTACATGAAATTGGTTTTGACACCAACAGTTCGTACAAAATCGAACCAATCACAAGGATGAATTTTTGTGTTCGTTACCTACTTTTTCTTTCTCTCGATTAAGGCGTGATATCCGCATCACACTTGATGTGGGAATGACCTACAGTTAGAAATTTATGTTCGATAAATAGACACTGTCTTACTTATTGTTAAGGACATCAAAAAGGTGATCTTTCCATTTCTGAAGTTGCTGTTCTTCGGTAACAAGCAGTAACCCTTCTTTATCTTTCACAGGATGGTCAGTAGTGATTTGCCAATTAGTGGCTTAATAAGCTTGAAAAGGGTACCACTTCCACCACGGTAAGCCGCATCATTTGCCTCCTTCGCTAAAGCGCTGATGTAGTTACGCTTATCACGGCTGACACTTCTCTGCACGCCTATTTGTGGTAAACGGTATTCAGCTCGGAGTTGACTTTTGGCTGAATTATCAGCACCGGAGTTAATCTGTTCCTTAACTCTTTTGCATTCTGAGATAAGAGACCAAGTAGCATCACTGATAAAAGGTATCCTACCTCGATCCAATCGTCCCACAGTCCTTTCGCCACACGAAATGAAAGAATCCTCTGCAAAATTCCATCTATCTTCAATTGTAGGATTCTCAGTGCTGCTCTAGCTTTTTCGTGCAAAGCGATAGAATATGCGCGTTTAATTGATGGATTTTTTCAGTTTTTGCACATTAAAACGTGGCACGATTCGTGCGTTAGTAGATCGTTGGATCGCTGCCGTTCGTAAACGAAATTTCGCGATAACAAGATGATGGTCGCTGCCAATATCAGCCCCACGCTTCGACCTGATGTCGAAGAGGCAGTTTCGCCATGTCTTTGAAATAGCAATATGGTTAATTTGTTTGGTTTTCTGTTCTGCCATCAAGAGAAACCCAAGTTGTTAGGTGGCAGGATTTGTACTTGAACAAGGTTCCGCCAGTGACTAGTTGTCGGGAGTTACAGAACTCTACGAACATTTCGCCATTGTTGTTCCTGTCGCCAAGCCCGTGATTGCCCACAAGGTGTTCCAAGCCTAAGTTATCAGTACCGACTTTGGCATTGAGATCCCCCATAATAATTTTGATGTCACCCCTGGGAGCCCTATCAAAGGTGTCGCCTAGTCGCTGATAAAAAACGTCCTTTGCTGATTGATCTGCAGGTTCAGTCGGTGCGTAGCACTGAATAATTGTAATGTTTCGTACTCTGGATTTGAATCTGATTGTAATGATACGATCCGAAATAGGTTTCCAGTCGATTAGGGATCGGCGTGCATTCCTACTCAACAGTATTCCGACGCCTGGTTGCCGAGGTGTATTATCGTCTTCATTTCCAGAGTAGAGCAATACAGTAGAAGAGCTTGGTGATAAAGTCGCCCCCGATCCGAGCCATCGTGTTTCGCTCAGTCCTAGTACAGCGATGTTATGTATACCGCATACCGCAATTTCCTGCTCGACATCTGTGAGCCTTGTTTTATTACACTCCCCCACATAGTCCGAATGTTCCAAAAAACCTGTCTTAGTCCGTTGTTTACAGCCAAAAGTCGTTGCCGTTGAATCATGCGGAGGTATCCGAGGCTCGTTTAATGTTTCGAGTGTAAAGTAAATTTCAGGTGCGCGGGATACAAGCCTACATACCCTCAATAGTTAACTTCACGTTCACGAAATTGCAATTTGATTGAACAATAACTCATTTAACAGTGACTTATCTACTCAACTTCACCATGAATGCATGCGAAACAACCGCTTACATAGACATTGTAACAAGACTTTCCGTAAATCTGATAAGGAATAAACGCTAAAGCCATATAAGAGCTCTCTACGGAAAGAAAATCATTTGGAATAAGAACTTAACTCAAGATGAGGAAGACTGAATTTGTTTTGGACTTAAGGAAAAAACGCTTATGTCCATTTAGGCTGTTTCGAAATTCAGTGGTAAAAGAGTCATTTGAGTTAATTTCATAATTGGAAAAGTAACTTAAGTTAATTTAAGCCAATTTTCGAAAATATATATATATTTTAGTAAGAAATATGTTAAGTTAAGTCGCTTTTCCTTATGTCGGTGAGGGTCTACTTGAGATAGGCGGAAAAACCAATCGCTGTAGCTCGCTCAAAAATAATCCGAAATTAACCAAATTTTGTGTAGAGGTGGAGTCGAATACGGCGAATCCAGTGAACATATTAACTCGATTTTGTCTTAAGTCGACTTAAGCTGTTTTTCATAATGACCACAGAAATAATACCCGCATTTCTACGCTCTCAAACGTGTCGTCGTAGGGTAGAGATTCTTTGTAAAGCATATTAAGCACTTAGAAAAATATTGATTTATGTTGGTGTTAAATAAACAAATTCGTGGGGATCTTGCAAGCGATATCATCATTGTTGGCTTATCAACTTCTAAGATATTACTGAATTCAAGTGTATCTATCCATGGAAATTTAACAGCAATTTGATATATTAATTAACCAAATAAGGTCAAAACCTAAGAATCAAGCGAACCACTTCCTATTTTTAAGCCTTATTCATTCGCAAAATCCTAACATTGACACGAAATACGATTAGATGTACTCGCTCATAATTTGCCATTATTAAATATCATAAATGAATTGAATCAATGACTCTTAAATCAACTAATTTTTAGTTCAGGGCTAGCACTTGGCAAATTAAGAAGGTACCTCCAGTATGACCCTAATTAAGGAACGTGAATCGCGCAATGTGAAGGTCCATCTAGATTATTCGTCAGGTGCAGCCAAATGGCTGTTGTCATTCCATCCAAACTGATCGCCATTTGGGTGTGCGTCCAGTTTAGATATTCAATATGGCAACTCAACCAATCGCTTTGACCAACGCTTGTCAAATTCAAAGTGACAATTTTGCAACTTTTGCTCGTTCTGTTGTGTGAAATTGAATAATTCTTGAATGGCCGTGTAATAATTCAAACGCGCAGAGTCCGATTTTGATAATTAAATTTAAAAAAATCACCAAAATGAAATTTTGGTTATGTCATTTACTTCTGTCTCCATTTGGGTACTAGTCTAGATGCTAAGTAGCAGCCAAATGGCTGTACGCGATGCCAATTTTTGGACGCGCAGCCATTTGGCGACTTATCTAGATTGACCTTAAAGGCAAAATCTCTGAATTTGTACACATCATAATTTTTTTGTTACATTGGATTTTCCGAAATTTTGCGTAAATTTCATCGAACATGAATGACTTTTGTGCTGATAAATTTTTCGTTAGACGATCAAAAAATATACACATTGATAAAAACATCTCAATGTCGGGATTTTCACAATCGAATAAATCCAACCAGAGACGTTTAATGCCTATTCGCTTTATGCTATATGAATACCTATTACAAAATAAGATGGCACTTAAATTTAATCAATTTGATACGAGTAGGTATATACTATATTTGCACGATTTTGCACTTAAATTTTTGAGAGTCAATTGACCAAAATTGATCGTCATGATTTGCTTTTGCTTATTTTTTGAAATGCACGTTGGGAAAAATGTTTAATCACTATATGATAACTTGATAACTATACTAAAATGCAATGCAATGTATTTTTAGGGATGAATTCATGACGACAAAATACGAGTATGTGATCAAGTCTCGAAAGAAATTTTTAAGATGCATCACAGAAAGGCTCATGGGAGTCTCGTCAAATTTATTATCAAAAACATTAGGTCGGCTGATTCTTTTTTTAGGTTAATTTTCATAAATCTTTCGCCTGGTCAAACTTCGATGAAATCGAAAGGAATGGTACTATGTTAACTTACCAATAGCACAATACACTTACATCTTCGATATAATGCTTGGTTGCGGCAGATGTTATAAGAAGGTAGCCATCAAAATATCTGCAGGCGATACGATAGGTTTTCAAGTGATTTGCAAATGGATAGCATAAGAGTAGTCACGCGTGTTTAGGAAGTCAAGTCAAGATAGGTCACATATAAGTGAGCATTTAATTAGAAGTTCGTGATACACGGTAGTTGGAAGAAAAAATATTTGTTGAGTTTTTAAGAGTCTATTATATGTACTCAGAAGCGGTTATAAAGAAAAGATTTGAAAGGGTTTCCACACCTATAAGAGTATAATTTGGAATTGAAAGGTTGCTTTGACGGCAATTTACATAATGCCCAACTGCCTAGTGACAGTTGAAGGTTTTAGGTATAGCCTGGCCGGTCTAAATTTGGCTAAAATTATGAAATTCATAACACCAATTTGCGTGTTTACGAAGTTAGAACCCTTATATACTAACGGACAAAAATATCGACTCAACCTATAATCCCGCATATTGGTACGTGTTTTTTGAAAACTACGGTAGTTATCCATAAAAATCGTATGTCATTGAAAAGCTTGAGACCTCAGCTTTATGTTGGTACCATTTTAACCAATATTTGGTGAGTACTTTTCGTATGAGCAGTAAGCTGGAGGATCTGCGAAGAGATATGGAAACTAGCACGGCACAGATGGACCAACCCAACCAACCAATAACAATTCAGGAGGTCACTGAAATGCCGTCAGCAGCTACTCCCATCGGGTCTCGAAGTCTGAAGGCCCCAATTTTCGATGGCCAGTCGTCCTGGGCTATTTATAAAACCCAATTTCAAGCGGCAGCCGAAAGTAATCATTGGACGGAAGAACAACGTGCGACGGCTCTTATAGTAAGCCTACGAGGAGCCGCCTCAGAAGTAGTCCAGAAGGTCCCATCTGGAACTCCGTTAACTTACGTTCAGCTGGTAAATGCATTGGATACGCGTTATAGCGAAGATCATATGAAGCCAGTGTACCGGGCTCAATTGCGTAACAGGGTCCAGAGAGTGGGAGAGAACCTCCAAGAACTAGCACAGGACATTGAAAGGTTGGCGTTAATGTCCTACCCGACCTCAGACCCGCAACATAGGGACGATACGGCACTGGAAATGTTCATTAGAGCGATTCGGGACCCTGATCTCCGACATGCGCTCCACCTTGCCGACCGGAGGACTTTACGAGACGCATTGGCTCATGGCCTATCATATGAGGCCATCAAGCATGCTTCACGGAACGAGAATAAAGTACGGGAACTAGTCGAGGAATGCACGTGCTACCGAGCATAAGACTTGATGGTGAATCTGCATTTCCTCCCTGCAGGGTACCTAAGTGCTGGAACTGCGGGGAGAAGGGACACCTAAAACGTGACTGTCGAAAGCCTTCCCGATTATCGTATTGTTCCGGTTGCGCTGAGAGGACACACCAAAAACTTCTTTCCGCTAATGATGCGGGAAACGAGTAGGAGCCAACTTCGCGGGGCAGAGGTTGGCTAGTGAAGTGGACGACCCCGGAATCACCATCAATGTCTTCGGACAACGACTCTTGAAGTGGAGGAATGTTGGAATATTGATGGGAGTATCTGACAATGAAAACCTGAAACTGAGGTTCGTAGCCAGTGTAGACACGAAAATTCCTCCAACGTCTAATAGTGCAGTCATATTAGCATTTCAAATAGAAAAAAATAGAGTAAGGCTAATTCTTGTGGTTTTCGAATCAGTGGGCTCCCAGGAATCTAAAACTCATTTTGCTAAAACAAATTTTGATCGGAAAGGTCCCAAAGAGGACAAAAAAGGATACTCTTTAATCCTTGAGCGGAGGTCAGCATGTGAGGTATCAGATCAAAGGGGACGTCGAGTACATTACATATCCGGTGTTTGTTTCCTGTTTCAAGGACCCTCAAAGGAATAAATCGAGATTAAATGTAAAATTATTGTGTTTTCCGTGTATCTTTCCAAAGCCATAACTACGAAAATAATTCAAGTTGTCACTACGTTTCTCACTTTTCCGAATTTATAATAGCTAGAGATTCTATCATTAAATTTGCTAAGAAAAAAAATTATCGGAAAGCTCTCAAAAAGGACATAAAAGGACACTAATTACAAACCTTGATCGAACGTGCGCATGCGGGGTGTCATATCAAAGAAGACGTCAAGTACATTCCATATCCGGTATTTTTTACTTGTTTCAAGAACCCTCACAGGAGAAAATTCGGACCCAATGGAAAATTTTCGTGTTTCTCGTATATGTATCTTTCCAAAGCCGTAATTTTTCGTTTGAGCCCGAATTATTCCATTTACTGTCCTTGAAATAGGAAACAAATACCGGATATGCAATGCATTCGACGTCCTCTTTGATATGGCACCCCGCATGCTCACGTTCGATCAAGGTTTGTAATTAGTGTCCTTTAATGTCCTTTTTCAGAGCTTTCCGATAATTTTTTTCTTAGCAAATTTAATGATAGAATCTTTAGCTATTATAAATTGGGAAAAGTGAGAAACGTAGTGACAACTTGAATTATTTTCGTAGTTATGGCTTTGGAAAGATACACGGAAAACACAATAATGTTACATTTAATCTCGATTTATTCCGTTGAGGGTCCTTGAAACAGGAAACAAACACCGGATATGTAATATACTCGACGTCCCCTTTGATCTGATACCCCACATGCTGACCTCCGGTCAAGGATTAAAGAGTATTCTTTTTTGTCCTTTTTGAGACCTTTCCGATCAAATTTTTTTTTAGCAAAATGAGTTTTAGATTTCTGGGAGCTCGTTGATTCAAAAACCACAAAAAACTCAAACAAAAAAACACAAACTCTATTTTTTCTATTTGGAGGCCTGAAATGGGATATTTTGACTGCACTATAAGACGGTACGCGATCGCATACATTTTAACTCAAGCCGAATGATAACTCGATACGACCAAGGGGCAAATTCATCAGGTTTCCAGGTGGGCAATTTAGTGTGGCTGTCCAACCCGCGTCGAAAAAAGAGACTTTCTCCGAAACTGCAGCCTCATTGGGAGGGTTCCTACAAAGTTGTGGACCGTATCAACGATGTGGTTTACTGGGTCCCGATGAATGGAAGGCCGCGAGTAAAAATGAAGGTAGGCCATCTTAACCGTCCGGCGCGATATCATGGTAACGAACGGAATTACGGCACTGGCGAATTGTCTGTCCGAGACGAACAGAACTAAGGAGGAGATAATGTGACATGTCCGAACGGAAAGCTCTCGTGTGAGTCAGTTGGGTGTCGACGATCGCGAGAGGCGAGTCGGGAGTAAACCCTGTTAAAAGTTTGGCTGAATAAAGATATATCGAAAGACTAAATTCGTGTTTGTTTTCCTTTCAATAAATCCAGTTCAACTCGGTACGAATGTAACAGTATCGATCAGCTGTCAGCCCTCCTCCTTGGCGTTTTACGGGTACGAATATGAGCTCCGTTTTCCCTCTAAGGAAATGCCAGCCCACATCATACAGGACTGCGAAAATCACTCACCCGGACGCCTGTAGACTCTGGATCTTCTGTCACTGCCATGCACACACATTCTCGACTCGTCAGTGAACAATACTGAGCTCCATTCCGTAACCCTCCAATTCAGATGATCTTGAACAAATAAGAGGCGCACTTGCCGGTGTTTTTCAGTCAATTTGGGGCCCATGGCAGGCCTTCTTGGAGTGATAATCGCTTCCCTTAATCGTCTTCTCACTGTCCGGGCACTGAGCCCGCAGGGGGGTCGGTGTCCTTGTGACATCAGCCAAAATGGCTGTATGTAGTGGAACAACGATCTTTGGTGAGCTGCGACACCACGGACCTAGCAGCGCAGGGGGGCCCCTGGTATAGTTGATACGCCATGGCGTGGATCTGTACAAAGACCATTCGGGCGGTAACGTTCCCGAGCTCCTGAGTTATGTACAGGTGGCTCATGGCATGACCTACCTCCTCCCATGACTTACGGGAGGGAAGTCACTAAATGCCAAGCACGATTATGGTGTCCTCTGGTGCGGGAGTGCATCGTATGGTAAATGGTGTGAGCTTCAGAGTTGGCGGCTTCGCATGACCCGAGCCCTGAAGGGGATAGTCAGGGAGAATGGCCTTGGTGGTAAATGCCTACGCGCCCATATCTAACTAGTCTGTGGATTGATGACCACACTGCCCAAATCGCATTGCTGACTAGTAAACTGAAGGGGCCACCTGGATGTGAAAAGCAGCGCTACTAGTCTGCACAGGCTCGTAGTCACAGGTCCAACGAGCCTGGGATGTGCACATCTGAATTCTGACGTGAGGCTTAACCAATAGGGAGGCCGAAGGAGGATCACACCTGCTATAGAGAAGTCTATAGTGAATAGTGTACTACGGGGATGAGTGTGCCCAGGGGACCATGGTCCTTTCCCATCAAGGAGTTGGCTTCGTAGTGGCTGGAGATTGTTACCCAAGTCATCCAGCTAGTGATGCAACCCCGGGGTTGGGTTCCTGAAGGTGAGTGCATTCGCCGGATGGAGAAATCCCCATCTGAAAATAAGACCTTGTCAGTAAAAAGCCGAAGGTCCAAACATTTAGCGGGACCGGGAGATAAAGGCCGAAAGGCTAGGTGCTCCCCTGACGGTATACCTGTAGATGGTTAGCTTGTCCGTCACTGAGGGCTACTCTGCGAACACGCCTCAGGTTCTGCTGCGCAGCAACACCCGTGAGGAAACGATTTCGTAACGTACTTGTAACAATGAAAAGGTCGTATCTCTCTGAAGTGGATCGAGGGCGGCCCGTTTTTGGTCTCGAATTAAAGCTACTAGTCTCTCAAAATCTCCTGCAAACTCTCGAGACAGCAGACTGAATCATTCCAAGACGGCGAGCGACGGTTCGCTGACTAAGCCCTGCAGACAATAGGGCTACAACTTGAGCCGCTTGATCAGGCGCCGTATCCATCGGTGACAAAACAGTGAAAGAAATTACCTAAGATGTAAGTAACCTAACTTTCCGGATGCTTTTCATAATAAGAAACAGATTACGGGCGCTTTTATAGGAGTAATTTACCTAACCGTTAGCCACTATAAATTTCAATTTCTCAGAGTTTTTTATTTCAAGTGGCATTAATTTAAAAAGTGCGCAGCAAATATTGATAAAAACGGTACCAGCAAGTAGGTAAGGTTTCAAACTTTTAAATAATATACGACATTTATAGATAACTATCGTACTTTTAAAAAAACACGTACAAATATACGCGATTATAGGCTGATTTAATACTTTTCTCCGTAAGTGCATAGTATAGTACAGATAGTTCAAAACCCAAACATCCAAAAGAAAAAGAAATGTTTGATGCCAAATTGTTTAATACATTGCCCAATATACGCAGAAAAAAGTTACACCAGTTTGCGCCATGGGTTAAGGGGGAGGGGTGTAAATTCAGTTTTCTGCACATAATGTGGAAAACTATGAATCTGACCTTAACACGTTGGCTGCGGCACATGCCCCCGGAGGCATGTGATAGTTATTATTTGTGTGCGGCTGAAAAATTTGCTTTTCATTCTCCAGGTGCGAAAGCTATAAAATCTCTAATTTTCATCCGATTTTAGCGAGACAAAGAGCATTTTACATAGTTCGCCCTCTATTATAATATTATAACAAAAACATAATACATGCCCCCGGGGGCATGTGCCGCACAGGAATAATAAATTATTACTCATATGCGGCACATGCCCCCGGGGGCATGTATTTCTTGTTAATGGGGTGCCAGAAAAAAACACCGTTGGAATTAATTTTTGGTTCCATCGTGTTCATTTAGTAGTCTATTGCTGAATTGAAGTGCGAAAATACATTTTTTAGGGCTAACATATCGGAATGCTCGCGTCGCATGGTCGATTGGTCAAAGCAAAGACGAAAAATAACGAAAAATTACAATTTATTGTTAGAATTATTTGGAATCGGCTCCTGGCTGAATTGAAGACAGGTTTGTACCTAAGGAAGTAGTTTATCTAGTTTTTGATCGATTAAAATTAAATTCCGGGATATGAGAGCTCATTTACTGTTGCAGTAGCCACATGCCCCCGGGGGCATGTGCCGCACATGAATAATAACGACTTACATGCCCCCGGGGGCATGTGCCGCACAGAAAAGAAGATACCGAAAATGACTGCCGCAGCCAACGTGTAGTGTTCTGAGAACGAATAAATCTATGTACACAAAATTATATAAAGAAAATTTATCTCTTAGAACATCATTAGAACAGTTAATTGTAGTCTTCTGAATGTACATAGGTGTATTCAAAAGTTTGTACCAAAGAGTGCCTTACAAGTACGAAAAATCGGGTGTGAAGGTTGTTAGTACACTTTACTCGATATATTCGGAAATAGCTTCAAAGTTGACGAGCACATAATGTTTAAATGGGGTACATATAACAATGATTGTTTACGTTTACGCACAATTTCACGTCATGTATCTGGTCAATTTTCATACGTCCCGAGGGCGTTAATTGAACCTGTACGCACCGCAATTAAGTACGACGAATTTGCGTTTGCGCGACGTGTTTTTACTATTCTCTTCCCATGTAAGAAGTACATCCAACTTGACTTGAGCGAGCGAAAATTTTCCATTTAAGCTCGATTTACTCCGTTGAAGGTCTTTGAAAGATGAAAAAAATCATCGGATATCAAGAGACGCGAGAGCGTCTCGCCCGCCAAAGGAAAAAGAAAAACGAAAGCGAACAAGTCTATGATTACCGGAAACAACTTGCTTTTTGCTAGGGTAGTGGGACATTCGGACATAAGGCCATTAGGACACTGTGATATTTGCACATTCGGACATTGAGACATAAGGACATTAGGAAATTGGAACACTGGGACATCAGGATCTAAAAACAAAAATATTAGATGGCTATTTAAGTATGCAAAAATATATGATATCTGACCAAAAACAACAAAGTTGTAAAAGTTACCCCGCCAAAGAAAAATTTAGCTGCCGCAAAAAGAATACATATCACTCCAATCCGCCGCTCATATGTAATTTTGTTTTAGGTGTAAATGCTGGATGTAACTTTGTTTTAGGTGTAAATGCTGGAGAAATTTAAATGTACAGGACTACTTCTTAAAGTAATTTGGTGGGAGCATTAACACTTTACTCACTTTACTCATTTTACTTGCCACTTTGCCGGCTCCCACCAAATTACTTTAGGAAGTTGTCCTGTACATTTTAACTTCTCCAGCATTTACACCTAAAACAAAGTTACATTCAGCATTTACACCTAAAACAAAATTACCTATGAGCGGCGGATTGGAGTGATATGAATTCTTTTTGCGGCAGCTAAATTTTTCTTTGGCGGGGTAACTTTTACAACTTTGTTGTTTTTGGTCAGTATAATGTACTCGACCTACCCTTTGCACTGATACCCCGCATGCCGACCACCGGAGAAGTATTAAATAGTATCCTTTTTCGTCCTTTTTGGGACCTTGCTCATCAATTTTTTTTTTGTTGGCAAAATGAGCTTTAGACTCCTGGGAGCTAACTGATTTAAAAACAACAAAAATGAGC
Source organism: Microchrysa polita (assembly GCA_949715475.1). Classification (NCBI taxonomy): domain Eukaryota; kingdom Metazoa; phylum Arthropoda; class Insecta; order Diptera; family Stratiomyidae; genus Microchrysa; species Microchrysa polita. The sequence goes on from OX454417.1 coordinate 7,976,025, forward strand.
CCTCACCTAATTTTCCAATTCAGAGCCCTAATTTGACTGGACTAAACACGCCATTTTCAATCGCTAATATCTTCTAAAGTTGACTAGCACAAAATGTTTAATTTCGGTACATAATTAGCACATAACTCAACAATTACGAAAATATAGATTCGAAGTCTGTAAGCTGATTTTTTTGGGGGGGGGGGGGGGGGGGGTTGTGTAGAAGAACGTTCCGCTACACCCCCCATTTGAATTGCTAATATCTCTAAAAGTTGCCTAGCACAAAATGTTTAAATGTGGTACATAATTAGCACATAATGAGCACGTAACTGTGCAATGATTTTTTTAGTAATTTTCCAAAGTGGGGGGTGTAGAGGAACGCACATGCTAAGCTGACCATACGTACAGCATTTTGCTGTACAGTACATGTACAGCATTTTCCATGCCACACAATGAAACCTAACTCACTACATAATAAGCTCCTCGTTGATGCCTATGATCAGTCTTTTCTGCTTTTAAGGTCTAAATTTGGACTACTGTATCCAGTGCGATCGATATTTAGCGAGATAATCGCTCTTTTATGTTTGGCAATCGTTGATTTTCGATAACTCGGGAACCTTTCTCGATTTTCTGAAATTGTAGAGCTAGTTGGCGCTCACGGTTTCTCCAATCCGAAGTTATGGCTTACCAAGCCCTAATTGAAAGTTGCCCATATCTCGGAAATTCGTAAGCGAAAAACCTTGAAATTTAGATAACTGGTAACGTACTGTTCATATTTGACGAAAATGTCAAGGCTCAAGCTGTCAAGCGAGATAATCACACTTTTATGTTTACCAAACATTCATTTTCCATAACTCGGAAACGTGCGAAATTTTGCACACGTTTAGAGATACTTGTCTGGCTGATCTAGCGTTTAGTGCGCGCACCTTCGGTGCACAGGGTCATGAGTTCGAATCTCACCGTGAGCCATGATGTTTTTCGAACCCACGAACTTGTGACAGGGGAACAGGGGAAATCAAAAAATGGGCTTTCGCTTGAAGGTTTTGAAATTGTATTATTTCCACTAGTTTAGCTGAGATTCCGGATGAATAGGTTTGTCAGAGCGAAGCACGTCGAATAAAGTGGCACCAGAGATCAGATGTAGAATTTTCATAATCCCCACCTTAATGTTGGTATACCTATACTTAATCGAAGATGGACTAGAGACTCCTGAATGATACGCGGGAGTTTAATCCCGTTGGGCGACAACGCATCTTTGGAAGAACTGTGAAGATTATAGAATCGCCTAAAGATTATGAGTACGCAGAATACGCTCAACACCTTGAAAGTTCGATCCTGGAAGGTTGTAGGGTGAACTTAAAATTGAAAGTTCTATGCTAAGCGGTCAGTTGACGAATGAAAAAATCGATACGACCAACTTGTATTGTACCCGGTGAAAATACCCATACCGGATAAATAGTGAAGTAATTTGACTGATATGGAATAGAAATCAATGAAAGTTATAAGTGGCATGTAAAATATTTACAAATTTCCGCAGTACTTGCTTTGAACCCTTTATTTTATTTAGTGAGCAGATCCATGACCTTACCCTCCCCATCTCCAAAACTTTTGGAAACCACATCAGCTTATTTTCCCATTTATATGAAATAAATACATAACGTCCTCCGCTTGAATTTAGTGCGCAAAACAAAATCTAATTAGTTTTCCGCGGATAAATTTATTGATAGTCTGATTCCGCAAGCTCGGTTGCCCGTCGGACTATCAGGCTCGGTTGGAAACTGCTGCTTTTCCGCTTTATGACGCTTCACATCAGGTATTACTACCACACAGGCGCGTAACTAGAGGACATCCAAGGGGGGGGGGGGGGGTTTGGTCAATTGGTATTCATGTTGGGAGGAATGCCTAAGAGGGCAGTTGTATGATAAGGCGGTGTAATAATGAACTTTCTTATACGGGAAGGAGAGATGGGCGAATTAGCATACGTATTTAGCTTTGCTTAATTGTTTTTATATTAAACTATCTAATTCCTGCGAAATTTGTCGTTATTTTCCTAGATGAATAGAGTTAAGTTTCAAGAAACCTGCAGATTGGTAGGTTTCAACCAGAACTTTACCCTCTTTTAGGCACTGCTCCGATAATTGTTTGTCATCTGTAACAAGCCCTTCTCCCTGGAGAATTGAAGAAAAGCATGGCAATACAGTGCGATGAATTTCAACTATTGCTAAAGACAGAAATGGTAAATACACTGATCGTCTGTAAAAATCTTCAGCGTTATCAGCTGGGACGTTGTTTCTGTGCGTCTGACGACCGGTCATTCGTGGCATGTAATTTCTAAGCCATATGTGGCGCAGAGAGATTGAACTTTATTGAAAATTTGGCTGAAGCTTGTGATCGCATTGGCTCGCATTCTCTGCAAGGTTGTTACGGCACCTTCTACAATCAGCAGGGACTTGCTGAGATCAATAGTTTTCGATTGCAGCTCCGAGTTATAGGTTGACATACAGCGAAAATAGAAACGGTACACCGGAACGCAACGAGAAAAGGGAGAGAAGAATTATATTTGGAGTTGGCATCGGCAGTAGTTTCCGAATTATCCCATTCCCTTATCACCGACAAAGAGGTCAAGGTGGGAGGCGAACTGGTCCCAGAAACGCGTAATTGACGTGTGCCTTTCAATAAATTTTATGGGATTATATGGGATAAGTCGTCGAACTCGAGATTCGCCATCAGTAGCTTTTTGAAGTTTTTTTTTTCGTTTCGGGGTCTTCAAGAAGACTTGAATAGAATTAACAATTGCTAAGCAGGAGCTGATTTCCCTGATGTCACATGCACTGGATTCACCTAAATTACTCACAATGTAAGTAAATATAGAGCTAGAGGGGCTTCTTCAAGTTGCTTGTCAAATTACTGTGCGCCCCTGAATTTCCCTTTCATATTACTCTCACCATCATAACCTTGCCCGCACATATTTCGATTTTCTATACCTTCATCCCTGAGACCCTTAACAATTGCAGCATCAAGGCCTTTCCCATACATATCCCTAACATCAATAAACGCTAAAAATTCTTCATCCAAAGTATTTTCAAAAACATATGTAACACATAAGGTAAGCTGCTCAACACCACTTCTGTCGGTTGTCTCATCAGCAAGGACTGTAAAGGCTTGTTAACCTTATCAACTATTTTAGCAGTAATTATAGAGAAACACTCACTAATTATAACATTCTGAACTTTTGGACTAGTATACATAGTATTCTTTCAGCTGGTTTTCCAGCAGAGTGTCGCCAGATTTGCAAGCATAGCGGAGAAGTGCCCTAAAATTCCCGACTCTCTGTTTCGATGCATTATATCGTTCCTCTTCTCTTAGTACAGCGCCGGAACCCTGATGACCACGAAGGGATAACCCACGCTCTCCACAGAATATTTTAGTATAGTGATTTTAATTGAAAAAAAAATATGAAACCCAAATATCCAAAAAACGACTATAATTAATTGTTATAGTGACGATCGAACAGATAAATATTGTTTTTCTATTTTAGATGTGTTCTAAAGAGAAGAAAATGTGCAATTTGTCCGATTTTTCCTTTTGCCTTTTTTCTTATAATTTTTACATTTTTTCCCACGTGCAAAGGGGGGGTTTTAAGGGACATTGCAAAACTTGCTAAATTACACGAAATCTATGACACAAAGACCAGTGGCGCAACCACGGGAGGGGCTAAGGGGGCTAAAGCCCCTCCCAGACCGAGAAATTATGAAAGAAGAAATTTCAAAATATGAAGCGATGAATTTGCTATAGATAGCTAGAATAGCAAAATAAGATGATTATCACAGCCAACAAATTTACCTAAAAAATTAAACTAACGGCACTAAAATCGGATAAGAGATTTGGTTTTTACAGAACTTTTTTCCATCTCAATTTTCTCCTACTTCTGCCAAGGTGAGGTGCTCGTACGATTCTTTCAAAAATTGGCGCATAGTCTAGTCTTAAGTGCAGAAAGCTAGGGTTAATTTTTGATCGATTTTGATATAATTTGAATAAATTTTACCAAATTGCAGATCTTTAGGGGCAGTTTGAATTGAATTGAATATGTTAAAATCATTGTTGTATAAATATTTTATAGTAAAAGAATGTGCAGGACACAAGCGCTGGATCCATCGCAGCAATTCACGCATCCGAGCTGAATTGGTTCTTGCGAAATGGATTCCTATCATGCTCTCACCTGAGACGATATGGTTCCATGGAGCCGAACGACATTACCTTAAATTCGGTACATATTTAGCTGGTGCCTAAAATTCTATTTTTCTCGTGTGGTACCGGGCATTCACAAACTTGCTGCTCCAATTGCGGTCGACGTAAATGATTAATGATGTGCTGATTGCGCGAAAACTAGCAGTTGGGCGATGCGACGCTAAACTACTAAAAAGTTTACATCGAAAATAAGCATCGTAAAGTGTAAATTCTAGAAAATTGAAGAAAATGTCTAGTAATACGGATGGCCTTAGCCCCCTCCAGGGCGAATTCCTGGTTGCGCCACTGACAAAGACGCTTTTTCTTTGATTCGAATAATAGCTTACACACATTTTAATGATTATTCAATCGAAGTAGTAAACTAGCACCTCAAAATATTAGAAATTTTCAATTTTATCTAACCGGCCCTGAATCTGGCGATTTTTTCAAATTCCGCCACTCATTCTTTTCAATAAATAAACTACACCAAGCAATAAAACCATTTGAATTCGATTTTGTTTGATAACTGGGATGTTAGTAGTTTTCATTGCATACACTACACACTTCCAGTGCATAGTCAAAAATCTGACCATATAACGGGAAAAAGTGGGTGTCCCTTTAAAGGGACACTATGCACTAATGGGTTAATAGCACAGAACTTAATTTACATAATTTAGTATAAACAAATATGTGACCACGGGAATCAATTGCCTTATCAAGGTTCACATATTTTCCAGAATATCGGCTACTATTCCTTTTTAGTTCTCTTCACGAAGATATCACTTATAATGAAAGGAAGAAGAATATGAGCGGCGTGCATCATGGTGGTAGCATCGTGAGATATTATTCATTTTCTAAATCGGCTTGAAGCGGAGAGTGGGATGGGTGATAATTTGCCTAAAAAACCGAATGAATTCCTTAAGTATGTACAGCATTGGGTCTTCGGGAGTCTGGTCACATTTAGTTAAGCGATTAAAAATTTAATTTTATTTACTATGTATAAGGACCTCCAATATCCATCGGTATTTAAAACGAAACAAACCCACCAAATTAAGTATGTAGTCGTCTTAAGACAACGCGGATCTTTAATTTCATACAAGATAGAAAGTGAAAGTCTTGGTGTACATACATATGTACTACGAATATCATAATATTCGCACGATGATAACTATTTTTGGACGAAACTTCATTGTTTACTGCTAAAATGTAAAACTAGTTCAAATCATTTGTCGAACGCGTGGGAGTTGCATAATCATGAATTGCTTGCCACTGTTCCGGCGAATCTGTCGAGATAATGGCAAGTAACAACCATCTGTCAGATACAACGATGACTGCTAATTGTTGTTAACTTGAATGCTAATTAGATTCATCAAGATGCCGGTTGCCTTTCATTACGATAAAGAGGGATGATAGGATTTTGTTGTGCACGGAATTTCGTTCGGCAAAGAGTGTTGTTCTATAGAAGTGTTTGAACAAGTGGCCTTGAAAGTTTTGTACTGCAGAGAAGGCGAAGAAAACGGAAAAGATGGAAATGAGTTATATTTCCACAACAAGATCTTGATGTTTGGCTATCTCGACTGAGTATTGAATTATTCATAAATAATCATGCCATTGAATAGCATTTTTTTTAATTGAATACGCCATACAAAACAAAATCTAATGATCCTGAAAATAGAATAGCACCGCGGGCAGTGGAATTTCAAAAGAAAACAATTCCAATGAAAATAGCATCAAACCGATGAGTTGAGTTTGTTGTGTTGCACCATTAGCCGCGCCATTTCTCTTATAGTCAAATTATAGCACGCTAAACAAACAAACTATCACACAACACACCTCCATTCGCACAACAAGTTAACATCGCATTCAATCCAAATTGAAAACCATTCGTAATTGAACAAATTTGTTTCGTCAATAAAAATAAACATGCAAATCGATTTAATTCGGATAAAATGCCACAAAACGTTCATAGTGAAGTCGTTAATGTTTAAAATAAAAATAAAAAAAAATAATTTGCCTCTAATAAAAAAAATTAATTGAAACATAATGTGTAAGATTTAAAGCAAAAATTCATAATAGGATTTTAAATGTGTTATCCCATCACACTCCAATAGGTGTCCATAAGTACTCCAACACATGTTCCGCGTGATCATCAATGAATGTATGTACTTTACCTACATACATAATTGCCGGACGGGCTAATTAAAATCATAAAATAACGATTGAGCAAGTTTATCAAATTAACAAAAAATGCTAGAAGAGATTGTCCAGACATTAAAACGATGGGAATCTGAAATTTCTGTGTAGGCATGGATATTTTATTTTTACAATGAAATCAAAAGTATAAGTTCGGCGGCACAGACTAGCTGGCTGCGCTGCAAGCATCCAGATTCAATGATGTTGTTGGTTGGGGCGAGATGGTGAGAAGCAAAGATTGTTGTAGTCATCCAGCTGAGTCTGATTGCTTACTTGATGGAACGAAGATGTTAAGCGAAAGCATACTATTTTTTGGTCATGCAAAAATCTTCTGATATGTTGGAGGAAGTATGTACATACATACATATACATTAATATGTTTTAAGGCTACAGTAGCTCCAGCGGAAGCATGAATGACTGGGAAGTTTCGTACTATGATCTGCTTTTGTACATATCTTGATTTTTGGTCTCTCTACTCGTATATGGTATTCCGCAATTGGATGACCTTCCCAAATATGCTAGTAATTTGTACTGTTGCGATACAACATGGTGATTTTACTAGTTTGAACAAATTAGTAGTCGATACCCTGCATTTTATTTGGCTCTATCCGATATGATCATGGCTATGGATTGATAGAGAAATACTTATACCTTTCAAAGGTGACTCAGCAAAACTGAAACTGAAATGATTTTTTGTGGAAATTACAAAAAAAAAAAACATTGTAATACATATATCATTTGGTGAATAAATTTCTTTTTCATTAAGCATTTTTTTAAGTAAATCCCAAACATTCCGCTTTTAGAAGGACAACCTTGTCCTTGTCGCCGTCTACATCTATGTCCTTTCCTTCCTCTACTACTCTCAGCCTTAGAGAAAGCATGCGTTAGTACAGCGTGCGATTTCTAAAACAACACGAAGAAGTTCTGTGGCGTAAGTTTGTTGGTAGAGTTTAAACTTATAAATGAATTCTTATTGGGCCAGTTTCTCGTACATCTTATCCAGTGGTTACAGTGGCGCCGGAACGATTTTTTTATTGGGGGGGGGCAAGATTTTTTTTTTTCAAATTCATATTAAATTAAGCGGTTACCATATACCGGACCTCTAGCCAGGACCGGCTCTACTATATGTGCAGAATGTGCATTTGAACAGGGCGATTCATTAAGTGAGGCAAATAAACAATTTCAATTTGGGATTAATCTTAATTATCTCATTATTAAAATCAACATTTTGTAATTTTTAATGTTCTTTAATCGGAAGTTTTGAAAACTTTTAAGTTAATATTTTCAAAAATTTCGAAAATCTCGATTTGAAAAAAAAACGGACTTAGGACTTCCGCTATAATAACCTCTACATTAGGTCTCAAACCCAAATTTTCGAAAGTTTCGGTTTAAAAACATAAAAATTCGAAATTATTGAAAAATCGGGTTGGAAAATTTAAAAATGCGAAACTACAAAATGCGCAAATTTTGATTCTTATGTTTTCAAGTGGAAAGTTTGGGTTTTGAAACCTTATTTAGAGAATATTCAATCGCAAAATTCTTTACAAAGCTGAGGGTCCTAGTACTTGCTACAAGCCAAACCCCAGTGAAAATGAGCCCCCTTCACCTTAGTATAAGCTCTTCATTAGATATATTGCGCTGATAGTGTAGATAGCACATGATAAACCGGTTTCGTCTTACAATTTGAATTCAGCCTGTCTTGCAAGTTTACCCGTCCGGTTTCGTCTTACAATTTGAATTCACCCATTGAGTGGTTAGTCTTATCGTATAGACAAGACGCACACCATTTCAAAACCAATCAATTCAGTTTTAATGAGCTTTCTTAGTTGTTAGAAATTTTGCCTAAATGTATGCAATTCCAATCACTTCCAGAGTTATTTTTTTAATGAGTAGTTAAGGTTGATCCACACTTTTCAGTCATCAGTCACAGCCATTTTCCATACAAGTTAACAGATTTCCAGTCAATCAATTAACTGGCAATCTGTTAACTTGTGTGGAAAATGAGTGTTACTGATGAGGGAATCGACCTTTAACATTAAATTTTTCTTTTAGACATAGTTTCATGTTAAAAAATACCGTTTGACAAATTATAAATTTGAAAAAAATATGACTCAAGCATAAAAATATTGATTTCATGTATTTTAGTAGGAATGTGTAGAATAGTAACAGTCTTTGGCACGAAATACTTAGAAGTTAGTAGGGCAAATAGCAGGGTGTCCGTAGATTTTGTTCACTAACTGATCATTATGAAATTTGGTAGGAATGTGTAGAATTGTAACAGTCTTCAGCACGAAATACTTAGACGTTGGTAGAATAAAGCTAACAGGGTGTCTCGGAGATTTTAAAAAGCCGACTTTTTTAGTTTTTATCGGACATGGACGTATGGGTACTCACATCAAAGAACTCGATGGGTACATTTCATATCAGTCGCTTTTTTACAGTTTGGAGTAATGGTAACGGAGTTACAGCTAATATATCCAGTTAATATGTGTAGCCATGATACATAGTAAATCCTTTTTTGGATTGGTCTAATTAAAAAGTGTTACGCGTTTATTTAGACCAATTCAAAAATAGATTTACGAGAAGCATTTCATTAAAAAATAAATAAAATATATGTGCAAAATTATTCACAATGTGTGTATCCAAAATCTAAAAAACCCTCGTATTGGGGGTATTTTTTATCAAACGAAATGATGGTCCCCGAACAAGTTGCAGCTAGCTGTTTCAATTATTTCAAATATTTGTAATGACATTGTCGCCTTTTTGGAAAGCTGACAATACGCGTATGTTTTTCCAGTGGTCTGCAGACTCCATGTCATATAATTTTTTTTAGTAATACTACATTAAAAGTATCTTTAAAAAAATTTAAGAAAATATTTTTTTATTTAAAATTCGAATTGTAATGGGTTTTTCAAATTTTAAATGATTAAGAAATGTCTGCTATAGTGTTGATTAAAATCCAAAAATAAGTTTAAGCCCATTACCTTAGTAGTTTTTTTTTTAAATTCTTACTTTAAATGGCAAAATTCTAGGTTATTTAAAAAAAAAACCTAAAAATTCATATATCTCAGTGACCATTGAAAATCGGCCTAACATTTATGGCCTCATTTTGTTGCATTTTGACCCTATTATAACGTGTTGCAGGGAATAGGTCGACTTTACCAATAACCTTGTATACAATTTTCATTCCTTCTTTCTTATATGCATTTTTTAAGGATTCTAATATTTTAGGGTCGAATGTTAATGATACACGATGTTCAGTTTTTGATGAAACATTTTTGTTTAATAAAGTTGTTAGTTTATTTTTATATGCTTGTCTTGAATGTTTGGTGACTAATCGATTATTGATTATTGATTAAATCTCCGTTTTGTTTTATAAATTAAGGGGATCAATCCCCCCCTTCGGTTACACTTTTTTCTTTATTACATACTTTAGGTATGTAAAACAATGCAAAAGTAAACTTTTTGCTGGAATTATTCAACGTGTTTAGTGTTTCATAAAAACGTGAAACCATTTTCAGAACTGCCATAGCAAATTTAGCTAGCACTTCCTGAAATTTCAATTGAGAAGCGTATCGATAGAATAGAAAACCACAGCACATGGCTTTACGTTCATCTACTTTTTCACATTTGATCTGGAGTTTCGAACAGGCAAGCGCTACTGCACTAATCTAGAAGTGCTGCTGGCATCCTTAATTGTTCGAGTTTAACAACAATGTTTTTCTTTTTTTTTTTAAGGTTAAAATTTGACGATAGGTTTTATCGTATATAGCAGGGCAAAGCAAGTCTTGACTTTCTCTAGTTGTTCACAATTTATTATTAACTATTAACTATTATTTTTTTTAACTAAATTTTCTGTAAAAAAAATTGTTGAAATTTCCAAAATTGAAAGCTATATATGGTCTTATGCAGGCAGTAATTTAAAAACAAATTAACAAACAAACAAACGGAGTTTCGCGGTACCCTAGGGCATACGTGTCAAACTCGCGGCCCGCGGCCAAGTCGAAGCAGCACAATCTGTGTCAACACAAAAAATGTGAAATTGGTAAGGTGAACAAATTTAGAAGTTGAACTCAAGTCTACAAAAATTACTAATAGTCGTCAGTGGCTTATGCAGGATTATTTTAGGATTTTTTCTCCAAATACTATACCAACAATAATTTGAGGCTGGTTATTTGATTTTATAAGACAGCTGATCTTTTTTGTACAGCACAATGCTAAGTATCTTCATGAAACCGTTCTGTCCCGAAATGCAGTTAATAAAAAAAATTGGTTGGCTTTACCGAACATGAATAGAGATTTATTTGGAAAAATGGCACAGTTTTAAGAACTACGGATATCTTGGAATTGGTGACTAAATCACCTGGATGTGAAATTCCAATATAATAATTAGAGCCCAATTGCCTGATTTTTAGACCTTTACTTATCAAGCTGTAATGCTGCATGAGTTTGTTTAATGAAAACCATGTCACAAACAACTTTTTGTCTCTTTGCTGAAATTAATTTATTCTGACTATTTTGCCTCCCAATGTTATTTTGGGCTACCTCAAATGACTGGTGCTAAAATTTTTTTTATCATCTGTCCAAAATTCGCCGCAAATCATGTAATTGTGGTTACTACCATATTTTCGCGTTTTCGCTTCTTGTCTTAATTTTTTAATGTTCTTGAAGTACATTTTCGAAAGGAGGAAGCTCGCACGAATAATCCCGAAGCTGCTATAGTGATCCAGACTCTCTGCTATATTTTGAAAGTAATATTCCGCAATCAACTTTCGTAATACGATTACATAAACCTGCCCGCACCAGGTTTTGAGTTTGACACCCCTGCCCTAGGGTTCTGTGAAGATCTCTCAGGGTTTTCACAAAGATATCCAAAAATTTAAAAATGCAAACAATCCACGAAACGAAACAAAAAACAATTGTAAGTTTTAAAATACCGAAGCTTACAGGCCCGTATTTGTAAACATACCTTAACTCAAGGAGACCTTTAGTCAAGGACTCTGAAATTCAAAAAATTAAATGTCATTTCCAGCAGTTTTTCATTGAAATAATCTTTATATCTTCGAGTCGATGCATACTTGATTTAAGGCGAGACTCAAGGAGACCTTAAGTTTTCAATATAATAGAAATATAATAACTCAAGGTAGGTAACTAGCAACCTTAACTTCAAGTGAGGTTGACTATAAAAAATTTCAAGGCTTCCTTGAAATCGCCTTAAATCCAGGATGCATTGACTCGTAAATATAAATGATTTCAATGAAAAAATACTGGAAATGACATTTAGTTTTTTGAATTTCGACATCCTTGACTAAAGGTCTAGTTGAGTTAAGGTATGTTTCTAAATACGGGCCTTAGTCTGCTACACTGTACCGGAAATCAACTTAACTGTAAAATGTTTAACCAGCATCAGAAACTCGACCAATTTTCTTTTACAGCTTTCTACTATATGAAATGGAAAAGGAAGTAGTGTGTACCAGAAAATAAAGCATGTCCACAGTGTTTGTGACGAGGTTTTTGGGATTTAAATTAAGGAGCAAATAAATTAGAGAATTAAATTTGTTTTAATCAAAACTTTTCTACGATTTTTTTAAACGAATGCTTAACAGTTCAAATTTTAAGTTCTACTCACATTTTTGGTGTCCTTTTCAAACAATTGGATGATAGCTAGGGCCTCGCAATTTATAGCAAATATATATTGTTTTACCCTAACTCCTAGTGGAGGATGGTGCGTTGACGACTACCGTGTGTAATCAACAACGATTCAAACACAACTGAATTAGAAGTAAGATACGGTTGTCATCCATACCACATCCTAGCCGCATTGTTAGTTTATTATTTTACAATAAGCATATTTCTATTCATCTTTAAATAATAAACTTGCGGCGGGTCATGTCGAGTTTGGAAACTCGTTTCTCTATGAATCTCTATATCACAGAGTGGCGACCAAACAATCACGGCCACAGAGCACGATGATGTCCCACAAGTTTAAAAATTTTTAGAAATATCTACACTGAGATAAAAAACGAATTTCAAACTAAAAATTTATGTTTTTTATTTCAAAATCGCAAAAAAAAATGTAACTTTGACAAACTTAATTTATTTCTAAATAATATAATACGTTGTTCGAACATATTTTCTTTTAGACTAAATCTTATGTATTTTTTACTTCAACATGCGAAAAGTTTTTATTGATATTACGCAGTCATATGTAATACTGAAATACATAATATTTCAAAATCGCACTCTACAGTATTTGCCATTCAACTCAATTGATAACCATTTAGAATTGACTATAGCTATGTTTAATTTAAACGTGAGTTATGAATAAAAACAACGTTTACACGTTATAATTATCTTTATTTCCAAAGGGCCGGACCTATGGACCGGTTGGTACTTTTAGACTGAACTAAAATCTACAAATAGTTGCCTTAAATACTATTTCTTATTCCTATCTACCTATTCTAATGGATATCTATGTGAAATATACATTTCACCTTTGACCCATATGCGATGACCCTTCCAAGAAGGTCGCGTCATATAATCGTAAATATTTATTATCTACGATGCTAAATGTGTAGCGCGATGAACGATGATATTGTTCATGAGTTGATGTTGTTATCGGAGATAACTGATACATATGTTGCGCAGAATCATTAGGAATTTGACCTCTCAAATTCCTATATGGTAACTCGTGCATTGTGCGTTTTTGTCAAATGATTTTCTTAGTTTTATTTTTGGTTACATTTATCGGACACAGGATCGATTTATTTCTTCGTGTCGCGGCGATAAGATTAGAGACAGAGAGAGAGAAATCGGAACTTCCCATTAAAATTTCGTAGCAAAACAGGGTCAAAATCTCAAAAAACCTCAAAATATTTGCCCTTTTTCCGATCATTGGCTTATTTGTAACAACATAAATAAGCATGTGTGCATAATTTCAACTCTGTAGCTTTAATAGCGGCTGAGGAAAACGCGCTGCAACAGAACAGACGAACAGACAGACAGACTGACATCGCCCAATTGACTCCCCATGTAATGCTGATCATATATGTATAATTATTTATATGGTCCGAGATGCTTCCTTCAATTCGTTGCAATTTCAATTGAAAGTTTAGTGTTTAAATTTAAAATGGTAAATTTGTTGACTTTGACTTTGCCACCGTTTTAAAAATAAATACAAATCGTGTTCATTATCAAATGCAGCTTTTCAATGTGACATTGCAATAATTTTAATTCAAATTGCTAACATTTTGAGAAAACAGTTAGAACATGTTCATATAATATTTTATGCCAATGTAAAAGTAAATGTTTTTGCGTCTTACAAATGAAATGCAAGTTATTTTGACTAAATTCTATATAATGTTTTTTCTCAAAATTACATATAAAAACTGTTAGATTGAAGTTTTATTTTTCTGCGTGTACTAACGAATTTCTGAGTTATCGGAAAATTTCGATTTAAAAACTCAAAAGCTGTACTTTATCCACATATACTGGACATTTCCAACGAGCCCATGTCTTCACAATTCCGTTTTCTGGAAATATAACTGTATATGACTTATTTTTATCCATGTTTTGGGGTGTTCCGGCCAAAAAAGCGGCGATGCTAGGTGTTCCGTGACTCCGAAAAGTTTGGGAACCACTAGTCTAACCCAATATAAAGCTCTGATACTCCAATCACAGTAGCAAAAATTTGTACGAAGTGAAAATTGGAATACTGCGGATTCACTTACCGTATAGTAAAAAAAAAAACAAATTATCGATGCAATATTTTCAGGACTCAGTTTTTAAGTCAAAAATCTGCTAATTTGAAGTGCAATAAATACAGAAATTGTTATTCTGAAATTCAACCGTAAAAGTAAAAGAAATCTTGCAAAATGATCCCCCTTCTTTCCGAAAAGCTATCTACGCCACTGCACTAGACTGAAATCAATTAACATGATCGCAGACGTGGTTAATAAGTGTGAGAAAAATACACATAATCCTCATAAAAATATGTTTTTAGTGGAAAAAATTGCATTTAGAGCTGCCTATACTTTCCTGTGTTAGATGACTAAGAATGTACTGTGAGCGGTGAGCAGCTTCATAACGATGAAATTAGAAAAGAGAAGGTATTTGTGATGTAGACCTTCAGTTCAGCGTCAGTACTGTTAAACTAAAATGTCAATTCAAGAAAGGACATTTTTGGTTTTGCTTAAATTTTTAGCTTATCCAGCTAATGGTGTTTTTTGCCGTTTCGCAATATTAATTGCATCTTCTGAATCTTGAATAATAATTAAAATATGTATTGCGAAAAAAACATCAAATCTTTTATTAACACCATCAGCTGGATAAGCCGGAAATTCAAGCAAAACTAAAAACACAAACAAACCCAGAGAGAAAAATTGAACCAAATTAAGTAAAAAAGGACAAGGCGTCAACCGTCAAGAGAAGTGACAGATAGTTAGCCCTACCAAACGCTAAGGCCCTTTTGTTTAGGGGCATCATCCATCGATTTTGCCTTGGGCCATCAGAATACTAAGGCTGCTTAAAATTAGAACAAATGGTAACAACAGTGAATAAAATTAACTTCTTTTTTTTTCGTCTAAATTTGGACATATGTATTAGATTTTCCTAAGCTGATTGTGCATGAAATCATTATTATCAGCATAATAGAAAAAATAATTCAATATTCCATTTCATACCTAATATCTCACTCCGATACTACTACTCGTATATGTACGTATCAGGTTACTCAAGTACTTACCTCCTCATGAAAGAAAATTTTGAATTGTCATCGCTACACTCGTATAAATTTAGTTACGTGCCTAAAAATACATTTTTTTTTACAACAACGCCCATCATACTTTTGGTTAGTCAATTTCGTAATTTGTTATTGTTTGTAATCATTTTGACGCATAAATAGTGCCATAAATACATACAGGCGGTTGCTCGTGCTGGATGCTTTGTGGTGGTTGGAGACGAGAGGTTGTTGAAATATTGAAGTATGGAATTCCACCATCAGTGATCTAATTCTCACAGCGTAGCACGGTTCACGGTATTGATGTAATAAAGTGAGTGAGCTGGATACGTATACAATGCGTCAAAAATATTTATGGAATACAGTGTAACCCCTATAATTACAACCTTCGATAATTGCAATACTCGATATTTGCAACTATAAAGTTATTCTCATTGAAGACTCTAAATAATATGCAACGCTAATTGCAATTTTAGAGTCGATTGTAGACTCTAAATTTGCAACGACTGTTGCGATTTTAGAGTCACTCTTTAATTTTAAAGTGTTCATGGTCTTTACACGGAAATAGAAAGCGGTTTTTATTATTAACTGAAAGAAACGAGTTTGCCTAGCGGCACCTATTAGTTTTAATTTGGCTTCCTAACGGTGTTGTTTTTAACAAAAAGTGTCTGCTAAAACTCACAAGTTCATTTTGCTGAAACAAAGCGGAAATTGCAAAGGAACTGGAAAGGGGCCATCATTGGCCACGTTGTCTTCGAAATATGAGGGGGATAAATCGAATTAGGAAAAGCGAGGCTGAAATATGTGGCGGCAGCGGAGGTTGTCTCTGATAAGAGAAAAACCATGCGCCGAATTCCTAAAAATGAAGGCTGCGTTATACCGGGTGGGTCACGAAAGCCCTACCAATTTCAACCACGTATAGCTTTTTCTTTTTGCAGATTATAATTTAACTCTTGGAAATTTATAATGACCTCATACAGTACACAACAACGAGCTAAAATTATCGATTTTTTCTATTCTTGTCAACGATCTATTGTTATGACACAGCGAAAATATCGCCAATATTTTAATTTAAGATCAGCTCCCGCGTTCATGATTAGAAGTTTGGTCGACCGTTTTGAGGATCGGGGCTCAGTGGCCAACCGTCCTGGAAGAGGACCTAGTCTAAATATTCGCACTGAGGACATGGTGGAAAATGTGCGGCATGTTGCAAATGATCAATCTGTCTCAACTCGTCGTCGTTCGACCCAATTGGGCATGTCCAGAAAAACATTGCGGAGAATTTTAAAGTTGGATCCCCAGATTCTACTAACGTCCTCATATGAGGATGCTTACAAGTTCTATCATTGATGCTCGCTAGCGTCAAGAATTGGCAAGTATTTGAATTATACGTTAGTTGAACACAGTCTAGAAAAGGTAGAATAAGTGTTCGAGTAATTTTTTCGGCATTTTAGTAAGTAAAATGGTGCATGTTAGTACATTTTGTGAAAAAGTGATTTTGTGATGGCGGAGCAGACAGACGTCGTGTTAGATGGGGAAATACTGTTAACTTACTCGTATTTTTTTTTCAAATGCAGCTGGGAATTACATTAGAGATTATGAATGACGAATTAAAATAGCTTCTGTTTGATTACAACAAGCCATGTACCCATATTAGTAGATTAATTTTTCATATCCTCTCATGAGGACGTCAGGAAAATACAGTAACAAATTATTGTTTATAGGAAAGCAATATCTCTACGCGAGTGGGTCGAAATTCTGGAGGAGGATGAAGATCCAGCGCTTCAGACTTATGATATTTTGGCTTTACCGCCCTGCAATGGGATGGACGACTTAACGGACGAAGATTTTGCTTTGGAAGAGCACCCGACCGTTGAGAATCTTCCCGGTACTCAACTTCGAGTGGAGGCTTCGCTGAGGGGCAATTCGTCATCTTGCGGGCAAAATAAAGAAAATGATACAATTAAAAAATAAAGCAACGGAAAAACCTTTACCAGCTCTAGTAAGTAGCTGGAGTAATTGTGAGCTTTGTGTGGCTGCCATTGCATACAGGGGGACTAAAACATATCCTTTATAAGGTTTCAATAAGAGGCAAAAATCGTATTTCCCATTTATTGCACATGCAATTGATTTAGCAGAACAGAATGTGTATGGCATTTGCGGAAACGAGATGGAGGGAAATTGGGCCATTTATGCTTCAGAGAAAGCGTTGCTGCGGCCATTCTTATGTCAAAGAATGCAGAGGTAGGCCCAGCAAAAAGCTGAAGGTCCATGCCCGTTATGATGGCATCGAGCCATGTTGTGATGCCTGCACGCAAATCGTAAAAAACATTGTCACTGCAAATATTGTTCAAAAAAGTGCATTACAATGTGAATCAAAAGCAATTGTGCATTGCATGTTTCATGGTTTTTTGGATATCATACCTAAAAAAAACTTCTCATGTGTACAAATAAAAACATATACCAAAACGAATTAAAAATAATAAAATGCATTACTTAAGAACGAATTTATTTCTGTTATTATTTTTTATATTTAGGACCACTTAACAATAAATATGCTGTTCGTATAATATGTTAACGGGTATAATCAATTTATCACATTTGACAAGCAATTTTCCTGACGTCCTCATATGAGGATGCATGTTTTTTGGGTCCTAAATCCATGTTTCTGGGTGCGGGTTAAAATTTTGTTGTTTTTATGGCTCAGGCGCTCCATTGTAATACACAAATTATAAAATTTCGAGAAAACAAAATTCAGGGTTATCTGGGTTAAGATGCACCCATACCAAATTCAAATTGTGCAAACTTTGCTACATCAGGACCACCAACAACGTGAAATTTTTGGCGAACGTTTGATTTCAAAAAATTCAGATTTCCCTTGCCCACCTCGTTCGACTTTTTGTGGGGATATTTAAAAGACAAAGTGTATATTAATAAACCAGAGACTATTAGACAACTAAAGCAGAATATTCGAGACGAAATACGGAGCCTGCAACCAGAAACATTGCGTGGTGTAATGGAAAATGCCCTAAAAAGAGCCGATGTCTGTACCGACCGAAATGGTGCACATTTTTCTGATGTCATCTTTCATGCTTAATTTCCATAAAATGTATTTCATATATAATAAAAAATTAAATAAAACAATTGGTAATTAGAAGAGTTATACGCGTTTAAAATTGGTAGGTCTTTCGTGGCCCACCCTGTATAAGAGGTTAATGCAGCAACGATCAAAAAACATACTCATGTTAGCTGAATTATTGTTAAAAGAAAAAGCCAAACATCTCCACAGCAAAATTTAGGAACCTTCCTATGTCACAAAATGATGCGCGCCCGCTTGAAGGTTAAACGATAAAAGTAATAATATCCTCTGCCTCTGCGGCTATACATACAATTTCTTGCGTAAAACAACCAAAATCTTCCTGTGGTTTATAAAATGAATTTCTTGTTCATTGATTTTTTTTTGCTCAAGTACGTAAATACCTAATCCAACAAGAGCTCCTCCAAAAGGGCTTTTTTTTGTTGTTGTTTTTCTGTACAAAAAAACCGACTCGAAAATTGCAAAATTTCAGAAATGGCAACTAAATAAATAACAGGCGCGACAATCCAACATTGGATTAAGGCCGCAGGATGTGT
The DNA here is from genome assembly GCA_949715475.1 of Microchrysa polita. Taxonomy (NCBI): domain Eukaryota; kingdom Metazoa; phylum Arthropoda; class Insecta; order Diptera; family Stratiomyidae; genus Microchrysa; species Microchrysa polita. Next base: position 7,994,794 of record OX454417.1, read on the forward strand.
TAGTGACATCCTATTTCCAAGATCTTATCTGCTTTTTGTTGAGGTAATGAGATCAGCATCACGCTCAGCAGTGTTATTTATCCCCATAAATGGGTACTCGTTTAGCATCTGAGTGAGATCATAGTCCGTCACAAGCTCGTGAGTTCGAAAAACACCATGGAACACGGTTTGATACGAATTCATGACCCTGTGCACCGAAGGTGCGCGCACTAACCGCTAGACCAGCCAGACTACTAGAAATGGCAACTACCCTGTGCATTAATTAGTTGCAATTATCGAGGTTATACTGTACATACTTTTGGAATTGTGTCGCATTATGGGTACGCGTATTGCCCAACATAATTTTTATTAATAATGCAAAATTGGTTCAAAAATTGTTATACATAATTGGAACGTTTTGGAATAACAATGCCGATCTCATGGGAATTTTTGTGGTGAAGGTCATTTGGTCAAATGTAATGAACTACGGTCTTTAAATTGACTTTATAGTGATTAGCGGTGTTTCTTAACTAGTGCGGTTATTTATAAATAAATTTTAGAAATGAGTTCCCAGTTCATTATTTATATTTATTTCAAAGAAAATGTATTAGCATTTTTGTTTTGTTTTAATAAGAATAACCGTTATCTATTAATGTTCAAAACCAATCAAAATAATTTTTAATTGTTTTATCTAATAAGCATGTGTAACTAAAATTAATTGATCGATGTTGCCGACTATAAAAATTAAACTTTAACTTCAAAATTTAATAACTATGAATGAGCGACCCACTACATACGACTATCTCAATTATAACTTCTGAAACATTATGTCTGAGCTACATAAATCTTTTTTATAAGTTTTCTTCACTTGATGATAATTGCGGTTAACCTCCGCTCAATTAGCGTGTAGAGTGAGTGCGCACCAACAGATTTATGATATTTTTATTTGAGACTATGTAACTATAAACTACTATCACGTACCTACTTGCTATCATCAAGTATCATTTGATACCTATATGCGACGTGACGGCATTTTTATCTTTAACATTTAAATCTCAATCTTGAGGTGTTAAACCGTAAATGAGTTAAAACAATTTTGCAATTGCACAAAGATTTTATCACAAATCCCATCATTATGATGTGATGATGACCTGACCAACGTCCCTCAGATGTAAGCGTTGTATTTCATCCTTTCACGCGCACAATTTCGATCACAGTCAGATACATGTGGTATGGTGCGGGCATCCTGCTGTTCATTTTGACAAATTCATCATTCATTATCTTACCCATACTGTCCGAGATTATGTGTATGAATATTATGATATGTACATACATATATGCTAAAACAATTTTTTAAACAAAATGTTGAATAATTGCATTATTTGTTGAATAAAACTCAATTGACCGCAGTCGCACTTTTCGATGTAAGCGCACACGGTTTTGGGTGGTACGTACGTAATTTTTTGGATACACACAAACGATAGATACTTTTAGTATCTTCAACAACAGTTGAAAAATAATTGCGTTAAGTAATGAATAAATGAATGAAAGAATGAACGTGTATTGGCATTCCGGTAAGTTTATTGTTTTGAGTTTGGTGTGCCTTTCTATCTTTTATCTTGGGAAGTTGTAAGAAAAACAAAAAAAAAAACACAGATTTGCAGACACATCTACAAATTTGAAATATTGTTTTGAAGAAGAATTTTGCAATGAAGGTTGATGAGTTTGCTACTACACATAATCGACATAATTTTGAATTGAGCCTACGGGTTTTTTTTTTCTGTCTTTTGTTTTAAAGTCGTAACCGAACTCGAATCGTCTTGATTAGGTTTTTATGACAAAAAAAAAATCTTGGCGGAGCAATCACTCTGAATGACTAAATTATTTAATGTCACATGACGAATAACTTAATTGAACCGTATTCAAATAAATAAATTTTCACTAATTGAATTGGTTTAAATTAAATCGTAGGTTGCTGAGTATTTATTGGTCCATAAAAAAGTAAAGATAGATCCATTTGTGTGCCTACAAAATATGCATAGTTTTCACTTAACTTATTGCAGTATGCATAGATCGGCGCAATGCAACGTGTAATGTTCCATTTAAAATAAATATTTATACATTTATGTGTGTGTATTTAATATTCCATATACGTTAGGTGCTTATTAATCACATATGTTAATTACTGAAAGAGAATTTCATCGAGAGATTTATTTAAATTGACGGAGGCCGCCACTATAATTAAATCTATCGTTGTTTAGTTGAGCATCATCAAAATTGTGATTTGTTTTGGCCTAGCTAAAAGGAAATCTGCACATATTTTATGATTGAATGATTTACTATTAAATTGTGTACAGTAGTATGTATAATTGATTTCATTTGAAATAAGCACGCCGATTTTCCGGTCATCTGCTCACTCAGGGTTAATAATGTGTACAAAGGCTGTGTGTTAGTTTTGGCAACAAATTGTAGTAAACAGTGTACTCGTAATTTTATGAATGATGGTGTTAAGCTATGAATATACACATCGTCTGTATGTCTATCGAACTTTAAATAAATTATGGCTAAAGTCGAGTCGTGCACTAGTATTCACTAGCACGGTTCTGATTAATTTATGAAATCGTTAAGATTATTCATCTTTATGACGCTTACTTTACAAAAAATGGGATATAATGGTCTCTCTTATTATCTCCATATGAAAATTGTTTTGATCGTTTTTCGGTGCGTACTCTTTTGATAAAAATTAAAATTTTCCAACACTTAGGGCCGAATAGTTCTCACTTAGGGAATAAGGGTTTCCTAAAGGAATAAGTATAACGAATGCTTATTAGCACAAAAACGTCACTAATAAAGACATTACCTCATTTAATAAAATAATTTATTTATTTAGCTTAATTACAGTAATTGAGACATATAAAATATAAAAAAATAAATTGTATGAAGAAGCAAAATCAAAATTTATTTTTGATATGAACGACTATGAATTGCCAAATCAATAAGGATGTCCTTAAAGGTTTTTTTTTTATTTAAAAACAGTGACAAACTTTAAATCAAATGTGCAATCCTAATAATGAATTTTGATACTACATATAGTAGGGGTATTCTGTTGGCATGAAGTAACAAATATGCATTGAATGCACTCGGTATTTTTAGTTGTCAATTTTTCATTTTTCATATGTTGCCTTCCTGGCTTCTTCTCTCTGTCCTGTTTGGACTTCCGCCGTGTCAACACACTTCTCGTCAATAAATCGCTAATAAACTAATAAATCGCGTGTTTAATTATCAAGCGTTATTTAACATATTCATGCTCCCAATGCGATATATCTAAAGGCTCTTTTATGTAGTATTTCGGATGTCATTAAAGCAACAATAAACTATATCAATATAAGACACTCCTTATAAGTACACTCCATAGCCCATCTTTATGAAAGTCTTACAATTATTCTATCCGTGCAAATTTACATAAGTTGTGACAAATTGCGAAACAGAGACTCACCCATTACCCTTAATAATGACCATGTAAAGCTGAAAGAGAAAAACAACTAAAACAAACGGCTCATTTTGCTCTCAATTTTGCGTTTGACATCCCAAAAATTCTGCTATTTCAGGATGTGGGCAACCCTACACTCTATGAAATTTTTACTCTTATAATAGAAGGAAACTTTGTTTCCTTCTATTATAATAGTGAAATTACTCTGCAATCTAAATTTGCAAATCAAGTGTAATTTTACATAAAAAATGTTTAAAGAAGTACTCCAATATATTAGCAAATTTACACCGCGCTATGTGTAAAAACACTCCGTAATAATAGGAATATGCGGTTTCACTCTTTTTTCGTTGTAAAGATTTAAGTGGCGAACCTTTATAAATAATAGGTGTGTTTTTTTTTTGGTTATTCCGTGTAGGTTTGGGTAACGAAACTCCATATAAAAAAAATGACAGGTGGATCAGCTGGAGTTTCGTTACCCAAACCTACACGGAATAACCAAAAAAAACACACCTAATATAGTTATCAATAAAACTATTTAAGGCTATATAAAATATAAACAAGTATCGGTCGAGTTTTGCTGATCAGTTCTTCTTCTTCTCAGTACCGTAACTCAGCCGTTTTTAGGTAATTTCCAGTCAACGTTACATTGCATATCATTTCGGAGTGTAATGTTGCAAGCACTAATTATTTCTTATCCACACATGTACGGAAATTTTGGACCAGGCCGAGATTCGATCTCGAGACCTCTAGATTACTAGCATCGTAGAGTGCGACTCAACCAAGTGAGCGACAGAGCGTGTACACATGAGTTCTAAATGCAGAGAATTTTAGGAAAAATGTGGTACACTGTGCTAAGTCCAGCCGATTGAAGTATGACAACTGGAGAGCACGCTACAAAAAATGAGTAAAACTTCAATTGCACGTTGTAAAAATACACCACAAATCCGAATTATACACATAAACGTTGTAAAAATGCACCAGAAAATCTGAATTATACAGAAGTGTAGCGTAAAAATACATTTCACACCGATTTTGGTGTAATTTTTTTATTTTACACAGAAATTGTTGAAAAATGCACTCTGTATGTGATTATAAGCGGGAAAAAGTGTAAAATTACCGCATTTTCAGCGGAAATTTAAATTCACTTTTTAGAGTGTACATTTAGCAAATGTCGCACCAATCCATCTATAAAAGCGAGCTAAGCTGCCAATACATACCACATACCTAAAGATGGGCTAAGCAACTGATATTGGATTTGTTCCGTCTTACTCTGTCCAATCCCTGCTAGCCATAATCGGTGAACGATAAATCCAAAGAGACGGGGGAATGCAAAAATTGTCGTAGTATTCTTGAACACTCCCTCATCCACACGCGTTGGCTTATGTACTTCGACTGAATCTTCATCACTCGATGACTGTCTCGAAGAAGAATCGGTCCTAATTCATAGAGAGACATTTTCTTGAAATTTCGGTCAATTTCGCTTCCTTGTCGTCATTTTGCGCCGATGGGTAATATTTTTCTTTGTATAGCGGGACCTTTTTCACTTTATAGCTGACCTTCGTAGTGTGTGCATCGAGTAATTTGAATAAATTAATAAATTCTTCTTCTTCTTCTCTGTACCGTAACCCCTTGTGGGACATGGTGCGTTCACTTAGCCGTTTATAGACTATTTCGAGTCAACGTTACATTGCATATAGCTTCGGAGTGCATGTTGCACGCACTACATACATATATCCTATCCGCTCATGTACGGAAATTTTGGAACACGCCGAGATTCGAACTCCTGACGTCTAAATTACTAGAGTCGTAGAGTGCGACTCAACCAAGTGATCCACAGAGCGTGCTAAATGAAATAATTACTGATGAAATAATTAATGAAACTGAATGAAATTCGTCGATTATTTCATTAGGGCGAACTTGATGAACTCTTTGGGAAAATTCATTAAATTTGTCATGATGAATTCGCCAGTGAAACTCATCGTGCTTTTCATCAGTTCCTTTCTGATGAATTCATTGATGATCCGCACCGCATCTATCATCAGTACCTCTCTAATGAAATCATGAGGGAAAGTCATGTTTGGGTTCACGTAGTCTTCATGCAGTCGTTCACCATATCTTTGAAAGATATTTAAGGGAATTTAGTCCCGCGGCTAGAACAAATGGAATGATTCGGTTCATCCAGAGATTCATCGATGCATTCCTTATGCCATGGCTAGTAGAGTAGTGTAGTAAACACATAACAACACATGAAATTTGAGAAACGTTACGCCACTGAAAAATCCAATGCACGGACTGAGAGGACATGTTGGAGTCGTTAAGCGTAGCGCTATTTTTTTGTTGGATCAGTTAAGAGTTTTAATTAAGTTTTGTTCCTATGAAAGGCTACTCAAAATGCCACCCCAAATATTTGGCGCCCTGAGCGACCGCCCGGCTTGCCCCTCCCTAGAGCGGCAAATGTAGAGAATTATGTTATTTTGGGTGCTGAGCACGAATCCGGAGCTTCATACTAAAATTTCGTTGCAAAATAGGGCCAACATCGCAAAAACCCCGAAGTTTTCGCAATTTTTCCGTTTTTTTTTGGCCCCCAACTCTGAAATTGATCAAATCTGCGAAAAACTCTCTAGGAATATGTTAGAGAGCACATGATTGCGCGTCCATTTTATAATTATATATAACAAGCTGTGATCTTGAGCTCGCTCCGTTCGCAACTTTACCAACGAATTGTAAGTTTGAAAGATACAAAATTCGATATTCAAAGAGGAAGGAGGTGTAGACCAATCCGCTGGAATCAGTTGACTGCAATCTGGCAATTCGTTCAAGGAATACAGAAAGAAATATACGAAAAATAAATCTTTATAATTTTGCTCATTATAAATTTTTTCGCGCGTTTCAATGTTATTCTGATATTTAGGGAAAAGACCAATTCGGCTGGAAAATTTTCCAAAAATGCGCAAAGACGTTCAAGAAATAGAAACAAAAATATGCAAAAAAAAGAACTCATTGTGAATTATTGCTCATTGTGAATTTTCTGCTTATTTCAATGGTTATACTGCCATTCCGGTTGGAGCCTTGTGTAGACCCGTACGGTGGGGTCAACTTACTGAAATCCTGTAATTCACTCAAGAAAGACAGAAAGAAGTTTAAGAAAAAGAATTGTCTTCATAATAGGGCCCCATTGTGAATTTTTCATATGTCTTGATAGTTGTCCTGTTACTTTGGGTAGAGACCAATCCTGTGGAAGAAATTTACTGAAATCCGCTCATACGTTAAAGAAATACACACACAAATAGGTGAAAAAGAACCCATTAAGAATTGTAGCTCATTGTGAATTGTTTGCATGTTTCAATAGCTATTATGCTATTCTGGCCAGAGCCTAATCCAACAAATCCAAAATCATGAAAATCTGTCCAGCCGTTCTCGAGTTATAAATGGTGTAACTAACACAACTTTATTTTATATATAGAAGATATTATAATTATAATTTAAATTTGCCATTTTTAGAATAGTTCCATATTATGAAATAAGTTTTCAGATTGAACGGTATTTCATTTTTGGTCGCAAAAGTTGCATTTTCATGTTATTTATGTATTTTGGGGTGCGTAGCTTCCCAACAAAATTTTGTTGCGAAACAGGCTCAAAATCGCCAAAAAAAATGACGTGTCAATTGGAGCCATACCGCCGCATTTTAGAGATGAATGTCGCGTTGGACCCGCAATCATGTTTTGTCTAACATGTTTATGGACAGGTTTTCGCAGAAATGTACAGTTTCGGAGTTATAAGCCAAAAAAACCGAAAAACTCAGAAAATGTTGATGTTTTTTTTGCGGTTTTGGTCCTGTTCCGCAGCAATATTTTGGTGGAAAGCTCCGGACTCAAGCACAATACCCCAAAAAATATAAGAAATATAAAAATATATTTCTCCACCACATTTTGCAATCTGAAATCACCTAACTATACTTGAAATCAACAATAATTCGTGAACATGAAGTGTGTACTACACGAGTCACGAGTGCGCAAATAACGAAAGACTAAAGACGAACGCAGTATCTCTTCCTCTGCAAATGTGTGTAACTCTGCTCCTGCATGGCTATGCCATCGATGTCTGGCAAAAAATTTTTTTTTAATATGCACCCATAATTTGTGAAATCAGAAATTTTCTTTCATGATAGCGTTAAGCGTAAAGGTATTGTACGTTCGGAACAATAAAAGCCCCACTATTTTCAATTTTGCCTACGCCTTGATCGCGGGTGAGTGTATGCGTGAAAAAGTTGATTTCGATCCCAAGATTTTCGCAAAATGTTCACCTCGTGTTCCCTGTAGTTTGACTGGAATAAGGCATTTTGAAGGGGAGGTCAGCCGACACAGTATGGCCTCGAAACAAATGGCTCATATCATTAGGCAGGCCCGCCGCCACAGTTTAGATATTTAGAACGTCGAGGCTTATATAACTGTCGACTATTATGAATGTGAAAATATCTAATCCTGCACTTGAATTCTACACGGTTGGAAATTTTGGTGTTAGTGTTTGGTGTTAATAAATTTTATAAGTCCTCCTCCTAAATATTCGAAAATTTAAATAAATTATTACCCCTTTCAATTTATAATTTTAGTTTCTTCGAAAATTGCATTTATTATATCCGCTACTGAGCAAAATTATTATTATTATTACAATGAGTGCATTCAGCGAGCACATATTGGGATGTGCTACATATCCCCACCACAAGAAATTGGAAAACTGCTAAGTTTGTGTTCGCTGAATGGACTTGCTACACGAAATGTCAGTTCTCTCTAATCAGCCGATACATCCGCAGACATTGCGGCAATCGAAAATTAAAAAAAAAACCTAAAACTGCAACTTTCCTTTCAAAATACGTACTCTCATCGCACAATATTATAACGTTCACTAAAACCTGGCTCAGAAATGACACTTTTTCAGCTGAACTGCGAATAAACAATTTCCAGTATTGATGGTCGAGCAGCTGTGCGTGACAGTTGATCGAGCAGTCCAAGTAGCAGCTACACATCTAAATGTAGCATTCCAATTCAACGCTTCATAGGGGAAATTTTCGATACATCGCATGTGGACCGATTAGCGGGTGAGTGGGACGCAGGGAGAGAACACTTCCCAGTTGCTTTTTCCAATATGTGCTCGCTGAATGCACTCAATGTTTAGCTACCTATATTATTCCGTTATTGAGCGAGTTATTTTTCCGCCATTTCAAAGTTTGGAACTTTAACGTCTTTTTTCGTACCTACCATGCGTTTTTCGCCACTAATTCATTTTTGATGGTTTTTATTTTAATGCTTGTTGTATGCACAAATGAATAAAAAAACATATCCTTACGAAAAATACCAAGTTATCAAAAATTAAAAAAAAAAACGATGGTGTACTTATTATTTTGACCAAGCTGAAAACCCACTTCAAAGTTTATATCGGGTATTAGTTGGCAATCTGTTACTGAATCATAAAGACATCAATTGCTATGCTGAAAATCTAAAAAAAAAATGAGTTTTCACGAAATCAAACATACTTCTAACGAATATAACATTACTCTAACTTTTCCACGTCGCGATGCTAAGCTATAAAACATTTACATAAAAAATAGGCGCGATTTCAAATGTACTACCATCGGTCATCCATATCTGACCAAAAACAACAAAGTTGTAAAAGTTACCCCGCCAAAGAAAATTTCATCTGCCGCAAAAAGAATACATATCACTCCAATCCGCCGCTCATATGTAATTTTGTTTAGGGTGTAAATGCTGGAGAAGTTTACATGTACAGGACTACTTCCTAAAGTAATTTGGTGGGAGCCGTCAAAGTAGCACTGAGTAAAATGTTAATGCTCCCACCAAATTACTTTAAGAATTAGTCCTGTACATTTAAACTTCTCCAGTATTTACACCTAAAACAAAATTACATCCAGCATTTACACCTTAAACCAAAATTACATATGAGCGGCGGATTGGAGTGATATGTATTCTTTTTGCGGCAGATGAAATTTTCTTTGGCGGGGTAACTTTTACAATTTTGTTGTTTTTGGTCAGATATCATATATTTTTGCATACTTAAATAGCCACCTAATATTTTTTTTTTTTGGGATCCTGATGTCCCAGTGTTCCAATTTCCTAATGCCCTTATGTCCCAATGTGCAAATATCACAGTGTCCCATTGGCCTAATGTCCGAATGACCCACTACCCTAGTGTCCCAATGTCCCAGTATCGCAATATCCCAGTCTCCCACCTAAGGTCCTAATATCCCAATGTCCAATTGTCCTGCTGTCCCAAGGTCCTAATGTCCCAATTTCCTAATATCCCAATTCCCAATGTCCGAAATGTCCCAGTATTCTAATGTGATAATATCCCAATGGCCCAATGTCCTAATGTACCAGTGTCCCAATGTACAGATGTCCCAATATCCCAATGTCCCAATATCCCAATGTCCCAATATCCCGAGGTCCCAATATCCCAATGTACCAGTGGTCAGTGTCCCAATGTCGCAGTATACCAAGTGTCCCAAGGTCCCAATAGCCAAATATCCGAATGTACCACTGTCCCAATGTCCCCATGTCCCAATTTCCCCAGTGTACCTAATGTCCCAGTATGCAAATGTCCCAATTTCTCAATGTTCCAATGTCCTAATGTCCCAATACTCCAATGTTCCAATGTCCTAATATCGCAGTGCCCCAATGTTTCAATATCCCGGTATCCTAATAGCCCAATGTCCCTATGTGCCTGTGTTCCAATTTCCGGTTGTCCTATTATCCCAAGGTGATAATGTCCCAATGTCCTAATATCCCAGTGCTCCAATGTCCCAATATCATGATGTCCCAATATCACAATATCCCGATGTCTCAGTGGCCCAATGTTCCTATGTACCAGTTTCCAAATGTCCCAATTTCCGATTGTCCTATTGTCCCCAAGGTCATAATAATGTCCGAATATCCTAATATCCCAGTGCCCCAATCTCCCAGTGTCCCAATATCCCAATGTCCCGATATCCCAATGTTCCAATGTCCCATTGTCCCATTGTCCCAATATCCCGATGTTCCAATGCCCCAATATCCCGATGTCCCCACGTCCCAGTTTCCCCAGTGTGCCTAATGCCCCAATGTCTTAATTTCCTAAACAGTGGCGTGCAGTCCATAGATGCGGTGGATGCGCCGCATCCCTTAAAATTTTCGAATACATAATAATATTTCTTCACTTAAAGTTAAAGAATATGTATCTAATTACAACTGTCCTAAAATCTACGCTATATGTATGAATTATAGTGTACGTACACGGAACTAAGCAAATTTAACCCGGATAGTATAAAAATACCCAATAATAGTCGACTAAACGACAGCCCTTAAATTCTACACGCATATGGATATAGTAATATACGACATTGCACTTGCTCCATAGTGCCAGTCGTTCTGTGAGTTGAGTACTTTTCTACTGGATGCGGAAAAAACTTTTACTCAGTCGTGAATCCAATCGGACAAAATTTCAGTCGACACGAGACATGCTCATTGAGTAATTTTTGTACCATTGGGGATGCGCAAACCAGTCCCGTACACGGAACGCATCCAAGTCAAATTATCCAAGTTGTGTTGTGCTGTGCAGTGTATGCTAGCATGAATTAGAGAACGAAAAGAAGAGGAAGCTAATGGCTGAATTCAAATTGTAAGAAAACGACCGGACGGGTAAACTTGCACGACAAGAACCATCGTATGATCATTTCACACTATCCGATCAAAACACGGACCGGCGAACAATAATCACACAGCAAGTATGTATAAATGTTGCCATGCACGCTCCAAAATTAGTGTACAATGAAGTGACGAGTCGACAAGATTAAAATGCAAGTAAAACACGCGCTAATTGTCTTTGCAGAACGCCTGAACTATTGGTAGATGCAATCGTCTTATCGATCGTACGATTCCTACGAAAGAAAAACAATCGTGTCACGATTTTTTTCTTTCGTAAGACTCGTTCTTACAATTTGAAATGAACAATGCTTGTCTGCTGGCCACTACAAAAGCTCTCTTGTCTTGCAAGTTTACCCGTCCGGTTTCGTCTTATAGTCTGAAATCAGCCAATGGCTTCATTCAAATTGTAAGAAAACGACCGGACGGGTAAACTTGGACGATAAGAACCATCGTATGATCATTTCACACTATCCGATCAAAACACGGACCGGCGAACAATAATCACACAGCAAGTATGTATAAATGTTGCCATGCACGCTCCAAAGTTAGTGTACAATGAAGTGACGAGTCGACAAGATTAAAATGCAAGTAAAACACGCGCTAATTGTCTTTGCAGAACGCCTGAACTATTGGTAGATGCAATCGTCTTATCGATCGTACGATTCCTACGAAAGAAAAACAATCGTGTCACGATTTTTTTCTTTCGTAAGACTCGTTCTTACAATTTGAAATGAACAATGCTTGTCTGCTGGCCACTACAAAAGCTCTCTTGTCTTGCAAGTTTACCCGTCCGGTTTCGTCTTATAGTCTGAAATCAGCCAATGAGTGAAGCTCATCTAATAGTGTAGTTACTGTGATAAACCTAGTACATTAGATTGCAAAATGTTGTGGAGACAATTTTTTTTTGTTTCTTATGTTTTTTTGGGGTGCTGAGCAGGAATCCGGAGATTCCTATAGCGACATATCGTTGCGGAACAGGGTTAAAATCGCGAAAAACTCTTCATGAATATTTTAGAGAGCACATAATTGCGCGTCCAAAGAGACATAAATATTATAAATCCGTTGAGCGGTATTACTACAATTGATAATAAATTAAAATTGGCAATTTTTAAAATAGTTCCATATTATGTATAAAATTTTGAGATTGAACGGTTTTTCATTTTTGGTTACAAAAGTTGCATTTTTGTACATTATGTATTTTGGGGTGCAGAACCTGAATCCGTAACTTCCCACCAAAATTTCGTTGCAAAACAGGGTCAAGATTGCAAAAAACGCCAAAAAATGGCTATCAATTGTAGCTATACATTTTAATGATAAATTGCGCGTTGGACCCGCAATTATGTTTTCCCTAATATTTTCATGGACATGGACATGGACATTTTGGAGAAATGTACAGTTTCGGAGTTATACACAAAAAAAAACTACACTACACTGGTAACCTAGTAACTACACTATAATATCTGGGAATGGAGAACGAAAGCAAGCAAGTACAAAAAGGAGAAGTAAGTATCTTGAAGGGATATGATATTTATGAAATTATATTTTACGGAGATTTTGTCTGTTTACGTTTTTCTTATAAATATTTGCTAGATCTTTCGCATATGCACCGTACCGTTACCTAGAGAACCATTTTATTTTTTTATTTTTTTCTGCGAATACGCAACGAGTGATTATTATTCAAAAGAAAAGCTAATACGCATTTTATTATGTATTATATTCCTCCTCTTGGTTTTTCGGATGCTTGAGAATCATTCATGAAATTCGCATTCAAAATAAATACATTTTCTAATTACTTTCGTGTGTCAAAAAAAAACATTTGAAAAAATTATATGTATTTGTGTTACTTTTTCTCCACCGCATCCCCATTTATAAATGTTACTGCACGCCACTGATCCTAAAGTCCCAAGACCCTAATGTCCCAATTTCCTAATATCCCACTGCCCCAAGATCCTAGTCTCCCAGTGTCCCAATATCCTAATGTCCCAATGTCCCCGTGTCCCAATGTCGCAGTGTGTTTAAAAAAATTGTCAATGCGATGAACCGAAAGACGCAATTGCTGGAAATATTTTGTTAACTTTACCTATTATTTTACCGTTATTCCATCAACTTATCTAAATGGAAGACATTGATTCTTTAGACCACCAGAGGATCATTCATTCCAAATTTCATAAAAATCCCATCACGGGGAGAGACAGTAGAAGCAAGTCTTTCTGCAACTATAGGCTCCAGTCTGAAATTGGGTTACTCGCTTAAGTCTGTGATGGTGAAAATTTCACTGTTTATTGCATATATCTTACCCCTTATTGTGCCGATCGAAGATTTTTTTTTGGAAAGGCATTAGAACAGGATATGTGGAATATTTTGGTGAAAAAATGTTGTTGGGGGATGTTGCCTGGAAGGGTGTAGCCCTGTCAAACAAAAAAGCAAGTTGTCTCCCTCTCCGGTAATCATAGACTTGTTCGCTTTCGTTTTTTTTTTCCTTTGGCGGGCGATACGCTCTCGCGTCTCTTGATTGCAACAGAAATTTCAAATGGATGGTCTTAGCTCCCTTCAAGACAATAGATATATACGTAGCTCAGATGTATGTAGAACGTCGGACTACGAAACGATAGGTGCATGGTTTGAATCCCAGTAGAAGCAAAGTGTAAAAAAGGTAAAATTTTGAAATAACGTCAACAAATTTTAGATGGATAAAATAGAAAAAAAATATAAAATAAAAATAACAGCAGAAAAAAATAGAACTTTTCACTTTTTACATTTTTTTTTTACTTCAATATCGCCAAATTATCTGGCGAGCGAATTAATACCGGTCACAAGTCACTATTCGTTCACGAAGAGAGTGACGCAAATAATTCTACTTGGATCTTACTTTCGAAAAATGTTTTCTATCAGGAATCAGGCAAATCAAAATCGTATCGGGAACGATAGAAGTTTTTTTTCTGGGTTAATTTAATTTAATTACAATCTCCATACATAAGATACTATCTTAACAACACATGTTTGCTATACCTAATCCCCTTTAACAAAACGGGTCGTTTGCATCACTATAATCACAGTACAATAATTGCAATTTAACTGCCGCCAGGCACATGTAGAAATTATATCAAATTTATTAGGTAAAGACCTTGAACAGCTGTAGAGTAACTATGGAAATACCCCGAAACAAATTGAAGATTGTTCAGAGGTGTTTTGAATGGAGTGCTCTGAACTTTTCATCATTCATCATTTATGGCAATGTCCAAGCCCTCAAATGACGCGAACCTCTTTCATACGCACAAACTGGCTCACAATCACAAATTATTTAACAAACGTACTTAACTGAACCGGGAAGGCGGCAACAACGTGTTACAATAATGATGTAGAGTAGAGGTACTTCACCTACAGATTTTTATTACAATCATCGTTTCATAGATCCACTTAGTCCAGCGCTCGCAACTCGCATAAAATGTGAATGCTACAATCAATTCGGCACGTCTTTTTAAAACATACTAACGGACACCTATCTAATAATATTACAATTTCATTCTCACAATGAAATTTTTGTTTATTGTTTGGGAAAAAAGATAATTTTATGAAAATTATGTAAATGACCATAAAACAATGGGGACATTTCAGTTTTCATTACACGCATATTTCAGTTTACGCATAAAATTTGTAAAAGTGCAACTGGTTCTTTGGTTTGGTGTCTTATGAATGAATTGTGTTGTGACGACACCTGTACGTAATTTTGTATAATTATAAAATTAAAATTTATCAAACCAGATTTATTACAGGCATACCTCGACTTAGGACGCTAATTGGTTCCAGGAAAATGTGTCCTAACTCGAAATCGTTGTAAGTCGAATAACCATATTGCACGTAGGCAAGAACACGGTCACAACTCAAAACTCAGTACTTTTTAGTTAATGATACAGTCATGGGCGTAGCCAGGATTTCGGTCAGGGGGGAAGGAGGGGGAGGGGGTGGTAACATAATGATTTTCTTAGGAGTTGAAATTGTCCGTCGCAAAAATATTGTTGGGCAATTGGCAAATTGAAACTTGAAAGACACGGAAATATGAGACTCGTTTTTCACGAAGTCCCTAACTAGGCCAAGCTGTATACCATTTTTCACTAAAATCCCTTACAGAAGGAATGAAGTTAAATTCCACTACCTTCACGGAGAGACTTTCATGTAACGGTTAAAATTGTGTTCTGCAGCTCAGAAGCCATGAACGCATGAAAATATGGGATCCTCGCAAAAGAAGAAAGAGTCTCCCTAAGGCTGACATGTAAAACTCGCGGACCGCGGGTAGCATGCGGCCTTCCACGCGGATTTGTGCGGTCCGCGGCCAGGTCAAAGCAAAACAATGTGCATAAATACAAATGCGTTTGGTGAAAAATAGGAGGAAATGGTTTGCATTTTAAAAATCTTCCTCTAAATATTTTCTATAAACAATTCGCTGGCTGTAGTTTAAGGTACATTTCTTAAAGGCGGCCTTTTTTGTGCAGGAGAGTATTAAGTCCCTTGCGGGAAATTGTATTGTACCGGAATTCGATTCAGGAAAACTTTTTGACTTTGCTGAACCTGATAGTTATCTGCCACACATCCTTCAGCTTGGATTAAAATTTATTTGAAAGAAAAAAATCTAAAGAATCTGGAAATCCCGTATTTGGAGGGGGAATCACCTGGATGTTAAATTTTGTAGACATGAGAGCTTCAGTCGAACTTTTAGCTAAGGAGGTTTTCACACTTACGGCCAGATTACGTAATCTGTGCAAATTACTTAATTTTAGCTGTCAAATTCCATATATTTTTAAATTCACCACACCGCAGATTACGTAATCTGGCCAGATTAAGTACAAGTGTGAAAACCTTCTTATTAAGCTTTACTGCTACATGCATTTGTTTCGCATCACAAACACAGTTTAGTTTTAGCCACCTTTCTGCCCGAAATTAATTTATGCTTGTAGCCTAAAATTTTTGACTGGCGAAATTGTGTTCGGCAATGTTGCTAATGATAGGGTTTGATCATCTGTTCAAAATTAGTCAGATATAAATTTCCATATAGACCGATCAACCAAATCTCAGCGTTTTAGCTTTCTTATCTAAAGTTTCAACATTTTCAAAAGTGGTCATTCCTCAAGCATTTAGATTTCTAGTCATATTTAAAGGTATTACTCTATCATCAAATTTCAAAAGAAAACGTTTCTTCATTTTCATCCTGCGGCCCGCTCAAACCTGAATACAGTGTGATATGGCCCAGGCCAGGTTTTGAGTTTGACACGCCTGCCCTAAGGGAATTATTTCTGATCTATAACATAGATTGATTAGCATCACCAGTTTAGTTCGAGCTCAAGGTAAAAGTCAACACCATTGTAAAAGATTAATCCCCAGCTAGTGAAAAAAATTCAGGCAGCATTCAGTCACTTATAAATCGATAATAAAAAAGGAGTTCAAAATTAATTGCAAAATGGCAAATGGAGGTCGATTCCAAAGTGACGACTTGGGAATTCAACAAACGTTATTTGTTGTTGAATTCTATCGTCTCTGTCACTTCCAAGCGTGTGTTGTCTACAACTTTGATCTTTTGTAGCGCATGGTCTGGCAAACTCCGGACAGTGTGGGGCCGGCATTGGATGTATGCTCGATTTTTTGATATGCCGGCCTAATCCTTTACGCTAGCGTTGAAATTTACTTCTTTAAAAAGTCCTTAACGAAACAACAAAGCGAAATTCCTTCTTCAAATATCAGCTCAACAAATAAATTAGAAGCTTCATGAACCAGGAAAGAAACTGAGTAAAAACAGAAAAAAAAATTCTGTCTTAATGCTTGCACGTGAGTTTTTATGCCAATCTGTTTTTTGAAATAGCGTTGTAAGTCGAATCAAAAGTTGTTGTAAATCGAGTCGTGGTCTAAATTGTTCAAGCGTTGTAAGTCGAAATGTCCTAAGTCGAAGCGTCCTAAGTCGAGGGATACCTGTACATAGTTAACAAAATTTCAACGAGCAACGGCAACCATCATTGCATACCATTTGCCAGACTTACAATTTTTATTGCGTGTCCCCGAGATTTTCAAAATTTTCGTATATATGTATGAGTATTTTTTGCGAAAGCTCAGAATCAAAAGCAGTAAAGTCCTTTAAAGCTTAACCAGATATCGGATGGGACAAAATGAATCAAGCCCTAAAAATTAGAAAGTGCAACAATTCGATTCGATTAGTCTGTCCTGTCTTAACTCTGTATCGAGTCAAGACAAGATATATGTATAAACGTATATGCAAATGCATATTTTGTAACATCTTAGCTTTGATAATGGATGAAGTTTCTCAATAAAAATAACATAAGATATGAATAAAAAACCTTTTTTTACAAAACTCACCAATAATTATCGTCATAGATATTGAAAGCATGAAATCAATTGAAATCTCTATCACGGCAATCATTCGTAATTCTCACACACTTTCATATTCAATTGAACAGTTGAAGTTGAATGGATAAAGTTTAATCATAAACATGAACCGCATTTACAGTTTGAGCATCTGTATGAAGTGGTATTAAACTTTGCTTATGCTTCCGGTGTGAATCTTAGATTTTCAATGATTCTCAATATGCAACGCAAATTATGAATTCGTTACAAGAAAAATAACGACGCAGCAGAGATTTCAATAATATCGAAGTAACAGTGCGGCACGGTACGGCACGAACATTTTGTTTAAGCGTAGTGGTGAATGCCTTTAGAGAACGAAATGGAATGGAACAAACGCAAAGGTGAAAAGATATTTACAATTTACAACAACGTCCGAAAGCATAGTGGACTTTCAAAGATACGGTTTTAACAATATCGGACGGGAGGACGAGTTCTGACCGGAAGCAGTTCGAGGCATAACCCCCAAATCATTTCAGCTCAAAAAAATGTTTGTGAAAATTTTTCAAAATATGACCCCGTTTGCCCTTACTCCCCCAAATGCAATTTTTTCTGTCTTTGGTCCCGTCCAAGAAAGGCTGTATCTTCTGAAGGGATGCAGCTGGGAGTCTCAAATTTTCAGCAAATGCCTTTCGAGGCATAATCTACAACCCCCAAATCATTTTAGCCCAAAAATATTTTGTTGAAAATTTTTCAAAATATGACCCCGTTTGCCCTTACTCCCCTAAATGGATTTTTTTTTGTCTGTGGTCCCGTCCAGCAAAGGCTGTATCTTCTGAATGGAGGCAGCTGGGAGTCTCACATTTTCAGCAAAATGCCTTTCGAGGCATAATCTACAACCCCCAATTCATTTTAGCTCAAAAAATGTTTTTGAACATTTTTCAAAATATGACCCCTTTTGCCCTTACTCTCTTAAATGGATCTTTTTTTGTCTTTGGTCCCGTCCAAAAAAGGCTCCATTTTCTGAAGGGAGGAAGCTGAAATTTTCAGTAAAATGCCTTTCGAGGCATAATGTACAACCCCCAATTCATTTTAGTTCAAAAAAATGCTTTTGAAAATTTTTCAAAATATGACCCCGTTTGCCCTTACTCCCCCAAATGGATTTTTTTTTGTCTTTGGTCCCGTCCAAGAAAGGCTGTATTTTCTGAATGGAGGCAGCTGGGAGTCTCAAATTAGCAGCAAAATGCCCTTTGAGGCATAATCTACAACCCCCAAATCATTTAAGCTAAAAAAATTTTTTTTTCCGAATTTTTCAAAATATGATCCCGTTTGCCCTTACTCCACCAAATGGAACTTTTTTTGTCATTAGTCCCGCCCAAGAAAAGCTGTACCTTCTGAACGGAGGCAGCTGGGAGTCTCAAATTTTCAGCAAAATGCCTTTTGAGGCATAATCTACAACCCCCAAATCATTTTAGTCCAAAAAATGTTTTTGAAAATTTTTCAAAATATGACCCCGTTTGCCCTTACTCCCCCAAATGGAATTTTTTTTTTGTCTTTGGTCCCATCCAAGAAAGGCTGTATCTTCTGAACGGAGGCAGCTGGAAATCTCAAGTTTTCAGCAAAACGCCTTTGGGGCATAATCTACAACCCCCAATTCATTTAAACTAAAAAAAAACATTTTTGCGAATTTTTCAAAATATGACCCCGTTTGCCCTTACTCCTTCAAATGGAACTTTTTTTTGTCATTAGGCGGGACCCAAGAAAGGCTGTACCTTCTGAACGGAGGCAGCTGGGAGTCTCAAATTTTCAGCAAATGCCTTTCGAGGCATAATCTACAACCCCCAAATCGGAGTTTAAAGAAATCATTTGAGCAGTAATTGTGGAAAATTACACCGACCACGATAGAAAAACTAAAATGTGATGCAAAACCAAAATGTGGTGGTCGTTTAGCGGATGAAATTTTCCACTACTAATGTAAAAAAATTCCTCCAATTAAGGTTCATTTTGACATTTGCATAGTTCATTATAAATTATTAGATACGGTTTTGACTACAAAAAAAAAACAGTTATGCAATTTTATGAAATGCCAATAAATTATTATTTGAAATAAATATACACACTCTATAAATAAATAAAATACTTTAACTAATACTGTAATGACATGAAATCCTCTCCATCATAGCTGATCATATGCTCAAGCAGTTTTATCCTGCGGTGATGGATCTACCTTTCTGGGCTGTCCGATCTGATTCGATTCTGTGTCTCTTTGTGGCATTCCATCCTGCTGCAATAATCCATTTATAAAACCGCCCAAAAAGCTGACAAATGGATTGTTATTATTATTATTGCCCTGTCCCGAAGGATACGATGGTGGCGGTCGTTGCGGGTTAGGTCTCTGCGGTGGAGGATTCGGTCTTTGCGGATATTGTCCACTAGTCGGTCGTGGTCGTGTTGGTCGGTACGAAGGACGTGGTGTTTGAGCCGGTCTTGTCGGTCGCGTAGGTGAACTGCCGGAATTCGAATTTCGGCAATACATTGCATTGAGTTTTTGCAAATCCTTCGGCGAGAAGCCGTCACGTTGGCCCATTATGCTTTGATATTGTTGGTCCTAATTGTTTAAGTAGAAATATTTAGTTGAATTGAATAAAATATAAGAAGAAATGTGTACCTTAGCCGTTATTGTAGCCCGTCCGTTTGTTGAAAATGCATACGCCGAATAGTGCATAACACTGCCATAATCATATCCCACACCATAAGCATTGGTGGTTGACGACGAGGCTTTATCGAAATTCGTTTTCGTACTCGACTGAATGTTCTGCCAGACAATATCAACGAAAGAATCACGCTCGTATCGATTCTGTTCGTGCAAGAAACCCAAAGCATGCATCACTTCGTGCAACACCGTTCCAACTTTCGACAAACATCCTGGCGTCTGCAAATTTACCTCTTGCTTTCCACCAATCTTACCGACGCTCGACCAACATCCAGACGGATCATTTTCAAACGAAATATAATCTCGTTCGCTCGTTCTCGGTTTGAATCGAATACACGTCTTGGCATGATACTCCTTAATTCCGCGCTCGATCATATCCATTTCGTGGGCGTTGAAGCTGCCTCGAATTACGAAAGGAACTACAGCATTCGGCCATTTCGAGCTCTGTGAAATCAGACCATTTCGTCCGGCTTTTTTGATGAGCATATCACCCTCCAGATAGGATCCCATTTCCTCGGGATTGGATTTATCCTTTTCTATCGAATATCGTTCCAATATCTTGCCCGTGTCGTTATCCGGATTTCGAAATAGTTCCTTCGCCACCCGGGAGAGATCGATTACCTCGTCTTCTTCTTCCTCGCCATTTTCTGCACCATAAATTAGAGCAGCATCCGTAGCAAATTCTTCGTAATCCTGCGGCTCGTCAATTGCATTTCCATCGATGGGTAATGATCGTACAAGCGATATTGAAAATAACACACAAAGAATTATGGAACCAGTGTGAAGTCCCATTGTCACGTAGAAATTGTAAAACTTTTAACTATTAGTTTGTACTTATTATTTGCGACGCAAGCTTGAAGAACAGAATACTGTCTTAAGCAACACGCAAAGAAGGATTGAATGACTTTAAAATGGGCTTTTACCAGTTATATATACTATTGCGGTAATCTTTTTCAGTCAGTAAGCAAGTAAGCTACAGCTAGTAGATAGATTAGTATTATTTGCTTTTTGTTCTTGCACCTTTGTTTAAAATGTGAAACGATAAGAAAGACATTTTTGCTTCGGACCTAAACACGTGGAAGATAGCACTCTACAACTTGTTCTAATTATAATAAACACGTACTGCAGTCCTTAATTGGAAAAGTTATTTATTAATAAATATATAAAACAAACGAGTTCTAATCGTGCATACCTTTCCTATTTTGAAAGGACACACACAGCTTGACACAAATTTGAAGTTTTTCGCAACATTTTATCAAAAGATATGGCTGAATATAGTTTTGTAGGGAAGGTAGGGGTAGGGGAAGGCATACCTGCTCCACTTTCCATCAACTTCAATAATATGTCACAATTAGGCATTGATCAAAATTTAAGGTCGCTAGCGATATTTTTTCGAAAGTTATGGCCGAATTAAAATTTCAAGGATGGGTAATTTCTATGGTAGGTAGGGGAACCCTTGGTCCGATTTGACCCATTTTCAATAACATCCAAGATTTTATCACAACAAACATCTGACCAAAAGTTCCTACAGACAGATAGACATGGCTTATTCGAATCAGGGATCGACCCTCTTCTTCTTCCTTGCCTCGTTCTTTATACCGCTCCATGGTTCCGCGTTGCTCGACCTGCGGTGTAGGCACATCGCCCGTTTTGGCGATAATTTCTCAGCATATTTCTACAGGCAGCTCTATCTTGGATCGTGTCATCGCCGAGACCAATGCGTTGTTGTTGCTTTTTCATTTGACACATCCAGGTGTTCTTTGGTCTGCCTTTGGCCTTGGGTCCATCAAGTGGAACTTCCATTGATATCGCTTTCTTTGCGGGGTTCTCAGGCGGACGCCTTTGAACATGGCAATACCAATCCATTCGTCGGTCTTCGAGCTTTTCGGTGATTGGTTGGTCTATGGACAAGCTGCCTCGGATGTAGCTACTCTTGATCGACCCTGATCTTTTATATATCGTACATCCGAAAAAAGAACGACACAAGTGCCAATTTGTTGATTTGTCAGAAATTGCGATCGAAAATTTCATTACGTACGTATTGTACTTTATTTTGTGCTTGAATTATAATCAGGGGCGGCGCATAAGGGCCCGCGTGGCGGGGGCCTACGGGATTTAGGGGCCCAAACGCCACATGAAAGATTTCTCGAACCATAAAAACAGCACCACTACGAAAAACAATGTGCCGGTGTAGATATTTTTTGTAAACAACAAATAGAAAGTGCATATACTTTTCGAAGCCGAACAAATGCTAAATTGATTGTTCCTCTTTTACCATAGGTCCCTTGGATAAGCCTCCACGATCAACACATTTCATATTGTCCTAACATTTTTGTTCATCAGACAATCTGGATCCTCAGAATATTACCAAAGAAATTCTTCTATAGTTGAAAAAAGTTTTTCTATATTTTTATTATCATTCCTACTGCAGGAAAACTTTGCGCTTCTTTCATAATTCACTTGAAAAAGCTCGAAATCAGTGCGTTTTCCCCTAAATAAATGTATACAATGAAAACACACAATTTTGTTTTGTTTTTGCGAAAAGACAAATTAAACTTTCAAAATTGTTCAAAGTCGGCTTTACGCTTGAAAGTACCGTATGGCCGAAACGATCCTTTAGGCCCCTCTGCAAATAGACTATCTTAAAACATTCTTGAAGATAGTAACTTCTCGATTTTTCATGAACTGTCAAAAACGAACAAAATAGTTCGCAAGTAGTAAAAACCTTAGTTCAAACTAATTATTACGGCCTGTATCGTTGAAGACTAAAATATTTATCTTGCGGTATATATACATGGTCATTAGGGCTTAGGTGCTTAGACCACATTTGGTTTGAATGGAGTCTTGCTAGGGGTTTCAGGCTGTGCTACGGTGTCTTACATCTGAAATCAGACTCACCAGTATCGTGGAGAAATTACCGAACTGGCTGGGCCCACGAACGTGATGTGGTAGTTAATACAAAAATTGTACGAAACTGAGGTTTTCAACGAAGTAGAGGACATGCCAATTTTGTGATACTTTATACAGTATAGCATAGTTAGCAATCTTATGTCAGTGAATAGTAACAGACACTTCTAAAATCGCAGAAAAACTACGACTAAGGGGGTCCACTCAGGAAGTCGGCGGGAGGGCCCCGAGTGAAGTTGTTCCGCCACTGATTAAAATAATATAAACGTAGGGCGTCTCAAAAGTCTTTAAACCAAAACCTTCTCAACTACAAGCCGGGAAGCGCCGAGAGAAACTGGGGAAATCAGCCCATGTTTGCACGTGAAAATGGTGTACACAAATGTACGGGAAATTGTGCTGTCAAAGTTTCAAACAGGCGAAAGTCTCGCGTTTTTTCGATTTTACTGTTCTCACAACCTTTTAGCGAAAACTTTCTCTCCTACATGGCAGGCAACACTGTAGAATGGAAAAAACTGCCTATATTTGGCTGCGATAGCAAACAGATTGATCGCTGTTCGCCGAACCGCGCGGTACAAAAGATTAAAGTTGAGAACAACACACACCTGAAAGGGAAGGAGCGATGGGGGAAATTAAATGTTGCTATTTGTTTAGCATACGGTAACTGGTATAGCTATGTGGTTGGGAGAATCCAAGGTACCTATCGTTTGCAGCTGGTTTGGCAAACTCCTCGCAGTTGTCAGTGTAGTGTGCCGGCATAATGTTTCCCTTTTTTTCGTGTTTAATATTTAATTGGGAGTACCACCTGCTAGGATTTGAAACTTAGGAATATCGAAGGAGCACATATTTGCAGCCACTAAGCAGTCCGCTGTTGTTTTAGTAACAGAGTACATATACGACGTTCCTGGTCAAGTTAAGCTACCATAGCAACCTAACTGGCGAGTGTGGCCCTTGACTTGGTACAGAGATTTAGGTTCGCCGATAGAAGGTTAGGTTATAGATATGGGGGCCGCCAGGTGCCAAACACCTAGCGCAGTTAGACCAGAAGTTGGTGATATCACCGAGTGTAACGTACCATAATGTTAACACCTAACCTAAAAACAACCAGCACAGGCTTGTTTTTAGGTACATACTTGTCAAGCGACGTGTAGATCATTCATATCGCACAAATACCTTGAGCCAAGAAAATGTCTTCCTTTTGTCAGCCAGGGCTGGACATTGGCAGTTACAATGATGTGCACTTCCTTCCTCATTTTCGTCATCGCATCTTCGACAGAAGTCGTTATGAGGAATACGGGGCCTCCTGGCCTGCTCTGCGTCAGGGCAGGTGGGGTAAGTTTAAATCCAAGTTTGCGTCACTCTACCCTATACCCCCTATGCTCCCGCTGCCATCTAAAATAGGCTCTTTTATCAGTTTTTGGGCTATAACTCTTTTCCAGTCCATTTGAGCAGAAGATGTGCCATAAATATTTTGTAGAGCACCAAATTTCCTACAAATTCATTCCAAAAAGTTTTACTCTACATTCAAAATTGACAGAGTTATAGCGCCAAGAAAATGGGGAAAATATCAAAAATCATGCCAATTTCACAGTTTTTGTGCATTTTTTTTTTCATTTGCATTTCAAATAGAAAAAAATAGAGTAAGGGGCGATTCAGACTATCGACAAGATTTACTAAATCCTAGATTTAGTTGACAGTTGTACTGCAATTTGAATAATGCAAATACATTCTACGATGCATTTAGAATTTAATGACATAGGATTTAATCTAGTAGGCGGGTGTCGACTCGATTAATTTAGTGGTTTTAGTAAATCCAGTCCATAGTGTGACTCCCCCTCTAAGGCTAATTTTTGTGTATTTTTAATCAGTTGTGTCACAGGAATCTAAAAAAAATTTATCGGAAAGGTTCCAAATAGGACAAAAAACGAAACTATTTAATCCTTAACCGGAGCAGCGCCCGCTCTAAGGGGGGCAAGCCGGGTGGTCGCCCGGGGCGCCAAATTTTAGGGGCGGCTTTTTGGCTAGCACTCGAATAGAAGGAAAGGTGCAAAAAGCCGAAAGGAAAAATTTAATATCAACCTTTGATTTAGTGGAAAGGAAACCATAGAAACTAGCAGATGTAATAAGAAGGGGGTGAAATAAAATGTTGAAGAGAGGAAACCAATTGACACCCTAATTTTAATTTTTGTTTTTAGAGATGGCGGAATATGTTTGTTAAGGTAAAGAAGCACATTAATTAATTAAAAATGCGTTAAAGATGTTTTTCATTGAAGAACTGTTTTATTAAATATCTTTTGGAAGTTGTGTTTTAAAGATGCTAAGTTTTCGCAATGCTTTGACTTGACGAGCCCTCAATTGATACGATAAGAAGAGTCTTTGACGAACTATGCGCTAATTTTGCAATTTACAATTCAATTGCTCTTCTTTCCACCACAGTAAACGATTCCAATGAAAACTGCTTGCTTGATCCCTAATTATTTCTGAAGTGAAGGGATGCTGTCCCAATTTGATTTCTGGAAGATGCAGTCAACAAATGTTGATTAGCCTCCTGAATCCGGGAGCGCACTCAATAAATATTGAACCCCGGAAGAAATTCATATGAAATGAGATAAGGAATCACATAAGCACTCAGTAAGAGCACATCTATGAGAAATTTCAAGCCAAAAAGTACCATTATTTTCATCACTAATTTTTTGGAGTCATTTTCGATAACTTCTACTCACTTTTCGCATAAATTCAATACCTTCAGTTGGTTGCAAAGTCCTACCTATTTTGTTTCTGTTAATATGCTTAGAAGCTAATACCGAAATTTGGCTAGATTGTCTCGATTTAACTAGCTATGATTTTATTCTCTGAAAATTCTCCGCATTTATGAAAATAAGCCGCCAGAAACCATATTCGAAAATTCATCCGCGAAGAGATGCGTCAAGTTGAAGTTTATCTGCCGCGCATCGAGTAAGGCAGTTATCAAAAACTTCTCCAAAATCTTAGAAATGAAAACGAGCACCATTCTTTGGCACTACATTATCGAAAATGTGTTTAAAGTTTTAGTGGAAAAAGTATTTTCGAATTAACTTTCGATGTCCTACTTAGGTTTTAAAACCACCAGGTTCCCATGGGCCTGTATATTTGTTTGATGATGGTGAAAAATATGTCGCTCGGATTTTTTTAAATTTTAAACAAACTCTCTACAAAGTTTTGCTGAACTATGCTGTATTGCTCTCAAGAATCTAAATGATAGCAGAACAGGTCTCCACTATACTACTGGAGCCTTCGGTTGCTCAGTGGATAGGGATTTTATTCTCTAAGAATTACTGAAGGGTTGGTCCTAATCCCACAGTGAGCAGGAATTTTTGTGTTGTCTTTATAAAAATGCTAAAATGTAAATAATTTTTTATATGGAGTTTGACAGAACGAAGAGTCCATGGATTCACCGTATGTGTGCGGCATTACAAGGATCAAGAGCGGAAAAAATCTCTTCAATCGCTTCTACAAACGATACCGAGTTCTAATCGTGCGAATAGCACGATGGGTGTATACCCTATACCCATGTACAGACCTAGCAGGCACGCAAAACCCAAAATATTAAATTTCATATTTTTTTGTGGGGGAGGGAGGGGTAGATGGGTCGGACCTGACACATCTTTATTACCTTGTCAAGGCATCCAACGGCTACCATTTGATACTAATTTGAGGTTTTTCGTGACATTCTATCAAAAGATATGGCTGAATATAACTTTGTAGGGGAAATAGGGGTAGGGGTAGTTGGACCTACTCCACTTTTCATCAACTCAAAGTATATGTCAGAATGAGACATTGGTCAAAATTTCAAGTCGATAGCGATATTCTACCGAAAGTTATGGCCGAATTAAAATATCAAGGAGGGGTAGTTTGTATGGGAGGTAGGGGAACCCGTGGTCCGATTTCGGGGTTGACGAGTGTAGCGAGCAGGGGGCGAAGCCCCCTAGTAGGGTATAAAAATAACAACATATATCTGTCTGGTATAGTACAGAAGCGGCAAATTGTGCACTTGCCCGGGGCGGCGTTAGCGCTAGAGCGGGCACTGAACCGGAGGTCGGCATGCAGGACATCATATCAAAGAGGATGTCGAGAACATTACATATCCGGTGTTTGTTTCCTGTTTCATGAACCCTCAACGAAATAAATGCGGCTTAAATGAAAAATCGTGTTTTCCATGGATCTCTCCAAAGTCTTTGCCAAATCCATAAAAGTCATTATACTCTCTTTCAATTTACTCGCTTCCTGTGCATCATACAAATACAATTTATGATGATCTTATAAAACATACTTAGAAGACTTAAAGCTACAATGCAGCCGTAATAAGCTATTGGTATGTAAATGCAAAAAAAAACTGCAAAATTTTCATGATTTTGGGATTTGCCCGCATTTTCTTGGTGCTATAACTGTGTCAGTTTTTATTGTAGAGAACAACTTGTTAGACTATGTTTATAGAACATTTTGTGCTCTACAAACTTGTCTTGGCACGTTTTGTGCTCAAATGAACTGGGAGGGAATTATAGGTCAAAAACTAATACAAGGGCCGATTTTAGATGGTTTTTTAAAGATGGCTTTAAAGATGGCGGCGGGAGCACAGGGGGTAGAGTCAAGCAAACTTGGACTTTAGCTCCCCCCACCTGCATTTAAAACATATGAAAATTTGCGACTACCGCACCTTTTGCAAGGTAAAACCTCCCCATTGATTGGAGTACCTATAGTGTATTGCTATCCCAATCGTGGTTTTCGCATAAAAAGCGTACTTGCGAGTTGTGTAACCAATCTCCATGGGGAGGCTAAACTTACGTAGTATCGCTGAGTGGTTGCAACCCAGCGTTTACCATTGATTAATTTCACGTAAGCCTAGAGTCGTTTCAGCGGTCAATTTTTGCCCGAAAAGATCCAAAATGTAGGTTGAGCTTGAGCACCGTATCAAGTCCGGCCGACACGGGGTAGGTTCCAATTATGACAAGATAGCCATATTTAGTAAATACTGTAGGAAGTTTGAATTCAGTATACAGCCAATATAATAGGAGATTAACACTTCCGTCAGGATTTATTAAATTCTGCATTTGATTTACAATTGTACCATATTGTACTGCAATTTCAATAATGCAGTGTTTCGACTGGATTAATTTGAATCTACACCAAAATTTGTTGGTAGTTAGTTTGTATCGGCTATTAGACTGGATTAATTTTAATCGAGTCCAGGATCCATTTTTTCGGAGGCTACGAATTTTAAATTACCCATAAAATGCGATATTAAAGTTTATTTATACAAAAACTATAACTACTAATTGACAAGGTATTTCCTTACTCAAGCGGAAATCGGAAACTCTCTTCCGATTGTTCTATTGATATGACGCTGTATATAGTATACAACGACCATACATCATTGTCCTTCTACTTGTGTTTTATTCTCTACAAAGTTTATTCCCATTTTCAGTATTTCTGTAGAATACACACAGCTTACAACGTATTATTCACCTATAGTCGTAAATTTTAATTTTTACACTTATTTAGATGCATGCGTAAATAATAATTTCGATGATATTTTAAGAAAATGTTAAGAGATAAAACAGAAAACAAAAAAAAAAAGAAAATACAATATAAACGGCGAGTATTAACTTCTCCATTTGTTTGTACAGAAATGGAGATGAATCCGTCATAAAATAGCGATATAGTGAAATATCGACCATGACTCTGAATATCGTGTGTGTCGTCGTCTGGATGACATATCGCAATGTGAAAATTATTTTTATTTATGACTTATAGATACGGCCGTTTAACAGTTACCGTCAAATTGTGTATGCAAATTGAATAAATTTATACGAGATTGTTGTATGTATGATGTACTTGAATTAAAATCGTTGTTTTACGACTTTAGTAGAATATGATATTCGTTCTTGTTCTGGTATTGTATAAATGGAGTAGGTTAATCCTTTAGTAGGTAAAGTCGGTTATAGACACATTTTACATGAATATTTATAATTAAAACAGAAAGATTTGATTATACTTATTTATAGACGCCAAGCAAGCATAAGAACTTGAAATTAAATTCCTTTGTGTACGAAATGCGGCTATATCATTTTGATAATTCAAATAATTCTATGTAGAATGAAGAAAAGTTCCTAAAAATTTAAACTGGTTTTTAACATTGATATGATAAAACTTTCCAGTCTAATTGTTATTACATATATAACAAATAGTATTAGAATGTCAAACGAACCAGACACGTTCACCTCGCGAACTATAAAAACCATAACAAAAAATTCTTCAATAATAAATTAGTTGGCAGCAGAGCAGCCAGCATGTTATCCTGTTGAAGAAAATCGTAGCATGATACTATGCCATCATTAAAAGCAAAGCAAGGCATTTCTTTGCATAGAGTATGAGTAGGTACACCGAATTTTTCGTTTTTAGGGTTTTCTAGAAAAAGTTTTCAAAAAACCCTTATGAAATCGATTTTGTCCGTCCGTCCGTCTGTCCGTCTGTCCGTCTGTCCGTCCGTCCGTCTGTCCGTCTGTCCGTCTGTCCGTCTGTTCACTAAATAACTCGCGAACGGCTCAACCGATTGTCATGAAATTTGGTAGGAATGTGTAGAATGGTTACAGTCTTTGGCACATATACCTAAGAAGTTGGTAAAAAGAAGACAACAGGGTGTCCCGAACGTTTGAAAAAAGTCGACTTTTTTAGTTTTTATCGGAGATTGACGTATGGGTATTTAAATCAAAGATCTAAACGAGTACACCTCATATCAGTTAAATTTTCCAGTTTTGAGTAACGGTAAAAAAGTTATTGGCGTTTAAAGTTAAACTTCCTTTTCGAGCTCCGTTTTTCTAAACCGTTATAGGGATCGATATGAAACTTTGCACAAAGATTGGTCGGTAGGGCCTTATATACGTTAAATATTAAGACTTTTGACTTTTGCAAAGAAAAAGTAAATAACAGTAAATTTGTAAAATTTCAATTTGTTCGTGTGTAGCCCCTCTTAGGTTTCCAAATATGAAAATGCTGCTAAGGGTTTTTAGAAAATTACATATAGAATATGTCTACGAATTTTCATTGGAATAACTGTATCCAAACCGGAAATATAGCCAAATAAGTATTTAGTAAGGGCCTTTCACAATGCAAGCCTCTTAAGCATTTCTTCAATGCATATCTTTTAACTTGATGAAACAATGAACATGAAATTTGGTGGAAATGCATAGAATGGTAATAGTGTTTGCCACAAAAATTTTTGAAGTTAGTAGAACCAAGTTAACAGGGTGTCCCTGAATAGCTTCAAAAGTATACTTGTTCAATACACATAGGAAAGTTTGCGTTGGCTCTTATGACAGGGAACACAATGAAATCATTTTATATAAGGTTGCTTTTCCTTGATTAAAAAACAGTAACAGTAGATTTACAGCTAATAATTCAGTTCATATATAAAGCCAAGCCATCCTTACGTTTGCCTGAGTTCTTTTTTGTCAAAGGCCATCAGAAATCTTAAATCGTTGCCTGTAGATTTGCCTTGGAGTACTTTTATACAAACTGGGTAAATAGTAAATCTATTTTTGGATTGGTCTAATTAAAGGTGGAACGTTTATTTAGACCAATCCAAAAATAGATTTACAGGAAGCATTTCATTAATGTTGTGCACAATACTTATTTATTGCTTATAAAATATATGTACAAAAAATATTCACTATGCATTAAAATTCTAAAAAACCCTCGTATTGCGGGCGCAGCCCTCTGTACGCCGGTATTTTTTTTTTTTGTGATTTATTTTTTGTTCAAAGTGGTTGTGAAAAAAGTAACGTCGTAGAAAGAGAAACGACCGCAGAACAACTTTTACAATGAAAATTAATATTTACAGTCTTGCACCAATAACCATGGGCGTAGCCAACGGGAGCAGGGAGGGGCGCTCCCCCGCTAAACGATGATCACCGTAAATTTGTTCTACTTACTGTTGTACAAAAAAATAGGCGGACTGCGATATTTTAAAGCGTAAAAATGCCGGTTTGAGCTGGGGAACGGCACGTAAACATCTTACTGTAAATAAACAACTGCGCGTGTAAGGTGATCAGTTGGCGCCTAATGGGAGAATTCACATTGTAAGACAAAACCGGACGGGTAAACTTGCAAGACAAGAACCATCGTTCTTACAATCTGAATTGCACAATGATTGTCTGCTGGCCACTACAAAAGCTCTCGCCGTCCGTTTATTAGCACAAACAAACACCCGGCGAGAGCTTTTGTAGTGGCCAGCAGACAAGCATTGTGCAATTCAGATTGTAAGAACGATGGTTCTTGTCTTGCAAGTTTACCCGTCCGGTTTTGTCTTACAATTTGAATTCAGCCAGTGGCTTCATTCAAATTGTAAGAAAACGACCGGACGGGTAAACTTGGACGATAAGAACCATCGTATGATCATTTCACACTATCCGATCAAAACACGGACCGGCGAACAATAATCACACAGCAAGTATGTATAAATGTTGCCATGCACGCTCCAAAGTTAGTGTACAATGAAGTGACGAGTCGACAAGATTAAAATGCAAGTAAAACACGCGCTAATTGTTTTTGCAGAACGCCTGAACTATTGGTAGATGCAATCGTCTTATCGATCGTACGAAAGATCTTACGAAAGAAAAACAATCGTGTCACGATTTTTTTCTTTCGTAAGACGCGTTCTTACAATGTGAAATGCACAATGCTTGTCTACTGGCCACTACAAAAGCTTGCAAGTTTACCCGTCCGGTTTCGTCTTACAATCTGAATTCAGCCAGTCTCACAACTTCAGGTTTTCTTCAAATCGAAAAATTTCAGTCTCAGTGACTCGGATATTCCGAGACAGGAAAACTAACAAACTGTCATCCGCACATTACTGCTCAGACTGCAGTCTCGAAGACGAGATTTATGCTCGTACTCTTATATTCGGGGCTTTGATATAAGATCTTGCAATCCTTCGTTTCGCCTAGTATCTCGAATCTGAAATTCGTGACACCCTAAGGCAGACATGTAAGGCTCGGGCCCGCGGGCCGCTTGCAACCCACCTCACTGTTTTGTGCGGCCCGCGGCACGATCGAAGAAATATAATGTGATGTGTAGTGTAGCAAATACTGTCAAAATTTTGCTGATCGTGAAATTGAATTCGCTTTGTGGTACTCACTTTACACCACTGTTTCGCAACAGTTGGCCCGCGAACCGGAGATGGACCGTGAGAGACTCGTAGGTGGGTAAGTCTGGAGTAGACCAAAAAATATATATAATAAATTTTAGAATATTTTCTTACAAATTGAAATTTTATTGAACAAAACTGAATCTGCAACGGCATGGCATTATAACAGATTCCATTGAATACTTTACTATACTAAGTTAGTTACGTTTACGTAAGGCTTGATTGCGTAGTCAACATTTGCTAGCGGCAAGTCTTGCAGAGCACTATAGTAACTGGTTGAATTGGGTGAGACCAATACTGTGGTGATCTCTAGCTTCGTGACAACACAAATTCCCAAGCACACACTGATTACCCAAGAACACATTAGATCTTCAGGCGACCCCTTATAAATTCGAACTTCAGTTGGTCGTGCGAATTGCAGTAGCAGTACATCGGGCTTCTTATTCCGAACATTTTTTGGTTTATAAATGTATTTTGATAACTCCAAAAATTAGTAGCAGGCATGCTAGCACTGCTGACATATTGACATCTATCGTGCTCATCATATGTCATCCAAATACACTAAGAAATTCAAGGCCTTCGGTAGGATCCCGTGGAAATGGTTTACTTATTTGTTTTTACTTCTTCAGGATATTGGTATAGATGCGGTACAGTTTCTAAACTATGTCAAATGCCGCTGACTTAAAGTCAATCTGTATCAGTTAAAGATAATAATATTAATAGTAGTAATCAGACCATCTGAATCTTCCGTTGGAAAATCAGGAAAACTAATCGAGGAAAGTTTAAAGCAAGTAGCGAAAGCCATTATGGTGTGCGACTATGCAGTATACGTCTTAAATAGGACGATGATTAATAAGATTGTTAATGTACTCGTATCTAATTCCTCTACCTTAATGTGATTTAATTTACTTACGTTTATGTTTCCAACAATATTTTTGTAATCAGTCGTTTCCCACATTTATGTATTGTTGTCTCCCGAAAAAAAAAACAAAGTATGTACCTCTGTAAGCAGTAATTTGAGAGCGAACCTGAGTTCTAGATCAAATTGAAGATTATCTTTGCTGAAAAGTAAATTGATTCAATCAGACACCATTTACATTTTGATAAAAACACGCCCGTAGCTCTCTGAAATAATTAATTTTGTACGAGAGATATCCTTTGTTTTGAGCTGATTTGTGTCTCGTCAAAACCAAAATGTTCTTCCTACTGGTTGTAAAGCTTACTGAAATGATTCAATAGTAAAAAAAAAATTTGGATTCCATTAAATCTGAAAATTTGTTTCATTGGTGCCAGTTTGAAAAAAAAGTGCTGCCCCTTGAAATTTTCCCAGGTTGTCCATATGAGAAGTCCGGGCCTGTGCCGTTATGGTGCATAAAAATCACGATATAAGCGTGTATTTTCGGACTTGATTTTGAAGCTAGAATTAGGAAAAAAAATCGTAGTGGGTATCAGATGTGCTATCACCAGTTTCCGGGGATGACGTAAACTTTTAAGACGCCATATATACCGGCAAACGACGGGCCATACGAGCTATGTTTCATATGATTTACCAGTTGTTGCTAACATCAGCACAGTCTCAGAATTTACTATCCACCTATGGCGTCGATCGGCCTACTTTCCACCTAAATCACATTAAAAGCAACTTCACAATTGAAACCACGAAATTAAATATACATAAAGGTATTTTTGTTTTTATTATTTATATAATATAAATTTTGGAAAATAGTACATTTTTGTTTATTATTTAATCAGTTTTTTTTTACTTTTCTATTTTTCACAAAAAAAAACTTTTTCTTTTTCTCTCTTAAAGAATTTTTTATCTCATTATTATTACGAGACCTTACACATAAAAGGATTTTATTATTTTGAGTAACTGAAGGAAGCACATTCATCTATATAACACATACGCGCACAATTTATGTATAGAAAGTTTTCAATTGAAATTATTATATTAATGAAATACATAAGACGGTTTTGCACGATTACATGGAGCCTGAATAATGAAAACAAAGCGTCCTTTAATTGCCCAACTACGACAAAATTTAAAACGTTGTTGCCTTTCATTTTCATCCTCCAAGATAGCACGTTTTGAAGACTCCGTTTCGGGATTTTTTTTTACTACTATAAAGTTATACTCTTTTATTTATCTAACTTGGCCGCTTCGTATTGTCTTTGAAATGAGAAGCAAAAAAAATTGTGTTACGTTAAAAAAAAAACATAGAACGAAAATTCATAAAAATTATATTTTATTTAAATTCTTAAAAAAAAGGTAGAAGAACCTGCTGATATGATTTAATCTTGGTTTTCTTTCTGTATGTGTGTTTCATTCATTAAATATTTTAAACT
Organism: Microchrysa polita; assembly: GCA_949715475.1. Taxonomy (NCBI): domain Eukaryota; kingdom Metazoa; phylum Arthropoda; class Insecta; order Diptera; family Stratiomyidae; genus Microchrysa; species Microchrysa polita. Next base: position 8,029,446 of record OX454417.1, read on the forward strand.
CACAGAATAACGCTCGCGCACATAAACTTAATAGACAAAACGAAACTAATAGAGTCGTATTTTTATGATAAAAATGAAAAGACGAATTCTAAAAATTCAATAGAAAAACATAATATTATTTATATATGTATATGACAGAATCGTTCTATTTTATACAATTATCTCGTATGTATTTAATAGCCATATATATATATATATTTATAACTAGAGCTACATAACACTAATCAAATAAAATAACTAATCGTACTTCTTTACATAAAAAAGCGATATATATATATAAACAAAAACACGGTTTTGTTCTCAACACATGAAAGAATAAAAATAAATTAGAGAAAGACAAAAAATACAATAACTAAATAAAAGTCCTTGTTATAACAAAATATAATTTTGTTTTTCTTGTTAGTCGAAAGGAAATTTGTCGATTTGATTTTGTATTACATTTTTTTTCCTAGAATTTCTTCATGTTTTTACTTTTACGACATAGTACATTACAGTTTGATTTTTTTTTCGATTTTTAGACGCAGATTTTGTTTATCAATTTTTTCTTCTTTTTGACTTATTTGACTTTCTTAAATTCTAAACTACTATTTATAGCAATTTTATTTATTTTATTACTATCAATTTTATCAACTAATTGCATTTATTATTACAATAACACATTTTCGATTTTTGTTTTTTTTTTTTCGAATTTCTATACGTATTAATAATAAATTTATCTTTGTGACTCTCTCTATGTATGTATCGCAATTTGTTTATTTATTTATTTTTATAATTTCATTTTCACATTTCCATTTTTGGTTTTTGTAATTTTTTTTATTTTTTTTTTTTGTTTTTGTTTATTGAAATATTTTTTTTTAATTTTTTTCGGGTTGATGATTTCACATTGTATTTGGTTTTTTGAATCCTGCTCGGATCGTATATATGTAGTTAATTTTTATGTGGTCCGTTGCATCCGAAAACAATAAGCTGTATGTGGGTCCATTTACTTTGCAAGTGGTGTGTAACGAAATGTTAAAGTTAAGATTTCCGGAGTTTTGCTTCTTTAAACTTCGAAGAATACAAAGATAAGTTGACAATTCAGAATTAACGTGAGTTTATCGGTAGGAAGAAATGGTGGAAGATTGTTATGGGCTGAATTTGAATTTGAAACTTAGGCTAATCACTCGTCGTCTTTCTTCTCAGTTTTTAGATCATACTTAGCACATAGCTCCTCGGGAGAATATCTGAAATTGAAGAAAATAAAATTATTAAATTTAGTTTGATGTACGTAATAGATTAAAAGGTTATTTGCGCACGATATGCACGTTTCGTAAAAAGTAACACCAAGAAAGAGTGAACAGATTTGCACCTAGGTCGATTTAGAAACCAACCCAGCCAACCAAAATTCCTGAAAGAAACGACTTCAACAAAAGAATTTATACACCGCATTCCTCAACAATTCTCTCGATCATTCTGTAAGGAAGCTTGGGGAACGTTCCGGAAACTTGGCCCGGAAAGCTCAAGGCTAGAAGCTCACATGTATGTACATAAAAACAAAGGAATAATTTGAAATTATAAGTAAGTAGAGGAATTTTGTTTCGAGTCGGATTTAGTGTGATCCGCATATCTAATCTGAGGTTTCTGCAAAACTTGTTATATCCATTTTTTAATGGAATATTGTCCTTATAGTTTCTTTTTTATTGACAATAGTTGGGCTTTTTTTCTAAATATCAACGTAGAGACAAGGAGTCTTGTTTACAACTATGTACACTGAGCTTCAATGAAACCGGGCCACACGGTAAGCGCGAACTCTAATCAAAACAGGCAAATCGTTTATTATATGAGTTAACGGTACTTCAGATAAAAATCATAGTCATCTGAATTGCCAACAAATGCACTTTGTGTAGATATAACTTTCATAGTTGTAAGTTTCATACTTTTTGAGAAAATTGAATTTGATCAAAGGCGTCCGCCTGAGAACCCCGCAAAGAAAGCGATATCAATGGAAGTTCCACTTGATGGACCCAAGGCCAGAGGCAGACCGAAGAATACCTGGATATGTCAAATGAAAAAGCAACAACAACGCATTGGTCTCGGCGATGACACGATCCAAGATAGAGCTGCCTGTAGAAATATGCTGAGAAATTATCGCCAAAACGGGCGATGTGCCTACACCGCAGGTCGAGCAACGCGAAACCGTGGAGCGGTATAAAGAACGAGGCAAGGAAGAAGAAGAGAAAATTGAATTTGAGTTCGAAAGTGTCGAGTGGCCCGATTTTTGTGAAGCCGAGTGTACATTCAGCTGAAAACGCTCGTGGTTGTCCAAGGACTAGTCCTGAATGGATGCACGAACGGACTTACATGCAAAATAATTTTGCTTGGCATTTTAGGACTTACAGCCAATAATAACCAAAAAATTGTCGAAATTGGCGAAAAAATGAGGATTGGTTACTCTGTGACAACGATATATTCTTGATCCTTTTAGGCTTTACCTTCGGCTGGGAATTAATATGAATCTCATGGGTTCCAGGACAAACCTACCTGTTGGGCAACAACGGTCATGTGAAGAAGCAAAGGTCCAAGCAAATTGCCTTGAATTATTATCGATGTTCGATGTAGGAGGGCACCTAATTCGCGCCGGTGTAGAAACAAATACACATAAGTGCATGATCTGGAGTATAGATATGTAATGTTTTTCAGGCGAATCTCTGTGACGTACACGGGGGGGGGGGAGGGGGGGTGCATCTTCAATACCTTAGAACTGAGCAGAATGGGACATTATGATGCATCACAAATTGGCTGCGGGATGTCAAAAGGAGGGGCGGGTGCAGTCTTTGCTGCCATCCAAAAGTAAATGGCGATTATTTTGGACTTCAGAGGAGCAGACACTATCCCCCGAACTATCCTCATCCCGGAGAAAGGCTTGTTTTCCTAATATACAGGACCGTACATTACCTTGTATTGGATGTAGATTTCGTTGAAGGTACGGCAGAAACACAAGGCATGCCAATGCCATCAGCGAGTACTAATATCAAAATACGCAGCATTTATGCGCCAACCGCTACGCTTCAGGCTATTGTTTCGATATTCGTCCTCCACTGACCGGAAAGCACAGCACTCGTGGCATTCTAACCTCGATCATAATCCCGGAGGTATAACAAAATTGCAGAAACATTTGACGCCGCATATTTCTGTTCTTTCAATGAAGACACTTGCAACAATTTTCCTGACATTAACATTTGCCAGTTTTCCTGACATTAACTCTTGTAAATGCCAGTTTCATTAGTGAAATGTTATTAATATTATTAAAATTGGCAAACCAAATGAACTGACCAAATCAGTACGGCGGTTAATCATAAAAAAGTCGATTAGGGCTTCAAGCGTGCGTAGTTCATCGAGCTACATACATCCTGATAACAGCCACAAGGAGCAACACGTCTTATTGCAGCAGAAGGTATCCCAAAAGTTCGAACCAGCCGATGAACCATACGTATACACAGACGTACACAACCATCCTGCATCGAGACCTTCGAGGCTTTTGACAGAGAGGCGTTTTGATAACTCTTTGAAGTAAAATCCAAATTTGCTTAAATACTGCTCAACGCACAGCCACAGGGTGCCTTCTGACACAATCGCCTACTTTCAAAACAGTATCTTGATGGTTGCTATCGAGAGGGTCATCCCAATCGTGGTCTTATGGACCGAATTCCTCCGCCACGTCATATCAAACGTGATCTACGAGACCTTGAGAGAGAAGTCCAGAGATACAAATGGGTTCCTTTCGATGAAGAAGCATACAGGACCGACATTGCGAGTCTATTGCGAGTTTAGGTACGAATAAAGTCCTCTCCACTACCAACTTCGCCTGAGGGGATTAGGCTCCCGAGAGCCAACAGAGTGACTTTAGCCCAACTTCGGTCAGGCTTCTGCTCACACCTTAATTCGTATCTATCTCGTATAGACCCGAGCATATAAAACCTATGCTCCAATTGCGCTCGCGCGCCTCATGATGTGGGTCATTTGTTTTAATGCCCAGCTGAGCCCACTGATCTTACCCATTTATCACTATGGGAAAAAAACTTATTGCAGCAGCTATGTTTTTGTCCCTTGACATCATGGACGAAAACATTGACGAACCATAACTCGAATCCACATAGATGCACAGCGGTTCCACACCTTTCTGCATCTCTAAAAGGAGAAGAACTGGTGATCCCACAATTCAGGAGCTAAACGACCAGTTAAAGACTATCGGAAGGCAAAATGGAATGAACGTTAATGACGATGTTAGCTAGTTATGATCTACAGTCCCTGCCTTATTCAGCCACAACAATGATAGGAAAAAATATAGCCATAGGATTCGGTTGTCAGCGAATCGATAAACCTCAACGCTGCGCCAGACTGTTCAATAAATTGAAAAACCAGAAACACATATAGGCCAGTAAAAATCGACATTAACCTCGGAATAAATGGAACACTACCGTTCTTTCGCTTATTTGTTTTAGGGTATTACTGGCTATATAAATCCAGATTTGCAACCCTGGGGACCCTGAGCTAATTTTTTGGCGAGCGAAAAAGAGCAATTTTTTTGCTCTTTTTTTACATTTTCCACAATATTTTTTAAAATCATTGTCTTGGATAAAAACTGCGTTTGGCATTTTGAAAGTAGACAGAATTCCAATCCAATGCTATCCTAACCAATTTTATAGGTCAAATATTGACGGAGATACAGGTTTTCAAAAATAGGGTATTTTCCACAAAAAAAGACGAATTCTAAGCTTATATTGTTTGCCAAAACGACATTTACTTGAAATTCGCAATTTTTTGGTAAAAATATCCTATTTTTAAAAATCTGTAATTCCGTCAATATTTTACCTATAAAATTGGTTAGGATATCATTCGATGGGAAATTCTGTCTACTTTCAAAATGCCAAACACAGTTTTTATCCAAGACAACTATTTTAAAAAATATTGTTGAAAATGTAAAAAAAAAGAGCAAAAAAATGGCTCTTTTTTGCTCGTCAAAAAAATAGCACAGGGTCCCCAGGGTTGCAAATCTGGATTTATATAGCCAGTAATACTCTAAAACGGATAAGCGAAAGAACGGTAGTATTCCATTTATTCCGAGGTTAGGCCTTTTTTTTGTAAAGTTTTACTGGCGTAATAGGCTCAGGCTTAGAATCAGAAAAAGGATCTATCGCCGAAATGCAGACACTACGGATCAGGCTAAAACAGTCATTGAAACACTCCGATGCCAGCCATCGGTCCCGCTGGCAATTCGATGACCGTAATGAGAACCTGTTTAAAACCCACGCACGCCATCCCGCAAATCTGGTTGATTGGGCAAATTGTCACCTGCTCTGAGTATAATGCGAATTTCACTCACTAATCCACCCTACTCTTGTTACACATGCTCAGCTAGGATACCACCAGATGGCTTCATCAGGAAAATGCACAGCGCAACATCAGCCCTTGACGTAATTACGAACCGCAACAGGTAAGAACTGAACAAGCCCCAACGTTGCCTCAGATCAATTTTGGTTACGATCGATCTGTCTAGTGCATTTGCCATAAAAAGTCGCTCAATATTGCTAGCTGATATGCTCAAAATATATATTCCTGATCAAGAGTTAGGTTAGATTGCCAGCTACCTAGCTGATTGGCAATCCTTCACTGAAATTTTCAAAGCTTAGGAATTCTCTCTCAAAACTATTCCAACTCCGATGGTGTGCCTCATGATGTGGACCGTTTGTTTTAATATGCCGCTACACTCACTGACCTCACACCTAAATCCCTGTAGGAAAACCCTATCGCAGCAGCAACGTTCTTAGTTAATACGAACAAGAACCTCGATGAACCATCAGGTCCACATATAAAGACAGTGATTGCACGCCTAAAAGAAGAATACAACATTCATCTCACTCGACAAATTCCTACCAGAGAGGATTGAAAACTATTGGTGCATTCCGGACTATTAGATTAGATTAGATTTAGTGTGGGCTGTGGCTATTAGGCAGCCTTGGGCACTGCGACCATTGGTCTATTGTTCTATTGCCCAAGCTATGCGTTAGATGAACTCATCTAATCGACTCCTTTCAATAAACCGATTAAGCTGGCCCATGTTCAAGGAGGCGATATCCTCCTCTAAAGGGAACATAATGCCAAAGCATTCCAAACGGCGCATTGTTAGCCTCTCACATTCACCAAGAATGTGCGCAGCCGTTTCGCCGTCAGCCTCGTAAAAGCGACAGCTCGCGTCGGTGACAATGCGCATGGTCTTTAAATGTCCATTCAGACGGCAGTGCCCCGTGAGGAGCCCGCAAATTATCCTAACCCTGTTTCCGCTCATATTTATTAGACTTAGGGTACACGTTTAGGTGAGTAGTTGGCAACGAAAATTGTTGACTGCCGAAGCCCGGGAAGAGTTTCCCATTGTAATGTGGCTTTAGCTTTTTCCCACTCACTTATTACATTTCTGCATGTACAGAGTGACACGGACTATACGAAAACGACTGTACGATCAAACTTTACAACAACAAACAAAATGAATAATCGTACGTACGATTGTTCTCACAATATGAAATGCACAATGCTTGTCTGCCGACCACTATAAAAGCTCTCTCCGTACGATTTTTCTGCCATACGGTTTCGTCTTATAATGTGAAAAGGCCGATTTGGTTAGGACTTTGTTTGAAATCAATTTTCTGCTTGAGCTTTTTAAATAAGCTGCAGAGCTTTCAAGCAGTTTCTTTCTCCAGTCTCTTGCCAGAACTTTACCAGACGTTTGTTGAAGGAAATGGACAAAATTTCAGCAGAAGTTGCTGTTAATGAGACGCGGTCCTAGATGAACCATACAGAATATTACAAGGATGATGAGGTGGAAAACTATGGCTCTAGTTTTCACGGATTATCGTGGATAGCGACATGCAAATTGTTCTGATTTGACGAAACAACAGTGTCCCAAGGGAACTATAGAATATGCCCAAAGTCAATTGAACATTAATGTTTTGAGAACTCTCAGGCCGCACACACACACGGTAAATCCGAATCCATTTTTTTTGGATTTTCGTTCTGTCAAATTTATACATTTGACAAAACGAAAATCTAAAAAAATTGTTTCGAATTTTCCGTGTGTGTGCAACCTAAAGCCTATCGGTGAACTCGATGATGGAGTCTCAATATAATTTGAAACGGAGTGAGGAGGTTTATCTATAGCATCCAAATATTCTGCGAAGAAAACAAACAAGGAAGAAGTCCTAAAATCATCATGAGTGTGGCCAAATATACAGTTTTTTCCTTTTTGGGGATTAAAATTGAAGGGATGTTCCACAGGGAATGTGGTGCCGATGAATATGGTTGTGACTTTAATCAGCAATAATTATTGACAAAAAGTTGTCTCCCTTTTATCCAATTATTCAGAACCCTTTTGGAGGAGTGTCGGATACAATGACCATTAACTAGTCTTCAAGTCTTACGGATACTTTGCCCTGAACTACAGAGAGGCGAAGGCGTTATTCGGAGAGTTACCGCTTTATTTCAAGGCTACGTGTTTCGAAGCTGGGCAGATATTTTGATTACTTTCGTTTCGGCTTCCATTCAAAAGGTCTTTCAAATTTTGTACCATGCAACGTCAATGAAGGACGTGGGAAAACCTTGAAACCTTTTCACCGATGGCTCAGATTCAAGGCCTTTTTATCCAGCGGGCGGCGGCAATAGTTTCAAAAGGGGCCTCAAAAGTAGAAAAATTACGTTAGAAATTCCAAATTCAAATCAAATCTTACAAAAACGGCCCTAATTTAGAATTAACACAAACAACTTATAATGATGCTTACCCTATAAGATTTTGCAGATCACAAACAAAACGATAAACATATCGTTTGCCGGCCGTTTTATGTATAATATTTTTATCGTAATAATACCGCAGCCCGCGACTCAACTTTTCATAATTCATTTTTGGCTTATTTTTCCTAATACCCCATCGTCGCGCAACCTAAAATTAAAAAAAAATCCAATTTAATAAAACTATTCCAAACACGCATTAACAAAAATCCTTACCTCATCCGGATCCGCCAACTTAAATTCCCATCCATCTCCCGTCCACGAGATGAAATTCTGGCACGTCTTATCCATAAGTAATTCTAGCAAAAATTGCCACAATTGTATCGGGCCCGAACCGGTAAAGCACGGCACACCACCCTGTGTCGGATAACTGCCCAGCAGGGCTTTTTCAAAGCCCATCGTTGACATGTATGTGGTCGATGGATTATGTCCGCCATGCGATGACCATTGATCGCTTAAATTGGGCGTACCACACGGCACCGTTTGAAATGGCGGGCCATCGTACGGATTGAAATCGGAATAGTCATGATATCTTGCGCGACCATAATTGCCATATTTATTCTCTATCACGCCCGGATAAAAGTCCGGACTATTGTCCAAATATGCGGCAGATTGTGATTGATGATCCTGTGAGGGTAGTGAATGATAGTCATTCTCATCGGTGTAGTGTCCTAAGTGTGAGAGGCCGGAGAAGTTTTGCTAAAATGAAAATGAGAAAGAGAAAACGACGATTAATAAACACTATTAAAAAAAATTGATTTACCCAAATTTAAATTAGGTTTTCACATCTTAAATAAAATATTTTTGTAACTCTTCTTTTCTTCCAGTTTTTCCAATGACTAGCAAAAATGAAATTAATAATCCATGTTGGATTCAAATTTTATTTTTGTTCTTAAATCCATCTTTTTGAGTTGTATCAACTGTACGATGAGCTGGAAGTATCGAAAATCGCGAAGCTTCAACGTTTGCAATGGGCGGGGCATGTACAACGAATGGACGATAATCGCATGCCAAAGAAGGTGATGAACCCACAACGAATTGATGGAGCGAGGTTGCGTGGACGACCGAGAGCTCGCTGGGCGAACTCGTAGGTGAAGACGCTCCAGCTTCCGAAACTGGAGGAAAGGAAAAGTCAGAAAAAAAATATTTGCGCTTGTAAAGTGCAAACAGGGCTGCGTACAAATTTATTTAAAAAATAAAATTTTTAAAATAAATTTCAATGCCTATGTAAAAATCTGAAATTTTATCAGGATGGTTTTTGTCTCCGGCCGTTAATAAAAAACACAGCCTTAGAAAACAGAACAAACTGAGAAACAATATTTCATCAGAGAAAATACAAGCTCATACGACGTGGCTCCAGATTCTTTTCAGCTCCAGCCAGTGGCTCGAAACATGGGTAAAAAGTCAGAAATTAGAAGTTTCATTTGAGTCTCCATAAAGGCTAACCCTGTTTAAAGATTGGGAGACTCTGCTTGAATTTATGGTTCTACTTTGAATTTCGAGATTGCAAACAATTAATTTATGGCCTATGTCGATAAAAATTTATAACACGGGAGTATTTTCCGCAAAATCATTCAAAATATCGAAACAGCTGTATTTAATCTGAAAATGCATGAAAAGTATCAAAGATTTCAACTTCCACTGTTTGTCATTCATCAGTTACAATTTTGTTACTTAATGCAATAGTGGCGCAATTTTATCTTCATACTTACAATATCATCTTGACCGCTCATATTTCCATATCCTGCATTCGATGGCTCCTCTTTCATTTGATTGGGATGATGGAATACGGCTGAATTTCGCATGGCCATTTGCATATAATTTAAATTGGCACTATTATGATTTTGTCCGCCAGCAGACGTTGCACCACTACTACCACCACCACCATTTCCACCGCTGCTACTACCACTACTACTACTGCCACTTCCACTTCCGGCGCCGCTAGCACTGCCACTTCCTCCACCCCCACCACCTCCGCCGCCGCCGCCACCACTGCCAGGCGTATGCGACTGTTGTGGTATACTTGATGGGGGCAACATTGAACTACTCCCTGAGGATTGATTCGGTGGTTGTTGTTGTGTTGGTGGCGGGCTATTATCACTACGATCTTGTGGAGTATTGTAACCTGGAAAAAATATAGAAATGAAAAGATTAGAATTATTATTAAAACAGACTTCAAACAAGTATAAATAAATGATAAAAATCATTAAAAAGAAATTCTTCAGAGACATAGACGAACCTAACCTATGGAACGGCGGATACTTCCGGTGCTTCCACGCCAAAACACAATCAAAGGGAGAACCCTTTTTCATTCATAAAAATGGTACAACTTCGCTATACACTCAACAATCTAAATCGCTAAACGACCCACCTGCTAAATATTTCCATCATGCTTCAATTGGCACGATGATTGTTGCATGCTAATTACTCAAAACGTGCAAGTTCTTTTATTTTATTTTATTTTTTGACGCATTTCTAATATTTTTTTTTTCAAAATGATTTAGCGCTGCAATCACGTTCGATAGATCCTTTTATGAGCATGGTGGTGGTATAGCATGTTGTGGATTTAGCCGGTGTCGTCGTTGGTCTGATCTAATGAAATGCGTGCCAACGAAATATTAGATAATAATAGTGATCCAATTATGGACATGGTTTTGAGGTGGGGAGAAGAAGTTCATCGATCTGCGTACGTGTATGGTTGACCAATTATATTTCTTGGGTCGCGGGGAATACATACATAAGTGGACAAGTAAAAAAGTATAACTTTTCAGGGCAGCATTTTAAATGTTTGCAGCGCGAAATTGGCTGAAAGCGTAAACGAAAATTATATTTCTTATTTTCAGGATTTAATCTGCGGAATTTCATTTGAATGCCTTTATCTAAACCGGAAATATGGACATTTAATCCTCCAGTACTTGCTCGGAATCTATATAACAATAAAAGTCGTGCGAATTACACTTTGGTTATCCAACATATTTGATCTTAAATCTTTGTAAATATTTTTCTTGATTAGATCAAATTTTTATTATTTGGTGTTTCCAGCATTGTTAAAAAAATTTTGAGACAAAATGAATTCCAGAATGGGCCACATTGTGCGCTGTATAACAAATGTCATATGCCTGCACGATGGCACTCAACCTCCATTTAACAAATCAGTTTTGGGTAACTACCTATATATCTGCAAGGTTTTACTTTTCATTAAATATTTATGCCAAATTGATGGAAGATGCGCGGAAACTTATTAGAAGCCATAAGACGAAAACTACCAGTGAGACGTAATTAAAAGTCTGGCGGGACAATGCACCCACCCTTTTCATCACCTTTGAATTCAGTCGAATGTTCGGCATTTGTTTCTTCTGATGTGTTTAGATTACAAATTGTTAAATTTATCCAAAAAACCTAACGGTAATATGTTAAAAAAAATAATTCGTTAATTAAACTTATATAACGGCGGAATTCCACGGATTAGAGACTGGCATGAACCTTCGAGATGGTGGTACCAAAAACCATTACGTACATACTTGCTGTACCTATATGCAGGGGTGTACATTGGTTGAAAATTCTATTTTTACCGTTATAAGCAATCGATTTTTTCCAAAATTTTGAAATAATTGCAAATAAATTGCAAGACTCGAAATGTAAAAAGGACTCTGTATATCTATAAAGCTCCAGCTTTAATAAAAATTAAATGGCATTCGAGTTGCCTCAAAGAACGTCGGAAATCACCCTCAACGATGTCACAGAACACATTAAATGCGTTTTTTTTTTGTTATCCCGGGTAGTTTTGGGTAACGAAATCCATATAAAAAAATGCCAGCTGACCCACCTGTCAAGCTATGCATTCCTTAAAAAATCGCGCGCACGATTTATGAAAGAATACCTACCTTCTATGACGCGATATTAAAAAGCGTCACCAACATTTACCGTTAAAATAATGGGTCCTCACAAATTGAAATTTTAGGCTTGGAAACCCACGGGCCGGGTGACTTAATTTTAAAACGAGACCGAGGCTAATTTCGGGTGCGGCCGAAATTTATATACCCCTCGCTCCCCTCGGGCTAAAAGATTTTTTCGGGCGTACCTACGACTTGTATTTGATCCCCCCCCCCCCCATTCTTTTTCTTCTGTCTTCACAAAAGTTCTGTTGCGTCGGCAAAACAATATTTGTGTGAGGTTTAAAGTTGGCAAATAAAAATATTTCCTCAGAAAATTTTATTGGGGGACGTGGGAGCATGTCCCTATAGTACGATTACATTTGTTTTGGCCTTTCTAGTTGCTTTGATAAAGACACATTAATTCAAGGTTTTGTGAAATTGGCGTAAAAAATGTTTCTTAGAAGAACCTAATTTGAGGGGATAGGTTTGTATGGCAGCCCCATGATCCCATGGTCCGATTTGATCCATTCTTATATATGTTTTGTGTCATCAATAGAAATACATTTGTGTGAAATTTGGTTGAAATTGGTGGACAAATAAAACAATTTTTCTTAGAAGAACCTAATTTGGGGGGATAGGTTTGTATGGCAGCCCCATGACCTCATAGTCCCATTTGATCCATTCTTACATATGTTTTGTGTTATCAATAGAAATACATTTATGTAAAATTTTGCTGAAATTGGTGGACAAATAAAAAAGTTTTTCTTAGAAGAACCTAATTTGGGGGGATAGGTTTGTATGACAGCCCCATGACCCCATTGTCCGATTTATTTATTTATTTATTTATTTATTATTTGATAATTACAAACAGGAGACACGTTCCCTTAATAGTAATCTTAAGATTTAATCAATTCAAGCATAGAATTTTTAGTACATAAATTCAAAAATAGTTATAACTATGTAATAGAAAAAATAAAAATAAAAAAGAAAAAGGTAAAGAGTGTACGAAATCAATGTAAGCTATTAAATTTGATTTTACTTAAGACTAGTCGCTTAAAAGAATTCAAGGAGTTAGGTAAAGGACCAAGCTCAAGTCTGTCATAATATCGCATGGATCTTATAAGTGGTGAGTTCATATAAACAGAAAGATGGCTGAATGGATGCTCGAAGATGGCAGACGATCGTGTGTTATAGGTAGCAACTCGGAAATTAATGTCGTTGGAGACAGATGAAGAAAGATGACCTTTACAAACTTTATACAGAAAGCACATGTCTAAGTATTTTCTTCTTTCGCTCAATGACAGCATTTGAAGGAATTTCAAGCGGTCGGGGTATGAACGGTAGGGGATTTTAAATTTAAAAAACAGCGATTTGGTAAACCTTCGTTGTACGGACTCTAGATCATCAGATGCCCCTGATGAATTAGCACCTATCATTGGAGTAGGAGACCATACGACTGAAGCGTATTCTAAAGTGCTTCTTACCAGAGATGCAAAGAGCTTTAAGGCAGTGTGCACCGATCTAAAATTGGCTGAGCTTCGTAAAACGAAGCCAGAAAGCTGAAAAGCCTTTTTGACAAGGTTCGAGTAATGTTCCGTGAACTTTAATTTAGAATCGAAAGTCACACCTAAGTCTTTTATAGTTTCAGCTGAACTCAGAACGATGGAGTTGATTTCATATGGAAATGAGAGCGGAGACGGCTTTAATGAATATATCACTACGTTACATTTTGATATATTGAGATGCAGATCGTTGGAATCGCACCAAGAATGTAGGATGTCCAAGTCGTTTTGTAGCATCCGACAATCAGCAATATCACTAACTTTAGAGAAGAGCTTACAATCGTCGGCGTATAGCAAGCATTTGCAATTTAACAGAGGTGGAAGATCATTGACGAAAAACAGAAATAGGAGAGGGCCTAGGATTGAACCCTGAGGAACACCAGAAACTGGACAGAAGGGAGATGAAGATAAATTCTCGAATACGACACAAGAAGACCGGTCGACAAGGTACGAAGAAAGCCACGACACTAAGTGAAAAGGGAAGCCGCACAGTAGTAATTTGTTAAGTAAGATGGAATGGTTTACGGAATCAAAGGCTTTCGAAAAGTCCGTGTATATAACATGAACATCCAGGTGGCTGTCAAATGATTTAGCCACATAGTGTGAGAATTCAACTAAATTAGTGGTAATTGAATTATTTTTGCGAAAGCCGTGCTGATGTCGGGATATGGTATGTCCGAAATTTTCATAGATGAAATTGAAAACAATTCTCTCGAAAACCTTTGAGCATCCCGATAAAAGCGAGATGGGACGGTAGTTTTCAGCCAAATTGGGGCTGCCTTTTTTAGGAATGGGGACCACTTGTGCTACTTTCCACTCTGCCGGAAAGACACCTTCCCTAATGCTCTTATTGTAAATAATTGCAAGAGGGATACTTATGGTGCTTTCGGTTTTTTTAAGAAAAAGATTAGGAATTCCATCCGGTCCGGATGACGAGTTCACGTCAAGAGAGGAGATTACAAGTTCAACATAAGAGGATGTTATATCAGAAGCCGGTTGAAAAGATTGCTGATCACTGTTTAAAGTAGGGGGAGCGGAAGGTTGTCGATACGTACTGGAGAAAAAAGTAGCGAAAAGCTCGCAGATATCTTCCGGAGTATCGGCCGTAGTGTTGTTAAACGATAACGAAGACGGATGAGAAGATGTAGCTCTCATGTTTTTGACATGAGACCAGAAGAGTTTATTTTCATTATTGTGTAGGCTTTGTTCAACACTTGAGAAATAGGCTGCGCGGGCACCACTGATTAGTTTCTTCACTTTGGAACGGAGGTTATGGAAAACCAGATAGTCCGCCTGGCGGTGAGAACGCACGAATCGAGCGTGTGCGCGGTTTTTCTTACCTAACATTTTGTGTATTAATGGGGTGAACCAAATGGGACCCTTTCGTTTCCTACAAATCCTAACAGGAACATATTTGTGAATAATGTTATTCACAATTGAATAGAACAGAGCCAGAGCCGACTCGCAGTTGTGATTATGAAGAACTTTCACCCAATCGACTTCGTGCAACTTTTGGTTGATTACAGTGTAATCCGCTTTTGTAAAGTTGGGACGAGAGTGAGGATTGTAAGAATGGATTGGGGAGGATGGAATATAGATATAATATAGATTTTACCGATTCAAACATACAAACTGCAGCAAAAAGAAGCATTTGTGCAAAATTTCAGCTTAATAGCTTTTAAATTGGCCGAGTAAAACGCGTCGCAACAGACAGGCGGACAGACAGACAGACGGACAGACATACAGACGGACAGACAGACAGACGGACAGACGGACATCGCCCAATCGACTCCCCATGTTATGCTGATCATATTATGTATACTTATTATTATATGGTCGGAGATGCTTCCTTCGATGCGTTACAAACTTCATGACAAAGTTAATATACCCTTCGTTGACTCCATGAGC
This sequence comes from Microchrysa polita, assembly GCA_949715475.1. NCBI lineage: Eukaryota > Metazoa > Arthropoda > Insecta > Diptera > Stratiomyidae > Microchrysa > Microchrysa polita. The sequence goes on from OX454417.1 coordinate 8,044,606, forward strand.
GAAGGGTATAAAAATAGGTCTGGTCTGGTCTTTCAGTAGTCTAGACTTTCCCCTATAAGACAGTCTTGTTATGAAGTGGCTCAATTATCCTCTTGATCCAAAAATAAATAAAAATGCCCGGGGATTTGTTGTAAGAGAAAGTATCACATAACATAACATTACATAACATTTTTTTGTTAGCAATGGATATAATTTTTAGCGGTCTTGTGACGGGATTTTAAAAGGGCGGGGATTTCAGTGAGCCTGATTTTGAGGTGGCGTAATTTTGGGATAGCGGGATTTTTAAATGGCGGGATATAGTAATGCCGGGATAATGTAAAGCGGAATTTATTGCGAAATTGGAATGCTGTTTTTAGCTTTTGTTTTTCAAGATTTTAGTTTGATCATCACTGAATATTTCAAAGAAATATACATAAATGCGCATCAATAAATGTTGAAGGTGCACGTAAACTCCTAAGACTGTCACACTCTGTAACACATGGGAACATCAAATTATTTAAGTGAAATTTTCTAAATTGATTTTAGAAAATAATAGGCAAAACTGCGAAATCGTTTACTACTGTATTGATTTCCTAAATTTAAGAAAGAGAAATAAATGGCTTCTGTTCTTACTTTTTTTTTGTTTCTATCAGTCTTGTGCCAAATATAAACCATTATGTATTAAATGGGTCGAAAAAGCGAATTTAAAAATGAGCCCAACACGTTACATTTACACACTCAAAATCGTTCAAAAGAGTACATGTGGTTTTAGCCAGCCATTTTTTTTTAGTAGTGCTCTACTGTATCTAACAGAACTTAAATTTACAGAAGGGAAACTTCTGTGTGTTATGACAGTAGACAGCGAAAAAAAATTCAGACGTACCTAATAAGAAACATTACTTCAATTTACCGTTATACTTCAAAATACTAATACTTTACATCCACACACCCTCATTGGTAGAGGATGTATCTCTATTGCTGAATTACCAACGGAGGTGTTTGAGTTGTTGACTTTGTTATAATGCTCTTACGTTAGCGAGTTTCAGGATAATCTAAATGCGATAAAATCCATTCCATATATTTAAAAAAAAAAAATTGCTACAGCAAAATTCATAGACCAGTGGCGATCCTACGTCAGGGTTTTCGGATGTCCCGAACCCAAAGTTACAAACAAAAAGTGGCGATCAATGTAGGGATTTAGGGGATTCAAATTGTTGGATGTAATAAAATTTATTACAATTTGTACATGCATCCTGCTGTTTTGAATAGAAAAGGATAAACATTTACCAACCCTGATCAGTGAAGAAAGTTTGGGTGTAGTGTGGCAGTCAGAACGTGCAGTCCATACATGCAAAAAGGCACACTGCCTACCGTAGTGAAATAAGAAAAAGAAAAATAAATAAGTTACCTGAAAATATTTCCGTATTTAAAGTTCTTCATTCTATTCAATTTGCACATCACTGTAGTCATTGACAAAGTGACGGCGAACTCTTCACCTCTTCCAAGCTCCAATTCATTTTCTTTTAAATCGCCAGAACAGGCACAATGGGAGAATTCACATTGTAAGACAAAACCGGACGGGTAAACTTGCAAGACAAGAATCATCGTTCTTACAATCTGAATTGCACAATGCTTGTCTGCTGGCCACTACAAAAGCTTTCGCCGGGTGTGTGTTTGTGCTAATAAACGGACGGCGAGAGCTTTTGTAGTGGCCAGCAGACAAGCATTGTGCAATTCAGATTGTAAGAACGATGATTCTTGTCTTGCAAGTTTACCCGTCCGGTTTTGTCTTACAATGTGAATTCTCCCAATGGCTGAATTCAAATTGTAAGACAAAACCGGACGGGTAAACTTGCAAGACAAGATCCATCGTTCTTACAATCTGAAATGCATAATGCTTGTCTGCTGGCCACCACAAAAGCTCTCGTCGTCCGTTTGTTTGTGCTAATAAACGGACGATGGTTCTTGTCTTGCAAGTTTACCCGTCCGGTTTCGTCTTACAATTTGAGTTCAGCCAATGGGTGAATTCGTTTGTTTGTGCTAATAAACGGACGGCGAGAGCTTTTGTAGTGGCCAGCAGACAAGCATTATGCATTTCAGATTGTAAGAACGATGGTTCTTGTCTTGCAAGTTTACCCGTCCGGTTTTGCCTTACAATTTGAATTCAGTCAATGGATGGTTTCACATTGTAAGACGAAACCGGACGGCTAATAAACGGACGGCGAGAGCTTTTGTAGTGGCCAGCAGACAAGCATTGTGCATTTCACATTGTAAGAACGCGTCTTACGAAAGAAAAAAATCGTGACACGATTGTTTTTCTTTCGTAAGAATCGTACAATCGATTCGTAAGAATTGTACGACCGATAAGACGATTGCATCTACCGATAGTTCAGGCGTTCTGCGACGACAATTAGCGCGTGTTTTACTTGCATTTTAATCTTGTCGACTCGTCACTTCATTGTACACTAAATTTGGAGCGTGCATGGCAACATTTACGCCTGCCGTCCATTACCTGCTTCGAGCGGCGCGGCGCTCTCGCGTTTAAAGCTTTTCCGAATTTTACCGAGAGTGTATTCCAACTCTCACAACTGGAATTTGCTTTACGTTGACTATACGCACAACAGAAGCAGCACATGCGCACAGCAAATTCGTGAGTCGAGAGTACATACGAACTCTCTTTACGAACTGCCTTCTAACAAAAACATTCCCCACTATGGGATATGCGGGATAGCCGGTACCACCGCCGGGATAGTATTTACCTTGATAATTTCCATTATATTGAATTGAGTTTTTGTTAATTTTTCATAGTTATGTTATCTTTTGCTTATTTACGCTGTTGGATGAAAGTGCGCAACGATTTTGTCAATCTAAGATGATGGCGTAACCAAGCAAAATATGGCGTAACTATGTAAAATAAACAAAAATTCCATTCAATACAATGGAAAAGCTTTCTGAATATAGTGTGTGTGTCTTCTTTATGCGATAAGACTAACCCGCCGACATGTACTGAATATAGACTATCAGAAACCCGGCCCTAATGTGTTATAATATAAATAATTTCCGGAATACTAATCGCTAATCTGCACATCCGAGCAACACTACACTCTCCTTTGTAGATTACAAGCGGCTAAATAGCTCTTCCAGTGGAAGATGTGCTTACTTGTAAAAGCTTTTTCGCACATTTTGTGAAAGATTTGCCGCTGGAGCGCCGCGCCGCTCAAGTTTACGCTTGCAGTGGAAGAGAGCCCTTATGCATACTTGCTGTGTGATTATTGTTCGCCCGTCCGTGTTTTGATCGGATAGTGTGAAATGATCATACGATGGTTCTTGTCGTGCAAGTTTACCCGTCCGGTTTCGTCTTACAGTCTGAAACCCTGTAACTACCCAATCGCTTCTGCCTTCCACTTACGCACACAATGACACCCAAAGCTGTGTACGGCCGCGGATAGACCATTTACATACACATGGCAATGGGACTTCAGCATATTTTATATGGATAAGTAAGCATGCTTTTCGCTTCAATTCTTTCTCTGCTTTTTCAGCATACAGGAGCATACGACCAACACTAAATTGTACGGCGAATCTCTTGTCTATTCTTTATCTTCAGTTTCGTAGAGTCAAAATTTTGTAGCAGCAAAGAATCAGAGACAAAACAAACTTTCAAGAGAGATGTCTGAAACTGATAGCGTCAAGGAGACGAGGATGCGCAGCCGGAGCATTTTCTCCAACTAATTAATATAATAATTTTTTTTACGTTTTGGGTGAAAATAATTGTGCATTTAATTTCGCGTTGAAAAGGTTTCATCGATAATAAATTAGATCGGAGGTGCACATGTTTAAGTGTTTTTTTCACTTCCCGTATAGTTTAGGTTGGGTAACTTAATAAAAAAAAAAACAAAGCAAAAACTAGATGGGATGATAAATAAAACGCACTTTTTGGATCTGAAATTGAATAGGTGGTCTCCATGGAAAATTTTTCTGAAGAAGAAATAAATGTACCACTGGTGGCAGTAGTATCAATGGAATCTACTTCCGGGTACAGTCAAAATTTTATTCACAATTTAGCTCGCTAAATGAGGATTCCAAGAGTTGATTATTTCTAAATTATCTCTATTTTTCAACCTCTTTTCTGTTTACGATAAAAAATATGCTTTCACAACAAGGATCACTTATTGTGGCAGTATACTTATTCGTTTTTCAAGAAGGACATAATTCTTTTTTTTATATATAAAATTAATTTTATTTGTGAAATAATGAAAAGACTGTGCACGCCTATACTGTGTAGCTAGCTATGCTGGTCCAGTGTTATTTATCAATGAATGCTACACTGTAAGAAAAATGTGATGTGAATCAACTTCACATTAGGCGCGCATTAGGTATTTTTTAAGCATTGATCCATCCTGGATGTAGTGTAAGATTTGGGATTCCATTTCGGTATTTATGATCATGTTTTGTTTTTATCCCTTTTCGGGGGTTACAGGTAAATAGTTTCATAGTTTCAGAGTCAGGATCGAAGTTCTACTATATAAGCAATAGACTAAAAATAAAATACAAATAACACAAAAAAAATGATGTGGCAAGGTTGAGATTTTTCGATAATACATAGGCCTATTTGAATATAACAAGGTGAAGGTGTTGCATTCTTTAGACTTCTTAACTTAGGTGTCGTGAAGGTTTGTGATTTGTTAATTTTCCAAAATTTCGTATAAAATTGAAAAAGTACGGTACCTCAATTTAACTTTTCGCTATGTCGATTTTCAAAAATATATTCTCAAATTGCAGATTGAAAAGAATACACCGTCTGGCAGTAGTATCATGATATCACTCTTGTATAGAAAAAAAACCGACTTTGACGATAAACCATAAAGACCTTCTATAATGGGACTCCCCTTTAAAACAATCACTCTTGACATTTTGTCACATTTTCCTATTAAAGATAAGACAATATTGACTTATACATTAATTTATGTATATGTAGGTACTAAACGGAGCCCCCTTTGTAGTACACGTACATATCTTGAAGATCATAAAATTTCTAAGAAATCACGCAAAATTAACAGATATAATCGCGCTTCGATCTTAACGGGTGAGGAGAGTTCATAATGTACTAATACTTATTGTTTTAACATCGACATCATTATACGAAACCTATACGTGACTGGCAAAGAGTTTGCAATCTTGATAAGGTCTAAATAAATGATAACAAGACAAACCCACTTTGACATTTGCTTGCGCTTTCATACTTAAATGTAGGGGGGACTTTTACAGATATGACTCAAACAACCAACACGATACCTAATATTGGATAGTGGATAAGCGTATTTAAGCAATTTCAAAACACCTGAACCATATTCAAACAAATGTGCATTTTTTAAACTATCGTGCTATCTCTGCTGTCCCAGATTTCCAAACAATTCGTTCAATGTCACCGGTCAATTTTCATTCATAATCATCATATGAGTAACTGCACTTGTAGTGTCTGTGTGCGGATCCGAAGCTAGGGTGGCTCAGTCGAATCTTTACATCATTGATATTGCAAACACTAGCCGCGCGATCTTCGGCGGCGGTTCTCTTTGAATTCTCCCGCAAGCCATAAACGTACAAACGTCGCAATCTTTGTTTGCATGTGGTTTTTCTTTGACTTTATGCATTTTTATTGTTTTCTTTCTTTAACAAAACGATTTACAGGTGATTTTCTTGTAATCATCATACGAAGAAGAAGACGAAAAAAAAAACAATTTTCCGCTTCACAACATCAACACGCAAACACTGGTGCAGTGAGGGTGATAAGAGGCGGCAAGACGTATGTTCGTGAAGCACCTTGCATCATTTAGTGAGGCTGTAGATTGTAGAAAATTGACCTGAAAGATATCACACAAATGCAGGTTGACAATACCTATCGCAGATCGCGAACTACAAAATTTTCTTCCCATCAGCGCACTATCACGCGGATATAGACAGACGTCGTCGTCGCGTCGTCGCGAGACGCGCCAGGTGAGGTAAAGTAAATAAATTTGTATTTTTTAAAGGTTTTCCGTCCTACATCTTTTCGTATGATATACATAAATGTACATATATGTTTGGTTCCCACGATTTGATGGCAACAAGAGTCAAGAGGGCGATTATATCGACACAAGTCGAGAGGTGATATAGTTGCCTATAGTAGATTTTCGAATTTTACAAGACAATTTTCAACATTTCTTTAATGTTCTTTGTGGAGATATAGCAACGAATTCGAGGGAAATTATCCACATTTGACATTGGAAGAACAATGGAATCATTAAACAATTTTCGAAGGCGATTTTAATATTCACGGTGACGGTAAAATGGAACGATCAATTTTCGGCTAAATGACGTGAATTTATCAAATGGACGCGAAAGAAGAGAAATTGGAGTTTCTTTTTTCTAATATCCATTTATTGGACTTTCTTAAATGGGGGGCGATTAGAGTTTATTTGGGAATAGAGTTGCAGAATTAGGGAAAATATCTGTAGGTCAGCAATTAATCAATTTTATTGTCTGAATAATTAAAATTGAAAAAAAAAATAGTGACATTGTTTAAATATGGGTAAAAATTGAAATCTGGATAATTATCTATACACAGAAATAATTAGGTTAACTAAAATTAAGAATGTGCTTTCTCATTTTCAGAATTCTCAAACCCAGACAATATTTTTAAAAATATGCAATTTTTATTATTTATTTATTTAGGTATGATCTAAGATGATCGCATTGGATGGTCTACGAAATAGACGAAAAAAAAACACCGAGGAAATAGTTCCCATTTTTTCAACTTACTTATTTGAAAAAAATCCCGAGCTGTGAGTTGGGCAGGTAGAGGGTAGGGAGGGGCGCATCTGGAGGGGGAAGTCCCAAAAATTGTTTCCCACACTGAGAAAATCTTTTGCTAAAAACAAGAAGAAAATACAACAAAAAAACAGCCAAGGAATAATTTTTCCTGATTTAAGATGTATTTTCTTGTTCCAAGAAAAGTCTTTGCTTCAAATAATGCTTATTTAGTTATTTTGTTTTTTTTTTGTTGTATTTTTTCTTGTTTTTAGAAAATGATTTTTTTCAGTGCATTCTAGTCAGTTGCCATCATGCTCTAGTCTAGAGAGCAGCGGGCCTTCGCCGTCGAGACCTACTTTTTCTAACGCGGTCGCTTATTTGTTGCTACGCAACGTGCCTTCCGCGTTCACTTTCGGATTCCTTCTCACAGACTCATTTCGGGAGTGTGAAAGTGTCGCTAAAAACAGAAACTCCGGAAAATGTTGAAAGAGTGAGGCAGTCAATTCTGCGTTCTACCCGGCCGGCGTTTAGCTCGCTAACATGCACCTATCAGTGTATGCACAATAGGTGTCGCCATTTAACCGATATCATTTTCAAGACTGTATGAAAAAAAAATTCGGATATTGTATTCTCAAATAAAAAAAAGAATTAAAACAATAACTAAAGTACTTTTGTTTTTATGGATATTTTGAAATAAGTAAGTTTCTCTGCCACACCCTGTACAATACACAAATTCAGTGGCGCAACCTGGATCGGGTCCAGGAGGGGGCTAGTCCAGGAGGGGGCTAAGTCCATCAATATTACTATGGGTATTTGTCGTTGCTGTTGCTGGGCGATAGTACTCCAGTAACGACTCTAGAACACTTTGTCATGTTCCTCATTTTCACGGACTTTCTGGGCATCGTAAATGCCAAAACGAAAGCGTGCGGATACGGATCGGAAATACGCCACTCACTAAATAACCGTTAGGCCGGACTGGTTTATATAATTTTTGCTTAGATCTTCGTTTGCCATTTTGATCTTCTTCTTATGTTGTCGATGCGGAAAGAGTGGCACCACCTCACAATGTTTTACGAGTAAGGATAAGCGGTAGAGCGGAATATTGAAAGAAATTACCCATACAAACTTAGGCACGATCTAATCGTTCCAGGAAAGATGAGATTCTTTTCAGATGAAATAGACACTGACAGCACTCAAAGGACCCATTTATTTCTCGAATTAGAATTTCTGCAATGGTAGCTCTTTATGTTACGATACAGTGCACACCTTACAGTTCATTTTTTTTTCAGAAAAGATTTGAACAATTTGTCCTTAAATATTTTTACAAAATAAGCAGAAATACGTTTTTTTTAATTCCTCCTTTGTTCTATATACAAATCAAGTACACCATCGTCAGTTCACGTGAAATCCATGCAAATAGGTATGAACTGTCAAAATTTTGATGATCGCGAAATCGTCTATTATGTCACACGACAGTCCCCTTACCGGTTTTTGAAATTTCGACAGCGAAAACAATGCAGCTGCGCTTTTGTTCACAGGAAAAAGGTATATCAATGACAATCAATCATGCCGCCAGTGCACATTTATTTTACGTTTAGTATGATTATAAGGCAAGTCTCCACGATAAATTTTTCACGAGAAACAAAAAAGCAAGTTTTTCGCTCGGTCAACATATTATGCCTACATACTATGCTGACCGAGCGAAAAACTTGCTTTTTTGTTTGTTTACTTAGCGAAAACAGTCGAAAATTCCGGAAAAAGATGAAAAAGTACGTTTTTTACTGTGTGATTCAATGATATAAAAAGCAGTGGCGGATCCAGGATGATTCCTTGGGGAGGGAAATCCACCTATACAGGGTGTCCGGAAACTGCTGCACAAACACACCGGATGATTCCTCATGTCATTTCCATCGAAAAAGTTGTACGGAACATACCCGAATTATTAACCCTTTAGCTGCCACATTAGTATTTAAAGATTTTGAAAAAAAAAAAATAATTTTCTTGTACCACCTAAGCCTCAATATCTCCAAACCTAAACTAGCTAGAATAGCAAAATAATATGAATATTACAGCCAAATTTACCTAAAAAATAAAACTAATCACACTAAAATCGGATAATAGGCTTGTTTTTTACAGAGCTTCAAAATTTAATTTTTGTGATTTGACACAAAAACAAATTATTTTTCCATTTCAATTTTCTCCAAATTCTGCCAAGGTGTTGCTTGCACGATTATTTTAAAAATTGGCGCATATTCTTGTGATTATGTACGAGTATATCTTTCATAAATCATTTTATCCTTGCTCCATTATTTCTAAGTTCAGAAACCTAGGTTTAATTTTGGCTCGATTTTGACACAATATGAAAAAATTGTACTAAATTAGGTTCTCCTAGGAAAAACTTTTTTATTTTCTCATCGATTTCAATCAAATTTCGCACAAATGTGTTTCTAGTGATACCACAAAACATATGTAAAAATGGATCAAATCGGACCATGGGGTCGTGGGGCTGTCATACAAACCTAGCCCCGCAAATCAAATTTTTCTAAGAAAAACGTTTTTATTTGCACACAAATTTCAATCAAACCACTGAAAATTATTATTTATATTGATGCCACATAACAAATGTGAAAATAAATGAAATCGGACTATGGGGTCGAGGGGCTGCCATACAAACTTAACCTCCAAAATAAGGTTCTTCTAAAAAATACTTTTTAATTTGGACACAAATTTCAACCAAACCTCATAGAAATGTATTTCTATTGATGTTACAAAACATATGCAAAATTGAATTATATTGGACCATGGGGTCATTGGGCTGGCATATAAACCCAACCCCCAAATCAGTTTTTTATTTGTCCACCAATTTCAACCAAATCTCATAGAAATGTGTTTTAATTGATGCCACAAACATACCTTCTCCCCATCTCTTTCTGGTTCTTATAAGAAACCCACGTCCCCCGCTTCCCCCAATAAAACTTCGCCACGGCACGTATGTGAAAATTCATGGAAAAGCATGGAAGCGGGGAGGACTGAACACAAGTCATAGGTAGGTACGCCCGAAAAAACTTTTAGCTCGAGGGGAGCGAAGGGTATTCAAATTTCGGCCGCGCCCGAAATTAGCCTCGCTCTTGTTTTTTGTTTGCTTTGACATGCAAATATTTCAATAATTTCTTATGGTTGGTTGGTTCGTATGGTTGTGTAGCCCATTTTTAATTCTAAGGAGAGTTGAAAAAGAGCGCTCCGCACTTGCAAAAAATTAGAACAGTACAACAATCCGGAGATATCTGTGGTGTATCGAATACATGTAGTCCTCATCATATTTTTCGGAGTCTCCAATGCTTCAGTTGCCAAGGGATTATCTCCAGACTTCTTTTGGTTGTTCCAGTAATTTATCCAATGGTCACTTGAGTCCATTAAGTTTCAAACTTTGGACGTCTTTCTTATTTGGCGAAATGTATTTTTCTCTCTCTCTCTCTGACTCTCGAGAAATGATTTTGTTTTTGCGTACATATGGAGAATGCCGGCGAACATGATCCTACATTATATTATGGCGTATTTTCTCAATCTTATAATAAATAGCAACAAGTTGAGGTTAAGGCATTCGACAAAGCACAGCAGAGTTATTGTTTTGTACTGCGTGTTAATTTAACTTGCTTCTAGTCATGATGAGTTTGTGTGTGGAGTTGCAACTTTGTATTCCAAGTATGAAACCAAACGTTTTTCAAGTATGAAACCAAAAATTATTTGATCCGCCACTGTAAAAAGATATGCGTGTTCAGTAGCAGTGCTATTTAAAAAGCTAAATTTGTTTTCTCGTTTTATATTGTTTATGCAACCTTTCAAAACTCCCGAACGCACGAATTCAAATTTTCTTGATATACGTCACACATGTTTCAAAAACTAAAATATTTTGAGCTCGGCAAAAATAATAATTATGGAAGCTAGCGTTTTTTTTTTTGCAAAAATTACCTGCGTTTCTCTTCCTATTTTCCAATAATATTTTCCGAATTCTGGTAAGGATATTAACAATTTGCGCAAATCAACAAAACTAGCGAATAACCTTTACTTAAGTCTCACAAACTCATTCACATTTTTATAAAATTGGCAACGAAATGCATCGATTCATATTAACAGATTTTTCTTTCCCCATTTCTGGGCCTGGAAAGGGATTTATCTAACCCCTCCCGCAGTTGGGTTCACTTCACTAGTGAACGTGATTTTAGAAGAAACACGTATTGATAGCACCAACAGATTTAGATAAAGTGTAAAATATTCAAGCAAAGTTTTTGCTGATAGGTACCTATATAAAATTTTGCAAATGTGAAGGGACAGAATATTTAAGAGCACACGAGCTTAACTTAGGCGAACTGGTTGAAATGGATAATATATATGAACCGCACTATTTGGATCAAAAGAAATATTTTCTTTCAAATCGTTCAGATGAGCCTTTCGCAATTTTTCTCGCAGCAATTGTTATTTTATGAAACTTTTAGAAGACTAATCAAAAACTCAGCAGCATTAAAATGTAATCTTGTCAACCTGTTATCCATTGTCACCATGCCATTATGGCTGAAGTTAAAATTGTAGCTTAGTAGTAGTAGTATTGGACTGGGTTTCAATAGCCATTAACCATTTTGTCCTATCGCATATCAGATAAGCCAACGAATCTGGAAAATCTTGTCCGTGTCTCCGTGTTCGTGCATACCCATAAAAAATTCAATTTTTGGTTCGCAGTAGCCTTACAAACCAACAATGTGGGCCCGCGTATAAAAATTAATTTGGTTGGGTACCCCTGTACTAAAAACTAAACGAATCTGGCAGTCGACTCCACACAACAATCAACAATGATGCAGTGGCGGCTCGTGGCTCCAAAAGTAGGTGAAGTGACCATTAAAAACAAGGATCGATAAAATGTAAATGATATTCTCAAACCTTTTGTTTTACAAAGGCAAAATACTGTCTTTGTCATTTGATTGACTTGCATAACTCAACCGAACAAATTTGTACATCCAGAACAATTTATCAATTCCCAAATTATCCACAAATAAAATTCTGCATCAACTAAAAACACAAGAGAAATCGAAAAGAATCAGCTCATACGATACGGAAGTGAAGATGAGGTGCATACCAGCCAAAAAGCTATTCACTTGCTAAGAAAATCCAGTGTACACATTCCGTGCTGAATACATTGTTGCAGTAGAATCGTGTATCTGAAGTGAAGAGGTGGAGCTGTGACACGATTACCTCTTCACTTGTTAATCATTCTATGGATAGGAGAAATTTTGCTGTGCAAGGGCACAGAATTTGAAGTAGAAAAATTTCGGTTTGTGATATACAAAATAAGCATTTTATGAACATTTTGATTATGGTTTTTCATTGATGATCTATTGAGGAGTTGTTTATTGTTAGAAGCTACTTTTTAATATTTTTAAAATAATAGTATGTAGGTATTAGAGGATATTTTCAATTATATTTTGTAGTGAAGGGGCTCTTCACCTACTTCACCTGAAGAGCCGCCACTGCAATGATGTGACATTCAACTAGCTGTGCACTGCATATTCAACGCGTATCATCGACACTCTGCTCTGCATTCATTCATATTCAACTACACAATGAACAAACCTTCAGTTCCAGTTTGCTCCCATTTTTTCCAGTCGCGTCGCGGTGCTCTTATTTTGACACGTTTTATCTTCATCTTGTCGTTTTCCACCTTTTTTCTCCGAACATGCATCCACAAAGCGCGCACATTCATCTTCAATCGAACTTACATCGACACAGCACACAACCGAGCAACGGACGAATCGCGTGAGATTTCTAATCACATCACACGGAGGGCGTAACCGCCCATTCTGATTCGATAGAATCAATGAACCAATCCCAATCGTTCGTTTTTGGATTACACGAATCGAATTCATTCATCCGCAAACATGTCAATGACGCGGTTCGTCCAATGTGTGTATATAGCGGGATGATCGCGCGCAATGTCGATTGGGGATTGGCTCTTGAATGGAGCCCAATGTATTCACGAAGAGGGAGAAGCCGAGAGTAAAATACAAGACATCTAGCCGGTTTTCTGAAGTAGAAATATCTCGTGCGATCGTATATACCAAGTATAAGATGGATTATGTTGAAAAAGAGAAGAATACAAAAGCGGTTTATGTTTTTTCTGCATAGAAAAAAAAAAACAATTTAAATTGAATGAAAACACACAAATTCGCTATCGTTATCCCTTCTTTCTCGCTATACGCAATTAGTGACGACAAAGACTAAAGCAAAGCATCTTTGGAAACATTTCATGGGAGTGCTACTTGTTGAATGTTGGGGTGCTGATTATTATTATTATTGTGGAATGGAACGACGAGGAGGAACGACGAATGGATTCTGCGCATCAGATATTAGGACCTGTTTCACAACTCGTTGGAATGAAAGATAAAATAAAACCAGTAATTTGGCATTTCAAGACGCAATTTACGCGTCTTAAAATGCCAAATGGTATACTATCATGCAGAAATTATATAACAATAGCAAATTTTGTGTAAATTTGGGAAGTTTTCAATACATATTCATGTCTATTAGCCAAAATGCATGAAGTCAAAACAACAAAATAAATTCAATAATAATGTCTCGTATGCATTTAAGGGAAGTGCTCCAATCCAATCTCCAGGAACTCCATCCCTAATAATTCTGGAAGATAATTTAAATTAAAGAATCTCCCAAAATCAACTCAAAATTTGAATTGAATTTTTGAATATGCTGGTGAAGCAGTGCCGTCCAAATTAGGCTCTTGTAGTAAAAAAAAAAACAATAAATATAGGCACGCAGAAGAAAGAGAGCGGTGGTGACTATGGTGATATGCTGACACTTTATGGTGTACGTAGGTACTGTATACTCGTGCATTACTTTTCATACTAAAGTAAATTTGCTACTCTAGTCTGTATACATTTATACACGCGATGGTTGTCAAACAATTTTAAACAATTATAATGTCGCGCAAATATCACGATTCGCAGAGACAATATTATTGTCTGAAAAATAAATGATGATTGTGATGATGACACAATAGACATCGCGCCATATTTTGTTTGAACTCAGATCATTTGAAACGTTGTCGTGTTCATGACTGATTTTTAGGGAACAAAATGAACTAAGTGTGAATTCAGGTAATACATACATTCAAAGGTTCCAATCCATCAAATCTAAAAGGACAACTCATTGGTCTGGTTGGAAAATTCCATATTCGAAGTCCATAGCCGATCAAAACTTATCTTCTGTTTTGAACGTCTTGTTTTTGCTATACCAAAAATTAACATAAAAGAATGATAACTAATGTTACGCAAGACTTTCTTTCGCAACCTTCAACTATAAATGGAAAAATAAAGAATTCGTGGCAAATATGTCCACAGTGTTTGAAGCGAGATGAGAGGACTAAAAATGTATGCGAAAGCCCCATAGACGAAAGTTCGTCATTTCAAATTTTAATTTATATTTAATTTTCAAATAATTGCAAGCAGTGGCGCAACCAGAAATTTGCCCTGGAGGGGGCTAAGGCTATCCATATTACTATAGTCATTTCAGTTTGCCTTCGCAAGTTTGGTGATGGTGATATTTTCTAGAATACGATGGTGTAAGCTCACATTGCACACTCATTGTTATACACACTCCTATCCTAATCAGCACGCCATTAATCATTTATGTCCACAGCAATTGGAGCGAAGTTTGTGAACGCCCGGTATATCTCAGGAGAATAATAGAATTCAAGGCACCAACACAATCTGTGAAATTTTGGGAAAATGTCGTTCCGCTCCCTGGAACTATATCGCTTCAAGTGAGAGCATTGACAGGACTCTATTTCCCATCAGTTCGGATGTGAATTGCGGCCAATGATACAGCGCTTCAATTCTGCCCATTCTTTTACTATAACATATTTGTGCAACAATTATTTTAAAATATTGAACAGAAATATGTTTAATGCATGCTCCCTTCTTTTCATAAAAATCATGTGCACAAGTCCACGTAATTACAAGAAAAAGAGATTTAACACCTAATCACGTTATTTTCTAGATGTACAATTTTCAAAACTTCTATTGCAATGGAAAATTAATTTTTTTCCAAAAATCACCTCAGACCCATCGTTTAACTTCTTCTATTTTGCAAAAATATTTTTATGAAATTCCACTGCAAACCGCCAAAACTATAGTATGTAGGTAAATATCGTATGCTCGAAGATCAAGAATTATACTTTTTTGGAAAATCTGCATTCAAATTCATCGCTTCATATTTTATTTTGAATTTTGTACTTTCCTAACTTCTGGGTCTGGGAGGGGCTTTAGCCCCCTTAGCACCTCCCGTGGTTGCGCCACTGATTGCAAGCATTATGTTGAATTGACTCACATATCAGAGGCTCGCTAAAAAATAGTGGTAGTGAAATCGCTGTGAGATGAATTTCTAAATAGCGTATAGTGTGGTAAAAACATTGAGTAAAGAACTGAAAGAGAGGCCCGTAGAGGTGACCAGTAGTCCCAAGTTTTTCATATATAAGACTGCATCTGACAGAACCCTCTTCTACTTTCCTTTCGTTTCGCACTGGAACTGCGGCATGACAATTGTATTATAAAGGTATACTATATACGAATCGTCCAGCTACAAGTTTTCCTCATCTTACTTCGTCATAAGTTTAGAATAACGCTTGACCCTACTTTTTCAAACCTAACTATATTCAGTTTGTATGGTTCGACAGCTATATATTGCCATTCCATTTAAATGGTAATTCTTCGAGTAAAAAAAAAATATACTATACGTGTAAGTATGACAGTCCAACAAGACAGAAAACTCTTCAATTTATCTTCGAAACTTCAGCTCAGCTCACTTCTGTAAGAAGGCTTGGGTGACGCTTTCTGTTTTATTTATTGGCACGCGGCTAACGCTCTTTTGAACGCAGCCACAAGCGATTGGGCACGAAAATCGATGAATTCATGAATTGAAATGGATAAGGCCAACCACCGGAAAAGGCTCTCTAAATAGCACTTGGGCAGCAACAGAAAAATTAAAAACATGATAAATGTAAATGGTGGAGAATCCTGTTTTGTGTAATATTCAAGTAAGGATGCGTTTTTACTTAATGGCAGTGGCGATTCTACGTAGGGGTTTTGGGGGTTCAAACCCCCTCCAAAATTTTCACATGTATATTAATGTTATTTTTTTGACAGTAGGTTGGTTGAAATAGTGGGTAGGGTAATCGCGTTCAAGGCACAGGGCAGTGGCTTCGAAACCCACTATAGACAGGTTCAGTTTATGATAGTTTTCGAGTTCATCATGTAAACGATGACTTCACTGTGATGCTAAATGAGTACTTCCTTATATGAAGACGGAAAATGAAGATTTGCCAAACCCGAAGTAATTTATGAAAAAAATTTATCGACAATGAGCAAGGGACTCAGCACTCGGGAAGTTGCGAGTAATATGTTGCTGTTCTTCTGAAGGTTGAGGGGCCTAGTGCCAGCAAGGTACTACATACAAAAAAATCGACAGTAAAAAAATATGACCCAGATTTGACCAGCGAAGAAAGATTGCGTGTATAGTTCCACTCAGAGGTAGGTAGGCTGAAACTGGAAATGTCAAAATAGTTTTAAGTTTCATAAGTTTGCCACTAACTTCAGATTAAGATTGACAGCCTCATTCAGTTTATCTCTGCCAACGTGAACCTCGTTCCTAAAACCCCTCCCGAAATATTTTTCTGCGTACGCCCCTGCTTAATGGCCAACTGATTCAATGCGGATACACACAAAAATCAGCTATGAGAAAAAAAAACAAAAAGAAAATTTGGGAAATATTAAAATTTGTTACAGTGTAGATATGAAAAAAAGTGATATCTTCTGTTACAAGATGTTTATGAAACCTGGGTCAATTAGGTAGCATACTCAAGAAGGGAGTACGTCGCTCCCGAAGCGGTCGTATGTCGAAACAATAATACATTTTTACAGTATAAAAAAAAATCTATTTTTTTATTTTTCATTAAGAAGTTTAATTTTTAAATTTATTAAGGTTCCATAAGACTTGCATTCTTTTTTTTTATATTTTTCATTCAACACCGGAAACATTCTGCCTATAAATCAGTGCTGCTTAATCTTTCCTAAGTACGCGTACCCCTTTGAGGTCTGAAGAGTCTGGCGCCCCCGAGAAAACTTTGGCCAAAAACGGAAAATAGGTTTTTGGATCCATACAGGGTGTCCGAAAACTACCGCATAAATGCAACGATAAATGATTCCTCATGTCATTTCCAGTAAAAAACTTACGTACGGAACATAACCTTCTTAATCTTTCCTAAGTACGCGTACCCCTTTGAGGTCTGGCGCCCCCGAGAAAACTTTGGCCAAAAACGGAAAATAGGTGTTGGATCCATACAGGGTGTCCGAAAACTACCGCATAAATGCAACGGAATATGATTCCTCATGTGATTTCCAGTAAAAAACTTGTACGGAACATAACCACTTTTGTGATTTGACCCAAAAACAAATTATTTGTCCATCTCAATTTTCTTCAACTTTTGCCAAGGTTAGGCGCTTGTTCGTACGATTCTTTAAAAATTGGCGCATAGTCTTACGATCATATCTTTGTTACATCATTTTATTCTAGCTCCATTATTTCTATCAGTTTTAATGCCTACTTAAGTGCAGAAAACTAGGGTTAATTTTCGCTCGATTTTGATATAATTTATATAATAATAAAATGATGTAGGGAAGATATGATTGCAAGACTATGCGCCAATTGTTAAAAGAATCGTACAAGCACCTCACCTTGGCACAAGTTGGAGAAAATTCAGATGGAACAATAATAATTTGTTTTTGGCTCAAATCACAAAAATTTGACTTTGAAGCTCTGTAAAAACCAAACCCCTTATCCGATTTTAGTGTGGTTAATTTAATTTTTTAGGCAAATTTGTTGGCTGTGATAATCGTCGCTGTTTTAGCTAGCCTGGCTTTGGATATTATTGAGTTTTTCCAAAAATCTTCAAATGCCTGTACCAGCTAAAGGGTTAAGAATTGGGGATTTGTTCCGTGCCACTTTTTCGCTGGAATCACAATCCGGTGCCTTTATGCGGCAGTTCCCAGACACGCTGTATAAGATTATGGTGACGCATTTGAAACCGAAAACAGGAAAAAAATCATTTTCACGCAAAAGGCTTATTTTTGGCCCAGGATACGTCGAGAAGTAACATTTTTGCGTTCTAACAATTAAAAAAAAACGGTTTTTTGAATTCAGCACGAACCTAGACGTTAATTTCAATAAAGCATATCAAGTGATTTTCGATTTGGTTTTTTTTGTTTGCTCGGAGTAGGTACTAACATCGTCAGTTCACGTGAAATCCATATCAATGAAAAATATTGTCAAAATTTTGATGATGGTGAAATCGAATTCGCTTGGATGTACTGACTTCACACGAAAGTTTCCACACCGGTTGTTGACATTTCGCCAGCGAAAACAATCCAGTTGCACTTTATTTTACAGTGAAAAGATGTCATCGTCAATCAGTCAGACTTCGAATGCACATTTATCTTAAATTTAGTGAATATAAGGCAAGTCTCTATGGCACATATTTCACGGGAGACATAAATACAAGTTTTTCGCAGGTTTCATTAAACAAAATTTTCGCCAGAGACTCTTAGCACTAGTATAATAATTTATGTTAAGGCGATACAGAAATTTGTTCTTGAATCGAATGGATAAAATATAGCTTTTAACCGTTATGTCACACCAACAGAAATCTAAGCGACCGACGTTGAAGCTCAACATTTGAGTTGTGCTATAGCGTCATCCTCTCCAAACCGAAAAATTTCTCTAGGGGACCGTACCCCACAGTTTTTGCATCACTGCTTTAAATTATCATAATTTGAATAGGAAAATTGCTAATTTGATTTTACAGCCGAAATTTACCTTTTCTTCTTGATTTGCTTTAACTCCTAGTGGAACATGGTGCGTTGACGACTACCGTGTGTAGTTTTCAACGTTTCAACGACACTGAATTCGGAGTGTGATACGGTTGTCAGCCATACCACTTCCTAGTCGTATTGGTAGTTTATTATTCTACGATAAGAATATTTGTGAATAATAAACTTGCCAACGGGTCATGCCGAGATTAGAAACTCGTTTCTCTATGAATTTCTATACCACAGAGTGGCGAACGATCACGGCCACAGAGGCCGACTAGAACGTCAGCCGAAATTGAAAAATTGGTAAATTAAAATTAACTATTAGACAGACAGTAAACCAAAGTCTTTCCTTCAGCTCAGTTTTTTATAATTTTTCAATGGTCTCTCTTTGTTTGAATATACATATATGTACTAAGCAATGCATAATCTAACAACAATTACCATACTCATCATTTAATGCGATTATAAATTTCACAACACTTCTTGACCATCGCAAAGACACATCATCACAATTATGTATTATTTATTTCAATGTCTCTTTATTTTATGTATATGTTTAATTAAATCAACCCATCATGAATGCGCGTTGACTCTGAGTCTCTTTGCTTCCAAAAGGCAACCGACCATAGTCAGTGTACTTCGTATGTCAATCAAAAATATTTCTCGCGGGGTCTGATCGTCTTCGTGGTCTTCACGCTATTCTTTTTCATCATTTTATTTGACCGGAAGCTAGCAATGACTCATCATGACTAACTATACTCGTAAGCTACTTTGGCGGTATATGAATTCGTATATATAGAAGCGCATCCAATTCGAAATCTCGTCAAAGAGCATAGATCTCTCTCATTTAGTCAATGAAGATGAGGCTGGAGGCCATAATAAGGTCCAGTGAAAATTATTCGCATAAAGGTGGCCCCAGACCGACCGGAGTGTGGCAAACACCGCACAAAAGATTGATACGAAAAATCGTGCAGAAGCATTGCAGCAGTGTGGTTGGGCGACTCTAAGGTATCATTCTTGGAACCGGTCTTTTGTGCGGTGTGTGCCACACTCCGGTCGGTCTGGGGCCGCCTTAAGGCAGACTCATCGACTCCGAACAAATTTGGCAACGGCATGGGGGTATATCTGCCCGAAGGATTTTTATATTATATGAATACAAAAAATGATTAACATTTTCACAATTCCAAGGTTACGATTTAAAATCATAATTCATGTATTCTTTACTTGAAAACGGTTAGATGGGTCACGCTCGGATGGGCAGGCGGCATTAGTTGCGAATAAAATGTAAAATGAAAAAAAAACGAGCTAAAAATATCCATAGGCTTGGATTAGATTAGAACCGTATTAAATATAGATAGAGGTCACACTTGCACAATTTTCAGCGAGTTAGTGCCATCTGTGTATGCTGCTATGTATATCTTTTAAGTTGGCGAATTAATCAAAATATAAAAAATTTCGTTAGCTAGTAACCGCCTGAGCACACACACAAACCTTAACAACCAACTCAGAGCCAGTGTTGGCACATATCGAATTGAAGGCTGCTAAATTGTATTGAATTGAAGACTTTAAGAGTAGAAGAGTTTTGCATTCAATACGTCGTAATTTTTAGATTACAATCATTCTCATCCATACGTATGTAAGTATGTATGTGTTTCTAATGTGTCTAGAGTTAATCTATACGACGCATTAGTATGTAGTTGATTGTCGTGTGTAACACATAATATATTGTTTAAATCTGAAAATACAGAAAAAAATGCATTCCATATTATGCGGTTTGTTGCATCCGAAGACCTTGTTGCTGCGCAACTCTACTACACTCAGAAAAATTTCAATGGGAAATCCCATTAAACCAATCATTTTGTCCCATTATTAGTCAATAGGAAAAATCTGATTACTTTAAAATCATAGGAACCATTACTTTCACTCGATAAATATCCGTTTGTTTTAATAGTTGACTCCTTTAAAAACAAACACATGATCTAGTTATTTTTCAATAGAATATATCTTATTGAATTAATAGGATCAATCCTATGTAATAAAAAGAAACCGTTTCACTCGTAATCTGATCGAAGTATATTTTTTTATAAGTCCCATATTTTTATATACCATCCACGCTACGTCTATGTGGATTTTGTTAAGAATCACGATATTTGGCCCGGCCTAGTATTGAACATCCGATCGGCTAGTACTCTTTAAAACTTATCAAGTCACGGGGAGGCACCCGAACGATCTCAGCTACGGCGCATGATGTTGGTTCTTTTGGAAAATACGTCTTAATGTTTGAAATTCAATTAAAAGGCATATCCCATTAATGAAATAGGACGTTACATAAAATAAATGGGATCCATCCTATTATTAGTTAATCATATCAAATCTTGTTAATTTAATGGGACAAACTGATTAAAATGTAATCTGATGTTCCATTGGATTTACCGGGACACATTTCATTCCATGCAAAATATCTCAATAGGATTCTTCCAGTTATATTATTTATTGCATCTGTTTACCTTTGTGAAGAAATCTGGTAAATTGCCGTCTAATTAAAATAATGGTACAAAAACTTTTAAGTTTACGGGGTCCATTTTTCTGAGTGTACGATTGATGTAGCACATACGTCAACCGATAAAACATATTCGACTGACTCAGTTTCATAGCATTACTCGTAACAAGAAAATTAATTTTACTGAAGAGGATCCGATATTGGGCTTATCCATATCCATATCCATCGGTGTGTGTGTGTTTCTCTAATTTAAATTACAATAATTAGACATAACTAATTGCGATTGAATTTCAAACTACTCTTTTGGTATAAATATCACATAATACAACTCACAAGAACAGAGCAACAGCGGGAGGGCAAGGTGGCATTATTTTGCATTGTATGGGAGTAAATGTGTATGTTATGTATATAAAATGCATGCAGCGAACCGAAACGAAATTATTGTAAAACGTTTCGAAAGGAAGGTTGGTTTTTCATTGAGATCATAGATACGAAGAACGTAAAAAAAAAATCTGTGTTGAGGTGTAACAGAAATTTTTTTATATTGCTCGTATATTCATTTGGAAGGGACACACACCCCTGACCCCTGTATTTTTGAGACATAATGCAAACACCACGGGACATCCTCATCTGATTTAGATTAGCTCACCTCTCGCCTCATCATCTGACCTTTGTTACTTTATTGATTCTGGTATTGCAATTTGTTTGGTTGCATTTTGTATATTGGCAAAAAGATCATCGCATATTTTATTATTCACTTCCGCCCCGAGGTCAAAATGGCTACACTGGTAAAAAATGTATCATGAGATTTTTAATTTTTCTCCGTAAAAATTGATTAATTGATTTTAGATATATAGATATGGTGACAATAAGAGGATGGTAAAAATATTGTGGGACTGCTAACAAATTGAAAGATTAACAAACCGTTCAATAAAACATAGAGTACACTCAGAAAAAAATTAACATAAGAATTATAAAATCAAAACGACGACAATTTTGGATGAGTTACGATAAATTTAAAATCACACACTATCAATAAAGATTAACTTAATTCATTATAACTTTAAAAAGTTACAACTTTATTTTATTAAAGCTATTAATTTCTAAAATATATGGAAACAATTCAAATCAATATTTTAGACAGAGCGAACTCCACTTTGTTTATAAATGCAGTCTAATCCATTTAATTTTTAAAACACTTTTAAAATTAAATTTTTTAAATTTTCATTTAAAATGTACCATTTTTTTAATTGATTGTATTTATTTTTGTTTTATCAATTTTGAATTAAAAATAAACGCATATGGCGCAAAAATATATTTACAAATGATTGATTAAATTTTTTTTTAGATTTTACAACGATTTTTATCTGAGTGTTTACAAACATAGCTAATTTATCAAGATACTATGAAAGTTGAATACAAATTGGAAAACGATTTTTGCTTTTGCTTGAGCTATTCATAAAAGGTGAAGCGAAAGAATAGTCAGTTACTACCATGCACAGTGGCGATCCTAGGTATGGGTTTTGGGGGTTTAAACCCCCTTCGAAATTGATTGATATAATAATATTATAAAGACAAGTGATTACAAGCATCCTGGTATCAGTATGAGAAATAGCGTTAATAGAAGGACAACAAAACCGCAATTTTATTACATAAATGAAAAAAGTGGAGACATTTCGAATGCATATTCTAATTATAATGTGATCGACAGTGAGCAAGAGCAAGGGACTCAGCATGACATAGATTATGGTGGCTAGATGTGTTCTGCTGTACCGAAAGTGCTTTTTGCACCACAAAAAATTCTAAAGATGCCAATTTTCATTTTTTTTTAATAGGTGGAAAGAAGCAACAAAACTAGTAACTTTAACACGTTCACTATCTATGAGTCACATGTGTACACAGCGGTCCTACCCGTTCATAGACATGAGTCACATGCTACTCATGAAACGAAGGAAGATCAAAGGATTTCCGGAAGACGGACGTGGTGGTAATGTCGACAAAAAAAAAAGTGAGACAGTAAACGTGTTTAGCTCTATAGATCGACAACGTACTTAGAATTAAGCTTTGGACTAATTTTAGTTCAGTGGCAATATTTCGTAAGTTCTAAAAATCCAGAAATAATAAAAATTTTAAGGAAAAAGGCAAAATATTTCCATTTTGAAAGGAGAAGTGCAAACATTTTTAAAGATTCAAAAATTTAGCATTAGTCACGCTGAGCTGTAGTAGGTATATCTACACAGCAAAAAAATCGGAGTGATTTTCACTCCGAATCGGTGTCGAATAGTGTCCATCCGAAACGGATAATATTCGCATAAAACTTGAAGCAAGGTATTGCTAAAGACTCCGAACGAATGTAAAGATTTTATCCTTATGGTGTAATAATTTGAACTCAAAAGAATACTTTCATTAACACCAAAAGGAGTGATTCTCGATATTTTTGGAATAAAAAAAAAACAATTAGGGAAGGAACATGTAACGCATAAATGAGATTTGTACAACCCCTCTATAGGTAATAATTTACCTCTTTACGCTCTAAAATGCATAATAAATGTACCTACAGTGGGATTCGATCCCGGGACTTTATGATTTGTAGACTACTAAGCCAACCAGACTAACTGATGGAGTTTGTAATTTATACAACATGTGGCTTCGCTCTACCACCAAATTCACTCCGTTCGATGGATACACAAAATACCAAAATCGGATGAAATTAGCCCCAGCACAATAACTTGATTGAACATGTGACGGAATTGATCCGATAGGTGTAATACTCAATACGAAATGGGATATTCTTTGCAATGTGTCCGAAAAAGGTTTTAATTTAGAAGCTTCGTCCGTTTCGGATTCGGATTCCCCTGATGGCGGTGTTATATTGAGCATGTTTACTCCGAAATAATTTTTCTTTTTTATACTATCGGATTTTGTTGCTCGAATACCCGGTATTTTTTTTGCTGTGTACTTGCGCCGAATTTCGTAGGCACTGTCAACCACTATCCTTAAACCCACCCCGAAATATTTTTCTGCGTACGCCCCTGACAATGTATAAATTGTATATTATATATTATCCAATATCGTTATATAATATAAAAGAAGTGGATAGTGCAAACAAAAAGAGAGTAGTCTGAAGCAGTGGCGTAGATAAATCAAGGGGATTCGTGTAAAATGTGAAAAAATGCCTTGTTTTCCAAAAGGACTTTTCGCTTGGTAGTTTTATTGAATATTCTGAAAAAAAAATCTTCGTGACTACAGATCCCATCGCTCTCTAAAAATCTAACTACGCCACTGGTCCGAGCACGGGAGTTTTTTTTATAGGGAAAATTCCTTTTTTTCAATTGGTTATTGGTTTTCGAATTGTAAAAAAAATATGGAAGATACTACTGAATATAATAAGCGATTCAAAAAGGTGACCATGTCGTCTGTTTAGCCTCCGGTTTTAGTCCATTCATTTTCATTAAGTGACCGTGTGAATCAAGTGATTTAGTAGGAAAATTCTGGGAAATTTCGACATTTGTTTTATGCACATGTATACATACATCTGCATTAGCGTGACTATGAATTTTTATCTTGTACATAAGTATAAATTAATTTTATTTTATAGAATTTATGAAAATAAATGTCTACATGTTGCACTTATTTATCAATACGTTGATATGCAATTTGTTGCAATCATAACTACAATATAGCTAATCGCATTGTGGTCAATTTACACAGAAATATAATAGTGTGTATATGTTTGCTGATAAGGAGTCCGTTCATGTGCTGTATTCTATGAATTTATATATTGTACAGACTTGTGCTTTAAATGAAAGAGATTTTCTTTTAATTTGCTTATTTAAGGTACATTTTCCTCGACACGACTGCACGATAGCGACTCGGTCATTTCATATAAAAACTCGTTTTTAAAATGAGAGAGAAACTAGTTTTTATATGGAATGAGCGAGTCGCTGTCGTGCGGTCGCGTCGAGGACAACGTACCTTTAGCATTGAAAGAAAAAGTGGCTTTATAATCAAGAAAGTTTAATTTATGAACAACTTCCAAACATGGCTGTGAATCTAGAGGTCGACTTTATAGCCTGGTGGAAGGCATTGGCAGCATGTGCTTTAGATTAATCAAATGGATCACTAGTTTGAATTTCAATAAAAACAAAAGTAAAAAAAATATAATCAGGGCTGTCCAAAATATGTCTCGCAACTTACAATCTGGCCCATGAAAGAAATGTTGAAAACCAGTGAAAAACGGTTACTTGAATATCAATCAAAATGTTTATCAGAATTGTCAGTCGTGTTTTAATTTTAATCATTTTCGACAAGTATATATGAACCATAGCTTACAAATTGAAATTTTAATAAAATGTAACCAACAGAGCCAAAGGAGAAGCAAATTTTATGGTTTCAAGTTATTCTTTTCAATTTCATTATTTTATTTTTTTTTAATTCAAATTGGACAACCCTGCTGTATTTTCCCACAATTTTCAAAGACACGGAAAACTTGCCAAAATCTTTTTCTTTTCAATGGTAGATATATACACTCAAAAAAATAAATATATCTGTCACAGATATAATAGAAGTAGACGGAGATATAAAATTTATCCATAGCATAGATATGAGTATAAATGCAAGCAGGGGCTCACAACCGTACATTTCTACTCGGTTGAAAAGCAAAAGAAAAATTTCAACTGCAAAAGGAAATAAAACTGATTGCCATAAATTTGAAATCTAAAATTTCCATTTAGAAATTTGTATTTTGGAATTACATTTTCCGATTTTTTTCCGCCAGTCTGAGGAGTCATTGAGTATATATATTAGGTAATGCATTTCTAATATTTAATGGTCGTATCCATCCTGTTTTTAGCAGGACATTCCTGCTTTTTCGATCTTACCCTGCATGCCGTCCTGTCAACACGCCCAATATCCTGCTTTTTGACCTTCTTTGTCCTGTTTTCTGGAATTTAAGTCTAAATTTCAGAAAATAAGTAACTTGTGAAAACCATACTAAAAATACGAACAACAAAAGAGACAAGTGAATCCACTCGTTCACGTTTATTTTTTTGCTAAAATGTTCGTTAGACGATACAAAAAAAAAACAAAGTGGTACTTTAGGTTAAGAACAAAAGAGCTGTGCTTATACACTATTTAGCCCTGGTGAGAAGAACCCCATCTAGGAACATTGATACGAATAGACGAGCTATGGGAATGTCGTAGTAGGGATTTCAAAAAGAGCGATCTAGAATAGTTATTACAAGTGATTGTGAAAGACAGTTGTGGAATGTACATTAAAACCTTTTTAAAAATTGTATGCCGAGGAATGGGGCTCATTTTCATCACTAAACTTTAGAAGTCGTTTTTGGAAGTTGCCCTTAAGGTTTCCTAGAAAATCCACTTCAATTTCCATTTAGCATTAAATTTTCTGCTTAAAAGAGTTTTAGCTTGTAAGATAGATCAGTGGACGATGGAATGGAACACCTTGCATGGCAATGATGCGTTAAAGCATAATAAGCTTGCTTACATGGAGAGTTTCGCAGTTCCTTCAATATTCATCGGAATGTGAATGTCCTTTTGCGTAAAGATTTATTCCATTGATTGAAAAAACTTCGAACAAAGTGGTTTCAAAAAATAAGACCACAGTACAGAATACGATATCATCAATACCAGTTCTCTGCAAATTGCTTCTAGATAGGGTCACATCATAAATTTTCGACCTACCAATCGGTCCCTCGACTTAAACAGGCCTGACTTTATTTTCTTCGGGTTCCTGAAATTATATACATTTTTGAAAATAAACCACGCATGCGTTGAAACAACTGAATCCACCCGCGAAAGACATGGGGCAAATTTAAATTGATCCGTGGCGGAAAGTGAAAGCAAATTACCGAAAACCACTCTAAAGTTTAGTGATGAAAACGAATAAAATTTTGTCGAATGTTTTTTTAAGGGTAGGTATGTTTTGAATTCCACAACCATCCTGAGTGTTTTAGTTACAGAAAAAAAATGTTTAGCATTAATTTTCGATTTTTTACGACCTTTATTTTAAATTTGTCCGGTTCCCATGGACCACCCTGTATAATTGAAAATTCGAAAGATACATCGTTTTTGTCTTTCTGGTTGTCCTTCTTTCAATCCTGCTTTTTTAGTAAACTTGTCCTGCCAAACACCGATTTTTAGAACATTTGTCCTGCTTTTTCATAAAATAATTATAAGAGCGTTGCTAATACATATTTGATGTGCCTGATTTTGGATGAGAGATTGCTTTAGAGGCCGTGATTATAAATAAATAACAGGCGCGACAATCCAACATTGGACTAAGGCCGCAGGATGTGTTAGTGACATCCTATTTCCAAGATCTTATCTGCTTTTTTGATGAGGTAATGAGATCAGCATCACGCTCACCAGTGTTATTTATCCCCATAAATGGGTACTCGTTTAACATCTGAGTGAGATCATAGTCTGTCACAAGCTCGTGAGTTCGAAAAACACAATGGAACACGGTGAGAATCGAACTCATGAGCCTGTGCACCGAAGGTGCGCGCACTAACCGCTCGACCAGCCAGGCCGTGATTGCACTTTTTGAATTATATTTCAAACATTAATATCTGTTTTTGGTTTATGTCGCCGGAAACTCCAGAGGTGTCTGTGTTCCATGGAGCCCAGTTTGAGAAGCACTTGATAGCCCCCGAGAGATACACACACACACACAAAATCTTCTATAAATTTTGAATTAAACGAATGAACAGAACATTAAGATTCAATCCAAAAAAAATTTGCTGTCTAGAACCCAGAAACCATACAAACTATGGCATTTTGAGGATTGTTGGTTTTTATGAGGGTTTTTGATGTTTTGAGATTATAACTATAAAAATTGTGGCCATAATGGATTCGCTATATGAATTATTTGAAAAATATTTGAATAATGTAGGTATACTGTGACTTTTTTAAATTTCATACACCAAATCACTCTGTTGCGGTTGTATTAAAGAATTCGGCCGTGTACCTAGCCCTATGGAAACATTTCTATTTGTATGACTGTGTCTAAAGATTTTGGAAATACCTACATATGTTCATTTTAAATTAAATTTGTGGACGATTCGAAATCGGTCCTTCTCAGAACCAACAGTGAAAAACATTTTTTTTAGGCTTTTTAAAACACACAAACCAATTCGCTTATTGCAAAATCTATATCTACATATTACCTATATACCTACCTAAGTCAAAGAAAAAAAAAATAAATAGCATACATTTCCAATACAATACGTATGTGAAAAATACCAACAAGAGCGATTCGAGCATTTAAATTTGAACTCTTACTTTTGATAAAATTTCACGGTTGAGTTGTGTACTCTGGTAATTTTTACGGCTGAACGGTTGATTAAATGGTTGAATATGGTAAGTAACTATCTGCTTTGTACATCCATACGTACATTACGTATTTCAATATTTCTTTGAAGCATTTGATCTACATATTTTTTTTATGTATGCATGTACCTACTCAACTTAAAAATTGTGCGTTAAACCTTAGTTTAATTGAACATGAAACTTTTAGTAGATATCCATTCAAATTATTAAATAAAACAAAAGGAAAAGGGTTTGTAGTCTGGTTGGGGTTGTCGTTGGTGCGCACACCTTCAATGCACAGGGTCGTGGGTTCGAGTCTCACCGTGCACCAATTCAGTTTATGGTGTTTTAGAAACTCACGACCCATGCGACGGACTTTGATGTGACTCAGATGTTAAACGAGTACCCATTTATGACGACAAATAACAGTGCTGAGCGTGCTGTTGATCTCAACACCTCAACAGGAAAAAAACAGTTAGGACTTGGAAATTGGTTGTCACTAACACGTCTGCGGCCTTAGCCCAATGTTGGACTGCCGTGCCTGTTAAAAAACTGCAACTTTTATCATAATCGAACATTAGTCTCCAGACGAAGATATCATAATCGAATTTGGTAAGGAAGATGATCAACTACACTGAAAAAATCATTCGCTAAAACCAAGAAAAAAATTCAACAAAAAACAGCCAAGGAATAATTTTTCCTGATTTGTATTTTCTTATTCCGAGAAAAGACTTTGCTTAAAAAAAATAAATAAGCATTATTTTAAGCAAAGACTTTTCTTGGAAGAAGAAAATACAAATCAGGAAAAATTATTCCTTGGCTGTTTTTTGTTGTATTTTTTTTCTTGTTTTTAGCAAATGATTTTTTCAGTGTAGTAATGTCTGATCTGGAAAACATCCCAGTGATTTATACTATACTTAAATAAAATAACAGGCGCGACAATCCAGCATTGGACTAAGGCCGCAGGATGTGTTAGTGACATCCTATTTCCAAGATCTTATCTGCTTTTTGTTGAGGTAATGAGATCAGCATCACGCTCAGCAGTGTTATTTATCCCCATAAATGGGTACTCGTTTAACATCTGAGTGAGATCATAATCCGTCACAAGCTCGTGAGTTCGAAAAACACCATGGAACACGGTGAGATTCGAACTCATGAGCCTGTGCACCGAAGGTGCGCGCACTAACCGCTAGACCAGCCAGACTACTACTATACTATACTTAAACCCGATAAATTGGAAGAAAATTGCTTAGATTAGGATATTACACGAAATCTGCAAGTGGAATTCAGTACCTACGTCCCTAAAACTAATCGGATCAGAAAATACGTCAAAACCTTATTCTCCACCGGCTATTCAATATGGAAATTTGACTTTTTTATGATTTAATCCAGTATACTTAATTGGAAAAGAAGAAGGTAGAAAGATGATTGAAGATTTGTTTGCTTTCTGGCCATCATGAATGAAATATTATTGTACCACCCATATCTACTGAAATCTCCTAGTTTCTAGTCGGTGCATTCTTATGGCAAATCATCCCACAAATATATTTTCAAAAAAAATTACCTTGACTATAGAAATTCGTATCGGCATCTGTATAATAACCATTCATATGATGTGGTGCGAAATCTGCATAGGGTGGCAATATCAAATCATTCAGAATATTACCACCGACACTTGCTGCCGCACCACCACAGCCACCAATTGTTGCACCACTGCCAACCAAACTGCCAACACCACCACCCCCGCCTCCACCGAGGCTGCCTAGTCCGCCTGCGGTCATTAGGCCACCCGCATTATTAAGCGACGCACTATACGCAAAATTGTCAAAAGTCTGAAGCACCATTTCGCCGGAATTTAGCAATCCACTGCTGCCCGAAGAGCCAGTACCACTAGTACAAATCACTGCACCTGCACCGCCACCGTCTAAACTGCTGCCAATACTATCGTTCAGACTACCACTGCTATTGGCACTTCCACCACAAATTCCACCACTAATGATATTGTTATTATTATTACTGTTCGTCGTGCAGTTGTTATTGTTTAGTCCTGCTAAGTGAGTATTTCGGGCGAAGAGAGCTTCTTTGGCACGTAAGGACGATGATTGTTGCTGTTGCGGCTGTTGATGATGGAGGTACGAAGAATCCTGATTTTGAGGATTGGTGAGGGCAGTAGCTGTTGATGATGTTGTTGTTGCAGCACCGTTACTAGTCGCGTAATAGTAGGGGTGGTGGCGATAATTGTTCCCGTTACGATTCGTTTCAACCCTCACTTTGGACCGGTGCGAAATGTTGGAGCACTACGGGGCGCCGAAAGGGCGCCCTTCAAACACGCTAACTAAAACACGAGAAACTTTTCCGTAGACACTTTAAATTTTATGAATTCGAATTGAAAGCATTTTGATTTCAAAGATCTTGCAAAAACCACTCACAATGGCACACATCCTTTGAACTGTTGCATATCCGATAAATTCACATTGATTTTTTTTATTAACACTTTCCAATAAGGAGGACCACTTTTTAGTTTTTTTTTTAATTTTAACTTTTTTTTTTTCTTATTAATATCGTGTGAAAATTGCACCGAGTCTTATTCTGATTGATTAATTAATTACGTGTTCCTTTTCTTGTTTAATTTTTTATTTCTTTTGCAGTTAATTTCTTCTCCTTCTTCACTGTATACTGTTGTACAACAAACCGCACATCCGGTCAGATGTCGTCACGGCACTATGTATGATTGGGATATAATCTCGCCTCGCGCGACCACACGTCTCTTGATCAATCAAACCGAACGATGAAAGAACACAAAACGACTAACACAAGGCGCACCTATGTGATGTGTACACCACTAATCTTCGTCTTCTTCTTGGCACTACTAGCACAATGATCGCGCATTGAACCTTCAACATCCGCTCATCGACTACAACTGCTGATGACTGCTGGCCGTTGCCTTTCAATTGGGTCTCACTGTAGCAAACGTAAGAAATAAGTCGCGCGACATACGGTCCTCCGCGTGATCTCGCCTGTGTACAGTGGGTTCTGTGTGTGCTGCGCAATCCCCCTCCGTTCAACAAACGTTCACCTACGCTTAAATTTGAACAACAACAAAATCCTAATCCACTTCAACGGAGTGTGTTGAAGTCCCACACCAACACGAGACGAGACTCTGCACGAAGGCATAATTATCGCTCGCGTATCGGATGAATATTGGAATTGAAAAGGTCTCTAGGTGTAGAATGGAAATTGAAGAATTTACGTCTGCCGACTGTTCATCGGTAGAGACCACACTTCATTCGAAAATCCCATTCATAAGTTCGGTTGATTCATTCCACGAAAGAGGCGTAACTTCCAGTTGCGATGCATTGCGCATGGTACGCAGTTCACGAAACATACACATTTGAACAACACAGAGCCGAGCAGTGCTCAGCGGTTGAATGCAAGTTGAGTGAACGATATGATTTATTGCATGAGAGTTGTGCAGAATGAGCCCATCGTGGTCGTCTTCCATATTATGATATGGTGCAATGTGTGATGCAATTTTCATTGATAAATCTGTTGTGATGGGATGCTGTGTTGTTCGGTGTGTACGAGTTGAATGGTTGTTGCGGATGAATCTGCCTGTGTAGTGGCATTTTTTTTTTTGAAGAGATCTGATCCTGGGGACAGGTGTTTGATTTGACCGGAGAATTTTGATGGATTTTTTTTCTTGTTGGTTGGTTTATGGTTCGATTCATTGATGATGGGAACATTTGGTGGCGTTTTGTTAATATGATAATTTGATAAGGTTTTTGGTTGCACGGCTGTGGTGTTGGTAGCGATGTTCTACGCAGTTTTGAGTGGAAGTTCACTTTTTTTTTAGGTAGATATATATCACATGGTATACATGTGATGACAAGACGGATTCATTTGTGGTCAATTTGTGGTTTAATGGGCAATCAATTTACGTAATAAGCCAAATTTTCAATGCGTTGATTTTTATGGCACACTATTTTTAAATTTTACATCGTAGAATTTCCAATTCGGAATTTAGCGTGTTCGCGCTTTAGACGATTCGAGTATGCACAAAGCAATTTTCGAAGAATTTGGATAGTGAGGTGCTTGACACACAATAACGAACATTTGTAGGCCCAACGAATATTTTAAGACATCTATACAGGGTGTCCGGAAACTGCCGCATAAACGCACCGAATTGTGATTCCTCAGTCGATCTCCAGCAAAAAAGTTGTACGGAACATACCCCCTCAGCTTAACCCTTTAGCTGCCACAGGCTTTTGAAGATTTTAGAAAAAATCATTTTCTTGCACGACTTAAAGCTTAATATCTCCAAAGCTAGACCAGCTACAATAGTGAAATAAAATGATTTTTACAGCCAACAAATTTACCTGTAAAATAAAACTAATCGCACTAAAATCGGATAAGAGGTTTGGTTTTTACAGAGCTTCAAAGTCAAATTTGCGTGATTTGACCCAAAAACAATCTTTTTTTCCATCTCAATTTTCTCCAACTTCTGCCAAGGTGAGGTGCTTGTACGATTCTTTTAAAAATTGGCGCATAGTCATACGATCATATCTTTCTTACATCATTTTGATCTAGCTCCATTACTTCTAACAGTTTTTATACGTTAAGTGTAGAAAACTAGGGTTAATTTTAGCTCGAATTCAACACAATTCAATTCACACTGCCCCTAAAGATCTGCAAAGTATGTCGAAATCGAGCCAATATTAACCCTAGTTTTCTGCACTTAAGGTACTAAAACTGTTAGAAATAATGGAGCTAGAATAAAATTATGTAAGAAAGATATTATCGTAAGACTATGCGCCAATTTTTAAAAGAATCGTACAAGCACCTCACCTTGGCAGAAGTTGGAGAAAATTGAGATTGAAAAAAAGATTGTTTTGGGTCAAATCACGCAAATTTGACTTTGAAGCTCTGTAAAAACCAAACGTCTTATCCGATTTTAAGGTGGTTAGTTTTATTTTACAGGTAAATTTGTTGGCTGTAAAAATCATTTTATTTCACTATTCTAGCTGGTCTAACTTTGGAGATATTAGGCTTTAAGTCGTGCAAGAAAATGATTTTTCCAAAAATCTTTAAATGCCTGTGGCAGCTAAAGGGTTAAGCTGAGGGGGTATGTTCCGTACAACTTTTTTGCTGGAAATCAACTGAGGAATCGTAATCCGGTGCGTTTATGCGGCAGTTTCCGGACACCCTGTATACCTTCGTAAATGAGTAAATGAGAGACTTATGAAATGGAAAAATTTGAAAGGTTTTCTCTTATGAAAATATGGCCAAGGGTTGTTGGAGAGTAGCAGTGGCGGAACAACTTCACTCGGGGCCCTCCCGCCAACTTTTTGAGTGGGCCCCCCTGGCCCCTACACTGATCAAAAAAGCAGAGTAAAATCAATCGAAAGCACTCTTGAAGGTTGATCCACACTTTTCAGTCATCAGGCACAGTTATTTTCCATATACAAGTTGACAGTTTGTTAGATAATTTATTGACTTACTATCTGGTCAATTTGTATGGGAATTGACTGTGACTGGTGACTAAAAAGTATGAATCGACCTTAAACTAACTTCTTTGAAACATGACTTTGATGTTACAGTGTTTCAGACGGTGTTAAGAACGTCGTACTTAAAATAGCTTTCCTCAGAATTACTTTCACAATTTGCAGTCTTATATTGAGAATAGCATTCTTGTTTTAACGTTTATTAAATTAATGATTTCGTCAATCGAATTTTTATTATTTTAAAGTAAAAACACTCACGCAGTGCAGTAATTACCCCTATAGATGTTGGTAAGCATAATAAATTACCTGCGCCTACAATGGGATTCGATCCCGCGAACCTATCTACCCTAATGCTGCATACACACGGTCTATCCGAATAAATTTATTTTTTATTTTTGTCAAAATCGAAGAAAATGCATGAATTTGACAGAACGAAGAATCCAATAAATATATTATCTCTATTCCTTGTTTCAGCTTTAAATTTAAGCGTGCTCTAATCTAAATCTTTCAATTTTAAGAACGTTTGTACATAATACTAAAATCAATACAGAAATCTTGGCAAGACTCCTTTCAAACCAAATGTGGCCTCCGCACCACAGCCATAATGACCGTGTGTATACCGCAAGCAAGATAAAATATTTAAGTCTTCAACGACATATACAGGCCGTACTAACTAGTTTCAACTAAGTTTAGTACCACTCTCAAACTATTTTGCTCGTGTTTAACAGTTCATGACAAAGTGGATTATACCTAATTTAGTCCGAAAGTTTAGAAAAGGTACTATCATCAAAAATGTTTTAAGATATGTAGTTTATTGGCAGAGCAACCTAAAGAATCTTTTTGGGCATATCGTGCCTGGCAAGGAAAGGGGTGGTCGGATGACAAACAGCAAATAGCGCACCTATGCAAAGCAAATTGTATAAGCAAATTTGAGGATCCGGATTGTCTCATGAACTTTCAAAGATTTTCGGACAATATTAAATTTGGTTATCTAAGGAACCTGATGAGAGCGGAGCAACAAATTTAGCATTTATTTCAAAACCATCGTTACTGACAGCCCGGAACTAGAATTTATTTATGCGTTAGTTGGCCTCTCGGCACATTGCCTCTCATTCTAACTAATGCAAAATAATAGCCATAACGAACAATTGCCGCAATATTCTCGCAAGCATTGTCGCAAGCATTGTCACTAATACATACACAATGTACTCTTCTCAACTGCACTCTATGCACTCATGCAAAATTGTATGTCACGAGAGTCCAAATAGCGCATAAACAAATTCTAGCTCCGGGCTCTGAGTTACGGTGGTTTTGATTTATTTTGACTTTCTTGTCTACCAAAAAATATCTACGTCGAATTATAGTTTTTTTCGCAGACGTTTTATGGTTCGACAAATTCTTCATGTGGCTTTGGGCCCCTAAATCTCGTGGGCCTCCCCGCCACGCGGGCCCTGCGGGCCTTATGCGCCGCCCCTGGAGAGTAGTGCAGACTGCAGACTAATGGTTCAATATTGCAAATTGAATTTTTAAAAATTATTAGAATTGTAACTTATACCTAATTTGTTTTTTTTTGTTTTTTTTTCTTTGCTACTCAAAGGCAGATTCAATCGGCAGCCATTTATCAAAATTATAAAAAAAAAACGTCAAATTCCAATCATAAATTATAGTGGATCTAAAGACTTGCAGCTTTGCCAATCAGACTCAAATCTGTATAAAAAAAACAAATCGGATTAAACATATTTTCCGCAAGAAATCCTTGGGAGCACTTCACTACATAGGAGACAAAACAAACCAGGATTTTGAGCTATTCTATTTATGTATGTACTCGTGAAATTTATCGATCTCGTCATTATCAAAGAGACAAGCTGAACAGATTTTATTGCTGTTTTATACGAAAAATGTACTAGAAACCCTATACGAGTTCATGTCCAGCAAAAGGCGTGGCGTGGGGACGAGTTGATCATGCGTTTTTGGCTGTTTTCGACGCAAAATGTACTCCAAACCCTATGCTAGCTCGTCCACTATCAGCGACAACGAACAGCACGGAATAAATTTGTCGAAATTACAAATAAAAAATACGTCAATTTGTAATGTAAAATATCGCAAGTTCTAGTCGATTTTGAACCCTTTCTTTGGAGGAACAATTTGAATATTCTATGTTTTCTCGTAAAATACTCCTTTTCGTACCTACCTACAGGACATTTTCCGTGTGACACTCTTCGCCACTGAAAATAGGTCGGAAGCAGAGGAACTTTAAAAACGATAACGAATCGAATCTTTCGTCAAAGCTGAACTCAAAAAAAAAATGTTTGAAATATAATTCATGGCCCAAAAAAACATTGCTGATTAGTTCATTTTTATATCCCGTAATGGTTGTACAAATATACCGTTATCTAATCTGGACGGATAAACATTTTTTTTTTTCAAAATTAATGGTATTATTGGATTCTCATAAAAATTGCATTGTCTAAGAGGCAACCAGAAAGAATTAGAAAGCTTTATGGCATTACGCCAGTCGCATCAAATTTAATTCCATCATATAGGAGGTCACATATAACGCAGCCCAACGTCATGTCTTGCACAAGGATGAGCTGTCTTGTCCTTTTGAAATTGGTGTTAGACTGTATTCTATCACCAATGCTGTTCTTGATTAAACCAGCAACGATGTAATGTGTGACACTCTGCATGACCATATTAGAAAGGGCAGAAGATTAAAGTTATTTAATTAACTTGAACACCTGGAATAATCCGACATTTACTTTCTCTCAAACAAGTCAGGTCATCTGACTCAAATGAGGTATGCTTTGCATTAAGTACCTACTCAATTAAAAAATAATGCTGACTAAAAAGCTGAGTGTGACTCCAGAAGGGGAAAGCGCTTTTTTTTAAGTTGGGAAGTTCAGGCTCTTCGGAAGCGTAGTACAGAAGAGTTGCGTAAAAATAAAGTTTTTTTTTTCATTCGAAACGTCTATGGCAAAGCCACCACCTCTCCAGAAACAAACTCAGGATCTTCAAAAGCAATGCGAAATCTACGCTCTTATATGAATAGGTATTCCACGAGGAGGGTGCACAGTATAGCATGACCAAAATGTGATATTCGGCGATATTAAAAGGCGGAAGTGGCAGCGGAGAAATCACACACTTCGAAAAGAGTCGAAACAGAATTGCAAGACAGGCTCACGATTGGAATCCGCGCAGCGAACATATGCAAACCGACTAATGGGGTGACCCAGGGAATACATGGAGAACGTCAGTTGGCGGAGAGGTAAAACCTACAGTGGCGCAACCAGGAATTTGTACTGGAGTGGGCTAAGGTCATCCATATTACCATTAAGTGCTCATTCTTGCACTATAAAATATTTATGTATACAACAATGCCCAAATCAGTTTTCGGCAAAAAATGACGCAGTGAACAGGTAAACTTCTCAGCGGTACATATGAGGGTATGTAAAACTGCTAAAATCTATAATAAACTTTTGGAGATTGTTGAAAAAGCATAACACTATGCATTCGGCGCGTCCTTTTTTCTCAGTCACTTAAGAGCAAGCAATTTTTTTGTTTACCAGGATATGAAGGCTATAATGAATTTTGAATAAAATTTGTTTGGTTCTAGTAAGTTTGTCTTTTGTATTGGAAGAACTTAAAAAAAAATTAAATTGTCTCTCTAGAGCATTGGTTTCCAGCCCACAAATGTCGGTGGACCACTTAGCCTAAAAGTGAAATGCTGCGGACCACGTTTACGTTTTCCTCTTTCTCTAGGATTTTTAATTCAGTCATGCCACGATTATGGGTAATTGACCTCAACATTTGAGCTGCATGGCTTCATACTTTCTGGCGCCGAGGTTATCGCCTTTTTCACCTTCGTAGCCGCGACATTTCAAAGTTTCGACTGCTGTTTGATGTCGATGTAAAGTGGTAGGATTCATGTTTCACCGGCCATGACCCTACCTATAAATTGCCAAAAAGTAAGTGCATTTCATTGCGTGCCGTGTAGATAACAAAAAAAAAAACATAGTCTAAAAAAAAATATTGCTTCGATTTCGATTGCGTTCTGCGGTTACAGCCATTCATAAAAGCTACCGAAACACAAATAATATTTTGCAAAAGAGGACCAACCGCAAACGGGGTCAGTTTTGCATGCGACTTAAGAAGAAAAAAAAAAACAGAAAGAGGCAAACCAAAAAAAGATCGCAAACGAGGGAGCAAGCGCAATCGGAGTAAGATTTCATGGGACCAATAGACAAAAAAAACGCCAAGGGGACCCAAGTCCAAACGTCGTCGATTTTTAGAAAAGAAGTATTACAGTATCCTATCCCCCCTTCTCTATTTTGGGTTTGACTAATATAAAAATTAGAACAATTTTTTATAATCAAAATTGTTCGATAAAATGTAAGAACACGGCCTAAGTCGCCGTAGCATTGAAAATCAGGTTCAGAAACTGCAATAATGCAGTTGAAAATTCTTGATGTTCCAAAGCATTTAGATTGGTGATCATTCTCCAAAAGAAAGAAATATTACTCAAAGGCATTGTTTAACAAATATCGTAAATCCTGACCTCACGGAAAAATATTATATTTTTGTAAGTAATCGGCAGATTATTCCGCGGACCATCTCCGTGACTCTCATGGACCACCTTCGGTCCGCGGACCTACGGTTCGGTAACAGCGCTCTATAGAGGAAGCAGAACTGCCCTAAAAATTATCTTTGACCAGTGGCGGGCGGTGGCTCCCAGAAGTAAGTGAAGACTTTTTTGTAAAAGGCAAAATGTTTTTTTTTGTCTAAGCCGGAAAAAAATATGACACAATTTTCCAATGTAGCTAATTTTTTGTAGACAACCAGAACTGTACATTCTAAAGTGAAAACAAATGTTTAATTGATTGGTCCTCGTTGAACAGCTTCCCTCTAGGTAACTCTGTTGGTCCAGACAATTTAATTTTCCAAAATACCTGAAAAAAAAAATTCATATGGAAAAAAACTTAACTTGTTCTAGACAGTTGAAGGATTTGAGATAAACCCTTATGTTCAAAATTTTAAAAGACTCATACTATACGAAAAAAAAGCCTAGAAAAATCCATTTAAATCGAAAACTGACCAGACCAGCCCCATAAAACCTTGATTAGTTGAGCGACTGTCCTAGTTCATTTGTGGTGATAGCGAATATTGTGGCATGAAGAAGACAGTCACATTCATGTATACATGTATACGCTAACACAGTGGTGTCCAATCTTGTTCAGTCCGCGCCCCCCTTTGCAAAATCTACTGACACTGGCGCCAAAAACCGAAAAAAGGTAATGGACTTTTTTGTATTTCCGTCTTTGCGCACTTTAAAATTATTCGCCATTAACTTGAGCAATCACACACAGTCACTGATTTTGGACAAACGTCTAGATATTTTTTTTTTTTGTAATATAATTTATGACCAAGTCCAATGCACAAATTTTCCAGATTTTATAATCCGTTTAACCACACGTAACCCAAAAAATTTTCCATAGAAAAAGCACAATTATTTGTTTGTGGAGCTCAAGTTTTGGAACTTTTTCACTTTTTTGAAAAGTACGTAACGTGAATTTCATCGGACTATTGCCATCATAGCAACCAGACCTATTTTTGGTGTGGATTAGGACAGCCAAACGCAAGGGGCAAATGTTTGCTGCGAAAATCTACTCTTGACAAAAAAAAACAATCATCTTAACAAAACAGATCTGTTTTTGGATCAGCGATACATCGATAAGTGAGAAGAAGTGCTATTGCTGGAGCTACCACAAAGGTGTTCTAATAAATAATAAGAAATCAAATTATTTTTTTTCAGCAAGAGCCTAGACATAAATACCAAGTAATTTCGGACTAAAATGTTTTCAGCGGATTAGACGCGTTGACTGCTGCCGACGAAAGCAGCCTAATGCATTTTAAATGGCTGATATGTTTTTTCCTGTTGCTGTTGAACAGCAGCCATTTAAAGTGCATTGTGCTGCTTTCTTCGGCAACATTCAACGCGTCTAATCTGTTTCAAGTATTAGTCCAATGTTGGACGAGGTTAGTCTGTTGCTCAGTTATTTATTTATTCTTTATTTATAGAGTAGTGTTCGCTGACCGGAGTTGCTATTCTGTGTTCCTCTATCGTTAGTTTGTTTTAAATATTTTTCAATCTTTCTTCAAGGGTATTAGGTGGCTCAGTGGTAGAGATGAAACTCTATTTCTGAGTTGCAGGAGCGTGGATTCGAATCACTCTGTTAACATGGATGTTAGTGTTGTCTATCAAAATGCTCCTACGGCAGCCGGTCCTTCGATGTAAATCGTTCCAGGGCTACCCGTTGTTAAAACGGCTAGGAGCTGTTAAAATCCCCTTCGATCCCAGAGAAAAAAAAGTTTCTTGAGTCACTACAATAACAACAAAAACTATTTTTCAAAACAAAATTATAGTTCTGCATGCAATCAATTTTTAATAAGCAGCCCTCACACTTACAGCCATATATTTGGTAAGTGCATTGAAAAAGACTTTACCAGCGTCATTACATCGGAAGAGAAAAAAATCTTAAATCCATTTTACAAAAAATAAAAATTACTTTTCTATTTGCCTGCATCCTGCTAGTAGCAAACTTTCTCGTCGTAGGTATACTTGATTTTCAATTATTTTAATTTAAATTTTCTGACTGCCGGATTGCGCGTGTATCGGCATTGTTAACATACACTGAAAAAAATCATTTGCTAAAAACAAGAAAAAAAAATCCAACAAAAAACAGCGAAGGAATATTTTTCTCGATTTAAGATGAAAAGGCACTGCTTAAAATAAATATATAAGCATTATTTTAAGCAAAGACTTTTCTTGGAACAAGAAAATACATCTTAAATCAGGAATTAAAATTAAATTATTCCTTGGCTGTTTTTTGTTGTATTTTTTTTTCTTGTTTTCAGCAAATGATTTTTCAGTGTACATTTCTAAAGGAATTATGTCTGTGAAACCGATAAATCAAAACTAGTTTAAAATGGAAATGCATCAATTTGATATGAAAATTTGTCAAAATGATTGAAACATTCGATTATTTGACATGGAAGTTCGCAAATTTTACATGGAAATTCGAAAACAAGATTTTCAAATTTTCCAATTAAAAATGGAAATTAAAATTAATTTGTCATGGATTATCTTTAAATGAAAATTCGTCAGCTTGATTGAGAAATTAATCAATTTGAAATGGAAATTCGCCAATAATAATTGAAAATTCATTAATTTGACGTGGAGATTTGAAAATATGATATGGACATACATAAACTTGATTTTTAAATTCGTTTTTTTTTCCGTAATCTCGTGATTTTGATCTGGAATTTCGTCTGTTAAAATTCGTCGATTTGTAATGGAAATTCGTCAATGTGATTTGAAAATTTATCATTTTGAAATCGAAACTCGTCAAAATTTTTGGCAAATTCATCAAATTGACATGGAAATTCGCTTACTTGTAATGGGAATT
The DNA here is from genome assembly GCA_949715475.1 of Microchrysa polita. Lineage (NCBI taxonomy): Eukaryota > Metazoa > Arthropoda > Insecta > Diptera > Stratiomyidae > Microchrysa > Microchrysa polita. Next base: position 8,086,094 of record OX454417.1, read on the forward strand.
CCTAGTCAAGATTCGAAAGTTCGTCAAAATTATTTTAAAATTCGTCAATTTGACATGGAATTTCGTAAATTAGAAATGGAAATTCATGGAAATGATTTTGAAATTGATCAATTCGGATTGAAAATTCGTTATCGTGATCGAAGATTAGTCAATTTGGAATGTGTTTGTGTCAATATTTTAAAAGCATAGCTCTCAACTTTGACTTAAGGCATACATCGGCGGTAGTAGTTCGGTACCTCTGACTACGTTTTAGTGCATTTGACTAATTAACATTAATATTAAAAACAAATATGCTTCTCGGGCTTTTAAATTGGAGGCCTGTGTTCCACTGAACACATGGAAGCCAAGTCAGTGGCGTAACGTACGATACGCCACTGACTTGGCTGGTCCTTACATGATGATCCATTATTATCTTGGACAACATATCGCACCGAAGTGTCAAGAAGTACAATCAACTTCGAATAGTGATGAAGATCGTATTATCCTTGCATATCTATGTACCAATCCACAACTTATGGTCAGTCAATAATAATCATATCAATGCTACACCTATCAACATAAATCTCGTAAACACCTCTTCACACAAATGTATTTGATAAAATCTTTGTTTCATGCAATTCGAAGGAGTGTAGCTTGTACCGAGAACATTCAAGATAAGGATTCGTACAAGGAGTACACGCACCACAAGATATCGAAGAAGACTCAATTCTCGGAGGACTCTAGGAACGTGATTTGTACGTTGTATTGTCTCATTATTATCGACAACTTATACAATGTACTCGCATCGCATGTCTATCAGTAAGTCCACTGTATGGTATATGAAATTGAAATTTTCCCATGACCGCAGATTACAAATTATGTTGAGGATTTAGTAAATAAAATGAACACTTTTATCTCACAATAGAAGTTAGAGAAATGAAAGAAACAAAAAACATACATACGACTATTTGTGTGAAACGAGATAAAAATGAATTTTCAGAAAGCGCAGAAAATATTTTTCGTTCCCAATATATATGATTCCAAGAAAACATTTTTATCTTATCATCCAGAGTGCTTGATTCTTGATATCTGAATTGCAGAATGATACAACTTTGTGATCGCAATTGCAGCGCGGGTCTTCAGTTAAATATTTAATATCGTTCGTCTTTTATCACTCAACTCGACTGTCAACGGCATACGACAGACACATTGGCATCAAGGACATTTTTTTTTTTTGTTAATTGTACCTACTCGAAAAAAATTGTTTCGGTTTATTATATTTCGCACCCATTCAAAACTCGTTCACCAAAAAGATGAAGCTCGAAAATTTGTAGAACTCTTTGCAACACGCTCTGCATAAGTCATCATAATGAAATGTACGTGTATCGTATGAAGAAATGTACTCGCAACTCACTCGTATTTGAGTGAATTTATCGCCTTCAACAAGAACTATACGCAAGACTGCGACTGGTCATCCACATCCGGTCCCTGCATACATATACATACATCTGAATGTCGTACTCGAATGTGAATAATATGTTATACACACATAATGTGTTGACCGGATGTTTGGTGCATATACACAGGCTTTAGTTTCTTGGACGATCAATGATGATTATGAAGTGTTTATGTGCCGGCTCTAATATAGAGAAAAATCGAATTGAATCGGAATACGGCGATCAGATAAAAATAATGATAAAATATATTGGAAATAGAAGTGATAGTAGTAGGATCAAAATACAGGTCTACAGCGATCAAAACCACATTTCCATATCTTCCCCATAATCACATACTATCCTCTCAGACTCACGATCACTTTTTATAACAATTCCAGGCTCTGCGAGCAGCGACAATATTCATTACACACATATATGAAAAAAGTGGTTGATCGACAAATATCTGGTTTCATTTCCGTCCTAAAACTACTGAATTTCAAATCCATTATCCACAACATATAAAAATATCTTGTTATGCGCTTCTGTTTTCTTTTATTGTTGAGCCGCTCTGCCGCACTTACGGGTTACGGCTCTCGCGGCCTTCGCATCTTGTCTTGTCCTTTTACTATATTCATCGTGCCGCGATTCAGTGCAACACAAATCCTTCACGTGTATGTATCCTTTGGCAAACATACATCAGACCATTATTATCATCATCCCCTCAGTCGTACGATTTTTATACTCAAATACAAAAAAAAAAAAATCAGAAACCTTCTTTCGACTGGTCGTATTTTGCAGTTTCTTTTTTATTTTGATATAACTCTCGTATGTCTTGTGTTGCACCGCGCGATCAGGTTTTTCCTTCAAAATCAAAAAAAAAAAGAATAAAGTACACTCGTAAACCCAATTTAGTCTGGTTTAAGCGAATCCGATCCGTTTATATGTTACGCGATTCGTCGAGCCCATCATCATCCTCGCGTATCATCCTCCATTAGCGATGAATATATGGGCAGGATCTTTTACCATTGCACTCTTTTGTATTCCCCCGACATTCATACAGATGAAATCTCTTATTGCTATTATCCTTTAGCATTGCCATCAAAACTCAATGGAATGGAAGACGATCGAGGATCTTGTCTTCCAATGATCCGGACAGGATCCCTTTTGAGGTCGTTTGCAAGCGAAAGTTATCTCAATGAATATGCCCCGTCCAAGTTCCGGTCGATCTTTGATATCATAACGAACGGAAGAGCAAAAGGTTCTTCAGTATACTACAGGTATACGCGACTAAGACGACAAAAAAAACCGACCACTTGCATACCTATACAGAGTGTAGGGTTCTGCTGTTGCTGCTGGGCCGGAAGTGGGAACAATAAATTTGAAGGGTGTGACCACGTGTTGCTTATGTGAAAAGGCCTGGAGCGACAATTGGATTATTGGGAACGAATAGAGAGGGTATATGTTTATACGATGACAATAAGGATTGGGTGAGATATATTCACTCTCAATATATCGCAATCTTCCTTGTACCGAGTCCTTACACACTACAGTCTCCCTTTCATGCGACGATGATTATACCGTGCCTTCATACAAACAGAAAAAAAAACTCTAAAACACCACCACCCGGAGAAGGGTTGAAGTTAAACGAATTCCTTCATTGCTTCATATTCCTTTTGTATGCGTTTTTTTTTTCATGGTGTCACTTTGGCTGCTCTTCTAAGGATCTCCCTTCTTCTTAAAGGGATTTGATGTATTTAAATGAATTGACAATTTACAAGGATTACATGGACTTAATCGAGCAGTTGTTACACTCTTCTTGTCTGAGGTGTGTGTGCGGGCTTTGTGTAATATGTACCTATAGTACAAGAATTACATGAAAGAAGGGATGCAAAATAGGTGAGCGCATAGAAGACGGCGCGGACCTATACGGAAAAAGGATAATAGAATTATCATGAATTCAAGATGGTGTCAATCAACTGATTTTTAAATAGGATTTGATTTGAATTTTATGCCTCGTGGGTATTTTTATACGAGTGGTTGAGCATGAGAGGTTCGTATCCTGGCTGCATTGAAGGCAAACGGATATTTTTTTATTCGGTTAATGTTTAGAAGAGCACGTGCTACGAAAGCCTATTGTGGGTGATATGGGTGTTGACATGCTTACTTCAAATAGGTCTTTCAATTAATTGTCTTTCGTTGATTTTGGACAATAATTATAGAGGAAGATGAAAATGTTTGATTCCGTTTTAATTACTTTCTAGTCTAGTAGTTTAGTTTGTAGCCTAAGGGCAATATGGTCCCGATATAAGGTTAACAAAAAATCTTCAATTCCTTATTCAATAATTCAGCCATCTTAATTTATAGGTATGCAGTCCTATCTTCGGAATTAGGAGATTTCATTAAATTGACTTCAGACAATTATCTCGTCGTTTCATTCAAGCATTTCAGAATTCGAATATTCGAACACGCTCAAATGTGTTATTAGCGTATTTATTCCAACAATCGCTCCGCCTTTTGATACCACCCCATTCTGTAAGTTACACTATACAACAGGGCACAACTCGCTAACATCCAATTAGACAGTTCTATCTTTTGCAAGAAAAACAATGGAACAGCATCATGTGATGTAGTGAAGAACAATTTGTGGGCGATTGTATTGGATGCTGAAGCGTATGTAGTGTGTGTTTAAACACACATGTAGGTATACTAGAATATTTATTAGAAAACTTCATCAATACCGCAGTCAACTTTAGACAATGTTTTATTCCACTATTAGACAGGGTATTCCGCAATGATTGGACAATGCTAGAAAAGTCGATAGAAGAATTTGTTTGAGTAAAAACAAAGATTTTGAACGAAATAATTATCGAACATAATATACCTTTAGAAAGCCTATACGTTGAAGCGACTTTTGGTAAACTTTTCAAATTTTAAAGTTAAAATTACCGTTATCAAATAAAATTTAATTGAAATTTTATTATAAAACCAATTTCGTAATTTCTTTTAAAAGTACCGTTATAAAATGAAATTTAAATAAAAAATCTATTTTGAAATTTCTCTGGAGTTTGAAAAAAATTGCATCTTGGGAGCAAACAAAAAAACCGAAATAATAGGTATCTTTCACGGGAAAAATTAGACTAGACTTATTTTTCAAACTCTCAAATCCAGCCGAAATTTGCTGTTGAAATGATCCTATATTTACAAGACTTAGTTTTAAGACACAGTAACAGTGTTTTTACGTTTCCATGTAAAGTTTGTGGAAAAACTTTATTTTAGCTTTAGTATTCATTGGAATTTATCCACTGCTGAGCGTGCTGTTGTTCTCAACACCTCAACAAAAAAGCAGTTAAGAAATTGGATGGCACTAACACATCTGCGGCCTTAGTCCAACCCAGCAAACAATTTTATCGTTTTGTTCGAAAAATCACAAAAACGATACGAAAACGATATCATTCAAATGAAAAATTTATCGTAAACTTGTCTCCCCGACGAAAAATCGCTTTATCGTCATCAATTTGTCAGGAATGTGACTCCTATTAACGAAATATCGTCTCATTATTGCAAAGATGATAAAATAGTAATTCCTCACAACGAGAGAATTATGAAATTGTCAAAAAATAAAACGACTAATTTATTCCCATAATTTGTAATCTTAGATAGCTCAGGTGTAGGACGTAGGACTACGAAACGATAGGCGATAGGTTCGATTCCCAGTAGAAGCAAAGTGTAAAAAGGTAAAATTAAAATAAGTTAAAAAATGTTAAAGATAAAATAGAAGAAAAAAAAAGCAAAAAAAGGGAAAATAAAAAATAAATAAAATTTTTTCACTTTTTCTATGTTAGTCTATTATCGCCAAATTATCATCCTGGCGAATTAATATCGGTCACTATTCCTTCCCGAAGGGAGTGACGACTTTAATCAGAATTCGATATGAAATTCGAGAAATGTTTTCGAGCAGGCGAATTGAATTCGTATCGCGGACGATAGAAATTGTTTGCTGGGAATGTTGGACTGTCGCGCCTTTTATTTTTTTATTGATTTATTGGAACATTGTAGTGGTATAGTCAGTATAGTGTCTCTGATGTAGTAGGTAGTGCGTTTGACTAGGAAGCATAGAGTTGCGAGTTCGATGATGGCTGGCTGCAAGTTTTTTTTTTAATTATATGAAAGTGGTTGATATTTTATTGCTTTTTTCATAAGAACAGTTTTCTTGATGCTAGTTTATTTTTCGTTAAAAAGTTGTTTTAGCCAAATAACGCTATAGCACAATAAGGTAAAACGATGTACAACGGAATACTGTTATAAACTTCTTGGCAGGACTCGTTAATAGAAACCCATTAAGAGACTTTACAGGCGCAGTTGCCAAGTTTCAAACTTTCGTAAATAGTTGTTTGGCTTGAAAAGTCGAATCTTTGTTATACCAAATACTATTTTTGCGGATTATTTGCGACGAATTTGTGATGATCAGACTAAGGTCCTGTTTTAAGAATTGAGGCTGGTCATTGCGGTTTGACCAGGGACGTAGCCAGGGGAGGGGTCCATGGGGTCCGGACCCCTCCCGAAATCATTTGAGAATTAAACGACTTTCGTAATATGTAATATATAATTAGAAATAATGCATCTCTTTTGATTCAGCTATTTTGATCAGTCTGTGTTTAGGCATCATTACTTATTCACTTAAATGATAATCGATTTAACAATTGAATTGATTTTTTGTTTAATGTCGAAATATAGTCGTAGTACCGAGAATCAGGGCCAGATTTCCCATATGGGCAACCTGGGCAGCTGCCCGGGGCGGCAGATTTTGAGGGGCGGCAATTTTTGAAAATATCACTTAGTTTTAAATTCTGCGAAAGATGTATTTTGGAAACTCGAAGAACAGTTGACATAATTAGAAAAAAACTTTAATTTCATCTTTCAGATTTATTAAATTTGGGTGTATTCCAGGACGCCCAATCGCACCCTCAACTGAAATTGAAATGAGAATCTCCAAAATGCAAAATTATTTTAGCATTCATTCCGAGTAACATACGGGTGGCGCGTAGTTCACTGAGTCCAATACTGAGTCTCATACATAGCAGCATTAATAGTCTGACATGTTGTGCCCTTGCAAAAACTAAGCACAAAATTTCTTCGTGATTTTTACAGGTGAAGGATCGTGGATAAGAATATATCTGTATGTGCCATAGTCTCAAAAATGATAAATTTAGAGTTGTGTCACTATTCTTGCCAACAGGCGATGTCTCTCCTCCGACAGTATCATTTTGTGCGATATGCATACAGATTAGGGCTAACAATTAGACATTTAGTTCAAACGTTCGATCCACTCCCCTTCAACGTGCAACAACAACGCTCCTCGCTCCGCTCTTTCGCTCCGGGAGTTTGATTCGCTTCGACCCTCTCCGCTTCGGATCCCTGTAACAATCAAGGAATTCCTGAACCTACATTAAATCTTAGACATGTAATCAGAACATGATTGCCCCACTACACGACTCGTCAAATGGAAGGGTATATTTACCGTTGTCGGATTGACCATTGATAAGGTACACTTGTATAAAAAATTTAATTTTTTGGAATAGTACATTGCCAAAAGCTTTCGTACTAGACGAGTCTCTAGGATAGACTGATCTAAAAATTGGCAACTCTAGGCCGCCCACACATGGATTATTATAGGGTATAATAACAAAAAATGTATTTCCCTTCAGTCGGACATAAAGCTGAAGGTTAGCTCTCTTTGTGATAAAAAAAAATTCAGTCAAACAAGTCAGTTTCTTTAATTTAAAGGAGCATTCTGCGTTGAATGGTTTCAAGATATAAATTTTTGTTTTATTTAGAATTTAAAAAATATTTTTTAAATTAATAAACAAATACTTTTATTTATTTTGGAAATACATAAGTGAATTGCATTGCACCCACAATTCGTTACCATTGGCTTGTGATCTTCATAAATACGAGTAGCCTAAGAAATATTTTATCTTAATTTCTAGCTTATGAATATTTCAGATTTATTTGTTTAATGTTTTCCCTTATATTTGCCCCCAATTTTGCCGCCCTCCTTAACCCTACCGCACTAGGCTCCACCCTACGAACCCCCCTATGACTATTTGCGAAAAGACACTACCTTGATCGAAGAGACAACTAAATATTCGGAGCTCTTAACAAAATTTGGAAAGAATTATTCCTCTCTTTTGAACATTTAACACCTTTAAAAAACATTAAAATGAGAAACCAAAAAATTTGGCACCTCGGCAATATTTGGACCCCCCCCCCCCCCCCCCCCCCGAAACAAAATCGTGGCTACGTCCCTGGTTTTGACCAGGAGGCGAAAGTATTTTTTTTTTTTGCATTTTTTTTACCGTTAGAGAGAGAGAGCGCGATTTTGTCACTTTTACTTAATTTGAAATTATTCTTTTACCGGCCCTCTATCACTTCCATAACAATATGCGATCGACCAAAAATTTGACACATTTTGACTTTGTTGTCATGACGACTAACCACATCAGTTTTTCGGTACTCAATAAAGATTTTCTGTTGCAACGGACTTATTCTGTATATTCAGTTGACCTAACTACGGAGCCTTTTACTTTTAGGTTTTTTTTATGCCGGTATGTTGGACATTTGATGGTTCAACAACAAGGTCTTAATCTTACAAAGCTGATTTTTTTTTTAGAAAAACCATTACTTTGCTGGTTTGGCTATACGATATCCCGCCCATCATATTTAAATTTTTCAAAATCCCGACGTTCATAATACCGCCATTTCAATATCCCTCCAGTTAAAAATCATTCTCAATTGAGAACCCGTCTAGTCCAATCTCACTCGTCTATCCCACCATTTCACTAATCCGCTAATTCAAAATACCGATTTCAATATCCGCAACATATTTACCGTTCAAATAATGGGTACGCTAAACTCTCGGAAACCCACGGGCTGACGGATTTGTAATAAGAGAAAGTTAACAATGAAACTATAATTTTTGGCGGTATTTTGACGAAATTATTTCACTCTCCACTAGCGAGATCTTAAAACGGGGTTTTCAGTGGGCGGGATTTTGAGGTGGCGAGATTTTGTAATGGAGGGATTTTATAATGGCGGGATTTAGTAATGTTTGTTTCTTGGAAAAAGCCGGATTATGAACGGGCGGGATTTCGTATTTCGGTATCCCTACATTGTTCAGGCCCTTGCCTCAGTGCCATACTAGTTCAGGGCATATCATATCTTCCACTATACCTTGAGCTCAGAGTTAACTGCAGCGTCGCGCTAATTTGTTCATGTCCATAATGTCTCAATTTCATCAAGTGAGTTTACTATCATGTACTATCATAAAGGTCGAGAAGTTGGCTTGTGGTATTTCTCCAATCATATTCAGTGAAACCTCGTAGATCACTCGATGAAAACAAAAGTAGTGAAAAACGTGTATTGGTAAATACAATAAACCAATTTGTCTACGAAACTTTCAGCGTGTAGCGAGAAAACTCGCTCGATTTAATCGAGACAAGCATAAGAGCTAGCTCCTACAATATCCACATACCAAAACTATGCGGAGTTGGCCAAACCCAGTGCGAAAGATCGGCCCAAGATCGGTTCCCTGCACACTAAAAAAATTTGGTATAAATTTTATAAATTTTCTTATCTATATAGGTCCATAGGAAAATTTGTATTAAATTTATAAGTTTCAATCTTATAAATTATATTTATTCTATAAACGATAAAATTAATAGGAGTTATAGTGTAAATCCAACAATTCCAATGGTTTATTTTTTATAGGAAATCATTTAGAAGTGTTTTATATGAATTTGGTATAAAAATTATAAAGAATCGATAGATCCTGGTTATAGGACAGATTATACAAATTATAAGAGAACAGGTATAAATCGAAGAATACTAACTATTTTACCCCATGATTCTCAGCCTATCATGTCATAGTCAGTACAAGTATGAAACCTAGTTGATTTTTCACTTGATTGCAAAATAAAAAATAAAAAAAAAATTCGCGAGTGCGCAGAGCGCGAACGCCAGGTTGGTGAGCGTAGCGAGCAGGGGGCGAAGCCCCCTAGTAACTCATAAATCTTATATTTCATTGACCTCTTCTATATTTTATTAACCTCTTTACGCTCTAAATTGCATAATAAATTACCTACCTACAGTGGGATTCGATCCCGAGATCCTATGATTTGGAGACCAACGCCCTACCTACTAGACCAACCAGACTCTATGAGTGATGAAGTTTGTAATTTATACCATACATTGAACGAAAGCACGCACAAAATTTTATCGTAGAAAAGAATAAAATAAATATGAACTTAGTATAGATCAGCCTTTCTAAACCATTTTGTATAAAATTTATCTGAGTTTTGGTATAAAACGCAACGAAAAGAAAAGTTCATAAGAACTTTGATAAAATTTATACAATTTTTGGTATACACTGACTTTATACTTTCAACGTTATAAAAATGTATTCTAAAATTGGCACATACATATAACTTTATATTAAAAATGGTATAAATAATTTTATCTTTTATCCCAAAATTTGTTACCGTGTGGGAGTCCCCCAACCACACTGCTAGCATAGTTGACCGAAACCGAACAAATAACAAAACTTAATTCCCACATCGCCTATGTCGCAAATTTTGATGTTTTGTACCGATCTTTTGTGTCATTCTAAAATTACTTCCGCCTGGAAAAAGTCCGTTAATTTTCGACACAATACTAGGGAGTTTTAGCAAGCAGTGACAATGGTTGTCGTGTACGTTAAGTAAAATAGAATTACAAAGTTTCCGATTTTAATTTATGTATTCTTTCCACAAATAGCAAAATACGCCATTTGTAACTTTATAAAACATTCCGGCAACAAATTGATACGTTAGTGTAATATAATTTACCGGAAGACCGCATAAATTCTACTGATTGATACGTTTTTTGATTTAAAAAAAAATTCTCCTGTCAACCATTTCTGAATTCTCTATACCCATAATATAGGCGTTATTCTTTACAGTCGATTAAAACAAAGTGCAGCAATATTGACGACCAAATATAGTGCGACGCAATAATAAATTACCTGTAATCGGTGCTATTTTAATGAACAATGAATATTTCTGATGCTTACCTGAAAATAGAAAAATAATTCGATTATTTAAAAGTGACCGACAATTAAAAATAAAAATCAAAAATATAAACATTTGTTGCAGCTTGTTTTTTGTTTTTAGGTAACCTCTTTTTGACCATCATTTTGAGTGGTCCTTTAAAATTGTTCTACTAAGTAGAAAAGCTGATATCCATCAAGTGGATGTCGCCTTGTTCCGCATTTATAGCATTTTTCATGACTTTCGCAAGGAACATTGCACTCCATATACCTAGCTTGTCTGTTGGTATTCTGCAAGTGTCTAACTCACAAATGTACCAAATATCATTCTCGTGCGATGCCGTTTGCAAAAAATTTAAAATCATCCAAAAATGTGATTAATTTTGCGCCACCTTGTACATACATAACGTATTGATTTCTAATTTTGAAGCAGGTTTTAACGCTGATTTTTACATATTTAAACCAGACATGGGCGTAGTCAAGATTCCTTTAGGGAGGGGCAATACCATAATCAACCAATATCATAGTCGTTTCGTGGAAGTTGTCGAAAATTTGGGGGCTACATAAAATCTACAACAGCAATTAATATTTTCATGGAAACTTTAGGAAAGAGCTTACCGGGCAGCAAACTCGGCACCAGTAAAAAACCTACACTTGCGACATAGGATCGCCACCGACTTGAGTGTTTCTTCTCAAATAAATCCAATCCGCTTGCGATTGTTGCTTGTTTGGCGGAAATTGGTAAATTTCAATGCCCAAAGAACAGTTTGCAATTCATGTGTCCAATCAGCTTGCCAGCAACTATGTGATAAGACCATGTTAACTAAAGGAAACATTACAAAAAAGAAAAAAATACGGGGAAAATCCATGGCGGTCACTTATCGCAAAACTTTTGAAGTAGGTTTTAGCTACATTTCTAGTATTGTACGTACTCTGTCACACACGCACATCTCACTGGGATAAAGAAGAAGAAGTGGCACGGATTGACCCAAAGTCTATTTATCAAATCTATACTTGCATTAGGGCCGGCCCTAGGGGTGGGCGATCGCCCAGGGCCACATCTTTCAAGGGACTACCACGCCATGGAACCTTTACTTTTCGGGGGCCAATAAAAATAAGGTTGCAACACACTTGTTGAAAGTAATGTAAAAATCGGTCGATTCGCTGTATCACTGCTCTTCCCTCGTCAAACATTCGAAACACCACCCATCTGACGGATGGTATTTCAAATGTTTGGCAAGGGAAAAACAGTGGTACAGCGAGTCCGATTTTTTTATGGATTTCAACTCCAAGATGAGTAAAAGTAACTGTGTCAAAAACATAAAACAGATCAATTTTTTATGACCATATTTTTGGGATTTATTAAAGTAGCGCAAATAGTCAGCAAAATAATCAAAATTTGCCTGTGATTTAATTAATGATGATGAGAAAAGATTAAAAATTTTACAGGGTAAATAAATACGTATTTCTTAGAGTGAGCTATCTGACAGTGGCAGCAGCTTTAACGTAAAAGGGGTTTTATGATGAAACATTTGCATCACTCACCATTTGCAGAATTTTAAAGCATTGCTATTTTGGCCTATACCTCCTCCTCTTCATTTTTTATTCTATTGGCTCGCCAATTTCAATTTAACAAAATAAAACGAGCCAGTAAAAATGTTTTAGAACCCTGCTTTGTGGTCGACCTTTGTAACATTTTTATAAGGGGATCATTTTCAATTGCCATTCCCAGCTCTCGTGCTTACAGTTTCGCTTTACTGAAATATATATATATATATCAGTGATTAACTATCAAATGCAGATTTTGAAAAACCATGACAATGGACTTCGGTGACATCAAAAAGATTGTGAATCACTGATCTACCGTCTGCAAAAAAAAGGTCAGACATTGTGGTGTCGTGCTACATCAACACAGAATGAAACAAAAAAAAAATATTAACAATCAAAAATTGAAGAAATAAGCTAAAATTTCGTTAGGGTATTGGTACCGATCATCGATTTGGCCCAGGGTTGCCGGATGTTAAGGCCGGCCCTAACGGCTATATAGTATAGAACTGTGTATGTGAGGCCAAAAATAAGTTTTTTATGCGTTCAGAACCCAATTCCCCAGTTCCACACCATTTTAATGATCGTCTAGTGGGCCAGTGGAGAGAGAAAAGGTCTTTAATGTTGAATTTTTCCAAATTGAAAAAGTATGAAGGGAAAATTGTTACACATTCATGTCGGGCTGTGTATGAGAAGATTGAGAAGTAACACTTATCGGCGTTTGTGTGTCTGCGATGGGAGAAAAGTGTGTTTTCATACCTATGTTAAAATTTAGTTTTCCTTTTTTAGCCAATGGGTGGATATTTAATTGAAAAATTGAAAAATGAACACTAGTATTGAGAAATAAAGGTAGGTACTCCTGCTACTCCCACGAATTTAACAGTTTACAAGCAAGAAATTATTTTTCTTTAATCACAAGCCCAATTCTTGAAAACTCGAATTTCTTTTCCCAGACGTTTTTTTTTCTTTTTCTTAATTTGTGGTCAACTACATATATATGTATATACATGTTTGTCAAGCGCTTTAATATTATATGCTAATAAATATCTTGGGACATTGTGGAATAATACGCGATAAAAATCGTATAGTCTGTAAGTTTTCATTTTTATCTAAAATATATTTTCTACATAAATATAGAATAGCATTAAAAATAATAATAAAATTGACGTCGACCCACCGTTTTTTTCCCTGCATTTCCGTGCATTTTTTGTATTAGATAACGAATAGGCCAAGGTTTTAATAAGAATAAAATAAAGACGCAAACAAATTTGCTTAAAATCATTTTTTTTCTTATTTGCATACAAACAATTATGGGCAAACAGTATTTTTTCTATAATTGCGCAGAAAACTGGCGAGATGTGGAAAGCTGAATTCCTTCGAAAATTAACTGTACTGTCATGTTGTAACTACATAGTATGCCTTTGAAACTAAATGCAGCATTGAATTCAGCGTAAATTACTACAAAAGGTTCCAATGTAAAATTATAAGTATACAAGCTGGCCCGGTGAACTCTGTATCGCTCCATGGCTCATTGTGAATTTTTTGGAGATGCCCAATATGACTGGGCCAATTTATTGAAATCGATATATTCGCTAAGGAGACATAGGCAAAAAGATGTACAAAATAACTGCCTTCAAAATTTGTCCATTTTTGATTTTTTTTTTGTAAGTTTACGTAGTTATTAGTCAGAGACCAATCCAGTGGTGTAAATTTGCCAAATTACACTAAAACGTTCCAAAATGATGACCAAAGGATCAGAAACTACACGGTTTAAAATTTTTACAGCTTTTAGAGTTGGCAATTGGTTGCCAACTCTCACAGTTGTAAAATTACAGCTTTAAATTTACATTAAATATCGCATTTAAAATTACAACAAAGTATTTAAATCATTTCCGACATACATTTAATTTTACAATGTTGGAATTGAATGAGGAACCGTTCGATATGTAAAATTAAATGTTTTATGGAAATGATTTATATATTTTGTTGTAGTTAAAAATCCAATATTTAAGCGTAAATATGCTGATGTAATTTTACAACTTTGAAATTTAGCCACAAATTGCCAACTCTACGAGCTGTAAAAATTAGCTCTGACGTAATTGCAGTTTAAAAGAGTAAACGAAAATCAGAGAGACGACTAATCGTGAACTTTTAGCGATTGCTATTCCACAAATCCTTAAAAAGTGAACAGTTTTATAAGCGCATATGTATAATGAAATACTTTACTTAATGGCGCAATTGACGGACATTGAGCCTTGATACACGTCGTGGAAAAATTCCGACATAAGTCGGTAATTTTACACATTTTCTGTTGATTTACATTCAATTTACTTGATTTTACATTTTGTTTTGGATATTACGAAACCAATGTGATTTTCCAATATTTTATCTAATTTTCCTAAAGTTTTACTCATTACCGTAGAAATGTGTAAAATCCCCTCTCTTGTTTATTTTTAAAGTTTTTCAATTGTAAATTTTTCTTCATTTTAAATGGGAAATTCAACAAACTTTTTACAGTGTAGTTGTGTTGAAAATGTTTGCCATTTTACATTTTTTTAGTAGAGAGCAAATTTACCGGCATCGGCTTATCCGTTCAGGAGATAAATGCAAATTAGGTGAAAAAGAACTCTCTTCAAAAATCTGTTCATTGTGAATTTTGTAAATGTACACTAAGTGGAGTCCAATCCGGTAGCTGGAATCAGTTGACTGGCAATTTGTTGTTCAAGGAATACAGAAAGAAATATACGAAAAACAAATCTTTATAATTTTGCTCATTGTGAATTTCATGATAATCAGGGAGAGGACCAATTCGGCAAGAAAATCTTCAAAAAATCCGCTAAGACGTTAAAGAAATACACAAATATGCGAAATATAACTCATTGTGAATTTTCTGCTTATTTCAATGGTTATACGGCTATTCCGGTCGGAGCCTTGTGTTCACTCATCCGACGGAGCCGACTCACTGAAATCCTGTAATTCGTTCAAGAAAGATAGAAAGAAGTATGTATGTGAAAAAGAAATGTTTTCATAATTGGGCTGATTGTGAATTTTTCATACGTTTCAATAGTTGTCCTATTACTTTGGGTAGAGAACAATACTGTGGAGCAAATTTACTCAAATACCCTGATATGCTCAAGAAATAATAAGGCGATAAAGAACCCATTGTGAATTTTCGCTCATTGTGAATTCTCGAGTTTTTCAATAGTTATTCGGCTATCCTGGCCAGAGCCTAATCCAACAAATCTGAAACAATGCAAATCGGTTCAGTCGTTCTTGAGTTATAAATGATGTAACTAACACCCACGGTTTTCTGTTTTTATACATACTATACAGCAGCGGTTCCCAACTCGCAGATGTCTGCGGGCCACTTAGCCTAGAAATGAATTGCTACGGACCACCGTTAGGAGGATGGATTGACAACTGTCGAGAATGCTATTTTTGCCTATTCAATAAGTAGTGGTCAGGGTTTAATTTTGTTTGGGTTTTGTTTGTTTCAGCAACGGTTTTTAGGCATTTGTAGTAGTAGCTTTCAACTAAATGGGAGGATGTTCGATGTTTTACCACTTCGACTACTGCTTGGAATCGTGTTCTGCCGACCAGTGGTAGGCTTTCGGAGGGGGAGAGGAGTATATAGTCGGCACTTACTTTTCTATCGCACAGAGAAAATTCATTCATTTAATTAATTGATGAAGAGCCCTTCTCAGCAAAATACCTTTTGAAATAGTCAGGAGAACTAGCATTCTGGTTCACTTCGATCATAAAAAGCTCGAAAATCCTTCAAGAATATTATGTAATGGCATCAAATACGTAGTATTGTTACACTTATTTTTTTTGATAGCTTATCCAATCGAATTGGCCAGAAGAGATTATTTTATACGAATCAGGGCGACAGAACTGAAAAATTACAATTAACTTTGATGGTTAAAAAAAGAACGTCGGTTGCCACACAGGAAGGGAGATTGATCCCCCTTATGTACGCTGCATTGCTCCCCGTAATCACAGAAGAAACTCCACGGCAATGGCAACAACGGCCAAACACTTTCACTTTTCTGCTCATTAAGTAGGTGATTGTTTGTCCCTTGGAAAAGATACCATTTGATTGGTACTAAAAAATGTGGTTGAAAATATCAGGAGGCATCCAGAACTTCTCCCCGATTTTTTTTTTACGGATAGTCAGGGCTTTCTAACCATATTCGGCTAAATAACATTAAAATTGGACTTTAATTTAGCGGCAGACAGATTCTTCGGCTCTCACCGACCACCCTCGGTCCGCGGACCACCAGTTGGGAAACAGTGATATACAGGGTGTCCCATTCGTGGTGGAGGATATTTTAATGTTAGCTTAAAAATTAATGTATAACGAGACCCCTCTATTTTTAACCGTTACAATACATTTTTTGTTAAATGGTGTCAAAATGCCCGACCTGCTAAAAAAAAATCTAGTCTAAACGTACTAGATTTTTCTAGATAAAATTGATACTATTCGTATTCGTTGATATCGTGTAAATTTGTAAAATAAAATTAGCCAAAGGCTAATGTTTTCACAAATTTTCATATAAATTTAATTAAAAATTGTCTTTACTCTATAGAATTTTGAATATTATGACTTTTAAATTCCAATAGTCATCAAATCACCTTTCTAAACCTACGCCAACAAATTCCCACACAACATACGTACTTGACTCTCCCTTTCTCCCAGAAACGATAAAAAAAAACTCCTCCACACAAAAAAAAAGTCAACCCTCCTCTGTATCGCCCACTTGTTAACCTCTGTGTCCTTTCACAAACAATTTACTCTCTAATAGACAAAATATATTAAATTTATGAGGGTGACAACTATAGCTTGTTGCAAACGACATAAATTACACGAATGCTTACAAGCCAACTGACACATACACTTCCACCCCAAATCGAAATTCTTTTCGACTCGCTTGATTGAGCTTGCAGCGTATTATACGCATCGTATGATGCATTTTAGTGAAAATTTCACATACTCCATCCGTACACCCGAATTCTGTTAATTTTCAAACCACCTATTACAATATATGTATTGAAAAAATTGTCAATTTTAGTGAGACCAAAAAAAAGTGGTGAAAATAAATAAATGAATGTCATTAAGGGTCGTTTTTTACGGAGCCCCCGCAATTCGCCCTTGTTTTATGACTATGGCGTTCCATCATCGAGAATTTGTTCTCGATGCATTATCGTATGCATTGTGTGGGATTAAAAAACAGAAAATGCACTGAAAAATATGCAGCATAGTGCAGTTCTCATGTCCGTCAGAAAAGGTGAGACGCGACTTAAAATGAAGGGAGCACGCACGTAAAATGCGGGGACATTTTTTTTTTATCGGAAATGGTATAAAATACGTGATCCTGGACATTTTTTTCCAATATATATATTTTTTTATTTCTTTACAATTTTTTAAGGACTTATGCACTTTGATCCCTCTTCTATTGGCATGCTAAATTTTTATATGAGAATGCAATTACATATAGTTGACACCAAGAAGTGGGTAAATTTTTTTTCGAGTAGGGGAGCCGTCGAGTCAATGTCACGAAATCGGCACATATACATACCCATACAGGACCTGCATGTTCAAGGGCAGTTAACGTGTGATCAAGAAAAAAATAAATTGAGGAACTCAGACCAACATTGTGAAATAGCCAAAGACAAAAAAAAAATTGAGCAATGAGATGGACACACTTGATAGCGTGCGCAATAGCATGTATGGTGTATCCTTATTGTAGCTAAAAAAAATAATGTATACAAATGGGGTGAACAAATGTTTCGCGGATCGTGGGAAAGTTTTGTCAAGCACTCGGACGCAAGGAGCATATACAATTCTCAGGACACCTGTGCGACTTGTGAGTTCAGTTCAAAAGGAAAATTAAGCCCTTGGCGCTATGACTTGTTGTTCTCTTTATAATTTTCGTATTAATGAAGGCATTTAAGCGGGTAATTAGTACAGAGGGAATTTAATAGTAAAATTATGGTTTTATTTTGATTGGTAGGTTAATTGACTTGTATAATTCAATATGTTGGATAGGGGCTAACGACACATTTTTGAGTTTTGGTTTGCCTCAGGTGGTCGCAGGAAAATGATGAAAAAAGTATTGCAAAATACTACATAAGTGTAATATATTACAAGCGTAAAATGTCTCTTAACGAGCAGGAAAAAAACTTCAGTATATAACAGAACGAAATTTCCTTAATAATTAAGCTGATTTAAATTTACATTTACCCTAAGGGATATTTCCCAGGGAGAAAAAAAAATTAACTCAGGAGCAAATTGGTGGATAATACATCAATCCTCCCAGCGATTTTCGTTCCCAAAAACTCGTATTGTATTTTTCGCCTTAATAAAATTCTTCTATTACGCTCATATAAACAGTTTTAATCCAATCAAGAACTACATTACAACACATCAAAAGAATTTTCCACAAATTATCTAAACACCACACAAAGCCTCGCTAAAAAGAGGAAAAATGACAAAAAAGCAAATGGCTAAAAAAAGGAACTCTCCATTCCATCTCATTAATTACCCTTGAAACCTCATACAGCCTCGGCGCATACTGAGTTCATCATGCATCAAGCATCACAGACAGGTGGAGGACACTCTACTCTCAATTATATTTGTGTATGCTCACAAGCAGCAGCCTTCAAACAAAGTGCTGCACGAGGACCTTTTTCGTATGTTTTGCTCATTTTTTGTATGTGCCTTCTAAACATTTATCCATGCAATGATGAATACGTCCAACACAGTATGCTTATGCGCGTTGATGCAAAGAACACGCCAACAAACACGAAAGTGTATGTAAAAAGTCTGCACAACACCATATGAACAACTTTTTTTAGGAGTAGAGTTCTCACGACTGCGACTATACCAAATACGTTTTCTTCCTTTTTCT
The DNA here is from genome assembly GCA_949715475.1 of Microchrysa polita. Taxonomy (NCBI): domain Eukaryota; kingdom Metazoa; phylum Arthropoda; class Insecta; order Diptera; family Stratiomyidae; genus Microchrysa; species Microchrysa polita. The sequence continues at coordinate 8,105,047 of OX454417.1, forward strand.
ACACTATGCGCGGAACGACAACCACCTGTCCAACAAACATCCATAGAACGATCGTCGCATATGTGTGTACAAGACCCAAAGCAAACGAAAAAAAAATATGATAGGAAAAAAAAAGACAACAGCAAACACATGAGGGAGGTTAATGAGAGAAGTTGAGCGATATTTTGGGAAAAACATAGAGATAGAGGAGTCCTTTTGCGGACGAAAATTATTATTATGATTGAGTTATATCCATACGCATTGTCCGTGGAGAAAAATAATTGAAGAAGATGAAAAGCATGTGTAGGCTACCTATGGATTTTTAAATATTCTCCTGCATTTTCACATTTCATTTCAAATTTAATTTACATTTGATCATATATCAAGCAAAAACAAAACCACCACGACTCAAGTATATTTCTTTATAAACTTTAAATATTCGTAATCAATTTGCATTCAACCTCAATTTCTTAATAAATTTCAGTTTTTGCATTCAATTTTCATTCAACACCAGTTCAGTTGCTTTTAAGTTGAACGTAATTTATTTTTAATTTTTTTATATCAAGCAAAAATTACCCCGAATCAAAATTCACTGTTTTCTCCCAATGTGGCTTCAAGTATATTTTTCTATATACATATATATACTTCAAATCTCCGTATTCAATTTGCATTCAACCATAATTTCATAATAAAATTCAATTTTTGCATTCAATTTCCATTCAACACCACTTTAGTTGATTTTAAGTTGAATGTAAATTTAATGCAAAAATTGCAATTTCTATACATTTTTTTTTCTTCACAGTAGAACTTCGATATTTCGGATTGGTTGGGCCGGATCCTATCCGAGTTTTCGAATTTACACCCTGGTGGACAGTATTTTTAATAAAATCAATTAAAAATAAACCATTTCAACGATAATTAATAATGTTGTGTTCGAAATATGTCTTCTTTATATTTATAGAGCAGCAAGCTTGAACAGACTTTATAAATATATAATTGCCGAACATTATGAAAATTTAAACAACATTTGGCCAAAATCCGAATTCGGATTAGTGAAATACCGGATATATGATGTCCGGATTATCAGAGTCCTACTGTATTTTATTTTGCGAATCAGTTGCATCTGAGTTGAATGCAAATTGAATACGAGAATTGAAATTTATAAGGAAAATTGAAGTCATATACTTAAGTAAAAAATAAAATACCATTCAATTGGCGCTATCTGTGGAAAAATGCCCAAAGTCAGCAGCTCGTAGCCCGAACAATAACTAATATTATCCTTTACATAATTTCATCTCACCTATTTAGACCATTTTGCTATCAGCCTAACATAAAAAAATCAGATCAAAGCTAATAAGTCCTTCTTTCACTTTTGAATAAAAAAATATTGATTCCCCGTAATTTAAGTTCACAACAACAAGTTATTTTTTTCCATTGACACACATTAGCCTGAAAAAGGACTTCATGCATAATCAACAAACCGATGAAACGCCAAACGAACAGAGACCGGACGAACGGAACAGAACAAAGTGGAAGTTATTTGGTTTCGTATAGACGATATTGTGTAGAGCGGATGTGGGACATTTTTTTGTGATCCTTCTCTGATGGTTTTATGCGTTTTATCGGTTATTGAGGAAAATTCAAAGCATTCTCTTGTTCATTTAAGGTGTAAGCAAAACGTGAAAGAAGATTGCTTGTTGGAAGTTTATTTTAAACGAATGTGTTGAACAAATGAATGCCTAAAAGTTGCAGTGGTCAGGGGACAATGAAATGGGACTTAGAAACCATCGAGTGCACTTAAGACTCAAGAGATTAGCGAAAGATGTTATTGGGCAACTTGTGGATGTATTGTCATAATTTGAATTTAATTTTCATTGATTTAAAAGAGAACCCAATACGTCTTGCTTTAACAAAATGGTATCGATTCTACGTATTTTTTTTTGCTCAATTTTGTGTAAATGAAAAATATTTTGGAAAAAGAATCGTTTTTAAGACCCTCCTTTGGAGCGCTTGTGAGTTTCCTGCTCGATCGCATCTCGTGTCATCAAGAACGTATTGTAGACATGAGAAGCACAAACTATCGACTACGTCATAAGTGAAATTTTTACCGTACAAAAAAAAGCATACGATAATTCAGAACTGTCAATCTCGACACGACCCGACAAACTCGACTATTTCCCATACGGTAAATACACCTAGCGACCTAGCCTACTTGCGATATATTGTTGTAGACTGTTGCGTGCACGGTACGCAAGTGAATTTATCTACCGAATTTCAAAGGCGTAGACGAAAGATTATAAGATTTGCTAAAACTCTGTATTGGTGCGTTAAACTTATAAGGTTAGTTAGAGACACGCGTTACGCTTAAAGGTTACAAGGTTCGGTATTCGAGGATCTGCAACGTTGCAGTCATTCCGGACGTTTTTAGCCCAGAGTTCAATCAAACCCCTCCCGACGTGGTTCCTTGCCTTTTTTTTCTACAGACTGAAGAGAGAGCCGAAAGACAATTTTTTGGCCTAGTAATTTTCAGTTGAAATAAAGCATATATTGGTTGCCTCCTCCTCAAGGCTTGATTTACCCTCTATGGCTCCCCTGGGCAGATATCAAATTGCCGTTCTCCGTAACTAGTTGAGTCTGGAAGTAGACAAAGACATCGTATGTGATGTTTAAATCTTTCCCGAAAAATGCACTATCCCCAAATTATTTCATATGATAATGACCGAATTCAAGTTGCATTTAGGATTATGTTTACACGTTTTTAGGGAAGTGCTTTTTATGTACTCAGGGCCGTGGAGAGAAAATCCAGGCCCGGGGGAACAATGATTTCGGGCCCACCTTTTTCATACGATAAAAATTATGAATCGAAGAAAATTGTTATTTGACATATCGGTCCTTAAACAAGTTGTATAACCTCATAATCCGGCGTCCTCACTGAATCGGCTCAGTCTCAGTAATCCGGGGGCTTTCTAATCAGGAACCTCAATGGTCCGGCATCAGTACGATCGATATTTAAAGAGGGTTTTAATGCGGTCTTCTGCGCATTAAAGTGCATTTTGAAATTTAAGTTCTGAGCAAAAATTTTGGGTTTTCAGAAAAATACGAATTGTGGAAAAATGAAAATAATAAAAAACTGATACCGGACAAGCAAAAAAAAACATACTAAACTCACAAAAAAACGGGTTTGACTGGATAGTTCAACACTTGTGTGTGTGCATTTTGTCAAGTATATTTTGAAGAAGATTCGAGAGTTGATTAGCCAAATTTAAGGAACTACAAAAGCCAAATCATTCTAGAGTAAGGTTCGTTCGTTTTACGTGCATTTTTGGGTATCGAAACTTCACAAAAAAGCGACTGCTTAAAGGGTCAGCTTTCTAGTATGAAATTTCGTTACTAAAATCTGTCTGAGATAAACAAAAAAATATTATTTAACGGTCGTGTCCTATACACAAGATACGCATAAAACGATACTGGTAGCCTGGTACTCTTCTAGCATTTAGTTCTCTCAAGAGAAAAATTTGAAAACATGATTGATTCCCTTGTTCCAACGAAATTATTTGGAAAACTTCTATTCTATTGGTGAAGTAAGATGCCAACCTTTATTCGAACTTTGATTTCAAGAAAACATTGAAATTTTTTACCGTCAATTCGCTACGCTTATTGTTTTTTCTTTGGATGAAGATTTTTCAAAGGAAACAGCTGTGGTTTAATATGAACCTCAACCCTAACAAAGTTTTTAGGAAAACAAGGCGCATACAGTACACAGTTCTAACAAATGCTTGGGGAGCTCAAATCTGTAATTTATTAGCACACCCCAAGTAACAATTTCATCCCTATAATATTTCGTAAAATATTCTCTTCTAACATTAATAGGGGCACTTTACAGGGTATTACTACTGAATAATAGTCCAATAATGGCATTTGGCGCCGTTTTTTAATCCAATAGAACCTTATTGTAGCACTAAATTATGCTTCAAAAAAGGCGTACGTCATTTTCTTTATATCATCATTTTCTGTCATTGAACGAATTTGCAAAAAAAAAATAGAAAAACAAAATTTCCGCCGCTAGCATCGAACCCGTGTCTGTTGATTGCCTGTCCTACACGCTACCACTCAGCCAACCTCACATACATATAGTCAGCATTGCTCGTAAACACTACAAATGGTTACTTGATTCTATAAAAATGCTTGACAATTCTTTATCGAATCTTCTGCAATGCAGCCAATATCAATCAGGTGACGTTGATTAAATCCACACATTTCTCAATAAAATGCAGTCAGTTTCTGCGCAGAGATCACCTTAATTGGTTCCGAAAATAACAAAGAGTGAGTGAGTGTGGGTTTCATGCAAGATTTCAAGGATTTCTATTGAAGAAATTATGTATTTCAGAGCACTTCATAAGTGTCAATTCATTAAAAAATCACAAAGTCCATCCTTCTATAAAAATACGGTGAACAATTTATTGGATGACCATACGAATGTCACACTATAAAAATGAAACCGACTGTGCTATAGAAGAATTTATGCATGTGTGTGAGTAAACTTAGAGAGACTATTGCAAGTGTGTGCTGTATCATCCAATAAACACAAGAGTGGAGTATCTTTTTAGGTTAACGTTTAGAGACAGTTTTATCGAAGTCTTATACCACCATCTTTAAATTTATTCCATAATGATGATATAGGCTTTCCGGAAAATGCTTTAAGGAAGTTTCATCGAACCCGTGTCTGTTGATTGCCTGTCCTACACGCTACCACTCAGCCAACCTCACATACATATAGTCAGCATTGCTCGTAAACACTACAAATGGTTACTTGATTCTATAAAAATGCTTGACAATTCTTTATCGAATCTTCTGCAATGCAGCCAATATCAATCAGGTGACGTTGATTAAATCCACACATTTCTCAATAAAATGCAGTCAGTTTCTGCGCAGAGATCACCTTAATTGGTTCCGAAAATAACAAAGAGTGAGTGAGTGTGGGTTTCATGCAAGATTTCAAGGATTTCTATTGAAGAAATTATGTATTTCAGAGCACTTCATAAGTGTCAATTCATTAAAAAATCACAAAGTCCATCCTTCTATAAAAATACGGTGAACAATTTATTGGATGACCATACGAATGTCACACTATAAAAATGAAACCGACTGTGCTATAGAAGAATTTATGCATGTGTGTGAGTAAACTTAGAGAGACTATTGCAAGTGTGTGCTGTATCATCCAATAAACACAAGAGTGGAGTATCTTTTTAGGTTAACGTTTAGAGACAGTTTTATCGAAGTCTTATACCACCATCTTTAAATTTATTCCATAATGATGATATAGGCTTTCCGGAAAATGCTTTAAGGAAGTTTCATCGGATCAAAATATTTCTTTAAGCGAAGTCACACGATAAATTAATTTCGTGGTACTATATGATTGCTACAGTGTGAAGTGCTTCTTTATAGTAAAAGAATTGTTGCTTGGGAGCCGCAGTGGCCCAGAATGTTAGTCGTTACTATATAAAATTGGCTTTCGAAATGCACATCGCAACGAATTTACAAAGTGTCTATTTCCTATTTTACTTATTTCGTAAGCAATTCGCGGTTTTCTCTACAGAAAAACCTTTATTTTTTGCTACCGAGTTGGTGAGTACTAAAGATAGATTGAACTTAAGATTCAATAATTTAAGTGATCAACAACTGGGTGTTGGTACCTTGAAAAAAAATTAATTAGCAGCAGCAGTACGTACACAAAATAATAGTCGTCCTGAAAAGTCCTAGAAAAAAATGTCGCTTTACAGGGCTCCTATTTTTTACTTCGAATACTAATTTTTTAAAACGGTACACTACTCAATGAAGAAGTCGAAATTTCTTAATTGGTTTTGTATAAAATCATGCATGCACTTTCGAAAGGCGAGGGCAGATTGAATTTAGAAATTTAGTAACGAAACGATCATGTTCATTCGTTGATTGAATATGATGATTCGGGCCCCTAGTCCTAAAAATTAAATAATAAACTAGGGGCCCCAAGCCTAGTGCAGAGTATATATGGTATGTATTTTTGTTAAAACGTTAGAAACAGTACTTATAAGGTCTCTTAGTTCAGGACCTCAAAATAGCAATATGTATGTAAAAAAAAACACTGAAACAAAACTTTTGTTTCAAAAGCCGGGCCCCCTATGAAACCCCGGCCCGGGGGGGAATCACCCTGTTCCCCCCACCCTCTCTACAGGCCTGTATGTACTGTTATCTACTAAAGGTTGGTCAATGTAGTATTGAGTAGTAATCTAAAGCCAAACCACAATGCTGCAAATGGTGGAATTCTCATTCAATTCGATACAATTATAAATATTCTGTTAGCGTTCTTGACCAAACTCTCCCCAATGACCTTGCTATTAACTAGAGATTTTATCGTTTTAAAGTAGAAGAACATGAGTACAAATTGCAATAGTTTTTAGGAACATTTCAAATCAAGTTAATGTTCATTGTTGAAGTACTCTATTGAAGCAGTGGTGGATTTATTAGTAGGCTGAGTAGGGAGCCTGGGGCGGCAGATTTTAGGAGGCGGCTAATTTGATGCAGAACTTTTTTTAAATTTCAGAATACATACTTCCACTTGTATTTGAATCCAGAATACATATTTTTCATATCGACCAACTTATCCTCGTGTTTAGAGCCACCATACGTTTGTAGAATTGGCGCAGCATGTTTTTGTCCTCAGTGAGATATAAAACTGGATGCGATCCAACAGAGCTTCAAGTATTAGAAAAAATAATATTATTGCAGCAACTGGACATGTTCGCCCTGTATAGTGGCTGAAATTCCATCTCAATTTGTTTTTTTTTCCTTGCTCTATCTTTTCTTTTAAGTCACAGAAGCATGTAGTTTCAAGGAATCACCGGTTTTTGGCAGTTCGATACCCAATTTGGGCAAAAATTAAAGCTTATTTTTATCCGGAAAGGGGAAATTTTAGGAAAATAAAGTAGTTTTCGATCAGCTAGAGATCAAGATCAAATTACATCATGAAAAATATTCAAATCAACCAATGCGGGAGGATCCAGGAAATTAATCTACCTTCACTGAAATTGATGGAAAACGTCAAGCTTCATTTGAAAGTTTTTCGTTCTTACAATCCACGCAAAAGTTTCCGTTGAGCCATCAAATATCAAAAGTAATAAGTAGTTTAAAAGTCTTCAGAATTACTAGTTTAAAGTACCGTTACAAAATTATTTACAAGGAAAAATAAATTTTGAAATTTGTCTATGTTTGAATATCTGGATGTACATATTGTCCAAGCGATGCCGACGTTGAATAATTTGAAACCGAAAAAAAAAGTTTTTTTTTTTGCAAAATTTGATGAAATCGGAGATTTGGGTAGGACAAAACGAACACTATAGTAACTATAACGGTAAAAGTTACACCAATTCCATTAATTGCGTTTTGCTCAAACAAATTGTACTATTGAACCTACTAATACGTAGTACTTGTCCCAAGAAATGCGGTACATCATGCAGAAACAACATGCACATTACTATAGATAAGACAAATCAAGACGTTTGCGCCACTTTGTTCTGACTTACTTTTTATGACTGATTCAACAAATGATACTGCTTGCATTGAATTTTACTCTGTGATTAAGACTGAAGAACGTCCAGGATCCACAAAACGGAAAGCTCAAAGCTCATACGTTATGTAGGTGCGAAGGATAAATTGAAATTGAATTAATGGATAAATTTGAGAGCACAATACTGTTCCGAATATTTTGCACTACTTGATTTGAAGGTAAGCTAAGAAAAGCTATAAAGGCCTTAGATAACGGTAAACATTTTACCAATTCTATTGATTTTGTTTTTGCTCAAACAAATTGTCCTTTCAGTCCTTTCAGTATTGAACATCCAATGCGGGATACTCTGTATCTAGACAATGTTAGCCCTTTTATTTCATTAATTGACAATTTTCCAATTGCAAGGATATTTACTAATTAAATTATATACGTTTTAGTTTTTTTGAGATTTTTTTTTGCAAATTAAGTGTCATTTAAATCTGCTCTAATCTCAGTGCACCAAACTTTTGAAATTTGATAGGTTTTTAAGCAATCTCTATTCCAAAATTGAATACTAACCAAAAATTAAATCGCACCACTTATCTCCATATCCACAAAAAAACCGATGAAAGTCAACGACACTCTAATACCGGCCATATCGGCCCAAAATTCGATATCGTAATATACTTTGCAAAGAAAAATTATTGATTTTAAATTAGCTCATGTTATGCGTTTTTAATTGGGTTCTATAGATGGCGGTCATCATCATTATTATATTTATTAACGATGTCGTCGGAACGAGTCTTTAAATTTGAAAATCTTGAGATAAAATCTTATAGCACTCTCTCTCCAGTCTCCATAAACGGATCCTATTGTCCTATAGTATACGTATATTAATTTTCTGCGATTCCAGATGATCAGATTAAATGACATCTGCATATAACATAAAGATCGTTGATGAGTTAGTTGACAGTCTTTTCAGAAGTTTTTTTTGGTTTAAAAGATATACTAAAAAGATAGATACATACAATATTCATTGAGTTCTTAAGATTATACGAATCAAGTTAGATCATTTTAATCGTGTGATAAACTGACTACGAATCAAACAGACATCAAATTAGATAAAAATGAATTTAAATTTTGAAAATGATTTGCTCTCAGATTAAAGACATTTAAGACGAAAATCAATCTGCTAACCAAACGACCAATATGATATTGTTCTGATTTTTCAGACAAGATAAAACTTGACTAACTCTTACGAACGAGAAAATTCCCGGATCGAATCTAACGTACATATTGTATCTTTTGATGGGTTTTCAGTTGAGATAATATACAAAAAAAATGTTTATTAATTAGCGTCGAAATTTCAATGCGTGTCGTAAAAGACAATTTGATTCGGTTTTTGGCAATTTCATGGAAAATTCAACATTTCCTCAATTCTCCTTGTATATTTTTTCTCTTTTCGATGTGCCGCAAAGCATAAAGTAGAAGTTCGAAGATGCAGGTGAATTTAGATTATGTTAACATTATCTTCGACTGTTGGTTTAATGTTTAAATTGAATATAATGATTTTCAGATTTAGATGTTGATAATCTGATTTGTGGCAAGGAGTCACATTTAATACAGAATGAAAGAAATTGAATAAATAATGGTCTTAGCTAGATTAATATCGGGGGAAGTGTTTTCGGTGCGGTATGGATACAACCTGTTATAGCATATGTAAGGCGACCAACTTTCTTAGAAGCCAATGCGGGACATACAGCTAAAATCTTCCAAAAACGAACATGTATATTTAGTATTCATTATCTTAAGTCCCGGAGCTAGTATTTTAATGGGAACCCCATAAATTCCATAGTTCTGAACTGTAGTGCTGTCGCATCTTTTTTAGGAAACTTACGTTTTGGTATATCCTGGAGAAACACGTTGTCGTTATTTTTGAGATATTGTACAATACCTACACATAATATCGGTAACTATGAGAGGCCATATTTTTTTATATATCCAATTAAGGGTAAATTTTTGCTCTTTCTAGAGCCAAATCTTCAATTTTTCCTATGAAGAAAATGGGTGTGGGTTCCCACGAAAGATACACGACCCCCAGGACAGGTTACAAGGACTGTCGAAATTTCGTCCTTCAATCGAAATTGGACCAATCTGAAAAAAAAACACCTCCCCTTCGAACCTACCCTAGACACAGACAGAGAGCTCTAGCGAAAAAGGCTTTGACCAAAATATCTACTACAAGTCAAAACGTACCACTGGCAAATGGACGTCAAAATGTTGGGAAAAGGTATGAAAATTACTCCACCGTAGGTATATTTGTTTCAGAGATTTAGGTTCCTCGGTATAAGCCTTATCATTCAGATAATGCCATACAACCAAACCATTAAAGAATCAATAAAATCCAACACTTTCTAATATGGAACTCAATAGCATTCATTGTAGCAAAACCTCGAAAATTTGAACCAAATGGCGCCGAAAATTGGCTTCAAACAAGTAAATCAAACCATACAATGGACCATAGCAGACCGTACGATCAAACTTTACAACAACTAACAGCATGGATACGGTCGTACGACGCGTTCTCACAATGTAAAGGGTGATTTTAGATTGTAAGACGAAACCGGACGGGTAAACTTGCAAGACAAGAACCATCGTATGATCATTTCACACTATCCGATCAAAACACGGACGGGCGAACAATAATCACACAGCAAGTATGTATAAATGTTGCCATGCACGCTCCAAAGTTAGTGTACAACGAAGTGACGAGTCTCTTTCGTAAGACGCGTTCTTACAATGTGAAACGCACAATGCTTGTCTGCTGGCCACTACAAAAGCTCTCGCCGTCCGTTTGTTAGCCGTCCGGTTTCGTCTTACAATGTGAAACCACCCAAAATGCACAATGCTTGTCTGCCGACCACTATAAAAGCTCTCGGGGTACGATTGTCTTCCGTACGGTCGTTTTCTTATAATCTGTATTGGCCAAATCCTATACCTAAAAATTCACTGCGTGTGAGAGTTATCATTTGATTATACAAGCAAAGCCTTCTAGGTAGATGATGTGCAGTGCACCGTAGGCTTTTTGCATGAAAACTACGAGTATGTGTCCTGATATTAGAAAGTGCTTTTACAGTACAACAGCAGTACAGGCTTATAACGTAAAGCTGCATCTGCGACATTTTCGAAACATTTATCACGTAATGCGTGGACTAAATGTAAATTCCACAAAAAGTATGCTTATACATAGGTAAATATATTGTCAATAGTAATTAATGCTTCCTAAAGGTATGTACTGAGTTCACCTAGCGAAAAACTTGCATATATATCTCCCGTGAAAACGGTGCCGTGGAGACTTGGTTTTTATTCACTCAATTTAAGATAAATGTTCACTTGCGCTCTGGTTGATTGTCGATGTCATCTTTTCACTGTGAAATAAAGTGCAACTGCATTATTTTCGCTGGCGAAATGTCAAAAACCGGTGTGGAGACTTTCATGTGAAGTGAGTACCACCAAGCGAATTGGATTTCACGATCATCAAAATTTTTACAGTACATATTTGCATGGATTTCACGTGAACTGACGATGTTAGTACCTACTTTAAGAAATAGTGATTTAAACAGTGAATTCATAAGGCTTGATATGGGACTTGCGGGACACTTTGGATGTTTTGCGGGACAAATCCGGGACGATTTTCAATGCGGGACAGACTTGTAAAATACGGGACTGTCCCGCAGGATCCGGGACGGTTGGTCGCCTTAAGCATATGGGCACTTTAAATAATGTCAATTTACAGCATAAAATGTGTTACAAAATTTAGTGAAGTTTTTACGCGTAGTGTTGAGTTGGCTTTTATTTTTAACTTTTACAAATAAAGTTAACGTTTACTGATAATTTAAATCATTATTCTTGTTGGGAAAAATTTCAAATGAAACAACGATTGTTTCACTTTTTGTTCCGTGTAAGCGGGTCCTTAAAAAGACTTGAGCGTGAATATGGAATATTGCTAGAAATATGCCATGAGACTAAAAACATGTAAAATGTCTTTATTTGCATAAAGCATAACATTGTAGATAGCGTTGATCGTCTCTACATCTGCGATGCCTTACGGAGACGAAATATTCCAGATAAGATAATCTCCATCATCAAGGAATCCTACAATGGAGCCCAAAGTCACGCCCTGCATAAGGGCAAGCTTTCAGATCCTTTGGAGATGCACACTGGAGTGAGGCAACGCATGCATTTTGTCACCTATTCTCTTCCTTGTTGCCATTAGTGATGTACATACTCGGCTCCGCACTCCAATTACATCGTAACAAAGGTATCAGATGGAAATTGTTCGATCACCTTCAACATCTAGACTACACTAAGCTGACCAGACTCCCAAAGGCCCAATGCTGTACACATACGAAAATTGAGTTTTCAAGCAAATCCTCAGCCATACTTCCAGGTCCGTGGTCTATGTCGCAAAAATGTTTCTGATGTGCGACAGATAGACAGAGCTCTGAGCGCAGCGTAGGGCGAGGTACAGGATCTGAGCGTACGTATGGACAAGCCGGAGGTCTAAATCCTACGAATTGCCTTTCATAGGCTCACCGCTCACCTTATCCTATATCCCAGCAGCGCTACGTATCAAAAATTTTTGCGAATTCTGAAAAGCCTGACAGACAGCGAGGTCTGATCGGAGCGATGGCCGAGCTATAGGATCTGAGTAATCCTAAGGACAAGCCAAAGGACTAACTCTTACCAATTGCCTTCTATTGGCTCACCGCTCGCTGCGATCGCACCTCGCATTATCCACTTCCTACCAGCGCTGGTCGCAAGAATGTTGGCGTATTATGAAAAGCACGACAGACAGAGTCAGTTCTGAGCGAAACCGAGGGCAAGCCACAGGATCTGAGTAAATGTATGGACGAGCCAGATAACTAAATCTTACGAATTGCCTTACATTGGCTCACCGCTCGCTGCGCTTGCACTTCGCCTTATCCTATTTCGCAACAGCACTGCGTCGCAAAAATGTTGGTGAATGCTCTAATGCGCAACAGACAATGCAAGTTCTGAGCGGAGCGAAGGGCGAGGCACAGAATTTAAGTAAGCCTAAGTACGAGCCAGATGTCTAAATCTTATCTAAACCTGGTTGCAATATTTCTGGAGCAGAGTTGCATTTCGCCATGGTTGGTGCCATGATTTTCTAGGCTCTTAACGCCGTTTTAAATTGATTCTAAGGAAATGTGGGAAAAAGCTTTATCTAAAACCAATGACAAGTCCTTCCTATAGTAAGCATTTCCCTATAGAGGTTAATAAAGGAATCGGATGGAGTACAGTGGCTGATTTTTCTATCGTTTTGTCATAGGGAAAATAAATTAAAATCTTATCTTTTCACGGTTGCAACTGAACATTGGCATCTTGAAATATTCACCAAATATGGGCAGGGCCATGCCCTACAAGTTTACCAAATTTCAAAATTCCGCTCAAGAATCTCCAAGGTATGGACAATTTTCGATTAGAAAACATAGAAGAGCGATTTAGGCAGCTGTAGATTCTGAACGCGGACAGGTGAACCGTAAAATTTGGAAGAAATATGAGCGCCAAGTAGCAAATTTTTCAGAGACAACGGGAAGGGCTTCCGAGTTATCGAAAATGACAGATTGGCAAACACAAAAGTGCGATTATCGCGCTAAATATCGATCGCACAGAGTACAGTGGTCAATGTTGATGGTTACTTTTTTGCTTGCGGTTTCAAGGATACATAGTTTTGCGGGAAAATGGATGACAAACGCATGCAGAGTATGGTTGGCACGAGTAAAATTTATTTTACCGGAACGCGGATGCACTTCATTGAATTTTATTGAAATATTTTAAAATTATTATACTTTACACCTTGAAAGCAGAGATGACTGATCACAGGCTTCATCAAGAAGCCTCATACGTAGTGAATTAGGTTTTATTGTGTGGAATGGGGAATGCTGTACATTTTGCTGTACTTTTCCCAATGCTGTACGACAGTTCAAAATGCAGTACGTCTGGTCAGCTTAGACTACACTGACGACATTTGCCTTCTATCAACAAACACGCTCAAATGACAGAAGCTCTAAATTGCGCGAGTCGTAATGCGGGGCTGAAAATCAATGCTGCCAAGACTAAGTTCTTGAGCACATATCCAGCTGGGCAAAGCGAAATTCGTATTTCAGGACAGGCAGTCGAAAAAGTTTATGAATTTTGCTATCTCGGAAGTGTAGTTACAGCAGATGGTGGAGCGGATGCTGATGTAAAATCACGGGTAAACAAGGCTAGGGCGGCTTTCTTCAATTTGACTCCTTTGTGGCTAAACAACAATATTTCCAGACGCACAAAAATATGTGTCTTCAATTCTAATGTGAAATCCATTCTGCTATATGGCTGTTCAACCTGGAAGGTGACTAAAGAGATCACTGATAAGTTGCAAACTTTTGTTAATCAGTGTCTACAGCGCATCCTAAATATTCGTTGGCCGGAGATCATTTCGAACGAAGATCTCCTTACTATAACTGGCCAGGAAAGGATAGGCACTTCGATCAAAAGACTTAAGTGGCAATGGATAGGTCACACCTTCCGAAGAGGGCCCAAAAACGTTGCAAAAAAGGCTCGTAACTGGAATCCACAGGACTCCGGAGCAAGACGCCGTGTTGGGCGGCCAAGGAACACATCGAGAAGTTCGGTAACTAGCGAAGCGAAAACGCTAAATCTTACATGGTCGCAACTAGCGCCGTTGGCGCAAAACAGAACGAGGTGGAGAGTAGGCGTAGTTAATGCCATATGCCCCACAAGGGGTTGACCGGAACTATGTAGAGAGATAACATTGTAGAAATGCTATAGATAATTCACAAAATAAAACTAAGTACACGCGTTTCAGTTTTTTTGTGTGAGTTGGAACAGGTAAGGTTCAATCAGATTTTGTAAAAAAAAATCTCATTCTTATTGGACGGCCGGCGATTCACCATATCTTGATGACATTACCACTGACAGCGCTACCATATAAAAACCATTAATTTTCCAGCCACCTAACCTGTTTCAACATCCTGCTCTTCACACAAATTCTACGCATACACATTTAAGTATTATACTTAATACTACTTAAATGCGGTTGTATATTTCATCGAAGCAAACTAACAAATATCAAAATTGTTTGCGCATTTGAAAATCAGCAGGTGATCATGCCGCGAATCTAACCAATCGTTTGAAATATTTTTTTAGTCTCTTTTATCGCCGCCATTGCTGTTTTCTATGGCTATATATTAAATTAACTTCAATTCAACAAAAACAAAAAGAAATAAAATCCGAAACAAAAAATAGCAGATTGCTCCAAGCTTTTTATGTTAACTTATCGTTTACGGTGCAATATCTTTTTCTGAATAGTGTTTAATACGACGATGGTCATATTTTTCACATTTTTCTCCTAGCTATGGAGAGGTAAATTAATTAGAAGAGAATAAATGACGATCCTCCCACCCGCATTTGAATTTTGAGATAGAGAGAGTGAAAAACATAGACAGAGAGAACAACCTGAAAATTTGAATGTTGATAAAATTAAAAAAAAAAATATTTACAACATAAATTGAAATGAGCGCTATTTCTAACCAATTAAATTTAATGCAAATATACACGACTATACGTGCATAAATTTGTTAAGAAATTGATTTAATACTTAAACAAATTCGATACAAAGTTTTACGCATTTGAGTATCACCTTCTATTTAAATAGACAGATAGTCCCAGCTGGCACCCTATTTATCAGAATTACGATGATTGTTAATGAATCTGGCTGACTTCTTGTTTTTTTTTTCTGGTATATATTTCGAAGACAATTTTAGCAGTCTCTCGCAATAATACAATTCAGTATGCCATTTTGCTTCTACATAAATCTTATTTCTATAATTTATGCAATAACGGAACTATTTGATATAGTATTTGTTACAATATGAATATAAGAACACTATTATACAGGAAAGTGTTCACTTGGTTTGAAATGAAATATAGAGCGGAAGAGCTTGTCGGTGTAAAATATCCTCGTGTGTAAATAAGAAAAACAAAATGTTGTATCTCCCGGTTCGATTCTCAATCATTTCCTGTCGTTGATCGCTTGGTCATTCATATAAGTATGGTTTTCGTATTAGAAGGTTTATAATCGATTTATGCAATATGAAGGATTTATCTACTTAATGTATGTATGTATTTGATTTTAAAATCGGTGTTTATGTTTATGTTTGCATATTGAGTTATTGGAGATTGTTTATATAGCCACCACAATAATACACGCGCACCTATACAGTGGCGTAGAAAGCTTTTCGGAGAGGGGGCGGATCATTTACGGTTATCAAATACTCAATTTCTGAATAACAATTTCTATATTTATTACACTTCAAATTAGTAGTTTTTTTTAGCAAATTTTGGTGCAAAATAGATAGCAATTTTACCATACGAAAAAAACTGAGTCCTGAAAATATTGCATCGATAATTTTAGCTGTTTTACTATGGTGAGTGAATCCACAGTATTACAATTTTCGTACAAATTTTCGCTACTGTGATTTATACTCTAATCAGCTTTATATTAGGTTAGATCAGTGGTTCCCAAACTTTTCGGAGTCACGGAACACCTAGCATCTAGCCGGAACACCTGAAACCAGGGATTAAAATAAATCATGTAGTTATATGTCCAGAAAAAGGAAATTGTGAACACGAGAGCTCGTTGAGGATGCCCAGTATACAGTAAAATCTCCATCAGTTGACCACCCAAGGGCGGGCAATTTTTGGTCAAAATAGAGAATGTGGTCAACTTACGGAGACTAATTTAACATTATGTTGAAGGTACAAGGGCAGAAAAAAGATGGTCGATTGAAAGAGGTGGTCACGTTATAGATAGATAGATAGATATTTCTAAAATGTTTAAGCTTGTAGGACACCGTAGCAGCTATATATAGGTATGTTTGCTATAAATTTCGAGGAACTAGGTATCAGCCAATTGTTTGAAAAGAATACCAAAAATGTGAGTAGAACTTAAAATTTGGACTGTTAAACATTCGTTAAAAAAAATCGTCGAAAAGATTTGATTAACACAAATTTAATCCTCTAATTTATTTGCGGCTTAATTTAAATCCCAAAAACCGCGTCACAAACACTGTGCACATGCTTTATTGTGTGGTACACACTACTTCCTTTTCCATTTCATATAGTCACTCAAAAAATCATTTGCTAACAATAAGAAAAAAAAAACAAAAAACAGCCAAGGAATAATTTTTCCTGATTTAAGATGTGTTTTCTTGTTTCAAGAAAAGTCTTTGCTTAAAATAAATAGATAAGCATTATTTCACTGAACCAAATCGCCTGCTAAAGTAAACAAAATATGGCTCAGATCAAGAAAAAAAGACAATAAAAAACAGCCAAGAAATATTTCTCTTCATTTGAGAATTAGTCACACTGATCTAAGTGAAATGCCATTAGCAGCGCTTTAAGGAAAAGTAACTTTGAATCAAGCAAACTTTTCTTATGAAAAAGACAAGAGAATCTAAACAAAAATAAAAAAAGAAACTTGCATCCAACCAACATCGAACACATAACCCCATTCTTCCCAGTCAAACGCGCTACCCACTAAACCATAGACACTTCTGACTAATCTACTACAACGCTCCAATATAAGCTAAAGCTAAAATAAAGCTTTTCCACGAGCTTTGCATGGAAAATGTAAAAAAAAATTATTATCAAGCATTTGTTTGCTTGAATTGAGAATAATGGTTTAGGCTTGAATCTACTTCCTATTTCTTAAAAGAAGGTCTTGAAAATAGGATGGATTCAAGAAGAAATTGTCACATTTTGAGAAAGTTTGTCTAAATTCGGGAATTTTGCAAATGAGAAAAGAGTTTCTTAATTTTAGATAGCCCAATTTTTTCAGTGTTTCAAATGTTTGAACCGAACATGAAGATTTTCTGGCAACAAATTTTTAATCAGTGCTTACATTTAATTTTTCTAGCAGCACTACACACGTTGAATAATTCCAGCAAAAAGTTTTCTGTCGCTTTGTTTTATGTACCTAAAGTAATAATAAAAAATGTGTGACCGAATGGAGCGATGGATCCACTTGACCCCCCCTATCTACGCCACTGCACCTATAGAAAACTTGAGAATTTTTTTGTTTTAATTGACATAAGTGACAAAAAATATTTATAAGTTCATCAATTTTTATCCTGTATCTGTACAGACAAGCCCAAAGGTTTTAATGGAAAATATAAGGATATATGATTAAAAGATAATTTTGTAATCATGATTTAATCGTTTCATTTTGTATTTTATAAATGAACCGCAAAGAATATTTTCAAAAAAAAAACAGTAGAAATAACTGAGACGACTTTACGTAACGATTGCGACTTTTAAAGCACAATAAATGAATTTAGAATTTTAATGTTCTCCATAAACATCCATCTACCATTTTCTTTTCAAATGTCGAAAGTCCTTCCCAATATTTATCAAATATCTATCTTCTTTCGAATGACAACCATCTTGCCCATACGTTGTTTAACCCTGGAAGGTCATGCTTATTTTTAGTACGGAAAGGTCATGCTTCGTCGAATCGACGACGCTCAACTTTGACGCCTCATAAAAATCGCCCTTTCGCAAAATATTTATAAAATTAGACAGATTTTCAATCCTAAGCTTAATAGAAAGTTGGGTTTAATGAATTAGAAGCTCTTTTATATACAAGAGGCACAGTGATCCATTTTGGGGTTCATACACGGGTTTTCTTTCACTTCGCCTACTCCAGTTTTTGGAGTATATTTTAGAATTATTAACAATAAATTTAGGAATTTCTTCACCCCGAGTTCCCTTGATTAATTCTAATTCTATGTATGATGTCAGATTTTGAAATTGAGTGCCTTGAAGTAGATTTTTATGAGTTCGAAAGGCAATCTGTCTAAGATGAGGAACAATTTTGAGCCATTTTCCTGACTTGACGTATTTTTATCCTAGTAAATATTTTTTCAATCATTTTTGAAAAAATTGGTCCCACATTTCAAAATGAAACATATTTGCTATGACCTAGTTGTGTGGACACAGATTTATCGTCGAATCGACAACCAGCCATAATAAACACTGGAGTTCTAAAAGTTACACAAAGTTCATCCTTCATCGTTTCGACGACGCCAATTTCCAAAAATCCAACTTATCCTGCTTACTTCGACTAGCTGCAAGGTACCAGGCAAGTACATCGGCACAGTAAGTGCTGTAAGAAAAATCAGCTCAAAATAATGAAAATTGTCAAGAAAAAAAGAATAAATGTGATGATGCGTAGTCGATTCGACGAAGGATGACCTTCCAGGGTTAACGATAGGAAAATGTCCTTCTGAACAAAACGGTGTAGTCGAGCGTCGCAATCGTACAGTCGTAGAAATGGCTCGCTGCCTTTTAATGGAAAACGGATTGCCGCGATTTATGTGGGAAAACTGGGAGATTCGTCGGATATTCAAACGAGTCGAAAGGCTTTCGAATTTAGCTGCCCGATTGCAGAAAAGTCGCTGTATCAAGGGACGTGAAATTCGAGGAAGCACTCCATCGCCAGTCATCCAGTCCCTAAGGATCTATTGGATTTGCTGAAGCTAATCTATCAATCGAACTGCGACGATGCGACAAAACGCAAAGCGAAAACGATGACTCACGAGCTTAAGTCTGGTGACAAGGTGTGTTTATTGCGGAAAATTCTTTATGGTCTTCGACAGGCTGGTCGCTGCTGGTACAACCGATTAGACAAAGTATTGAGGAGCATTGGGGCAGTTGCGTCTAGTGGTGATCCATGCAATGGGAAAAAAGATGGCAATAATCGCTGTCTACGTGGAAGACATTCGCGTGCCCTGAAATGATTCGAACATCATCAAGTACATCGGATATATGCGTTATCTCACAACTTTGATGTCAAGGCGCTAGGCGACGTATATTATTGTCTGGGCGTCGAGTTTTTCAGGCGAGGAGACCCAATAAGTCACAAGCAGAGGTGTTACATCGAAGCAATCCTCAAGCGTTTTGTAATGGAGGATTACAACCCGATTGGCACACCTATGGACGCTAATACGAAGCTAGTTAGAGCAGAGGAGGCGAGCCGCTCTCATCCTTATCGTGAAGTTGTTGACTGCTTAACATATCTGGCCGGGACGACTAGACCCGCGATATCTGTTTTGCTGTGTCTCGCCTTGGACAGTTCAACAGCTGCTATTCTGAGGAACATTGGAAGGCTGCAAAGCGAGTCCTCAGGTATCTGAAGGGCACCATGGACGTGGGACTCACTTATAATGCTGGGTCTCAACCGCTAACGGTATATGTCGATTCCGATTAGGAAAATTGTGAGGCCGACAGGAAGTCTCAATTAGGCTTTATTTTCCTACTTTGTGGAAGCCCAATCTCATGGGATTCGAAAAACACTGTGGCATTGTCGTCAACCGAGGCGGAGTATATCACTGAAGTTTCTAAGGAAGCTATATTTCTGAAGAAGATGTTTACGAAACTCAATGTAGGTTGCTTTCTTCCGATAACTGTTTATTGCGACAATTTTGGAGCTATAAAGCTCACTCTCGTAGTAAACATATCGATATTCGACACCACTTCGTTCGAGATGTTATTAAGCATGAAGAGATTTACCTACAGCACCTGTCTACAGGGGACATGACGGCGAATTTTCTTACAAAAGCAGTTCCGAGGCCGAAGCATCTACGATGTCTTGAGATGTCGTAGGTATTAAGACAATCTCCAGCGATGTTTGCCGAACATAATTCGAGGGGGAGTGTTGGAGCGAGAGTAGACGAATTCGGTTCTGGCAACACTTTTGCCAACTGTCAACTGGCACTTCAACCTTTCACTTCCGCGCCAGTTCTCGTCGTTGTCGGACGTGCGGCTACGTGTCAAACTCTTATACTTTCTTCTTCTAATTCTGACTTTTCTTGCCTATGTTCTGATTCCTTTTTGTTAGTGCTATATCGTTCAATAAAGCGTTCGGTTATAAACGATAACAACCGGTGTTCGTTATCAATTGGTGGATTTGATCGAACCCTTCCCCTTTCTACAATATTATTTCGCATAATTATATTATCTCTATGAGTCTTATGCGAAACTCCTTACAACAAAATCTGTTTTTGGTATACAGTAAAACCCCGACTTACGTCGTTAATTGGTTCCAAAAATATGCGACGTAAGTCGAAAATATATAAAGTCGAACCCCTGTTGCAAGTCTACAATAATGAATTGCCAAAACAGGCATACGAATAAGCAGTAATTATGAAGCAATATTATATGCAAGTAATGAGTACATATGTGGGTATTTACATAAAACGCTTTTGACAATCATTTTGGGAATCATTATTGGAAGGTTTAAAAAAAACTCTTTCATGGTCCTTTGCCGAGCATTTTTTCCCTATACAATTCTTTGGACGGTATTATTTCTTGGTTGACTCTTCACTTCGTTTAACGTCTTTACCATGAGTTTGGCAAATAGCATGAGCTTCTCATATTGCTTAACAGCATCCACAAGTCCAGCTTTTGTCTCCGGGATCTTACTTGGTAGCAGTGCCGAGCTCATTTTCCAACGAGTCGAGCAGTTGTAATGCCGCACACACACCGAAAATCCGAGTCCATTTTTATTTACTTTTGTTCTGCCAAACTTATGAATTTCCTTGGAATTTTCCAGAACGAAAATCAAAAAAATCGTTTCGGATTCTCCGTGTGTGTGCAGCATAAGAGATCATAAGTCGATATTTCGGCGTTAAGCGATTAATTGCGACTGGTGAGAAACCAACTTGCTTTGCTACTTGCACGATTTCCTCTTCGACTTTTTCTCTTACATCGTTGTTGTTACTCGTAATCCTTGAAATAGAATGGATGAAGCAACAGCAGCAACGGCTCAATGCAATTTAAATTTGTGACACAAACACATGACGTCACCCATTTAAATTGCATTGTGCCGCTGCTACTGTTGCTGCATCCATTCTATTTCAAACATAATAATGCAATCAGGCCATAGCCTTTTCCAGGCTCGATTCATTGTGGTTTGTTGCACTTCATCCCATGCAGTCTTTATGTTTCATGATATCAAAGGATCGCCAGTAATCTCGGACTGAAGTATCACTTGATACATTTTCATCGATAGTTTCGAGTTGGCGAAATGTGCATCGTAGATAATACTCCTTTAAGTTGGATGTTACCCCATCATGCATGGGTTGAGCAAAGGGGTTCTATCCGGAGGTAAAAAAAAAATAACCTTTACATAGGATTCATGTCATTCTCAATTTGTGATGTCCTGCCGCATTGTCCAAAAGTAACCGAATCTTATGTTCCTTATTTCTCTGCTGGCAGAAAATCTTTACAGCGGGACAAAAATAGGATTGTACCAAAGCCACCTTAATTTAGAAAGCCGGGAAGCAGCAATACATGCACACAAAGCGAGCCTATGAATATGTCGTATATACGTTGCACGATGCACTAACCCAAGCACGGCGCATGTAAAAAAAACCGTGTCTGCTCTGATAAAAATCGCGAAAACACGTGGAAAATTAACTTTTTATCGGGATTTGTTTCTTTCACTGCATTATAGACACTTAAATTCACGACACATTGCACCTTTCGCGACGAAAATCTACCGGGAACCAATACTTTTCGTGTAAAGTTTGCCGCGACCCAACCCAATTTGCCTTTACCGCAATGTAAATTTTCGATCTGAACAGGCCTATGAATTGTCGCTTCAGTATATGACCGTGCTCTGCTTCCGGGCTTGTATTAAGGTGGCTTTGGATTGTACCCTTCCACAAATAAACTGGAAGTCGTCCATCCTTTTGCATTTGATCGAGAAAAAAAACTAGCAGAGACGATTTCGGAGCCCCTTTCATTGCATGCGGGTTCTAATAAAGAAATTTATTATTTTGTCTAATTTTCCTGAAATCAAATCTTGGCTTAAGTCATCAGGAGGGCCGCAAATTAGGATTTTCCATGACAAGTTACGATTTTCGATGACTCTCACAAAAACAGCGATAAGAAGGTAACGGTAAAAAAAATTCCGATTGTATTGGTAACTTTCTTGCTGAAACAAGTTTCGCTATCAACCCTTACAGTATTGACCACCTGATGCGGGACACCCTGTATGTATGAAATATTGCTATACAAATAAAACATTTATCTATCTATCTATCATTGTATTGAATGGAATTTTTGTTTATTTTTCATTGTTACACCATATTTTGCTTGGTTACGCCATCATCTTAGATTGAAAAATCATTGCGCAGTTTCGTACAACAGCGTAAATGAGCAAAAGATAACAAGAACTATGCGAATTAAACAAAAATTCCATTCAATATAATGGAAAAGCTTTCTGAAAATTGTGTGTGTCTTCTCTATGCGATAGGACTAACCAGCCGATAAAAGTTTTGAAAGAATGGGTCACAGACACAGAGAGCCAGTTTTTCCTGTGTGTATTACAATGTCAACGTTCGAGAGAAATACAGTTGCACACAAAATCGTGCTTATCATTTTCATAAGCAAATACCGCACACCAATTCTGATACTAGTGCAAACCAATTTCAACTAAAGAAAATATTACAATTAACCCATAAAATTTCATTTTTCCTTTGTTGCAACCGAACGGAAAGAAATTATTATTATCGAAAACAAATTACTTCAATAGCCCTCACGATCCTTAAAAAGTCAACGCAGATCCGCTCGTTAGTTTCAAAATGACTGGCGCCGTTTTGATTCGTACAAATGTTACTTTCGAAAAGCTTCATAAAAACCTCACAAACCGTTTTTTACGAGGTGCCGCCCTTTCTTCCACCCCACTTCCCGGGTGGTCTTATATGTGTAGCATTCTTGTGACAGTTTGTCACCTCGAGCAGATACTTAACAGGTGACAATAGACACTTGTCGTTGACTGGTTACGTTTATTATTATTATTATTATTATTATTATGATTATTTGGGCACACTTTCGATTGTTATTATTGTTTCAACTCTAGAAAAGGGTTCATCCATTTCCGCGACTTCGAAATCGAAATTAAAATTATTATTGAAATAGTTATGACAATTTCCTTTCTCAATGACGGCCGAAAGAGTGTGCACCGAACAACAACCAAACGAGAAAAAAATATTCATTCGAATCATAACATACGGAGAGAGAGCCAAACGCGCGATATTCAGGTAAAAAAACACGAAATATTATCAAGATGCTATAAAATATCCGATACACGTAATATGACGAAGAACGGAAGGGTCTACGAGCAATGAAGCAAAGTAAAGACGCATGGTGCGGTAGCACCGGAAATGGTTCCTCTATGGACTTTTTTTTGTTTCATTCATAATTCGATTCATCGCGGGGGTTTCTTTATAATCTCGTAGATAGACAAACGACAAGACATCTTGAGTCGATTGTCATGGTGATTATTCTAAGAGGCATTATGGAATGGAATAGACAGAGAGGCGAGGATCGTTGTCGATGATGATCGGAACCAAAGATTGGGCAATCCTCGTGTGTGCGCACCTTACCCTTTTGCCTTCTTGTGATTGGGTTAGAGTTAGACGATGACAGACAGTGGTTCCTCGGATCGAAGATTTACGTATATTATACCTACCTAGGCATGCAGACCAGACAAACTTCCACCTATTGACGATGATCATGATCGTTATTATGATGATGATGATAATGGCAGTTGCCTGAAATCGAGCTCCGACACACACAAACAGTTGGCAATTTTCGTACATTGTCTTCGTCGTAGGCCTATATCATTCATAACACATAATAATAATTATAATCGTTTATGAGTCGCACATACGGTCAAAATGCATCAGACAAATTGTATTTAAAATGCTAAATGAGCACTGTCGATATGTTGTTTAGAGGGTGCCATGTGTGGAATTTCTAATGAATGAATGAACCGACCTGTCAATTCCATACCTTTAAAGTAGAAACCACATTAAACCAACGTGCTGATCGTCGGTGACACATCCACGCAGGGGGAAGCCGATAGTGATGTGTTATTATGAATTTTAAAATTGTATTGTCAAAATTTGTTAGGACGAGCTCCCCCCTCGGAGAGTTTTTGATTTGAACACGTGCGATGGGATCATATTGAATTACAAAAACCACTTTTCAAGCTGATGATTACTGGTGTCTGGTTCTTGAATTCTACTATATGGCCTACGACGGTCTTACACACAGAACTCGTAAATATCGATAGTACAACTGTTTGCCGGGTGCGGATGATCACTTCCCCTCTCTCGCCGTTCAATTATGCGATCGGATCGCGGAGGAAGTTGATCATACAGGATGCAATTCGATGAAATTGAATAGAGGTAATGAAGGAGATTCAAAGACACATTTTATTGGAAAAGAAAATGAAAGGGTTTGTTTTCGACGAAATTGAAGTGGTATGAATGCGTGCGGAGTTTTCAATTTATCCACGTGTTACATGTCGTCTCGAATAGATTTTGATGTGGGTTTGTTTCTTTTTTTTTTTTCTTTTTTTTTTTTAATAAAAGAAAATGATGCATCACCACATTTATGTGCACTTTTCCCGCTGTGACATATGAAATAGATTCCATCATATGAAAGGTATAAGAAATCGAATTGATCTTTTTTTCTCTTTTAATTCATTGGTATCAAAAATTGCACAACTAAAAAATGCTTCAGCCGACCTTGAACACAAGTTTTAATCTCATAAATTTTCCTCTTAAATGTAAACTTGTTCTGCAAACGATAATGATCCGCAATCATAGACATCACGGACTATATCGCGTATCAAGTCCATTCAGAAAATCCTTCAACCGTAAACCCATACATAATTTGCTCTATTCTTCATACTAGGTACATTATAATGCATGTACGTACATATGTACATTCTTGGATTGAATCATCGCAAAAAATAAATGGTTCGTCTCCTATTCATATATGTATGCGTGTCGAGACGATTCGATGTCAAATTTCAACAGCTTTGAGTGTCGAAATCTAGCCGGGGGAGGAACCTACGACCGAACATCTACGACTCTGTTATATGGATCAATATTTTCCATTTCGAAACTGCAATCCGAATGATGATACTCTTTTTTTTTCTCGGGCCGCCCGCCCGGCCACCTTAACGTAATCGATGGCAATTTGAAATCTTTCATCGTCTACTGGTCACTTTGAGCTGTGAGCTGAACAAAGAAACAAAAAACAAGAGGATGGCAGGTTAGCCAACCATCTCTTCAAATCGCCATACATAAGAACAAGAAAAAAGTAACACTATGGGAAAATTATGTTTCTCTTGAACGCGTCTTTCATCCAAATCTGACATGTTGTGTGTACTGAAGTGTACCGTGTGGGCTAGTAAGACGCTAGCCTAGATATTCTATAGACCAAAACACGCGATCATCAGCGTTTGTAATAATCAACATCAACTACTTTGCTGCACTATTATCGTATTGTCGAAGGCATGTATTATCGTCATATAAACAAGCGCAGGGGGGCACAGCCTAAGATTCACCCCACAAGCTACCGATATTATGATGTAATCGGGATTGCATGTACGCTAGGTCGTCATATATGCAATGTTTGATCATAACTTGACTCGTGTCAAAAATTACATATTAAGAAAAATAAAATGAATGTGCATAATTATTTACAAGTTATATTATAGTTTATATATTTGATATGGCTTGGAAGGTTTGAAAGTGTTTTTGATCGTCTAGCACTATGGTCAAGATTGTGTCGGTTGAACTTGAAGGATATGTAATTGATCTGGTACCATATAGCACCAAGAGCAAGAAATTTCGAGTGGTTCGTTTGTACAGTTGTGTATAGGAATCCAGGCGAAACGTTATGCTCGCGCGTTTTTCACTTTAATTAACGCCAGTAATGACATTCAACTTGAGCTACTTTTTAATTTTACTCGGAAAAATAATAAAAATGATAATGCACGGTTCTATGTTTTACCTTGACCTGGTTTTTTGCAAGCAATGTGATTTTTTATTTTATAATTCTATTTTTATTTAAAATTTGAAAATATTGACCGCCCGCCAAAGCAAAATATGGTTTACCGAATGACGGGGCTACAGTCTTTCCGATAATCTTTTTTTTTTTTTACCAAAATATGTATATTCTTTAAAATCGAGTGAGGGAGCAAATGGCAACATTTTTCTCCGAAAGACTTTAGCGAGTAATCCGATTTTAGAATGCAGCCTGTAGTCGTAGAAAGGCTTACTTCTACTGCCTCTTCGCGTTTTGTTTTTTTTTTTTTAAATTTAGTACGCCTGATCCTCTGATTAGCCGTGATATGTGGCCGCGATCGTTCGGTCACCACTCTGTGATATAGAGATTCACAGAGAAACGAGTTTTCGATCCTCGACATGGCCCGTCGCACGTTTATTATTCAGAAAAAATAACAGACATTTCTTTAGTATAGAATAATAAACTAAAAAGGCAACCAGAACCGTATCAAACTCCGAGTTCAGTTGTCGTTGAATTGAAAAATTGACGACTACACATGAAAGTTGTTAACGCACCATGCTCCTCAAGGAGTTAGGCCAAAACTAGAATCATCCTCTGATGATCTTTTCAAAGAATCCGAAAACGCCGTTTAGACCATTAACTGGACTAACAGTAAATTAATGTTCAAAGTGGACGAAATTATGCCTTACTATTATGTCATTTATGGCTACAGTAAAATAGAAGTTTCCTATCGAATACACATTATATTGAGGAACAAATGTCCTTTTGTTCCCGAAAAGTATCATCTCATAAAAACCATGATATACAGGGTGTCCCGCCGCTGGTTAGCCATAGACCTAGGGTAGACTCTACAGGATGTTTTAGCAAAAATGTCACCAAAATTATTTCTCTAGCTCTAACCGTTACGGAGTAATCGCATTTTTTGTGATTCTTGTAAAAACACAACTTTTTTCGAAAAACTCCTATTTTCCAGCTTCCAATTTACCCAAATCAATGTTTTTTATATTCTTCTAAAAATACACAAAATTTCCAATAATAGCACATATCGTACGATGCGAAGAGTTTCCTATCTTCCGAGATACGATGTTTTGAATTTGGCAGAAATTTCAATTTCAACTTTTAATGTCAAAATTAGACCCAAATTTCGTAACGGTACATTGGAGTGGCAAATCTGCAAAGTTCACAAAAGTTGGCCCATTTCCTAAGGTTTCGAACGGCATATAAGAATAAAGCACAGAGTCATCCAGTTTGTGAATAATATGTGTAAAAGGGAAAAAACCATAGTCCGTAAGTGTATATCTCACAAAAACAACCCTGTTGTAAAAAGTTTCCGCCAAAGAAAAAGTTGTCAGCCGCAAAAAGGATTGATATAATACAATCCCGCCAAAAAGCTCGCAAGGATATGCATTCAAAAGTGATTGAATTAGTTTATAGTTTCCACCAAACCAGCGTGGTGCGGTACGCGTCAGAATTTGTGAAATAATTTCCGCCGCGGTAGACCACGCTGAATTTGCCAATTCGTGTGGAGTCTGTGTTGTGTGTACCGCGTACCGCACCCGCGCTGGTTTGGTGGAAGTTAATTTCTTTCAACGCTTATTGGCGAGGAGCTTGACGAGGGTGCTATTTGCTGCTATGCTCTTTTCTGATCAGACTTAATCTCCAATCTTATCCAGCCTTGTAAATAAAATGTCTTACAAACTTTTTTGCTTTCATTCGTATAGACGACTTTTTTAAACAATAAAGTTCATTCGTAATTTTCTTGAGATTGGTTTTATCCTGCAATTACTCCTATGAAAACTCCCCGCCAAACAGCATTGCAAGATATTAGCTTCTACCAAACCAGCGCGGGTGCGGTACGCGGTACACACAACACAGACTCCACACGAATTGGCAAATTCAGCGTGGTCTACCGCGGCGGAAATTATTTCACAAATTCTGACGCGTACCGCACCACGCTGGTTTGCTGGAAACTACACTGAGAGAATTTTTTGTGGTTGAACTAACATAATCTTTCTGTTAAAAAAATAACCGGGAAATCTGTTGTAGTAACAAAATATTTATTAGTTCAACAGTCAAATTAGATTATTCAAGTGTAACTTAATTTTCCAATCAACAGAATTTCTGTTAATTGACCGGTGGAAATTTGATTAAACGTCTTCTTAAGAGTTTTAACGTAAATTCTGTTGCTTTAACATAAATTTTTATTAACATTGAAATTACCGAGAAAAATTATATTGTTCTGTTAGCTGAACAGAATTGTTTTGTATTTTCCAAATTTCTTTAACATACGATTCTGTTGAAATCACAGAACTAGGGCAGCATTAACAAATACTCTATTTGAATAACACTCTTATATAGTCTGGTTAGTCTAGTAGGCAGGGCGTTCTTCTACAAATCATAGGGCCACGGGATCGAATCCCGATGTAGGCAGGTAATTTATTATGCATTTTAGAGCGTTAAGAGGTAAATTAAATGCCGCCAACACCAATAAGAAAGGTCAATGCTAGTTATACAAAACTCATTTATGACTTAAATGTTCCTTTACCTGTGAAAATTTGTTTTTTTTTTATTCAAATGGGAAATAATGTTGATATTCCAAAAATTAGGGAGTCACATTCTGTTAAGTAAACAAAGTGATATGTTAAAAATACAGACAATTCCGTTACAAATACAAATCACTTTTCTGTATTGGTAACATAATTGGTTTAGTTAAACTAACAGAATATTCTATAGGCTCGAAATCAAAAGAATAATCTGTTAAAATAATTAGTGTTTTTTGTTACTGTAACAGAATAATTTTTTGAGTGTATAAACTAATTCAATCACTTTTGAATGCATATCCTTGCGAGCTTTTTGGCGGGATTGTATTATATCAATCCTTTTTGCGGCTGACAACTTTTTCTTTGGCGGAAACTTTTTACAACAGAGTTGTTTTTGTAAGATATCAATTCTTTTTTGCAGTTTTCAATATTCACTGCCCTATTGTCACGACTTTGTTTGAGAACATAATAACAATAACAACCCTCTTGTGGTAACCTTTGTGCCCTTGATAACCTTAGCCTCCTTCGTAACCTGAGTTGTGTGTGTTTTGTGAACCTCTACCGTTTGCTGGAAGCTTTAGGCTCATCGGGATGTTATTTGTTCATCCAATATTATAGTAATATGTACGTACTCTTATAAAAGACGAATAAGAACTGGAACTGTGACCCCTTGCCGCCGCTCTCGCAGACGCTTTACAACTGACAACTTTAGAGAACATATACAAGGGATTGTTCGAAACAGTCCTGCCAAATCACAAAACTTTACGATTCTTTTCTTGGCATTTTTCGGGCCTATCCCCGATTTTTGCAGAATGCTTCCTTTAAAACATATGAAAAGATTTAAGCGAGGAACTCTATGCGTTTTTTCACATTTTCCGCTGTATCTTTTTTTCTACTCCACGGATCGGAGCAAACGATAGCCTATGCACACCTTCACGACAGACTCTATCAATGGGAAAAGATAGCAAATCCCGAGATGCTCTCTGCAAGGCTGTAGCCCTGTCAATGAACAACAAGAACAACGAGAACAAGATTTTCGAAAAAATTCCATTTTCAAGCTCTTATATCTCCGGTGTTTTTCATCGTATCTACACTTCGTAAGACGGCGCGAGTGACAACCTATACCGAATTTGAACACTCAGGAGTCAGGACCAACCCAAGGGCGGTCCCAGAGGGGGGGGGGGGGGGGGTCAAGGGGGTCATGACCCCCTACAGAGTGGGCAAAAAATAAGGAACCGATGTAAAAAATTCATAACTTTTACATTTTCCTTTTCTTATTTTCTTTTTTTTAAGACATTAAACTTGGGAGATTTAAATATAGAACTGTACACCACATCGAACCAAAATAGTGTCATTATTTTTTGAAAACAGTTCGCAGTTCTCAAACAGCTAAAACTATACGTGCTATGGTATGACGTTTCAGATTTGCAACGTTCCCATATCGCTCAAATTTGGTCACCATAGCACGTATAGGTTTAGCTATTGGAGAACTCCATAGAATTGGCAGTATAATGGCACCATCAGAGAAGATTTTATCGTGTTCTGTGATGCTTATGACTCTATTCGGGACGAAGATGTTGAAGGTGAGGAGCGACGCTTAAGTGGCAAGGCCATTGCACATATTGTGGAAGATTTATTGTCGAAGTTTGATGTTGATGTGAAGAATTGTGTGGGGATACAGTGGACTTTTGGGAGTACCAGTTTGGTATGTTGTTGCATAGTATCAATTGTGGGTAGCTAAGTGGAAGCGACTGTCACAATCTGCCCCAAAACAAGCCGTTCCCATTTGTCTGATGCAAATAATTAAAGAATGTGACCATGATTGTACCCAGCCATCAACTGCCTGCATCGGATTCTCGCGACATTGCCAGTATGTGTTGCCACTGGGCACTAGAGAACGGAGCTTTTTAACTCTGCGTCGAGTTAAAAGTTAGCTCCGAGCATCCATGGGAGAAGAACGCCTTGTCGGTTTCCTTCTCCTGAATATTCACAGGGACATTGATGTTTATGTGGATGCTGTGATTACAAGGTTTTCAAAGGGTTCAAAGACCAAATTAGAGTTTGTATTGTAATTAATTTTCGTTTTTATTTAACATATTAAAAAATTGATTTACTATTTTTGTTTTTGTTTGTTTCTATTAATTTTAACCTGGAGGATTGAAAACCTGATCAGTAATTAAATATTGATCAATCTGAGTTTTTTGGTTAGGACTTTGTATTGGTCCGATCAAAAAACTTTAAGCCCATAGCGGTGACCCCCCTCAAAATGTAAGGCTAGGACCGCCCTTGGACCAACCAGGGTCGGAGCTACAGAGGTCCGAAAACCCGTACTTGTTCCGTCGTGTAAACATAGTCTAAGTCGCTTTTCACTTTTGATTTGTTCAAATTTCTTCTTTTTTCTTTGGCGGGCGGGACGCTCCCGCGTCCCTAGATTTTTGTATAAATTTATTTTTATATGACTTCAATGAATACTATAGTTTAAATTGATATTTGGATAATAGAGCAAGTTGTAAAAATGCTAAAAACGTGAAATATAAATGGAAATATTACTTTGTCGGCGTATCCTAGGATATCGTGAAAGGTGTGTTTTGCTTAATTTAAGCCAGAAGAACTCGATGCAATGACAATTCATAACTTTATCATCGCCTATTTCAATACGTATAAATGCCACTACGTTCGCCAACTGGTTTCTTGTCTTTAGATTAAGATAGATGAACGTCGTTATGCTGTCACCTATGCGCCGAACATTACCAACCGACTAAGAACAACATTTGACAGAAATAATACGAAACTAGTTCACCGAATCCAAACAAACTGAGCTCTCTTGGGGTCAACTAAAGACAAGAAACCAGTTGGCGAACGTAGTGGCATTTATCAAATTAAATGCTCTTCATGTGAGAAGAAGTACATCGGACAAACAAAGCGAGCCGTCCATTTTCGATTCAACGAACATCTCCGAAGTATCCGAAATAAAGAGCTACACTCGGGAGTAGCTGCTCACGTTTATGACCCGAACAATACTGAACCTCACCGAATTAAGTCCATCGACGAAAATTTAAAGCTACTCAAAAACGTCAATAACGTACAAAAGCTGGACGCGTATGAGTCTTTATTCATTGCAATTAATGACGGCCTAATGAATTTATGCGATGGACCAATCGAGTTACCAGTTTTTGCCCTAGCTAAAAATTAAAAATTTTATCAAATTTGAAATTGTGCATTTTTCGTCGTTGTTCTTTCTTAACTTTTTAGTTTTGTTAATTTATTAAATTTGTTTTTTATGCTTAATTTATCATTGTGATATTTAATTTAATAATTTATTTTGCATTATTTAATTCGTTCATCTGTTAATTTATTATCTCATTTTAAATTATATATGTTTTCAGTAAAAAATTTTCTTCTTCTTTATCGTTTAACCTTTTTTGACAACTTTAACTGAACTATGTATTTTAAATAAATGACATTCCAGTGTGTAACAAGCGTTCTGCTGAAGATGGTTGCGCCATAGTTTGCGACCGAAATGCATACAGATAATAAATAAGGAAATTCTCACAAAAAGCAGTGTTTTCACGTGTTTATTTTCTTATTTCGATACTTGCTGTCTATAAGGTGAAAGTTTTGCCCCTAATCTAACATCAGACAACAAAAAATCGTTCAACTGGTTAGTGATTAAATACTATACAAAATATCTGAACAGTGTAGAAACTTTCAAATGACGATAAAACTAATAAAAACAAAAATGGCTAGTATCAGTATGGATGTCAAATAATATTACAGATGATTTAAATATAAAGGTGTGTACATACATATCACAGATGTTTAAAGCTCAGTCTTAATTAAATTAATGTAGGTGTTAGTGTATTGCTTTTTATCACTTTTCACATTACAAGCAACATCCTCGTGTTTGATAATAATTTGATTCACTTCGTAAATCTGCAATTTACATTTGTTTCATTCCTTTATAAGGATTTTGGTGGCACCCTGTATACAGGGTGTCCCATCATGGTGGAGAATATTTTAATGGTAGGTAGTGTGGCTCATTTGGTTTCTCCAAATGTATTAATGTACAACATAACCCCTCCATTTTTAACCGTTACAATGTAATAGCATTTTTTGTCAAAATGCCCGACTTGCTGAGCTAAATCAAAATTTGACACCACCAAACACTTCATCCGAGATATGACTTCACTTTTTGAAACTACATAAAATTTCCAATAAAACGACACCTCGCCCGTTACGAAATTGTTCGTATCTTTTGAGATACACCCGTTCAAACTTTGAAGAAATTAAAAAATTGGTTTTTCATTCAAAATTCAAATAATAAAATCGATTTTCGATACATACAAACAAGAATTCAATGGGGGAGGAGGGCGGAGGGAGGCGGAAAAAAAATTAAAAAAAAATTTCGCGTTCGTTCCGTTAAAAATTTTTTTTTTATTAAAAACAATCTAGAGAATTTTTTAATTTTCGACTTGATATCAAATATCAGAAAAACTTTTCTGCATACCATAAGATCGATAGAAGTATCTAACAAAAAACCACAATTCCTACGTTTCTATAAAATAAATTTTTTTTTACAGATATGCGTACCTATAAATCTAGATGCTCTTTATAGCAAGAGTTGACCCAACATCAACGTTTTATACTATAAGGTCTTTGTTTCAAACGAACTCGACCGTGACAATTCGTTAATGATATGCATACAGAGTCGTCGGCGTCGTCGTTTCAACCCCGAAGCGAGCGAATACATACGATATACAATACATACAAAAAAATACAATAAAATTAACTGTATGCATACAACAACGATGTAAGTACATTACAGAGAGTATAACAACTATGGAGTAGCTACACCAGAATCCGAGAGATATGTGATCTTATAGTGTGGTAACGCTGAATAAAATAAATATGAAAAACTTCAGATTGTTTTGTTCTTTCCCTATGGACGCGTAATGAATGAAATAAATGCAAATGGTACAAAAACAACTAGAATATTTACATACGCATAGATACATAATTTAAAATGGTTTTATTATACAAAATGTTGATTATTATTCTTTTGTTATTTATGATGTCTTTCCGTATAGTACAGAAATAATGGTCGTATCATATCACTTTCTATAAATAGTTTATGGTCATATCTGAATAGTTGAATCTAATCGAAAAAAAATATTAACATTATGCAAACATAGTTCTATTTATTTTTGTTCGTTCGCATAATGAATTTTCAGTAACATACTTTGTATGGTTTGACATCTCTAAAGGATTAACGGCTGAAGTTCAGTCATTTAGGTGAGAAAAAAATATACATATTTATAAAGAATCATCGCGATTTAAAAATGCAAATTTTTTATTTTTCAAGTTAATTGGAGTATACAATCTGAAATCAGCTGGTATAATATAAGCCACAGTCTCTTAATTCATTTTTAGTTTGTATCATCTAACGCTAAATCTGTCAATATAATGGACCTGGAATGACTGAGTACCGCCAAGGTAGTTGAGCTTAGTCTATATACAAAGCCGCGTTCAATATGTTGTTGAAATTAGAGTTAGAAGGTAGCAAAAATGAAAGCGAATGTCACTGTCACATGTTGCCTATCGCCTTACAGAATGCCAGCTCAGTTTGCAATGAAATGCTGACTGGTTGAGCTTGATGCCGATTATCACAATTTTTGGTGCCGCAACCCACTAAGTTTGAAAAAATTTACATTCAAGTAGCTCGCGACCCCCAGATATGACTGCATAGTTTTTAATTTTCCATAACAACCCTTAACATTTATTACTTCTCCGTTCCTCGTGTAAATCGGCTAATGAAAGGGAAACAATAAAATCTAAGTGTTCAAATGCAGTCTCTGCCACTTTTATCGAAAAGAACTTGCGAAAAAATTTTGTGGTTCATGGAATTCCCACGATAGTAAGTAGCTATACATTTTCATTAAAAAAAAATTGGAGAAGAAATAATTCCGAGATATCTTTCGCTGGGGGTCTATCAAGGTCTTAAGACTAACAGCGGCACTATATTTCGGACGTGTCTCTCAGAGATCGGTTTGTCTATCGCTTTATTCTGCACGGAGTCTAGAATAAATTTTCTTGAATTCTGTGATTTCGAGCTTCTTCTCAGATGAAAACTAACCGACCCTCGAGGTTTGCATACACATTTCTAAAATCCACCCCAGGTCTACTCTGATTCACTATGTAGGCCTACCTACGAACTACGGAAAGGAAGAATGAAAAATCAAGTGAATCCAGTGATCCCCAGAATTGACTGTTAACATGATGAGATACCGCAAAGAAATGACAACACGGGAAACCCGCTTAAATTCGGCATTCGAAAGCATTTGTTTTTCACTTGTCCAAAATGATGTCGCCAGCCGTCTACTGCCTTCTCCGCGAAGAAGCCTCCAACCTTAAACGACGACGCCTCTTAAACGGACTCCGATTTTGGTGAGTCTAGTGGTTAAACTAGTCCATCAACGCGTGGGCTTAATCAATTACTGCCACAACGTGCTGCTGGCAACTTTCCACTTCGATCGCCGCTCAAAGTTCAGCCTATCGCCACACCGTATTAATCGTACAGGCTTCGGCGATGCCTACAAACCAGCCTGTCCGGCGACATCATCAGCGATTTTTGGCACACTTCGAGTTTGCATCCCGCCTAACCATATAGGCTTGAGTACAATGCCACCGAGGTGGACGTCAAGCTTTACCTCACCAACAAACTTGGATTTGAGCCTGCCTTCTTTACATGCAAAAAGTTAACTAAGGACATCATTCCGAACATGATTGTCTCGTTCTTTAAGCTAACTATTCCTGCCGATCTACAAATGCTATGTGAACCCTCGTTCTGGCCACTTGGAATTCTGCTAAAGGACTTTACGAAACGAAATTTTTCGCGTCTGTGGACAACAAAAAAGCAGAAATAACTTTTAATTTCACAATTTATTATCAAAATATCCGTGGTATTAGAACGAAACTCAAAGCCCTCAACTCGTCTGCTGTCGCGGCATCTCATGATATCATATGCTTATCTGAACCTTTCAAATGTCTCTTGGCCGAACTTTCCTGGGCAGCAACTTTCCTCTTCGTCGCCATCTATTTTTCTTACTCTTTGGGTATTCATGGAGTTCTGTAATTTGGTACAGTTTAATATCGTCCCGTTAGGACGTACTCTTGACCTCGTGTATAGTAACTTACCCACGTCCCGCCTCTCGTTATCAAGAGCTATCGATGCTTACTTGCCTGTGGATCCACACCACCCTGCGCTTGAGATAGACCTCTCAATACCTTACGAGCTTAGGCAACATAATAGTTTACCGACTCGCTTCAATTTCAGAAAGGCCGAATATACAGCCATTAACCGCACCGAATAAATGCAGTAGACTCGAGTTGTATTTTTCTCAACTTTAACTGCAATGAGGCTGTATCCATAGCCTTTTGTACAAAATTATACACGAGCTAGTTCCACTACGGATTTCTCGAAAACGCAAGGGTCCTATTTGGTTCACGCCTCTGATTTACAGGAAGCTACGCAGAAAAAGTCGAGCCCGTGCTCGCTTCAAAAAATCATATAATCCATCCGATCTGCTGATTTTCCGAGCCATCAGAAGCAACACTAAAAGACTTATCGAAGGTGCTCGTTGGTGTACTTCCTTAGTATTGAGAATAGTGTCAATAATAAGGAGAGTAAGCTCTTTTGGTCGTATGTCCGTTCTAATTCACTGCCTCCTCGTTTTCCTCTTGGGGATATTACCGCTACAACAGACGTCGATATTTGTGAACTTTTTGCTAATTTCAGGCACCTTCCTCACCACTTCCAATCCGCCCAATTTCACCACTGATCAAGAAACAAGGTCTTCAACCATTCTGCCCTTCTATGTCCATCTTTTAATAAGATCGCTTAGTGTAAACTCTTCGTCAGGGCCTGCCGGGATTCCAAACTTGTTTTTGAAGAAAACAAACAGTCATAGTCACACTCCTAGTTGAATGCTCATACCTAGAGTGGTATTTTTTCCGCACCTTTCTCCCCAACCTGTGGAGTCCCTCAGGGATCTATTCTTGATCCCCTTCTTTTCTATTTTTCATAAACGACCTTCCTGTGTTACTTAAGTGTCATACACTGCTATATGCTGACGACCTAAAGATTTGCACTTCTGTACACTGCGGATTGCTTGGCCTTGCAAATAGTTATCTAGGCAGGGCTTACTCTTGGTGTACCTACACCTGAACATTGAAAAATGCTCAGCTATGATTTTTTCATCAAGTAAATTCCTTATGTCGTTTGCCTGTAAAATCAATGACTCCGCACTGAAGTGTGTCTCCACGGCAACTGACCTTGGTGTTGTCTTCGATTCCAAACTTAGATTCCTCATAATTCAACAAGCTAAAAAGCGTTCTGGATTTTTACTGCGATGTTTGGTTAATTTTCGTGCATTGCGGAAGTATGTGAATTTATTCTTTTCGCTGGTTCGCAGTGTACTCGAATATGCCTCTGTTGCTCTGGCGCCCTTGAAGCTGTTCAGTGTAGGTCTACAAAGTTCCTTTCATTCAAATTTAATCTCCTATACATGAAAGGCTAGTTTTTCTTAATATAGAAGAACTGCGTAAAAGAAGAATTTTCCTCGATGAATGCTTCCTATTGAAGCTTTGCCATGGATTGCTATCGTCAAGTCTTTCCGAGGACATTAGGTTTTACTGCTGTCTTTAAACCTCCCTCTGCTGTTATTTCGGTATAATTTAACTCGCCGCTTTTACGTATCATAAGGAAGTAAGAGGGGTCCGATAAGTACTAAACTGAGCCTACAAAAGAAAAACAAAAAAATTTAGAAAAGTGGCGATTTATTTTTCATTGTTGTCTCCTTTAAGCTCGATTACACTTGACCCAACGATGCTCCAACTTCTTCAACCAGTCTGAAAAATACCTTTTTTCGAGGTCTGCAAAGTAGGCCTCCGTGGCGGCGATGACCTCCTCATTCAACTGAAATTTCTGCCCGGCGAGTCAAGTCAAGTTTGGAAACAAAGGGAAGTCTCACGGGGCCAAATCTGGAGAATACGGTGGATGAGGCAGCAGTTCGTAGCCCAATTCGACCAATTTGGCGTTAGCGGGCGGAGGTGTGAGCAGGTGCGTTATCATGGTGGAAAAGCAATTTTTTCTTTACCAAGTGGGCCGTTTTTTCTTCAATTCGGCGTCGAATCGGCCCAATAATTCGGCATAGTACAGCCCTGTGATCGTTTTACCCTTCTGCAGGTAGTCGATGTGGATCACACCTTGTGAATCCGGCGCAGAAACTCCTTCGGAATGCGCTTAAACAGCGTCAAACACTGATCTGAACTGGTCTCACGGTTGCACTTGTTGTCCGGAGTGAGCAAACGCGGCACCCAGTGTCGGATTTACCAGTAGGCTGAGTAGGCTTGAGCCTAGGGCGGCAGATTTCAGGGGGCGGCACTGCCGTGGAAGATTGTAGGATATAGCACTTATCATCATTAAGGGCCCAATAGGCTCAGCGATTTATCGGCCAATCAAAGCTCAGTTCTGTGGAGAAAGCACATTTTAAGTGGAAATTTTCATTTTGTCTTGCGAATTCGGTAGTGGAACCTAAAAAATGTGCTTTCTCCACAGAAATGAGCTTTGATTGACAGATAAATCGCTGAGTCTATGGGCCCTTTATACGATTTGGAAACAGGCAAAGCCTATTTTTAACCCCAGAGCGTCTAAGAGCGTCAAACACTGAGGGTAAATATTTAAGGTCATTTAAGCTTAAATTCGAAACCAATATCTTTCCTGTTTTTATTCACATGCCTTGCTATGCCCAACCTTTAAACAACATTAGCTGCTTTGAAATTGCAAAAAATGATGATATAAATCCAGAAATGGAAAACACTAAAAAAAAGTTATGCTGGTAAGCATTCATTAGATTTCACCCGAACAATTATTCGCCTCGTCTTGTAATTAAGACAATCGAGTTTCAGAGGAGTTTTAAGCATGAAAAGGGCATCAGCATCAATTCAGCTTAATCTTTTAGGGCAGAAGTCAGATAAGATATTCCTCTAAGCCAGTCGCTCCAAATTTTTTTCAGTTCAAACTCCATTGTAAAGTCTTCTGAGCCTGGCGCCCCCGAGAAAATTTTTCCAAAAACCAAAAACATGCGTTTTTTTTTTCGTTGTCACTTCGGCGATCACCATGGCTTCAGTCAAAACTCGAGAAACATAATTGCCATTACTGTAGCGACCACGATCTGCAAGTGTTCTACCAAAGATCATTGTATCCAAAAAAGAGTGTAGCTGGTTGGTGCGGTTTATATAAGAAGCGCGAGCTTAGGCATCAATTTCAATCAGCCATATCAAGTGATTTTTTATTTCGGCCTAAAATATTCTTAACGGTGTTCATCGAACAGATTTGGTTACAGCTTTTTTATCAAAGGATATCAAATGTTTGGCCAATGTATGGCAACAACGGATTACCTCCGCGTGATTTCGAAAGAATTTTTATTCAAAATGGTGGTCTAGAAGCTCTGGCACCTTTAATCGGCGGTCTGACAATACGAAATCGTGGATTTTTGTCACGTTATCCTGCGTGCTAACCGTTTTCGGGGCACCTGGACGTGACTCATCAAAAACCGACATGCGACCACGTTGAAACGATTTCCCTTCCAAAAACAAGAATCGAATAACCGACCGATATTGCTGTTTTTCTAAAATCCGCGGCCAAAACAAAACTACGAGTGCGATCCGGCTGAAATTTCGACAGTAGCCGTCTACGAGAATGTACTACTCGATAGTAAATTGCTCTTGCGATACTGACGCCATCAGGCGGTGAGGCTAAGTACTTACCCTCCGTATGATAGGCTTGACCTTGGTTCTATAGCCATTTCGTTCTCTGCTTTTAAACGTTTCCTCATACAACAAAATAGAGTTATTAAAATTCTGAGTAGACTTTTGCCAATTTTGCTATATACATATAAATGATTCGTAGGATACGATGTGTTGTCCCAATTGCGATCCATCTATTCATACCATCCCGGTAAAAACAAAACATTGGCCGTCTCGTAAATCCATTTAACCATTTTCAACATATTGATCTAGAAATTCGTTAAAGGAGCCATGAGACATATTCAAATTTTCATATTTGAGTAATCGGTTGGAGATATTTTGCGACCCCATCGAAAACCCACAGTTGGGAAACGATGACATCATATAGTACAGACAACTTGTCACGCTCAACCGATCAAAAGACGTTACGAACCTTACTTTCGTCAAAAATCATTTTTTTTCAAATTCGAACTACAAAAAACCTATCTGCGACCACCCGAACCAAACGAATTTTAATTCAGTTTAATTAACAATAACTTATCAAATTCCATTTAAAAACATACAATTCAAAATAAATGTCTTTCTGCTTCTGTTGCCTACTATTCTCTTGAAGCGAGTTATTTATGTGCTTTTAAATAATTTTAATAGATATTCTTCATCGGCAACGATTTTATTCTATTTTACATACATATTTTCATTTTGCCTGAATATATATGTTTCTGTCACCACTAATTGACACGATATGATTCAAAATTGACATCCATTGTGTATCCATACTTCAACACCCATAATGGCATCACAAAATTGTGTAATTTATTAGTAATGCTTGAAGGATTCTTTTTTTGGGTTTTCGTTCTATACAGAAATATTTCAGATGTTTGTGAAATTTGATATGTGTTTTTGATTTGATATCTATGAAACGTTTTGGCGAATAATTTTGTAAAAGATGTTAATCACTATATGTCAATGACTGGTTTATATAGGTATATTCAAATGTAGGTGGGTTGATGATGATTAGATAAGATAGTTTGATTTTTTCTTAACTCTAATATTCAAGTTAACTTAAATTAAGCTGACCAGACGTATAGCATTTTGCTGTACAGCATTTTGACCTGTCGTACAGCACTGGGAAGTGTACAGCAAATTGTACAGCATTCTTCAAGCAAAACAATTAAATCTAATTCACTACATAATAAGTTCATTTCGATAGATCTGGAACACTTCCCGATCATTCTGAAAATTGGCACACTTACAGTGCTACTTGGCGCTCACATAACCTCCGAATTACATGGTCCTAACCGTCCTAACTTATCCGCGTTTGGAAGTTACGGCTGCCCAAATTGCAATTTTGAGTTTTCTGATTGAAAATTGTCCATCACTTGCAAATTCGTGAGCGAAAATTTTGAAATTTAAAAATCTTGTAGAGCACTGTATTGTCCACATTTGGTGAAAATTTAAAGGCTCTAGCTATCGCAAAAAGTGTACTCCGATCATCTCCCAATTATCACGACAATTGGGTTAGATTGCATCGGCAGTACCACAACTAGACCAATGAACTTATTGCCCAAAATAGTATGGAATGAAAACTATAAAATACTGTACCAAGCAAAACTGGACGAATGTCTGCATCTAACTCCGAATATCAATATGGAAGGTATCACGAAGGCAATTAAAACTTGTGCACAAGAACCGAATAAACATGTGAAGCGCTTCAAAAACAAATGGTTTGATAATGAATGCGATAAAGTACGGAAATGTTCATTTGCTTGGCTCCGACTATTCAGAGAACAAAACGATTCGTTTACAAGAAATATGTACTTGCGAATAAACCAACAATTCAAAACATTACGCAGAGAAAAGAAACGCGAACATTACCAAAAACAAGCACAACTTTTGGGGAGCTGCGCGAGTTCGAAAGATTTTTGGAGAATATCGAAGGAAATTAACGGAGTCGATTCTTATTCTATTGGAAATGGTATAAATGTCGATCAACTGGAGGACTATTTCAGTCGTATGCTTCAGAGCCATGACCGTCAGCATATGATACAGTTCGCTAGGCCTAATTGGAGCAATGCGGGACTTGATGCCATAATAACTAAGGACGAGGTAGTAGCTGCAATTGGAAAATGTAAAGATAAAAAGGCACCAGGAAGCGATCGAGTGCCCGTTGAATTTTTTAAATATGCGACTGAGCAACTTATCGATACACTATGCACCGAATTCAACAGGATATTTGACATGGGCGATATGCCAAGCGTGTTTCGAGAGTCAATAATATTTCCGATTTTCAAAAAGGGTGACGTTAATGATCCTTCCTGTTATCGAGGGATCTCATTCCTAAATGCGTCTGGAAAATTTTTTACATCTATTCTGCAGATGAGATTTTCTAATTGGATTTATGAGAAGCAACTTATCGGCGAAAGTCAAGCGGGATTTCGAAAAGGTTACTCTACGCATGACCATATCTTCGTGCTATATAACTGCGCTCGACTTTTTATGAATCACGGAAGAAAACTGTATATCTTTTTTGTCGATTTTAAGGCCGCCTTCGATACGGTTGATCGTCTGTCGTTATTCCTGAAGCGTTGTAAACTTAGCCCGGATATCTTCGCAATTTTTGTAAATGTCATTTTAGATGATATGCCCGGGGGAGTAGAAGCGTTTGGTACGTTGGTAAAAGGTATTTTATATGCCGATGACATGATGTTCTTTGCAGAATCACCCAGCGAACTCCAAGAAATGATCAACCATCTCGAAAACGATTGCTCAACTTGGAAACTGCAAGTGAATCTGGACAAGTCAAAGATAATGATTTTCAAAAAGCGTTTTCGGCTAGCTCGAGAAGAAACGTGGTCCTACAAAGGCAATAATATCTAAGTTGTCGCAGAGTATAAGTATCTCGGCATATTATTTGCTAGTAATTTGTCAATGGAGCGACATCTTGCCGAAAAGTTAAAAGAAGCTAAATGGGCTATGAACTCAGTTTGGAAAAATTGCTTTACTAATGCAGACATTTCACACACAGCTAAGTATCATATTTATGAAGCGGTCGTACGATCAATAATGTTATACGGTTCTCAAGTGTGGGGAGGAAAAAGCTACGATGAGGTCGAGCGCATCCAGAGATATTACTTGAAACGTGTTTTTTATCTACCCATGACGACCCCAAACTATATGCTTCAGCAGGAGACGGGCTTAACACCAGTATTTATTGAGACGTTAAAAACGCATGTAAGCTATATAACGAAAGTGGGCTCCATGAGTGATAACAGGCTCCCAAAGAAGGTCCTTCTGTATGCGATGGAGACGGAAACTCTTTTTTACACGGATTTCTTGGTGCTAGCCGAAAAACACCGAATACAATTTAGGTGGAATGGGACGGCCGATACAGCTCACTTGTTATATAGCTTAATCACCGACGTAAGACACGCTTCCGTGGAAGCAGCTTCAGAAAGTGCCACATCATCACAGCATCGAGAGATCTATGTACAACTCAATCACGACCTTCAAGCGAACACGTATTTCCGAAATGATTTTGCGGCAAATAAAATTTCACTAATAACAGTAAAACGTGTAATAAGGAATTCCTCACACCTAAAACGAAAAAAATCAGAGACAGCTCCCCAAACCATGACACTACCTTCTGTGCTATGATGCCTTGACAGAAACCGTTCGTTTTTACGTAGATCGTGGAAATAGAAATGGAACCCATCTCGGCC
The DNA here is from genome assembly GCA_949715475.1 of Microchrysa polita. NCBI lineage: Eukaryota > Metazoa > Arthropoda > Insecta > Diptera > Stratiomyidae > Microchrysa > Microchrysa polita. The sequence goes on from OX454417.1 coordinate 8,148,591, forward strand.
ATCCAGGTTGACTTTCTTTTCATCCGAAAAAACTACCCTGTTCCACCCTGCCGCCATGACATATTTTGGCGCAGCAAAATCCAGAGGATGGCTTTTCCTCTTTGTGTCTAACGGTGTTTTTTTCTGAATTTTCTTGAATTTTCATTCGTTTTAGGTGTGAGGAAGTCCTTATTACACGTTGTCCTGTTGATAAACTAGCTGTAACACCGACTTTAGCTCCATTTCTAGCCGCTGATAGTGAAAATTAGAGGCGGCTCGCAGAATGGCCCTTTTCTCTTTGGCGGTTTGGGCACCTCGCGTACGCCCTTTTATGTTTCGTCCATATCCACTTTTATTTTTTAAATAGTTAAACACAACCGATTTACTTTTTTTCACTATTTTCGAAATTTTGCGTAATCTGTGTTGTTCATTTCTCAAAACATCGATTTGAGCCATTTGCGCGGTATTTAATGCTTTTTCATCTACCCATGATTACCGAAACTAAAAAAATTAAAGTCAAAATACAATCTGAGTGGATTAAAACAAAAACAGGATACGATACGATACGATACTAGCACTTTCGAAATAACGACCGAATCGCAACTGTCCCTATTCAAGTGACCCAATTTTGAACATAGATTTTATTAGTGCATCAGCATAATGTTGATGAAACATAACTGTTGTTATTAAATGTTTCTTTTTTTCTCTCGCAAACTATGAGCAACATAATAGCCTTTGTAAACAAATACTGAGTTATGCTCTCTGCTGCAAGGAAAAGGATATTTTGAGATAAACAACTCTCGAAAAGTTTGTCCCTATTCAAGTGACTGGAAGTGTATGTTTGCCAATCGTTCATTTCCGATAACTCGGAAACCGATCGAAATTCCTGAAATTTGGCACACTTGAAGACCTACTTGGAGCACATTTCCTCCAAGTTTGAAGGTTATACCTATCCGCGTTCCGAAGTTACAGCTGCTCCAATCTGACTTTTGTGTTTTGTAATTGCAAATTGTCCAAAACTTGGAAATTATTGAGCGAAATTTTGAAATTTGCACTGTCCATATTTGGGGAACATTTCAATGCTCTCGCTACCAAGGTTCTAAAGATACAGCCGTCGAAAGATGCGATTTTCATTTATTTTTCCTGTCACCAAACGATGAGAAATCAGCGACTGTAATTCATCTGATGCCTCTGATCTTCGATTAATGTTCAATGCCTTTTTGTCCTCTACAGCTTTATTTACAGGGGAAAACTTGTTTGCAAATCCTACGATCCAATGGTTTCCGAAATAAGAAAAATAGCCTTAGGAAACTTTTTTATAATTCCTTATATTAACAGAAAAAAATTATAACAAGTTCGGTGAGTATAAAAATATGGAGGTTCTTCGATATTTCCTTGGTCCTCACTATTACCAATAATTTGATTGATATATCTGGCATGTGTAATAAGTAACAAAAATAGTGCAGAAAGAAAGTAACTTCCTCAATAATGCTAAGAAATATCCTGAAAAGGTTTCAAAAAACGGCTAAATCCGAGCAATATGACTCACAATTAGTAACATCAATCAGAAAGAGATTTCTGGCTTGTATTACGGTTTCTGTAAAAATACTGGCCAACAAGTATTATTTGAGTAAATCGTCAAACTTTCGCTAGGCCAACTTAGTTTATTTGCAAGTTGCGAGTTAATGAAAAATGCTGTAGTGAGCTGAACACAAATACGTAGATTTTCACGTTAAGTTCCTTTCCCACGAAAACCTAAGTGCCAGTATCAAGCGTAAATAATGAAATTGCCGTACCATGGTAGTATGGCTGAGGATTTGCCTGAAAATCAAATTCAGCAAGTATGTGTACAGCATTGGGCCTTGGGGAGTCTGGTCACCTCCACTTAAATCTTTTAGAAAAAGATTTTTTTCTGCTAGATTGCAGGCTTAAATTTTAATCAGGAATTCATATTGATTTTAAGATAAAATCTAATCTCCAATGGGAGTTAGATCATCAGTTCAAGGACGGAATTCTCTCTCCACGGTTGTTCGACCTGAGTTTATTCCCACAATGTAATCAATTAAAAGAGAATGGAGGTTCGCAGCATTTGTCCGACCAAAATTTTTTGTCATAAATTCTACGCACTATGAGAAGAGGTTACCCTGAACTACACCGCTAAAAATTCATTTTCAGTTAAATTATGTAAATATGCTAATAAAAACAAAAACCTCATTTGTCCGATTTTCATTCATTTTTATTCAGTACTTAGTAATCATGTCTGATAAATTTCACAGGTGCATCCAAAACACGATAAAAAAAAAATTATGAATGAATGAATGAATGGGAAAGGGCCAGTGGCGTAGATAAGCGGGGGATCAAGGGGACGATCCCCTCCTTCGGTCACACATTTTTATTATTACTTTAGATATATGTAAAACAAAGCAAAAGTGACATTGGATCCGGAGTTTCGCACAGACAAGTGCTACTGAAGTAATCTAGAAGTGCTGCTAGAAAAATTAAATGTAAGCTGATTGAAAATTTGTTGCCGCAAAATCTAAATGTTCGGTTCAAAAATTTAAAAATAATATGGAACACGGAATGCTCTTCCACAGAAGCGCAATTTCCAATAGGGAAATATACAATACATAAGATTATAAAGAGTGGAAAGCTAATGCAATGAGGAGAAATGAAGAAACGCTGCAAAACTGCTTCCAATTTTTCAGTATCTTTTATTCATTGAGTTTATCAACATTATTTTTTCTTTTTTTTTTAAGTTAAAATTTGACGAAAGGTTTTATCGTATATAGCAGGGCAAAGCAAGTCTTGTCTTTCTCTAGTTATTCGCAATTTTATTCAATTTAATACGAACTATCAAAGCTATAACCAGGAATATTTTTGTTTAACAAAATATTCTACGAAAAAAAATTGTAGAAACTACCAAAATTAAAAGATAGTCTTATGCAGTAATTCGAATTTGTTTTCGAATAACAAACAAACAGACGCAGTTCCGCGGTACCCTATAGCGTTCGTGAAGATCTCTCAGGGGTATCGCGAAGATATAAAAAAAAATAGGAAAAATGTAGAAAGAGCTTTTGACAACAAAAAGCAAACAATCCATACGAAAAAATGTTTGTAATTTTAAAATTCCCAAACTTAGGGCCATTCGCTCAAAACTCTTATCGAATGGTTAGTCTTATCGCATAGAGAAGATCCACACAATTTTCAGAAAGCTTTTCCATTATATTGAATTGCATTTTTGCACATTTATGTTATCTTTTGCTTATTAACGCTGTTGGATGAAAGTACGCAATGATTTTTCAATCTAAGATGATGGCGTAACCAAGGAAAATATGGCGTAACTATGCAAAATAAACAAAAATCCCATTCAATACAATAGAAGAGCTCTCTGAATATTGTGTGTGTCTTCTCTATGCGATAAGACTAACCAGCCGACAGGTACTTAATAAGAGCTATCAGAAACCCGGCCTTAAGGTACGTTTTCCTCGACACGACCCCAGCGGCTCTAGCGACTGCGGCTCGCCCATTGGCCATTGCATATAAAAACTCGTTTTTAGTTGATAATCGCTTGGCATAGCTCCACAATGAATGAGCCGCGCGGCTCTTGTTGTATATAATGCCCGCATGAGTGGTGAACGTGGTGCACTCGCTTGTTTGTAGGCTTCGGGCGACGGCTGCTTGGGGTAGGGTAGTTGTTTCGCACAACGGTTGTATTCGTTCGGCCGATATACGAATAACATTTATATAGAAAGCAGTCGCGCGTTTCTTGTTGTACATAATGCATGCACGAATGGTGAACGTGGTGCACTTGCTTGTTTGTAGGCTTCGGGCGACGGCTGCTTGGGGTAGGGTAGTTGTTTCGCACAATAGTCGTACTGATTCGGCTGATACACGAATCTATCTGTATATAGAAAGCAGTCGCGGGACTCTTGTTGTACATAGTGCATGCACGAATGGTGAACGTGGTGCACTTGCTTGTTTGTGGGGCTTCGGGCGACGGCTGCTTGGGGTAGGGAACTTGCTCTAGAGCCGCTGGAGTCCCTAGAGTCGCTGCGGCCGCGTCGAGGACAACGTACCTTAAGTCTGCTACACTGCACCATAAATCAACTTAACTGTAAAATATTTAAAAAGTATCACAGACTCGACCGATTTTCTTTTACAACTTTCTACTATGTATCTGAAATAGAAAAGGAAGTACAGGCATACCTCGACTTAGGACGCTAATTGGTTCCAGAAAAATGCATACTAAGTAAAAAAAAATTTGTAACTCGAATAACCATATCGCACGTGGGCAAGAAGACGATCACACTCCAAGTTGTCACTTTTCAGTTAATGATACACTTTTAAAGGACAAGAGGTATTTAAAGTATAAATTATGTTCACCACAACAGCAACAAATTTGCTGAATATTTTTCAAATCTTTCTTTGGAGATCTCTTATTCTGAACTGAGGAAGAGCTTGGGCCTATTTTCTTTTTATTCTTAAACTTATTTAAGCACTGTTGATGGAAACTTATTTGCTTATTATTTGTTAAGCTGATCGTTTTATATTTCAAAAAGAAATTCCCATCGGATAAACAATTGAGCAATTCAGTTCGAATCTCTACTCAAGGTAAAAATCAACGCTGCTGTGACAGATTAGGCCCAACTGGTAAACACATTTTTTGGAAGCATACATTCCCTTATCAATTCCACTGAATTGCGAAGAATAAAGGTTGATTCCAAATTGACGACTGAACTCTTTTGCTGAAGTTTAGAACAAACGTTCAGTTAAAATCAAAGGAGATACGGATAAGTAAAATACAACCTCGTTCTAATCGATGGATGGGAAAAGTGATTCAAATCCATAGCCATAGTAAGCTCTATGGATTTTGGTAGCGACAGTTGTCTTTTTGAATGCATTTTAATTGGCAAGCAATTGAACATTGTATAGCAATTGTACGTACAGTGAAGCTTCGACGTCCTTTCAATATTCATTGGAATGCATTTCTTCCTTCACGTAACACTATACTGAATTAGAGCAACGTGGTTTCAATAGGGAGGTTCGTATCAAGATCCAATCTTTCCCTTACTTAACCAGGTCTGACTTTATTTTATTCGGTTCTTGAAATATTTATGAAAATTAACTACGCACAACTGAAAAAGTTCACGTACGAACAGTGAAAAGAACACCAATTTGTCGCATGAATTTTTAGTACAAACGTGTCTTCTAAATTCCTTTAATGTTTAAGTTTTAGTGGAAAAAATATTGTAGCAATAGCAAGTATTTTAGATTTTTTTGCAGTGTTTTAAAAATGTATGCCAGCCTGTTTAAATAAGTCTAATTAGCAAGAAAAAAAGTTCTGTCCTGTACTGGGTAATTAAGAACGCAATTATTATGTGCGCGTTCCTCTGTACAAATAATCAATTTTGCTCATATCTACTTTTTGCTTTATCTATTTTTTTTCATTTTATAAGTTTTCGTAATTTATCAGAAACTGTTGCCGCCAGATTCGTTTTTAAATAAAATCCCTAATCCTTTACACAATGGTTGAACTCTAGTTGGGAGGTCCTCAACGAAACTAGTCTAATTCGTATTGACAAAAGAAAATTATTGAAACAACGGCCCAATAAGTAATAAGAAGCTTTCTGTATCAGGAAAGAGAAAAGCTAATCATGTCTAAAGTTAACAGATATGTTTTGAAAAAAAGCGAAAATTGGAATAGGTACTGTGGATTCACGCACTAAAAAAGCGAAAATTATCGATGCAATATTTTCAGGACTCTGTTTTTATCGCATGGCAAAATTGCTATACCAAAATTTGCTCCAAAAAACTGATAATTTGAAGTGTAATAAATACAGAAATTGTTATTCTGAAACTCAACATTTGATAACCGTAAAAGTATAAGTAATGTTGCAAAATGACCCCCCCCTCTACGAAAAGCTATCTACGCCACTGGAAAGGGCTTGCAGAGTCTAGTAAGCAGACCTTAAATTTGGCCTTCAAAATCTTGGACGGCGGCGGCGCGCTTCGACTGACGATGGCGCCAAAACAAATTAATCCAAACAGAAACCCACCTCTTTCTCCATCAGACACATAAATTTTCACTGATTTTTTTATAATTTAATTGAATTTTCATTCCGACAAAATAATCACCTTCAAGTGGCGACAACACGCATCAAATGTTTTGGGTCATAATGTATCTATGCATAAATTTGAATGAAAAATCGAAATCGTTTGTGTGCATTCATACAAATTGTATGGGTCCACAAGAATTTGATTTGTACTCTATTAAGAAAGCGATCATGAATCTTAGATCAATGAAGACAATTTTGGAAAACCTTGATTTTGAGTGAAAATCGATATTTAATGTTTCGATTGCAAACAATGGAAGCTCCATGCTGAAACTTGGTATATAATTAAGGTCATAGCTGCATTTCACGACAATTGCAAGAGTTTCTTCTTTCGATTTGATCAATCGTCGTCACATAAGCGGATATTGCAGAAATCTATACGGTCTTGCCAAAAACGTGTAAACCATTCAATAAATTCAATTCAAAACAAAATCATTGTCAAAAAAAATATGGTCGCATGGTCGCAGAAAAATAAGAAGATATAATTTCCTTAACGACCCTGGCGCGGCGGTTCTTTATCTGTTTAATGATTGCTCGTATATGGTCATTTTCAATTTTCACACAAATCATTTGGCAAATCTTTCGTCTCTATTTCACAAATCTTTTTTTTACATACATGTATCGACAAAAAATCAGCAATAAAATAGATATACTCAAGATGTCTGATCTTATAGTTTGTCAAATTGACCCGCAACAATACACTTGATGTCTTCTGTATTTTCCTATAAGAGAATCCGTGTGTACCTATAATAATCCAAATGGGACACAATCGTGCGCAAACGGATGTTGAAAAACACGGTCGAAAAATTGACCTTCTCAAATGCGCTTTTCCAAAAAAGGTACTTCCCATCCGGCCATTGAAAATTTCGGGCGTGTGGATCTTTATACTTACAGAGTTGGATTTTCACTACTACTTGTTTTTTTTATAGATATATATTTTGACGAAAATCATGCATAGACGACGCACACTTGTTTTGACTGTTTTTGGTCGAAATTAAAAATGACAGGATGTATTTTAGAATTTATAGAAAGCAAGAAAGAATGGCGCCCGATTCGCGACACGAGACATTACAACCATATAAAGATATTGAAGTGTGTACGTATATGACCGCAACATCCGCGTAAATTGCCTAAACTTGATTTGACAACAATAAACCGACACGACTATACAAAAGTAACTGAAATCTGAGATAAAGACGACAGTTTTGTGGTCATAAATTCTGAGTTGTGACAGAAATTGTGTGGTTAAATAGGCGTTTGAACGAGCGGATTATGTAAATATTTGAACAATTAATTAATTTATTAAAAATGTAAAAACTGGGATTTACAAAAAAAAAAATATTTTTTTTTCAGTGTACAATGTAAACTTACCTCTTTGATGAATCGAATAATTATTGATTTTATCACTAGAATACTCTTGAGCTAATTGACTTGAATTTAATCTTTGATTGCCTAAGTAGTCAGCACACACAGCATCATATGTATTGGATTGTGAATCATCGATTGGTTTTTCACATTCTGAAAAAAAAAATATAAAAAAATATTAGGAAACAACGTGGCATTGTAAAAATAGAAGGAGAAGAGTATAGTACAAGATGGCAATCTATAGAGACCTCGCTAACTTCGGACTTTCTGATTTTGCTCTTAAATTCGTTGAGGTGCTCCTTGTATGTAGAGTGTCCAGTCTAATTGCAATCGGAGTTTCTTGGCCAAGTTGAAACACCTTCTGCTGACAAACAGTTCGTAGTTCACCTAATCGAGAATTCCAACAAGGCGGATATCTTCTACATTGAATTTGCTCATTGTAAAAATAAAATAAATACTAAAAATGGCGGCACAGTCCAATATTGGACCAAAGTCGCAGATGTGTTAGTGACATCCGATTTCTAAACCTCATCGATTTCTTTGTAGAAGTGTTAAGATCAAGACCACGTTTAGCAGAGTTAGTTATCCCCAGAAATAGGTACTCGTTTACCCTCTGAGTGAGATCATACTTTGTCACATGGGTCGTGAGTTAGAGTCGCTCAGGGTGGGACTCGAATCCATGACCCTGTGCTTCGAAGGTAAGCGCCCTCTTCACTATACACCAACCAGACTACAATATCATTACTACTGCATGCATTCATTGTAAACAGGAAGAGAGGCAAGAGGTGTCCATCGACACACCCTCTAGCCCAGTAGTAAATGCCTTATATCTTCTGAATCGAGGATGATGTTCAGAATCTCTTGCCAACATTTCGTGACGGACGTAAATATATACATAATTCACGTTACACGTAAGGAGCAGTGTGCCTAGCACGAAACTCGACAATATTTTTTATTTATATCGGCGCTTTACCCACCTCACCTGGTGGGGATGCATATAATCCCAAACAACATAGTCCCGCCTGTTCATAATCGCACTTTTTTAAAAAATCCCGTCTTACATTATCCTGACATTACTAAATCCCGCCACTAAATATCCCGCTGTTTTAAAATCCCGCTAGTAGATAGTGAAATAATCGGGATTCCAACATAGTCCCGAAAAATAAAATCCGCTTTTTATAAAAATCCCCCTTTACTTTATCATCACTAAATTCCGCCTTTATAAAATCCCGCTAGTGGATGGTAAAATAATCACGTCAAAATACCGCCAAAAATTATTTTCATTGTTAAAAAAAAAACATAGTTATGTGATTTCCAGCAGTTAACGCGATACTTTTTCTTAGCACAAATCCGTCCGTTTATTTTTACGAGATTATAATTGAGCCCTTATAGAACAAGTCCGTCATGCAGGGGATACGCACTTCTAGAGTACACTGATAAAAAAATCATCATATGTAATATGAATGAACAAGGAGTATAGACTTTTTTTCATTACCACGATGAATTAGTTCATAGTAAATAAACCTTAAATAAAACCTTAAAATAATGCAGAGTTCATATATTTTACGAAACACCGGTCGTTAGTATAACGTTGACTTTTCAGAGCAGAAGTAAAATAAATTTCGTCAACACTTATGAACCTGGATGCCGGTCTGCGCCAGTTTTTTTTTTTTAATTGATGAACTTAGTAATTATATCAATGAACAAGTCGGTGTAAATATTCATTACTTTAATGAACAATTTCATTGTTTCAGGGTACGTTTTTCTTTCAGTGTACCGAAAGACCACATCACCTATTTTCAAATTAAGTCACCTGGTCGGTGGGTCTCCGAGACCTAAGTATCCCCATGTTAGGAGACCCACTATTTAACGGTAAATGTGGTGGCGCTTTTTAAAATCTCGGGATATTGAAATGCGGTATTTTGAATTAGCAGGACATTGGAATGGTGGAATATTAACTTGGCGGGATTTCGATTAAACCGGATCTGAAATTGAGCGGGATTTTTAACTGGCTGATGAACGTCGTCATTAAAAAAAACAGGAATATGGATATCGCGATATCGTCGCCAGCCTCACCTGGTAACACAGCCTAGAATAACACTAGTATTTTGTGACTCCGCGGCTCCTAGAGACTTCTTAAGAATTTGAAGAAGTTAATATGGCGGAATCAATGTAGAATAAAAATAGTTTCGCGTAATCCATTAAAAAATTCCTCCGTTTTCGCTATTTTACAGACAATCGAGAAGAAGATGACCTCAATCTCTGCGCCCTCAGGTAAAAACGATCTCCCAAAATTTGATCAGCGAGCTGAATAATTTTTATTCGTCCATTATGCCATAGCCTTAATTTTTGCAAACTGGCGTTGGTCCCCGCGTTTCCCTCATCACGCTTCCGAATCTGAGGGTAAGGATATCCTCAATCACCCTCCCGGACCTCCACCGTAGGGCTACCGCCGCATTTTTCCAGTTGACTTACCGCTTTGTTAGCATCTACGTTATTATCAAGAACGTTTGATAGTCGCTTGGAGTCATTTTGCGGATTGTTTATACAGCCTTTTAGTATCGACTGGTTTCGACATTGGCCAATATATTCGATAGCATAAGCAAAATGCACTTTTGCTTTGTTGAAAAGGTTAAGCTAATGTCTCCCAGTTTAGACTGCGCCAAGGCACGATTGTCGGGAATTTCTTTTCCTCAGAGATATTCAGTTTTCCTGGGGCGGGCAGGTACTTAACTTGGCCAAAGGACTTATGACACTGCTGACGACTAATCATTAATTACCTCTTCTTGAAACGACGTTCCGTGTTTCGGAAATGCTCGTTTCTGTCCCTTTTTCAACAACTCTTAACACGTTCACTGTCTATGTGTCCTCATGCGCACAACATTACACAACATGATGGCAGACGTGGTGACTTTGAACGTCTATGCGGTTTGGAGTGCAACCGAATTTTTAAAAAGTCCTCAATGACGATTGCGTTTTCATGTCACAATCCTAGAGATGGCAAATGCCATATAAGGAGGGCAAAAAAATATCGCGGAAGAAATGTGCTCGTAAGAAAACTTTTCTTCCACAAGAAAAGAAACAAGGACCTATCTAAGTTACGGCATGCACGTTAATCAATATATCTTCCAGGCAATAATCAAAACTGCAGTCTCGATTTTTGTTGTGAGGATCATCAATCGTACCAAATACTCGTATAATGACGCACACGATCAAACATTTAATGCCATTCATTCTCATATTATTTAATAATAGGAAAGTAACTAAGCCATTGAGCGATATAAAAAGACAAGGAAGAAAAGAAAAGAAAAGTTCAAATTGTCAGTTTCTTTTCACTTAATTACCAATACCAAGAGCTCTTTCGGAGAAGAGTATTTTAATTTTCACTAGATTATCTGTTGGACTGCTGTAAAATTATTGAGAACACATTTAAAGTCCTCTCAGGACATTTCATCTTGAATCCGGCTATTTATTTTTCTATCGACATTTTTGCATGGCTATTTTTCTAACGACATTTTTTTTTTCATAAAAAATCAAATCAAATTCAATAAGAAATAAAAATTCAATAATATTGTAACCGGAACGCAACTGATTTGATTTTCTGGGCAACGTCGCAGCATCGTTGTATATGGAACGCAAGAAAAAGGCCAGTCATAGTCACTTCACTTGTTGCAGCCAATTTGATTTTTCTATACATGAACCAAAAGGACGAGGGAATACTACGATAGCACACTACTAAACAAGTTCATGTCCTTCGCCTCGTCTCCAATGCCAGCAACCCTTTGCATTTCCGTTTTAGAAAATTTCTTTGCAATGTCCGTCGCGAGACAATTTACAACATTATATAAAGTTGAATTGAATTTTGATGGATTAGGTTAGGCGACGTCTTTGAATGTAAATAACGTAAGCAGCAGGTAAGTGTTTTAGTAATTTTGCATTTTTCGAAAATTAGTGTAGTAATTACGTGATTTCAGATTGCAAAAAGAGGTGGGGAACATTTTTTTGTTTCTTATGTTTTTCGTGGTGCTGCGCTCGAATCCGAAGCTTCCCGCTAACATTTCGTTGCGAAACAGAGTCAAAATCGCGAAAAAAAACAGAATTTCCGTAATTTTTTGGTTGTTTGGATTACAACCGTTCATTTCTGCAAAAAGCTGTCCATGAATATCTTAGAGAAAACATGATTTCGTATCGAACGCCACATAAATCTTCAAAATGCGTTTAGCGGTATCGCTGCAATTGATATAGTAATTTTTTTACGTTTTTGCGATTCTAACTATTTTGCGCAACGAAATTTGGGTGAGAAGATCCGGATTCGTGCTCAGCCCCCCCCCCCCCCCCCAAAAACATAAGAAACAATAAAATTTCTCCACCACATTTTACAATCTCATGTACTAGCTTTGTCATCTGCTTATTACACTAAAGGCCGATTACTCGTACGTTTTATATAGTGCACACCCATTCCCAATCCAATCCAAGCTAATACATCCTGGGAATCCGTCAAAAAAATGCACCTTTACGTGCAATGCCTTGATCGTTCGGACGTAGTTAGACCATTTCTTTTGCAATTCTGGCGAAATTGGTTTATCTAATTCGCATTTTTTCACCCAGAGTTCCTAAATTAATACTTTCCCAGTAACTCCGACAGGTTGCGACCGAACAGCTTCGCCACCTGAGATAATATCATCCTTTTTGCGGTAATTTCGTCATCTTGAAATTATTTATCTATCGAGAAGGTAAAATTGTCTTCTGCAGATATCCAAAGCAAGCGCAATATTTTCGTTGTCGCTTCTGATTGAATCGTAATTGGCTCGGATGAATTATTTTCGAATTGCTCTGTATCTTGCAGGACGCGAGTACTATGTATTTGAATTCCACTTGAATCCACTCAAAGCTAGCAAGCGGGTCATTTGATTCTACAAGTTTGTGGCATCTGCTTCAGTGTCGGTCGGCGCCCGTTAACAGATCGTCTATGTAAAAAAAAACTCCTTAGGTATTTGACTGTTTCTGGAACCCCCGCTTCTTCATCTTTAGCAAGTTGTAGCAACTTACCGAGTTCTTTGAAACTGCCAAAGATTAGTGTCTTCATTTGTTAGTGCCTTATTATGTCATTCTCGGGTGGCCGGAAAACAATTCGTTCGTAGTCCCTAACTTTGGTATGAAGATTCATCTGCCTGTACATTTTTTCTATATCAGCGGTAAGGACTATGGTATGAAATCTCAAACGTATCAAGTTTTCTATTAACGATGCTTGGGTCTTCGCTCCGACCATCACCAAATCGTTTAGCGAATGTCCAGAAGTGGTTTTCACTGAAGCGTTGAAAACTACTCTGACTTTAGTCGTTGTCCAATCTTCCCTAACTATACAGCATGGTGAGGCATGTAGTAGCAAGGTACCTTAACCTTTGGGTTAACTTCGTCCATATGGTCGAGCTGAAGCTACTCCAGCAGGCACTTGTTGTATTCGGGGAAAAAGCCGTTGATTTTCCCCAATTGCCGTTCCATTTTTTCATATTGTACAATAGTGTCTGCAGCGGTGGATTCGCTGCGAACAGTAAGCGGTGAGCCTATCGCCCATCCTCGTCTTGCTTAGTGTATCGATGGTAGTGCTCTTCCGCACTTTCTTCTTCAGGAGTAGGCATCCGATTTTCAGGAATTTCTTCCTGCTCCCAAATCTTGTTTAAGTTCTTGTCCGATTCCGCTATGCTAATGAAAGTCATGGTCGAGATTTTATCATTTCCCCCTTCCGTGGGTCCAGATAGGATCCATCCTAATCTAGTTCGCTGATAGGTAGATTGTCCCTTGATTAAACCGTTCTCCAAAATGGTTACGTACAGATCTCATAGCCGATGAGTACGACAATTTGGCCGCTAGTATGGAAGTTTCTATCGGTTTGACACGTTTTAAGACATTTTTTTAACATTTTTATGTTTTGACTCTGGCACATAAATTCATTCCATTCAAGGTTCAACGGAAGTTGGGCTAGGTGGTACCCTGTGATTGTTGGGTGCCATTCAAGGTTCAACATAGGTTGGGCTTGGGTTAAATTTACGTTCAACTTGAGTTCAACTTGAGTTCAACTTGGGTTCAACTTGCGTTCAACTTAATAAGATAAGAGAGATAAACTACAATAGAAACATGAAAATGTCCCACTGAGTTGCGGACACCTGTGGCGTGGTTCATCCAACCGCGGTTTTCAGGTACTGCATCTTGTGTGTGTCGCTGATGTGCTCGTTGTCATGAACAAGACAACGAAACATGTCCTTAAAAGACAGCCAATCTTCGTATTTCCCATTAAATCTTTATTACCTCAAGTCTGACGGCTTCTTCGGCTCTCGGTGGGGTATGGGTGTGGGTTCCTCTGATACACCGTCCGCCGAACCCGTTAACTGATTTGCAATTAAGCCATTTGGACTATTCTGATTTGGTTCCGCAGTTGGTTCAGGTTTTTCCACTGCGATGCACCCGATCCCTTGTTAGAATATCGTCTCGTATTCCTCGCAGAGTTGTTCGAAATTGTTGTAAGCCCCCTTATATTCGGCTAAGGTAGTAGCATCGCTCCGTACTGCCTGCATCGTCTCCCAATGCAAGGCTTTATACTCCTTCCATTTCGCTTCCAATTTCCCTAACTTCATCCTGAAGTATAGGGGATTGTGCCGACTCTATGGGAATCCTTCCGGAAACTGATTATATCCCGATGAAACTGACCTCCTCAAGGTTAAACCTCTGCCTCTCCAGATCAGCCATGGTGTAATTTTCCAATGAAGTACCACTTGAATAAAAATTGTATTTTCGAACAATACAAATGAGTAAAACTCAGTTGTTGTAGTTGTTACAAATTCCACAGAAAAGCCTAAACTTATCTGTGTTAGTCTTCGAAATGTGGTTCGTCTTCTAGGATTTGACGATAGCCGTGACTCTTGACGTTTCCACTTGTACTTTATGGGGGTGATAATCGTGATAATGAATGTCGCGGATGTAATAGGCGAGATATCGTAGACAACCCGTGAAACTCAAACATATCAAAAAAGACAGATAGAATTGAAATTATATATGCACAAGTTGTAATTTCTGGGGTCCATAAACTTTTATCAGAGTGTCCTTCTCTGCTTTAGATTTTGTAAGAATTTTCATCATATTGATCGCATCAATGCAGCATTTTAAATACAAGAATATACTCTTAAGTAGGTATAAAACCTTACATCATTTTAAAGTCATCATAACTATACTATATAACTGCATATCATCCATATAGAATACACTCAGCGAACCACATATTTATTTATTGTTTTCAATTGAAGCCACTTATAGGTGATTTACTTGTGCACTCAATGAATTACGCCGAGAGAAATACTGAATGAGAGTCGTCGCGTCGCATTCGGTGTCTTCTTATTCATTTTTACTACTGTTAGCACATTATTCTGTGTTAACTTTTATCTATACGCTACTCGCTACCACTGCCATCAGAAATGTATTTTCTGTTTTCTCTTCCATAAGTCCTTCAAAATAAAATCCAATAAATACAACCAAATTACTTGCGCCCTATAGTTTTGGAAGCCGTCGAATTCGCTCAGGCGTTTATGCGGGTAGATTTTCAAAAAAAGCCCATCAACGACTTTTAGCTTCTCTGACACATGCTCTGTCAGATCTCAATATGTATTCCATACGTGAATGTTTAAGTGATGCTGCGCGGATTATCCAGTTAGCTACCCTATGTCATCAGCAACATCGCATATGATCATGAACATGGCACAACATTATTATAGTGGACAACAATATTCCTTAATCTTTTATGCGTCAATTTAGATTTTTGTCTCTATGCACAGACCACAGCCGTACGTGCGTCGGCAGGGCCGGGCGTTTTCGAGTACTTTGACAATTGAATATTATATTGTGAAGTGATTTCGATTTTTGTGTATGACTTTTTGTATGTGCGCAGAATCTACTGGTATTTAAATGAAGTGGTTTCAGACGAATATTGTTCAGACAATAATATGAATGTTGTGTATTGCAATACATAATTATTGTTGATTTAGGAATATTGATGAGAATGATGCCTTTTTTTGAATGTTCGGGCGATCAATTTGTTTTTGGGGGTAATCAAATGGAAAAAATGTCAATTGAACTAAAATACCCTAAAGTGGAATTATATTAATTATTTTATTCATAGTGGTGAGAACATTCTCCGTTATTCGTTTGAAGATTATAAATTCATATGTTGCATTTGGACATTGGTGTGCGTCTTGTCTATCCGATAAGACTAACCACTAGATAAGATGTACGAGTAGTCGATTAATGAGTTTTTACTTACCTTTTTGTAAAATTTCTAAATGCTCCCAGAGAATATCACCCGTAAATGGTGGCGCAATGGCCAAAAAACGTTCACGTCCTAACGCGACCATATCGCGTCCGCGCATTCTTAAAAATGGCTCAATATTTGTTGATTCTAATGAAAATTCTTTAATCGCCCAATTAAGCCAGTAGCTTACATGTTCGGCCGTCCACTGACGAGGATCTGAAAAATAAAAGTTAAGTAAAATTTTCAAGTGTTCAAAAATAAATAAACTTGTTTTGTTACATGGTTTGGATACGATATCCTCAGTCACAATATCCCTAAAATCAAATCCCCAAATAAAAAAAAACCGGAAATCAAAATACCCAGAATGAAAATCACCAAAATGAAAATATTTCTTAAGGTACGTGTTTGTAGAGACAACTCATGTGACGATCGCTCACAAACCCAGACATTATTGCTGAGTCACACAACTGTAAATTAAAAATCAATTACATAATAGGCCATTAGCACCGGTTTAACCCTTGAATGGTACAGGTAGTTTTTACATACCTTGGGTATGGGATTAGTGGCCGCTCTAGCCCTTACGCCACGCCGGGAAAGAGGACAATTTGCCGCCCTTTGGGTGTACTCAGGCATATTGAGGTGCAGGGTGGGCCAAATGAGACCTTCCAATGCTAAACGCAAATAACTTTTCTATTATACACATTTTAAATGTTATTCTTTTTGCAGTTTAAAGTTCAGTTCTTAAAAATTTATATTAAATATATGCAGCATACAAGAACGTGTTAAAACGAAACCGAGTTCTAATCGTGCGAATAGCACGATGAGTGTATACCCATATACAGGCCTAGAAAGCATTCTAAACCAAAAATATTCAATTTCAAATTTTTTGTAGGGGGGGCTCAATTTGACACATCAGCTACAATTTGACACATATTTGAAGTTGTTCGCAACATTTGATCAAATGATATGGCTGAATATTGTTTTGTAGGGGAGGTAGGCGTAAGGGTAGTCGGAACTGTTCCACTTTCCGTCAACTTCAAGGATATGTCACAATTAGGCAATCACCAAAATTTCAGCTCGTTGGCGATATTTTGTGGAAAGTTGTGGTCGAATTAGAATATCCAGGGGGGGGGGGTAACTTGTATGGAAGGTAGGGGAACCCTTGATCCGATTAGGCCCATTTTCAATACCGTCCAAGGTTTAATGAAAACAAACATCTCACCAAAATTTCAGAAACCTAGCTTCATTATTTCGGGAGTTATTGTGCGAACTGACAGACACACGGACGGACAGACAGACAGACAGACGGACATGGCTTATTCGAATCAGGGACCGACCCTGATCATTTATATATATACTTTGCCATACCTCTGGTGGATCCTTAGAGGTGTTACATAATATCTGGTAACAAAAACAATATACCCTATACCATCTTATGGGTATCAATGCTACCAACTAGTATTATCGAATTTAAAGGATATGACCCTTCCAGATAAAAGGATAAAAAAGTACATACATGTAATGAGTAAAAAAGGGTTAGAAAGTACGTGTATTCGTCCAGTTTTTATTTTGTTTCATTTAATATATTATAATAATTATAGATACAGAATATATAATATAATACGAGTAATATAAAATCGAAATAAATGAAAATAAAGAAATTTTGTTGAGGTACATCTCTAATGAACGATAAGTTGGACAATCTTGGAAGTCAACTTTTGCAGACAAGTAACAATTTCACAAGTTGGCTAATTTAGCTAAATCGGGCCCGTAGCGATGAGTTGGCCAACATGTGAAATTTATATCGTTTGTAAAAGTTTCACGACTAAGATCGTCCAACTTATCGTTACATGTAGACGCGCCTTAGTCAGCCTCGTCGTTAGAGAACATATCAATTGACATTGCACCCGGACTCGATTCTGGTTGCTTGAAATCGTGTTCACCTGTCCGGAAATTTTTCGCAATAGTTCTGGCTGCGTTTTAAGTTATAGAAGTATCAACACACGAATAATTCATATTGATCTTGACTGTCAACATGGATTTAAGTGTCTTTCACGAAAAGCAGCCAAAGTTTAGAAAAGGGCGAATGAAAAAGTCGTCGATTATTTTTGGACACATCTTGAGATCCAAAAAATATTCCGTTAGTAGTTCGAAGATTTTTAAAATCGAGGCTATGGCTATGGCGTAACCCAGCAGCTTGGAATATTCTGCATTCTCAGAATCGTAGATTGATTTCAACCTTTCAACGCGAGCTGTGTTTATGTAAAAATGCGAGTAAATTTTCACGACCACGCATTTCAAGTCCATTGGCAGTCGGTCACAGGCCGACTTCAGTGGGTTGTGAACTATGTGTGCAGCGCAGCCAACACCAACAATTTGTGGTTTCTATCGTTTTAAAATATGAAAAACATTGTTGATTCCACGACGGTCACGTGAGCCGAAATTAATCGGACAGCATGTCGCTACAGAAACCAACAACTTTTTCGGCGATTCCCTTTTACTCGGCAGTACGTTTTATCAGTTCGAAAATGATCTGTGCTGTCTCACTTTATTTTGAATAAAGCTCCAACATCTTCACACGTACTCCAATTTTGGGAAAACATTCGCGACAATTGCTAGAGTGCGTTTGATGCATGTTTCGATTAAAATTATAATTTCAATTCAATAGTAATGCACTTTTTTTTTTCTTTGTAAAAAAAGGTTGGATAAAGTACCAAAAAAAGGAATTCTGAAAGGATCAGAATAGGAAAAAAAGGAGTCTCCTTTTAAAAACAGTATAGTTGGTAGCATTAGGTATAGGGTATAAATATAAACATGTCATACGGGAACCTGGTGGCTTTTAAACCCACCAAACCCATTAAGAAATCGAAAATTAATGCAAAAAATGTTTTTCCACTAAAACACTCAAAACATTTACGAAAATAAGATAAACTCAATTATTCGTAAAGTTATGTACCTATGTCCTCTAAGAGAAAAACATGCATTTAGGTCTCCCGCGAAAAATGTGGCGTGGAAATTTGCCTTCAACTTCAGTTAATTTCAGATGAATGTGCACCCGCAAGCCTGATTGATTGTCCGATGACATTTCCCGTGAAATAAAATGCAATTGCAATGTTTAAGCTGGCGAAAAGTCAAACACCGGTATGGAGATTTTTCAGTGTTAATTGGATTTCACGATCATCAAAATTTTGACAGTAGGCAAAAACTTTTGTACGGATTTCATGTGAAATGCAGACGTTAGTACCTACTCAAACTCTTCGCGCTCGGATTTTTTCAGTGTGTTCAACGTAAACCACCCACAAAAAAAGGAGTGCGTCATCTAGAAAATTCTTAGTGAATAAAAAAGAGCTAAGTTTAAATCGGTTGAGCCAAGCCAAATCCCGATATTAGCATGTCCGTAAACAAATTAGAATAGTCCTCCCTAATTTGTTTTCGGACAATATCGGGATTTAGCTTATTGCGACTCTGACAGTGTGTAGGTACTGTAGCATGTAGCTCCTCGTGATTTGCCCCGAGTTTCGAAAACCCGTTTCTCTATGAATCTTTATATCACAGCACAGAGTGATATGACCGAACGATCATGAACCAATTTTTCACAGGAGAGTTTCTTTTAAATGTTTTTTGAGTGTTGCGATTTCTCCGAAAATTCAATGTTTATCTAGTAGGACATATCACATAAATGCAATAATAACGAGACCGAGGCTAATTTCGGGCGCGGCCGTTCCTAGATATCTTTTGAGGTGTCACTAGGAACACATTTAGGTGAAGTTTGGTTAAGATTAGTTTATAAAGAAAAAAGTTTTTCTTAGAAGAACCTAATTTCCAGGAGTTTGTTTGTATGACAGCCTTATGACTTAGTCTTCCGATTTCATCTGTTCTTGGATATTTTTTGATGCTTTACCAGGAACATATTTGGGTGAAGTTTGGTTAAGGTCAGATTAAAATTAATAGTTTTTTTATAAGAACTTTTTTTTCGGGAATTGGCTTGTATGACAGCCCTATGACGTAATGTTCCGATTCCATCCGTTCCTAGATATGTTTTGAGGCTTCACTAGGAACACCCTTGGGTGAAGTTTGGGTAGGATTGGTACATAAAGAAAAAAGATTTTCTTATAAGAGCCTAATTTTCAGGGGCAGCCCTATGACCTCATGGTCCTATTCCATTCGTTCCGACATATATATAGCGTACACTAAAAAGAAACTTGTTTACTAAATTTCAGCCTAATAGCTTCAAAACTGAGGGACTAGTTTGCGTTGCAACAGACGGACAGACAGACGTACTATAACTTCGTCCTCTATTTGAACATTTACTCACCTACCGTTTAGCAAGAATTAGGGATCATGCAAGTACAGGTTCAATCAAAATTGTGAAAAGAGAAAAAGAGGAAACTAAATTTCAATTGGGAGTAAATAAAAAAAATGTTCAGCGCATTTTTAAATAAAGTAATTGATGTGCTTTTTTACCGAAGAAAAAACAGTATTCCGCTGTTTCTAAAAAAATTGCACAACAGTAGTAAAATACTTTTTGTTGGTATCCGTTTGTTTCATGTCTTGCGACATTTTATTTCGCAGTAGTTGCAATGCTTTACTTCCACTAAATCGAAATCGATTAGATCATAGACCATCATACCTGTGAGGACTATGAAGTTGAGGAGACTACTCTTCTAATATTTATTAGTAAGATTAGTGAAATCTCAGTGTCTAGCTGTGGAGAAGCCAGACACCTCACTTAGTGGAACACCGATAAGTAGTCGAACAAAACGAATGACTGCAGAAACCAATCCCGGTTTTAACGAGGTCTCATATGTGAATTGCTTTCTTGTACGATATTTGAAATTATGTCAAACAAAATTCATGCACTATGGATGCACAAACAAAAATGAATAGTCGAATAATAAATAATAAATTAATCTGAAAGATGACCCCAATCCAACAAGATCTTTACTCATAGAAGATCGTTTTTTTTTCTGTTCTTTCCACATAGATCTATCTACCTCGAAGGCCATCAGAAGATGGAGGACGGTCAAGCTATAGCATCAAGAACCAAACTATCGCAAATTTCAAAACTCAAGATCAATCCCATTATACCGGAATCTATCTACTGTCAAGATTTTCCAAAAGTGAAAACTCAATAAACACATTTGAAATGAATGAATTCTAATTAAACTTTTGCGTACAGTTAACGGCACCCAGATAGATGTATAATTTATTGTATTTTGACGCTCAACAATTATTCATGAATTCTATCGCATTTTTAATACCTTCCAGCAGCCGTCGAGATCCTTGAGCACATCAAGACAGCCTCTGCGTTGGTTTATAGTAAATTAATCAGATAATCATAAACCGCGACCACAAACTTCTTGAATTGTGGTGGTCGCTGCTGATTCTACATGAATTTCATCTTAATTTTTTTCGTTCTGCAAATGTTGCCTTCTCGGTACGACTTGCATTGCATACTAGCAAAAAAAATGAAAACAAAGCTCAAAACCAAAATAATAAAAAAAAATGTAAATGTAAATGTCTGTTTATCTTTAATCGTAACATTAACACAAAAATCCATTGAAATCCATCCATGTGAAGAGGAGCTTGCGGATAGTATTTATATATGTTACTGTACGCAGTAGCCCCCGCCGCATTGTATTGACCGTCAAGGAGAGAGAAACCAACATTTTAAACATAACCTCAAAACCAGTAACCAGTGCTCCGCCATCACAGTTCGGATCGGAGTAAACAGACAAAACATTTTTTTTACTATAAAATTTTCGTACATTATAACGTTCTTTTGCAAACAGAGGAGATGCGAGTACTCGCGGTCGCGACTCGACCCATAGAGACAATGACGAAGTTGATGGCAATATGCAATGAATGTAATGACGACGACTATGTGTGTTCACATACAACATACGAATTCGGAACAAAGTGTTAAGCCATCCGTGGCCGGAAAGAAGACCGCGTCATACGTTGCTGTATGTAGGTTTACGCTCATATGAAGCAACAAGTGTCCATCCATGTAAAAAATGAGTAAAGGTATAAAAATCTCCGTGACCCTCTGTATTATCTTTTCCAATCCAACAACCACGCGAGTATATACCTACTGTACTAAAAACCGAAGTTTATTCTTTAGTATTTTCGGACGAGGCGGTCTGACAAAATCAGGCTAAAGCGGCAACAGGCGTTTTTCTTTGGTCAGTGATGTTTTTGTGCCATTTTCACCAATAAATCTCACCTGATTCTGTTAAGAAATAGCCATATCGACAATAGAAACAGTGAAATGTGCAACGGCAACAGGAGTGCATTATAAGAGCTCCAAATGAAAAGAGTACATTGCTGAACTCTTCAAGTCAATGCATTCTTGCATTTCAGAAGCATTGGAGCTGCACTCTGTACACACATGCATATAGTAGGAAAAAAAAACAAAAGAGACTAAAGTCTTCTTGATTTTATGAACATACGTCGCAATAAGTGTATGCAAAGCAAAAAAAAAAATCAGTTAAAACTATGCAGTCCAGAGTACATTTTCAGTATACATACTGTACACTTGGTTTTAAATGGCCGTAGTAGCCTCACTGCTCCGGAGGGTCTACACCGTAAAAAAAAGCAATTACATTTCTCGTTCATTCATCAACAGCAGCATCGTTGTATCAAAAGGATAGTGCAGTATATGTACTTTCTTATTAAGTCTAGTTGACACGTTCAATATGCCCCAAAGTAGAAGAAATTTACACAGCTAGCAGCAAGTTTTCTTGTGATCTACACACGTCCATTTCCATTGTTGCATATGGTCATTACCTCTGTGGGGCGACTGAAATATTTTAAAGCATTTCAATATGGATAGTGTCAACAGGGCTTTAGTGAGCATCCAGATTTTCTTATTTCACCTTCTTGTGTCTACAGTGTACCTACTCGTACGCTCGCTACTATACGTATTACCGAGAGTTCAGTCAGTATGTGCGTATAGGTTACGAACAAAAAAATCTTTATTTATTCTTATTCTCTTACCTTTGGTTATATTGCAGTTCTGAACTTCTTTTTCCCATGATGCAAACGATTGCTTCAGGACTTCAGCAAGTTTCTTATTTGTACCAGGTGTAAGTGGTGGCATCTGTGTTGGTACATCTGTAAAAAATGAAGAGAGAATAGGAAAACATTTTGTAAATATAAATGCTGATAAACAATTTTAAAATGATATTATGGGATTTATTTTTCAGATTTCAAGATTTATTTTGACATGGATGCATATAAAATGCAAAAGTAGCAGGTAAGTTCATGAATTTTATGGAAAATTAACAAAAAAGAAAATCGTCCATTTTTTGTCATGAAAATTAGGTATTTGATAGGCACAATATTATTCTCTAATCATAGGATGATGAGGCGAGTTGTATATGTCTGAGGTTAGTTTTTGGCTTGTTCTTCTATCCGTTCTTTAGAAAACTTTAGAGTTTCCGATATTGTTCTTATTTGAGAGAGCTGATAGCGCAATGATCCTAGTTTTTACACTCCAGTTTTTTAGAGCCAATAATAATTATTGTTAAATAAAAATCTTAATTTCAAATTTTTCCATCAACTTTCAAAAATATCCTAGGGGCAGAATCTACATTTACTTCGAAGCGCTAATGTCTCCTACCCTTGAACTCCCTTCTTATCTACGCCACTGTCCATACTGACCTTGTATCTGTTGAATTGAAATATTCCATTATTGAATCTAGTACGAGTACTAATTGTTAACGTACACTGAACTATGATTTTGAATTCTTGTACTATGTATTACTTTTTTGACTACTTCCCTCTGTTCTAATAAACGTATCGAATATCCGTAGAGAACACGTCGTGTTTAGCTTGTGTTTCTTATCCGTTCACACCATACACAGCTCTAAAACTTGAATTTATACCTGCGCATACCCCCACGGCACAGAATATTCTTTCGAAAATCGGGTGTATCGAGCGCTTGAGAGGCCACGAAAACTACGATAGCTGGAAAATATTAGCACGGGCAATTCTCGAATTGCAGGACCTGTGGAGCTACATCGCTGGTACGAACACGGAGAAAGATGCGGTAAAGGCAGCAGAAGGTGAAATGCGAGCGAAGGAAAAGCTAACGTTAATGGTTGACCCAATCAACTATAGCCACATCCAATCGGCAAAATCGGCCAAGGGAATGTGCCAAAATCTCAAAAAGGCGTTCAATGACAGCGGACTAATGCGACGGGTTGGTTTGTTACGTACCATCATCAACACCAAATTGGAGAGCTGTTCATCGATGGAACAATTCATCAACACCATCTTGGTCTGTGTCCACAAATTACGAGGTACGGGAATGTCTGTCAACGACGAATGGACCGGATCGTTGCTGCTGGCTGGTCTCGGCGAGGAGTACAAGCCCATGATTATGGCAATAGAAAGCAGCGGTCTGAAAATATCATCAGACTTTGTGAAGACAAAACTCCTGCAAGATGTCGGCAACAGTTTAGCACAACAGCCTGCTGATCAAAGTGACGCACTTTTTACAAAGAAGCCCACAATCAACAACAATGGATGGAGCAAGTCTTCATTCAAAGGTAAGAAAGTAAAGTGCTTTCAATGCGACAAGCGCGGGCATATTGCGAAAAACTGTCCGAAAGGGCCTGTCTACACGCGGAACAAGAACAAGATGAAAACCGGTTTTTTAGAAGAGATGCGGAAGGAGCAAGGCAAGGAAAAATTTGATTTTTCACATAAAAGCCGGTTTTGTTCTCGCGTTTTTGTTTCCCGTGTAGTTTCACTCAAACGAACGTCGAAGAATGCATTAAGCCTGTTTTGTTTGACAACTTAAAGCTGAATGGTTTATAGACTCTGGTGCAAGTGTGCACATGAGTAATCG
Organism: Microchrysa polita; assembly: GCA_949715475.1. Classification (NCBI taxonomy): domain Eukaryota; kingdom Metazoa; phylum Arthropoda; class Insecta; order Diptera; family Stratiomyidae; genus Microchrysa; species Microchrysa polita. Next base: position 8,173,201 of record OX454417.1, read on the forward strand.
CGGCGATTGGACGCCAACCTATGACAAAAACCGTAACAGTGGCCAATAATTTATCAATTAGCTGTCAAAAGTGTGGGCGATGTTAAGCTGGATCTACGTATAGATCGAGGAAATTCGCTGAGTCCCACAGAACTCATTATGTATATTCCGTTTCCATTTTCAGACTATAGAGAAAATTAACATTTCAGCAATCATGGCTTCTTTCGTTTCCGTGGCTGTTCTATTCTGCAGCAGAAGATGAAGCTTACTGCCGGTGTTGCGTCCTTTTCACCCAGAAGCCTGTTGGAAAAGGGCAAAATCAAAAAACCAACCAGCTACTCGTAACTCAATTCAGAAATTGGAAAAAAGCATTGGACACTTTCCGAAGCCATCAGGAAACAAATTTCGTGTCATTATTTTGTGCGGCCGGCAAGGACTATAGCTAGCTATAGGGGTCATCTAGAGAATGGCCCACTTTCACTTAAATTGCCGGTAGAGAATGATAGAGATAGAGCGTTACTCCGATTCGCGTATGAGAGCGGTAATACTGATTTGAAATTCTATTTGGAGACTGCTGGGCGGAACGCAACATACTTCAGTCCGCGAATCCAAAATGAAATAATTGAAACAGCAGGGAAAATAATAACATCTAAAGTAGTGAAGTGCATTAACAAGTGTAGATGATTTGCTGTAATCGCCGAAAAGACCACAGATATTAGTGGAATTATGCGATTTTCAATATGTATGTGCGGTACGTTGAAAAAAAAATGGAAGTGAATACTCCATTGAAGATTTTTTTAAATCTTTTTGTCATGAAGAATATTTTATTCAATAGTAAAAAGAATTGAACACATTAAGCAACTGAACAATCATTTGAATATGTGACTATCTTCACTTTTCTAATAGTTCTAAGTTCAGACTTCCTTCCTTGACTCTCTCTCTTACCTAGCCCTCACCAAGTAAAGACGTGTTCTGGATGTCTCTAACAAAAATAATATTCTTGTTAACTTGCCTGCGTATACATAATTCACTGAAAACTACACTTTTAATTTGTTTTAACCAAAAAATTTTAGTCAAACTTTTTCACGTTTTTATACCCTATACCCATAAGGTGGTATAGGCTACATTGTTTTTGTTACGCCAATATAATAAATAAAATAAATAACAGGCGCGGCAATCCAACATTGGACTAAGGCCGCTAATATTATGTAACACCTCAAAAGAGCCTCCGGAGATATGACAAAGTATATATGTATATAAGCCATGTCTGTCTGTCCGTGTGTCTGTCTGTTCGCACGATAACTCCCGAAATAATGAAGCTAGCGGTGTGGAATTTTGGTCAGATGTTTGTTTTGATAAAATCTTGGACGGCATTGAAAATAAGCCAAATCGGACCAAGAGTTCCCCTACCTCCCATACAAATTGCCACTCCTTGATATTTTAATTCGGCCATAACTTTCGATACAATATCGCTATCGACTTGAAATGTTGATCAATGCCTAATGCAGACATTTACTTTAAGTTGATGGAAAGTGGAGTAGGTCCGGTTACCGCTACCCCTACCTCCTCTACAAAGATATATTCAGCCGAGCCATATCTTTTGATAGAATGTCGCGAAGAACTTCAAATTAGTATCAAATGGTAGCTGTTGGATGCCTTGATAAGATGTTAAAGATGTGCTAGGTTCGACCCATCTATACCGTCCCTCCCCTACAAAAAAACACGAAAATAAAAATGTTGGGTTGTGCATGTCTTCTAGGTCTGTACATGGGTATAGGGTATACACTCATCGTGCTATTCGCACGATTAGAACTCGGTCTCGTTCCAAATTAATTTTGCATTATATTGTATGTTTAATAGGATACGACGTAGCAAGTTCCATAAGTGGAAAATTTAGAGGATGTGCAGCTGAAGTTAGGAAGATACACCCCCAAGCCATTTACGTACATTGCCCAAACCACAGCCTAAATTTGGCCATGAAGCCTGCTTGCTACATTGCACCTATCAGAAATTGTATTGCAACAATTAAGTCCGTCGTAAATTTTTTTCGCCGATCTACGAAAGCTGGTGGTGTTTTGAAAACGAAAATTATGGAAGCTCGACCAAATACAAATCAAACTCGCTAACTGAAGTTTTGCGAAACGCGTTTCGTAGAACATCTAGACCTCTTGCAACTCTTTTCGAACGTATATGGAAGTATTTGTTTGGCGCTGGAAGAATGAGATAAACAAACCAAAAAGGTCGAAGGAGTCCAACCGCATGCATTACTGGCAGCAATTACAACACCTGAGTTTGTAATTGCGTTAGGAGTTTTGAGGCCCGTCTTCAGTTTGACCAAACTACTTAGCCACCATTTGCAGAGGGAAGACTGCGATTTAAGCCTTTGCGTCAAATACGCAAACTTGAAAGACGAAATAAACGAAATGCGACGAAACTCGGACGAATTATTTCACAGTATTTTTTAGACAGCTGAAGAGGTCGGATTCGAAATCAAAGTCCCTCGAGTTGCTAAAATACAAATATATCGAGAACATTCTGAAAGTTGTCCAGAAAAATATTATCGGCAATTTGTGTTGATTCCTTTCTTAGACCACCGAATTGGACGCTAGATTTCTTAGGCATCGCGACATTTTATTCAAAATTCATGATCCTTTACCAATTAATTCGGCGAAGTGGCTTGTTCTGCTATTCGTTCTCATAGTTCTCTCTCTCTCTCTTTTGTGTTTCCGATATTTCCGCTATGTGTCCGCTATATGGCGGACGGTAAGATAAGTGTCGCTAGTGTCGATAAGAAGAACAAGAAAATTCTTCTAACGAGAGCTGATAGCGTAATGTTCCCTTCTAGCGAAGAGTTTGAAGCTGAGCTGACAATGTGAACATGAACATTTGACTTAATAAAACTAAATATTGCAATTCCTAAAAAAATCAGATATTGGAATATTACGCTATCAGCTCTCGAAAGAAGAATTTTTTCTTCTTTTTATCAACACTAGCGACACTTACCTCAACATATAACGGACAATATAGAAAACACAAAAGTTCTTCTTATGAGAACGGATAGCAGAACAAGCCTAGAGACGTAGAGGTAAGCAGTGATCAAATTTTGGAACTTATGGCAAGCGTGCCGAGGAGAATGAAAATTGTTCTCTAAATAGATACAATCAAAATTTGTATGTAAATTTCCTTTTTTTTTTTTACAACTCAAAAAAAAGTTGGATGAAAACTTTCAATATTCAGAGGAGATTTTGCATATAGCGCCTTAGTTTTGCACAAAACTTGATAAATGTTTGAGTACCTTTACTGTTACTGACCACATCACACCAGAATTCACCAAAAGTCATGAATTAATCAAGCTCACCGTACTGTCCCAAAATGAATCGTTAGCTTAAGTCAAGACCAATAATTGTAACTAATATCTAATACACATTTTCAAATTTGGTGCTCCGCGACAATATGAAATGTGAATTGGGAAATGTTCAAAAGTTTCAACATCACTGGACATATAGCAACAAGCCAATGCTAATTCGTTCTGTGGCCAGCTCATTCATTTTTCATAAGCTCGGAAATGCATTGTCATTATTGAAAAAGAAATGTTCTCTAAGGAAGTAGTTAAGAATTATGACTAGAAAAGAAGATTTCGTATCAGACCGGAAACAAAGACCGAAAAATCGCCAAAATATAACTTCCCGAATTATTTTAAATAAATAACAGGCCCGACGCACGGTCCAGCATTGGACTAAGGCCGAAGATGTATTAGTGACATCCAATTTCCAATATCTTAACTGCTTTTTTTCTTGAGGTGTTGAAATCGACAGCACGCTCATATCCCCATACTCGTTTAACATCTGAGTGAGATCATAGTCCGTCACATGGGTCGTGATTCCGAAAAACACCATAAACTGAATTCGTTCACGACGAGCGTCGAACCCATGACCCAGTGCACCAAAGGTGCACGGACTATCCACTGCACCAGACAAACTACGAAAGCACAATTTCAAAATTCGGTGTTTTGTACGAGTTGATTTTATTATTATTATTTAAATTTGATTAAAAAGAATTCCGTTTGGAAACAGAAACAAAGAGTGACCATACAAATGATTCGTGCGAAAAGGCACTCCTCCCGAATAGGTTGAATATTAAACAAAAAATAATGAATTTGCCCAAAAACAAAATGAACTCTACCGAAAAAAATTAAATCAAAAGAAAATTCACTAACCCCCTTTTGATTGGGACAAAAATTGTAAATGTGACACTCGTCAGTCCACGACAACATGACGTATAACATACGTATAGATCGGTCCTACACGTATAGAGCAAGAGTGACATTGCTGTGACGATCATGACGACCGACGTCAAGCACATTAACAATTCGAAAATTCCCTCAACCATAACGAATGTTCTGTGACTTTTCTAGAGAATTAAAATTAACCTCTCTTTCTGTAAGTATGTACCTATATAGATACTTATTCAACAAATTCGCTTTCAATTTTATAGTCCAAACGTTTGGGTCCCCTTTTCAGAGCAAGACGAAGTCCAGATCGTCATTTTTATGTGAAAAAAACTTGTCCGAAATTCGACAGTGTCTTTTGGGCACTTCTGTGTTCGGAAAAACATGCAAAAAGTTAACTCAAATTGTGATTAAGATGGCAACCATCTATTGCTTCAACAAAACAAATTGTTGGTGTGTTTTAATGGCACCAAAAGTTTTTGTTTTTCATGTTCTCAATTTTTGTTTTCAACTCTTGAAATGGACAGTAGAAAAAAATACCAAAAATATTGAATCAACGAAACGACTCTTGTATGTATTGCAGCAACATGAACGAGTACACGAAACAATAACAACAACATTTTTTGTTTTTGTTTGTTTATTGTTTAACGTCAAAATTGTGTTGCATTTTATTTATACGAAAAGAGTGACTTGTATTGCAATGACAAGAAAACAGATATTCTGCTATACACATGCAATGAAAAGACAAACTAAAACAAAAAATAAACATATATACACAAACATTGTATGCATCAGTGTTTGCAAACTTAACAAATACAAAAATAAATAAAGGGAATGGCGAAAAGTAAGAATTTAATGACCACAAGTAAGACAATAGAAAACAAGAGGATTCTGAACAATAAAATGACGTCAATTGTTGCAATAATTCGTTAAAGATGTTGAATGAAACCTCACAGCTTATACTGGGCATGTATCTCGGTGAATTAGATATTTGCTTTTACATAGACGTGAAAATTGCAACAAAATGACACCGTGAATCACGGTTGAGTGGACACGAGTCAGTTAAGCATGTAATAAAATGCATTGCGATGCGGAGGCAATTGGGCAGAAAGATCCAAAGATAAGCTGTTTATTTGATTGCAGTTGAGGGACTCTAGACTCTACCAATAGGATACAGTAGCGCCTCGATGATTGCGATTAGTTATGGAACCTAACTACATTTAGGTCACCGAGTTTTCCAGGACTTTGATTGATTTAAAGACGCCCGATTTCTATTGAAGTCCTGATTAGTAATTTAAATTATTAATTTTAGCGAGTAGAAATTAATTGAAACGATGAAGCATGTACATGTACATACATATCTTCAAATCGCGGTGTGTACTTACGAATTTAGGAGACACAACTTCATTTTTTTTTTTCAAATAATTGAAATGAATTATGATGAAAAAATAACCGAAATCCGAATACTGGATAACGAAATATGTAATAAATTTCCATTGGTTCGGATAATTGGTGTTTTACTGAATGTGTGAAAACAACGAACTCCCCATGTCAAGCCTTTTCAAAGAGGCCTAGCGAACAATTTTGCAATTAAATGCGATTTAATGATATGCTTATGTGTCTATGTCCTCATTAGACTGAGTGAAGTCAAGCGCAATGCTTGTCTTTTACAACACAACACACCCTTTTCTTAATCTTTAGTCGTAAGACATTTTTATCAAAAAATACAAATATTTATCTACAAATTTGTGAATAAATAAATCATAAAACTGACAATTTTTGGAACTCATTTTTATTGCGAGCAATTAAAAACACATACATATACACAATATACCATATACTATTCTAAACTGATGATAGAGATTTTAGCAGATTAGCAAGGGATTGTAAAGAAAGAGAATTGGTGTTTACGATTTAACATGGTTTGGTTAATGACTTTTTTACAATTGCACATTTATGAATAAAATGTATACTTTTCAAGTCACAGTTTGATTAGACTGAGATTTAGCAAACAAACCAAAATTGTTTAGAAGTTTACACAGTTTGTTTTCTTTACGTTGAACCAAAGCGCCAATATGGACAGATAGATGCCTATTACTCCAGGAAATTCGAACAAAAATTTGGGTAAACTTCGGTAAAATGAGGGAAAGGGTGGATTTGCTTGAGCCTTCTTTTCGAGATCCTAAACAAGACCCCAAAAGTCAACAAAACAAAAACAGATTTTCTGTATACAGTAGAGCCCCGATAATCCGGATTGATTGGGACCGCACCGGACCCCATTCGAATTATCGAATTAGTCGCATATCAAAATCCGATTTTGATTCGCGCACTCCTAACGATGCCAGGAGGGCAATCAGTTTTCTTTAACAAATTTTCATAAAAATCTCTATACACGGAGAGAAAAATGTGCAATGAATTCAACAAAATCATACAATGAAATCACAACATACAATTTCACTAAATTTGTAGTGAAAGTTATTAAAATGTAGTGAAATTGATTACAATTCAGTTGTTTTTACTGGTGCTGGCCTATTGTAAAAATGATTGCAGTGTAATGACAAAAATCATTGCATGGTATTTGTATGGATAGTAACATTTATTGTGTTTATGGTAATTTTCACCACTGTCTGTAATAATAATTATTGCATGGTGTAGTAGTTTTCATCCTTTCGTTCATGAAATTTACAAGAGCGCGTAATACGAGTAATTATGAAACTGTCAAAAAATAAGACGACTAATTTATTCGCATAACTTGTAATCTTAAAAAGCTTAGGTGCAGGACGTAGGACTACAAAACGATAGGTCCCCGGTTCAATTCCCAGTAGAAGCAAATTGTGAAAAGGTAAAGTTAAAATAGGGAAAAAGAAGTTAAGGATAAAATAGAAGTAAAAACTAAAAAAGGTAAAAATAAAAAAAGGAAAAAATAAAAAAATCACTTTTTGTATTTTTTTTCTATTATCGCCAAATAATCTTCCTGGCAAATTTTATAACCAACCAATTGTTAATTTTATTTCAGCGCAATGACATTTTTAATTACAGATGTAATAACTTTTACATCAGTTGCAATAGGGTCAAACATCATTACAAATGCAATAGTTTTTATTACAGTTTTAATACCTTTCACTACATTTTTTCTCTCCGTGTAACGGTATCTTTGGTTAAACAAAAATTGTATGGCGAAATCGATGCCTATATACATCTTTGAAAAATGGGCCAAATTTCAACGACATGCACTCTCAAGGCAGCTACGTGGGCTCAAACCTTAGAAAATTATTATTTATTTATATTTTTGGAATTTCTCTGGGGACTATGCTGTAAAGTCGTCTAGGCGGCTATTTGTAGCCTATGTCGGTGCAAACAAAATACCTAAAGTGCCCATCGATAGGTGGTCTAAACATCTAAATTCACAGTTTCGGGGAAATATCTCTATAACGGTAATGTTCTTGTTCACTAAAAATTGTTATATGACGAATTTTATGATCGATACGTACAGTCGTACAGGCAACGCCATCTAGATACATCAAGGCCGTAACTCAGCTGTACCGTTTGCCTACTAAATTTTGGATTTACACGAACAAACAACAACAACAAGCATATGACGTAATTAAAAGGAACAACAAAACAGTCCAAATTTAGTAGGCGATTTGACGTTTAATATTCTACATTGCGGCCTTAATATCTAGACGGCGTTAGTACAGGGCGCGGTGAGGGTTCAAACCATACAATAATTACCTTTTCGCTATTTTCGTGATTATCTTTTTTAACGTTACGACGGTATAACGGCCAGGAACAATTTGTACAGATGTGACTCGCTTTTGCAGAGTATACGTTTTTCGTTTACGAAGCTGGCGGAAAACATTTCAATATCAAAAAAGTGGGGCTCATTAAGAAACTGTCTTTTTATTCAGAATTTGAGAAAGTAACGAAATGGTATGTTGAAGAAAAATAAACTACATCGAGGGACCAAAATCATGTATCTCTAGATTTTTGCAGGATTGTTGAACAAGTCCGCGCGAATAAAGAATATGGACAGTGGCGCCGGAACGAATTTTTTATTAGGTGGGGGGGGGGGGCAGATTTTTTCTCTAATTCATATTAAATTAGGCGGTCACCACATACCACTTTAATATCCTGTGAAACGATACACCAAGAAGTGATAATGAAACATATTCGAGAACAACAGCGATCAGAAACCAACTACATATAATAGTCTCCAAGATGAGAATAACCTTTAAGTTTCTTTTTCTTACCAATTTTGATCCCATTGTAATTCCGACGTGTTGAAGATTGTAAACATATTTTCTATTTTGTATAGTTTTATAAAATTAAAGGCCAAACGATTTTTCCAAAGGTTGTTTTCCGGTTTCCTCGGGAAACGAGTTCTTTCATGATTTTTGACAGATTTAACTTCCCTGTTCGATCCCTGTGTGAACATGGAGAAGGATTAGATATGTCAGAGAGTTTTAAGACGTCGCAAAGCACTAAACGACCTTCCTGATGATGCTCCTGATACTGGAACTGTCAGCAGTAATGTTACTAGCCGTACTACCTCGCTGTGCTCGATATACTTCGAAGGTGATCAGCAATTTCGGCGCAGCATGTAGGTGAAGCTCCCGGCATATTCTTCAAAAGAGTTAACTGTGAGCGAAGATCAACAATATCGAAATCGAACCGTCGGCACGGTTATCTGACAAGGAGAATGAAAACTTCCCCGTTATCGTTGATCAACGGTCAATGGTTTCGCTCTCGTTGGCCTTTTCGTTAATTTGAGGTACTCTTGTTGACGAAAACGAGATGAAAATGGAATGATAATATACATAGGTGCATACTCGTAGTACACATACACTAGATCAGGGATTCTCAAACTGGGGGGCGCGCCCCCCTAGGAAGGCGTGACGGTTTGGGAAGGGGGTCGCGAGTACAACTTATATATCGCTGTAACAATAAATTTATTTTTACTCTAGCTAAGAGCCTTTATCCAAAAGACCGCTGGAAATATTTTAGGCCGAAATCACTTGATGATATTGACGTCTAGACTCGTGCGGAAATAATTTTCTTTTGATTTCTTTTTATTTATTTATTAGAACACCTTCCGATTGTGGTAGCTCCAGTAATAGCAGTTCTAAGCCAAAAATATATCTCTTGTGTTAAGATGACTTTTTTCGGCAAAAATCAATTTTCAGTTAATATTTGCGTCTTGCGCTTCGCTGTCCAAATCCACACCAAAAATAAGTCTGGTTACTATCATGGAGATAGCCTAACTTTCAACGAAACTCACGTTTCGTACTTTTCAAAAAAGTCCAAAAGTTCGAAATTTGGGCTCCACTAACCAACATTTGTGCTTTTCTATGCAGGATTGAGATATGGCTGGACAATTTTGTGGGTGCATTGGAGTTGGTCATAATTTATATTACAACAAAATTAATCTTGAATTCTGTCCAAATTGTCCACATCTGTTTTCGGTTTTCGGCCACATTTTTTCCAGTGGCGCCAGTCCCACCAGATTTGGCAAAGGGGGCGCGGACTGCACCGCTGTACTAGATGCACGTCAAGTAAGCAACTTTCTGCGAACCATAGTCCCAGCCGGTATAAACTTTGAAGTAGATAATGAGCTTAGCCAAAATAATGAGTACATCATCATTTGTTACTTTTTTACAACGAGCTCTGACTTTTCATAAGGATTAGTTTTTTATTTCTTTTTGTGTGCTACTAACTTCAAATTAAAACCAAAAAGAAAAATAATTATAGGGCGAAAAACGGATACTAGACTTGAAGAAAAGCGTTTGGGGTCCAACATTTTCAAATGGCGGTCAAACTACTCGCCCAATCACAAAACAAATCCGCTGACTATTGCATTTAGTCCATAATTCATTGAGAAATATAGAAATTCATCCGAAAGTACGATAAAGTTCTTGAATGAACTATAGGGTAACTGACAATCACATTATCACTATGGCGAAAAAAGTTCCCATGGCCTTATCGTCGCTTATCATAAAGTATTGAAAATACCACATCTTTCCAAAGAAGTCAATCAAAGACTACCCGAAGTAAAGTAGTTTTAACAAATAGTTTGGAAGTTTCCCCTGCGATCAAAAACAATTTTTGACGGTGCGTCCAAATATTGACACGGATAGTTCTTTTTGATCGATACCAACGAATGAAAACCGGCGGAATATTTTGATCGATTGTAAAGGGCTCATATTGAAATACTCTTTGTCTGAGTGAGAAATAATTTCATCTATGCTACCTCAAAGAATCATTGCCAATGGAGGCGAAAATATCATGGTCTATGGGTTTTTTTCTGAGATTCTTCTCTTCTCTGTACCGTAACCCCTTGTGGGGCATGGTGCGTTCACTCAGCCGTTTATAGGCTACTTCGAGTCAACGTTACATTGCATATAGAGGAGGAGTGTATATAATGTTTCAAGCACTATATATTTCCTGGACAACGCCGAGATTCGAGATTTCTGAGATAAGTGTCTTTCAAATAGGTCTAATAACCGATACTGCTAGACTATTCCAGTATAAGAAATGTTCGCTAAGAACCATATCGCATTATGCTAAAAAATTTATACTAGTTACTTACTTACTTACTTAGCTAGTTAACTCCGGGCCGGATCCGACCGATCTACCCCTTCCTCCCCTACAAAAAACTTGAAATTGAATATTTTGGGTTTTGCGTGTCTAATAGTTCTGTACATGGGTATAGGGCATACAGTTATCGTGCTGTTCGCACGATTAGATATTCCATGCAGTGATTGAAACCGCCCTTTACCGGAACACTGGGGCTCACTGCCGCAAAAGATCAATTGACACTATTGCTTGGCGCGAATGCAAAGGACGACTTTTAATAGATTTTTCTCATTAATCAGTGATCAGACTGATCGACCGAAAAGTTGAAATAATAGGATCTCAAAATCACTGCAAAAGAAGAGACATGAACCGCTTTCCTTGATCTAAAACTTCATATTTCGGAGCCAAAAAAAAAGCGACTCGGGCCTGGTTTATTAGAGTACGAGGATGCGATACCACCTCGTAGTTAAATTTTAACAATTAGACCGAGGTAAGTCTGTCTGTATGAATGAGCCGATACGTTGTCATTATGGGAAAGCAGTTTTTTCGCTCTAAACGAGACGTGTCTCCTTCAATCCGACATAGAATTTAGCCAATAAAAGACTGCGATATTTCTCTGTTAACGTTCTTCAATTCTAGATGAAAATTTGTGTGGATCACCCCCTCCGAGTCCCCAAAAATGAAACAAAGGCTCTTCGTCCCATAGCATGCCCTGAGCAGTGCCCGATTTTTGCCTTATGTCCTTCACCTCTCCTATTTGCCTCGATTCCATTCATTGATCGGCTACCACAAGGTTATGGACTGCGTCGATCATCTCCTCATTTGGAAAGATCTGGGAACTCGCTCATCCAGAATGTGATAATGGAAAACGAGTGGTTGAGTGCCCTAAAAGTTACACAGATTTGTTGGTGAAACTTGGAACGAGCGTTGGCGGCGAAAGCTTCGAAAACATAAACGAAAATGATAGTCGCATTGTTGGATTTCCATTGTGCCAATTGAACTAAAGGAAGAAATCCGCGAAGAAAGCGAATTTAAGTTAAGCTGCTGCGAAAAGTACAAGGAATCGAAAACGACTCCAAAAGTATAGTGATAGAAACGAGCACCACTTGTTCGCGCAGTTTTTTACAGGAGATTTTAAATTTCTTTCACTGTTTTAAAAACTGTGATATTCCCCACCCTATACATTTTTCATATTTTATGAATATTTGGAATATAATTTCCACTACCCAAGGACACTGAACCCCGACATTCGCGACGATTTCGTGAAACGCATCCCTCGCGAATGTCGGGGGTTCACTATATAGTTTGTATCGTCCTTAAGACATTTTGCGATCAGACTAATATAGTTTTCCAGAGATATTTACGAAAAACAAAAATTTCTCCTCCTCGTCAGCCCCTCCCCCCTTAACGTGCGTATAGAGGCGAGGGTGTCAGCAATTTGACATCAAAACTTCTATCTTTTTAGGATGTTTGGGTTTGGCCCTTATTCGTCTTAATTTCACTATACTTATAAAATGTTGCATTCTAAAAACTAAACTAAATCTTACCTTTATCACGTGTCGTTTGTGTCTTCATTTTACTTCCCAGACTGGAAATTTTACTACTGCCATACGTATTATTATTATTATTTACAAACGTTGCACATCCCGTCGTCTTTGACGGTGGACGTAACCAACAATCGGCCAAATTAATCCATTCGTGTGTCATTTTGGACATGTACACACTCACACACACACTTTACGCACTTCTATGATATTTCAATATAAAATCCAGAATAATCAGCACATCACAAAATTCACTTTCTAAAATTGGCTTTCTGCTACATTATTAATGTCCATAATTTATTCACTGAATTCTTAGGATAGAAAAAAAAATCTTTGTCATGGGATTGATCTTATCTAATTATTGCATTATACGTTAAAAATAAAAATCGACTGATCGATGCGATAAGTTAGATATCGTTAACTATTAAATGTATGACAAACCAACGTTAAACCTTTGCGCAGCATTTTTTGTACATACATAATAATTTTTTTAAGCCACATTAGAAATAGGCCAGACATTTCTTTTTCTTTTTTTTTGTGACCCTCGCAATAAGACTTGACAACGTTCAAATATTGATGTTATAAAATGTGTTTACCTACATAATTCTTTTGCGAGCTTGTTGGGCTTGAAAAAAACAAGCAGGAAAACATGAAAACAACAAAAGAAAACAAAAACAAAATTCAATGTTGCACTGACCAACACAAACATGTTGTAATCAGCATGTTTATACAGTCGATAAATAAATTCACTAACTGAGCTTTCTATTAATTTAATAAAGATATTGCGTCGCAAAGATATGCATTTAATGCATTTTATTAAAAGAGGGCTAGTAAATAAGATCTTAAAATAGAATTTAGAATTGTAAGGGAATTTAAAAAATTCTAGTCTGATAAGCATATGCATGAGAAGTAGCAAGATTGATTTTCCCTTGCAACTGTATGCCCTTCAAAAAAGTAAGATTTGATAAATTATTTGATTTCATTTCCATACTCTAACCGTATCCACCCAGCAGCATATCTAATAAAATTTAATGAACTACGACACGCGGGACTCAAGAATGAAATTGAGAAATTACTAGGTTCGTTCACATAAATAGGCATTTGCGTCTAGTGTCTAGTTATTGGTGGTTATTGGTTGCATTCACGCCCGCACGCCGAATCTGTTAAGTGGCCATATGATGGACACTGTCCTCGTCCCTATTATTATGCACCACCATCATCGTCATCAATATGACAACAAATAGTCGCGGTCACTTAAAGCTAAAGACAACAATAACTGACTGATTCCATATGTATCGAAATCGGGATCAAATCTATCCATACAACGATGATGATGATCTTGTTTAGCTATTTGATCTATTGTACTGCATTTGTTGGGTCCATATAACGTAAATGTATATAAATTAACTTCTGCTGGAGATCTTGTGTTTGTTCGTTTGTTTTTTTTTTTGTTCCTTTATTCATCTCTAATAGATTCTTTTATAAAATATAGATGTTGACCATGTCCAGCGGCGCGGCGCGCGTTGTTGTCAGAATAGATAATAATAGAAAGATAAATGAACGTGGACTTTTCAGTTATAGACAACACAGAGCGCATCAGCATGCGATAGAGGTTAAATGGGTCACTTGTAATAATTAGTGTGTTAGGCCATCAAACTATTGACACTTGCACTGGCTGGAGACGCACATCATCACAACCTAGGAACGAACCACAACGGTTGACAACTTATAGGTTAATATTTATTGACTAAATTGTGGTAACATGATAATGATGAAAGGGAGTTGCGTATGTGTATCTATTCAACAGTTTAGGTTCAGATAGTTTAACTCGATGCTATTAGGAGCGGTAAATTGATTTGAACTTTTCCAAGTTGAATTGTGAGTGCGAGTTTAAATTGATAAATTTTGTCAAGAATGGAAAGAGTTTGTTATGCGGTCAATGTTTATATTGATGATGATTTTTAGTTTGGTGTCGGGATTGGATGAGTCGGTTTTGTTTATGTATTAAAAGACAACCTAACAATTTTAGGGTAAACTTAGCTTTCTGCTTCCATTCATCAAAATTACCTTCTTAAAGAGATAATACATTCAATTTTTTTCTTTTTAATTTATTTCAGGAAAAAAACTTCGACATCGTTTTCTGATGTGACAGATAAAAATAAAAATCAGTTTTTCAAAAATCTTAATTACCCAAGTCTGTGTAATGCGTGAAATGGCGCACGTGAACCTAACATTTTTTACAAACGTCGAAATTTCACGCTACAAAAAAGGTTTAGCTACTAGAACCGAACAATCAGCACAATTGAGGTTTTTAGCTGAAATCCCTGTAAAAAATGTCATATCAACGAATGTGGGCCGTTTTCATCGGGAACAATACGAAATCCCCGATCACAAAATCCCCAAACGCAGAAAAATCCCCAAAATCAAAATCCTTATAACCATAATACCCATATATACAAAATCCCCTATCATAAAATCCCTAAACACCCGAAATATACATACAATGGTAGATGGATAGTAGATGGTGAAAAATGGTAGATGTCAGATGGTAAATGGCATTAAGATTAGGTCGATATAAACCTATTTATCTTGTTGATTGACACAAACATAATATTGAATAAACGGTTTGCATATATCGTCCAACATATTGGATTTTCTTTAACAACTTGGACACATGTCCCCATCCTCATCCTAACGAATATTCGCGGAAAACTTAGTCGGCTTATTGTTGGAACGGATTGTACATTTAATCGCCTGCAGACTATCTGCTGTTTTTCTGGGTTACTTCAATGAGTTTGCCGTTAATTAACATATACATATCAGTCCACGCCAGTTGCATAGTACAATCAAAGAAAACTTATTGTTACAATAACTATGCAACCAAGTTAATAGTAATATTTCAAATTTATGATGAACATGGTTGATTTGTACTAAGAAATAGTTCTTTCAACCAATTAAATGATCGTTAGCATGTCATATTTTGCACAAGTGAAAACAACTACGGCATAGTTGTTTTTGATTATTAGCTTTGCTGTTTCTTTTATGCGATGTCTCACAATGTATGGTATAAATTACAAACTTCATCACTCATAGAGTTTGGTTGGTCTAGTAGGTAGGGCGTTCGTCTCAAAATCATAGGGTCTCGGGATCGGATCCCACTGTAGGTAGGTAGGATTTTTCTTATGCAATTTAGAGCGTAAAGAGGTTAATGAAATATAGAAGAGGTCAATGAGTTATATGATTTATGAGTTATATGTTCTTTCCCTGGAAAATTGTGTTTTTTTTTTATCATAAAAATATATCGAAAAAATCAACCAGGTTTCATAGCTGTACTGAGTATGACATGATAGGCTGAGAATCATGGGGTAAAATAGTTAGGTTAACATGGAAAATAGTTAATGGTAGTATTGTTTTCGTTCAGTGTAAGACTATTAAATTTACAATAGTCTAAAGAAAATTACCATTTACCATCTACCTATCTACCATTTACCATCTGCCACCAAACATTTACCATCTGCCATTTACCATCTACAATAGTCTAAAAAAATCTAAATTCCCCATTTGAGGTGTGATCTAAGAACGCGCGCGGGGGAATGGGGATTTTCGTTTTGGGGATTTTAATTTAGGGTGTTTTGATTTCGGGGATTTTGATTTTGGGGATTTTGATTTTGGGGATTTTGACTTTGGGGAGTTTGGTTTGGGGGTTTTGTGACTAGGGATATCATATGCAACCCGTTTTCATCATCAAACTTTTGAAAAAGTGAGAATAGAATGGCTTGCAAGCCAAGATTCAAACCCAAGCCGCTTTTCGTGGCGCGTTCAGCCCATTCTTTAAATTAACCCATTGGCTGTCATTGTGTCGCCGGTGAACACACACAAATGATTCAAAACAGCCCATGTGTCACCGGTGAACACCGATATAGACTCCAGCGAGTTGCGGCACACAGAGTGCATTTCGAGCCGGTTTCGAACTAGTATTACATGGCACGCTCCAATTCTCATCAGATGCCTCTACGTATGCAGCGCGTCATGTAATACCAGGAGAGGCATTACCGGACTCAACCAGGCAAAGGTGTACGATCCTCTTATATAGGACACGAAATACACCCTGGTATCGAATCATTTTAAATGGGCTAGGCAATGGCTAGCCACCGATTCGATACGGCCGCGTTTCTGAACTATGTGTCAGAGAACGGGTTTAAACAAAGTAACAAAAACATTGTTGCTGGACGGTGGATGTTGCATGCTTAAAAAATGATTTGAGTTATCCACCCATAGTGGGACAACAACAACATCCACCGTCCAACAACAATGTTTTTGTTGCTTTGTTTAAACCGAGAAAAACATTCTGCACAGGCCATTGTATCACCGGTGACACACATTGGTAGTCTTCTGTAAAATTTACATTTTACTGAAAAATAAAAAAGCTGAATAAGATTTTTAATAAATTG
Organism: Microchrysa polita; assembly: GCA_949715475.1. NCBI lineage: Eukaryota > Metazoa > Arthropoda > Insecta > Diptera > Stratiomyidae > Microchrysa > Microchrysa polita. The sequence continues at coordinate 8,189,976 of OX454417.1, forward strand.
CATTTTAATAAGCATCAAGGTCTCATTCGGAAAAGGATTCAGAAACTTCAGTAAATGGGACGAAAAATTTTGAAAACGTAATTTCGTCGTTCTTCGATTTACATACACTGTACACGGTAAGTCTTTTTTCCAGTAAATTTTTACTAGACACATTCTAGCGAATAAATTTACTATCTTTCTATAGTTAATATAAAATAGTGTAACTGGTATCTACTTATTTTAACTAGAATACCTGATAAATTAACCGAATCGCATATAAAAGTTAGATGTCTAGTTAGACTTAACTAGTTTTCTCGTGAAAACATAGTATGTCAAAACTAGTAATTATTACTGAAAAACCATTGAATTTTGCTAGAAAATCGTCAATATATCAATTTTCTCCGTTTGGTCTGAATATTCTTTGTAAGTTGAATAGTTTGCATTTGTGATCGTGACAATCTGGCTGGTCTTGTGAAAAGTGAATATGAAATTATATGTTTGGCAGTTGAGTTGTGTTTTATTTGGAAAGTATAGTCACATATGACCAGTGAGTATCAAGTGTTATAATAGGGGGATAAAACAAATTGTGTTTCTAATTTATATTATTTTTTTTCTCCTTCCTCTATGCGGAGGTGTTCGTGACGGTTCTAACATAACGCAACAAACATTTTATATGGAAAGAATGAAGGAAGGATAGAAACATAATTGGAATGCATCACAAATCTTTACACCGTCTTTTGGCTGATGCGGAATGAACAGAAAGCAGTGTCCTTTTGTTTCGACAGGAAAAAGTATAGTCGACATCAAATCAGGCCTGAAGATTACTTCCCCACGCATTTTTCGACGAAAACAGAAATACAAGTTTTCGCTCGGAAAACATACATATCACGTACCCTGGTGAGTACATCTGTTTTAATTTATAAAATGTATCATAGTCTCTAGTTAATCATACACTTAACTGCTGTGGGTTGTTTTCTTTAATTAAATATTTACAAATCTTGACAGAAGTTTCATAACCAATTGTACAAATTGTCTCTTCTCTTTTTAAGGTATGCTTTAAAATACGACATGGGACTATATACTATGCTTGAAAAATATACTCGTAATTTATCAATAATATATTTTTGAGACTTTGTAAAAACAATAATTTTTCAGCACAGCCAAATAGAAATTTATTTGAATATAAACGGACATATGTATCTCCTTTTGACAATTCATTTATAAAATACGAGTACTGTTATGTGATCTTACACCTACAAATTCTAAACTAAATTGTTTTAAATGCAAAAGAAAATTCTTCAATATATTAACAAAATAAAATAAATTAAAAAAAAAATATTAATAACTAAAATTCAGTCGAACAAATTAAGAATGAAGCTTTTCAGTTTTAGTTTATCTGAGTTGAATATGTCTATGTATTTAGTTAGAAATATGTAGATACAAATAAAATAAATTTTGCTAAACAAATTCTTTTTTATTCATCTTTATATATGTATATAAAAAGCGAATAAAAAAAAACAAATAAAATACATTTGTCTAGATCGCCTAGTGAATTTTAAATAAATCTAGTGCAATCTACTAGATTACATTTAGTACGAGACCGAGTTCTAATCGTGCCAATAGCACGATGAGTGTATACCCTATACCCATGTACAGACCAAGAAGGCACGCAAAACCCAAAATATTCAATTTCATAGTTTTTGTGGGGGAGGGAGGGCTAGATGGGTCGGACCTGACACATCTTTATTACCTTGTCAAGGTATCCAACGGCTACCATTTGATACTAATTTCAAGTTTTTCGTGACATTCTATCAAAAGATATGGCTGAATATAACTTTGTAGGGGAAGTAGGGGTAGGGGTAGTCGGACTTACTCCACTTTCGATCAACTCAAAGTATATGTCCGAATGAGACATTGATCAAAATTTCAAGTCGATAGCGATATTCTACCGAAAGTTATGGCCGAATTCAAATATCGAGGAGGGGTAGTTTGTATGGGAGGTAGGGGAACCCGTGGTCCGATTTGGCCCATACCGTCCAAGATTTTAGCAAAACAAACATTTGACCAAAATTTCAAACCGCTACCTTCATTATTTCGGGAGTTATCGTGCTAACAGACAGACACACGGATTTGAAATTGAATATTTTGGGTTTTGCGTGCCTTCTAGGTCTGTACATGGGTATAGGGTATACACTCATCGTGCTATTCGCACGATTAGAGCTCGGTCTCGTTAAACTTCATGGAGTTTGTGGTTTCAAAACGGTGCTTTATGCGCTAATTGGGCTTTGACTAGCCTCTGCCTAGGCCGCCACTTTTACCAACCAACCAACCAACCAGACTACGATGACACATTTTCGTACACTGATTTTTTTTTGCTATGTAATTTACTGATCTTTTCAAACAAGCATAAATTTTTGTGAAGTAAAATGTTTGTATACTCTTTCGCTGACGCTGTTTCAGGTCTATATTTACATACATACATACGTATGTATTATGTGCATTTTTTTTTGTCTGCGGCATTAAAACATTTATTTTTTACTATAGGTGCGGCAATTGTTAATTAGAGATAAGGAAATCTCCTCACATGTAATCAGAGACAAAAGAATGACATTGACAATGTGAGTCGACCGACGAGTCTACCTGTTACGCTAAAGTTATTAATGAAAATTTCCATATGAATTCTACAGCGTTTTTTTTTTAATTTTTATACTCTTCGCTCTTAGGGTGAAAGGGTATATTAACTTTGTCATGAAGTTTGTAACGCATTCAAGGAAGCATCTCCGACCATATAAAAAGTATACATATATGATCAGCATGACGAGATGAATCGATTGGGCGATGTCCGTCTGTCTGTCTGTCCGTCTGTTCGTCTGGATCAATTACAAGATGAAATGGGGTCAAATCGTGCTGTTAAGATTTGGGAACAACAGTTATCCACAATCCTAAGAAAACTCAAGAAGCTAGGAACAAGTGATTGAAGTCAGAGAAGGAGAATCATTTAATGGTTCCTAGGGTGAGTCTAATCAATACTAGTCTGCATTGAATGTGTGAGATCCAACTTTGCAAAAGAGGACTCAGGAATTCTAGGCGCTATATCAGTTTCGTGAGTGGTCGACAAAACCAGGGTTACATTTTTTACATACCCGAACTGGTGCTGTGTATTGTGATGCAGCTGGTAGTGCTAGCGGTGGTATTTGCTTTAACCGACAATTTAGTAGGTATACAGACGACAACCTACATCACGATGACTGAATGACTGTCCATAATCATGCTGTTATGCTCCCCTTCTCCTAAATTGGCATATGTATTTGAAACACCCAAAAATGTTTCTATATTCACAATAAAAAACACTTAATAGTAATAGTACCTACTGGTTGGAACTTACCCAAAAGTGGGCACAGATGTATGTATTTTTGTCACGATCCACCATCTAGAAATCCTTTATAAAAGAACTAGTAAGGGCTAAGGACTAAACAAGATGGCCCAATCTTGCAAGCTCATTATTTCTAACTGTGTAATTCCCAATACATAAATGGAAACATAATTGTTAGGTATGTACTCAAACCAAACCAATGTCGAGTATTGTTAAAGCACCACCAAACCATTTTAGATCAATTTCTGGGGGATAGAGCTTTGACTAAAGACGCACTGCTAGTCAGTAAGAATATAGAGTTATGGTCGCCATAGAAACGGCTCCCAGTACCTACCTGTCACAGATTTCAAACCCTTCAATATATATAAATAAATACGCAAAAATCATAATAAATCTCTTTTCTACCAAACACCGTTTTTTTTTTAGTATTTATAACAAAATTGAGAACACACGGCAAAGTACGCAAATCTACCAAGCGGGCCAGGCGCAGTCTCTTTTTTTGCCGTTCCCTGGATAGACCGCCTTTTGGCGGGCTACACATTTTAGTGTCTAAAAACTAAACCAATAACCAAATTAATTTTTTGGTTCGCTTTCTTTGGTTTTTATGCTAATAGTAACATACCATAATTTTTCCGCCAAGAAAAAAAAATTGTCCGGTTAGAGGGTTAAGTTCTTCTAGGAAAAACTTTTTTATTTGTGCACCAATTTCAACCAATTTTCACACAAATGTGTTTGTCTTAATGACACAAAACATATCTAAGAATGGGTCAAATCGGATAATGGGGTCATGGGGCTGCCATACAAACCTAACCCCCCAAAATAGGTTCTTCTAAGAAAAACTTTTCTATTTGTGCACTAATTTCAACCAAATTCCATAAAAATGTGTTTCTCTCGATGACACAAAACATATCTAAGAATTGATCAAATCAGACCATGGGGTCATGGGGCTGCCATACAAATCCGACAACCCTAAAAGGTTCTTTTAAGAAAAACTTTTTTATTTGTGCATCAATTTCAACCAAATTTCACACAAATGTGTTTCTCTTGATGAAACAAAATATATCTCAGAATTGATCAAATGTGGCCATGGGGTCATGGGGTGGCCATACAAACCCAACCCCCATTTCGGTTGTTCTAAGAAACATTTTTTGCACCAATTTTACAAAACCTTGAATTAATGTGTCTTTACCAAAGCAAGAAAAAAGTTCAAAAGGAATGGAATCTAACTGTGGGGTCATGCTCCCGCAACCCCAATAAGATTTTCTGAGTAAATATTTTTATTTGCCCAGTGATTTCAACCAAGCCCAAAACGTTTGTCAAGACGGAAGAAAAAGAATGAGGAGGGGGATTAAATACAAGTCATAGGTACGCCCGAAAAAAACTTTTAGCCCAAGGTGAGCGAAGGGTATCCAAATTTCGAGCGCGCCCGAAATTAGCCTCGGCCCGCTAGTTTTTTCTCATATACATATGCGATTTTGTGTTATGATTGCGTTATCATAAAATACGTAATTAGTGTCAATATTGTAAATATGATCTAAGCAAATTGCTGACCGATTACAGCATCGCACATCTCGCACTATCAACTAATTCTTCGCTTACAAAAAATGTCATTCTCCTCAATACCTAATTATAACGAAAAGTCGCGAACTGCAATTAAGGGATCTGTTAGAGTTTATTATTGGTTTTTTATTGGTTTCAAATCAACACAAAGTATTTGATTAGATTTTTTTTTTATTAATTAAATTTTTTCCTTTCTTCGTAATACATTCTGGTATAACATTTAATCAATGATTTACCCTTTTCCTGCATATCAGCCCCAATACATATGTCAACCGCGAGGAAAAGATGCATATGTACATACATATTTGGAATTCAATTAAACAAATCAATCTGAATCATAAATCGTCAAACAATCAGATAAATCTCATTCATAATAAATTGATTTTATCATAAAGGTCGTTCCGTATATAACAGGAAAGCAAATTTTTTCCAACTAAAAATATCTTATCGGGTTACAACTTCCGCTTTTCATCGCCATATCAGGTGTATCGCGTAAGTAAGTAAATGTACATACGTCGTGAAATTTCATTCATAAAGTTTGTCAATTGTTTTCCATTCACACTAATACTAGGCAAATTTCTCAAGAAATTTTGCGAGTACATTACTTGATATCTTATCACAATCACCTGGTTTCAGAGTCCACGCAGCATATAGCATATATAAGGCGTTATCATACTTAAAAAAAAAACAACGTATGTAATTATTTCACTCTAAGAATAGATAACGCGAGATGTTGTGCCCGATTGTGAAAGATAAAAAACATTCAAAAATACACAAATAATAAATGTCGCAAATAAAACTCAAATGTATGCATCATTTACAGAGAGAGAGCAAAAAAGGAACAGACCAACGAATCAAAATCTTCGTGTAAATAAAAATTAAAAGGGGTTACGATGAAAGGGGGATATATCGTATATTTTTCACAAATTCCTCTTCTTCGTGTGTGTCTTCTCTTATCAGGAAATTTTTCATTCATAAATTTATACAAAAGACTACGCACACAAACCGAGTACACATATGTATACCTGACGACGAATTTATGAATGAATTTTGTCCTTGACGTATTTCAGAAGATTATACAACGCTCTGTCGTTGTTGCTGCTGATTTATGCTGTTCCGCATTGCAAATAGACGTCAATGTGTGTCAGTAAAAATGTGTACAAACAAATTTTTTTTTACCTGTTCAAAAACGTCATAGTCATGTTTGGATTAGGGGTTAATAAGGAGTATGAAAAGGGCCTATGACTATGCTTGTATCGTATATATTGAGTGGAAATCCCAGAAATGCGCAATGCAAAAAACAGAGCCATACAAAAAGCCTAACTTGGGTTAAGTGCATTTTTGAGTAGCAATTTTGAAATAAGGATTAAGTGTAAAATTAAGAAGGCATTCCTTTTTAAGTATGGAGTGCGTGTGTTTAGGCTGATTATTGGATTATGTTATCTCTGAAAGTATTTTAGTAGACATGTTTTTATGGTTTTGATTATATTATTATCTTCGTACAGGGTCTCTGGCATTTCAAAATATTTAGGAGTCATCAGATGAGGTCAATTACTATTAGCCTCTTGTCATGATTTATTCAATGCTGACCAATTCACTTCGATTCGAAATTCGTTAAAACATATCGGATCCCTTGAAAAAAACTGATAACGATTTTCACTTTTCCGAAAATAAAGTTACCGAGCAGCCTACAGGGCGAAGATATGAAATATTTTTTCAAGGGGTACAATGGAATGTCATGGAAATTTCGAAGTGAAAGTTTTAATAAGATCCATCATCCTCTTATTTATTTATTAAACATATATACACAGAAAATTCCAATATTTGTATACTGTAAGTTTAAAAAGTTAATTCAATAGCTAGTAACAACAGCGAAAGTAGGTAAATAATTTCAAAAGAAGGTAAAAATTAAGAAAAATTTACAATATCGTAAGATACAAGTCGTTGCAGAATGGTTCTACGAAACGAATTAAAATTGAGAGTAAGAGGACCGAACTGGTGTTCATCATGTACCCTCATTATCCTGAGTAATGGCGAGTTAAAGTAGATTTCTAATCTAGCAAATGGTGGATCAAATATGGTTAGATTACTCGAAGGGCGATTCCGAGATCTGAAACGAATCGCAAAGTTTAAATAGAAAACATTCATCCAAAAGTATTCTTCGCGCTTTCAGTGAACGCAAATTCAGGAAAAGCAAACGATCGGGGTAGTTAGCATTAGGTAAGCCAAATTTGTAAAAAAAATTTCGGGTAAATCTTCTTTGTACAGCCTCAATGTCGTTTGTGTGTATTATTTGGCTGTAAGGAGACCACTTGCGTACTCAAGATAGGGATGGGCCAATATTCCGGTAACTGTTACTAGTAACAGAATATCTGCCTGTAACCGTTACTACCCGTTACCGAAAACCAAAAATAACCGTTCCTTTGCATAACAGTTCCATAACATAGTCACAATATCTAAGCATGAAATCATATAAAACACCCACAGCGGCACAAAAAAAAAAATCCTAATGCAAATTCACTTCTCAAAACATTATCATCTCAACGAAGAAGAAAACATCTCCGCTACGACACAGAAAACTTCGCATCACATAAATTATTCCACCTCTTCCCACACTTATTACCAAGAGTAACAATTCCGAGTAACATATACTGAAAACGTTCCTAAGTAACAGTTCCAAAGTAACATTTGCTGAAAACGTTCCTAAGTAACAGTTCCAAAGTAACCGTTCCAAAGTAACATTTATAAAAACGTTCCTAAGTAACAGTTCCAAAGTAACATTTACGAAAACGTTCCTAAGTAACAGTTCCAAAGTAACCGTTCCAAAGTAACATTTACGAAAACGTTCCTAAGTAACAGTTCCAAAGTAACATTTACGAAAACGTTCCTGAGTAACAGTTCCAAAGTAACATTTGCTGAAAACGTTTCTAAGTAACAGTTCCAAAGTAACATTTACGAAAACGTTCCGAAGTAACAGTTCCAAAGTAACATACAATGAAAATGTTCCTTAGTAATGATATTGGAAAATGTTACTTGAAGGTCAGGGTCGGTCCCTGATTCGAATAAGCCTGTCTGTCTGTCTGTCCGTGTGTCTCCGTGTGTCTCTCTGTTCGCACGATAACTCCCGAAATAATGAAGCTAGCGGTTTGAAATTTTGGTCAGATGTTTGTTTTGATAAAATCTTGGACGGTATTGAAAATGGGCCAAATCGGACCAAGGGTTCCCCTACCTCCCATACAAAATATCCCTCCTTGATATTTTAATTCGGCCATAACTTTCGATACAGTATCGCTATCGACTTGAAATTTTGATCAATGCCTAATTCGGATATATACTTTAAGTTGATGGAAAGTGGAGTAGGTCCGGCTACCCCTACCCCTACCTCCCCTACAAAGTTATATTCAGCCATATCTTTTGATAGAATGTCGCGATGAACTTCAAATTAGTATCAAATGGTAGCTGTTGGATGCCTTGAAAAGATGTGTCAGGTCCGACCCGTCTATACCCTCCCGCCCCTACAAAAAAAAAAACATGAAAATGAACATTTTGGGGTTAGCATGTCTTCTAGGTCTGTACATGGGTACACCATGTTTTGATAAAACCTTGGACGGTATTGAAAATGGGTCAAATCGGACCAAGGGTTCCCCTACCTTCCATATACAAAAACTTCTTCTTGATATTGTAATTCGTTCATAACTTTCGACAGAATATCGCTAGCGACCAGACATTTTGACCAAAGCCTAATTGTGACAGATCCTTGAAGTTGGTGGAAAGTGGAGTTGGTCTGACTATCCCTACCCCTACCTCCCCTACAAAACTATATTCAGCCATATCTTTTGCTAAAATATTGTGAAAAACATCAAATTAGTGTCAAATGGTAGCTGATCGATGTCCATATATACGTAAAAGATGAAAAGTGTGCCGGATCCTACCGATCTACCCCTTCCTCCCCTATAAAAAACATGAAATTTAATATTTTGGGTTTTGTGTGCCTTCTAGGTGTGTACATGGGTGTAGTGTAGGGTTATATTATATCCTGCTATTCGCACGATTAGAACTTGGTCTGGTTTTTTTTGGGGGGGGGGGGTTTGTATTTAGTTACAAGGAATGTTTATCGTATTTCAGCTTCTGAACTATGACTATTTGTAATTCTGTTCCTGTTAACATAGACAAGAAGCAATTTTGTCACTTACTAGAATTGACTTAGTAGTCTGGCTGGTCTAGCGGTTAGTGCGCGCACCTTCGGTGCACAGGGTCATGAATTTGAATCTCACCGTGGATCTTGGTGTTTTTCGAACTCACGAGCTTGTGACGGACTATGATCTCACTCAGATGTTAAACGAGTACCCATTTATGGGGATAAATAACGCTGCTGATCGTGATACTATCTCATTGCCTCAACAAAAAAAGCAGATAACATCTTGGAAATAGGATGTCACTAACACATTCTGCGGTCTTAGTCCAATGTTGGATTGTCGCGCCTGTTATTTATTTAGAATTGATTTGGTAGCCGGGATTTCACGTCACAGTAGAGTGTAGATAGGAACAAGGAAGGAATTATTGCTGGCAAATATTTGAATAATTGTTCGCTTTAAGCCTGAATGAAATACAGGTGATTTTTCATTGTCTCAATTTATTGGCCAGCACAAAACTAATATGCTCGCTTAGATATGATTTATTTTAAACGCGGCGAAGATTATGTCTATTGCCTCTCTCAAATTTTTTACATTCCCTGAGTGCAATTTAAAAAGGTAAGTGATTTGAAGCTGGAATGTTGTTTGTTCATGTATTATAAGGAAAAAAAAGAGAGCGTTGTGTCGTTGCATATGTATAATGTGAGATGCAGCTAAGAGATGTTCTCATCCGTGCGTCCAGCGTATTTCGTGAGGGGTTTTTTCCGAAGAGGGTTAGAGTGAGACTGGCTGCGTGGTGCGAACACTTTCTATTTCGAATATTGCGTTCAAATGAATAAGAGTGTTGACTCTACGCATGGATGAGATTGACAAGCAGCTAAGGAATGTATTCTTCCCTTGTTCTGCGCACCAACAAATATGGTGATAGCGAGGATTTTTTTGCGGAAATAGTGCGACTTGGTTTAGAACGCTGTCTTACTCTTTCTACTGTGGATATTGCTTTCTAATTCATTTATAGTGTTGGCTTTATGTATTCATTCTCTTAGCCTTCTTCCGGCCGCGCGGGCATATAATATAATATAATAATAGGTATCACTGTTTTGGCGTGTCTTCTACAGGATGTCTTTTGGAAATTTATTATCAACCGTTGGGTAAATATAACGGGGAAAGTGAGGGCGGTAAATTACCGCCGCGTGCCCGATTATGTTACAAAAAGATGCGCTTGGATGAAGGTTAGGAAAACTAAGGGATATGGTATATAAGTTGGTAGTGGAAATCAAATTAAAATCAAAAGTAACAGTAACTGGATCAAGTAACCGTTACTTTCCAGTAACAGTAACGGCTGTAACCGTTACCGGAAAGTAACGTTTTTGCCCATCCCTAACTCAAGAATGCTACGAACCAGAGAGCAAAACAGACGGACAGCAGATTGAATGCATTGGAATTGGGAAGAACTACGTAGCACAAAGCCGGCACATTATTAATAGTGTCGGGAAAACAAAGGAGAAGGCTTAATCGAAAATATCATATAAACGTATTTAGACAAATTTAGCCGGAGGCCGTTTACGTGGCACCAGGACGAAAGTAAATCAAGAGCTGATTGTAATTGTAGACAGCCAGTAACAGAAGAAACACTTAAGATCATCAGCGAAAAGCAGGCTCCGGCATTTTAGTATTGGAGGTAAGGTAATTTATAAAAAAAAGTGAAAAGCAAAGGACCTAAGATGGATCCTTGAGGGATACCGGATGTAGGAATGCGGATATGCAACTATGGAAACTAACTTGTTCAGTGCGGCCTGTAAGGTAGGAATAAATCCATTTCACCAATGAAATTGAAATGTCTAAAGCTATGAGTTTAGTCCAAAGTCTATGAAAATATATCGTATCGAATGCCTTCGAGAAATCTGTGTAAACTACGTGAACATCCTGGTGACGAGCAAACATTTCGGTAACAAATTGTGTGATCTCGAGTAAGTTCGTCGAGGAAGAGCGGTGTTTTTGGAAACCATGTTGACAAGAGGATATTAAATGCCCAAAATTTAATATCAAAAACTCATTGACGATTTTTTCCAAGACTATAGCACAAGATGGAATCAATGAAATGGGTCTATAGTTGGTTACAGAAGAAATATCGTCGGTGCCTTTCGGGATAGGTAGAATTAAAGCTTTTTTTCAGACCGATGGAAAGGTGCCCGCCTGTAGGCTTTTATTAAATAAAATTGAGAGTGGCAACGATAGGCTTTGGCAGGTCTTTTTCAGGAAAATATTCGGTAGGCTCCCGCTCCGCCTTTGGGTTTTAGTTTGCTGAGGAGTATGTTAACACGGTCAGGAGGAAAGGGGAGGAAATGAAAAATGTGAAGGATCGTTGGGAAATAAGAAGGGTTCGGAAGGGGAAGGTAAATACAGGGCGGGCCAATTACAAGTTCGTTTTTAAAAATGCAATAAAATGTACAAAATTAAATTTTTTTTCCATGTCTTATGGCTTTATTAGAAAGTAAGTAAGCTCCCATTAATGATGAAACACAACTTTATTCAAGTGGCTGCCCCGGCTGGCGTCGCAGTAGCGCATTCTGTCACACCAATTTTCCAAGACCCTGTTGATGGTTTCAGGCTGTATAGCTCACGGATTGCTTGGATGCTATTGGCCTTAAGTGCTTGGATCGTTTCTGGATTGTTGGCATAACATCGGTCCTTCACGGTTCCCACAAAAAAAAAAAAATACCCGTCACATTTCAATGAAACTTAAGCTTCTTTTGTGTTAACAGTTTTTACCGCAGCCCTATTACATGTTCCGATTCCATCTGTTCCTGGATGAGTTGACACTAATCCAGGAACACACTTGAATGAATTTTTGTATGGCAGCCCTATGACGTAATGTTCAAATTCAATCTATTCCTAGATATGTTTTGAGGCTTTATTAGGAACACATTTGGGTGAAGTTTGGTTAAGATTGGTTCATAAAGAAAAAAGTTTTTTTTAGAAGAACGTAATTTTTAGGGTGGTTTGTATGAAAGTCCCAAGACATAGTCTTCTGATTTCAACCATTTCTAGATATGTTTTGAGGCTTTACTAGGAACACATTTGGGTCAGGTTTGGTTAAGATTCATAAAGAAAAAAGTCTTTCTTAGAAGAACCTAATTTTCAAGGGTTGGTTTGTATGACAGCCCTATGAGGTAGTATTCCGATTCCATCCGTTCCTAGATATGGTTTAAGGCTTTACTAGGAACACACTTGGGTGAAGTTTGGTTTGGATTGGTACATAAAGAAAAAAGTTTTTCTTAGAAGAACCTAATTTTTAGTGGTTGGTTTCTATGGTAGCCCCATGACCCATGGTCCGATTCCATTCGTTCCGACATATATACAGCGTACACTAAAAAGAAACTTGTATGCAAAATTTGAGCCCGACAGCTTCAAAACTGAGGAACTAGTTTGCGTTGCAACAGACGGACAGACAGACGGACATCGCTCAATCGATTTCTCTCGTCACACTGATCAATAATATATATACTTTATACAGGGTGTCCCGTTCATGGTGGAGAATCTTTTAATGGTGGATAGTGTGGCTCATTTGGGGAAAATTAATGTTCTACGAGACACCTCTATTTTGAACCGTTACAATGTAAAATCACTTTTTGTAAATTGTGTCAAAATACCTGACTTGCCGAACTAAATCAAAATTTGCCAAACCACCAAACATGTCATCCGAGATATGACTTCACTTTCCGAAACTACATAAAATTTCCTATAAAACGACACCTCGTCCGTTACGAAGTTGCTCGTATCTTCCGAGATACACCAGTTCAAACTTTGAAGAAATTTTAAAATCGGTTTTCCATGCAAAATTCAAATGATAAAATCGTAACTGTACTTTGAACTGACAAATCTGCAAAGTTAAAAAAAGTTGCCTCATTATGTTAGCTCTCGAACGACATATAAAAATTAAGGGCTCACGATTTGAAAATTTGCGAATTTAACGTTTCAAAGGTAAGAAAATGTGGTTTTCGTGTAATGCAAATCATCTGATATGATGAAGATAAATTTGTACGATCAACACAGTTCATTTTGTTGGGCGAAAAAACTTTACATTGAAACCACATTTTTTTACCTTTGAAACGTTAAATTCGCAAATTTTTAAATCGTGAGCCCTTAATTTTTATATGTCGTTCGAGAGCTAACATAATGAGGCAACTTTTTTCAACTTTGCGGATTTGTCAGTTCAAAGTACCGTTACGATTTCATCATTTGAATTTTGCATGAAAAACCGATTTTAAAATTTCTTCAAAGTTTGAACTGGTGTATCTCGGAAGATACGAGCAACTTCGTAACGGACGAGGTGTCGTTTTATAGGAAATTTTATGTAGTTTCGGAAAGTGAAGTCATATCTCGGATGACATGTTTGGTGGTTTGGCAAATTTTGATTTAGTTCGGCAAGTCAGGCATTTTGACACAATTTACAAAAAGTGCTTTTACATTGGAACGGTTCAAAATAGAGGTGTCTCGTAGAACATTAATTTTCCCCAAATAAGCCACACTATCTACCATTAAAAGATTCTCCACCATGAACGGGACACCCTGTATAGTCGGAGATGCTTCCTTCTGTGCGTTGCAAGCTTCATGACAAAGTTAATATACCCTTTCACATAGTGACGGGTATAAAAAGTCGGATAACATGGCTCGGTAACGCGCACCGTTGACCGAAACGTTGTTACCAGCCTCACTGTGGAAAAAATGGTCCAATGATGCCCCCACTCCACAATCCGCACCAAACTGTCACTCTCTGTGGATGCATTGGCTTCTCGACAACAACGTGCGGGTTTTCCGAGCCCCAGATGCGGCAATTTTGTTTATTAACGTATAGCCGCCGAGATGAAAATGCTCCTCATCAGAAAAGATAATTTTTCGCCCAAAATCCTTGTCCAATTCAAGTTGCTCTAAGTCCCAAACTGCGAAGCGATAACGAAGTGGATGGTCGTGCGACTTTAATTGCTGAGTCAATTGGACCTGTAAGGGAATAATCCGAGATCTTTGTGCAGAATTCTTCTCAGGCTAGTGAGTGAAATGTTAATCTGTTGAGATCGATGGCGTGTTGATGTTCGTGAATAGAGTCTCACACTCTGGGCTACAGCAGCCACATTTTCATCTGTGCGCACCGTAACGACGAGGACCGTGAGTGTTGTCCACTAGCATGCCAGTCTCACGAACTTTTTGCACAAACTTGACGTACGTACGTGACGCTCAGTGGGTGCTTCATTTCGGCTAAAACTTCTTTTCGATAAACGCACTGTTTGGGCTAGACAGCACTCACTTTGAAAATAAGTTTTCGATATTTCCCAACGTTATTCAAGCGTAAACCGACTCTTTTCGTTCCGCGGAGATATGATACTGATTTTTTATCCAGATTTCAAGCGAAAAACAGCTGTCAGTGTCAAACTAACCTATGATTTAAAAACGAACTTGTAATTGGCCCACCCTTTATACGGAGGAAAAGTAAGTAGCAAACAGCTCGCAGATCGGTTGAAGGTCCGTGGCTGTTGTGTTAAGATAGGAGATCTTGGAGGGCAGGGACACGGATGAGCGAAGATTCCGAACATATGACCAAAACCGCTTGCTTTCATTGCGTTTGATGGACTCTTCAATACTGATCAAGTATGCAGTTCTAGCTTCAGGTTTCAGCGATGAGCTTTTTGACTTCCGTACGGAATTTTCGAAACAGGATAAAGGCTTTCGAAAACGCTTATAACGTAAGCGACAACGGTTCTTATTACGAAGAACATTGAAAATTTCGGACGTAAGCCAGACTCGGCCTTTGCGGGACGTAGGAATGGAAAAGGGAACATATGCAGCGATGATTTCGGATAAAATATTATAAAAAGTTATCACAGCTGAGTCACATTCCAGATGGTCTAGTAAATATGTATGACCAGTTAATTGTAGAAAGCCTAGAGTTAAGAGTAATATATAGTCCGCTTTATGGAAGTTGAACTTACCAGGCTTGCGAGGTAGGATACGAGGCTTCAAGGTTGTGATAGATAGTTCAAGAAGTAACGCTTGATGATGACAATCAATTCGCACATAAGGAGGAGGTTAGGACAGAAGAATCGAGGGCTTATCAATATTAGTAAAAATGAGATCTAAAAGACGATTGGAAGCGTTACGATTTGTATTAACTTGTCATACGGAGCAAAGATCCATGAATGAAGTTACGCCTAAGAATTGCGACGCAGAGACGGAAGTTCATCGTATCACATCTTCTTAACTTAATGGGGCAAACTGATTAAAATATAATCGGATATTCCATTGGATTTATAGGACACATTTCATTCAAAATATCTTAATAGGATTCGTCCAGTTATAAGAATAATTGCATCAGTTTACTTTTGCCAAGAAATCTGGTAAATTGCCGTCCAATTTAAGCTGACCAGGTCCCCAAGGGACCAATGCTGCACGCACAATGTTGACCAAAAAACTCGAATGGTGGTATTAGGCTCCGTGGACTTTAGCAGAAAATCGCATTTAATTTCATAGATAAGAAAACATCTAATTGGTTTATGAGAAATCTTTGTTTCTTTCCTTTCTTGTCCTATTTTAATGCAGGGCAACCAACATGCTGAAACGCCCGAAAATGGTGATAACTGAATTCGGAGTGATGATCTTTGCACATTCTCGAAAGAGTACAATCTCCACCGAGTTGTTAGAGCTGGTAAGAAATATCTTCAATGCCCGTACATTTTTTAATGTCTGTTAGATATCTGTAGATCTCTGACTCTTAGAAGGACTGTAAGCAAGGACTTTGTGCCTCGCTGCCTTCACACTCTTGAAAACAAGGATACAATTTACTTTTAGAGGATATTTAGGCGGTTAAGTACGTTACGCTAAGTGGGATATCTAGCATTTCCCCACTGAAAAGAAAAGTTGGCGATAGATTTTGTTTGAATTTCGTGAAGGGATCTGGTTCCCTGAATTTTGATTTACTCAGTTATAGTTTCTTAGTCAAAGTGCTGTATACAGATGGTGATCATTTTTCGGAATCGAGGCAGAGGTCGCAAATGCTGTACATTTTGCTGTATGACTGCGATACTGTACAGCGAAATGCTCTGGTCACCTTAGTACAAATAAAATAATGGGACGAAAGTTTTTGGGTTTACTGAATCCATATTTCAATTGTTTCTGTCGGAAAAAATACGTTTGCATATACAATATATTGAAGAATACAATTATTCAACTTTAGAGTTGATTTTCTGGTAGAATACTGCCCAAAAATCTTGTGAACGAAACACGATGTGTTTGATACAATTTGACTAAAACTTCGTAATGTCACCAAGAGCAACTATCCTTCTTACCGGAGTGAATTTATGTTTATCTTTATTCTAGTAGTAGTCTGGCCTTCCGTGCACAGGGTCATGGGTTCGACCAGACTCACCGTTAACGAATTCAGTTTATGGTATTCTTAGAACTCACGACCCATGTGACGGACTATGACATCACTCAGATGTTAAACGAGTATTTATGGGGATTAATAACACGGTTGAGCGTGCTGTTGATCTCATATCTGCGGCCTTAGTTCAATGGAGATCAAATCTTGGCGAGATTAAATCTCCGCACTAGCTAAAACGATATACATATATGTATGCATAAAAGTTTATGCAATTCGGATAGGAAACATTATGAACCGAGGGGTTACCGATTACGGAAACTTAACATTTGCATTCATTTTAAATGGATGATCAAACCTTAATAAAACAAAATAAAAATACTCGTAAGTTTCTATGGTCGTTTCCGAAATTTTCATCTTGTGGCCTACTCCAATCTCAATACAGTGTTTTCTAGCCCGGGCCAGGTTTTGAGTTTTTCGCCTTTGGTGTTCATCATATAACGCGGTCATTTGAAAGGATTATGTATACTGTGCCACCAACACACGGCAACAACTTATACGTACAAAATTTAAACTTTTATGCAAACTTTTAGATATGATGTATATGGACGATTGACTCGTATCAGAACCTACCAAAAAAATACGATACTATAGGATTCTGATCAATTACATAATTCCTTACCGCGTGTACTTTAACAAAACTCAAGTAAGTCTAGCTACAATTTGGCTTCTTTTCTTCTAAAATTTTAGACATCTTACAATACTCTCTCATCCACCACATTCAATTGAAACGGAAATTTTCCCTTGCGATTCAATGTAATAATTGAATAAAACGCCACACCAAGTAAACCTAATAACTCCAGAAAACCGGTAAAATGATGCCAAGAAACTCATCTCTTGGATAAATAAATCTTCTTAGAAAAAAAAGAAAAAGTATCAGAATCCCCATCTAGTCGACATGAAAACACCTTTTCCATCCATCTCTTATAACTTATAACCAAGACGACTGCTCTCCACACAAGTGTCATACAAAAATGACTTCTTACATAGGATCTGTACTGCATACTCGTAAATGAAAAGAAATACAAACAAGAACTCGAAACCTTAATGCAATCACTGCAAATATGCAATTTCCGATTTTATTTATTGGCGGAGATGTTTATTTTTTTTCTATCGACGTACTGTAATTTGTTGGATCAACAAATCCGATACCCTCTTATAAGACCATTTCGTTTAACAGAAAAACTGAGATTCAATCTGAAATTTGAAAGATGTGGTGTTGCGATAGTGACTGAAGACTTTAAATTTGTATTAAATAATATAAGTCGCCGAGCGTCAACCCACATATACCAAAAAAAAAGAGTTTAGATTCAATTAAAATGTCATTTGTCACAATGTCGTCGCACACAGCCCCATACCGACTAGCGCGAGTCTTAATTTAAAACGATGGATGATTAACAACCGCACTTGCTCCCTCCAAACATTTTTTGACATCATCATCACACACTGAATCCAGAATCCACCCACCCCTTTTAACCAGTCGCATGTACTGAATGAACAGATTAAATCACTGGTCAGCAACAAATCGTCTATAATAATCTTCTGTGTATCTTCCACTTGATTCCCGTTAAATCAACTCCCGGGATTGGGAGTACTTTAAAGTACTCATATACGCGTTCAATCATATTAGCTTCGGGTGAATCGCGTTTTAAATGATTGCTTCATCTAAGAACACACATCACGAATAGCTACTATCTCGGCTGCTGCGCGTATGGTGGATTGGATTCGACAATCCAAAACACCCATTTGAACCAGAATGTCATCGTGTCGTGACCCTTTTTGACAGTGTCGATTGTTTCGTTTAGACTCAAAAGATTTTCATTTAATATACAATCGAGAAATTGATTTCAATGATTTAATTAGAGAAAGAGAGGGTTGTTGGGTTCATGATGATGATGCAGATGGATGGATAGACGGAGGATGGCTCTGCATTGTAAATGATTTATGAAATGGAAATGGCCAGTGATGTATTGGTATTGATTGTGATGAGTATAGCCATACGACAATGATGACAATGAAGCTGTAGTTAAGCTAGAATCTTTTGATTGTATGATTGTGTCTTATATGCGATCAAGAAGTCGAGCGCGCGGTATTATCAGTCAGATCAATTGTATACACACTCCCACTTGTCATCAGAGTCAATGATGATGATAAATGATTTTAATTGGCTCAATTCGATGTTATAAGTACGGTAATAGAAGACGTAAAGATAAATAAAGTTAGTCAGTTCTACATAAATGTTTCTACACAATACGTAAGCGTAGTCCGTGATGTTTCTTTGTTAGTTATCATTGTTGAAGTTAAATAACGAAAACAAATTAAGGTTTTATCAGCTGGTATGTTTTTCTATTGGGGAATCAATTAGCTCGTAGCTACCTTTGAAGGACATACATCGATTGGGAGTTTTGAAATTTTATTTGGTCCATAAATTTGTCTTTTTTTTTTACAGTTTGTTGCAGCTTCCTAAATTTACTGTTTTCAGTATACTGAATGGTACCAAACCGAAATTACCGTTTTCCTAACGATGACAACCATGAGCCTGCATATGCTTCCTTCTCTCTTTCAGCCAATAACCATTCAAACCATCCTATGGAGTCATGACGGCGGGGGTTGTTGTGTGTTGTCACAAAATACGCTCGCCTCTCATTGGCACTTGTTTGGCCTTCGATTTTTTTTCTTGCTCGACTTAATGTACGTGTTCGTAGAGACGACTCCTATTATGACCCCTCAGCGATCGTAATCGCACCAAGGCTTCCCCTACCTCCCATATAAACTACCCCTTCTTGATATTTTAATTCGGCCATAACTTTTGATATAATATCGCTATCGACTTGAAATTTTGATCAATGCCTAATTCGGACATATACTTTAAGTTGATGGAAAGTGGAGGACCTACTCCACTACCGAAACCCCTACCTCCCCTACAAAGTTATGTTCGGCCATATCTTTTGATAGAATATCGCGAAGGACTTCAAATTAGTATCAAATGGTCATGGCCAGGTCCGACCCATCTATACCGTCCCTCCACTACAAAAAATGAAAACTTTGGGTTTTGCATGTCTTCTAGGTCTGTACATGGGTATTAGGGTATACACTCATCGTGCTATTCGCACGATTAGAACTCGATCTCGTTCTTATATGATGCCGTTGGAAAGCTAAGGTAATGGGCCAACTTTTGTCAACTTTGCAGTTTCGCCATTACAATGTACCGTTATGAAATTCAGGGATAATATGGACATTAAAAGTTGATATTTTCGCAATATTCAAAAAGTCGTATTTTGGAAGATACGTAACCCTTCGAAACGTTCGATATGTCCTTTTATTGGAAATTTTGTGTGCGTTCAGAAAAATATGAAAAACATTTATTTGATGAAAACTGAAAGCTAGAAAATAAGATTTTTTCGAAAAAGTTGTTTGACAAGAATCACAAAAAGTGCAATTACTCCTTAACGGTAAAAGCTAGAGAAATAATTTTGGCGACATTTATCCTAAAACATCCTGTAGAGTCTACCATAGGTCTATGGCTAACCAGCTGCGGGACATCCTATATAGATTGTGGTTCGTATCCGTACAAACCTTTTGATAATTGTTGAAACATGGGGCATGGGGCTGCCGTGCCCCCCTCCCCCTTCAGTTGTCGAGCTTGGGATAATATAATCTTTTCCTACGGACAGAAGGAAGGTTTCATAGTCAAACTTTCAAACGGCAGTCTGACAGAATGCAATAACTGGAGAGGTGTGATTCCCGCTGTTGCCAAAATAATAGGTAGGATAGCTTGGTGAGAATCAAGCTCCACTTAGAAAGCAAAATCGATGAGCAGCAGACTGGGTTTCGATCTGGGTTCTCTTGCATCGACCACATTAACGCCTTACGTATTCTAATAGAGCAATGATTCAAACTCAGATCTCCGTTTCACACGCTCCTTGTTGGGAAGGCTTTCAACAGTGTGTGAACCGAGATTATATCTGGATTGCCTTACGCAAGAGGGGTGTCCTAGAGAAAAAGGAGGCTATTATTAGGGCAACATACGTAGGTACATACTGTCGTGTACGTCCATTAAGGTAAGGTATCGGTGGGCTTTGAAGTTCACATTGGGGTCAGGCCAGGGTTGCATGCTATCGCCCATTCTGTTTCTTGTAGTGATTGGCGATGTGCTTCATATACATTTGCCTGAAGAACGCAACCGCGGAATTCAATGGACTCTTGAAGTCTCACCTACAACATTAGGACTATGCTGATGACATTTGCCTACTCACGCATAAATTCATGGATCTGAGCGAAATAGCTCTGGATCTCCAGAGAGCAGCGCTGTTGCTGTTGATGGCACCGCGCGAAAGATGCCGCATTAACCAAGACAAGTGTGCTGTACTGGGGCTGTTCCGCTCCTTTCAGTTCCCATACATCGGGAGCAGTACTTGGAAAAGTTTCGGCTGCAATTACCAAGAAGTTGCAAAATTTCGTCAACACTTGTATTCGTCGAATTTTAAGTGTTTGATGGGCCGAACGAATTTTGAATGAATGCCTTCGTGAGCGCACGGATCAAATGTCTATCGACGAATTGACCCGCAGGCGAAAGTGGCAAAGAATTGATCATACTTTGCGTAGGGGTTATATGTATTGCTGGTTGCCCTATGCGATGGAATCCATTTTCCCAACGAGGCCGACAAAGGGGTGGCCCTAAAATCACGTGGCACAGATCTGTGAATCAGAAATGCGCCTCTTTGAGAAAGAGCTGGGGTCAAATACGATACATGGCCAGAAAACGATGGCGAGTAGGCATAGGCGCGCACAGAGAATTTCGGGGGACCAGAGCATATAAATAAAAGAGGCTCTTTTCAAATGTTGATCGTTTCCAGTGGCGTAACGTACGGTGTTCCATGTGTCCGGTGGAACACGGGCCCCCTACCACTAGAGGTCCCTAGCGTAGTTTCGAAGAGTAACAAATGTTGAACTATGTTTTGTGGATTTCGTTGTCAATAGAACATAGAAGCTGTTGAACAAGTCAGAAGTGCTCTTCATTGCTACGAAGCCTGTTTAAGCAAGAGTTTCAAGGAACATTTTAGTGAAATGGTAAGGCAAGTGTAAGGTCCTGGATAATTCCCCTGCTCGGCACTCCCTAAAGCTGCTATTGCCTCTTACATTTGTCTGCCCTGATTAAATTCGGAATATTTTAAGCGGAACTTCTGCCTCTGGGAAAATATTGAAAACAATGCAAAAAATATTGAAAAAAATATTGTTCGAAAGTTGAACACTCAGCATAAAAAATACACTCGGGTCTAAATCCATCAATTTTATTAGTTGAAAAGGATACTGAAATTCTCGGTACATTAGCAAAACCTCGAATCATCAAAACACACTGGCATGCCTATTTTTAAATGAGCTGAGTACCAAAACCTTGAAAAATTCATACAGCTGCGATTAATATCCCAGCCATCGGCGTCATGTACCGTGAACATAGCCACAAATAAGCTTTACTTCATGAATCACTAATCGCCATTATGTATATATAGGACGCATTGAAAGTAAGATACATGATGGTCAGCTGAAGGAATGTCGACGAATCATGCATATAGGAAATATAATGGTTTTCTCAAGTGTGATATTTGTTGCTGGGGTGATTAGAATCACGAATAAAAAATGATCATTCGTATAGTCCACCGCAAGTATTTTTTTTTTTTAATTATTCATTGATGCATTGAATATATATGATACTTAACTATTACATAATGTTTACGAATAACGATTTTATAATATTTATCCGTAATAAGGCGCAAATGCGTATATACATGAAATAGGAGGACATCGTCATAAACTGATTGTATGAAAACGTGATGAATGAATAAGGTATATGTGCTTACGCGTGGTGCATGAAATAAAGATTACAAATGTGTTAAATGCTGGCTGGGATAATAACAGCACTGCGGGGGTTACGACTTACTTATTTCTCTTAAAACTCTTATTGTATATTTTTCCAGCTAACTGCGGTGGTACCTATAATGTAAACATTGTTTACTTTCTGGAAATTGTATAATTGTTGTCGGTAGGTTAACGGTACTCTCCAATCCAGTGGCGTAGATAAGAGATGGATCAAAAGAGTTTGGCGGCATATCTTGTACGAAAATTCGGTACGATCGATTATTTTAACTACGTAGAGTCAGACCGCACAGAAAAATCACTTCAGACTTGTATTTTTGCACAAAATTTCCGTTTGCACAATGTGTTGCGGGCCTAAATTTTGTGAAAAAAATGTGATCCCCA
Source organism: Microchrysa polita (assembly GCA_949715475.1). Classification (NCBI taxonomy): domain Eukaryota; kingdom Metazoa; phylum Arthropoda; class Insecta; order Diptera; family Stratiomyidae; genus Microchrysa; species Microchrysa polita. The sequence continues at coordinate 8,212,711 of OX454417.1, forward strand.
ATATTTGTTCAAAAAAACTAGTCAGTGTACGAATTCAGTTTATTCACGATCACCCAGTCCTTTAAATTGAATTTCCCTTGTAATAAAAAAATCTGGTCACAGATCCCCTCGCCCTCCGAAAAGCTATCAAGGCCACTGAAGAAGAGGATACGAATCGCTACAATAAAACCAATAGCTGATTTGTTCAGTTTAGCTTCAAATGTTGTCTAAACATTTTATTTTTTACAATTAAGCTTTAACAGGTTAAATGTATTCTTGCTGCTGTAAACGGCAGTGCAAAAATATTGACTAATAGTAATTAATTATATTGTGTAGGGGGCCCCATTTCGTTTTCGAACACAAGATATTTTTGAAACGTTACGCCACTGGTCCGTTCCAAAGGATTACGCGTTGGTGTAGAGCTTTCCGTAGAAGAGACAATCCAGATAAAATAATTTCCATCATCGAGGAAGCCTACAATGGAGCCCAATTTCACGTCTCATAAAACGATTAGCAAACAGATTCTTTAAAGATGCACAGCGGAAAGTGGGCAAGGCATTTTAATGCCTTTTTTTTCTTATAACGATGTAATAGGGAGCTTCACGATTAATTAATGTCCCCGAGGCATACGTCAGGATGATACGAGACATGTATGATGGAGCTACGACTAAGGTTAGATGCATAGCCGGTGAATCAGAAGAATTTCCGGTGAATGTCGGAGTACACCAGGGCAGTGTATTGAGTCCGTTGCTCTTCAACATCATCATGTGCTACTTATTAACACGTGTCTCCGACGGCCTAGAAATACCTCTTCTTTTTGCTGATGATATAGTCCTCAGTAGCCCAAACATCGTTGCCTTGCAAGCTGCGCTTACAAAATGGTGTGACATTCTGGAGGAGCATGGACTGAGGGTAAGTATAACAAAGACTGAGTTCTTATGCTGCCAATTCTCAGACCCAAATGCACCGATACCAGAAATGTACGTCAAAGGAGAGCAGCTTAAGTCTTGTACCAAGTTCAAGTACCTTGGCTCGATGGTGAACAGCGGAGCTACATGCGATGATGACATCAAACATCGCACAAAGGCTGGACCATGTATGAAGGTTACGCGAAAGAAATGACAGCGACTGAAATGAAAATGTTACGCATGTCAGTTGGTGTAACCAAAAGGGACCACATCAAGAGTAGCTACATCCGAGGCAGCTTGTCCATAGACCAACCAATCACCGAAAAGCTCGAAGACCGACGAATGGATTGGTATTGCCATGTTCAAAGGCGTCCGCCTGAGAACCCCGCAAAGAGAGCGATACCAATGGAAGTTCCACTTGATGGACCCAAGGCCAGAGGCAGACCAAAGAACACCTGGATGTGTCAAATGAAAAAGCAACAACAACGCATTGGTCTCGGCGATGACACGATCCAAGATAGAGCTGCCTGTAGAAATATGCTGAGAAATTATCGCCAAAACGGGCGATGTGCCTACACCGCAGGTTGAGCAACGCGGAACCATGGAGCGGTATAAAGAACGAGGCAAGGAAGAAGAAGGGAGCTTCACGATTAGAATGAAGCAAACTGAAAGATATTTGACTATTTTTAACATCTAATCTATGTATGCTGATGATTTTGGTTATTTATTAAAAAAAAAGGTGGTTTGAGGAACAAACCCGAGCAGAGTGTGCTGTTGATCACAACACCTGCGGGTTAATACAATCCCGTGCCAATTATTTACTTTGCATTCTCAATCTCTCATTAAAGAGCCCAGAAATGTCTTGAACAACGCAAAACAAGACAAATAGGGATGTACAATAATTTGTGTATTAATTGGGCAGGCTTCGTGTGTGGCCTACGAGACCACATACCGTGCGGTACCCTCTGCGAGGCGGGGCCCGGGGCAATACCCAATACGCTCCCCTTTTCCCCATCCTCTGTGCACGCCTGCGGTGTAATAGACGCGCGATACCCCACGAGGGACAACCAGACACCAAAATATCATATGGTCAGTTTGTGTCAGATTTCAAATAGGCATCTCTATATACAGGGTGTCCCATTCATGCTGGAGGATATTTTAATGGTAGGTAGTGTGGCTCATTTGGGGAAAATGAAATGTATGTAAATGTATTATTTTTAACCGTTAAAATGTAAAAATGTCCGACTTGCCGAACCTAATCAAAATTTGCCACACCACCAAACATTTCATCCGAGATATGACTTCACTTTCCGAAACTACATAAAATTTCCAATAAAACGACACCTTGCCAGTTTTGAAGTTGCTCGTACCATCCGAGATACACCCTTCAAACTTTAAAGAAATTTTAAAATCGGGTTTTGTTTTCATCAAAAAATCACACATGATAAAAATTGATGAACAATTTTTAAAATTCTTTTTGAACGGGTGTATCTCGGAAGATACGAGCAACTTCCTAACGGGCGAGATGTCGTTTTATTGAAAATTTTTTTTGTAGTTTCAGAAAGTGAAATCATATTTCGGATGAAATGTTTGGTGGTGTGGCAAATTTTGATTAAGTTCGGCAAGTCGGACATTTTTACAAAAAATGATATTACATTGTAACGGTTAAAAATAGAGGAGTCCCGTTGAACATTAATTTTCCCCAAATGAACCATACTACCTAACATTAAGATATCCTCCACCATGAATGGGACACCCTGTATAGCATTGTTTTACCAGGTTTTACCTGTTATTTTTGTTGCCTTGGGTGTTTTGGGTAACTACAAAAAACAAAACAAAATTACATTTATGAAAATCAAATTTTCCCTGCCCTGCCCCTGCCTGAATTTCTTCTGGAAAATTTTTATTCTCGAAAAGAACTTTGCAATTGATTTTTACAATCACGTTGGACAACATGACAAACACGGAAAGAGTTGTTCTGTTCCGGATTGTCCCATAGATCGTTTTTCTTTTTGTTGTATTCTGATCTATGGTTCTATCTCAATATGCTCAATAAAACGCAGCTAATTTGTATTCAATACGAAAACGATCCCACACCTACTTCTATGATCTCCACCTCCAACCATATTGGAGTTAGGAGGAGGCCCTGGGCCTAGAAAAATAGCTAACCTAACTCTCCATATACAAATAAAGTTTATCCAGGAAACTCATATTAAATTGGTATGTTATGTTTGTACTTCCTCTTCTCTGTAGCGTAACCCCTTGTGGGCATGGTGCCCTCTAGATTACTAGCATCGTAGACTGCGACTGAACCAAGTGAGCCACAGAGCATGTATTTTGTGTGTTGGTGTGTTTGTATTTGAATTGTATTAATTTCTGCGCTATTCCAGACCCAAAAGAACGATAAGAAGATAAAGGGCGAGTTTCTCGTACATCTTATCCAATTGTTAGTCTTAACGTATAGAGAAGACGCGCACAATTTTCAGAAAGCTTTTCACACACAGCACAACTATGGAAAATAAACAAAAAAATTAATTCAATAAAATAAATTGAAAAGCTTTCTGATAATTGTGTGCGTCTTCTCTATACGATCAGACTAACCATAAGATAAGATGTACAAGAAACTCGACCAAACCCGTACTAGGGGTTGATTTGATAGCACATATGTATTCCTAATAATCCCTGCTAATATTCACCGCTTCTACAGGAATACGAGTATCAATTTAAACTAATAGAAAGAATTCGAATTATTTCGAATTAAAAAAATCTGAAGAAAATTTGTTTTTTTTTTAACAAAATAACAGATCAATCCTATTAACTTTTCAAACTATTGCCCATTCCATTAGTAAAAAGAAAATTACAGAAAAAAATATAAAATTCGCCTGAAATTTATTTTCACTGTCCTGCTTTCTGACTCATTAATTCGCCTGCGCCGCGCGTCCATTACCCTAAAGAGAATGACGTAAAAAAAAAGACACAAGAAAAATATTTCAACAACGAAAAAAAAATCGCTGCACAACGAACCGTGAACACAATGGCCACTCTATTCGTACAAGTAACAATCAGTCAGAGTCACTTTGCATCTTGATTGTTGTTGCTGCTCGTTTTGCTGCCGGCAAAGGGTTAACGTTGCGCGTGTTGATCGTCGATGATCATTCTACGATCCACATGCGATATTCCTTCAAAATCAAAAGAGGCCTATCGCCGACAACAACAACGATTTATGTTGCCAGAGTTCTTTGCGGGGGCATTTGAAAGCCGCGTAACCTCATCCGCTTATGGTTATTCGTGTAACAAACAAAAATCAGCAGAGTCAGAAGGAAACAAAAAAACGTTTTCGAAACACTGCACCTGTGTTGCCTCGAGTTGAAAGCGAGAGGGTGTCTTGACCACATCCGGAACAAACAGAAAAAAATCGACAACGGACACTCCCCCTCGTCTTTTGTTGTAGTTTTTGCACTTGTGCACTCGTTAAACTATTATATGCCACACTAATTCCACGGATTTGCAACACTTGTTTTATTATGTCAGTCCGTTTAATCGCGGGGAATTCCCAACTGGGCAACAGGTCTCGTCCTTTTCATGTGCCAGAGAAATGTCCTTCGACTGCACTACGCGTACACACACTTCAATCGCGAGGATGATCTTCACATAAGATTCGAGTTGAATGCGAGAAGAACCAGGCACAATGATTACGACGGCCGTTATTGCACTAGAACAGCAGCGCAAAACCGTTTTTTGTGCTTCCGCAATACACACTTTTTCACCACACACCACGTCACGTAGTTGTCGAATATATGAAATTGCCGCGTGAATCGATCGCGATCATTAATTAATTACCAATCTTGTAAAGAGAATAAGACGAAAAACACGCACCGGAACCTGCGCGGCTCGCTATGGAGGCACATACAAAACAAAAACACACGAAAATGTCCGTTCCGTACACACCGTGCGACTTTCCACTCGTACTGTGCCGGTCACAGAAGATGTTGCAAAGCCAGCGGAACGGAAGACGTCGTTATCATGTGGTACATACACGCGGACGGTGACGACGAGGACCGATACGCGACGGTCCACACACGACGACAATAGCCGAACCGCACGTGGAGGCAAACACTTCCGATCAACGATCGTTTCGATGCGTTGAAGCGCGTTGGGAAACGATGTTGCAACAACACCCACATACAAATGGACGAAGTTGAGAATGAATTCGCGCATTGATCAATGAATTTCAGCGGATGAGACCGCGGTGCGATGCGATGCGATGAATGGACTTGTAAACGTGTGCGTGAGCGGAAGCGCGACGCGATTGTAGTTGTGTGGCGGCCATTTGAGCTATAGCCAAATGCGATAAAAGAAACGAACGAAGATGTTGCGTACGATGATGCCAGGCATGCTCAACATGATAAGAAGACAGCAGCAGAGAATGAGAGAACATTTTGCAGAAAAGTTGATAGTGAAATGTTGCCGAATAATTGATTGATTAAGAATTGAGTTGCGGTGACGATTAAGGTTCCGTTGTAAAATTCAAGTTGTTGCGAAACAAGTGCATAAACTAAAGAATTGAAGATTCGGTGATGGCCGGTGAGCGCAGTATTTTTTTATTTACTGCTGCACTCTACAAAAAAAATCGATGCACTACGATTTCTGAAAGTGTAAAAATGCTGGTTTGACTAATTTAAAATCAGGAAATTTTCCGTACTAAAAATAAAAAGCGATTCAGACTACAGTAAAACACGGTTAAGTGCAACACGCTTAAGTGCAAAACTCGGATAAGTGCACACAATTTTCATGCACCATCCATTCAATGCGATTTTCAATACATTTCAAAACGGATAAATGCACAACACGCTTAAGTGCACACAATTTGTTGGTAGGGTTAACAACATTTGGACACGATTCATGACGGATAAGTGCACATGTGCATTTGAAAAATTTATTGGTGCAGACGTTTCCAACAAGACTATTTTATACGATTTTATTCGATCCTATAGCCCGAGATATCTAATATTTATTGATTCAATTTATGAAAATGTTGAAGAAATGGAAATTAGGTCTACTGGATAATTTTTGTCTTAAGTAGAAAAATCTGAGAGTTAAAAATTTCTCGCTTTGCTAATGTTTTTTTTAATAGGATTTTGATAGTTAATCACCGTTATATATTCTAGTAAAGTGAAACTGCAAGCACGAGAGCTGGGAATGGCAAATGAAAACTATCCCCTTCCTTATAAACGTTTTACAAAGATAAGCCACAAAGCAGTTTTCTTAAACATTTTTACTGGTTCCTTATACCCTTCGCTCATAGAGTGAAAGGGTATATTTTTTATTTTGCCAAATTGAGCTTGGCGAACAAATAGAAAAATGAAGACGTGCTTTGGACGTATAGGCTAAAAACCAATGCTTTAAAATAATTCTGCGACTGGTGAGTTGTAAATGTTTCATAAAACTCCTTTTACGTTTAAGGAAAAAAAACTGGAATTGCTGCCACTGTCTATGCGCTTCAAAATAAATCCTAAAAATGTGGTCATGCACACTTTCCTGATCTGTTTTATGTGTTTGGAACATACGTGTCAAAGCTGTAAAAAATCCGTCAAGGTGTATCAATGCTTTTCCCTCGCCAAACATTGAAAATACCATCCGAATTTTTGTTTTACGAAATTCCAACTCCATTTCTGTGGCTTTCATTCTTTAAAAATGTTATGCTCATTATCGGTACACATATCGAAGTACTTGTAGTCTAAGCAGCCTAAGCTTTAGAATTTTAAAACAGCAATTTTTGAAAATATTTGCGCATAAGCATGGCTTGACTTTTCAATCGAAACAAATTTTGTATATTTTTGAACCAGGTAATTCCACTTCATTTTTGTTTTTATAGAATAGACTTAGGTTTATCCTGAAGTTTTTGAGGTTCGGACATTTAAAAATTTCTGATAAGATGTGAAACATCCAGCGTGTTTGCAACCTAATTTTTATTTGACAACATCGCCCAGCGATTCAATTGATTTTGCATCAGGTATGCCTTGATTATCTTGTTGCGTGAAGGTCCCTAGAGAGTGGAGCACTTTCTGGGTGGTGGCCCCCCGAAAATAAAAGTTTCCATGGTGTGGTGGCCACTTGAAAGTGGTGGTTCCGGGAGACTGGCCAGTTCGTCCACCCCTAGGGCCGGCCCTGACTACAGCGTTACAAAATATAGCCACACAATATCAGTTGTTACCACTAGTTTTCATTTATGCTACGTAAATTAGATAGTTTATATGAAGCACGGATAAGTGCACAACACGCTTAAGTGCACGAAAAAATTGCGCATTATCAATGTGCACTTATCCGTGTTTTACTGTATTACTAAATCCTAGATTTAGTTGACAGTACCATATTGTTCTGCAATTTGCAATTAACCCTTTAACGACCACAGGCAAATATGTTTGCCCGGATGTTTTTGGTGTGGTGAGTTTATGTAATTTGCGGTGAGTTTATTTAATTTGCGGTGGGTTAAATTTAAATGACGCTGGCCTTCTTTTTGGAACTGTCCATTTTAGGAGTAGAGGAAATGCAGTGGATCTCGCTTTTTCCATGAAAATTCTTAGGCTTTGCCTTGATTGGTCATTTACTGACCACAACTTCATCATATAATTTGATGGTGTTTCCGCAAATTTATTTGACCTTTCAAATTCATGACAGTTCTAAAAAGAAGGCCAGCGTCATTTACTATTCCAGAGCACTGCGGTTTCGGTGCCTCTGTGTGTCTGAAACTGGCTACACAACATTGACAGCACTGAAAAAAGCCGTTTGTAGAGCACGAGTCTTGGTAAGTTTGCGTATTACAGTTATCTAAACCAGTAACAAAGAAAATGATTGAAATATACTTGGATAGTTTTTTTGCAAGTGTTAATCAATCGGCCGATAAAGAAGCGAGGACATATCAGCTCTTATACAGCCTGTGGTCAAATAAGAGGATAATCGCAGTTCATTGCAGTGTACATAGCCTAATTTCATCTGACACCGACTGATACAATCTAGGGACGCGGTAGTGTCCTGCCCGCCAAAGAAAAACGAAGAAATTTGAACAAATCAAAAATGAGAGCAATAAAGACTATGTTTACACCACAGAACAAGTATACGGGTTTTCGGACCTCTGTAGCTCGAACCCTGGTTGGTCCTGAGTGTTCAAATTCGGCAGAGGTTGTCGCTCGCGCGCCGTCTTACGAAGTGTAGAAAATTTCAAGAACGATGAAAAACACCGGAGATATTTATTGAAAATCAGTTTTTTTCGAAAATCTTGTTCTCGTTGTTCATTGACAGCCTTGTAGAGAGCATCTCTGGATTTGCTTCCTTTTTCCATGGATAGAGTTCTGAGGGTGTGTGCAGGCTATCATTTGCTCCGATCCGTGCGATAAAAAAATACAGCGGAATATGTGAAATTACATAGAGTTTCTCGCTTAAGTCGGGGATAGGCCCGAAAAATGCCTAGACAAGAATCGTATAGTTTTGTAATTTGGCAGGATTGTTAAGAACAATCCCTTGTATATGTGCTCAAAAGTTTTTAATTGTAGAGCTGGAAAAGTAGGGGCAAGGGGTCAAAGGTCCTGTTTTTAGTTCACAGTGGTGTACCGCGCCGGAAACTATTTCCTACAATCCGACACGTATCGCTATACCGCACTGCGCTGGTTTGGTGAAAGCTTCAATATGGCGCTGGGGCACCAAAACGGTTTTGACTAGACTAGCGGTGTTCTCTATTGTGTTCAAACCAGAGTTACATGATTAAGTAAAACCGCGAAATTTCACGGATTTCTAATGAGTCAATTTTAACAAAATTTGGCATGTAGGTTCATTCTTGTAAGTACCACTCAGTTTGATCCAGCGAGTGGTTCCCAACTCACAAATGTCTGCGGACCACTTAGCCTAACAATATGTTGCTACGGACCACAGAATTTTAAGCAAAGTAAATTCCCTTACATTTGCTAAAAAGGCGATGCTTTTTAGAATTTTAGGTAAGCTTAAACCTGCAATTTAAATACAAAATAGAATACATCACCGAGCGAAATCAATCAGGATTTCGGGGCAAAGCAAAATATAACTTGTCTGCCCTTCATGTTCATATATTTAGGCGTCATCAAGCTGAAATGTTTTTCGTTTACTCCGCGGAGCAAGTAGTTCAGCCCAGGGCCGGATTCCCTATACGAGCAATTGCCCTGAGCGGCAAAATTTGGATGGCCGGCATATTTCTGAAATGTTCAATAAATTTAAAGTTCTGTGAAATACGCATTTCGAGGTATCAAGAAGTGGTTATGATTAGCTAGAAAAAAAAATTATACTTCAAAAGACCGACCTGTGGCAGATTTTCATATTTGCCGCCAAAAGTAATCCACGACCCACGAATTTTCAAAAAATATGCGTTGTCGTATTTTTGCAGAGTTTCATAGAATTGTTCACATATGTCTCCTTCGAAAATTTATTTCCAGGCACAACTAGTGACGAATCACAGTAATTTGATCATTGCCTAGGGGCACCATTGGGGGAAAATCCGCCCTCCTCTAAGTCTGTGGATGAACAGGCTTACTCGCAACCTGCGTTCTGGTCTGGCCTGTATCTTTGTATTAAGCAAATAAGTTTTTAAGAATTTATGAAGGGTTCAGCTGAAAATTTCATCGGTACTTGGTTAGAGTCAGTAGCAAATAGTTTTTTGTTCGGCAATATGTTTGTTCACAGGGATCACCGCAATGTTGGACTAAATCGAATGAAAATTCCCTCCCGCGTCCCACTGTAATCACGTAACAGCTGGTGAAGGTGGGCCGTTTCCGCTTGTATTCATGTACCTAATCAAGAAATCTTGATTTACTAAGCCCTAATTGGGGCAGAGTTTAGAGCTCACTGAATACCCAGAGCATCGTCGACATGTTTCCGAAAACCCTTTCAAAGTATTTTACTAAGAACGCCCCAAAATTGGGACTTAACAATATTATACACACTGCTCAACAAGATTTGTCGTTACCAAATGCAGACTGAAACTGAGCTTGAAGTTTTTTAAGGTCTAAACATAGTGGATTTATGTGGTGATGATTGTGTTGCCTCCAAAGGTGGAGGCAACACAATCATCACCATATAGTGAACGACAGGTTCCGGCAAAACAACAGATTGAGCTCTGCTTAATCATATAAAATAGTGGATTTATTGTCACTCATTTTTAGCATGTATAGTTTTAAATTCAAAAGAAAATAAAACTTTTGATATAAGTAGTCATCTGAGTCTACCGCGGATCACCTTCAAGACTTTCGCGGACCTCCTTCGGTCCGCGGACCATCTGTTGGGAAACAGTGTGCTAGTGGGTCGAGGTCTAAGCAAGAGGGCACTAATAGTTATTAATTGTCAGAAACGGAGACTGATCCTGATAGCTATGGCTATCTCTGATTCCTGGTCATGAGACTACTTTATCATTGTAAAAGCAATGCTTGGTAAAGTCATTTAGTCAGGACTAGACAGGCTTTCGGCACCTTTGATAAAGGATAAAACGATTTTATACATGTATATGTCGTTTCTCTAGGAGTCTAGTATACATTTTTGTAACGTAACTAACGAGCGTAACATAACGTAACGTAACGACGGTGTCTCAAGAATCCAAAGGTAGTAGGTATGGGTATTTTAAAAGGGAGAACGATGGAACCAGTAAATAGGGTATCGTGTCTTAACCGTTTGGTGTTGACTTAGGCCCACTTTGGAACGTAGGAAATATGAATGTAACTTAAATCACATATTGAGTACACAGTGAGGCTTAATGATTGCATTAAAAATTAGGATTAAGATTAGGGTTCGGTATAGAGATGGAGTAAACGTGTTTAGGCTCAAGTTATAAGGCTAAGGTAATAGTCAAAATAGGGTTAAAGGGTTAGGACGCAGTTAAAGTTATTATTAGGGTTTAATTTAAGGATAGGGTTTATGTTAAGGTTAAGTTTGATGTTTGCGTTTAAGCCAAGGTGATGTCAAAGTTAGGGTTAATATTAAGTTTAATGTGATGTATAAAGATACTAAGGTTTCCGAGGTTACCAAGGCTATCAAGGTTACTAAGGGCTTCCAACATCGTCTTTACTTCATGAAAATTAACGCATTCAATATCATTTATTGATAAGTTAAGTCGATTTTGTAAATCGAAAACTGCAAAAAAATATTATATCGCACAAAAAAAATTGTAAAAGGTTTTCGCCAAAGAACAAGTCGCCACCCGCAAAATGGATTGTAAATACAATCCCGCCAAAATACTCGCATCTTGTCTCACAACACACACACACCGTACGGATTGGCAAATTCGGCGTGGTCTACCGCCGTACCACTACCGCACCGCGCTGTTTTGGTGGAAACTATTAACTAATTAAATCACTTTTGAATATACATATCCTTGATTATTTTGGCGAGTATTTTGGCGGAATTGTCTTCATATCAATCATTTTTGCGGTTGACTTTTTCTTTGGCGGAACCTTTTACAACATAGATATTTTTGTGAGATTCAATTTACATGGCGGCGCGAGGTGAAACCGCTAATTCGATTTTCAAATAGTCGATTTTATTTTTTAGCCAAAGTCAACAATTTGACTATAGCTTTTTACTTTAATATTCCAGCTAGTGCAGTTTAAGGGATATTGAGATTTTAGTAGTCTAACGAAATAGATTTAAAAAAAAAAACTTTAACAACCTTTGGGGATTTTTAGTGGGCGAGATTTAGTAATGTCGGAATAATCTAAAGGGGGGATTTTTTTGTAAAAAGCGGGATTATGAATGGGTTGGATTTTGTTTTTCGGGATTATGTGGGTATCCCTTAATTGAGACCTACAGAACAAGACTCTCATACAGGGGATACTTAAGTCTCGACTACCAAAACACCATAGACCATATTTTTAAAATTAAGTCACCTGAACCGTGGGTCTCCGAGACGTAAGTATACTCATGTGAGAGGAGCCCCATTGTTTTAACAATAAATGTGAAGGCTCTTTTTAATATCCCGTCATAGAAGGTAAGCATTATTTCATAAATGGCGCGCGCGATTTTTGAAAGAATACTTAAATTCGATGATGGGATATTGAAAAGCGATATTTTTAATTAGCGGGATAATGAATGTTGGGATTTTGAAAAAAAAAACGGGAATATGATGGACAGAATATCGTAATTAACGCATACATTTCTTTGCTCTTGCTTAGAAGAGTTATCTTTGAAGGGTTAGAAATAACGAAGCTAGAGTAAAAGGATGCATGAAAGACATGATTGTAAGACGATAGGCAAATATTTGAAAGAATTATACAAGCACTTCACCTTAGCAAAAGTTAGAGAAAATTGAGATGAAACAGTAATTTTTTTTTGTTGAATCGCAAAAAAGATACTTTGTACAGCAATAATTATTGTAGCTGATGTAAAATATGCACGGGTGTCTACATTGGTGTTATTTTAGGCGTTGTGCAAGCTATAAATTCCTCATATATCACTTTTTAGTGAACATTACCGTTATAGATCTCTACATTCACCAAAAAACGGTAAATGTTAACGTTTGGCCCCTCATAACGTCCTTGGGCGCCCACGCATCGATGGGGACTTTTGGCATTTTGTTTTTACAAATTTGTTATAGACAACTTTACAGCATACACCACCGTTACAGTGAAAAACCTAGAAATTCTCGTTTTTCTAAGGTTCAAGCCCCCATAGCCCCCTTAAGGGTGCAGATATTGATTAACCACTTCCTTCAGAACCGTATTTAATCAGAGTTACCGTTATAGAGATTTTCCTGAAATCTTGTTAAAAATACCGTTTGACCTCCTGGCATCGTTACGAATGCTCAAATCAAAATCGACTTTGGACATTTTATTCTGGAGCCACAAGAGCTACAAATCTACCATACACCACTTTTCAGCACATATTACCGTTATCGAGATATTTAAAAAGAAAACTGTTTTAGATGGCCTTTGACCCTCTCTAGCACCGCTAGCGGCACTCATACAGACGACGAATTTCGGGGTCTTGTGTAGGACTTTGAAAGGAAGGCTCAGGCAAAAATCCAGCTTTCCACTAATTTCTCCGAAGTTAGCCCACATTTTTGTTCAAATTTCCTGGGGTAAAATTAAAAATAGAAAATTTGTGACCTTAAAACGCGATTTTTCGGTACTTCAAGGGCACACCTTGGTGCGAACTTTTGAACATAAATTTAGAAGACTATAGTTTATTGTTATAGTAACATTCGAACGGAATATTTTATTTTCTATTTCAGAGAAGAAGAGAAGAAAGTGTGCAATTTGGTGTAGATTTCAGTTTCACTATGTATGAAGGTACTCTTAGTTTTGATCCGATCGAAGTAATTCTTGTTCAAGAGTATAAAGGAGCTTGTCCTAGATACTCAACTAAATTTTATTTGCCTGACGTAATTTAGAGACTAGTGACAGCTTACAGGCATGTTTTCTTGAGAAATGTTAACAGGAGCGTGGGAGGTTTCTTGGTCGGAACAAGCTTATTTTCGGTCTAAATTAAAAACATTTAATTTGCAGTATCATCACCAATTCTTATCACTCTAGCTACTCTATCAAAAATTACAGTGCGAAATGTAAATTACACATAATACTTTTGGGTTTAGGGTATAATTTTCCAAGAAAAGGTCTGAAGTATTATATATCACTGCAAAGGAAATTAAACGTTGTTTATTCCGTCCTTAGAATATATTGCGATCGGATGAATAGATTTCCAGATATTTTCGAAAAACAAAAATTACCCCTTTTCGTCACCCCCTCATCACCTGTGTCGCTCCAATTAGTGTCAATTTTTAGTGCATATACAGGGAAGAGTATACAACAATTTAGCATCGAAACTTTCCTTTTTTTGTGTTTGGGTTTGGCCCTTTTTCTTCTTCTTCTTAGTTTACTTATGTTTTGCGCTCTGTACTTTCGACTGATACTGAAATATTAATTGCAAATGTGTAAACAAATTACATACAAAAACGACTTCTTTGATTAATAAAATGTCGTCATCCAAGAAATATATATGTTGACACCACAATCACGTTCATATTGTGAGATAAACAGTGCTATCTCTGAAAAAATGCTTCTTCCGAAACATACATAGCGGCAAGATTTGAGGAATAGTACTCCGATGGTTTTCTTTTCCCATCACGAATAGTCCCGTGTCCACAGGTGAACTGATCAGTTTCAAACAACCAAAACAGATACATATTGGATGGATATGGATTCACAACATCGACTATATCGATTGCAGTCACACGATTAGTTGCGGTAGCAGATCATTAAAATTGATAAAAATTAAATAATCCGAAAGACAAAGACTTTTGGCGCCAATCTTAATTTATGCAATGACGCTTTTATATGGGTATAGTAGCTCTAGTATTAAAAACAAATTATGCATATGTATTGGAATCGATTCGTTTCTTTCACAATTTTATGTGCCTTTCCCAAAACTATCAAATAAAAATTAGAATTACATAAAAACAACAAAAAAATTAAACAATAAATATTAAAAAAAAAAGTTAATTTGATGGAAAAGATATATAAAAAAAACTATGAACCTAGAAAAACATTGTTGCAAAGATATGAATGAGATTTGGTTGGATGCGGATAGACAAAAAACATCGGTCACAATATCATTCGCGGTTTTTGGTCTTTCTTCTTTTATTTTTGAAGAAGACCGACAGAATCTCAATTTGGATTATATACACACCGTCACGACCTTTTGCGTTCAGCCGTTCACGAAAAAAAAACGAAACAGATTATGCTTATAGTCCGAAAAAAATAAATATATGCTAAGTCAACAATATAACTAGTATCTCAACGACACAATGAGAAAAGAATAAAGAACCAATAAAGAGTGATAGGTACTAAGCCGCCGCGCCGCGCCGTGTTTTGGCGGGCATCTTTGATTTTTTCTACTATGGTTGTACGCAAGTATCAATGAATTAGTTTTTATGTTAATTTTGATTTATACTATTTACCGACACTTGAAATGATTGGATTTGGTGAGTATATGTGTGTAAGACAGGAGGCAGAAGTTTTTAAAATGGAAATTTAAATACATCTACGAGATTAGTGAAGCAATCTAAAACGTGACATTGGTGAAGTAACAGGTAACAGGACAGTTTAATTGGGAGTTGAGTGATATACTTACACAGGTCATAGCTTTTTTTTACTTTTTTTTAAATAGATAATAATTAAACTCACCTGAAAATAGAAGAAAAAATCTCAGTTAAAAATTTGAATGTGATAATATGAGATTTATACATATTAAATTTAAAAATTAACATTAGTCCCGTTTTTTTACTATCGCGGTTAACTCTTAACTAAACAAAAACGATTGCGTTTATCTACCCGTTTAAGACCAGCTGCTGGCTCAAACAGCGCTGAAAGTTGTTTTGCATCTTAATCTCACTCTGGTCGGCTATTTTTTTCAATTTGGTGGATTTCATCACAAAAGAAGATTATTTATTTGCAAAATCTAAAACCATGAGATAGATTCTCCCATTTGGTTTGAATTGTTATTTTTTACGGGTACGCCAATATAGAAAAACTAAATTCGCGTATTTTTCCCCAATCGAAAATCGAAAATATTAACACTTTGCAAAGTGAACCAGTTGCTCCTATCATGAGTAAGCCAAAGGAAATTAGGTATACAATAAAAAACCTTAAATCTAAAAAAGCTCCAGGCTTTGACAAAATTAACAACTCAATGCTAAAGAATCTTCCTAAAAAAGGCATAATATTTCTGAATTTTATTGTTAATTCATGTTTTAAGACTGACTATTTCCCAAGTGCTTGGAAACACGCTATAATCCATCCTATAGCTAAAAAGGGTAAAGACTCCAGAAGCACAACGAGTTATAAGCCAATAAGTCTTCTACCGGTCTTGGGAAAGGTAGGTACTGGAAAGAGTAATTTTATCCAGGCTAAACCAAGCTGTCACAGCCGAACATATAATTCCAAACTTCCAATTTGGGTTCCGTCCTGGCCACTCAACAACACATCAAGTACTTCGAGTCTGCAAGGGCATCAAGACTGAATTTAGATGAAAAAAATCAGTTGGCTTAGTCACATTGGACATAGAAAAAGCGTTCGACACGGTCTGGCATGACGGACTTATCCACAAGTTACTATCCTTCAAAATCCCAATTTACCTAGTAAAAATGGTTAAGAGCTTTCTTACCAACCGGCTGTAAAAATCGAAAATACATTTTCAGAAAAATACAACCTTGAGGCTGGAGTCCCACAGGGGTCGTGTCTAAGTCCTACACTGTACAACATTTATACATCAGATGTCCCTCAATTCCCCAAATGTGAAATAGCTCTGTATGCTGACGACATGTGTATATACTCAAGTGCAACAGATCCGGATGCAATTATCGCATCGCTGGAAAATAGTCTTGAACGGTTATACCAATACTACCATAGGTGGAAAATAAAAATAAATCAAGCCAACACAAAGGCAATATTTTTCAGAAAAAAATGGAGTAGAAATAACCTGCCGAATCGTAAATTAAATTTTCTAGGCCAATTAATTTCCTGGGAGGAAGATTTAGTTTATCGAGGCGTTAACCTTGATAAGAAGTTAATATTTAATAAACACGTGGAATATATTGTATCGAAGGTCTCAAAATCAACCCATTCCCTCAATCCTGTACTGAACAACAAGTCCCAACTATCAATGGAAAACAAAGTCCTGATCTATAAGTGCATAATCCAACCGATAATCACATATGGCATGCCAGTCTGGGGCATGTGTGCGAATACTCATAAACGGACAACGGTACAAACCACCCAAAATGGCATCCTAAAAATGATTTTGAACAAGCATCGTTTTTACTCCACACGTAGACTTCACGAGAACAGTAAAACCATAAAGTAAGAAATTGGAATAGAGATGGAACTCCATATAACATTAAAACCTACTGAACAACATTTTACCTTTGAGTGTGTGCTGTATGTAACGTGTACATACAGGGAGATATCTTCCAGTATGTACACGTTACATACAGCACACACTCAAAGGTAAAATGCTGTTCAGTAGGTTTTAATGTTATATGGAGTTCCATCTCTATTCCAATTTCTTACTTTATGGTAAAACTTCCAAAGTTCATAAGCTTATTGACCAACCACAAGCCACAATGAGTTGATAATATCGCTCCTTCACCAGTAATCGTCAAATAACCAATCGGATTAATACACAATTTGATACTGGGCTGAACTAAATTGTAGAAAGTAGGGTAGTTTAAGTAGTTATAAGTTAGTTATAGTCTCAATCTAAGCCTAAAATTTTACACACAAGGTTTTTGTCTGAATTTTCCTTGATCAAATCTTTAACAATGAATTATAACACGAATTATGGAATAAGCTTAAAGCAATAATTATTAACAGTGCAGAAGAGACAATATTAGTCTATACTCTATAATAAGAACCAACCACAATTGTGTAAATAAATACATCAATAAAATGAATTATAAACAAAAAAAAAATATATTTTTCCCCTATGCATTAGCCATCTACATTTGATTCCCCTAAACTCTATCCCTTTTTGTGTAGCGGCACAGGTGAGAATTATCTGGGTGTCATGGAATTCGTTACCCAAAACTACACGGGATGTTGCAAAATAACGCAACTATAGATAAACAAAAAAAAGAATATCCAATTAAAAAAAAACTTTAGGTGATTTTTCATCCAATAACAACTTTAAATTAATTTTCAAGTTCATGTTTTGGCTTAAATTGTCAAGGTAACACATTTTTTTGACAAGCGAATAATGACACATAGGTCAGTCATTTTATGATTTTAGGTCGCAAAATATAGCTCGGCTCTGTTTTTTGGCATATTGTTAGGGTAGATACCAGAAGTGTACCACCAAGTTTGCAACTTCGAAAAACCTGTGCTAACCCCGTGACCCTCAAAAAACCTCAAAATGTTCGGACTTTTTTCAAATTTTGGTGTGTAATTTCCAAAAGGTGCTTCCTACAAGAAAGTCGTCTACTGGATTTTTAAAGCTAACAAAACCTTCTTTAATTTGAGTCCACCTCCAGCTTTGTAGGTGCAAAGAATCTCAAGATACAGCACTTTAAACATTGATTTTTTTCAAATTCGAAATTGTAATTTTAATCATCTTCCGAACTAAATATCGGCTTAAATGCGCATTCTACGGAGAAAGTCATGTGACACGAAGTTATAAACCAGTTACTTAGCTGTATATATGTCGGAACGAATGGAATCGGACCGTGGGGTCATAGGGCTGCCCCTGAAAATTATGTTCTCCTAAGAATTTTTTTTTGTTCATGTACCAATATTAACCAAACTTCACCCAAGTGTGTTCCTGGTTAAGCCTCAAAAAATATCTTGGAACGGATAAAATCGGAACACTACGTCATAGGGCTGTCATACAAACCAACCTCTGGAAATTAGGTTGTCCTAAGAAAAACTTTTTTCTTTATGAACCAATCTTAACTAGACCTCACCCAAATGTGGAAGGCCTCAAAACATATCTATGAATGAATGGAATCGGAACATTACGTCATAGGGCTGTCATACAAACCAACAAGTTTGTAAGAAAAACTTTTTTATTTTTGAATCTTAACCAAAACTCATCCAACTGTGTTCCTGGATTAGCCTCAACGCATCCAGGAACAGATGGAATCGGAACACGTCATAGAGTGCGTCGTATTACAATTTCAAAAAAAAAAAACATCTTTTAAAATGCTGTATCTTGGGATCCTACAAAGGTGGGAGTGCACTCAAATTAAAGGAGATTTTGTTAGCTTTAAAAGTGCTGTGGACGACTTTCTTGCAGGAAGCACCTTTTAAAAAATACAAACCAAAATATGAAAAAAGTCCAAAAGTTTTGAGGTTTTTTTAGGGTCACGGGGTTAGCACAGGTTTTTCGAAGTTGCAAACACTACTAGTATCTATCCTATAGCAATATCCCAAAAACCCAGAGCCGAACTATTTTTTGCGACTTAACGCCTTAAATTTTTCCTTAAATATTTCAAGTAAAATTTTCAAATGAAAATTTGCATTTTAAGTCCTTGTTCTTGAACCTTCCGTTCAAGCGCATACAAATAAAAGAAACAGCGAGTCCTCAAAGTAAAAACAAGGCTCTACCGTCTACTCCGTTTAACAAAATTGCTTAAATAAATTCCCAAAGTATCGTTATGCCCGCAGAAGCGAACCAAACACCATCTTCGGCCTCCAGCAAGAAAATCATTGAAAAAAATGATGAACGATGGATGCAGAAAGTTATGAATGAAAGACACGACGCGATCTTCGACTCTGTTGAGATTTTTTTTACTCGACTCTCTTTCTTCAATGAACACGACCATGAATGAATGAATGAATCTGAGGGTCTTTTTACAATACGTATATAACGTATACGATACGATGCGTACGAGAAATTTTGTTTTGAAATCACAATCGCACACAGACACAATGCCTTGACATGATATATCTTTCAGGGTCTTCCATGGTTCCGCAGGCCCCGATCAAGTGTGTAGAAATATGCGTGCAGTTCGATATAATATGCAATCCTGCAAGAAAGGACTACGACTACGAACACTTTTCAAATGCACCCTCACATACAACAACGTCTGATCTTGAGGAGATGGTGCATGGTGGTGTATCTATTTTTGTACGCCGAGGAACCTTTTATTCTCATACGATGCGTGTGTGTATGATTAAAATGTCATCCATTGACGAAGATATGCACCGGAAATGGCTTGTTCCGAATCTGTGACTTTTTAGGGTCGTTTTTTCTCTTCTGAGTTGTTACCATCGTGTGTATGTATATGCCTCAGGCCTTGGATATTATTTTGTAATTTCTGAGAATGCAGCATAGCATACCGGGAGCACTGGAATCACGAACCCCGTTCTGTGTGTTAACAGATCCACCATATACAGAATATCTTTCGCTCTGATCGTCAATCTGATCAATCAGAAAAATATATACAGAAAAACGATCAACACCGATCAAATCATGAATTGATCAGTTTTGTGTTTTGTTCAATTAATAAATTTTTTTATCTGCTTCTCTTTCGCCTGGAATTTTGCTACAAATTGATTTGGAATTCCTGCACTTGCGATTAAATGGAAATATTGTGTATGGATACCTCTGAAATCGTATAAACGAACTAGTTTGTCCGTTTGGTCTGATCAAGCTTCAGAGAACGAGGAATCATTGATGTTGTTGCTGAATCGAAATTCCAACGGGCTATTTAGTTATTAGTTAATTGACATCAAAAGATTTTGATGCTGCGGCGCGGCACGGCAAAAGACATGAACTTAGTTTAGGCGTGGAGATGTAAGAAGTAATGGTGGGAAAGGTGTCAAGAGATACGTGGTAGTTGCTGCTGTTCGGTTAGTTAGTACTATTCTATACTTTTATAGAGAACAACATAAAAACTAGATACGGACGTATAAGTACATTATAAGAGCAAGCGTATTTTTTCAACAAGTTATTGGAGGAACATGGCTATCCCTTTGCTGTTAATGTTTCAATAAAATTATGATGAGAAATATAGATGGATTTCCGGTCATCGGTTTTGTAATATCCAACGAGATTTTATAAATCTGTAATGCGAAATTCGAACAACGTTATACGTTAAGTGTATGCTGACTTCTGACATACCTACTACTTAGCTCCTTGTTACAAATATGAAAAATAATACAACAGTAAAGAAATTATTTGATATTTGCAAAAACAAAGTCACATGTCTAGTGAAATGCTGAACAGCACAATGAATTTGGGCATAAAGTGTTTCGGGGTCAGAAAAAAAAATGGTTAGTACCTCTGCGCTGCCGGTCATTGCTAAGGATTATCATGTTTTTAAAATGAGTATAATTCTTTGCATGACTAATAGTCTAGGAGATGGTTAACACTTTTATTTACTTTAAAGCTAAATGGTTAACGATACTCTTAATCGATAGTCCGTTTGGGGGTAAAAACTAAATTGCAAGTCCTGCTGTCCAAATCGGTTGCGTTTTTGAGATTTTTTGACGTTAAGATGTCAAATTTATAAGTTCCATTTAACCGAAAGCTAAACGGCTGGATTTTTTATAAAGTCTCAAGTAGGACGGGATGAGTTAAAATCCACACAGCAAGACGAACCAGGTGGTTGCGTTTTTAAAACAGACGCGTTCAAACATGCAAATTTTTTAAGTTCAATTTATCTGAAAGCCAAATGGATGAAGCTTTTTGTAAAAGGCTAAACTGGTCAAGGTGAGTAAGAATCTGGACCGAAAGACGACCTAGGTGGTTGCGTTTTCAAAACAGACGCACTTTAATATGGCAATAGTCACTTATTAACACAACACAATCATCCCTGGGGAAAGCGCCTCTCCTCTACTCGCTGAGCTACTTCCACCTGCTCTGAATGAATGCAAACCTCTTCAATGATGCTTTATCGATCTCACTTTATTTTATAGAAAACAGCACAAGTATAATCTATTTACTGATTTCATTAAAAAGAATATCAAATAATCAAATTAATTAAGATCTCGCGTATCCGAAACAAATATTTTATATAGAGAAAGGCAAATTTATTAATTTTCATATTATGAACTGGATTTACTATTAATTAATCTTCTCGCTCCGAATCGTCTTCTTCATTAGAGGTTTCTTCTTCATCAGAGGTTTTTTCTTCATTATAGGTTTGTTCTTCAGCTACAAACGAAAATGCATTAGAGAAAACGAGCCTGAGTTATATTTTTCGAAAAAGTACTGACTGTCAGAATCTTGAGAAACGATATCTTGTTGACCAGTGAACAAATTTTCTTCGCAGCAATCAGTAACTGAGTTTGGTGCCATATCACCTTCAAACCAATTCGGGACGTACGCTGAATTTGTTTCATTCCATCCATTTCCAACTGGGCTGGCATGATTACAATTTTCGTGGGCATTGCTTAAAAGTCCGCCAAGGAATATGGTCCTTTTAACCTGTTCACGAACCTCTCTGTTTGAAAGGTAATAGTGGCCGAGGAAAAATTTGAATTTTTTTTTAACAAAAATTTGTCATTAATTGTTTTAGGCTTATAGGATTTTTTAAAAAGTTCCAATCGCCCTTCATTCACCCTTTGGCAATTTTTCAAACCATACATCCTACAGGTGAACTCTTCTAGTTCTTTGTATGTGAGATCTGACGAAGTTTGAGCTGCAATTTCACTGACCGCTTATATATCGAAGCAAAAATAAAGAGTTTTAGACAAATTTAAATTATTTTTGGACCGCATATACCGGCTGCACTAACTAATCGAAACTAAATTTAGTCCCGCTCGCAACAGATGGCGAGTTGCTTGCCAATCCATAATGCCTAGACAAGCGACTGTCTCTGAAATTTATCCAGGAAGAGCGAAGTGGTCTTGTTACTGGAATGATATCGTTTTCGATTTTCGTTTCGCTACAAAGTTTATATGAAATTCCTGGTTAGAAAAAGCGCGAGATGAACAAATTCCAATCATAATTGTCTAAATAATCGAAATGTCAGATAAACCATTTGTAAACATCTGCACATTCCACAACCAATTCGAATAAAAAGAAGAAGAAGAAAGTTAATACGCGAACTAGACTAGGACGGTATATACACCCTATGGAAAAGGTACTATCTCCAAAAATGCTTTAAGATAGTTTAAATTAGGAGCCGTTATATAAGCGCTCACTAAATGGTTTTAGGAACCTTGCGTTATTTTAAAGGGATTTACATTTCCTCTTTTAAAAAATGCTGGCGTATAGTCACTTCCAGTGTAAATATGGATTACACCTGCTTTATTTTTGCAAATTACACAACTTGAAGACATTTTGAATGACTAATCTAGGCGAAAGAATACATAGAACTAAATGGAAATGCAAGCTAACGGCTTATTAAGCTATATCTCCTCATAGGGAGAGCTTTTGTGTTTTCGATATTTTCCGCTATATGGTAAATATGGCTCGTGTCGATAAGAAGAACAAGAAAATTCTTCTTCTTCTTCTTTCGAAAACTGTAGTAGTAGTAATTTGACTGAGAACAGAAACCTGATCAAGAGCTCTTACTTTTTCAAAGTGCGTCTGTTTTGAAAACGCAACCACCTAGGTCGTCTTTCGAACTAGATTCCTACTCACCTTGACCAGTTAAGCCTTTTACAAAAGCTTCATCCATTTAGCTTTGAGATAAATTGAACTTAAAAAATTTGCATGTTTAAACGCGTCTGTTTTGAAAACGCAACCACCTGGTTCGTCTTGCTGTGTGGATATTAACTCATCCCGTCCTGCTTGAGACTTTATAAAAAATTAAGCCGTTTAGCTTTCGGTTAAATGGAACTTATAAATTTGACATCTTAACGTCAAAAAATCTCAAAAACGCAACCGATTTGGACAGCAAGACTTGCAACTTATTTTTTACCACCAAACGGACTATCGATTAAGAGTATCGTTAACCATTTAGCTTTAAAGTAAATAAAAGTGTTAACCATCTCCCAGTCTATAATAGAGGATAGGTAATCTGGTTGGTGTTGTGGTTAGTGCGCACATCATCGGTGCACAGGGTCGTAGGTTCGAGTCTGACCGTGAACCACTTCAGTTTATGGACTATGATCTCACTCAGATGTTAAACCGAGTACCTATTTATGGGGATAAATAACATTGCTGAGCGTGCTGTTGATCTCAACACCTAAACAAAAAAGCAATTAAGATCTTGGAAATTGAATGTCACTAACACATTTGCGGCCTTAGTCCAATATTGGACTGTCGCGCCTGCTATTTATTTTAATAAAAAACTAGGGGGCTTCGCCCCTACCCGCTACGCTCGTCAATCAAACCGCGCCACACCCACATGCGCATCTCTGATGAAAATAAAAACAAGTCGACTTTTTTCAACTCTTTGGGGACAACCTCTTATATTTGCCCTACCCATTGAGTATACCTAAGTATGGAGTAGAAATGCCCATATATTCCCATGGTAGCTTGGCGATAGAATTCCTCTACATGCGCAACTGCAAACACTCTGCGTCGCAACACCCACACGATCCACAATCCTAAATAAGAATGCTTACATTTTAGAAAACAATATTTAAAAGGCTCGTTTAAAACCGGTCTGGTCCAATCAGAATGTTTACATTTTGGAAAACAATATGTCAAACTTCCATACAAAATCCAGTTTAGCAACTTTAGCAACTACCCTTCACTTCACGTCTCATTCTGCAACCGAATTCGTTCATCTGACACGTAGTTTTTCGTTTCCTTATACTCTCTCTTCTGTGGCTCTACCACTACCTACCTTCTAAGGCAGGTGTTCCCAACCTTTTTCAGTGCAAGGTTGGCAGAATCTGGCACCCCCAAACAAAATTTCGCTCAAGAACGGAATAAGGCATTTTTCACTTCATTCTTTTTCTTTTGTTAAGAATTGGCTACGTTGATAAATAATGAGAGAAAATATGCCATCATTTGGAACAACCGCTGAATTGGGATTGCCAGAGAGCGAGATTTGATTCTACATCCTTACTACATTGGGCCAAGAATTGAGGCCGCATGATCATAAGACCGTTACTGAGCGCTGAAAATTTTGCCAGAAGATCCGGCTTTAGACCAAAAACTCATTTTATCAAGCGGGGCCTTTTTTTGGATTAGCGGTGAGTCCACATGCAAAATTGAATTCATTGGAGTGACATGTATTTTATGAAACATCATTTCAAATTCATTCATCTTTAATAGGTAGTGCACATCTGTTTTTTCTATCGGTCTCTATTCCTTTTCAGTGATCATCATCAAACAGACTTTAGGCAGAGGCCCCTCGCTAATATATCTTATTGTGGTTGCAGCGATTTAAATTTTTTTTTTAATGAATCGAAAAATTTTAGCAGCTCATGGCCGTTGTAATATAATTGATCATATCAACACTCGATTTGAGCCCACCTTTGCCGATCGGCACGCCCCACCGGTTGGGAAGTACTGTTCTAAGGTATTAGGGCCAAAGACTGGTACCATTCCACAAATTCTTAAAAAATATGAAGTCGATCGGTTGAGCCGTTCGCAAGTTATTTAGCAAACAGACACTTCTGTGGGGCCGCCGTAGTGAAACAAACTCAAAAAATCAATTTTTTAGAATGATTTTAAACGGTTTATTGCATAATAAACATTTTAAAGACTCTTTCTGTGAAAAAAATTTTGAGCCAGAAAGAAATCAGATGCTCTCAAAATGAGGACTTTTTGATGTTGCTGTTTATGCATATTTTTTCATAATCAAGTTTCTATAAAGATCCTGCTTCGCTTAACTCTTTTTTTTTTAATTTTTTTAAAATTATTATGTTACGGTTGAAATAAAAGAGTTTTTTTTGTCAAAATAAAATTAAATTTCATTATTGGTGCATTTTTCACATTGAGTTTTACAACATGATCCATGTGCCTTCAAAGGTCTTTTTGTCCCAGGATATTTCAGAAACTCTACAGAATATTAATATGCAAAAGTCGGCATACTTTATCCAATCGATTGTACAATCAAAGCTCATTTCTGTGATGAAAGCCCATTTTTTAGGTTCGACTAGCGAATTCGCTAGAGAAAATCAGCATTCTCCACAGAAAATGAGCTTTGATTGTACGATCGACTGGATAATGTATGCCGACTCTAAGAATCATAACCCAAGAGAAAGCCGAGATACTCTTATAGAAAATTTTGTTATGTGATGTCGGCACACAAATACAATTGAATATTTTCCGCAAAATTTATTGGGACCTTTTGCCTCAGAGGTACGCCTTAGTTTGGATACTATTGAACTAATTTTCGGCAGAGAATATAATGGGACTCTGTATTGACGCCCAGCAGAAATTTACCCCTACCCTCTCGACGGGAAGGAGTTATGGACGTTTTGTCTTGAAAAGTTTCAATAAGCGAATCTCACGTGTCCTTAATCGCAGCAATTATTTTCCATTTTTATTTTTGGTCTAGGGTATACAATTCTTTAAAATAAGTATATATATTGTATAACATATCCAAGGGTGATTTCGTCTAGTTTGATGTGCCATCAGAACATTTTGTTGTAACATTTACAGTTTTTAAGATAGTTAAAAAAACGCTGAAAAATTGTCCCCTCTTCCCCCTTAAAATGTGAAACCTATATTTCATTCGATTTAGAACGGCCAAAATATTATGATTGACTTGTTTGAATATTTTTCCAGAATTCGTGTTTTTGGCCCCTCTGTAAGATATAGGGACACAGACAAATTAATTTTATAAGGGTTTAAAAAAAAATAAAAAAAAACCTAAAAAAGTGTAATATGTCAATATAAATATGCTTTATAGAGTGTCAGCATATATACAGGGTGGTCCACGTAAAAGTATACGATTTTAACACAGCAAAACTTGTTTATCTATCTATAGTCGTGCTAATTACACCATGTGTTAGTTACACCATTTATAACTTACGAACGTCTGTGCCGATTTCCAATGGTTTTGGGTTTGTTTGATTAGGCTCCAGCCGAAATAGCAGAATAACTACTGAAACATGCGAAAAATCCACAATGCGTTTTTTTCGCCTACTTCTGCCTGCATTTCTTGAATATATAAGCTGATTTTAGTAAATTTGCTCCACTGATTTGCTTCCTGCCCCAAGTAACAGAACAACTAATGAGACATACGAAGAATTCACAATGAGCACAATTATGAAGACAATTTCATGTACTTCTTTTTAAGTTTGAATATTTCTTGAATGAATTACCAGTTTTAGTTAATTGATTCCATCCGTTTGGTCTACAGAAGACAGCACCCGGAAGTAACATTGAAACATGCGGAAAATTCACAATGGGCAACAATTCACAATATGTTTTTTTGCATACTGTTTTTCTAAATTTCTTGAAAGGCTTAGTCGCTTTTGGGAGGATTTTCTTGTCGAATTAATCACCTCCCTAAACATCAGAATATTAAAACATGCAAAAAAATCACAATGAGCCAAATTATAAAGATTTTTGTTTTTCGCATATCTCTTCCTGTATTTCATAAACGTATTGCAGGATTTCATTACTAATTGAAATAAATTCACAATGAACAAAATTATGGAGGCAGTTTTTTTCCCACACTTTTCCATTCATCTCCTGAACAGATAGGAGATTTCGGTAAAACATGGTACACCAAATCGGTCTCTACTACAAAAATAAATGCAAATTTGTCCCATTTAGTCTATCTGAAAACATCATAGTAACCATTGAAACAATGCATAAAATTTACAATGAAACTCTGATTTTCTTTAAAAGGATTAGCGTATCTTTGTATTTTTTTCTTCATATGAAGTAACCGAATAATTACTGAAACCGGTGAGCAAAATGTTAAAATGTTTCCCATAATTCGACAACTTTGATCGGATTAGGGGATTTTAGTAAATTTTCTCCACCGTATTTGTCTCCTTGCTGAAATCGAGTTAGCGAATTTCAATAAACTTCCCCAGCCCCCTTCCCCTAAATATCTTACAACCCCATCAACCGAATTGTTAATGCTGTATCAATGGATTAACTAATTTAACTTAATTCAAACCCCTCCTCAGCTGAGTGACCTCCAACCTCAATTGTAGAACAGTAGCTTTTCTACTGGAACAACATATCTGGAAACGATACATCCAGAGCAAATTTTGCGGATCTCAGTGGTTTTGCCGTAGCCACCAATTGATAACATCCAAAAGTTAAGCCGATACAGAGTTCCCCGGGCCTGTTTGTTGATCAATCTTTTGTTTTTAATTTTGGTAAAATGAAGTAGAGACTTTGTTGACATATGGTACTAAGTAGGTCATCCTATATAGACTAAAATTTTTGTTTCAAGTGGATATATATTTCGAGGACGACTTACCCTCTTGCTGAGCACACAAGCTAGCTATTCGTATACTATTTTAAGACTACACCATCGGAAGGAAAATCTTACTTTTTTCCGATCTAAATTAATCCCAACTCTTGTGTTTGACAATGTTTTTTCTCGAATTTTGGGAGAACAATCCAAATTAGTAGACACTCTACATATATTGATGTTAAACAGCGTGTAAGTCATTCTTACAGAAAACCCCGTTTTTGGGTATTAAAAAGTAGAAATTTTCACACTTAACTGTTCGATGCGGGATGACATCGGGGCGGTCTGTTTTTTTTTTTTTTTTAAATGCGAGTAGCGAAATCCTGACAATTAATGGAGAGCATTATCGGAAAATGGTGAACACTTAGGTCCGACCCTTTGCTCCGAACATGCCAAAAACATGTGATTTCATCAAAACGGAGCACCTTGCTATACCGCTGAAGCCACAATGGACATTTTATCTGAACTGTTCGGGATAAGAATTATTCCGAAAGGAGCATCAATAAACTGGTCTGGCCGATCTCCAGATTTAAAAATTTCTTTATGGGGTTACTTAAAAGAAAAGGTCTATGGTAATAAGCCCACAACCATTGGGATTGGGGCATTAAAAGAAAATGTCCGATCGGAAATCAAACATTGCGAAAAAAAAAATAACTTTTTTATTTAAACCTCCAAATGAAGACTATCGGATTAAATAACACAATCGTGCAAAAAAAAATCGTCCAAATCTCAAGTACATTTCCATAAAATTAAAAAAAATATTGATAAACAAAAAAGTTATGCTATCTTCAAATCGTATACTTTTACGTGGGCCACCCAGTACTTTCCGTCCTGTCCAACCTCACATTATGCCTGTCCAGAGAAGAGAGTTTGTAATCTGTCAAATTGTCAATTTATTCGCATTTCTACTACAAATCAATGAAATAAGTTCATACAATAATATAGTAGGTATACCATAAAAAATATCCTTATCAAATTTCATACCAAACTACCCATGCAATACCACAATATTCCGACAATCAATTTTATTCGTGGGACGTCATATCTACAGGTGCAACATTTTAAGCGAAATACATACAACAAAATACTTTGGTTACGTGACTATTGCACTTGCACCTTACCGTCTATCAGATCTGTGTTCCTATGCCTATTCGAAGGTTATCTATCAGTATCGCGATATGATCATGTTTCACATAGAGGGTGTACGAGTATATCGAGGGAGAGAGCACCCTACACAGCACAAAAGCCAGGTTGTCCTTTTCCCTGTATATATGTACATGCATGCCTTAAGAGCGACCCTTACATGTTTTTTTGTACCACTCACATTATATAGGTACTGTGGGAAATTCCCATATCATGTTCGACACATGTGTTACTACTTTACGTTTAGAGACTCACTCACTTTCTCTCCAAAGGACAATCAAATAAATGACTCTTGATCGTAATTTACCAAGTATTTGACTATACAGTGAGTGAATGGTGTGTTGTGTTGTTCAGTGACATTCTTGTCATTGCTCTTTGATGAGAAGGGAAGATTGTACTTGAAACATCACTTACTTAGTATAGTGGAAAGTCAAGGTCTTCTATATGGTAGATGAAAATATTTCAATTATGTATAGCTATAGTTTGAAAGATAATAATTTTCAGTTTAAGAATGGTGCAAATTGTTTAGGTGATTTGTCTAGGATGAGATGAGAATGCCGGTTGTTATAGGAAGTTGACATGGGGAATTCCAATTTCAAGTTGAACCTGTTCGTGGCTCGGTCATTTGTAGATAAGGAACCTTTAGCTCAATAAATTGAAAATGGTGCAGAAAAAAATTACGAAAAATATCTTAAGATTGAAATTGAACATGAGTTTGATAACAATTTGGAAAGATGATAATATATGTACCATATGCATATAACCAAATAGCGGAAACAGAATACTCTGTGAGCTGTAGCGTGAGTTAAGCTATTTTCTGACCAATGCAGAAGGAAAGCGTTTAATATTATTGGCTGTTTTTCAGCAGATGTGGCATTGATTTTCTGCACAGAAGAGACATAGTAAATGTGAGAAATGGTCTGAAAAATAACGCAATTCGTAAATCGGTACAACAACTTTGGGCATGTAATTTAAACAAATAGAGCTGACATAGATAGATATAAGGCCTCTCGGTATATAACGGTTTGTTATTTTTAAGAAAAAAAAAAATCACAAGAAAATGCATGCATCCATGAACCTTATGTATTAAACACTTCCGTTCTAGCATATTAGCACAAATCGATTGTACAACGAAGGCTTGAAGAGGAGAGACCCTTTAATTAACCTTATTCCAGGATATGGCCACCACACATTTCATTTATCCCTATCCATCTAACATGTCTGATGAATACTGTGCTAATGTTGCAACTTTCCTAGCATTAGGTGTACTTCATACTTCATTCATTTATCTGTCCATCTCGACATTGCGGACCATTCTAAACCATCTCACATATTTTTTCTGCCGTTGTGTGTTCTTTCATTTCGTGAACTGACCGGATGTATTTAATCACTCCTATGAATGTACCGATTTAATTTCTCCATATTAAAATATGTTGAGTACATCGTGATGTATAATAAGTGCTGCATAGAAGTGTGTACGATGACGATGATGACAATAATTATTATTTTCCACCAACGCGCTTCAATGTCCCCATCCAGTATGCACTCTAAAGTGGATTTCATGTAAATGTTCCGAGTCCGACGAATGTCATTGTTCTACATATATCCATTCATACGAATATTCTTACGCGCAGTGTGTTTCCAAAAAGAATTATAATGTCACGCTACCATCACACAAACTTTTCATATGAATTAATGAGTGTGTTAATTAATCGGATTAGAAGAGCTTTATGAGAGCATTATAATTTATGAGCACGGTAAATATGTGATTCAATGATTCTATTCTATTGATGAAACGTTGAGGGCATATACAATTGAGGACGATTTAAGTTTCTCTAAAAATTTTATAAGTTGTACAGGAGTCTCCTCGACAGGAGCGAAATTCCCGTCTGTCTTTTATTTTTTTCTGTAGAAGGAGACGCATTTCTTTTATTCAAAATTTTGGTCAAAACATAGCAAAAATAATCAAATTACGATTATGTCGTTTAAATTCTGTCAAAGGTGGGAATGAGCTTGCTTCTTGTTTTTACTTTCGATGCAGTCACGACCTATGCAGACGTAAAGATCATGCAAGGTATCTGCTAAAGCCAGTGGCGATCCTATGTAGGGATTTTGGGGTTTCAAATCCGTTTCAAATCCCCATTGCAATTTTCGACTTAGTAATATTTAAAACATATATGTAGTGACAACACGCTTCATAATGTTTGGGTGACAAAACACGTTATAGTGGACTCGCGAAAACGAGAGCTAATTAAAGCCGCGACTGTTCACCTTAACGGGGGCTCATGCTATGCAGTTGTTTACAAACAATATTTTTTTTTATGTTTTTGACCAGTTTCAAAATGTATGTTTAGAATGCACCGAGGCTTCTTGGCCGACACCCTAAATGTCTGACGCAACATGGCAGCGTCTAGCTTTATCATTAGATGGCAATTGTCACAAAATTGAGCTCCAATATCGTTTGAAAGCGTGAAAATGTGAAGATTGGGTAAATAAGCTGCACGAAACAATAAATTTAAACGCCTTATACGAGTAGGACCCAAAAGTAAAGGCAATTCGCTGCGATGGGTAAGGTAAGTGGAAGAACCCATTATTTGACCAGGTATCCGTTGGGGTAACGTCTCTTAAGTTAATTTGCACAGTTGTGTCGCGTTAGTGCATCGGTCCGCTCGTGAGAATTCGCAACAACGAAACGATTGGCTATGCAATTTTTGTTTCAAGCTAATAGTCAAAGCACTACGATTGGAAAAAAATGCAGGCATGTTTTGAGCTTACTTTGAAGCTCAAAACATGCGTGCAGCCAACACCCTCTTTGTCTGTGTGAAGACGAGGGAGAAATTTGGGCTGCAACTTTTTTGTTGTGAAAATCTTCGAATAAATTCCTCTAAGCTCTATGACACATTGACATCGAACGGAATAGATCATCAATGGTTCAGCTGCGCTCTTCAACAATTATATTGTTGGCAACGTCATTTCCTAACATTGAGGGGCGTCCTAAATGGGGTCAGTCTTTTTTGGACATTTTTGCATGTGGGGCGCAGTATGTGGTAGTCACGACTGGCGGACCGCTCATTGTCGGAGAAATGCAACGCAACGCAACTTTTTAGGATAAATGTCAAGTTCTATATTTAAGATATGTTTACACAATTTAATACAAATCCAAATACACAAATTCCAGAATCAGTAAATCAAATCGTATTCAATAATCAAGCAAAGAGTCTAATAAAAAAAAATCATTAAATCTAAGTATACTCGAAAGGAGTCTAGCACGCAACGGCTTCTTGAATCGAAGTGTCCGTTCTTTTTTCGTGTCACTTTCCAAGAGCATTTGGGGCTAACACACGCTACATAGCCGAATTCAAGGCTGAACTTATATACTAGAATTGCAACAATGCATCTGAGTTCAGATTTCGTGGCAACATGTTGCATGTTCGTATAATACATGGATGCCATCAGCTGATCGTGCTGTCACTTGTGTTGTGTTGTTCCGTGTTTGTCTACTTTGGCGATTGTGAGTGTTTCGGTTGATGATCAGCAGGCGAATTTCTCCTCATATGGTGCACACACGCAGATATACAATCAACTACCCCAATTAAAATCCCCTTTAGATTTTATCAGAGGCGTGTCCCACCGAGGGCATCGCTCTTCGCACCAAACAAGCGAATTGTTATTTCGGTGTGTTCTCGAAAATCTGGCAAAGCAGTTATCTCAGTCTAAAAACCAAACCTTCCCTATTCGACTCTCTATTTCTGTCAGCTGTTGCATGAGAGCCGCACTTGGAAAGATTACCGAAAAGCAGTAAACTTTTCGCCAACTCCTGTCCTTATCGAATTTTAAGCCAATATAATCTCAAATGCGAAAGTGCCAGCTGTTTGGTCATACCTTACGTATCTAGTTGTGTTAGGCAATGGAACACATTTTTCCCAAAGAGGCCTAAAAAGGAGTTACCTTAAAATAATGTAGTACAGATCTCTGGATAAATAGCGTTCGATTGTGGTTAACCAGGAGACATTACAAGAAACCGTACGTTTTCACGAGTTTTGACGTAAGTGCAGTAGACGCACAATTCCCCATTAGGGGTAATGAAACACTTTTTCATACTTTCTTTCACACATTGCAACCTTCATTAAATAGCTAAAAAAACAAGTTATTTTTTCAGACATTCAAGTGTTCATGTTTTAGGGTTTTCAGGACTTGTCCACGTTTCAGAGTAGTGTGGATGAACATAAAATCGTTCACATAAGCGGGTGCTCACGTTTGACACAGTTCACATTTACGCAAGTGTACTGTAATAGAAAAGAAGGGCATTTTTAGCAGACGGAAAATGAGCAAACTAATCGGCAAGAATCGAAAATCGTGAAGCTTCAACGTTTGCAATGGGCGGGGCATGCACAACGAATGGACGATAATCGCATGCCAAAGAAGGTGATGAACGCACAACGAATTAACGGTGCGAGGTTGCGTGGACGACCGAAAGCTCGCTGGGAGAAGTCTGTAGGTGAAAATGCCCACCAACTTTCGAAACTGGGGGACAAGGTCACGTATAACCGCGACAATTGGAGGTCAACGATTCAGGCGAACAAAGCCCGCAAAACTGTTTCGCAACAAAATGTTGGATTGAAGCACCCAAAAAGAAAATTCTCCACCACATTTTGCAATCTGAAATCACGTAATGACTACATTGAAAGCCTGTAAATAAGTTTATAATCGTGCATTGGTAAATCTCCTTCATTTGGTTACGCTTAACAACTGTTCGATATCTACAGGGTGGTCAAAAAGTCCCTTTCCTATTTTAGTGTATAGTAACTAGGTGATTTCAGATTGCAAAGTGTGGTGGAGAAAATTTTTTCTTGTTTCTTATGTTTTTTGGGGTGCTGAGCTCGAATCCGGAGCTTTCCACCAAAATTTCGTTGCGGAACAGGATCAAAACCGCGAAAAACCCCTAAATTTTCGAAGTTTTCCCGTTCTTTTGTTTATAACTCCGAAAGTGTACATTTCTTCGAAAACCTGTCCATGAAAATATTAGAGAAAAAATAATTGCGGCTCTAAATCATTAAAATGTGTTAAGCGGTATTGCTACAATTGAGAGTCATTTTTTTTTGTTTTTTTTTTGCAATTTTGACCCTGTTTTGCAACGAAATTTTGGTGGGAAGTTACACATTCAGGTTCTGCACCCCAAAATACATAATGTACAAGAAAAAAGCAACTGTTGCGACCAAAAATGAAAAACCGTTCAATCTCAAAATTTTATTCATAATATGGAACTATGTTAAAAATGGCAAATTTAAATTCTCAATTGTAATAATACCGCTCAACGGATCTTTAATATTTATGTCTCTTTAGAACCGTAATTATGTGCTATCTAACATATTTATGGAGAGTTTTTCGCAGAAATGAATATTTTCTGGGTTAGGGGCCAAATAACGGAAAAACAGCATAAATTTTAGGGTTT
This sequence comes from Microchrysa polita, assembly GCA_949715475.1. Classification (NCBI taxonomy): domain Eukaryota; kingdom Metazoa; phylum Arthropoda; class Insecta; order Diptera; family Stratiomyidae; genus Microchrysa; species Microchrysa polita. The sequence goes on from OX454417.1 coordinate 8,246,987, forward strand.
TTCACAATTTTGACCCTGTTCCGAAACGAAATGTTGGTGGGAAGCCCCTGATTCGTGCTCAGCACCCCAAAAAAAAACATAAGAAACAAAAAAAATTTTCTCAACGACGTTTTGCAATCTGATGTACTAGTACTAGGTTTATCACTTGGATACTGCACTATATTTATATATATGTAATCATTTTTAAATAAAGTGATTAAAACAAAAAAAAATAATCGCAAAATTAGATTTAATTTATGATGTATTTTATTAACATTAGGTGAGACAATGAGCTTGTTGCAACATCACTTTCCAAATCATTTCATCTCGATAAATGGTAAGATAAAATGGCCACCGCGATGGCCTGATTTGACGGCTCCAGCTCCAGACTTTTTTCTATTTCACATTTCTCGAGTTTCTATGGGGCTACCTCAAAAAGAAGGGTAGGTACGTCAACAAACCACAGACTTTACCGGAGTTAAAAAAGAACACTCGAGGGGAAATTGCGCAGATCACACCGGTCACACTCCAAAACGTTATGCAAAATGTCGTGAAAACAGCCCAAGCTTGCGTGAGTTCTAATGGTGCACACTTACCGGATATAATTTTCCACACCTAATGCAAATAAAATACATAAATTAAATCTAATTTTGCGATAATTTTTTTTTTGTTTTAATCACTTTATTTAAAAGTTATTATGTACATATACAAACAGGAAAGGGACTTTTTGCCAACCCTGTACCCGCGCTGGATCCCTCCCAATGATCTTACAAAATGAAGCAGTTTATGCAAAATTGTCAGGCGAAAACGCAGAGAATTTGAAAAAAACACCTTACGCTTACTCTCCAACTCTTTCTAATAAGAAATAAACTAAAAAGGTGTTTAGTGTTAATATTCAAATGTAAAAGTTGTAATTTTACAGATTTTGCTGCATTTTAAAGTATGTACCTTTATCATATTTTTGTTCGAGTTATCAATGAAAAATTAATTTTGAAATTTCTCGAAAATCTGTATCGCGAAGCCAACGTTGGATTATCAAACAGAAAAAAACCGAACGTATGAAATGCGAAATATTATGTAAAGGGTGTCCCAAAAATAATCCAAGATTTGAATTGTATAAATAATACCGTTACATTTCATTCATGAAATTATTTTGTTCTTTTGATTTGTAAAATAAGCATAATAGGGTTTTGTATGGAATACAAATGCAGAAATTGCTCAGAAAATCTTCCAACAAAGAACACCTCTCGCACTCCTCTTAAATTGCTCCAAAAAGACATAACTGTAACATCTCCAAATTACGCCAGGCATAACTTTTAAAAAATAGAGGTTCTGTGTAGTGAACTTTTTCAAGAGTCAAAATAATCATTCAGCAAATCACTTCTCAAAAAAAGGTGAACTTGAAAATGGCATACAGGCTGTCCCAAAAGTGAGCGTCAAGATAGAGCATTTTATACCGTTATAGTGCAATAAGAAAATTGGAGAAATATTGAGATTTCTAATTAGAGTACGTCAACAATCACAACAAGGCATGAATTTTTCCGACTACATATTTTTTAATGGGTATAACTAAAGAAAAAACAGGTGACTGAAATTTATTTGTTTTTTTTTTTGTTCGTAGAGGGCGCCATGTGTGCTATCATTTACTTGCAAATTTGACGTCCACTTTTAGTACACCCTAAATATCAGTTGAAAATGTGTTTATTATTGAAACATTCACTGTGACTGTAAACTATTTCTTCTTTAACAGCCCTTATACACCTGCAACTTGGTTGCCAATCTAAGTTGGCAACACGCAAAAAAAAACCGGAAAATAAGTGATTTGTAGGCATGTTTCAGGTTGCAGTACCAGGATGCAAGAACATGAATGGCGTGGTTGCCGGAATGTTGCAAGTGTGTAGTAAGGTACCTGCAACCTAGGTTGGCAACCAAGTTGCAGATGTATAACGGGCCTAAGACAAAAAAAACGTTGACGTCATAGGCTAATGCGGATAATTCGTGGTGCTGAACCGTTAAATCGTTTCCACGTCCACTGATCATTTTTCTCTCCATCTCTCGCCCCTAGGTCTTCTTCCATCAATCGCTGCCTTCTTATAATCCGTTGGCAATACCAACTCAATTAATTAAAGAAATTATATAGCATACTTGAGTAAATATTAACAGCAAACGTATAAAAAAAGTTGAATCGTTTAGTTTATCAATCTATAAGAGTTGCAGATTTTAAAAGTCCTCAGGTACTGGTTCTAAATGAAAAAAAAAACAAACCTGAATGAAGTAGGTATCCACTACGCTATAGAGTTTTTCTAGTGTACAAAAACGGCGAGAAAATTAATTAACAGATCCAAAGTAAGTAGAATTCAATGATGATAATCGCAAATAATTTTTTTCATGTCGTTCTTCTATCGTAACCAGAGCTGGTACTTGGACTCGGGATTTTCTGCACAAAAATACTTCATCTAAGATTTCATCTCTCAAGCCCACGACCGGTTTTCCTGTTTTTTTTTTAAGTGAACGTTTCGTTAAACCGTGTAATAGACCTAAAACGATCATCGCACGTATATCAGATGTTATAATCCCGCTGAGAGTGTTTTCTCTACTATCCAAGAGCCTGGCATGATTCTTTGGACGAGGACCGTCGATTAGGAATGGGCAAAAACGTTACTTTCCGGTAACGGTTACAGCCGTTACTGTTACTGGAAAGTAACGGTTACTCGATCCAGTTACTGTTACTTTTGATTTTAATTTGATTTCCACTACCAACTTATATACCATATCCCTTAGTTTTCCTAACCTTCATCCAAGCGCATCTTTTTGTAACATAATCGGGCGCGCGGCGGTAATTCACCGCCCTCACTTTCCCCGTTATATTTACCTAACGGTTGATAATAAATTTCCAAAAGACATCCTGTAGAAGACACGCCAACACAGTGATACCTATTATTATATTATAATTTATGCCCGCGCGGCCGGAAGAAGGCTAAGAGAATGAATACATAAAGCCAACACTATAAATGAATTAGAAAGCAATATCCACAGAAGAAAGAGTACGCACAACGCACCTGTAAGACAGCGTTCTAAACCAAGTCGCACTCTTTCCGCAAAAAAATCCTCGCTATCACAATCTTCGTTGGTGCACAGAAGAAGGGAAGAATACATTCCTTAGCTGCTTGTCAATCTCATCAATGCATAGAGTCAGCACTCTTATTCATTTGAACGCAATATTCAAAATAGAAAGTGTTCGCACCACGCACATCTACCTTTGAGCCAGCAACCTACATCAAGTCTCACTCTAACCCTCTTCGGAAAAAAACCCCTCACGAAATACGCTGGACGCACGGATGAGAACATCTCTTAGCTGCATCTCACATTATACATATGCCACGACACAACGCTCTCTTTTTTTTCATCATAATACATGAACGAACAACATTCCACCAGCTTCAAATCACCTACCTTTTTAAATTGCACTCATGGAATGTAGAAAATTTGAGAGAGGCAATAGACATAATCTTCGCCGCGTTTAAAATAAATAATATCTAAGCGAGCATATTAGTTTTGTGCTGGCCAATAAATTGAAACAATGAAAAATCACCTGTATTTCATTCAGGCTTAAAGCGAACAATTATTCAAGTATTTGCCAGCAATAATTCCTTCCTTGTTCCTATCTACATTCTACTGTGACGTGAAATCCCGGTTACCAAAGTCAATTCTAAATAAATAACAGGCGCGACAATCCAACATTGGATTAAAACCGCAGGATGTGTTAGTGACATCCTATTTCCAAGATCTTATCTGCTTTTTTTTGTTGAAGTAATGAGATCAGTATCACTCTCAGCAGTGTTATTTATCCCCATAAATGGGTACTCGTTTAACATCTGAGTGAGATCATAGTCCGTCACAAGCTCGTGAGTTCAAAAAACACCAAGATCCACGGTGAGATTCGAACGCATGACCCTGTGCACCGAAGGTGCGCGCACTAACCGCTAGACCAGCCAGACTACTAACTTAATTCTAGTGAGTTACAAAATTGCTTCTTGTCTATGTTAACAGGAACAGAATTACAAATAGTCATAGTTCAGAACCTAAAATACGATAAACATTCCTTGTAACTAAATACAAACCCCCAAAAAAAAACCAGACCAAGTTCTAATCGTGCGAATAGCAAGATATAATATAACCCTACACCCATGTACACACCTAGAAGGCACGCAAAACCCAAAATATTCAATTTCATGTTTTTTATAGGGGAGGAAGGGGTAGATGGGTAGGATCCGGCACACTTTTCATCTTTTATATGGACATCGATCAGCTACCATTTGACACAAATTTGAAGTTTTTCACAATATTTTATCAAAAGATATGGCTGAATATAGTTTTGTAGGGGAGGTAGGGGTAGGGATAGTCAGACCAACTCCACTTTCTGCCAACTTCAAGGATCTGTCACAATTAGGCTTTGGTCAAAATGTCTGGTCGCTAGCGATATTCTGTCGAAAGTTATGGACGAATTACAATATCAAGAAGAAGTTTTTGTATATGGAAGATAGGGGAACCCTTGGTCCGATTTGACCCATTTTCAATACCGTCCAAGGTTTTATCAAAACATGGTGTACCCATGTACACACCTAGAAGATATGCTAACCCCAAAATGTTCATTTTCATGTTTTTTTTGTAGGGGCGGGAGGGTATAGATGGGTCGGACCTGACACATCTTATCAAGGCATCCAACAGCTACCATTTGATACTAATTTGAAGTTCATCGCGACATTCTATCAAAAGATATGGCTGAATATAACTTTGTAGGGGAGGTAGGGGTAGCCGGACCTACTCCACTTTCCATCAACTTAAAGTATATATCCGAATTAGGCATTGATCAAAATTTCAAGTCGATAGCGATACTGTATCGAAAGTTATGGCCGAATTAAAATATCAAGGAGGGATATTTTGTATGGGAGGTAGGGGAACCCTTGGTCCGATTTGGCCCATTTTCAATACCGTCCAAGATTTTATCAAAACAAACATCTGACCAAAATTTCAAACCGCTAGCTTAATTATTTCGGGAGTTATCGTGCGAACAGACAGACAGACAGGCTTATTCGAATCAGGGACCGACCCTGACCTTCAAGTAACATTTTCCAATATCATTACTAAGGAACATTTTCATTGTATGTTACTTTGGAACTGTTACTTAGGAACGTTTTCGTAAATGTTACTTTCGAACTGTTACTTAGGAACGTTTTCAGCAAATGTTACTTTGGAACTGTTACTTAGGAACGTTTTCGTAAATGTTACTTTGGAACGGTTACTTAGGAACGTTTTCGTAAATGTTACTTTGGAACGGTTACTTTGGAACTGTTACTTAGGAACGTTTTCGTAAATGTTACTTTGGAACTGTTACTTAGGAACGTTTTCATAAATGTTACTTTGGAACTGTTACTTTGGAACGGTTACTTTGGAACTGTTACTTAGGAACGTTTTTAGCAAATGTTACTTTGGAACTGTTACTTAGGAACGTTTTCAGTATATGTTACTCGGAATTGTTACTCTTGGTAAAAAGTGTGGGAAGAGATGGAATAATTTATGTGATGCGAAGTTTTCTGTGTCGTAGCGGAGACGTTTTTTTCTTCGTTGAGATGATAATGTTTTGAGAAGTGAATTTGAATTAGGATTTTTTTTGTGCCGTTGTGGGTGTTTTATATGATTTAATGCTTAGATATTGTGACTATGTTATGGAACGGTTATGCAAAGGAACGGTTATTTTTGGTTTTCGGTAACGGGTAGTAACGGTTACAGGCAGATATTCTGTTACTAGTAACAGTTACCGGAATATTGGCCCATCCCTACCGTCGATCGTACTAGTAGCGCCAAAGCTTATCCATTAAAATCCGCCGTCGGACATGAACTATTCAAGTTTTCGATCTAATTATATAATTTTTACTGTAGGACCCCGAGTGGTTGTTATCTTTGACATAACGACAAAGACCTGATTTTGACGGGTGCAGAGAGAGAGAAGTGGAGCTCCCAATGATTATGACGATGATGATGATGATGCACGATACTGCTGCGCGGTAGCCGATGGTCGTCAGAAGATTTTTAGATCAAATCTCACCTTTGGATGATGGCTTTAGCTACTGGGTACGCACATGAATTGGATATCGTACAGGAGACTACCTATTTCTGCAAATTTTATGTCTTGTCTTTCAATCTGATTTTTGCCTCGATGCCATTCTGAGATCGTATCTTTGTTATGACTTGGCCTAATTGATAGGATACTCTTATAAGAGATACTTTCGCCGGCCGATAATACTATGACTACAGCGTAGATCGATGAGTAATTCTAAATTATATACTTACATGGATCTAGAAGTCTAGTTTTATGAAAGATATTTCAGATAACGAACGGATAATTATGAAGATTCTTTTTCATTTCCATGTTAAATTAGAAGTTTTACAATCGGCGACTCTCGGCTTTCAGATCACAGGTCTATCAAAATACTCAAGTCAGGATTAGCAGCTTTGCTTTAAAACCTACGTATCAAAGTTAAGACTTTTTTATAGGAAACCTGTTGAGGTTTTTTGTATAACCAGTTAAGGTTTTCTAGAAACTCCAATAAAATATTCCTTGGGATCTCCTCAAACTTAACCGTTCCCACACACGAAATAAAAATTCGCAAACCGCGCGAATACCTATCTATTCATTGCATCTGTTGCACCGAACCCCCTAATATAGAACAGATTTAGTCGTGCGATAATAGAAATATGAATTTTGCTTTAGGGGGTAATCCATTCACTGTATTGCGAACCGGTCTCCATCTCCATCGACATATGTACAGGTGTGTATGGTCAGTTTCCCACGGCCTGAAAATAAACTCCAAACAGGGGGACCGTTTCTTCGGCTTTTGTGTGTACATATGTACATCTCTTCTGCGTTACACAAAGCATGGATCATTTCTTGGTCAGCCTGTCGCGCAAAAGTCCGTTGCTGTCCTAACGTAGTCATCATCATCGTCGTTGCTGTTGTTGTTTTGGAAGTCTTCTTATGTTGCCATCGTCTTCGTTGTCGATTTTATACCACTCTACCGCCAACAAGCGATTATTATTATTTTCTTCAGCATTTTTTCTATACCTTCCCTACTACATACTACCTTTAGTTTTTCTGCTAGCTGCCACTGTTCGAATTCGGACCGAGGAGTTCATAAATGTGTACCAGAGGCGCGATCGAATCTGATCTGCTTCATTTCGGTCCGATTGAATGGAACAGTCCGCAACAAGACGAAGTGTGTAGAGCAAATAAATGATTTGTACCGGTCCCCTCTTAACTAATATGTAAAAACACATACGTCCAGAATATGAATGAAAAAAGAAGTTTTAAAAAAAATGATAATAATGAGAGCAAAAAAATAAAATAAAGAAGACAACACATACGAAAGGTTGAATGATGAATTGGTGTAGGTTTCGTTTCCCAGGGTATAATCTGTTTTCCTCCCATATTTAATCGGTTTCCTATATAGATATGGTTATTAATGATTCCGGACGTGTTTTATAGTTTTTTTTTCTTGTCGTGTAAAATATAAAAAAAAGGTGAAAAAGAGTGAACTATAGGTTTGAAGATTTGTTCATTATTGGTTTGGAGATTTTGAGATACATTTTAATGCACTCGCGCGTCTGTGAATACATATGACATGTGCTTGAGGATAGTGGATTCTATTCTTGTTGGGATTCGGTGGGAAAAATACCCAAATTGGAAGAATCCCATTCTATAATTTGTAATGATTATTTAAAACAATTCTATGCAAAAATGTATGTTATATGCTGTTTTATTATTTTTTTTATCATAAAGTAAGGTTTCGTAAAGATTATCACGAAAACCGAACGTCAACCAAACGTTAAATTGCATTTTATTTTTTAATCCCATTCAAAATTAAGCAATACACAAATTTTAAATTTACATTTCAAGCCAAAATTCACTAATGATTGTTTTTAGATAGAGATAGGAGTAAAACAAGGACAGTCCCATTCCCATTCTAAGAAAAATAGACCAGAATAGGTCCATATCGACCGGCAAAAAGCGTGTATCTTTAATTTTTGAAGGGATTTGGAATGGTCTCCTGTTTATGGCAAAACAAAGTCCTGACCGGTAGGAGATCCAGAAGTTGGGGAAAAAGGAGGAGCGGGGGTAATTTTCTCCATTTTTTTTTGTTCAATCTCATATGATTTCATAACGGACAAAAAATGCAAGCTCTGCTACGAAATTGTCTGGGTTCTATTGTAGATAATTTAAAAAATAGTAACTCTGAACAAGGACTATTATCCCCTTATTTACCTATATTTTGCAAAAACACATGTTAAAATTGTTATTGTAAAAAAAAACTAAAATACACTATTTGTCATCAGGTTAGCACACTCTTCGCATTATTCGTTTTGGCTGAATTCCAGCCAAACTAAAAGAGGGAAAATTTCAAAATTATTACCGTTAGTAGCCGATTCAATTTTAAGCTAAATAAAATAAAAAGTATTGTTTCTACATTTTTTAATACTGTTTTAAAATTGTTTTTCAAACAATCACAAAATAGCAATTAAAAATTTGTCATCAGGTTAGCACATCCGATTTATTTTTCGTCAAACTTCCCCGTTGGAGCACGTAGGACCACCATTTTTTTTTGTTTTTCTTTGACTAATGTATTAGCTTTGATATGGGTAAAGGAAAATCATCATCTGTGGAAGAAGGATCAACAATTGAAGCTTATAGGATTTCAAGGCTGCCAAAAAGTCGATTCTCGAAAAAATTCATAAAAGTCGAAATGTGGAGTCCGAATTTGTGTGTAATAAGTAGAGTTAAGGTAAAAATAATAAAACTGATTACAATGAGTGAGTAATTTTTAGAGAAGCGTCGAGCTTCCATTATTCGGTCTCAAATATTAGGGAAAATTTTAGCAATAAACCGAGTTGTTCTATTGTTAAACAGTAATAAGAAATCCTCCACATTTCAAAGGACGAAAAGTAAAGAAAAACCCCAACTTAAAATCAGCCAAAAGGAACTACGCTTCAATTTCGCACGAAAACACTTGACATGAAATCAAGAATTACACCCCGTTGTCTTTCTGGATAAAAATAAGTATGTATATAATAGAAGACCCACACGGTTATAATGTCTACTTCCATGATCTTCGCAAGGAGGGACATCATTTGGATCACCTTCATTGTCGGGTCATTGTACCATGCTACTGGGGAATTATAGTTTTTAACAGCAAATATAAACGAAAACAGTTACAAAAAAACTTGTTCAAATTGCTTTCCCTGAACTTTTCGCAAGCCTCCAGGGTTCCCTCGTAAGCTATTTTCCCAAATCACATAGGAAAATTGTAAGAGTCACTCCCCTAACGATTCAATGAGGTTATTCTAAGTAAGGGAGGCTCAACACGTTATTAGATTTATTAAAAAATGTATCAATTATCAAATATTATAAGCCCGGATTATCGTGCAATTGCACGTTAATGCACGAAATTGCACGTTTTAAAGTTTTTGCATGAAAACGAACATTTACATTTTTAACCCTATTTCATAACAATTTTTCCCAGAAATTATGCAATGTGCAGAATTTTCCGATAGACAGAGAAGAGAATAAAAGTATTGAGAAAGAAGACACATGTGTAAAAAAAACTTTTTACTTTTTAGAGCGAGTCTTTTCAATATTTTTCAATGCTTTTCCTGCGTCTACTGCTTTGAATCCTTCTAAAAGCCTAAAAAATGACTTTTTTCATAATGTATGGAAAATGCACATTCGGGCATTTATGTATATTGCACGATTTTGCACGTTTAGGGATTCTTGCTGCAAGGTTTTTAAATTTTTTGCTGCACGAAAATCCGAGCTCTAGTTATAAGTTAGGAAATAACATCATTGCTTAAAAGCTCACTAAACACGAAAAAAAAATTACATGTGCGAACATGACGATAAATTTTAAATTGCTATTTTGTACATTCTTTTTCGAAAAATAATTATTAAACAATATTAACAAATGGAAAAACAATATTTTTGTTTTAATTAACTCAGAATTAAATAGGCTATTAACTGTAATAATTAAGCAATGTAAAATTGTAAATTGTTAAAATTATACCACAACTACTCATATGACAAGCAATGTAAAGGGTCCGCCAATAAGCGCGCTCGAACTTTAAAATGAAATAAAGCAAGTTGTGTGAGAGGTATAAATGAAATTTATTTTTTGTTTGAAAGAGTATTCGAAGGCATTATGTATGGAAAATAACATCTTTCAAGTGGCCACCTCGGCTTCGCTTGGTGGCGCGCATACGAGAAGTCCAATTTTCAATGACTCTGGCGCACAAATCGGGCTGTATTTCATCGATGGCGTGGCGTATGTTGACTTTGAGGTCATCAGTGTTTTGTGGTTGGTTTGCGTAGACCTGCGATTTAAGAAAACCCCACAAGAAATAGTCTAGTAGGGTTAAATTGCACGATCTCGGTGGCCAGTTGATGTCGCCTCCGCGCGAGATAACCATTCCTCCGAAGCGCTCGTGCAGAAGATCCATTGTGGCGCGCGCTGTGTGGCTCATAGCGCCGTCCTGCTGAAACCACATATCCTCGACATCCATATTGTCGATTTCATGCCAGAAAAAGTTCGTTATCATGGATCTGTATCGTTCGCCGTTTACGCGCGGAACGTTGCTCGAACCGATGAATGATTTTCGTAATAAGTTTTAATGAGTTGCACATGTTGCTCGCGGCTGAATTGGTTCATGGTGATTTGTGAAGATACACTGAATAATAACAACTAGGTTTGATAACTCTACCACAAAAAACATGGCCGCCATGAGCTGTCAAAGATCGAGCGTCCCTATTGGCGGACCCTTTATATACATACGTCCGCACTAGAGAAGAATTTTATTTGTATCTCTGTGTATCTATTTGTATCGTTCAGTGTATGACTTTTTGGTTTATTTTATGGTGATACGGGTCCAGAAAAAAAGTGCCGTTAGATGTTATCATGTATAGTATTAATGTGACTAGAATACAGAACAAAGACTCCCCCCTAACAAGGGTCCAGTTGCCATAATTCTAACTCTCTGATAGAGTTACAGCTCAACTCGTATCCTTCTATCTAAATAGTCAGCTCCGAAGTCAACTTTTTCAAGCTTCCAAGCAGAGCTATGGATAGTTATGGAAGTGGCAGTTGAGAAATCGGTGGGGTAAATTTATTTTATGATAAACTTTTTTTTTAATTCAACGGCCGTCGCAATTCCCGTTAATTCCCCTCAGAGCTGCCTAACGACTGTGACAGTGTTCACACTTTCGCGGTCTAGGTGTGTCGGAAGATCGTCAAGCATAAGTCTTGGAGAATTGCGTACAGAGTAGATAGACAAGGCTTGTTCTGCTATCCGTTCTCATAGGGGGAACTTTTGTGTTTCCGATATTTTCCGCTATGTATCCGCTATATGGCGGACGGTAAGATAAGTGTCGCTAGTGTCGATAAGAAGAACAAGAAAATTCTTCTTAGAGAGCTGATAGCGTAATGTTCCATTAATTGTAGCATTTCTAGCTTGCGTGTAACGAATTTGTAGGGACTTTCCTAGATCCGCTATCAAGCCAATTTTCTCCTTAACGATACTAGCGCCACCTGGCGGCGATATTCGGTACATTGGTTTCTACCTTGGGTGATATTATCACATCCATTGAATAGAACTTTGACGTAAAAGACGATTAACCTCCTCTCATACAAGAGCGTCATCACGGTATCAGTCCATGGTCAAGAATCAGATGACACGGAAGGTGTGGATTTTCACTTAGCCGCGGCATCATCCACAAATGGCGCTACTATCGCGAGATCTCAAAACGTAAATAGCCCAGAAAAATTGTTGTCTGTTTTGACATTTTCGACCATTGCAGAGCTTTAAAATTCTGGGTTCGCTACGATATCCCGCCCATCGTATTCACGTTTTTCATAATACCGACGCTCATTATTCCGCCATTTAAATAACCCGCAAATTCAAAATACCGCTATTCAAAATCCCGCTTTTCAATATCCCTTTATAGATTTACCTTCTATGACGGGATATTTAAAAGCGCCACCACATTTACCGTTAAAATAATGAGTCTCCTCACATGGTAATACTTAAGTCTCGGAAACCCAAGCGCCAGGTGACTTGATTCGATCAATAAGTGCTCTGGTCTTTCGGTAGTCGAGCGAGACTTAAGTATCCTCTGTGGGACAGTCTTCTTTTGTAGGGACTCAATTATCATCTTGATCGAAGAAATAAACTAGTAGTATTATTCCGACGGATTTGCGCTAAGAGAAAGTACCGCATCGACTGCTGGGAATATAACTATTGATTTTTTGTTAACAAAGAAAATAATTTTTGGTGGTATTTTGACGGGATTATTCCACTATCCATTACGGCGGAGTTTTAAGTGGGGGGATTTTGTAATGGCGGGATTTTAAAATGGCGGGATGTTATAATGGTGGGATATTATAATGGAGGGATTTTTAAATGGCGTAACTCAATCATGTCGGGATAATGTAAAGTGGATTTTTTTTTAAGGTCGGGATTTGTAGGTATCTGAACAATTCTGTTCAAAGTGGGACTCGCTATTTTTAAGTTATCGTGGCCTTTCAAGTATAATAGCCTAATTTTTCAAAAGTCCAAAAACTCCTTACTGCTTTTCATTTGTAAAATTTAGACCTTGGGAACAAGGGGCAGCGTTTAGCGTTCCGCTAAACAACATGTGAAACAGAGTCCATTAGTCGAGAGGCCTTCCAAATCGCAAGAAAATCGTTCAACGAGGAATTCTCTTGAATTTGGCACTTACTGGGCACAGCAAGAAAGTTGATTTACAGTCTTCTCTGAAAGTCCTTTCTCATTGGGATTAGAGTCGAGCCCGAAATGATTCAAGAGGAGTCAAATAAGTCATGGCACACCAACTAACTTAATTTATCACAAACAACGGTGAGTAAAACACAGATTTGTGAAAGGACATGTCCCGGAGTTAATGAAAACACTGACAAATATATTTTGACACTTTGTGAGGTTAATGTTTCTTCTCCATTTCTATTTAAATCTATGACGGTTAGGCTTTAACTTTAACTACTTAACCTTCATCCAGGCGCATCAATCATTGTGTAACATAACTGGGCGGGGTTGGCTACGATATCCCGCCCATCATATTCCTGTTTTTCCAAATCCAGACATTCATTATCCCACCATTTCAATATTCCGCCAGTTTCAAATCCCGCTCAATTTGTAAGTCCCCCTATATGAGAGTCTTGTTATGTAGGGGCTAAATCGACATCTTTATCGAAGAAATAAACAAATATTCCGACGAATTTATGCTAAGAGAAAGTACCGCATTAGCTGCTGGGAATCACTTTACATAACTTTTGATTTTTTTGTTTGCAATGAAAATAAGGGATACCTACATAATCCCGAAAAAGAAAATCCCGCCCGTTCATAATCCCGCTTTTTCCAAAAAATTCCCGCTTTGCATTATCCCGACATTACAAAATCCCGCCATATCCAAATCCCGCTATTAAATAATAAAAAAAAAACGCCAAATTTTTTTTATTGTTAACAAAACATAAATATGCGTTCGACTTATCAATTATTTACATTAGTTTATAGGTACGTCAAGTTTAAAAAAAATCAATTTTTAGGGTTTTTTAGAAAATATTTTTCAAAAAACCCTTATGAAATCGATTTTGTCCGTCCGTCCGTCTGTCCGTCTGTTCACTAAATAACTCGCGAACGGCTCAACCGATTGTCATGAAATTTGGTAGGAATGTGTAGAATGGTTACAGTCTTTGGCACAAATACCTTAGAAGTTGGTAGGAAGAAGATAACAGGGTGTCCCGAACGTTTGAAAAAAGTCGACTTTTTTAGTTTTTATTGGAGATTAACGTATGGGTACTTAAATCAAAGATCTAAATGAGTACATCTCATATCAGTTAAAATTTTCCACTTTGGAGTAACGGTAAAAAAGTTATTGGCGTTTAAAGTTAAACTTCCTTTTCGACCTCCGTTTTTCTAAACCGTTATAGGGATCGATATGAAACTTTGCACAAATATTGGTCAATATGGCCTTATATACGTTAAATATTAAGACTGTTGACTTTTGCTAAGGAAAAGTAAATAACAGTAAATTTGTAAAATTTCAATTTGTTCGTGTGTAGCCCATCTTAGGTTTTAAAATATGAAAATTCTGCTAAGGGTTTTTATAAAATTACATTGGGAATATGCCTACGAATTTTCATTCAAATAACTGTATCCAAACCGGAAATATAGCCAAGTAAGTATTTAGTAAGGGCCTTTCACAATGCAAGGGAAGCCTCTTAAGCATTTCTTCAATGCATATCTTTTAACTTGATGAAACAATGAACATGCAATTTGGTGGAAATGCATAGAATGGTAATAGTGTTTGCCACAAATAGTTTTGAAGTTGTTTAATACTCATTGGAAAGCTTGCGTGCTTTTCCTTGATTAAAAAAACACTAACAGTAGATTTACAGCTAATAATTCAATTCATATAAAGCCAAGCCATCCTTACGTTTGCCTGAAATTCTTTTTGCTCAAAGGCCATCAGAAATCTTAGATCGAAAAATGCCTGTAGAGTTGCCTTGGAGTACTTCTATACAAACTGGGTAAATAGTAAATCTATCTAATAAACGCGTTCCAGAATGAAAGGCTAGCGCCTTTCATTCTGTTCCATCTTTAATTAGACCAATCCAAAAATAGATTTACAGGAAGCATTTCATTAATGCTGTGCACAATTCTTATCTATTGCTTATAAAATATACATACAAAAAATATTCACTATGCATCAAAATTCTAAAAAACCCTCGTATTGCGGGCGCAGCCCTCTGTACGCCGGTATTTTTTCATAGTCCTCTTTAGATGCAAGTATATTCCGTAACTGCTGGTTACGTCTAAAGACCTTTTGAATGCGACCTTCGGATCGGGACGGCCGGCGCCCAAATTGGTTTTTAGCTAGGAGCAATTCTGTACCTATAGTAATTCCACCAACCGGTACAGGCCGATATGGGTTTTCCTTGTGATAAAGTTAAATCGTCTGTGCCAAGCCCCAACAATATTTTGAGTTCTTGGAAAATTTGCTGCAACTGCGTCAGCAATAGTCCAGAAATTAGGCGGGTACCTTGGTTTTCCTGGCTTTCCCGAGGAAGTATTCTTTCAAAAATCGCGCGCGCGATTTACTTACCTTTTGTGACGGGATATTGAAAAGCGGGATTTTGAATAAGCGGGTTATTGAAATGGCGGGATTTTGGATTGGCGGGATTTTGATTAGACGGGGTCTAATTGAGCGGGATTTTGAAATGGCAGAATATTGAATGTCAGGATTTTAAAAAAACGGGAATATGATGGGCGGGGTATCGTACCCAATCCTGAAAATAATTTTTGGCGGTTTTTTGGCGGGATTATTTCACTATCCAGTAGCGGGATTCTAAAACGGCGGGGTTTTTAATTGGCGGGATTTTAAAGTGGCGGGATTGGGTAATATCGGGATAATGTTAAACGGCATTTTTGGAAAAATTGGGATTATAAACGGGCGGGATTTTGTTTTTCGGGATTATGTAGGTATCCAAACTGGGCGCGCGGTCGTATATAAGCTGAAAATCGAGCACATGCGCTACGCTAAAAACACTCGCGGATGATGTTAGAGTCCGCGCAGCTTCATGGACTAGTTGGTTAGTTATAGAATAGTGCTTCCTAAGGCCGCGCGCAGACTAAGCGTTGTATTGGGCGACAGGTTTTACGCTACGCTCCAATACACATTTAGTCTGCGCGCGGCCTAAGTGGTCTGCTGTTTTGTTGGCCTTTTGAAATCGGTCAACTATAATTTCAGCCTTATCTGTGTCATCAAACAACAAATCTTTATTCAGCTACTAACGACGAAAGAATTTGTTTATTTTCCATATTGATCGGCTGTTTTTTTGGAAGAACGGCCAAAGTAAGTTTCAACCAGAAAATTCATAATTTATGAATTGTATTTTCAAATTTTTGCTCTCCTATAAAATTTGTTAACTTTAACACATCGAACAATATTCATGCCGTACGAACTTCTCCAAAACATACCATGCCAATTTTGAAAAAAAAAACATTTGATAGCTTTTTTTACATATTTGTGTAATGATCAAAACACCGGGATATTTTTTCTTTTTCTATAAAATTCCAATACTTTTCGAGTACATACATATATGGACACACGATGCTTTCTACTAATTCTGATAAAATTCTGTTAGTTCTACTTCCGGACTAAATGGAAAAAAAATACTCTTACGTCTAGCCTCCATTAAAATTGTTAAATAAAACGCAGAAAAGTCCTATTATAAGCCTATGGGGACTCCACACGTATTCTATGCCCTTTCACCACAAGTCAATTTTGTACTATACATAGTAGTGACCCCCATCGGACGGCTTGTGCACAAACTTATTTTATGTGATGAAGTGCATTAATTTATTGTCTACTACATCATCGTCATCATCCATGATGTGATCGTCTCTCATTAAGTTGGAACGGAAGTAAGTTAGCCTGGCCTCGCACAAAAGTATGGTTGGTCATCGTATAGTCTCTTATAGCTGGTCCATTTGCAGGCTGCGCTGGAACTATGCATATCTTTTCCTGGCTAATAGAGAAAAAATTATTATCGATTATTCCAAGTATCCGGTCCATTAGCTAGCCTATGCAATAGGCTTCGGCATATCTCTCTTGTCGCGCGCACTAATTTTTTTCCCGGCATCTTTTTTTCATTGTCTTTGATTCGAGAATATTTTAAGTTTTGAAACTTTAAAATCATTTGAATAATTTTCAAAATTAATTCAATAAAACAGAACAACTATTGGGAAATTCCAGAATGTATTACATAGTATAGATGCATGAAACTGTTTCTTCGGCGACACAGGAAAAGGATGTCGTCTTGTCAGTGATTCAAAAGATACAACTTCATTCATAAGATTGTAGATCGGGAAATTGCAAACAAAAACTCAAATCTGTGTAATGTGTATAAATATACGATTTCCTCCTTTCACCATAATCGCGCAATGAATGAATCTCGCGAACCTGTCATAAAAAACATTTAAATCTAAACATTAAACATACATACATATATTTATATAAAACATAAATATGTACTAATACATTTCTGAAATTCTTGTAAAATATCGGGAAAAGATCGGATGCACTATACGTAATATGTATGGGAATGCAAAAGAATCAATGAATGAAGTAGTCGTTGGTCGCGCCAATCATCTTAATGAAAAGATTGTATGAACGTACCTACATGCATATTCTGGCACTAGCATAAATACTAGAAGAGTTCTACACGTAACGCGATAGATAGAATGGTACGATCATTCATGCTAAAATATTCCATGGATGATATAAACATTGTGTGAGAGAGAGCCTTAGTTCCGTCCAATGATTAACAGCACCGGAAATTCATAATTTCAAGTCGAGTTGCGTAATAATAGAAGGAATACGCATAGTAACATTAAAGTAGTCCATAATTGTAGCGATGAACTTTGCAATTTCTTCGACATTGTGTGTGCAGTTCTTATGGTCTTTGGTTTAATAGTTGGTTTGACATAAAAGAATACAATTAATACGGAGAGGGAAAGATTTGATTTAAGAATACAGGTATTGTAGTTCTGAACTTCAGAGATTTAAAGTGAGACATTATGCGCAATAATTTCCCTTTCAATTTAAAAATTGTGAGTTCCTTTCATTCTGTTCATGTTTCATTCTGCCAGAATTAAGGATTCCAATTAAGAGTGGTAATGCATGAAATTTGCATCTTCAATAGGAACCCTGAAAGCTGCCTATAAGATGAAATATGTATACCAAATTTTCAAGCGAAATTAGCACACGATTGCGCGATATGTCTATTTTTTTTATTTTTATTCTTGGATCTCTGAAGTGGTCGAAGCCACAAAAACTTTTTGAGTTTGCTCGCTGTAATTTCAAGCCCCTTTGGGGTACTTACCTTAGAAATCCAGTTCTAATAGTTTCAGTGTGTAACTATATCGATATAAAATTTTGACAATTCGCTTTAATTTATAAGATGATGAGGATTCTCTTCAAAACCTTTTTTTTTTTATTATTACACCCAGGAAAAAACGTGTACATATAAAAAAAAAATTTCTGGGTGTAGCAATCATTTAATGTTTGTAAAAAGTCTGGCGTTGTTTCACAGCATTTTTTAAATCACACTCCATTGCATTTGATCCAACTTTTTTTTCGAGTTGTTGTTAAAAAAATACGGAAATTCACATACACATTTTGATTTATTGTATCTATTTACAGATTCTCCTCGAAACGGTTGCCATAAGGTCAAAAAATTGATCACTATGGTTACCTCTATGTCTCTATGAACATTTAATAGAGCCATCTGTCCAGCGCTGAGTATAGAATTTCTTAAATAAGTTTTCAGTCTTCGAAGAGTCGTAAACGATTTTACATTGGATCCAGCAGAAACCGGTAGAGTTGCTGCTATTTGAAGATTGAATTTTGAATTTCGTTATGAAAAAAATTAAAAGCAACTTCAGCTTTTCTCCGAAATCTAAGATGGAAGCATGACTCAATCCTATCAAATATGTTAGAACGAGTTTTATTTTTTTCAATTTCTCCTTGAGGGTAATTTACACTCTCCGAAGGATCGCTATGACAAAGAATTATTATTTTCAATTTGGAGGGGGGGGGGGGGGGGGTTTAGGTGACTTGTCGTCAGAAAAATAGGAGCTCGTGGCCAAGTACATAAAGTGAAGCCAATGCGTTAGGAAGATGCTTTCTATACTTATTCTAATCAAATTCCCTGCCGTCAGAAGACGGTTGGGAGTGAATGCTTCTGGCAGGAAAAGTCCCAACTTTAGAAGGCGCAGTCGTATTAAAATTATTTGTGTTGAAGTTGTGAGGGCGCGCTGGATTGAATCGAATATATTGCGTGGGCCAAGTTCTATCTACCAATGTTAAACGCGAATAACATGTTTATTGAGTTGTTCTATTATTGTCAAAAATTACTTAAAATTTGCAGTTAGAAACATAACGGTATGTAATGAAAAATAGGCTAAAACCCGCACATCTGTAAGATTAATGGTGAACATTTTGTCTGATTTAATTTTTTGAAATTAATTTCCATTAAATGAATTTCAGGTACAAAAAATAAATAAATATGTAAAACAAATGGTTATTTCTAAAGTTATACGCGTTGTACATTAGTAGGTCTCATTTGTGGCACCATGTACATAACTAGAATAAATTTATATTAAAATTAACTCCTTGATTTTTCAAAATGCATCTTTCATAAACTTCGAAAACAAAAACAACTCTAAAAACTTTGCCTCCCCGGGTACTTGCCCGGGTTGCTCATATGGGAAATTCGGCCCTGTCTACTACTAGAACTCTGATAAAAACGGACCTTTTTGTAGAAGTGCTCTTCAATCCTTGTATTATAAATATCACATAATCACCCCTTCTTCGAAAAGCTATCCACGCCACTGTGTATTTACCAGTACGATCGATATTTTTTTACACCGAACATGCGAAAATGCGTGTATGATGACAGCGTCCTGATATTGCTAAGAGAATATGATATGAACCACGAGGGACTATATATAGCAGTCAGTAGTGCAGAAATCCAGATTGGACGAAGTTCAATATTTTTTTTACAAATCTTACTGAAGGTATATTAGGTAGTTTAAGGTATCTGAAAAAATAGCGATATAGGCTGAATCTTAATGCCATACGAACAAGGGTTATAGGATACGAAAAATGGAAGGAATCGCAACCCATCTCTTTAGCTTTAGTCAGTTAGAAATAAACATGGACTTTTACCCCAGGAAGTTTCAACAAAAATGTGGGTAAACTTCGGAAAAATTAGGGGAAAGCTGAATTTTTGCATGAGCCTTCCTTTCGAGGTCCTACACAACACCCCAAAAGTCCCAATCTGTACGAATCCCGCTAGCGGTTGTACAGAGGGTCAAAAAACCCTCGAATACGTGTTTTTCAGAATATCTCGATAACGGTAATATTTACTAAAAACTGGTGTATGGAAAACTTAGAGCTATTGTAGTTTTTGAATTAAATGTCAAAGGTTGTAATGGACCAGAGGGACGGAGCTGACCGTGAAGGTCGGAAAACGAAGATGGCTCCTTCAATGAGGACGGCGGCGGCACGATCTGGCTGCTACGCTCAGACTTGGAAGGGGGCGTGGGTTTTTGCCGCCTCATTGTCCCTGTCCACACATATTACTCGGGATTCTCGTGTCTACAAAAAACTTCACACATCACACACACGCGGAAAGAAAAAAAAACAAATTTGAGGCGCCCCTTTGGCGAAATTCGGAATGAGATAAATCACCTCATCCCGCTAACACACCTAGGTTGGTCGACGGAGAAACTCGCGCAATTTCATTGGCGGACATTATTATTTCCGCCAACTTAAAAACATGTTTACCGCCGGAATCACAATTAGACCACATGGAACTTATCTGGTCTTGCGGGTTTTCCTTTTCTGCCAGCCATCTAACCGGGGGGATTTCCTTAACGCGCGGATTATCAGAACAAACTGTTTAATCACTGTCATCGACTTTCAAGGTAACAAACCACTTTTTTTTTAAGAAACACCTTTTTTACGAAAAAGATCACGTGGAGAAGCCCAAGGCAGACGCGCGCGAGGTTGCCCCTATGGCGGCCAGAATCAATAGGTTCGGAGAAAACCGCTCAGGCACCGGCCCGTTCTTACATCAGCCGGTTCCAATCCAAAACTTGCGGGCCGGAACACAGCTGATGTCGACACAAAAATATCCATTTGCGCGGCATTTTTCAAATTTCAATGATTTGAAAAAATAATTCATTAAAATTTCAAAAATGAACATATATGTGTCCCAACTGGCCGTTACAAGGTAGATTTTGATTCGAATACTACTAACGGTGCCAGGGGGTTTAACGGTATTTTTAACAAAGTTTCTGGAAAAATTTTATAACGGTAACTTCGACTAAACAATTTTGCATGGCGAATTTGAAATTCATACGGTTTCGAAGAAAGTGGCCAATTTTTTTTTATCAATACGTATACACCCTCAAGGGTGCTACGGGGGCTCAAAACTTCGAAAAACGGGATTTTCTGGGTTTTTCGTGAATATCTTTGTGACGGGGAAGTATGCTGTAAAGTCGTCTATGACGAGTGCTGTATCTTGGGATCCTTTGCGCCTACAAAGCTGGGGTTACACTCAAATTGAAGAAGATTTTCTTAGCTTTAACAGTGCAGTGGACAACTTACTTGTAGGAAGCACCTTTTAGAAATTAGAAACAAAAATATGAAAAAAGTCCGAAAATTTTGAGTTTTTTTTTTAGGGTCACGGGGTTAGCACAGGTTTTTCGAAGTTGCAAACTTGGTGGTACACTTCTAGTATCTATCCTAACAATATCCCAAGAAACCAGAGCGGGCCTAAATAGCCGAAAGTCACCATCGACCAGTAGGCACCTAAGGAAGTTATGGGGGCGAAACATCTGAATATTTTTGAAAAATTAATTTTCATACAAGCCAGAATAAAACGATATATGAAAGACATGATTTTAAGACTATGTGCCAATTTTTAGAAGAATCGTACATGCACCTCACCTTGGTAGAAGTTGGAGAAAATCGAGATGAAAAATCATTTGTTGACGATATTAAGGTTTAAGTCGTGTAAGAAAATGCATTTTTGAAAAATCTTCAAATGCCTGTGACAGCTAAAGAGTTAAGAATCGGGGTGTGCCCGATACACTTTTTTGCTCGAAATCACATGAGGAATAACTTTTCGTTGCGTTCATGCGGTAGTTTCCGGACGCTATGACTGCATGCTACCCTTATAGATAGAACAATTCCCGGGAAAACGTTTTGTTTTTTAAGTTTGACCCCACGTAGGTCCCATTCGGGGGCAGGTACAGATCGGGTGTTTTGGCATTGTATTTAGATATATTAAAAAGACATATTCCTTGTAGACCACTTTCCCGCATAAGTTACCGTTACTAAGATATTCATGAAATTAACGAAAAATTGCGTTTTTGTATCGCTTGGACCCTCATAGCGCGCTTAAGATTGTTTAGGTACATATCGATCTGAAATTTTTGATATTAATGGAACATTTTACAAGCTACAAATTCGTCATATAACACTTTTTAGTGAACATTACCGTTATGTAGATATTCCCCAAAAACGGTAAATTTTGACTTTTGGCCCCTCGGGTTCCCACTCATCGATGGGGACATTTTATTTGCAGCCACAGAAGCTACAAATATGTCATAGATGACTATACAGCATACATAACCGTTACAGAGGCATTCACGAAAAGCCCAGAAACTCTCGTTTTTCTAAGGCTTAACCCTAATCTAATCTCCGAGCTAAGAGCTACGTGTAGAAGTAGTTTCAATAGAGCTAAAAACTCAAGGCTTGAATCGGATTGGAACTCATACAAAAGGCATCTCAGCTCTTTCAAAAAAGAGTTAAGCGGAGCTAAGCATAAAGCCTGGAGAAATTTTTGTGAAAACATTGAAGGGTCTTCCGAAACATCTAGATTCAGGAAAGTCTTGGCGTTTAACCCATCTAGTCCAAGCTTTCTTCAAAAAGAAGACGGCTCTTGGACGTCATCAAGCATTGAAACCATCGAATGTCTGTTTGACACACATTTCCCTGGCAGTTCAACGGCTGCTTTACCTGATCTACAGACAGTTCGCATAGAGCCATGCGACACGGAATCCATACTCAGTCATGTGAAGGTTATGTGGGCCATAAACAGTTTTGAGCCCTTTAAATCGCCTGGGCCAGATGGCATTATTCCTGCGGACCTGCAACAATGCGCAGACATCACTTATCCGTGGATAGAGCGCATACTTACAGCGTGCCTAAAGTTGGTACATATTCCACACAGCTGGAGAGAGTTGAGAGTTACTTTTATTCCTAAAACGGGTAGAAGCTCGCATGCGAGTCCAAAGGACCTCCGGCCCATTAGCCTTTCATCGACTATGCTAAAATTATTAGAACGACTAATTGATGTTCACATACGAACGATCGTCCCTGCTAATCTACTATCCATGTCACAACATGCATATTGGAAAGGGAGATCGGTTGATACAGCTCTACATTCGCTGGTCAGTTATATTGAAGCATCTCTTCATAATAAGGAATATATTATGGGTGCGTTCCTTGACATTGAGGGAGCCTTCAACAATATTAAGCCCAGAGCAATAACAGATGCTCTCATTAGCCTACAAGTCGAAGGTTCAATTTGTACCCTTGTTAATAGGCTACTCACTTCTAGGCGTATTCATAGTAGGTTGGGTTCGTCTTCTGCTAGTAAATATGTTCGCAGCGGCACTCCACAGGGAGGTATTCTATCTCCTCTACTTTGGAACGTAGCGATTAATCAATTGATCTTGAATTTGGAAAGAATCGGATGTAAAGTCATCGCTTATGCTGATGATATTGCTATCGCCGTTAGAGGCAAGTTTCCTGACACACTTAGCGGACTTTTGGAGAACGCCCTTGCTATCCTAACAGACTGGGCAAGTCTCAGCGGGGTTGGGATTAATCCAGCAAAAACGGAGTTAGTTCTGTTCACAAGAAGGCGTGTGATCCCCACTTTTAACCTCCCTAGCTAGGAGGCATTCAACTTGGTATCTTCGACAAGGCCAAATTTCTTGGCCTTATCTTGGACAAGAAATTAAGCTGGAAACCTAACATCGAGGAAAGGGTGAACAAAGCTACTGTGGCACTGTATTCGTGCAGGAAAGTCATCGGGAAAACCTGGGGCCTTCAACCAAAAGTTGTATATTGGATGTATACAGCTATTGTGCGGCCTGTTCTTTTTTATCGCGTTAGTGTGTGGTGGACTGCACTTAGCACAACTGCCTATCATAATTCACTTGTTAAAGTGCAAAGGTTCGCTTCTCGTCTGATTACAGGAGCTCTTCGTACAACACCTTCACTCGGACTAGACATGATTTTGGGACTGCTGCCATTGGACATATACGCCCAACGGTCAGCAGCTTACACGGCCTTACGCCTTCGTGAAACCGGTCTGTGGCGACCGCTGGATTATGGTCACTCAACGATACTCCGTAATTTCAGCCTGCCACTGGCTACTGATTACACTGTTCCCAAATACTTTTTTGGTAGGAACTATTCTACCTTAATCCAGCCTAGGGAAAGCTGGACCAACGAAACGACCCAGTCCATCAGGTCCCTTTCCATCTGCACTGATGGTTCCAAGACGGACGCTGGAGTCGGCATTGGAATTTACTCGGAGGAACTCGACATCAGCTTGTCTTTTTGCCTCCCTAATTTTTGTAGCGTCCTCCAAGCAGTAATCACTGCAATCTCGGAAGCGCTTTTATGGCTAGGTAGGCACGTTGTCACTGGTAAGGATGTCACTATATACACTGATAGTCAAGCTGCAATTCGATCACTTGAATCAGCATTTACAACATCTAAAACTATTGAAGGATGCCGCTATGCACTCAGAGAAATGGGTCATTTCTTCAACATTACACTATGCTGGATACCGGGACATAATGGCTTTGCTGGTAATTGCTGCGCAGACGATTTGGCTCGGAATGCGGTAGCAAGTATTGTTGAAGGCGACCACGAGAAGATTAAAACACCTATTGCCGTCTGTGCATCGATAATTGAAGCCGCTTCTGAACGTAGGACCAACGCGAGATGGGCCTGCGGATATACTTGTGCTACGACGAGGATGATCTGGCCTATACTAGATATATCCCGTTCCGCCATATTACTGTCGCTAGACAGGAAATATATACGCAACATAGTGGGTGTTATTACGGGGCACTGCCCTATTGGGGAGCACGCCAGGAGACTCCGAATTCCTTACAACGACTTCTGCAGAAGTTGTGATGATGAAGAGGAGGAAGAGAGTGTGCATCACTTTCTTTGTGAATGTCCGGCCTTATCCGAGAGAAGGAGGCGTGCACTGGGTTCGAGGTATCTTTACGATACAGATGATCTTCGAGATGTGAGCCCTACTTTGCTTAACAAATACATTGTTAGCACTGGCTGGTTTTAAACGGAACGTAGGAACTACGGTGGTATCACAATGGACCAATTTTTGGTCTAAGTGCGCATGGCGCTAGTCAGGCGGCCCCTTTACCTAACCTAACCTAACCTAAGGTTTAACCCCCATAGCACCCTCAAGGGTGTACATATTGATGATAAATTTGGCCAGTTTCTTCAGAAACGTATTTGCTAGAAACTACCCATACAACATCTTTTAGCCGGAGTTACCGTTATAGAGATTTTCGTGAAAACTTGCTAAAAATACCGTTAGATATACTGGCACCGTTAGGAATGCTGGAATCAAAATTGACTTTTGACATGATATTCTGAAACTACAAGAGCTACAAATTCGCCATACACCACTTCTCAGCACATATAACTGTTATCGATATATTTGAAAAAAAAACCTGTTTTTGAGGGTCTTTGGCCCTCTGTAGCACCTCTAGCGGCAGTCTTACAGACTTTTGGGGTCCTGTTTAGGGCCTTGAAAGGAAAGCTCATGCAAAAATCCGGCTTTCCTCTAATTTTTCCGAAGTGAAATACCAATTATCCTGGGGTATTTCCATATTATTAAAAGTAATTAAACGTGAATTCATACATTATATTAGCCACAGTATCTTATTGGGTATCAATATTTCTTTTGCGTATTTGTTCCGGTACAGGCAATCGTAAAAACAAAATCCTCTGCACATTAATGATTTACATCAAAATAAATATTTAGTATCCGCATTGACAAGAAAAACATTAATTTTGAATTAATTTAAACATAATTTCGATATAAATTAAGGAGTGGCCTTCTCAATAAATAAAATATTATGAAATCGATTTACTTTCAAATTACCACTGATAATTTCCCAACCTACACGCCGGCCGTCCTAACCTTCTCCATATCCATAACATCAGAATGAAAATTACTATCCAAAATGACATAGTGCAGAGCTAATAAATTGCATTCGTATATATTTCAACAAATGTGTTATAACTTTCTAATACGTGCAATTTACGAAAATTTATCGGATAACATGCGAGAAAAAAATCTTTACGACTAAATAAACATTATATTCACACAATTTGAAAAATTTTCCAAATTTCCACATCGATCGTTGAAGATTTATCGAGATACAATCATTTTGGATATTCGCTGAATTTCGCCGAAAAAAAAATTGTATGTACGCGTGTAGTGTGTGCGTTATTCGGAAACGGGACGACGAAGGTCTGGCGAATCGTATGTGTTTTTATTTATTTTCACATACTGACAACTATCCATGCGCGGATCTGTTAAATTCGTCTTAGCACCTGCTAATGAAAACAACTTGGAAATGGGAAATGTATCTGTTAGCGAGTGCATGTAGCATATCATCTAATCCTATTTGAGGAATGACCACAAATCAATGGACAATTAAACAATTTTAAATTCAATAAATTTTATACGACCGAATGAATGCATTCCTAAATATTTGGACATTTCGGGAGTATAGTTTCTTGGAATCGATTGTCTCCTCTAGATTCAATACAGCACGGGAAGATTCGATTTTTTGTTCGATTAAAATCGTCGAGCGACTACATCTGGCTTATAGGGAGTTAGGTGAAAATACGTGAGCCTTTAATCCAAACAGAAAGCTACATTTTAAATTTATATGTACATACATCGTAAACACGCAGATTTGACCAAAAAACATGCATACAAGTTGGTAAGCGCAGTTGATGTGACGATTCCTAGAATTCTAAGATTTATAGTTTTGTAATCTAGAACTAAACGAAATTGTCGATTGCAAGATCCCCAATTTACGTACATATTGTACATACAACATACGTAATGTAAAATAACACGAAGACACGTGAATCGATCTATGAAAACAAATTAAAGATACATAAGCAAGAGTTGACAAAGACAATTACTACATCCGGTCAATATAAGCGCGAGACATACTACACTACCCATCTCTTGCAAAGACACATGTGTGATGTGTGTCTGTCTGTAATGAATGTTTCTCAACATCAGAATTCATCATCATACTCCTCAACACAGGTTCGTTGATGAAGAAGAAAAGCGCCGGCGCCGGATATTACAGTACACACAAGTAAATAAAAAAGTTTCTTACGTTTTTTTGAAAAACCATAATCACTCACTTTTGTGAATACTTGTCGTACGTGGTGCGAGTAATTAATGAATAATCCCTATCTAATCTGGAGGACTCAGCTGATTGGACAAAACACAAAAGAAACAAAGAACCTTAAAGTTGATGCGTTCTATTGAATTTTGAACCCTTAAATTAAATAAAAAGTGCGTATACAACATATTGTATCAGCAAATTTTAAGTAATTTTTTATTCGCGAATTGAGTAGGCCTGGGTAGCTCAATTGATACCATTATTATAGCGATCTGCGAAATTAATTTTGCAGCATTCCTCATTACCATCTATCCCTCCTCAATGTGCAACTTGATATTGAAATTAATGAAGAATGGAACTGGAACGCTGGAATTTTTTCTCGTACATGCACGTTTTCTGTTTTGTGCGTTTTATCAAGTATGTACATGGTGTCCAATTCATGAAACATTCAAACAAATAAATTATAAATTATTCACGCAAAATTCGTTTCAATTTTCTGCACACATGGCACGAATTATTATGAAAACTTTGCATTTTTGTTTATAGAGTTAAACATGATGCGCGGTCGCGCGGGAGGATTTTGAACTGATGGATTAAGTCAAGAACATGGAAAAATGTTTCTTTTTCTGCATTGCGCGGCGTGCACTTGAACTTGAATCAAATTTCAATGAGGTCATAAAAACGGATATTTAATTTCAATTAATTACAAATTTTTAAATTTATTTATCAAAATTTAATGTTTGCTCTTTAGTGTAGTAGGTAAGCAGGTGAAAAACCCAGTACATGAGATTGCCAAATGTGATGGAACATTTTTTTTTGTTTTTTTTTTCGGGTGCTGAGCAGGAATCCAGACCAAAATTTCGTTGCAAAACTGGGTCAAAATCGCGAAAAAAAAAATCTTTTCCATTTTTTTGCCCCTAATTCTGAAGCTGTTCATTTCTGCGAAAAACTATCCTTGAATATGTTAGAGAGCACATGATCGCGCGTCCAAAGAGACATAAATATTATAAATCTGCAACTGCAAGCCGACAAAATTGTCCAGTTTTCCGTGTTTGCCTATATTCGAATTTAATGCTCTTAATTTAATGTTTTTCGTTAATTTTTGTGTGAAGACGAACACAGAATCCAGCTCCTGGGCCAATAAGAAAGCAGGTGGACAACCCTCGTTCGGACAAACTCTCCTTGATGAAAGCTATATTATAATTGACCAGAACACCACAGCTTTACCTATAGTAAATGAGCCGTAAGGAAAAAATAAATAAATTGGAAACCTTTTATGAATGCATCAATAAAATTTGGCAGTAGTTGTTTACAATAACAGTTATCAGCAGTGTTGCCAACTGGAAATTTAGAAAACTGCTAAATTTAACCGGAAAACCGGCTATATTTTTAAAAAACGGCTAAAAATCCGGCTAAATAAATTTCAGCGAGAAAAACGGCAAAAAACCGGCTTAATCATGCAAAACAGTCACATTACGAAAAAATATAGTGAAAAACTGATTTTAATAATTTTATTTCTTTTCTGGAGAACTACCCGTAAACTATGGCAGATTTCTTAGTCTTATTACATATATGCTCCCATCGATGGCATTAGAGTCAAAATTTACGTTGTTCGGAGTTAGATAGCTCAACTAGTCAAAATTGTTGTATACAGGTACAATTTCTCGGTCAAGTCCACAACCACATTAGGTGCGAAATTGTGGAACATAAAATTCGTAAAAGGAACGTCCAATACGTAACTATGGGCAAAGGCATCCGCATTTATGTATGGATAATTTGATTAAAAGTTAACCATTTTAGGCCCAAGACACACATCCAAATCATCATGACGATAATCTATCATGATGATGAAAGTTCGAAAGTGGAGTGACACATATGCTTTCGTCATTAGAATTCGTCATTTACTTTTGACGTTTGTGTAAATGGTTAAAATGTCCCTCACAATTGCGATATTTTGATGAATATTCAATTAAATAATTTGAGGACACACTTTTCTTAAATAATTTGAATAGAAATGTGTAAAAATTGATAACCAATTTAGTATTTTTGTAAACATTCTTGTTCTTACATTTTACAACAGATGGCGTCCCCAGTCATTATTGAGCAAATGATAGTCCAAATGCGTAATTTGGAGGTCGTGCTAATGAAGTTAAATTTGCGTCATTCGAAAATATGTGTGTCAAGCTTGTTATTCATTTTCGAATTTGAGCTCTCCAAATTTTATTTTATTTTCCATAGTTACGAAATTGATGTTCCATTGTTGATGTTCCGCAATTACGAATTTGATGCTCCAAAGATACGAAATTGATGTTCCAAAATGTGAGCTTGGCGGGAAATGGTATAGGTTTTTGATAAATTTGTTGCTACAAACCCAGAAACAAAATATAATGTCAGACGTCAGACTACAAAAATTAGATTTAAGTGAGTCTATATTTCGGGGGCAACTTACCCCCTTCTTCAGCACTAAGCTTTTGTGCTGGTAAGTTGCCCCCGAAATACATACACACTTAAATTTAATTTTTGTAGTCTCTACTAGGAAAGCTACTTGCACGTGTTAGTGTTGAACACTACAAACCCACCAAACAAAATGATTCGCCGGCGATCTGAAGACGATTTGCCTAGACGAGAAATTTGTTCGCCGGCGAACTCGTGTTCACATCGCAAACAGATTGCCTGAGAAGAATATGGTACTTCTATGGCGAATTGCCCCGGTGAACCGAAAGCAATACGCCAATATAATTCGAAAGCGATACGTCGCGGCGAACTAAATACGATACGCATTTACGACTCGTAGAAGTTTTGTCATTACGAAACGTAAATTTTGCATCTGAGATTCGTAGAAGTTTTTCCATTAACAATTTGCACTGATGATTCGTAGAAGATGACTTTTGCCCGACCAGATTCGAATTGGTGTTTATTTTATTACATGTGAACAGTAGATAACTCGAAGCTGAAGGGAACTTTTATTTCGACTTATGGAAATTTCGAGGTATTGAGTTGAGTCATTGAGTCCAAATCAAAGAAAATTCGACATATAGAGTCCAGTCTTTTATAATTTAACTTCGAGTTATAGAATTGCTTTTTGAAGAAAAGTCTGACTCGAATTTTCATCGCCGCCGTGAATTATGCTCGAAAGATACGCAAATTGTTCGCCATGATGAAGAAAGTTCGTACTGACTTAGATTATTCTTCATCATGGCGTACTATTTACGTAAAATCTGACGATATTTCGTCTAGTCGAAGAAAATTCGAATCAGACTTTTGTTCATTGTGGTGAAAGTTCGCCAAATTGTTTGGTGGGAAGTTCCAGCGATATTATCAATATCTATGAATCGCGCTAACTAACTAACTAACAATGCGACTAGGAAGTGGTATGGCTGACAACCGTATCACACTCCGAATTCAGTTGTCTTTGTAACGTTGATGACTACACACGGTAGTCATCAATGCACCATGCTCCACTAGGAGTTACGGTAATGAAGAGAGAGAGATGAATCGCGCTAAAAGGTTTTCACCCTTGTACTTAATCTGGCATGATGACCTTATCTGTGGTAAAGAATTGACACTTTGAAAAATGGAAAAATGTGCAGGTACCCCCATGCTCCGAGAAATGCTCAACAAAGAATTTTATCTAAGAAACTGTCTTCCATGGTGCAAATTTTTCAGCATATTGGTGGTTAGTAAATTACATGCTTAGACTAGGTACTAATTTCGTCAGTTTACGTGAAATCCATTACCCTAAATTTATTGAAAAAAGGCAAGTCTCCGCGGCAAATATTTTCCAGGAGACGTAAATGCAAGTTTTCCTCTAGGTGGACATAGTAGGTACATACTCTAATACACGATAATAAGTGTATGTAGAAATAATTTCACGGCGATTTATTATTTTGTTTGTGAATATTGAAAAATTGATTCTAGTTTCAAAGTAAACAAAAATTCATAAAATATTTTTTGTCGGAAAAACGGCCGAAGAAAATCAATTTCGACTAAAAATCCGGCCGGCCGAAATTATAAATTTCTTCCGGCTAAACAGCACAATTTCCGGCTAAATTTGGCCGGAAAACGGCTAAATTGGCAAGACTGGCTATCAGATATTTTTGAGCAGCGCCATACTATACGAAAAAGCAGTCGTAGATATTTTCCCCTTTAAACAAAAAAGTCCGGACGATAAATATTTTGATAGAAGTTGCACACAATCTTAGAGAAAGCATAGTAACCATGCCATGCGTTAGTCCAGAGTGGCCATCAGAAAATAAAAATGGCACCGTTTTCACACTATTGCAGTTCATAGTATGCGTGAAAATTTTATTCAAACGTCAATTTTTTATTCACAATTGAGAATATAAAATCCGCGTAATATTTATTACTCTCTTAAAATGCCAAGGTGATATTTAACCCTTCTGTTGGCGTATAGATCCAGACAGCCCATTGGTACTATATCTTGATGAAAAATATCGTTCAACAATATTTTCCACCCCTTTCCATATATATTTCAAAGGAACCGACGGCCACAAATGCGATCAAACGTTCGGCGAAATGTAAACTATGTCTAAAGAAACGAAAAAACGGCGCATCATCGTAAGACATAGTATGTAAACTGTTTCCAGATCCGAAATTAGACCTCTTCAACAATTAAGATTGATTTCACAGAAAATTCAGCTACACCTTAGGCATAATAGCTCGTAGGCGGCGACAGAAGGGTTAATAATTGCATCGACAATATTTTGACGTTTGAATTATTTCGTGGAGTGTAGTGTAATAAATTTGGAGTCAAACACATATGGGTTGTGTGATCACATAGCCATTCTGGACTAACGCAAGGCATGGGTTACTATGCTTTTTCTAAGCACACAATCAATTTTTTATGATTCCATCGCTAGAACAAAATATTTTGCTAGTTTTCATCGTCGGGTCTGGACTAAGAAGGACTTTTCCTTTTCAAACTTAAATGCGTCTTCAATATTTTACCTTCGCAATGTAATCTGCTTGGCAGTTCGCCAGAATCTAGTTTTTCTAGAGATACGACTTTGTCAATATCTGCCACGATAAGCGTCAACAGTAGCGATCTTTCGGAGGTTTTAGTGATTTACGTCCCCTTCAACATTTTTTGCTGTATTATTCGATAAGGAGGATATGTGCCACTACCCCATTTTTGCAGAGGGAAAGTGAGAACAGTTCGCATACTCGTCCTGCAAGAACTACTAATTCTCAAGTCAATAAATAGTTACTGTAACTTAATTCTGATCAGCGGAGATAAATTGAGTGCAAAAAAATTGTTTGTTTCCTTCAGCAATCTCAGTTAATTGGTCGAGCTTTGAAGCTGTAGAATATCCACACGCGCGAGCCTCTTTGACTCTAACGTCAGACTTTTTCCTAAAACTTGTCTCGAAATATTTTTCTGCATACGTCCCTGGATGGTAACATCCTGAACAATAGTTTTCTACTTATTCTGGAGTCAGGACCGTACGCGCATGGTGATTATCTAAATGAGGAATTGTGTAACGAACCGATTTTGCCCTTCATTAATAAATTCGGCCGAGGGTGCCTCAGGTCGGGTTTCGTTTAAAAATTAGTGGGTTTAGTTTGGGCGGGATCCGTCGCCATCCGGTTCAGCGGAGCACGAATAAGGTGGCACCCGTGCTGGTCGGTTGCACATTTTTCAGTATTTTCCCCATTTCAATCCCTGTGGTCGTGTAGTGTTACCTTCGCATGCGATATACCATTTTAATTGTAAAAGGACAGGGGCAACGAGTGGCACAAACTCCACCCGTATCTTTCGAAACTGAGGTACAACAATGACCAATGTACATGAGTGGTTAGTTGTAAAATTGCATTCAGAATACACTTTACTCGATCAATTCTCTCAAATCGACTATTTCAGATTTCTTTTTGTTCAAAGCTTAAGGGTGTTTAGACAAATATCGGATAATGTCACTTATCCTGAACCAACCGTCTTAAGATCATAAAGGTTGCGAAAAAAAAACAAAATTGTTTAACGGCAAACTCGAAGTGTTTCAGTAAGAGAAATGAAAAAAAAAGTTTAACTTACAAATCAATCTGGTGACAAAAAAGTTAAAGTTAGCATCTCGGTGCTATGGCCTTTCCAAAAATGAATTAAAAGTTATTATTGAAGCTAGTTTTCCATTAAAAATTCAAATGATAAAATCGTATACAACTTTGGAAATTTTAGGTAGTTTCGAAAAGTGAAGTCATATCTCGGATGAAATATTTGGTGGTGTTTCAAATTTCGATTTAGTTCGGCAACTCGGGCATTATGACAAAAAATGCTATTACATTGTAACGGTTAAAAATAGAGGGGTCCCTTTGTATATTAATTTTTACCCAGATGAGCCACACTACCTACCATTAAAATATCTGCCAGCATGAATGGGACACCCAGTATATATAAAAGAAAGTCGTGTTGGTGTAACTATTTATACTCAAGAACGGCTGTACCGATTTCCATGATTTTAGGTTTGTTGAATTGGGTTCCGACCGGAATAGCAAAATAACTATTGAAACATGCGAAACAATTCCCAATTAGCAAACATTCACAATGAGCTCTGTTTCGTCTACTTCTGCGTGTTTTTTTTAACATATCAACGGATTTCAGTCAATTTGTTCCACAGGATTGGCGTGTACCCTAATTAACAGAACAACACATATGAGAAATTCACAATGAGCAGAATTTTTAAGAAAGTTCTTTTTCCCATACTCTTTCCGTATTCTTGAGCGAATTACCGATTTTTAGTAATTTTACTCCACCATATTGGTCTACACAAGACTCCAGCCAGAAAATTCAGAATGAACATCAATTCACAATGATTTTTTTTTTCGCATAGTTTGACCGTTATTTTTTGAACGTTTAGCAAAAAGAAATCCAACCAAATAGTTCTCCTCCACGAATATTTTTTTCAGTTCAGGCGAAAGTGACAGTGGATAGGTCACACACTTCGAAAAGACCCAAAAAACATTGCTAAGCAGGCTCTAGATTGGAATCCTCAGGGAACCAATGCTAGCCGTCGTGTGGGACGACCCAGAAATACATGGAGAAGATCTGTTGAGGCAGAGGGAAAATCCATAGGCAAATCGTGGGACCAGCTAAAGGCGATGGCTGCTAATAGGCAGAGGTGGAAAAGAGACGTAGTCAATGCTCTATGCCCCACTAGGGGTTAAAAGGAACCAGAGAGAAAAAGAGAGAGAGTTCTCCTCCACGAATATGTATGTAGTAGAGTAACTATTTAAACACGGAAAAAATTCACAATAAGCAAAATTATAAAAAATAATATCGTTTCGTGTAGTTCTTAAACGAATTGCTGGATTTGAGTAAATTGATTCCATCGGATTGGCCTACAACAAGAATTCAATAAGAAGAATAAGTATAGAAACATTCAGAAGCATTCACAATGAACAAAATTATAAAGACAGTTCGTTAGAGATAAGCGGATTTGAATAAATTTGTAACGCCGAATCGGTCTCTAATCCAAGTAACAGAATAATAAAATTAACAATGGGAATAATGTTCAACGCAGCTGCTTTTGATCCACTGTATTTGTAGATTTAGTTACTTCGAAAAAATCGAAAAAAAAACCAATTTCGAAAGTCATTTTTCGCATTTCACATTTTTGTCTTTTATAAAATTAAGCCATCTTACTGTAGTGACTGTGATCGTTAAGGGCTTAATAATTTTATTATTTTTATCTAAATTGCGCTGCCTTCAGATTATAATGAGAAGCAACTCACAATGAGTTCTTTTTCATATATTTTTGTTTGGATTTCCGAACGTCTTTGCTGATTTTCAAAGATTTTGTCCGCATGTCGGGGTTTATATCAACCCCGAATAGTAAGTGTTGAAAATTCCGGAAGTTCATAATGTCAGTTGTTTTTCACCAACATTTCTTAAACAATTTCAGTAAACTTAACCTAAATCTTAGGTCTCTAGCCAGTAGAGGATAGATGACCCATACTACAATACCTATCCATTGAAACTTGCTAAAAAATTACAATTGCCAAAATTTTGAAAATACTTTTTCCCACATACTTTTGTCTTTGTCTTCTGAACGGATAAGTGGATTTCAGTAGCATGAGTCAAATCGGATATGTATGTACCCTATTGAAACACAAATAAAATTCGCAATGATCAAAATTATGAAAACATATATTTTGCACGTATTTCTGAATATCGCATAACTATTGCAACAGGTTAGCAGATTTCAGTAAATATGCTCCACCGGATTGGTCTGTATACCGAACAACAATAAATTATTAAGACAGGTCTTCTCCACATATCCTGAACGAATTAGCGCATTTTTGTAAATTGGACCCTCCAGATTGGTTTCTACCCTGAACGGCCAAGGAACTATTGTGGAAAAATTACCAGTTAATTTATGGGGACTGTATTTTACCATACTTTTGAACGGATTAGTGAATTATATCTCACGGCTGATTTATTTCCGCTCTCATCAGCAGCTGAGTAACTTTCAACCTCAATAGCAGAATACCATCTGATCTGGAACATTGACCATGAGGAAAATTGTGAAAGCAGTTTATTTTCTCCATTCGTTGTCTATATCTGTTGATGGAATAACCGTACTTGCGTAAATTAACCCCTCCTTTCCCTGTGTCTCGATATTCTATTCTTATGACAAAAAACGCCTCGGTTTGAAAAATCTTTAATGTGATTAGCGTGTCTCTACAGAGCGACTGCCCGCTCGGATCGCTGGTTTATCGGAGAGAGATTAAGATCAAGAGATATATCTGAAAACCGTTATGATTTTGGGAAACTATTTCAGATTCGTTCATTTCAGACCGACATCAATTAAATTCCATCACCCAAATTTGGCGGGACAGATTTTAAAATTTTGGCAAAAAATACCGTTACCAATACGGTACATTTTAAAATAGCGTTTTTATGTAGCTTTCTTCTTATTGATCTTCATCACTATATAATTAATTTATTTTGGATGGAGATTGAACTCCCCAAAAACCCGACTGCAGGTTTGTCACTGTCTGGAGCATAATTTTTGTCCGAGTTTTTGTGGCGGATGCTGCCTTATCGAATATGTACGAGTACTTTCTAAGTGAAGACCGCGAGGCATGGCTCCACTTAATGAGTATAACGTAGTTTTAATTAATTAATTAAAAATAAATAAGAGTAGTCACGCCAACTCATTTTTTGCAACGCAACGTGAATGAGTCCCTAGTTATCAGAATCAAATGAGGCGGTGCGCGATAAAACTCGCTCCTTTCATTTTTCGTAATTTTTCAGAAACCGAAAAAAACGTTTAGCAAGACGAAAATTTATCGTACCATATTCGTTTAGCAAGTAACAAAGAATGATTTGTAAAATAGCAAAGTGATATTTAACTATTCACTATTTTGACCTGAATTTCGAAATATAAATTGCAACGAACAAGTTTTGATGTGTCCTCGCGGAACCACATAGTTTTCTATCAAGTTGGTGGAGTATTTAGTCCAATTTCGCCCAAGAAAGTGTCTAAGGACGAAAACAATAAACCCTTACCTAATAATCAGGCCCGGATTTAGCCTCTATGGCGCCCAGTAACCAAACAGCCGCCCTCCGCCACTGGTTAAATTTGAAAGTATTGTTATAGTTGAACTAGATTACACGCGTCAGCAGCAGCATCGGCAGAATTTCATAGCTGACAAATATGCTGAATGCCAAGTCTTCTGCTTAACATTTTTGTCAGCAATGTGAAATGCATTGGGCTTGACGTTTCGCGATGCCGATGCTTCTGCTGACGCGTCTTATCTATTTCAAGCATTAATCGTATATACATGCTAGGCAAAACGTTAGCTGTGCTGTAAGTAGTACCTATGTGAGAAGACAATTTCATATTTTTACGCGAGTGACCGAGTTTGCCTCACAATATGGTGCTTCCAAGGAATGCGGCCAAGTGGTCCATGGGGCTCGTGCCCTTCCCGAAATTGTTTAAAAAGCATTGAAATTCAGCATCCATTACATCGACTGTACATTTTCTTCAGGAATTTGTTCAGAATCTTTTCTAAATACTGTAATGTAGGTAGGTAATGTAGGCTATATGTCAACCCTTCGTTTACACCAGAGGGCGCTGATGTCACTAACGGGAAATAACGTTGACGTATTAGCTTATACAACAACCACGACTTTCCGGAAGTTTCCAGAAAGTGCATCACCGAAGTTTCCGGAACAATGGAAATGGGTATAATAGGGCGTCGACTAGAGTCAGTCAGTCAGTCTAGTTTTAGCCATGAATTATGTTGTGTCAGTAATTAGCAAAATAATTAGTGAAATTGTAAAGCGTGTGTATATCCGTGTGTGTTGTAATAAATAGTGTTACAGTGCAGAGTGTTATTTATTATTGTGTACGCGAAAATCTATCGAACTCACTGGAACGTCTAGAAAAGACGAGACGATCCCAGAGAGTCGTTTAGTACGAAAGTAAGTTTTTGGCAACACACTTTTTCAAAAAAATTAATTTTTCAAACAAGTATAACTTGGCAATGGTCAAGACATAACGGCAAATACCCTTACATTTGACGAGTCGTGTAGTGGGAAAATCATGTATTGATTACATATCCAATATTTAATGTAGGTTTAGGAGTTCCTTGATTGTTACAGGGATCTGGAGCGGAGAAGGTTGAAGCGAAACAAACACCCGGAGTGAGGAGCTTTTTTTTGTTCGTCGAAGAGGAGTGGATCGACTTTTTTTTTGTAAAAACTCACCCCTTTCCGAGATATATCAAATAAAAAGTATTGAATTGACATTTTAGCCTGATTTATTCCACTGTTAATTACATGTAAGATTTGTATAATATTCAAACGTTTGCGCTAAATTCCGTTAGCCATAATCTTTATTCATATCGTACAAAAGGATACTGTCAGAAGAGAGACATATGTCAAATTTGTTCGAGTAGTAGCGTAGCGATAAAATTGGGCCGCTCCCGATCCCTGATTATTGAACCCAAGGCTCCCTATTAAAATGGACGCTGAAGTATATGCTAGATCCCTTCTATATTTTCTACTTCTAGACTCACTTAACTACGCGCCATCAGTATGCTACTCGGAATGAATGCTAAAAGAATTTTGCATGAAAGTTAGGTCCCATATTTGGTAGATGGACATTCACATTTCAATTCCAGTTGAGTGTGCGACTGGGCGCCCTGGAATATATCTAACTTGAATAAACTGGAAAGATGAAATTAATGTTTCTGTCTAATTATGTCAACTGCTCTTCGAGTTTCCAATATGCACCTTTCACAGAGTTTAAAATCAAGGGATATTTTTAAAACTTGTCGCCCCTCAAAATCTGCCGCCCCGGGCAGTTGCCCAGGTTGCCCATATGGGAAATCCGGCCCTGCTAATAATATTAAGGATAATGCAATAATTTCCATTTTTGGAAATACATAATTTTACTGGAAAGAGAGAGTTTTGATGAGTCCGCTTGAATATTGTTTTAAATTCAATATTTGTTTACTTTGCATAGTTACGCCATCGTTTGAAATTGTATAAAATTTTCTAGTTTGTAAGACTTTTCTAGTTTCTAAAAAAAAACAACCGACTGGCACTAGATAAGATGTACGAGTTATCGGCCCTTCCAAGAGGATGAACTGAAAACGTGGTTTTATTACTGTTTTACGTTTAAATTAAATTTTCACATCTGTTTTAGTTTTTAGTCGCTCAAAAAGCAAATCGGTTTTGGCGCCTGCCTCTGGACCAGCTGGACATTATTTCCAAAATACGCAATCGGATCAATCAAAGTGACCGTTAAAAGCTTACAAGCGATTTCAACTGGTTAAGGGCCTCTATTTACTTCTCTTATTATATATTTTATTAAAATTCCTTTCGGAAATGAATAGTTTCCTATTTTTCACTAGATTTTTTTTTTTATTAATATTAAATCTATCAATTATTGATCATAGGTTCCGCCATACTCTTCCAATCCATTAGATATTAAATTTACAACAGGAACACTCTATTTCCTGCACGAACCGTTGAATACATTAAACAAAAATTATGACCGACTTACATTCATTTGTCATTCGATTTCCCGTCGAGTCGATGTTTGTAGTTCGGTTGACGGTTAAAGACAGGTAGCCCCGCGGTTAACTCTTTCTACTGACCTCATACAATCACCTCAAAACCATTAAACAAACATCGAACCAGTTCAGCTCATTTAACCAATTTATGAATGAAATACAAAATATAGCGCACACTGCTCATTATGCGCTTCCCATACGATAAAGATAGAATGGCGCAGCGAAAACAAAAAAAAACTGACAGAAACCGACAAAAAACCTAGATACGAGTCCCAATCCATTCACTATTTCTGCCTCTATAGTTGTGAATGAATCGACCGAAGACAAAGAAAACTATGAATGGGGTATAGAGATGAAGTGAGCAAAAATTATTCTGAACTACCTTAAGACACTAGTTTGATACAGGTGCGATTGGAGCCTAACCATGGCCAGAGCCCAGAGCCTCAAACCTGCTGCGATATGGTCGAAAAAGAGAGTGTGTTGTGTTGTAATATTTATAATTGCAAGCTACAGCGGATGCTGCTTGACTATCTTCTGTTGCTGTTCATTTTTTACAAGGGATTTATCGATACCATGTATAAAGCTGCCGGTTTTGTGATCACAACAAGTGATTATTGCATATTATGGATACATTTCAGATATACACAGGTTTCAAGTGGCCATTATACCATCATATAGGTACAGATGAACAACACGTATAATCTATGAATTGGCGTC
Organism: Microchrysa polita; assembly: GCA_949715475.1. Classification (NCBI taxonomy): domain Eukaryota; kingdom Metazoa; phylum Arthropoda; class Insecta; order Diptera; family Stratiomyidae; genus Microchrysa; species Microchrysa polita. The sequence goes on from OX454417.1 coordinate 8,286,902, forward strand.
ATTCAACATCTTCCGTTCGCACTCTCTCTCATCCGCGGATCATGGATAGGTAAACAGATAGCCGCATCTAAGAAAGATGTTAATTAAATTCAAAACAGTTAGATCGGAAACGGAGGCGACGTAAATTATGATGTCGCCATAAGTTATGTTTTTTTTTCGCGCATATTTAAAAATCAAGACAGAAAAAAAGTCTAGACAACGGGAACAATAAAATACATAAACGAGAATCAATCCAAGACTTTGTTGCAGAGGATTCAAGGCGACGACGACGTGGCGTCAAAATTCGCCCACAACACCGTTATATTATGTAGTTGGGACACAAACCAATATTGTCGCGACGTAGGACCTTGAACTTATGCGTATGTCAAATTTATCGAAGGGCTTGAAATTTTTGGCGCCCGCTTTTCGGACGCCAAAACCCCTAATGGGCGTTTATGCAAATCTTATTTTTTTATACGAACTAAAATTAATTTAACTGGCCATAATAACAAGTTTGCTGGCGTCATTAACAAAGTGTTAATTAAATGCCTATTAAGTTTGAGTCGCAAAGACTTAATCAAAAACTCGTATTTTACACTATCATGCGAAATCTGCGTATGATGCAATTAAATTTTATTGATACTCTCAATTGATGAATATGAAGATTAAAATGAACGTAATAGATTTATATCTGTCATTTTTTTTAGTTAGTTTTTCTGTCTGAACAATAAAATAAACCGCAGGTTTCACAGGAGGTACGTATTATATGAGTATAGTGTAGGTGTAATGTCGTATAGAATTGAAAACAAAAACCAGATTCAGATTGACCGATACCATTGCGGCTAATATGTATTTTAAATCTGAGACGATTTCGCCCCGCTCTTGTCGATTAAAAAATGAGATTCGAAAGGTGCCGGGTAATTTGTGTTTCCGCGGCTAATTGGGTGTATAGAGAGTGAATGAATGCATTTTAAATATGAACGCGCGGATTATGACGCATTTCTGGCTCCATTCTGAAATTTAGTTTATGTAAATTTTTTAACATTTAAATAAATACGATTTTTTTTCAGTTGAGCAGCATGTTTCCTTTGTAAATAAAAATGTTGTGGTCACTTTTTTATGTTCAAGAGAGTCTAGTATAATTTACATGTTTTAATTAATATGTGCATAAGTTTTTTAGATAATATTTTGAATTGAATGAAATTATAAATTATAATATTTTTTTTGTTTTCTTAATGGAATCTGTTGACTTCCTGTTGTTTAATACATGTGTGACTCATAAGGTGACGTCTTTGTAAATATTGGATGTTAAATAAATTAATTTTGAAGCGAGCAAAATTCGAGTTGGATATTTTCAATAAATAAGTTCAAGCTAAGTGGGTTAACAATTTGATTTTTTCAGATGTTTAATTTTACATTTTTCTTTTTGCAGCTTTTTTGAAACTTGGTGCCACTAATATTTCTGCAGGCAGTTTGTTTGATTCGCAGAAATCGGAAAATGGGGTCATGGGGCTGCCATATAAACCCAACCACCAAATTAGGTTCTTATAAGAAAAACTTTTGGCATGTTCTGCTATCCGTTCTCATGGGGAGAATTTTTGTGTTTCCGATATTTTCCGCTATGTGCCCGCTATTTGGCGGACGATAAGATAAGTGTTGCTGGTGTCGATAACAAGAGCAAGAAAATACTTCTTGCGAGAGCTGATAGCGTAATGTTCCAAACTTTTTTAGTTTTGCACCGATTTCAGCCAAACTCGACACATTTCTATTGATGACACAAAACATAAGTAAGAATGGATAGAATCGCACCATGGGGTCATGGGGCTTCTATATAAACCCAGCTCCCCAAGTTAGGTTCACCTTTGGATAACTTTTTTTCTTGCACAACAATTTGAACCAAATCTCACACAAATGTATTTCTATTGACACCACAAAACATATGTAAAAATCGATGGAATCGGACCATGGGGTCATGGGACTGTCATACAAACCAAAACCCCAAAAATTAAGTTCTTCTAAGAAAAACTTGTTTATTTGGGCAATAATTCCAGCCGAACCTCACAGAAATGTATTTCCATTAATGCCACAAATCATATGTAAAAATGGATGGCGTCCGACCATGGGATTTTTGGCGCTGCCCTACAAACCAAGCCCCCAATTTGGTTATTCTAAGGAAAACTTCTTTATGTGCACCAACTCCAAGCAAACCTCCATGCCACCAAATATAATATATAAAAACTGAAGGAATCGGATCATGGGGTCATACATATATGTATGCAGGAATCGGAACACAAATCATAGGGTCGCCGAAGAAACTATTAGCCCCGAAAGAAAGTGAAGAGTATCCGCGCCCGAAGTTAGCCTCGGTCACGTTTTTTTTTTAATCTTGTGGAAATATACTAATGGGAGATTTGTTATATTATAAATAACTATGCAATAAGATTTCAAGCATTTGTGATTTTGTTACGCCACTGTTCTCACTTCACATTCACTTTCCATTTAAATGGAAAGCTCCTTCAGCGCTTCATTATTACCATTAAATATACTAGGGAGCTTCGCCCCCTGCTCGCTACGCTCGTGCTCGTGTAGACAATTTTTTTTGTTTCTTATGTTTTTTGGGGTGCTGAGCACGAGTTTACAGCTTCCCACCAAAATTTCGTTGCGGAACAGGGTCAAAATCGCGAAAAACTCTAAAATGTTTGCTAATTTTCCATTATTTGACCCCTAACTCTGAAACTATTTATTTCTGCGAACATCTCTCCATGAAAATGCCAGAGAGCAGACAATTGCGCGTTCAAACAGACATAAATATTGTAAATCCGTTGAGCGGTACACTGTAAAAACAAGGTTGAATTTTACATCGAAAAGTCGTTGAATTTTACACCTTTTTTCTCGCAAAATTACTGTAAACGTTTATTTTTCAACAAAATTTCTAGTATACCCACAAAATAGTGTAATATTACACAGATTTTCAATATTACTCTATCTCAGTGTAATTTTACACCACATTCGGTGTGAAGATGTGTCATTACTTTATTTTTGTATAACTTCACATTTTCAGTGTATATTTTGGTGTAAAAAATACACCTACATTTGTGTAAAACTGGCTTTTGTGTATTATTGCATTTTCCTGTATCTCACAAGTGACTTGTTCTGTGTGCAGTCTGTTCCCTCCGAAGTGCGTTCGTGTGGGCATCATATTATTATTGTGTTGTAGCCTTTTTTGCAATTGAACCGAAGGGGGTGTGGCAGCTCTTGGCCGTTGGAATAACGGGTAGCTCCAGGACGATTTACACCGAAGAACGGGCTGCCGTAAATATTATTATAAGCCCGGATGTAAATTTACATATCTGCCGGTGTAAATTTACATTTTTTTCGTGCAAATTTGCTTATTTCTGATTTAAATTTACTTAAGTCTAAGAATAAGTTTACTTATTTATGTGTGCAAATTTACACCAATTTTGTAGTAAATATTTACACCGCAAAGCGTAAAATTACTCTCGTTCATAAAGTGGTGTAAATTTACTACTATAATAGAAGGAAAAAAAGTTTCCTCCTATTATTGGAGTAAAATTTTTTAGAGTGTAGGTATTATTACAATTGATAAATTAAATTTGTCATTTTTAACATATGTAGTTCCATATTATGAATTAAATGTTGAGATTGAAAGGTTTTTTATTTTTTGCCGCAAAAATTTCATTTTTCTTGTACATTTTGTATATTGGGGTGCTGAACCTGTAACTTTCCACCAAAAATTTTGTTGCAAAACAGGGTCAAAATTGCAAAAAACCCCAAAAAAATTACTGTCAATTTTAGATGTACCGCTTAACGCATAAAAAAAAAAAACAAAAAAAAAATGTCTGCACCACACTTTGCAAACTGAAATCACATAATGACTACACTAACTGTCCTTTGTTAAAATTTGGATCAAAAATTAAAAAAAAATAAGTGGCCTGACAGTCCATCTTTGCACCGAGATAACAGATATGTAAGTTACATCCAATTTGCAAGATCTTAGCTACTTTTTTGTTGAGGTGTTGAGATCAACAGCACGCTCAGCAATGTTATTTATCCCTATCATAGAGATCATACTTCGCCACATGGGTTGTGAATTCGAAAAACACCATTAACTAAATTCTTTCATGGTGAGTCTGAAAAACCATGAGTCTGTCCACCGAAGGTGCGCGCAGTAACCACTGCACCAGCCAGACTATTTTAAAATTTGCATAACAATATTTTCGTGACAACAATTTCAACTTCTAAGAAAATCATGATGCTGAAAAAATTTCGGGCTGACAGTTCAGTTTTCCCACATTTCTTTTCATCGGGGACGTAGCTGCAACTGTTTCGTTAAGGGCCGCTCGTAAATTTTATAGGAGGCGTTGGAAATTTTTCTTAAAAATATTTACCCTTATGACGTTCGCGAGTTTGATTTAGTTTTTCAATATGTGCTTTTCAAGAGATTCTATAGTTTATTTAGCGATAGCTGGCGGCTTAAATGTTTACTCGCAAATAAAAAAAATCCTTTTGTGGGTGCTTATCCCTAGGTATGGCGGTCTTACCATATTCAATGGAAACTAAAAATCTGGTCACACGTCTCGTGTCACTCGCCATCGCTGGAAACTTAATTTATCAAAGGCCACAGAAATTTCTTTAGGCGTAATTGGTGTTTAAGCCAAAAAAAATAGAGCTTGATTGCCTTGGAATGGCTGTGCCTCACAAGATTGCACACCTCCTGCTTTTGACCGGATCGAATCTTTATCGAAAACACTGCCGCTCTAATTTCTCTTCGTAGACATTTTAAACGTGGACGGGTCCCGTGGGTTACCTAAAACATTGACATGAAAATCTGACTAATGCCGGCCCCACACCTGGGTTCGCCGAACCGTGCTGTACAAAAGATCACAATTGTAGACAACACACCTGGGAGAGATAGAGGCTATAGGGTGATCAACGGACGTTATTTTTTCGTTGAATTCCCTCATCGCCTCTGTTCATTCCATGCGTGTGGTGTCTACAACTTTGATCTTATGTACCGCACGGTTTGGCGAACCCCGATCCGTGTGGGGCTGGCATAAAATCAGATGGAAGGGCGTTATATTTAGACAATAAATTGCAGCCAGCTGAGAATGAAAAATAGGCAGTCCCTTTTCAGTCAAATAATGTTAATAATTTGGAAATTTTTGCTGGAGGTATTGGGTTAATTATCAGGATATCAATTGCAATTGATACTTGTTGTCAGCCGGGATACGTATAAGGAGTAGAGGGAAGTGGCGCCGCGAACGGAATGGGCAGGCATAACTCCACTGATTTTTATTTGATCGTGCCTGGACGCTTCTGTTATTACGAATCGGTCCACAATAATGCGGATGCGATATTGAGCTTATCATCAAACTCATTTAAAGGAGTTATTGATTGCATGACTATAAGCACTGCTCTATAGAGCCGGCATGGTTGAGATTCGTTTTTGAATCGATTGTGTGTACGTGTCCTACCAAACTTTCCTCTGCTATTATAGACAGTTTCTTCAAAGGATTTATTAATTTATCAATGGAAAAGTGGATCTCTTGGAAGATTACATCTGATCAATTAAGCTTTTATTTCAAAGGGCTGCCTTAGAAACTGCGCCTCAAAAATAAAATAATCTCGAAGAATTTTTTGAACACATCCCCTAGCTCCCTTCCCTTTCCTTCTTGCAGGTGCCGGGCGAGGGTCGCCATCGAGGTGGTAACCCTACCGATAAGGAATTTTAATTCGACCTGGAAAGTATTTGAAATTTCCACTTAAAGAGCCTTCAATGTCAGCACTTCGACTTATAGAGTTTCACAAGCAGTGGATTCAAAAATTTCTCTTCGAGTTTCTGGTTTGAGTTATCGAGTTTTTTTTTCATTGTTTTTTGTTCAAATGTGCTGAGGAATCAGATTTTTTTTCGATCTGGTTGTTGTTTCGCCTAGAAAGATAATTCTGTAATTAATGAAATCCCAAAAATGTTCGTATGACCAATATATTTCGAGCTAGAAGCTCATCTGCAGGGTCAGTTCTAATAATGACAAACAAATTTTGCACAAAGGACTTTTGTGTATCAAAAATATCACAGTTGTTTGATACACAAAAGTCCTCTGTTCAAAATTTGTTTGTCATAATTAGAACTGACCCTGAAGATGAGCTTCTAGCCGAAATACATTGGTCATACGAACATTTTTGGGATTTCATTAATTACGGAATTAGCTTTCGAGGCGAAACAACAATCAGATCGAAGACAAGCAGCGATTCCGGCAAAACAACAACATTGGTTTAAATGTTCATCCAATAACACTTGAATCAGATTTTCTTCGACTTAAAGCGTTTTTCGAGTTAAGGAGTTTCAAGTTATCGAGTTTCCACGGTATACGTTTATGTACTGTACATATACCAATCAATAAGCGATAACTGAAATCTGAAACATCATCGCCTTCAATGTTCTTGTAATATTTGCCTATAGCTGTAAACAATATTCTTCTTCGTACTTATTCATTTCTAAGATGCTTTACACATTTTCTTTTTCTTTTTCCTTTTTTTTCTATACTTCATTCTTGCGAACTTGAATGGAGACAATGTATATTTGTATATCACATCACCTGTGTCACATTAATAGAAGTAAAGTGACTAGTTGTCACAGGGTATACGCAGACTTTGATGAACTTAACTGTCAAGTAAAAATGTTTATGCTTTTTGATTGAACCTTTTGCGGCATATACTCGTACATAAATGTAATTCAATAGGGAAAGAAGAACAAATGTAGGTAAGTATGTAAAAGGTCTATGGTAGTGGTTCCCAACCTTTTTCAGTCCGTGCCCTCTTTACATGGTAGTTTTCTGTGTTCGCCTGATTCGTTTGGAAGTCATTTTAGTATGTTTAGAAGTGTTCAAAGATGACAAACTATAAAAATGTGAAATATCTTTACTATATTGGAAGGTTAGTCACATAGTTCTCTTTGATAAATAATAATTAACCCTTTTCAGTTAGCTCTATTTTCATCATCATCAATGTGGCACGATAGCCCGACGTCGGGCCTTGGCAGCCTGAATCGTTGACCTCCAATTGTCGCGGTTACGGGACCTTGTCCTCCAGTTTCGGAAGCCAGCTGGTGGGCGTCTTCACCTACGGAGTTCTCTATTTTGGTAAAGCAATATTATCTCGAAAAAAAACTCACTCAGCTTCTTCGAAAGCTTTACACCCCGCTCTTATGTAAAGTGGAAGGTAACCAGTAAGATAATGTGCAAAGTGCAAATTTTTGCGAATCAGTTCCTGCGGCGCTGCGTATTTTACGAATACCGATATTGGGGACATACACTTTTTATATGGCAAATATTAGAATCTTAAAGCACGTGTAGAAGGTCTTTTGAGATTGAGAGAAATTTTATAGGCACACCGTAAATCAATCTGAAGGTTAGGTCTTACACAGTCAAACAAAACCTACCTGTAGCGAACCTTCAAAGCTTTTGCTTTGGGTTTTTAACATGTAGGTAGGGACAGCTCTTCACAGTTGTTGTCCAACGGGTAGATTCCACCGCGTGGAGGCAGGCTGCCGTGGGAACAATTTGGCAGCTGCAGCGTTCTTGATATGGAGCGCTTATTTTGAAAGTGGCATAAGTCCAACTCTTCATGAATCGAGATATTTAAAGGTTTGCGTTTCAATTCATTTAAAAATCTGGATCGCTTCATTTGATTTGATTCAATTGCATTTAAATTCCTCAGATTTTAAATTTTCTATCTATGTTAAACATTTGGTATAACTCCCAAAAAATAATGGAGTTTTCAATCGGCAAACTTGAGGTAACCGACAATTTGACAAAAATTGCTTGTTTTTTCGGTATAATAAATCAGTTTCAACTTCAAACCGTCGAATATTTAAAAAATTGGTAATTTAATATTTATAATAATCAAAAGACTGAAAATATATGTTTGGTTAGTAGTCCAGTCAAATTAGCACATTGAAAACAAAAAATACACATCGTTTATATTTTGTTGTCTTGAAATCGGCATAGTTATAGGAATCTAAGACTTATTTTACTAGAAAAAATATTTAAGGTCCTATAATTGCAAGAAATGACAACAATTTAGATTAAACTGGAAGCAGACATGTAGAGTATCACATTGAAAGTGACGTCAATGGCATTCCAGTTCCAAAGTTTTTATTTGTTTTAGGCCTTCAGGAAGACGTAAATCGCTTATGTCTTCGATTACTATTGAATAGGTGTATAGTGTGTATCATTCAATTCGACGAAAAAATATTTTATAAAATCTATTAACTCATTGCCGGACACAACGCCAAAATTTGACACGATTTGTATGTCAAATGCTCAAAATTGGACGTCTATAGACGTTCTGTCCGGGAAAGGGTTAAGTATATTAATTTGTTTTGATTTTATATTTTCTACATTGACAATAGCCGTGTGTTATTTTGTAGTCTATCTATTTTCGGTGATAACATTTCGCCCAACTGGGCATCTTCAGGTTTATTTAAGTGGCTAATTACAAAAAAAAAAAAATATTGTGTTTTATCTTTCTGCGTTCCGTTTCGCGGTTTTTCTATCCTATACTTGACAATTTTGTCATTAATCTAGGTCATTAAGACGAAAAAAATTAAAAAAAAATTTTCCTGTAATTAGCAACTTAAACAGATCAGAAGATTGGGCGAAACGGTGTGACTGAAAATGGAGACTACAAAATTACAAACTGCTAGTGTCAGTGTAAAAAATACAAAATCAAAAAGATAATCGTTACTAGTAATAAGACTAACAGTAATAAAATATTTTTTACAGTTCTTTGCAATGAAAAGAAAGTTAAAATTCAATTAATCACTTGCTGTGCGATGCGATATTTCTCTAGTTTTATTTGAAAACGAGACCGAGGCTAATTTCGGGCGCGGCCGAAATTTGAATACCCTTCACTCTCCTCGGACTAAAAGTTTTTGTTGGGCGAACATATGACTTGTGTTCAATCCTTCCCCATTCTTTTCCTTCTGTGGCGTCGATAAAACAATATTTGTGTGTTTTTTGTTAAGTGGGAAAATAAAAATATTTACTCAGAGAACTTTATTGGGGGATGCGGGAGCATGGTCCCATAGTATGATTCCATTCGTTTTAATTTTTTTTCTGTTTTGACAAGGACGCATTAGATTTTTTTGAAATTGGTGTGGAAAAAATTTTTCTTAGAAGATCTAAACTGGGGGTTGGGTTTGTATGGTAGCCCCATGACCCCATAGACCGATTCCATTCATTTTTACACCTGTCTTATGGCATCAATAGAGATGCACTTTTACGAGTTTTGGTTGAAAGTGATGCACAAATAAAAAAGTTTTTCGTAGAAGAACTCAATTTGGGGGGTTGGGTTTGTATGACAGCCACATGACCCCATTGTCCGATTCCATTCATTTTTACATATGTTTTGTGGCATCAAATGAAATGCACTTTTATGAGGTTTGATTGAAATTGGTGCACAAATCAAAATTTTTTTTTTAGAAAATTCAATTTGAGTTGTTGGGTTTGTATGACAGCCCCATGACCCCACAGTCCGATTCGAACCATTCTTACATATGTTTTGTGGCATCAATAGAAACACATCTATACGAAATTTGGTTGTAATTGGTGCACAAATAAAAAAGTTTTACTTAGAAGAACCTAATTTGGGGGGTTAAGTTTATATGGCAGCCCCATGACCCCATTGTCCGATTTGATCCATTCTTACATATATTATGTCTTATCAATAGAAACACATTTGTGTGAAATTTGGGTGAAATTGGTGCACGCATGAAAAAGTTTTTCTTAGAAAAACTAAATTGGGGGGTTAGGTTTGTATGGCAGCCCCATGACCCCACGGTCCGATTTTAGCGATTCGAACATACAAACTGCCTGCAATAAAAAGAAGCATGCGTGCAAAATTTCAGCTCGATAGCTTTTAAACTGGCCGAGTAAAACGCGTAGCAACAGACGGACAGACGGACAGACGGACAGACAGACAGACGGACATCGCCCAATCGACTCAGCTCGTCATGCTGATCATATATATACATATTTTATATGGTCGGAGATGCTTCCTTCAATGCGTTACAAACTTCATGACAAAGTTAATATACCCTTTACTCTACGAGTGAAGGGTATAAAAAAACTAACCGTTTTGGTTTTAAGAAAAATGTGACCTTCTTTGTGGAACTGAGAAACCAAACTTATTTTTTTCTCAAGTTTAAATAACTGCGCTCTTTCAAAAATACGCCTCACGTCGTTGCTGCAAATAATTTGAAAAGTTTGCGAATTTTGTCTATATCTCACAACGGTATCATATTTGCTTCATTATTACTACTTGTAGGAGAATATCTTTTGATTTTGATTTTTGTTTTTTAAATAGTTCCAATACTCAAAATGTAACTATAGGCCTCTGGATGTCCGTAAAGTTCACACTTGGTCAAGTGACTTCTTTCCTGATTCAAACTCGAACTTTACAATTATTATTATAGCAGTTACATATTTTAACGTACGCAAAACAATGAGTTTGAACACTCGGTTCCACAAAGAGAAGGTGACATTTTCCTTAAAACCACAACAGTTTTTATGTTTTTTTTTTTTAATATTATATATTATGATTTACAGTTACATAGCATTAAAAATACCAGCAAGGTATGAATTTTCTAATTTCTTTTGGCCACACACAACTCTAAAAATACCTACGTGACAGATTCTTAAATATTTTTTCGGAGTGAGGACTATTATCCCATCCTGCTTGACGTTGAGTTTCGGGGCACCCTGTATAGGTATAGGCGTCTAAAATTCCTATTTGGATTGCACTTCAGAGAAACAAAAAGAAGAAAAATCAAATAAATAACCAAGCTGTAAAGTCGGATAACCTTATCATTTTCATAGACATTTGAGAACATGTGCTTCGAACTTCTTCCACGCATTATTACCAAATATTAGCCCAAGCGAATATATCATTCAGCTAATCAAATTGCGATTTTCTATAGTCGATCAAAATGGTCGAAAACGGAGCGGACAGAGATTATTTTTTTTCACATATTTCTCTTATAATGTTTCTAAACAATTCATGCATTAAAATCATAATTTCAGTCATTTTCTTTCAAATTTCCATTTTCCTCTGACTTGAAATATCTAAAACAAAATCCCATTTAATTTTACTGAAAAATATAATCAAATTTTGACAAGCATATTAAAAATAATTCACCAAAAATACATTTTTATAATATTTTCTGAGCAGAAGATAATTTATTGTTGCCCTAAGCATTTTAATTTTGAAAGTGGCGTAAGTCACACGGATGGACTTACGCCAGTTTCAAAATAAACGCTTGGAAGTTGTTGTCAAGTAGCAAAATTTGTGACTATGAAAACGACAGTAAATTTTTGAAATATTTGTTTGATTTTTTTGTGAGAGAAAGAAACCATCAAAGACATGATAATGCCATCATTAACTCAATTTTCATAAAAAGTGGACTTATGCCACTTTCAAAATAAGCGGCTCATCATGGACGAATACCACGACGAACCATAAAACAGATCCACAAATATGCACAGCGTTTGCACGCTTTTCTGCACCTGAACCTGAACCGAAACTGACTTTATGTTAGTTCCCAAGAAAGTGTGCCCAGAGTTTACTATCGGCCTTAAACGATTTCGAATGCCTCCAGCGGATAAGCTAATTCTAATAATTATTGTTATTGTAGCCATTTCTTTTTTTAACATTTTTATGTTTTGACTCTGGCACATAAATTCGAAAAGCGTCACGAAATTGCAACGAAAAAGCATTACGTTTTTGGCATTACAGTGTCAATGAAGGTTAGGCTAGGTGGTACCCTGTGAGTTTTGGGTGCCATTCAAGGTTCAACAGAGGGCTTGGGTTAAATGTACGTTCAACTTGAGTTCAACTTGGGTTCAACTTGGGTTCAACTTAATAAGATAAGAGAGATAAACTACACTAGAAACATGAAAATGTCCCACTGAGTTGCGGACTTGTACGCAAGCTAATGAAAAATGAAAAACGAAAAATTAAAAATGAAAAATTAAAAATTAAAATTGAAAAATGAAAAATGAAATTTCTAAAGGCCTGTCAAACATGACGTCACTTAAACACCCATAGCTCCACTCCTGGGCCACGTAGGCTGAAATGGAAACTTGTTACTGAAAGATTTGATAGCCAATGCAGCATTTCTGATATCGAGAGTTGGACTCCCAATCCAAATGCCGGCTACGATCCTGTTGCTTCTAAGCTGATTTAAAACGTAGTAATGGAAAGCCAATTCTCGTCTATCACGAGAGCGAGTTTTTGATAATGTACATCATTGGAGGCGATATACACTCTCTCAAAGATCGTCATGAATAAATATTTTTTTTTTATTTTTTTTTTAATTCAATATCCCCAGTATTTTAAGTGGCTTCTAGTCAGAAAAACAAAAGCTCGCGGCCAAGTACTCGTATATTAAGAACATCATGTCCATCATTTAATGTAGGTTCAGGAGTTCGCCCAATGGCTCCTCTAGGCTTCCTATAAAAGTGGGCTCTGAATCATTTAGCGTGAAACTTGCCCTTGTTAAGAGTGAATGCTTTACGAAGATGCTTTCTACTCAGGTGTAATCGCTACCGCTACCCGCCACTAATAGGCCATTCGCAGCAAATGCTACTAGCAGAGTTAAGGATAAGTCCAGACTTTCGACGGAAAAGGGTGCGATGGGGCGCCCTGGATCTAGGCAAATACACCTAACAAGAAACAATTAAAGATTTTGGAATTATGTCAACTGTTCCTTGAGATTTAAATAAAATAAATAAATGCATCTTTTTTAGAAGTAAAAACGATTGAACAGGTTCAAAAAATTGGCGCCCCTCAAAATCCGCCGCCCCGGGCAGTTGCCCAGGTTGCCCATATGGTAAATCCGGCCCTGCTCCTGGGCCACGTAGACTGACCGTTGTGGTGTTGTTGGAAAGCCTAGATCTTGGGCTTTGCTGGTGCCAAGTTTCATCGAGAAAGAATCAAAGGGAGAGGCTCCAGGGGCTTTTAAATATCGTAGGCTGATTTTTTTTCTAAAGGCCTGTCAAACATGACGTCACTTTAACACCCATAGCTCCACTCCTGGGCCACGTAGGCTAACCGTTGTGGTGTTGTTGGAAAGCCTAGATCTTGGGCTTTGCTGGTGCCAAGTTAGGCTCCAGGGGCTTTTAAACATCGTAGGCTTTTCTGTAAGTGTTGCGAAACTGATGTTCTTCGGACTTCGGATATCAAAGTAAATTGACGCCAATCATTTTAAAATTCATGCTCACGAATCGTTTATTTTAATTTATTAATTTAGAGATAGCTACGTAAATTTCCCTAACTCAAAGTCTTAAATTCGCCATTTTTTTAGATATGTGGTCAATGTCTGCAAATGCAGCAAATATATTATATGACATCAAAATCTGGTGCCCGCGCCCCGCTTGGACAATCTTCACGCCTCCCTAGGGGGCCGTCCCACCGTTTGGGAATCACTGGTCTATGGGATATGACATACAGTGATTTGGATGCACTAAAAACTTGCGCCATTCCATGTTAAACAAGGATTAACTCGACATCAGAAAGGACCTTATACTAAAGTATCTTCTTGTCCAGTTTAATTTTTTTTTATTTTCTTTTTTGGATTGTTTCGTCTTATAAGCCTTTGTACAGTTTCCAAATATAAATGGCCGATCGTTTAGTCGTCGAGCTTAACGGTGCTATAGGTAGAATATCGAAATAGTAAGTCGAGGATGATCGATAAATAATAGGATTGTGTAATGTGCATAAAAGTCTTTCAAATAAAAGATATTGAACAAATAAAAATTAAATTTAAAGACAATTTTTTCAAATGCAACCGTTTGCTAAATCCAATGGAATCGGTTTCTCTAAATGAAAATTGCAAATTCAATCCCCTGTAAAAAATTACGTCCTATACTTACAGATCTCCTATGGCACGCGTTTAAAATTATTTCATCCCATAGATTTCTTCAGATTGCTTGAAAAATCTACACACAATGACACAGAAATAGTCCTCAATCTAATAAGCGCTAAGAAAAATGACCGGAGATCACCAATTAAGTTCTTACTAATTTGGGATAAAAACGCCGTCGTCGTCGTCGTCTTTGTCGACGCACACTTTATTAGTTCATCCTACACCAATCCGTTCTTGAAACGATTATTTAATTATTATTGTCGATGTCGATTCTGATGGAACTGTCAAGATAGTATGAAATGCTCGCACCGAGTGCAATTGTTGCATCTGTCATGCATTTAGGAGCAATTCTAATCATGGTGCTGTATGTCCTCTTCATTTACATATTATACTGCACATCGTATCTATTTTGTATAATGTTATCCCTTAAGTCAAAAGAAAGTTAATTAGGTAAGATAAAAGATGCACAATTGACATGGTGCAGCGAAGTGATGAATATGATGATGAATGCAGCTATACGACTTGTTTCAAGTCTCTGGGGTCCACTCAAAAGAACTGTGAAGATATGGTGTGTTCATTGATATGATGGCAAACAGGTGACGTCGTCGTGCGTTTTGTCGCTGATTTCTTTCCATATTTTTTCGTAATTTGTTTTTCTTTTTTTGTGTTAATACTTCTTATCCCTATGGTTAGATGAAGAAGATTCAAGACGCTTGTCGAGCATATCACATTTTTTTAGGGTTCTTTCTTTTTTCCTCTTCCCCTTCATCTTTCTGTTCTAAGATACATACAACCATAAATAGGGTTCAAGTAGAAGTCTCGTAGCAATTGAAAAGGTCATGTTAGACAACGGAAGCTGTTTATTAGCTGTTCAGCGTAATAATCATCAGCTTATAGACTAATTTTTTTGTTTAATCTTTTCTGAATTTTAGTTTTCCTTTTTCTGTGAAGATTTGATGGATGGAAAGTGGACGACATAATATTAATTTGAGATGGCGTGAAACGCGTGACTATGTGTCTGTAAAGGGATATGTAGAATTCACCTTGAAATGAATAGAGAGGGTTGAACAGGATGTTTTTGTCAAAAATTTAAATCTGAATAATGTTGCATAGATTTTAGATCTATTTTGGGTATTCATTTGCACGGAGTGTTCCAAAAATCAAAGACATTATATTGAATATAAACTCAATATAATGTAAAAGCTTCAGAAAATAGTGTGCATCTTGTTTATACTATAAGACTAACCACTAGATGAGATGTACGAGAAACTAGCCCTATGTCTTATTACGTATTCCTATTTTAGAGATAAAAGAAATTCAAGTTTTCATTTTTGTTGCCAATATGTCTACATCAGCGTTTTCACTCGAATCAACCAGATGATGATGATGCTAAAGATGTAAGAACACACATCCCTTTTTCAATGGTTCTGTTTAGCAACATGTGAATCTGAAATCTGGATAATTTCTCAGAACACCAAATTCACCCTCAAGCCTATAAAACATGATAATTTTCATAATAATGTTTTGTTTTTTTTTTTGGAATTTTCCAAAATATTTGGAATCAAAGAAAAATTCTGAAGAAAACGAAAAGACGTATAATGGACTTTCTCGTCATCATGTTTTGATTTAATTTTTCCCTAAAAAAATACGCATTCTGCCTTTCACCATATAAAATGTGTATGAAGAATATTGAAATTATCAATGTTCTTATAATTTCCTTTGATTTTACTTTTCTTGAGCAGAAATAAAAGAAAAAGAATTCATTGCGGCACGATGCATGTATCCAGAAAGTCTAGCATAGAAAAACTCATAAATTCAGTACATTTTCCATGTGAGCTGGTATAGCATGATGGTATGTTTTGTATGATGTTTTGTATTTACACAAGATCTATAATGTCGCGTTTGATGTAAAAATCGTAACACAAAATCTCTAGAAAAAGTCAAAACACACCAAACATACTAGACATGCTGCCAACAAATTTTTTTTTTAGAACATTTCTACATTATCCAAGAGTTGCATGAGAGGAGCGGAGATACAGAATTTTTGGGGATCGTACATACGAGTCGGACGGATGGATAAATGTTTTCTTTTGTACTGCATTAAACGTCGTGTTTGTTTGTTTATAGATTTTCGTAAATGTTATAATAAATTTGTCCTGTTTACAAACACGCGCCCAAGCAACCGCTAGCATACTGAAGAAGCTATCAAGATAATGATGGCGAGGATAATCATGTTAATGACAATTATGTGGGAATGGAAGATATGTGTATGGCGATAAAGTATACGGTTTGATCCTACTCGATAATGTGGTTGTTGGAGTATGGTTCAAAAGAAAGTTCATAAAACATTGTGCGGAGTGGTATGTCTTTCTTGTAAAATCACTTAGCTTACGTATCAAGATTTGCGTATGGGACAACAGAGTTAAATTGAGTAAATTGTGGTCTTTTGTACGTATAAGGTCCTGAATAAACAAAATTCCCATATCTAATTCGTTAATGAATCGTTTTCTAAAGGGCAGGTGTTCCTATTTGTATTTAAGTTTAGTTAATTAACATGCACTCCACAAACAACAGCTACAAAATTTTATGAAAATCAACTATGGCGTTTGACGAAATTTCTATATGGCGATGAATTTTGTTTAGTTTTATTGTTTTTCACTAGTTGTTTCTTTCTTATTGCTTTTATTCTCTTCTCTGTCTATCGAAAAATGGTCAACATATCCATAATTCTGGAAAAAATATCATCAAAGAAGCTAAAAAAATGGAAATGTACGTTTACATTCAAAAACACTAAAACATGCAATTTCGTGCAATATACCCTGAAAAATGCAATTTTGTGCATTAACGTGCAATTGCACGAAAATCCGGGCTCTACATATAACACTCATCCAAATAGAACCACCTAATGATAATAATAACCATGATTTTTTGTACTCTGGTGTAGGTTATTTCAGTGCAAATACATGGGGTTATAAGAACATAACCTGTATGAGTCTGCCTGTAGTATGTAGTCATTACACAAATGTCTTCCAGGCAGAACTTATCGCCATAAACCTTACAGTAGGGGAGAGTACTCGAAAGGGATATACAAACAAGACCATTTATATTCTCTCCGACAGCCAAGCTGCCATAAAAGCTATTGTAAGTCCCAACACAACCTCTAAATTGGTTTTGAAATGCCAACAGAACCTCAAAAACCTATAGCTACCCGAAACAACGTAACCTTGAAATGGGTAAAAGGACATAAGGGATCGAACACAACCAGAAAGCGGATGCCCTGGCAAGAGGGGTTCAGAACTACCCTTCACTGGTCCCGAACCTGCAATCGGAATCGGTAAATCCACTGCTAACTTTTTAGCTAACGGTAGACTGAAGAAAAATTCGAAAATCGATGAAGACTCGCTGAAGGGCTCAGACACAGCAAGCGTGTGCTGGGAACCAACTGGCAAACCAGCTGCGCCGAAGTCCTAAGCCTCAGCAAAAATAACGTCAGGGCAGTAACCAGTCACTGTACCCTGCGAAAACATCTGCATACAATCGGGATCTACACACAAGACCCACTTGCCGCCTCTGTAACGAAGACGAGATGGGGGTTGAAAAAGCCGATGAAGAGGGCATCTAGACCTACATTTTTTTGAAACTTCCCGGGTCCTAGCTATTACCGTTTCAAATATACAGCCATGTAAAGATGGGGTTACATATGACCAGCATGACCGCTGAAAACGCTTCTAAAGGCCAAAAATTGCACTTTTCCGTTTTCACATGAAAATTTTCGAAAATGGGGGTTGAAAAGGTCGATGAAGAGGGCATCCAAACCTACATTTTGCTGAAACTTCCCGGGTTCTATCTATCACCGTTTCAAAGATACAGCCATCTAAAGATGGGGTAACATATGCCCAGCTTGACCCCTGAAAACGTTTCTATAAGCCAGAAAATCTCACTTTTCCGTTTCCACATGAAAATTTCCCTCGCGCGTTATTTTCGAGTGACCTGCTCTTATGAACTGGAGGCAAACATTCGTTGGGGCTCAAACCATTAGAATGGGCGTACCCAAAGTAAACCTGTTTAACTTTTTTCTAAACTTTTTCGCTCTATTGTGAAATACAATAAGCCAACAGGCTGCAGTATAGCATAGCGCCTAATCCATTCATCCATCCATGGGTCTAACCTACACCGGAGTACAAAAAAAAAAACACGCTTATTGTCACTTAAAACCAAATCATATATAGCGGTCTGGTTTCCGTTCATTCTATGCTCCATTCCATCACACATCTTTCCTATACGTTTAAATCACTGTTTCCCAACCGGTGGCCCGCGGACCGAAGGTGGTCCGCGAGAGCCTCGTTCTACGTTCTATCATATTTCGGTTCGCGAAATGCACTTACAAAAATGTAATATTTTTCCGCGATGAAATCAATGTTTATGATTTTCGCTTAACAATGCTTTGTGTAATATTTTTTCTAGAAAGGCATATTTTCGGAGGATGACGAAAAACCTAAATGCTTGGCAATTTCAAAAATTTGCAAAAGCATTTCCAAGTTTCTGAACCTTGTTCCCACCCAACGCAAAAGCGACTTTGACCGTGTACTTACCGACATTTTACCGGAAAATTTTGGTTGTCAATGTTCAAATGTATTAGTGGAACCAAAAATGGAAAGTAAGGTTAACCTATCCTTTACTGTACACTACTGTCTTCTTTTTGAAGAATTCCCCCTTTTGTGCTTAGTGCCTCTTTTAATTTTTTTGTCCATGCCAACACCGCAACATGGGCCCCTTGAACTGCTTTTTTATAAAAATTGAAATTTACCCCGTTTGCTCTTGGTCATCCCCGAGTGCGCTTGGTTCCCTCTTTACAATTTTTTTTTTGCTCGTTGGTCCTATAGAAATTTGACCCCGTTCGCCCTTAGTCCCTTAATTGCGTTGTTTTTTTTTTTTTGTTCTTGGGTCGCCTCTTTGAAGGGCTGTAATTTCTGATGATAAGACACTAAACATTTAATCAGGCCTTCAAACCGCTTTTTATAAAAAAAAAATCCAAAAAGTTTTCCCTTAGGGGAAAAATTTTAGATCATGTACCTATATGTCAACATTATTGTTCACAAAAAAGTTAACATTGCATCAAAACCAATCACTTCCGGCACACTCCACAGTGTCCGAGCACACAAAATCATTCATCCGTTGCTTCTTCTCCATTCGTAAAGGTACGTGTTCGTAGAGACTACTCATGTGATGATCGCTCAGCGATCGTAGCTTTGCATCCAATTCCGAGGCATATTTGGATATTTTTTGAACGGTGCTACTTTCCTTGTTTCGACTATGACCTAAAGGAACATGTCCGTATATAAAATATCCGCATATAGTGATCAGAACGGGCGGTTTAAGTGCGATCGCTGAGCGATCATCACATGAGTCTTCTCTACGAACACAAACCTTAAAGGTACGTTGTCGTCGCGGCCGCACGACAGCGACTCTCATTTTACAAACGAGTTTTTATATGAAATGGGCGAGTCGCTGTCGTGCAGTCGTGTCGAGGAAAATGTACCTTAAAGATCTTCGTCTCGTTAGCAATTACGTTCTGCATACATCGAGCTGTGTGAACATGATCAAGTGATGATTGCTAGATCTACTTGCCCCGATGGGAGCCGTAATGGCCGAAAGGATTGAGTGGCAGGTAATTGGTTGGATAGGACGAGGTTTCGAGTCCACAAAAATTCATAATTTTTTTTCTATTTAATAAATTTCCAAAAACATTTTGGTTTAATTTTATTGTGAGTTTTGTGTTCCTGTCGATATTAAACCCTAAGCCGAGGTTAAATTTTAGGCATTTTGTGTGTTTGCGTGCTGTAGCGAACATTTTTGGTATATCGTATACTGTTCTCTGCAAATATTACTAGTTCGATGACTTCCTGAAGAAAATGGTTGACTACCTTTTCTGATTTTCACATCAATAGATTTCAGAATATGGCGATTCTATTAATAAATGGTCATCAGATTAAATTATGTATGTATCAAAGTCTATAGTCTGATGTGGTGAGACGTTTACTGACTTAGCCTTAATGGCCGGATCCCAATTGTAAATCCGGCTATTGAAACGGACGGATGTAATCGAATACTCAATTTAGGGTGGAATTCATTCATTCCCCACTTATACTTAAGGGTTCCCTTAAGGGAATCCTTATTAATTTTGCGATTCATAGTCATCCATACTTAAAAAATGAAATAAAATTTCGATTTTACTAGACATATTTTTTTATTTCATTTGCCAATTACTATAATTGGGCTCCTGAAATAAAATAATTTAATTGAATGCGGCAATGCCTTTATAAGTGACGTTTTGCATTGGCTGAATTCAAATTGTAAGACGAAACCGGACAGGTAAACTTGCAAGACAAGAACCATCGTTCTTACAATCTGAAATGCAAATCAAATGAAATCCAAAAAATCGTCAAAGTCAAAATCAATATAAATCCAAATTCAAAATCAAATGCAAAACGATATCGGTCAACGGCTTTCGTAACGAGAGTGATCCGTTTACTATACGTTGCATTCCTCGTTAACTACGGGTGGGTGAACTACCCAATACGTTACCCGCAGTTCAAGGCCAATGCCAATTTCCATGATATGTAATGTTTTGTGTAACATACTAACAAATTCTAATGTTTCTATGTTTCAGGTTTATGTTTATGGTTATGGTTGATGCACTTGCTAGATCTATTACATGATAAAATTGTACTAGTTGAATTCAAAAGTAGGTCAATACAAAACGATCAGCTGATTAATTGACAGTATTAAATGTAAACATTCCAATCGATTTCAAAGGTAAGTTATTTCAAATTTAATTCAATTATTTAAATCCATGTTAAATTATATTCCTTTTCAGATTTACGACGATCGACGTGCTGCTGATGACGGTGAAGGCGGAATGGCGATTGGAACCAAATAACATCATAACATCAGATAAGTATTTTGAGTGCTTAATATGCAAAGTTCCGATGCTTTGTGATCCCTTTTTTTGTAATTGCAGGTCGAAAGAAACGAGATCGAAGATGCGCCGGCAATGACCAGAGGATGAATTGGGGCGATCTCAAACACATTCCCTTATACTTATTCCTTAAGGGAATACTTTTGCCTTAAGTAACGACTATGAATTCCGCCCTTAAATTTTGCTCGCCATTTTCAATTGCATTCAATTTCATTTATTCGTAACCGTCCGTTCTGTCCACCCAAATTCATTTGTCCCTTGCCCTTCTGCTCCTATCCATACTGTTCTGTGCTTCGACTGTTATGTGCTGCAATTATGCCAGAATAGAATTTCCGAACAATAGACCGGATGATGATATTGCTAAAGTTACTTACTTCGACAAGAGCCAGCATAGCCGAGTCGATTAAGTGGCAGGCAATTGGTTGGATTGGACAAGGTCTCGAGTCTCCGCAAAAATATCAGATTTTTTTTTCTTTTTAATTTCCCATACATTTTGTTATATTTATTTTGGTGGCCATTTTGCTGTACATACTAAAACGCGTATTGTTATTTTAAGAACATTTTTATTTTCTACTCTTCTGTCGAATATATTTATATTCGACAAATCGTATGCATTTCCTCGGACGCGAGAGTCTCTTTTTTTTTCATTTAACTGATACGCGTTTTTTGGAATCAAATACATATGTATATCAACTAAAGGTTCACAAGTACATAATATGTATATGTAACAGGATATTCAATTCAAACTTTGTTCGCAATTGCCAATTCAACCAGTCAATTGCATTCAATTTCATTCAACCAGCCACAGCATGTACGTAATACGTATGTAAACGTCCGTCATTGTATACTGTGCACACAAAATCATCCGTCCCTTGCTTCTCCTCCTAACCATACTGTTCTGCAATTACCAGAATCGAAAGGTACGAATAAAAGACTGGGCGATGATATTGCTTAAGTTATTAGTTATTAACTTCGATAAGAGCCAGTATAGCCGAGTCGATTGAGTGGCAAGTTGAGTAGATTGGGTTGGACGAGGTTTCAAACCTCCAGATTTTTTTTAATGGCGATCCAATCGGGCAGAAAGTACTAAATGCGGAGGTTATATGTATTTTACAATTTTCGCAGAATTGCAATATTACAGAATTAAAAATTCTATAGAAAGATTTTCCTTTAATGGTGGTCCGCAGCAATTCACTTTTAGGCTAAGTGGTCCGCCGACATTTGCGAGTTGGAAACCACTGATCTAAATGAAGACGCAAACTACGATTCATATGTGGGCAAAAAAGAAAGGGCTCTCCGTAATGCAATCGCTTCGAAGCAATTTCAGATGGTAACACACCTGCGTAGACATTTCTCACGTCATATTCATTTGCAAATATTGACAGGCACTTAAGCCCGCGAGGACAAACAAACACAAACCTATATAGCTGCAATGAAATCTTGAAACGTGGAGATTTAAACCAAGTTCTAAATGAATGAATGAATGAATGAGCGCTGAAATGATTGAATGAACACGGTAAATGTTCTTAAACATCATTTATTTGTGTCATGAGAAGAACAATAAAAGAACTTGCCGCAATCAGATAAGAAATGATTGAACAAAGAATTAGGAGTTAAGATGATGTTTAATATAGTTTCTGTTGTGAATAAATTAATAAACACATAATCGTAAGTATTATGCAGCTCAAACCATTAATTCACTTCCTGCATAATTTTATAGTTTTTAATTGCCATTCTATTTTTACAGATTGCGATCGGATCTTTCTTCTTTTCATCTTCAACACAATATCGGTTACTAGATCGGACTTCCGTTCTTTCGATGCTCATCTCTGTTTATCAAAAATATGGATTATACGACCAGCGTGTATATCCTGACGATCCTGAACTATATCTCTTGCGGAATTTAAGGAATATTAATAGCACCACATCACATTGTGTTCACTTCATTTATAAGAAAGCGCACAAACTACACGCAGGTTCCATCAAAATATTTAAACATCTTTTCAACGAAAAAGATCTCGAATTTCATCGACAGCAGAACAAAAAAAACCATGGCGAGAAAAAGACAGATTTGGGTTCTGGCATTGATGATGCAAAGTCAAGTGCAAGGATCATCCATCATTTTTATGGTTTGGTGTGGAACGAATTAAGGTTTAGTTGCGAGCAGAGTGCAATATGTGTTTGTGTGGTAGTGTACTCGTAGTACTCGTAAAATGGCCGGAAGTATAGAATTACATAGTAAATGGGATATGCGAGGATTGGAAGGATAATGGAACTGCGATCGGTATGATTATCATGCTGATAAAATAATGATAGAACGATTATTGAGCTTCATTTTCTTGCTATATTTTCTGGTAGTATGTGCTTGCCCGAATTAAAGAGCCGAGAGTAACAGTGACAGTTGGGATTTTAATGTTTTAAAATTATACAGGAGCCGCTGGTAAGTGGACTTCTATTTACTATAAAAACCCTACACTGGAAAATTGTTGTTGTTGATTGTTGATACAGGAGGAACTGCTGCTAAATGTACATACTATCATTTACTAAAAAGAAAAACCGCTACGCTGGAAAATATTTTATATTTCTTTTTTTTTTTCGTTGTCTAGATTTTTTAATGCTATGAGAATTTCTCATGATTGCAGCATGGGCCTTCAAACCCGCTTGTTCGACAAAAGAGAAGAAGAAGGCAATTGTTCAGCTCTGAACGATTGTTTCAAACAAACTGTCATAAAAATCAAAGGAGCAACAATTCTGTCAAATTTCATACATGTTTGATTGTTGTTTTTCAACAGCCCTATTTTGGTTGTATATATGTTAAGTACTTTTTATTTTGTTACTTTCAGTTCGTTCCTAAAACTCAATTTAGATAAAATTAACAAATACTAAACCGTGCTTGTGGATATCAATGTATATGTAGATGCATACATACATAAAAATACTGCCAAAATTATACATACCTGAAAAAAAAAGTAAAAAAAAAATATATTAGCACTAATTCATTTTTATTGATTTATTAAGATCATTTTTATTGATTTAATATTTTGAAAAAAACATGTACATATATACATATACCGAGAAATTCACTACAAAGTACTTTTCTGTAAAAGGTACCGTTATAAATATGTATATCCCGAAACCCGGTTCATTTATTATACATTTGATGCAAAACTTTTTTTTTGGCTATCCGTTTGGCGATATAGAAAGTTGGTCAAAGTCCACTTAATCACTTAACCTACTCCTAAAAGTACCGTTATATCAATTTTTCTAAAAACTGGTTAACGAACCCTTGACAGTTTTAAAAAAATTTCGTTTATGAAATCTCAAGTCACCGATTATGATATATTATCTGCTTCAAAGGATAGTTTTGTTTGTTTTTACTACAATATGTGTTAAGCCTTTAAAAATAAATATAAGTATGTAAAAAAAAAATATTTAAAAAAAAAATATGACTTATGATGCTTATGATGCACCATAAAACAGACCGATCCTTGGAAATTTAAGGAGAGCCTACTTATTCGGCATACTCAAGACTCAAGTAATGCCTTAAATGAACACCTAAAAAAACTGTTATGTCTCGTCGTCGTGGAAGCTATTTATCGTCAGGATAATTCTAAGAATTTTTTCTTGTGTCGGTGGTGGCCAAGTCGAAATTTCTTTAGGCAGATTATCCTGGCCAACACCTTGAATTTGCCGGATTTTCATAGATCTAAAGCAAATATTTTATTTCCCCTTAAAAGTACTGATTTCCTCTTACAGCGATAGGAAACCACAGGAGATTCCTGGCAATAAATAGAGAGTTTTAGCATGTCGTACAAAATAAAGAAAAAAATCGCTGCCTACAGTACACCGAACAGTATACCTCCTTTTTGCATTTCCTCAGTAGACATGAGTATATTTCCGTGTGCCTACTTGACGTTCTTTGTAGTGATTTTTATTTATCGTGATTAAAGAGTTTTAGCATGTCGTACAAAATAGTAGGTGTTGACATTCTAAAGGAAACATTAGCTCCCTACCTCACGCAAAACAGTTTACCACAATTTTTCCTTTAGAATGTCAAAGCCTATTTGACCTATCAGTCGGAAACACCGAAAACTAAAATTGTCCAGGGGTCGTTTTATATGGTTGGTTACAGGCCCGTGTTCCACCGAATACATGGAACGCCGTACGCAGGGCTGGATTTGCCATATGGGCAACCTGGGCTACTGCCCGGGGCGGCAGAATTTGAGGGGCGGCAAATTCTTAATTTTTTTCATTGGTCTAAAATTATGAGAAAGATGGATTTTGAAAACTGAAACATAATTGTAGAAAGTAATTTGTTTTTTTTTTGTAAATTTATTCTAGTTAGATGTACATATTCGTCTTAATCCAAAGCACCTAATCGCAACCTCAACTCAAATTTTAATGTGATTCTGCCTTCAAAAATTTTGCTTGAAGCATACACTCATTCACTCTGAATGGCGTGGCGGCCTTTTGTTCAATTAGAGTAGCAGTATAATTCATCTTTGGCTTCACTTTAAACATTACATATGCCTGAAGCCACATTAAATGATATATAAATATGCGAGTACTTGGATGCCAGCACCTGTTTTCAAGCCTCTAAAATTGCCCCAGACTTGAAGAAAAAAAAACGAAAAATATTTTTGGTGGTAGCGAACCTTTGGAAAGTTAAAAAACGCCCCCAAGCAAGTAACTCATCTAACCACACATTTTCGTGTGTTCAATTACTTCTTAAATTTGTCCCCACATCAAATTCGCGGGGAAGCAAGGATTTGGTTTCGGGAGAGGTGTAAGTTTCGATATTAGAAATGCGAAATTGGCTATCAAATTTTTGAGTTTCTATCGGGAGAATAGGTTTATTAAATTTTTAAGAATTTTTACGCTCAAATTTTCGAATTTGCAATTTTTTGTTTAGAGAAAACGGGAAATTCCACCGAAAATATAAAATAATTGAAATTAGGAAAATCTAGAACTTTTTAGGCACGGAATGATTTTTGCTGAATCACGTCAGTAAGTGCTTTCCCACTTCGTTTTCGTTATAGTATATATCACCGGCAACAAATTAGGTCAAGGTTTGTTCAAATTTTACCGTAAGCTTTGTTAATTTTGGGTTTATTCGGTATGACGTTTTCTGGTTAAATATGATGCTAATATAGGAAATTTTATTTGTTGGGGTAATTCGCAAATTATTTCCAAAACGATGGTAAAAAAAAAATTTAGAAAACATGAACGCATTTCTAAAGAAAGTGAAAAGGCGAATGTGATAAGAATTGTAGCATTCCTAAAACAATTTTGGAAGGTGCACGGAACACCTGTATTCCTCCCCTGGGAAGCAACAAAATTTTTTTCAAGCAAACAAAATACGCTTACTAAACCCAGAAAAATATCACTTTTTCATTGACAACAATTAATTGTCAATTTTACGTAATTGAATGCTATCTACGGTTATCTTTACAATTTTCGTGAATTAAACAGTTAATTTGTTCAAATTAGCAGTCGAATATGAGAGAATTTATAGTTGTAATTTCAACAACAAACTGTGAAAATATTTTGTAAAATTCACAGTACCTCTCTTTAAATTCTATACTCTATGTTGTAAAATTGACAACCAATTCCATCAGATGCCGTCTATCTATTATCGTGTGTGGTGTCTGCTTTCATTTTAAGTGATTTTCTTGCGATTGAAAATCCCCGTGAGTGAAAGTAAGTTTAAAATAATAAAACAATGTCAAAAATGGAACAAAATCGTCTTTTATTCCTATCCCATTGTCTTAATATACATTACAACCAAGATTAGAAGAAGAAATAACAGTGTTGTACTGTAGAAACGACAGAATTATGATTTCAATAAAACAGGCTCACC
This sequence comes from Microchrysa polita, assembly GCA_949715475.1. Classification (NCBI taxonomy): domain Eukaryota; kingdom Metazoa; phylum Arthropoda; class Insecta; order Diptera; family Stratiomyidae; genus Microchrysa; species Microchrysa polita. Next base: position 8,313,665 of record OX454417.1, read on the forward strand.
GGTAAGAGCATAGAAAATTTCAGTCAATTTCACAATTTATCTTACGGTAATCTGCTGTTAAATCAACAGCAATTATTGTAAATAAGAAACAATTTCAATATAATTTCGTGAAATTTACAGTAAAAACTGTAAAATATGAGGGACTGTAAATTCGACAACGAGATCACTGTAGAATTGAATTCAGCTGTTGTAGGGTCGATTTTAACTACGAAAAGATTTTAAAACGACAGTAAAAGCTACATTTTTACCAATATTTTTCTCTGGGTGTAGTAAAAAATATGAAATTTCAATTTTTCGAATACGTCCGCTAACGTTTTGCCTACATTTTCTTTGAGAGGTGACAACTGCTAAGTTCAAGCTTATCTAGTGGTGGAGGGCGGCAAATTCGTTACTGCCCAGGGGCGCAATAGAGGCTAAATTCGGCCCTGGCCGTACGTTACGCCACTGAACATTACATACAAAAGTGAGCAATAAGTATCATAGAACGTTAAAGATATGAAAGGCTGTGAATAAAAGTAAAGAAGTATAGCAGAAATGCAGCAATAATAGCTTTATGGATTCTAATCGCAATGGTTCTGCAATCTACTCTTATGCGGGTATTGAATGCAGTGTGTAGTGATCAATGAAGTATTGGATGCAGAATAATTATCTTCTATACATCATCTTAGTCTACGTCTAGAGACTAGAGACTTTCATTCTGAATTTATGGATCCGATAAGAAAGGAGCAGGTGGACGTTTAAATATGCATAGTGCTATGGACATGTAACTGTGTGTTACACTTTAATTACTACATATATGCAATTTAAACATTTAAACGTCCTTTTCGGAATACTAACAAACTCCGTCATTTAAATAGGCCTAATGATATTTTTGCACTGAGTATTACATCCTGATTTCTGTGAATTCAACCTCATCCAATGGAAATGACGACACATCCTTAGATTGCAATTTCCTGTATTGTTCTGATATTAAAATCAATTTCCCTTCCCCAAAACAATTTTGAGATGTTTGTTTATCGTTCTGACACAGTTTAGATATTCAATTATCGCCCAGCTAAATGACTTTAGTTCTAAGAAAACCGCAATCAAATAATGCCCTTTAGGGCATCTGTATATACGCAGTGAACTATGCACTGAATTCCTGTACAGTAATAAAAAGACATCTGCCGCTTGGTCAATTGCATAAACCACACAATCCACAAATTTAAATTCACATATCGATCAGCACGGTGTCGATCGACAAAATCAACAAGAAATTCTCTGAATTACGAAGAAAATAGAATTCAAAACTATAATGTTCTGATCTGACTTTTCTGTAATTAAAGGGTAGGTACAGAGCGCGTGAATTACGTACACTGGTGTACGTATACGATTAAAATCGTGCAGCCACCCCCTGTGGTTAGTGTGGCGCTACCTTAGTCGCGTACATGCTGCGCCCTATAAAAATCGATTGTGTGGCCAAAGAAAATTTTGTATTTACAATAATCGAATGCAATGGCAGACATTAAAGCGCCACGTGCGCGCTACTTCTATATGACTGCTATGCGGAAAGTAGCCCTGCATGGGGCGCTTTAGAGATCTTTTCTAATCAAGAAAACCATCTCCATTGATTTCGGCTGTGCACTAAGATACTGAAGTTCAATTCTATATTATATTCATCTGAAGTTTGAATTCAGATCAGAAAAAAAGTGAAATTAAGTTTCACTATCATCATGCCAAGCGCTTTGCATCTAATGCAACACATTACCTCGTCATAATTTATTTGAAGTGTTTTTGTGTGTATACATAGTGTAAATGTATCGGATATGTTTTCGAAGAGGCCAGGATCTTTCGAAAATAGCGAAGGTGATGCGCACTTTAATAGACTTGTCGCGATAGCAAGCCAAATGCTTTTATTTACACCACAAATGTCTTGAGGTATGGGATATCATGTTTTAGGGATTGTCTTATAAATAAGCATCTGTTGGGGGATAATGTATATCGTTCAGTAGGATAACCAGCTTGAAAAATGAGAATCGCATTTTATGTCCATTAAATTGGATGTATTAAGTTCTATTATGGTATCCATAGCGAGGACACGATCAAGCTAAACATGCAAGGAAACTATCACCGAAATAGGCAATGACATGTGATAAGACCAGGTGAGTTCGGTAGCTCAGCTTGTCAAACAAAAGCACCCACTGATGTTGGCTCTACAATATACAGTGCTGGGAAACAAAATTGGGCAAACCATATTATGGTCATTTTATAACTTTTTATGCTAAAAGTTTTGCAAGTAATTAGGGCAATAAGGTTTTATTGGCTTTGGTAATAACAAGTGCTGAGTACACTATCTATAAATTGTGAAAAGGTGAAGATGAATAGTCATTTGTCAAGCAAAAATAGCGTGATAAGGAAGAAAGTGTAGCTTATCTAACAAAATGGCGCGTGAAAATCTCACTACACGTGAAATAGGTGAAAGGCTGGGTGTTGCTAAAAGCACCGTGGCGTGGATATTAAAGACGTTTCGAGTAAGGTGCACTAGCGAGCGGAAGAAAGGCTCTGGACGACAAACGAAAACTACTTCATTGGATGATCGCTTCATAGTTTTGCAAACCCGTCGGAACCGTTTCAAGACTTCAGCCGTTATTCGAAACGACCTAGTTCGAGCAACTGGAAATCAAGTTTCGTCCAGACTGGTAAGAAATAGGCTTGTCAAAGCTGGTTTATGTGCGTTAAAGCCAGTCCATAAACCAGATCTTCCGTTACGAGACAGGCAGAAACGATTGCAATGGGCCCAGGAGCATGCTTCTTGGACTCAGGAGATGTGGAATAGGGTAATGTTTTCGGTTCAAGCTCCATTTAGGCGATGATCGAATTCTTGTGCGGCAGGAGCCTCGAGAAAGATTAAGCGACGAGTATTGCCACGATTCAATGTGCAAAAGCTTAAAGAACCATCAACAATACGCGCAGTTTCTAGCGCATTGCGCGAGGTAGCTAATGCACAAACACCAGATGCTTCTTCTATTGATGATAGATGGACCATTGTGAAGGAAGCTTTTCTATCGTGTGGCGAAACACTTGTGGGCAGACTACAGCGAGGTAGAAGACCATTTATCAGTGATGATACATGGTCTCTGATAACTGCCGGAAGAGAATTAAAGAACAAATAAACTCGGCTACTGATAATTCAGTTAAGCAACAACTGAGGACCGAGTACAGTTCTCTTCAAAAAACAGTGCAGAGGAGTGTTAGACGTGATAAACGCAAGAACATCAACGCGTTAGCTTTGGAGGTAGAAGATGCGGCTTACCGTGGTGACAGTGAAACCCTTTACAAACTCATAAAGCCACTGACTGGGAAATCTTTCACCAATGAGCATCCTGTAAAGGATAAAGACGGGTCTCTGCTGGTCACAGATGAACAACAACTGCGCCGATGGAGAGAGCACTTCATGGAGGTTCTTAATAACAACTTTAACCCTTCAAGCCCATCTCCACCGGAGGCAGTAAGTCTTCCGCAAGTGGCCAGAATTAACACCGGCGTACCATCCAAGCTGGAAATAACTAAGGCTCTTCAATCACTGGAAGTGGGTAAGGCCCCGGGGGCAGACGGTATCCCGATGGAATTTTTGAAGGCGGACATCAACGCTACAGCGGATATTCTTCTTCCCCTGATCCAAGAGTGTTGGACAACCGATACTCTCCCTCAGGAATGGAAAAAGGGCGTAATTATTAAAATCCCCAAAAAAGGAAGCCTCAAGGATTGTAATAATTGGCGTGGAATCTGTCTCCTCCCTGCAGTCTCTAAACTGATTGCCAAAATAATCTTAGACCGGATCAAGAAAACGATCGATCGCACTTTGAGCAATGAACAGGCTGGTTTTCGTGAGGGTTTTTCATGTAGCGACCATATCAACACCTTCCGAATCATAATTGAACAATCCGCTGAATGGAGATCCCCGTTACATCTATTGTTCACTGACTTCGAGAAGGTGTTTGACAGCGTTGACCGGGCTTATATCTGGACAGCCTTACGTAGGAGAGGCATACAAGAGAAACTTATTGCCATCATAAAGGAGTCCTATAACGGAGCCCAATGTCACGTCTTGCACAAGGGCGAATTGTCTAGTCCTTTTGAGGTGAATAATGGAGTTAGACAAGGCTGTATTTTATCACCAATACTGTTCCTTATTACCATCAAAAACGTAATCTGCGACGCTCTAGGCGACCATAAAAGTAAGGGTATCAGGTGGAAATTATTTGATTACCTTCAGCACCTGGACTATGCCGACGACATTTGCCTTCTTTCAAACAGAGCAGATCATCTGTCTCAAATGACGGATGCTTTGCATCGTGAGAGTCGTAGTGCTGCTTTAAAAATTAATGCCGCTAAGACTAAATATTTGAGCTTGACATCAGAAAGGCAAAGAAACATTTCTATCTCCGACCAGCCGATAGAAAAAGTCGAGAACTTTACCTTGGGAGGGTAGTAGCAGCGGATGGTGGGGCCGATGCTGATGTAGAGTCGCGCATAAATAAAGCCCGAGCAGTATTTTTCAGTTTGACTCCTCTCTGGCAAAACAAAAACATCTCCAGAAATACCAAACTCCGGATCTTCGAAAGCAATGTAAAATCCGTGCTTTTATATGGGTGTTCCACTTGGAAGGTGACCAGTGATATTACAACCAAACTACAAACTTTCGTGAATCAGTGCCTTCGACGCATCCTACAAATTCGCTGGCACGGGGTAATCTCTAACGAGGACCTCCTCCAAATTACTGGCCAAAATAGGATAGGCATCGACATCAAAAGGCGGAAGTGGCAGTGGATAGGTCACACACTTCGAAAAGAGCCAAAAAACATTGCAAAACAGGCTCTAGATTGGCATCCTCAGGGAACCGATGGAAGGCGTCGTGTGGGAAGACCCAAAAATACATGGAGAAGATCTGTAGAGGCAGAGGGAAAATCTATAGGCAAATCGTGGGACCAGCTAAAGGCGATGGCTGCAAATAGGCAGAGGTGAAAAAGAGGCGTAGTCAATGCCCTATGCCCCACTAGGGGTTAAAAGGAACCAGAGAGAGTCTGCGAATGCTTCCTCCGAAATCTGAAGGAGTCATGGTGTGGGGATGTTATTCCGGCGATGAAAGGGGGAGAATCACAATCACATCCAACAAATTTTGTTTATTTTATAGGTGAAGAGGTACTTTCAGGAGAACAATATCGACGTCTTGGATTGGCCTCCATACAGCCCCGGCTTGAATCCGATCGAGAATATCTGGAGTATCACGAAGCTGGAAGCGGCCAGGAAGCGCCCAGACTCAATTCAGGCATTAAAAGGGCTAAAAATTGAAACTTGGGAGGCAATTCCGACCACAACGTGGAGAAATTTGTCCGAATCGTGGCCCAACTACATATTAATTGTTAGCTATAAAGCTCTAAAAACCAATAAAAATATTTAAAAAAAAATCAAATCAGCTTACTCTATTTTCGCCGAACAACTTTTTTTCAGGCCAAAATGTCCGTCTTCACTTTTTTTTCAAAATCGTCCCTGAAAATGCAGGTAGAGAATTTTTCATGAAATAATCTCTTAATTGCGTCCTAATTGAGGCAATGAATCAATTTCACTAAAATATTGGCCAACTTTTAACTTAAACATGTTTTTATCGCAGAAAATGCTCTTGTCCAATTTTTTTTCCAGCACTGTATACAAAATCGCATCTAAAAACGCTGAGGAAAATTCCATTCTAGAGAAAAAAAAATATTCGCGAGCTCAGTCTCAGTCTGACTTCACCTAGCCGTGCCCTGTGTCACAGTACTCTGTGGAGAAGCGGAGTCCGAGCAGGCTCCACAGATTCGACAAGAATATAAATTCCTCAAGAATCGATTATACCGAGTGGTTGATGGCGAACCGAAATTTGTGGTAACGAAGGCAGTACGATGGAGGATCGTCAGAACGTTCCGCGACGAAATGGGACATTTCGCCTTAGAAAGGACATTGAACCGACTCAAACGAGATTTTTGGATCCCACAGATGAGAAAGTATACGAAGGCGTACATTTCATCATGTGTCGAATGTACATACAACCGATCAACATCTGGGAAAATCGAAGGAGAATTGTACACGGAACCGATGGACCCAGTTCCGTTCAGGAGACTGCATTTGGATCATGCAGGTACATATCCGAAGAGCCGTCATGGAAACGAGTACATCTTGGGAATCTTCGACCCATTTACGAAGTTCACGGTGTTGAAAGCTGTTCGTTCTGTGACAACGCACTATGTCATCAAGGCATTAAATGAGCTGACGTCGTATTTCGGCTTACCCGCTACAATAGTTACCCACCGCGGAACTGCATTCATGTCAAAGTCTTTTGCCGAGTACTGCCACAGTTATGGTATTCATTACGTAAAAACAGCGGTGCGCATGCCTCGAGCGAATGGAGCAATTGTACACCAAACGGTTAGTCGATGCCTGCGATCAAGTTCCGTTGACGACAAAACTGGGATCTACACCTCCCAAATATCCAGTGGGCGATTAACAGCGGAGAACATGCAACAACGAAGTATAGTCCACACGAGTTGATGTTTGACTTCCGACTACGGGATGTTGTCCATAACCGAATGGTCCAAGTGCCCCATGATGACCCACCAGAGCATACCGAAGAGTCGATGCAGCAGCGACGAGAGAAAACGTTTCATGCGATCGAGGGAGAAAGGCAGAAATGGAAGACGATCGATCAGCGCCACAAACGACCCCACCATTATGACGATGGCGATTTGGTTGTCATTACTAATGTGGCTCCAGCTACCGGACGTTCTAAAAAGCTTGAGCCAAAATATCAAGGGCCGTACGGCTTCGTTATGATCGGTACATTGTGGCCGATATCGATGACATGCAACGTCGTCAACGATCATACCGATCTGTTCATCATGCTGAGAATCTGAAGCCATGGTGCAGTGCAGACCCGATCCTTGACGAGACAATCGACGATGAAGGCGACGACGGCACCGAGCCCGGTCAGGAGTCCGGGAAAACAGGAGAGGCCTGTCACACGAGCCTGGCAACACTAGAGGAGATGACATCTAATCATTCTGGGGAGTCGTGTGTCGCGATACAACGTTGTAACTTGTGGTGTAATAAAGTCTGTATTATCCATAATCTTTTGTTATTTCTCGGTTCGTTTTGACACATGACGAAATCGCAAAGGTTTATAGTCGACAATAAAATCATTTCCTGAGGTTAAACTGAGCACTAGCCACTGTCGCCATCATCTTTACTATTCAGAGAATTTTTCATAGCATCCCTTCCCAAAGTCTAGACCCCATAGTCCACATACAATTTCATGCGTCTTTAAATCCGCCCAGCATTTTTCGTCATTATCAAACCTTCGCGGAGAAGAAGAAGAAAATGAGAATCATAGAAAATGAAAAGGACATTCAATATAGAATGGTTTGAATCAAAACCTTACAAGTGCCAAGCGAAATCCTTAAATACCGTGCGATACGTCGGCCCGCCTGAAACAAGGTCATTGTCGGAAACCTTGATTTCGTTCATACTATATATATATTCCAAACCGTTCGTGATTGTTTCGTCCTCTGTTCATTCGGCGGAACTAAATTTTAGATCGTCAAAACGAAGAAACATTTTATTGTTTCGCTTAATGGTGTGGAAGTTCTCTTTTCTTATTTCGGAGACAATTGTTATTTGCTTCGTTTTTTGTAGGGGTGTATCATTTTCATTTCAATCTTTTTTCTCTTTCTCTTTTTGTCCGTCGTATGACAGACAACCGTATCACACTCCGAATTTAGTTGTCGTTGAAACGTTGACGACTACACATTACAGTCGTCAACGCGCCATGCTCCTCAAGAAGTAAGGCAAAACAAAAGAGAGACACAAACTTATATGACGTATCAAGCAGGTTTCTGGTTTAAGTCTTTCGTTTTAACAGAAAAATTGAAAAATTATCTCTTTACCATTTGTGATAGTATTCTCACATCGACAAAATATAAAAAAAAAACCTGACATTCTATAATTTCCCACTGGTGTTTGAGATTATGTTGAAAACACTTGAGAATCGAATCAAATCTTAACAAGAGATCATGACATTAAACATAGGCGCCATCGATCACCTGGAGTTGATGCACATAATATAAACAAACATCGGAGAAGACACATACTCTTAACTTGTATAATAGTACGTGCGCCACACACGTTCAACGGTATATGCTCGAGCACTAAGTCAATTAGCACCTTTTGATATGATGTTGTGTGAAGAAATCGAAGAGCCGCATATGTTTGTAAGGATAACCACATTATGCGTACGCATTCACACAACTATCTATTTTCAGAGCGCGTACAATTTGATTTCGTACACACAAAAAACTTAGATGAAGCTCAAAATCTTTTTGGAAAAAACTTGAAAAGGAAAGCAGATACAGTAGCTGATATTTATTTGTTCAAGTCGTATCAGAAATTATGAGAGTATAGTACGAGTAGTTTACCAGAATACTATGTGAATCCTAATCAAGGGAAGAAAATCAATGCTTTTCAACCCTTCCCAATCAACATATAGACAAATGCATTCATTTCCAATCGATTGATAAACTTATTAACCGAAATTGATATTGATTTGAAAACAGATTTTTCTTTTCATCAGGAACACATCAAAATGATAATGGCTCGAAATTGTGTTTTTCGATAGATTCAATCAAAATATCAAAATTTCTTTGAAGATGCATGCATCTCATTCAATTAATTGCAACGTTCCTACTTTGTTTTCACTCTACCTTTAATGAAAATCAGAAAATATTAGGACAAGAATTATTGAAGTTTTGAAAGAAAATATTAGTCCACAGTGCGTATGGCTTTTGAAGAGTGTTGATGCATGAATGTGGAGTGTAGATGCGGCAGTTGTCTGTGTTGTGTCAAATATGTATTCCGATCACACAGCAGGTGTTGTGAGTATGGCCACAACTTCAAATAGAAATTTGTCGACAAGGATAATATTGTCTATGCAATTTTCATAAATTTTTACGGTGTTTTTGCTAAATATTTACTTTGGAAACGAATAGTGTGTGTTATGGGGGAATAAATTGCATTCAGGAGGAGATAAGATTATGTATATGCTCAAAGCAGATGTACATGTTTAGGTTTTGTCTTAATAGACTGCTTGTCGGGAAAGTACTCGTAACAAGTTCAAGTGACTTTTGTTTTATTACTTTCTGGAATTTGATTAAAAACTAAATTATACCCACATTTTTTATCTAATCAACAAACATAGAGCGCTCTGCTCTGCCTATTGAAAAAAGATATAAATACAGGGTGGCTGATGAATATTGTTACATTAAGAAACTCAAATAACTTTTTACTTAATCCATGTAATTAATTGTTTCTTAATTCATTTTCAAAATTAAACATTTTTATTAAGTTATTTTAATTGGTTTTGAATATTATTGAATTTAAATGGCCTCCACGCTCAGTGATGCATGTACGACATCTTATCAAAAAGTTGTTCATTTGGGTAGCAGCGGGAATTGCCTCAATTATCGTTCGAATTGATAGTTTTAAATCGTTCAAATTTGTTGGTTTTGTCTTGTAAACTTTTTGTTTGCAATAACCCCATAAGAAAAAATCAGATGCAGTACGGTCAGGAGACTTTGCGGGCCAACGGAACGTGGAGTTTCTTGAAATCAGATTATTGGGGATTTTTTGCTGCAATTCTGTCATAACTGGCCTGGCTATGTGTGCTGTTGCACCATCTTGTGTAAACCATACGGAGTTGAAAGAAACTTTCTTTCGCCATAGTTCTGGATAGAAGAACTCTCTCAAAACCTTTAAGTAACGGTCTCCAGTGACCGTAACAGTAACATTGAAAAAGTATGGGCCGACAATGCACTTTGATGAAACTGCGCACCACACTGTGATCCCGATGATAAGGCCTTCTTTCGACTGTCCCACGTTCGCCAAAACTATTCATGAGCCTCATTATTCTCCATCTGCTAGGAGGTGTGCCACCGAATGTGCGCCTATATTCCCTTCGGACGCGTATTACGGACTCCAACGCGTGAAAGCGGCGCACTATCCAAATTGTAAACTCCACATTTCAAGAAACTAAAACTAAAGAATAAACTCCAACTTAACTTTCCCCGAAGGAAAATACGTTAAAATTAATCATGAGAACATTTGATATGGAACAAAGAATGGTGGTATGTTACCTTTTCGGATAAAAAGAAGTTCACTTTAGAAGAGTAACACAGTTATAATGTCTACTTCCAGGATCTTTGATAGGAAGGACACCATTAGGATCGCATTCATTGTCGGACAGATTGTGTAATGGTTTTAAGGGCCAAGTGAAAAGACAACATAGCGCCATTCTTTATTGCATGTCAAGTGCTCTCGAGTTTAATTTAAGCGCATTTTCCTTTAGTTTTAGTTTCTTTAGATGTGGAGCATTTTTGTATCACTATTTGAACAATAGGCTCGCCTTGATGTGAAAATTTACCCTTAGCCTTGCGACCGAGTCGAGATCTCGATGCCTCTCTCAAAATTACTCTTTCATAAGGATTGACAAGTACTAAATTTTTACCACCTCTATTATTTTTACCTTAACGCTACATATTGCACACGAGTTCGGATTCAACTAAGCGACTATTATCATTTTTTCTCGAAATTTCTATTTTTGACCGCCTTGACTCCTTGTAAGCCTTAAATTTTGATCCCTCTTCCGCAGATGATTTTCTCTTATTCATATTAAATTTATTATCTTACTCAAACAACCACAAAAAATTAGGGTTCCTACGTCTTTAATTGTGGAAGATAGACAAAAAAGAAATTACATGTGCTATCCTGACGATAAATTTTAAATGGCTATTTTGTGTGTTGTTTCTTTTTCGAAAAACAATTATAAAACAATATTAAAAAATGAAAACCCAATACTTTTTGTTTTAATTAATTTAGAATTGAATAGACTATTAACAGTTATAATTTTGAAATTTTAGCTCGTTTAGTTTGGTTGGAAATCAGCCGAAACTATTCATGGGAGGGGGTGTGCTAAACTGATGACGAGCAGTGTACGTATGAGCGCAACGTCGGAACGCTCGTGAAATCGACGTTAAGGAAAGATTATCAACTTGTTTGGGGATCAAGTAAGTCAAAAATTAAATTTTCAAAATTAAGTCGCTAAATATTTAACGTACAATTTCGATTAAAATTAGATTATGCCGAGTGAAAAGCGACTATCTAAAGGAGAGCAGTTTCCGATTTAAACACTGCTAAAGGATGGATTCAGCATATTAGAAATTTGATAAAAAAAAGGAGAAAATTACGGTTTAAAGCCACCAACTAAGGGACAACAAAATTCGCTGTGAAGCCACGGAATATCGGAAAAAACACAGTCAGTTGAAATTTCAGTGGTATTTATTTGAATGGAATCGAAATCAGTCGGAAGTGATATACGATAAACCATGTTTTTCGATTTGCGCTTTCCGGCACAAAAGAAAACAACGAAGACGATTTGCCAAAACGCGAACAGGCAACGTACAAAACAGGGAAATTCGAGATTAATCGCACAGAGACTTTCAAAGATTGGAATTACGATTTTTTGATTGTCATCGCAAAAGTCAATCGACCGGTAAACTGAATCCGCTGGAACTGGAATGGAAGATAAGTTGGAATTATTAAAATTCGTCTAAGAATTTCCTTTCCTTTGAATTTGCACTTAATGATCGTCCCTTGAATCAAATTTTCCATAAGTTTCTTGGCGGACTACCGCGAATCGTTGCACAATTTCGAATGAATCAGATTTCGCAACATTATTATGATCGATGCCACCTTCACCTGTAAATTATGTGGCGGAGTTCCTGGCACGCTAAGCAAATCAACAATTTGGTCGGATAGACGATCTCCTCATATTCGTAGTCAACGGATTTGTATGAATGTAGTTATCCAGCGATTTGACTTTGAACGATGAAATTCAAGCTATCGACGAACTTATTCTTCGCTGCTAGTATTGCACGTTTACGTAGGCTACTAAAAAAGTTTTTAGAATAGGCATGTGCTAGTACGTTTTCGTCAAATATGTTATTTCGATCAGAAAGTTTGACCTTTTTTAGCATATACCTGCTCAGAACACTTTGATGACAAGTGATACTCTTGTAAGTTACAGTTAGTTTAAAAAGTCAATTTAGCAAAAAAAAAATGGAATTAACACGTGAACATTTTCGTGCAACGAATTTCTATGATTTTAAAGTTGAATTATCACAAGAACAGTGATTCGATCGGCTTCATTTTGCATTTGGGGATGAAGTACCATCTCGTCCGACAATTTATAACTGGTTTAACGAGTTAAAACATGGGCGTAATTCGCACAAGGACGAGTTTCCTGAAGGTCGTCCAAAAACAGAGTTAGTGCCGCAAAACCTGAATGCCGTGCGTGAAATGATTACGCAAGAATCCTTGGGCATTTCTCCCCCGGCCAAACATTCGATGCTGCATGAACACTTGGCCGTAAAAAAAGGTTTGGTCCCGTTGGATCCCGCATAATTTGACAATAGCTCAAAAAAAAGGCTCGTGTCGATTGGTGCAGAAAGATTATAAAAAAATACCATATCAGTGCATCAAATGCCGTGAACAAAATCGTCACCGGTGACGAATCATGGATCTATGCCTAAGAGCCGGAAACTAAACAGCAGTCGACCGTGGCGACCAAGGTGAGCCCAATCCAAGAAAAGTTGTACGCGCACGAAGCACTGCGAGGCAAATGGTGTCCTGTTTGTTCGGCCGAATGGGCCCTGCGGCCATTGTTCCACTTGAAGAACGTAGTACGGTCAATTCCGAGTGGTACACGACCATTTGCTTCCCCAAAGTCTTCGGGGAAATTAGCAAAACGAACACGAGAAGACGAATCATTCTTCATCATGACAATGCGATCTCTCACACATCAGTTCAAACTAGCGCCTATTTAACCGGTCAAAACATTGAAGTGACGGGTCATTCGCCTAACAGCCATGACTTGGCACCGAATGATTTTTTTTTTGTTCATATTTATTAAAAATAAATTACGTGGTGAATGGTTTTCTTCGCCCGAAGCAGCTGTTGAAGCGTTCAGAGGCCATGTTTTGGAGGTGTCTCCACCGAAATGGAAAAAAATGCTCCGAAAATTGGTTTGAGCGCATGCTAAAGTGTAGATGCTCATGGCAAATATTTTGAAAAACAGTAAAGCCATTTTTGAACATAAAAAAATCGTTTTCATCTGTTTTCTAGAAACTTTATTAGTAACCCTCGTATGAACCCAATCGTGATTCCTATAATTTTGTGCTATGCCGGGGAACACTTTGGTGGATGAGTCCTTCCTTTGACAATGTGAACTCACAAAAATTTGCGGGGAGCGATATCAAACCAGTCGAAAGATGAACAGGAAATTGGCCATTACCAAGCAACGTGACTCTCATCTTCGTGGTCAATTTAAACTTCTTTACATAAAAATAAAATTATGTAATGATCAAAGAACAGAAAAAATCAAATGTTTCGCGTTTTCCGAGTTTTTCACAAAAATGTTTACATTTTTCTATTTGAAAAACCATTTTAAAGCAATTGCGCATTAAACTCTATACAAACAATCATTTTTTCCAATTTCCCGACATTTTTGAAACTGGTTAGAATAAAATTGACGAGATCGAAATTCAGCATAATTTGTCGTTTAAAAAACTGAATTCTTGGTGTAGTCAAATCGGATATAGTCACAAGACTAACGTAATAGTCCATAGCTGAATATACACTCCCAATCAAGAGGATAGTTCCACTTGAAAAATGTTTTCAGTAGCCTGCTTGTTCTTTTAATAGCACAAGGTCTTAGATCTAAACAGGTAGACGACAATTTGACAACACTGATGAGCTCTGCAAGCGATTAGGGCAGGGGTGTCAAACTCAAAACCTGGCGCGGGCCAAATATTACTCTCCTCAGGTTTAGGTGGGCCGCCGGAGGAAAATTTCAAAAACTTTTATGTACCTAATTGTATTACGAAAGTTGATTACAGAATATTATTTTTAAAATATGACAGAGAGTCTGGATCACTATAGCGGCTTCGGGACTATTCTCCTTTCGAAAATATACTTTAAGAACATTAAAAACTTACGACAAGAAGCGAAAACGTGAGAATATGATTGATCTTCAAGTAACCGCTTTTTGTTAATTACATGATTTGCGCCAAATTTTGGACAGATGTTTAAAAAAATTTCTAGTACCAGTCATTCAGGTCGCCCAAAATAACATTGGGAGGCAAAATAGCCAGAATAAATTAATTTCAGCAGAAAGGTGGCTAAAAGAGACAAAAGGTTGTTTTAAACAAACTTATGCACCAATACAGCTTGATAAGTATAGGTCAAAAAATCAGACACATGGGCTGTAATTATTATGTTGGAATTTCACATCCAGGTGATTTAGTCACCAATTCCAAGATTTCCGAAAATTTTAAAGCTTTGCCATTTTTTCTAATAAATCTCAAATCATGTTCGGTAAAGCCAACCAATTTTTTATCAACTGCATTTCGGGACAGAACAGTTTCATGAAGAGACTTAGTATTGTCCTCTACAAAAAAGATGTCTTAAATAAAATCAAATAACCAGCCACAAATTGTTGGTAGTATTTGGAGGAAAAAATCTTAAAATAATCTTGCATAAGCCACTGACAAGTTTTAGTAATTTTTGTAGACTTGAGTTCAATGGCTGAATTTGTTTGCTTTACCAATTTCAAATTTTTTTGTGTTGATACACGTTGTGCTGCTTCGACATGGCCGCGGGCCACACAGAACTGCGAGGTGGGCCGCATGCAGCCCGCGGGCCGCGAGTTTGACACGTCAGGATTAGGGGAACTTAGGAAGAAATTAACTTAAATTACCTTCAAAACCTCTACAATTCTATCCCGGATGAATTGTTTTAGTCTAACGGAAGTTTAACTTTTTATTAGGTGCATTTTCCAAAGAAAAAATATCTTTCTATACCGTTATATTGCGTTTTTTTTTCCTTTGGAGCAACCCTAGTGACTTTGCCGTCTGTACTGTTTTTAAGAATTCTCGTTATAAAATCCTAATGGGACTCCGGATCTGAGACCTTATATTATTAACATAACAAGCAGGCTACTGAATATATTCTCACTAAATTTGAAGAAAATACCGTTATCACTTTACGACATACAGCCATTTTTCAAGTGGAAGTATCCTATTGATTGGGAGTGTAGGCCTCCGTATTTAAGAATTTTTTGTCTCATTATTCAGATATTCTATTTGGATACTGTCAACAGACTGTTGAAACTGGCGGAACTCGAAACACACAAAACGCTTTTGTTATCCGTGACTGTAATATCCCAGTGTGAGTCGCGTCTAATAGTCTTTAGACGGAGCAAACTGAAATCATAGGGACATTTTATTTTTCTTTTGACAGTTTTTTGTAGAAGATACAAACAATCAAATATCACCGGTCATAGTCCGGCTCATTGATTCCATTTTTAATTTTTTTTTGTGGTCTGGGGTATAATATACTGTAGACTCGGGGACAAAAAAAAAACCGACGCTTTTTTCCTCCATAATTTTGCATAATATCTATTCAGTGGGCCCCTAGACAATATAATCTACTATTAGCCAATATTTTTGCACTTCCGTTTCCCAAAAAGCCACAACAAGAATAATTTTAACCAGTAGAAGCTAAAAATAAATGTTTTAGACAACCTTTGAAGCTAAACTTATGAAATAAGCTTATTTATATTGCAGTGATTTGTATCCTCTTCTTTGATAGGAGCAGTGGCGTAGGTGGCTTTTCAAAGAGGATAAGATTTTTTCGTTACAAGGGAAATTCAATTCTATAGACTGGGGGACCGCGAATAACCCGATTTTTGTATGTTAAAACCCCCCTTTGCACGTGGGAAAAAATGTAAAAATTATAAGAAAAAAGGCAAAAGGAAAAATCTGACAAATTGCACATTTCCTTCTCTTTAGAACCCATCTAAAATAGAAAAAAAATATTTATCTGTTCGATCGTCACTATAACAATTAATTATAGTCGTTTTCTTGGATATTTGGGTTTCATAATTTTTTCAACTGTGGAGAGCGTGGGTTATCCCTTCGTGATCATCAGGGTTCCGGCGCTGTACTAAGAGAAGAGGAACGATATAATGCACCGAAACAGAGAGTCGGGAATTTTAGGGCACTTCTCCGCTATGCTTGCAAATCTGGCGACACTCTGCTGGAAAACCAGCTGAAAGAATACTATGTATACAAGTCCAAAAGTTCGGAATGTTATAATTAGTGAGTGTTTCTCTATAATTACTGCTAAAATAGTTGATAAGGTTAACAAGGCAGGAGCCTTTACAGTCCTTGCTGATGAGACAACCGACAGAAGTGGTGTTGAGCAGCTTACCTTATGTGTTACATATGTTTTTGAAAATATTTTGGATGAAGAATTTTTAGCGTTTATTGATGTTAGGGATATGTATGGGAAAGGCCTTGGTGCTGCAATTGTTAAGGGTCTCAGGGATGAAGGTATAGAAACTCGAAATATGTGCGGGTAAGGTTATGATGGTGAGAGTAATATGAAAGGGAAATTCAGGGGCGCACAGTTATTCGACAAGCAACTTGCAGAAGCCCCTCTGGCTCTATATTTACTTACATTGTGAGTCTCGTAGTGTTAATTTAGCTGAATCCAGTGCATGTGACATCAGGGAAATCAGCCATTGCTTAGCAATTGTTAATTCTATTAAAGTCTTCTTGAAGACCCCGAAACGAAAAAAAAACCTTCAAAAAGCTACTGATGGCGAATCTCGAGTTCAACGACTTATCCCATATAATCCCATAAAATTTATTGAAAGGCACACGTCAATTAAGCGTTTCTGGGACCAGTTCGCCCCCCACCTTGACCTCTCTGACGGTGATAAGGGAATGGGATAATTCGGATACTGCTGCCGATGCCAACTCCAAATATAATTCTTCTCTCCCTTTTCTCGTTGCGTTCTGGTGTACCGTTTCTATTTTCGCTGTATGTCAACCTATAACTCGGAGCTGCAATCGAAAACTATTGATCTCAGCAAGTCCCTGCTGATTGTAGAAGGTAACAACCTTGCAGAGAATGCGAGCCAATGCGATCACAAGCTTTAGCCAAATTTTTAATAAGGTTCAATCTCTCTGCGCCACATATGGCTTAGAAATTACATGCCACGAATGACCGGTCGTCAGACGCACAGAAACAACGTCCCAGCTGATAACGCTGAAGATTTTTACAGACAATCAGTGTATTTGCCATTTCTGTCTTTAGCAATAGTTGAAATTCAAGAACGGCTCACTGATCATCGTACTGTATTGCCATGCTTTTCTTCAATTCTCCAGGGAGAAGGGTTTGTTACAGATGACAAAGTGCCTAAAAGAGGGTAAAGTTCTGTTTGAAACCTACCAATCTGTAGGTTTCTTGAAACTTAACTCTACCCATCTAGGAAAATAACGGCAAATTTCGCAGGAATTAGATAGTTTAATATAAAAACAATTAAGCAAAGCTAAATACGTATGCTAATTCGCCCATCTCTCCTTCCCGTATAAGAAAGTTCCTTATCACACCGCCGTATCATACCACTGCCCTCTTAGGCATTCCTCCCAACATGTATACCAATTGACCAAACCTCCCCCCCCCCTTGGATGTCCTCTAGTTACGCGCCTGCCCCAGCTCATTCAAAGATCGACATGACAGTGAAATTTCTTTTAACTTATTTGATAAAGCGAGATTTTGGTAATGTACCAAGATTTTATTATTGTGAACTGCGTTTTAAAATTCCTAGCGGCCCACTTTATCAAAATCAACCTTTTCAACTATACTTAAATTGACTAATAGTCCTGACACACCTAAACGAGTTTACGAACGAATGCAGTTTATGAGCTAGGAACGAGTTTATAAGCGGTTTATAACGAGGTTATATGCCGTTTGGAGTTTATGAAAGCTCGCATAACCTCGTTCTAACCCGCTATTAGGGCGAGCTTTCGATTCTAAACCTTCATTGTAACCCCCAAAAAGCTCTAAACAATAAAGTCGGCGTATAATAATTTAAAAAAAATGTCAGTTCTTATGACGAATATTGTCAGTCATTGATTGGATTTTGGCGAGTTTCTGCAGACTATTCAAAAAAGCGGTAAGTGAACTGTCATGTTTGCATTCTAATAGTTTATTGACTTCATAAAATTCACTTCTTTTTCATTCTTATAGGAACTCGAGCGTATTCAAATACCTCTTCAAGAATGTGTGCATGAAATCCATATGGAAGTGGACAAATTCGAGTGGCACAATCATTACTTTTAAGAATATTCGTGATTGCCGACTCGAACCATGGATATCGACGCCAAAATACGTCGAGGCCCTTTCTTGGCTTCACGCGAAGAGGCGAACAAGAATTATCGAAACGCTGTATCCGGGATTCGAATAAATTTCGTAATGGGGGAGTGAAACCAATGAACCGACTTCATCATCAAATGAATTTGTTATTAATATTTGCCAATCGAAATAAATACTTTATTTATTTTAACGTTAGCTTTAAATAAAACACAAAATACGAGATGGTTTTTCTTATTTCTAAGGAACTTCTACCACTAATATCTTTATTTGCATTCGATATCTGCATTTTTATTGTTAATCCAGTTTTGTAACGTCTACACTAAAGGTATTCTTATTCACTTGCGGGATTTCTTTACCGTTTTATGCTCAGAACCACTTATAATCTTGGTACTTATTCAATTCTGGACCATAAAGGACGATTTCGAGAAATTGACATTTCAATACATATTTTTGTTTGAAGTGTCACATATCAAAAGCTCAATGAGTTTATCCTGACATTCCTTTGACATTCATAAACCGCATTCGACTAGTGTGTCATGCCTATCGAGTTTATAAAGCTCAGAGCTTTTAGCGGTTTACGAAACGAGTTTATCGTCTAGTGTGTCAGGACTATAAGACTGTTTTCAATATGTTCCCTGGAGCAAAAGTTCCGAATTTAATCTGGGCGGACAAATTTAATAGGCAATAGCAGCTTTAGGGGGTGTTGGTTGAGTCAGGAGCTTACACTCGCCAGTGTCTCTCACGACTCAAATGTACTTTGAAACTCAATTCTAACTTGTTCAACAGCTCCTATGTTGCAATGACCAGCAGAAATCTACAAAACAGTCCAAAATTTGCTATACTCTTCGTAAATACGCTAGGAAGCCCCTGCTGGTTGGGGCTCCATTGAACACATGTAACACCGTACGTTCGGCCACAGTATCTATTATACCGAAAAATCTTGCTGCTCAATGAACAAATATGAAGTCCTATTCAACAGGGCCACCCCCGCTCTCCCGCTACAACATAACACCTCCCCTCTGTTATATCTGTTTTTTTGGATAGCAAAATGTATTACACAGAACCGTTCAATAAATTATTCTATCTAAAAAATATCGTTTTCCTGGAAACCCGATAAAATTGAAACACGAACCATCTATGCATGTATTTACCCCTTTTTTTCTACTATAGTCCGGTTGACACAAACAAACTTTACCAATCAATCCAATAAAATCGAAATTAGCATTTCATAACCTCACTGACCTCGGTGTCAGGCAAAAAATCCAAGACAATACGCGTCGACTGCTTTTATCGTGGGAACCTAATTTTGTTATAGCGCTATTTCAAGTCCCTTCCTTCCAGTTTTTCGCTCTATATAATTATATACATTCGCAATTCCTTAATTTCGTCCATCTGTCTCTATTATGTGCGGATTCGCTTTATAATATTATTGACCTCCCTCGGTTTCCGATCAACGTCTCTCTCTATAATACTCGTATAATACAAGCATAAAATCGATCTCAGATCATTCAAACTGATTATTATCATTTTAATTACCCGCCGTGACATGATATGAAATTGCTTTTTTGAATGAAATTTGCAAATTTGTATATGCATACATACGTACAGCAAAGAAACTACAATAAACATCGCGAGAAAGAAAAGGAGCGCTAGCAGACGGAAATCGTTTTGTCATTTTTCATCTAATTCAATTCCTCCAGTAGTCAATAATAAATGAAAAGACGCGGCGGCATGTGCTACGGGTATTATGTATATTTCTATCTAAATAGATAAAATACAAGAAAAGATGCACACACAAACAATAAAAATATCTCTATAAAAATAAACAGCAAAAAAAAAACGACAAATAAATAAGATGATTAAGGAAAGTTCAAAGATAAAAACCTACAGCATCAATAGAGCAATGGCAAAAAAAAAGAAACATTAAAATTTATAATTAATTAATTAAAATTTTCGCCAAAAAGCGAAAATATATACAGAAAAAAAAACACAATTTGCAAATTGTGGGAAACATCTAGTATTTCAAAAATGTTCCCACATTCACAGGATCTTTTTAGTGTTGCCGGCTGTGGGGAGGTTGGTGTTTTTTTTTACGCGCGGCATCATACAGTGAACAGATGATAATTTTCTTCGCAGTTTTATGAATGAATTTGCACTTATGCAAATTGATCTCTTTTGTAGAATTAAACTTGATGCTGATTTTATTTTCATTAACAATTAATATGTTTCTGTGGAAAAATTTGTCTGAATGAAGATGTGTTTGTATATAAATATTCATATGTGGATTGTGTCTATTTTAATACACTTCAGACGAAATTTATTAATATTCAAATTAAATAATAATAAATTAATATCGCGAAGTTTATTTTTGGATGTATATTGCCATTATGTTTAACAGTATTGAATTGACATATTTAACTATAAATATTCTGAGATCTTAATTCCAATTAATTTATTCGCTAATATAAATTTTTTTTGGAATTTCGAGGTGAACGTATCATCCGTAATATGTCAAGACCGCGAAACTACCGAATTAGCGATTTTAAGATCATGTGATTATAAAACCAATAAAAACTAAAACCACTTCTTTCATTGAGCAAATTAAAGCATGTTTTCGCGAATCTCCAAAAATGTCTACAGACAAGATGCTAGAACCGCGAATTTGCAAACAATTTGCCAGAACCACGAAGGTCAAATGTAGCTTTTGTTTTTAGCGTTTACATGAATCAGACTAGCTATCTACGGAAATGGATACATTCTACTAATATTTCAGAAAAAAGTGTTGGGCTAGATGAAAATTTAGATTTTATAGAGCAATGAAACTTCCAATTGTTTTTTTTTTTGTCAAAACTATGAAAATGTAGATTCGCGGTTCTGGCAAATTAGTGACGATATTTGTTGAAGTAAAATACAAATCACCGCATCGACTGAACCTGCAGATCAATCCGCAAAGGACGTATTTTATCAGCGATTAGGCAAAACTTTCGATAGGGCTCCCAGAGGTGACATTAAATCGAAATCTCAATTCTATGAGAATATTCGAAATTCCGACAAAAACTCTATTCTTACCAAAAATGTAGTTTTCATCGTGAATTTTGTGAAGAATTGACATGCAATTAGGAGTCGGCATACATTATCCAATCGATTGAACAATCAAAGCTCATTTCTGGGAAGAAAGCACATTTTCTGTGGAGAAAGCTCATTTTCTCTCCGGAATTCGCTAGTGGGACCTAAAAATGAGCTTTCTCCACAGAAACGAGCTTCGATTGTTGAATCAATTGGATAATGTATGCCGCTCTCAATGTATGCCGGCTCTAAAAAAGAAATCGCCACAGTAAAACATACGTGGGTGGTTAAATAAGTACCCGTGTTGAAAATGAAAACACAATTTTTTTTCTAATTTTTTTTTATTTTTCAACATAGTCCTCTTTTAGTAAGATACACTTTTCCCAAATTCGCCAAAATACGGCGATAACTTCCTCGTTAGAGCTAAATTTTTTCCCGCGAGCCATTTCTTCATGTTAGGGAACAAGAAGAAGTCGCAGGTAGCCAGACCGGGTGAATACGGAGGATGCGGCAGCAATTCATTACGCAATTCATGCAGTTTGGCGGCGACGACTTAGGATGAATGCGCTGGTGCGTTATCGTGGTGAAACAGCACTTTCTTTTTCGCCAAATGCGATCGTGTCTCCTTCAATTTTTTGCCAAAGCGGTCCAATAACTCACTGTCCAGTGATCGTTCTTCCTTTTTCTAAAAAATCCGTAAGGATGACGCACTTCGCATCCCAAAAAATCGTCGCCATGACCGCCATGACATGATTTCCGGCCGATGGAACCGTTTTGGCCTTCTTTGGAGCAGATTCACAGTTGAACCAATATCTAACGGTGGTCATAGACGGCGAAGTGTCCTCATAAATAGCATCCAACTTCGCTTTTATCTCCTCGCATTTTTTCTGATCCAAAAACAGAAATCGAATTACCTCTCTCTTTCCATCTTATCGAAAATTACGAAACACGCCATTCGAGTAGGCTGTCAAATCAAAACTCACCAATAAATTAGTCTGGAATTTGTTTTGGCGTCGTTTGATAGATGGCAGCACACGATGATGACACCAACTTCCTTCAGTACCATCCTATGTCTTCAAACACGGGTACTTATTGAACTGCCCTCGTATAAAGAAAGATATACACTTATTGAATCCAGATTTTGGTAAATCACCAATGTTGCAAATTTTGGTGTTGCGTAGATTAAAGAGTTGCGTGTATGGAAATTTGCAATTACTAAAGACTAATGCATGAAATATAATGGATTCAGCAACAGAAACATCAGCAGCGACCCAATGCAATTTAAATGGGTGTCAGCCTTGTATAGCCTTGCTGCCAACATGACGCCCCGCATTTAAATTGCATTGGACTGCATAATCGTTGCTGCTGCTGCTGCGTCCATTCTATTTCCAGCATTACAGTCGTTGAAACGGTAGATTTTGACTGGGTGGTGTTACCAATCTCCACGACACTGTTCGTAATCAATAATTAAATTGTTTGAATACTCGATTGTATGGTCGCGTTCGCAACAACACGTGGAACGAAGCCAAAAAGGGAACCGGCGAACGGGGGATCGGCTCTTTTTCTCTTTTGTCAGGGTCGAGGAAGGTTGGCACTGAGCGACGACAAGGTGGAACGGATCGTCCTGCGGCCGGTAAAGATTCAAATCGTCCTGCGTTTTCAAGAGAGAATTCTGCAAATCGTGCCGGGGACATTGGAAGACGCCCTGCGGATCGTGTCTCGAGTACTGGAAGCCGCCCTGCGTTTTGAGAGCCCGAAGTCTGCGGATCGTACCGCGAGTATTGGAAGTCGCCCGGCATTTACGAGCCCGAATTCCTCGAGTATTGGAAGTCGCATATGGCATTTACGAGCCCGAATTCCTCGAATATTGGAAGTCGCCTTGGGCTTGCGAGCCCCAATTCCCACTGATCACACCATTCGAAGTCATCCTCCACTCTACGAGCCACGTCCTGCAGAATCATCGAAAGTCGAACTCCACGATTGGGGCCCCCAACGTCCGACCGGGTGTGGCAAAAAGGTACCTATGTGATTTGAAATCATTTTTTTCGCGTTTCTGGCCGCCGTGTACAAGAATTAGAAACGTGTGGCGCCCACGCCTGTCTCCGTTGAGCCGGCCACCTTCGGATATTCTACCCGTGCCGCAACGTAGCAGAGTTGAATCCGGTACACGAGTAACCCGTAACAGTGGATTCAACTCGGGTTGATTACGAAAAAGTGGATTTTGTCAGAGAAGGCTGGGTGGATTTTGGACAGTGAATTTCGTTCGCGTTTCGGTCGTAATTTCGTGCCAGACTGAAAGCTGATAAAATTTGGCAGTTATTTTATACGGAGCTGTTTGTTTTGCCATATATACGATCTATAAATTAATACATATTATGTATTGCCTTTGTCCATGGTACGTTATGTCATCTTGGCTTGCTTATTAGCACAAGTAAGTAGCAAGGAATTCGTTCCCACTAAGCTGGTGTATAAAATAAAGAGACATTGACATTGCCCGTAAGGGGGTAGATAAAGGTGGAAAGGTTTCGGCTGATTCCTATATCTTCTTCAGTTGTGGCATAACTGCGGACCCTTAGTTATGCAGGAGGAGCCTCATAGGTTGAACGGTTCCGGCCAATTCCTATGTTTCTCCACGGGGCGTTACTTTCCCGCATTATCCGAGTAATCGCGGAGAGACGAAAACTCTCCTGGCATCGTACAGATTGGGCCATGTATTTGCGAACGGATCTCCTTTCCCCTCCCTCCCCCGTTCGCATATACATGGTCAAATCGGTACGAAGCTAATTACAAAAAATCACTCTAGAAAGTGTCGATCTCCAGTTTTACTGTGCCCCCTATGCGGAGATATTCTGGTCTCCGTGCTCAAAGGCTAAGCGACTGGAATATCTCCGCATAGGGAGGTACTTAGACGAACACCTAATCTACGGTGGAACAGCGTACACCAAGGGATGCGTGGTCAAGAGGGTGCTTGATCGCTAGTATGCGGACTCCGGGAATTGTCGACCCCCGGATTCATTTAGACTATGGGAAGGAAACACTAAACAACGAACCAAAAATGGAAGGTGAAATACTGACCAAAACTTACGGTGCAGGGCCTCGGAAACCCAGTGCCGGCGGCTGTGGGAGTGAGCAAGCGGGCTCCCCGTCGTCGATATCCCTCGACCGCAGTGTTACAGCAGTGGCGCAACTGGCTGCCGTAGCATACAAAGCTACAGGTGTAGATACCATAAAAGTGAATACCCATCCGAAAGACGCAGCCTTAGAATCGGATGTAGGTGTAGACGAGGTGGTGGGTACGCCAACAGGAGCAAATCCGTTCAGGAAAAGTTCTAAACTCTCGAGGTCTCCACAACAACAGCCTCTAGTCGTTGTTACGAAAAGCGACACAACGAAAGAGAAGCCAATAGACATGTTCGCAAAACTGGGCGAGCTGATCATCGAAATCATGGAGTTCGTAGAGTCGAAACCCAATATACACGGCGCTGTAAAGAAGAAGCTCAGGAACCTACGCGTCATGTATAGAGGAGCCAAGGACCAAATGTATGGCAAAAAGGCCAAAAAGCTCCAAACCGATAAAGAAGTCCAGACTTCACCTCGAGCTCCTAAGAGGCCAGTTCCAGAACGGTTGAAGCGCGGGCGGGACATGGAGGAGACTGCATCTCTTCAAACATCAAAAAGGAAGAAAGCGCAGTCTCCAAAAAAGAAGATAGTGGAACAACAGGAGGAGTTGGTTCAATCAGGAAAGCCCCCTCTTCAAGAAAACCGGATACCATGGACCAGGGTAGAAACGAAACGGGAAAAGAAAAACAAAGTAAAATTCAAGAAGATAAGGACAAGACCTGACGCGATGATCATTTCCCAGTCGGAAGCAATGACATACGCCGATATCCTAAAGAGGGTGAAGTCGGAACCACGACTGAAAGAAATGGGAGATAGCGTTTCACGAATCCGTCGAACAAGAAACGGGGAACTCTTGTTCCAACTGAAAACCCGCGGCGGTTATTCAGTGGATGGATACAAGGCAATTGTAACGGATCTGTTGGGATTGAACCCATCTAGCGTCAGAGCCTTGCGGCAGGAGACGAGGATAGAGGTTCTTGATCTCGATGAGGTCACAACAAGGGATGACGTACGGGCGGCGTTCGTAGAGAAATTGGAAGTGGAGATTCCTCTCGACGACGTGAAGTCGTTGAGGAAGGCATACGGTGGCACGCAAAAAGCAACTATAAGCTTGCCTACAGATGTGGCCAACAAAGTTGTAGAAGTGGGCAAATTGAAGGTGGGATGGACGATCTGTAGGGTAAAATGGCAAATCTCTCCGAAGAGATGCTTTAAGTGTCTGGCATTTGGCCACGTTGCGAGGGACTGTAATAGCCAGCAAGATCGGTCGAACATGTGCTTCAAGTGTGGTGAGGATGGCCACAAGGAGCCCAAATGCATTTTCTGTAAAGAGGCAGCTAGGGCCAACTACAAGCACCAAACTGGATGCGTCAAATGCCCAGTATATCAGGAGGCCATCAAAATGATCCCTAAATGAGGTTCTTGCAGCTTAACTTGAATCACTGCCAGGCAGCTCAAGACCTGTTGTGACAGACGGTAAAAGAAAAGGAGGTAGACGTTGCAATTATCTGCGAACAATATAAAAATCTACGTAGCTCGGTCTGGATTGCAGACAAGGGCAACGAGGTAGCAATTTGGACTTGTGGACGTTATGCGTTCCAGCAGGGTGTATCGGGAGAGTTAAATGGGGTGATCACAGCTAGGATCAACGGCGTTTACGTGTATAGCTGCTATGCTCCGCCACGGTGGAGTGACACAGAGTTCGAGTGTTTTTTGGACGCACTTGTGCACGACGCAAGTACTCACACACCCGTGATAATTGCGGGAGACTTTAACGCGTGGGCTCGGGAATGGGGCAGCCGCGAAACAAATAAGCGGGGACGGACACTTTTAGACGCTTTCTCCCGGCTCGATATCGTTCTAATGAACTCGGGGAACGTTAACACCTTTAGGAGGGGAAATACGGGGTCCATTATCGACCTTACATTCGTAAGCAGTGGCAAGTTAGTGAGCACTATACGCACAGCGACCACCAGGCAATTCTATTCTCGATAGCGGATAGAGCACACATGAGTACAACGACAGCTCCAACTGAGGGATGGTCTACCAGACGCTTCAATGAAGATTCGTTTATAGAAACCCTATCCAGTTTAGCTACAACTAACGGCTCAGCCGAAGAGAAGGCATTGCAATTGATCGACCAACTATCAACAGCATGCGATGCCTCCATGTCAAGAAAAAGTTCTACGTAGCTCGGTCTGGATTGCAGACAAGGGCAACGAGGTAGCAATTTGGACTTGTGGACGTTATGCGTTCCAGCAGGGTGTATCGGGAGAGTTAAATGGGGTGATCACAGCTAGGATCAACGGCGTTTACGTGTATAGCTGCTATGCTCCGCCACGGTGGAGTGACACAGAGTTCGAGTGTTTTTTGGACGCACTTGTGCACGACGCAAGTACTCACACACCCGTGATAATTGCGGGAGACTTTAACGCGTGGGCTCGGGAATGGGGCAGCCGCGAAACAAATAAGCGGGGACGGACACTTTTAGACGCTTTCTCCCGGCTCGATATCGTTCTAATGAACTCGGGGAACGTTAACACCTTTAGGAGGGGAAATACGGGGTCCATTATCGACCTTACATTCGTAAGCAGTGGCAAGTTAGTGAGCACTATACGCACAGCGACCACCAGGCAATTCTATTCTCGATAGCGGATAGAGCACACATGAGTACAACGACAGCTCCAACTGAGGGATGGTCTACCAGACGCTTCAATGAAGATTCGTTTATAGAAACCCTATCCAGTTTAGCTACAACTAACGGCTCAGCCGAAGAGAAGGCATTGCAATTGATCGACCAACTATCAACAGCATGCGATGCCTCCATGTCAAGAAAAAGTTCGATCACTAATCGCCGAGAGAACTACTGGTGGACCGAGGAGATTACCAATAAGAGACGTGAATACTTAAAAGCTCGACGCCTTTGTCAACGCTCCATCAGATCAACGACGTATAATGTTCTACTCGAGGCTTATAAAGCAGTCCGTAGATCACTCAAAAAGGCTATTAAAAGTAGCAAACAAAATTGCTTCAGACAGCTTTGTGAGGACGCTGACGCAAATCCTTGGGGAACGGCGTATAGAGTGGTCATGAAGAAGATTGGACAGAGAGCTCCCCAACTCAAATGTCCGGTTCTGCTCGAAGATATTGTCTCCACTTTGTTTCCGCAACATGATTTGGAACCAGCGACACAAGGACTTACATCGAATATGAATATAATTCCACCGATTACAGAGTTAGAACTTTTGAAAGCAGCATCAAGGCTTGAGGACGGTAAAGCACCAGGTCCTGATGGTGTCCCTAATAGGACGTTGAAGGCGGCCATTCGGACGACGCCAGCAAAGTTTATCGACGTCTTTGGAAAATGCCTAGAAGAACGGACTTTCCCACAACCATGGAAAAGACAAAAATTGGTGCTTATTCCAAAGCCCAATAAGCCTGCTGGTGAGCCTAACTCCTACCGCCCTATTTGTTTGCTAGACACAACGGGAAAAGTGCTCGAGCGAATCATATATAACCGATTATCGGATGTAGTGGAAGCAGCACGATCTACGGTGGACGAGCACGATCTACGGTGGACGCAATTACCATGGTAACTGCTATTGCAAGGGAATCATTACGTAACAGCACTTGTTGCGCTGTTGTAACTTTAGACATCTACAAAGAATGTTTGTTCCCGACTATTTAGCTACTATAATTAGGAGCTACTTCTCGCAACGCGTCTTAAGCTATGACACTAGTGCGGGACGCAAGAAATACGTGGTCACAACAGGGGTGCCACAGGGATCCGTTCTTGGTCCACTTCTGCGGAACATCATGTATAATGCTATTTTTGAGCTTGCTATGCCAAAAGGTGTGACAGTGGTAGGCTTTGCTGACGACATAGCTGTCGTTTCGGTCGCAAAAGACCCGGAGTTGGTCGAGATATACACGGGCGAGGCGATTACAACTATAAAGCTGTGGCTTCAAACCGTTGGATTAGAGCTCGCTGATCAGAAAACGGAAGCAGTTCTAATTAGCAAGCGGAGAAAAAAGTGTTCCCTCAAGATCCGAGTCGGAGAGTATGACATGGCCTCTAAGCAAGCCGTTAGGTATTTGGGAATCATGATTGACTCGAGGCTAAGCTTTGGAGAGCACATAAGGTATGTAGGTGACAAGGCGGCGACTGCCACCGCAGCACTAGCACGAATGATGCCAAACATAGGTGGTCCGAGAACAAGTAGGAGGCTGCTACTGTCAAGAGTGGTAACATCTATCATTATATATGCCTCGCCAGTTTGGGCCAGTGCATTACGTTTCGCATGCAATGCAAAACCTCTAAACGCGATATATCGTAGGTGTGCTTTGAGAGTGTGTTGTGCGTACCGTACCACATCGCATGAAGCGGCCTACGTGGTGGCTGGAATGATGCCTTTGCCGATCCTTGTAGACGAGATCAGCAGACTGTATAGCGATCGCCAAGGCGAATCACAGGAGATGCACCCAGGGCGAAGAAACAATGAAAAGGTGGAATCTATGAGAAGATGGCAGGTTCGATGGGATGAGGCATCTATTGGCCGATGGACACATACCCTTATTCCGGACATAGCCATATGGGTTAATCGAAAACACGGAGATGTGAATTTTTACATGAACCAATTTTTAACAGGTCACGGAGGGTACCGACAGTATTTGCATCGGTTTAAGCTGGACGATTCGCCAGAATGCCCGAGTTGCAAGGGAGTTGCGGAAGATGCCAAACACGTTGTGTTTGATTGCTCCAGATTTGGACATATCCGCAGCCAACTAGAAACAGAACTGGGAGACAACATAAGCCCCCAGAATCTAGTGGCTCTAATGCTACTATCGGCGGATAACTGGGACTCAGTATGCAGGGCTGTTAGTGCCATTCACATGGAGCTACAGAGAGAGGAACGCAGACGGAAGTCTGGTACCCGGTGATGGCTGATTAGCCGGAATTGGCCCTGTGAAGTAATGCTGAAAGGTTGTCCCGCGGGGTCAAGCGGTGAAAAAGAGGTGTAGGTTTAGTCGGTAGAAATCCGACATAATTGCATGCCGGAGGTTTTCTGCTACGCGGCATGCAGAAAGAAGATTCCCCATCTCTACCCAGAAAAAAAGCTGGTGTATTTATTTATATCTTTTCTCAAGCTAGACAGAGAAAGGTTCCCTTAAAACCTTAACTCTTGAATTAAGCAACACACATTTAAGTTCATATTTTCCTGTCAATCGCTAAAAAAAATAGCTTCTCTCTATCAATTCAGTTTCTATAGCAAACCAAGGTTAAACCATTCAAATCTATCAAAAAGAATATCATTTTTCAATTTACACCCTACCGAGATTTTCTTCTTTAGTCTCTTTATTTTCGTCGAGCCGCCACCGCACACCAACTCCATAATTGAAATCATGAATGAACCTGAACTTACAACTTCACTCCTTATTACCAATTGGCGCCAATTTCTTTCATCTTCTCTTCAACCGCGCCGCCCCCCCCCCCCCCATATAACCAACCACGCTTGAATCTTTGGCTCTTTTAACATTTTCAAAAAATTTGGGTGGTCCAGAAAAATTAGAAAACAAAAATTTCGTCTCAACTCCTACAAAAAACACAGCAAGAAGTTTTCATGATCCGATTAGATACAAAACGCCCTCAATTCAAATGTCTAATGTTTCTGCGCGCGCTTGCTTACCGAGGCTCGTCTGCCTGATTTAATTGAATTTTTCTTTCTAAAAAATAATAATTAGTCAACGATTACTTTTAATATCTTGGCACAGTTGGATCAAGTCAATCGACCTCGACCACCCGCGCAAAAAGTTTAGAAAGATTTTGGCTGTAAACTCGCCCCGAAAAAAAAAACAGAATACAGAATCGAGACGATCGATGAAGCGATGAGTCGGCAGAAAATTGTCAGATTGGATGGATGAATTCCTCAGATATCGGTGGGATGGAATGGGCGAATTTGCGCAAAGATACAGATCAACTTTAAGACTAAGGCATATGTAGCATTGACCCTAAACGTCACTACCAAATAAACGATATTAACATGTTGATATGCATGAAGAAAAATGGGTTGGATCGGTCATTATTATCGATGGAAATGGATACTCGCGTATAGTTGCAACAACCACCTGCAGGTTTTATTATATGAAAAAGAATTGAACGACTCCCGTTAATGATCTACGATTAAGTGAGCGCATACTATACAGTACGAGTACTATCTAAGACATGGGTGTCCAACCTTTTTGCTCCTCAGGGCCACACTGGGGTCTGACAAATGTTTGCGGGCCGCACATAAAAAAAGGATTTTTCCCATATATTTTATTGGCATAATTAAAGAAAAAAAAAATATTATTTAACAACAAAATAACAATTCACAGTTCATATTTTCATTTCATGATAATCAAATCACAATTATTCTTACGTTACAACTAATGCGATGATTGGCATTGTATTTGCGAAACTAACTTGTCAATATCAGGTTCTATGGAAGCCGTAGCAATTATAAGTGCATTCTCCAGGTGTTTATCTGCGATAGTAGTTATATTCTTAGATTTGGTATTCTTAAGCCTTGAAAACAAAAGGTACGTGAGGTCCCATAAAGGGATAGATAAACAACATGGCTCGTTAATAATGGAACTTTTGAACTTATCTTCGAAGAGATAAATTTTGTCGAAATCTAGTAATCCAAGTTGCTCGAATTTTTCTTTGAGTTTAATATCTGATTGCATCTCTATACATTCCATTTGAAAACTAGCAGGCAACATTTTTAAATATATTGGGAATGGAGTCGCAAATATACAGAAGTTCTGATTATTTGTGCGAAAATCCTGAAACCTGGATTCGAATTCTTCCTGCAAATCCTTAAAGATGATAGCATATTTTTGTGGTTCTTTCGGATGATGCTTGTTAAGCGTATTAAAATGTGCGAAGTTATTTCTACTGATTTGCGTCTGCCATAATTTCAATTTAAACTCAAACACGTTGCCTGTTTGAAACATGGTATTTATCCACAGATTCTTTCCTTGGAGTCGAGAATTCGAATTATTTCAATGAGACGTCAAATTAACCAAAAACGCCAAATATGCACGCTATTTCGTCCACTCTCCTGGAAATGGTTTGATGGAACAAGCTGATTTTTTTAAGTCGGCTTTCATCCCGGGACATATCGTATCAGTAACGCTTACAATGCATTCCTTTGATAAATTCGCCATCGAAAGGCTTCGATTTTTTATACCCTATACCCATAAGATGGTATAGGGTATATTGTTTTTGTTACGACGATTTATGTAACACCTCAAAGGAGCCACCGGAGGTATGGCAAAGTATATATATAAATGATCAGGGTCGGTCCCTGATTCGAATAAGCCATGTCCGTCTGTCTGTCTGTCTGTCTGTCCGTCCGTGTGTCTGTCAGTTCGCACGATAACTCCCGAAATAATGAAGCTAGCGTTTTGAAATTTTGGTCAGATGATTGTTTTGATAAAAGCGTGGATGGTATTGAAAATGGGCCAAATCGGACCCAGGGTTCCCCTACTTCCCATACAAATGACCCCTCCATGATAGTGTAATTCGGCCATATTTTTCGACAGGATATCGCTAAAGACCTGAAATTTTCATCAATGCCTAATTGTGACATATGCTTGAAGTTGGTAGAAAGTGGAGAAGGTGTGACTACCCCTACCCCTACATCCCCTACAAAGCAATATTGCGCCATATCTTTTGATAGAATGTCGCGATAAACTTCAAATTTATCGCAAATCATAGCTGCTGAATGCCGTTATAAGATATTAAAGATGTGCGAGATTCAACCCATCAACCCCTTCCCCCTTAAAAAAAAAATTAAATGGAATATGTTCGGTTTTACGCGCATTCTAGGTCTGTACATGGGTATAGGGTATACACTCATCGTGCTATTCGCACGATTAGAACTCGGTCTCGTTTTTCACTCAAATTGGCCCCCACAAAACTCGCTTTAAGAACTGACTGGCTTTGGGTTCTTTAATTCATCCACTTTGTCCTAACGAAACTTTCCTTTATATTGAAAATGGAATTCGTTTGTTTTTTGGTCGTTTAGAGTGTATCGTGTTTTGTTTTGTACTTTCCGTGCCGGGCCGCATCCAAGGAGGCAGGGGGCCGCATGTGGCCCGCGGGCCGCGGGTTGGACAGCCATGATCTAAGAGATTCATTGAAGAAACTGAGTCAATTCCCGGGTAACCGATTGAAAACAAACTTATACCAACGTGCGTACTGCGCCCAGTAATCTCTACTCTAGTTGAACTGAACTAGATTAATTACAGCTTCCTGCGGCAGATGCAACTTTAGTTAGATATTAGTATAGATGCTTGCATCTGCTTTAAAGTTGCACCATTCGCTATACAGAGTGGCTAGAAAACAAACGACTATACGGCCATGGACGATAAGAAGAAGGCGCAAAACAAGTTTCATTCAAGAAATTTCCTTCTTTGTATTACTCGTATAGAAGCAATCGCGCGTGGCTCTGATCCTCACAACAAATCGTTTGGGTTGTGGGTCCATCAGATGCTGATGCTGTTGTTTGTTTCGGATTAAATCCGTGGTCACCTGGATCACCTATTCCATAAATGAGCGCACCGAGATGCGAAATCTTGCATCTTCTGGAGTCTTGGACAACACCTCAATGGCCATGTTTTGTATAGGTATATACATCCCAACTATAGGCGCCTCTTGTTACACGACATTCGATTGCGCGACGATCCAAGACGATTTTTTATAATAGATTTTTCTTCTTTTGCGATTTTGATGACGATATCATCGTAACGTCGCGTCGTCGTCGTTGTCGCCATACGGAATGGGTTTTTATAAGCCTTGCTTCTTGTCTTGTTCACCTGACATTTATATTCATGCCATGTTAAACTGCTTTGTATATGTATGTCCGAGTATATCTGTAACAAGATTATTTTGTTGTGCTCGGTTGCGCTGGAAAACAGTTTGCAAATTGATCGATTGACCGCTTAATTGAGTCGTTTCGCTTGATCCATCAGACTTGAGTCGTTTAATTTTGTATACAGAGTTAAGTCGTGGCGAACGGAAGTGAAGGAGGATTCAAGTCAAGTTGTTTCTGTCAGAAGAAGTTGCATCAATGGTATACGTAGAGTCGACATTAGATGTTCCCTTGTTAGTTTTTTTTCGGCACGAGTAATTTCATTTTACCCGATACACGTGGCACATGGAAACGAATAAAACGATGCTAGCTAAAAGCATTCTGACATCTCTAATCAAACAAGTTTAAATAATTCTGCATACATTTTCAGTATCAAAACGTCCTTTCCCAATACCACTCTTCAGTTCCACCCGAGCAACAACTTTAATCGATTTCCCCGTCATTGACTTTGGTGAATCCTTTCATTCATGCGTGAGATATACGCTTATGTGCGCTGGTCATTTGAACACCTGCACGCATCCAACCCAATACGCGGAATTAAATGTCTTCTTGCAACACTGATCAGTGATCAGTCTTTTCGAGGTTACCCTTTACTGGACTTTCTTCAGTTTTCCTGATGAATGCTCACATTGCATCTTCAATTTCACTATTTTGCTGCATAACTTTAAAAATGTATGATATATGCAATTTAATGCATCATCAAGCAACCAGTCATCCATCAGACAGACACCCACCACTGCTCACCCTTGCGATCAATGAAGTATGAAACAGAATAAAAAATTTAAAAATACTCCGATCAACATAATGGATATTATAATGGATAAACTGCCACCGGAACAAAATACAAAGGGGTGGTTTTAGATCCTAATGTGTAACCACTATCCAATTAACACCGCGCGATTACATGTTCCCCGGATAAATTCCGAATGCTATTTGTTTCTTTTTTTTTCTCAAAATTTACCAAATGAAAAATGTAATTTTTCCATTTTTTAGGTAAATTTCTTCTATTCCATTATGAATACCATTCAAATATATTTAAACATCTGTAACTATTTATGTATGTACTTCTTTTGCAATTTGCCCAGTCATCTAAGTGCCCGAGTCCACCACTTCCACGATATGTGTTTGGTTGCTCTTTCGCCATGGTGGTAATGCATGGTATGTATGAGGCGGCAAAAACCAAACAAAAGTATCCAAAACGAATCAATTTCATTTAGTCAGTTCATCTAATCGTAATAAAATGTAAAATGTACATGCAGAATAGAATTCAATTTTTTGTTTTCATTTTCTTAGCTTGTACAAAACACAAAATGATTATTTCCGTTTTTTTTTTCTTGTATAGTGTCTGACCTCTAAAAGTTGTTTAGTTTTTTGTTCTTTTGTTAAAAATTTAAATAAAATGCTAATTCGAATATAATGGTTAATAAAATATGCATTTGATTTCAGAAGTTTCGAAATCGTTTTCGGAGAAAAAGAAATAGACAATAAGTTTCGGGGGTGGGTGGATGGATTAGAATAAAACTGCATTTATTTATTTATTATTACTAAACGGACTAATAGTCCTATATAATTCACAAAATTTAATTAATACTAATTGATGTTAAATATAAAGTTATAAATATTTTTGGTAAGAATAGTCAATCCAGCAAGTTTAATTCTTTATCAATTATTAAAGCTAGTCTTCTTCTTCTTCTTCCTTGCCTCGTTCTTTATACCGCTCCATGGTTCCGCGTTGCTCGACCTGCGGTGTACACTGTAAAAACAAGGTTGAATTTTACATCGAAAATTCGTTGAATTTTACACCTTTTTTCTCGCAAAATTACAGTAAACGTTTATTTTTCAACCAAATTTCTACTAAACCCACAAAATAGTGTAATATTACACAGATTTTTTAATATTTCTCTATTTTGGTGTAATTTTACACCACATTTGGTGTGAAGATGTGCCATTACTTTATTTTTGTGCAATTTTCATGTAATATTGCGATTTTGGTGTGAAAATTACACCTACATTTGTGTAAAACTGAGTGTGCTACAATACTTTTGTGAATTATTGCATTTTCCTGTATCTGTCAAGTGGCTTGTTCTGTGTGCAGTTAGTCTGTTCCGTCCGAAGTGCGTTCGTGTGAGCATCATATTATTGTTGTTGTTATAGCGTTTTTTGATGTTGAACCTAAGGGGGTGTGCCAGCTCTTGGCCGTTGGAATAACGACTAGCTCCAGGACGATTAAAATCGAAGAACCGGCTGCCGTAAATATTATTAATTAATTACATAAACCCAGATGTAAATTTACATTTTCGCCGGTGTAAATTTACATTTGTTCCAGTGCAAATTTGCTTATTTCTGATTTAAATTTACGTAATTCTAAGAGTAAGTTTACTTATTTATGTAAGTAATTTTGTAGTAAATATTTACACCGTAAAGTGTAAAATTACTCTCGCTCATATCATGGTGTAAATTTACTACTATAATAGAAGGAAAAAAAGTTTCCTCCTATTATTGGAGTAAATTTTTTTAGAGTGTAGGCACATCGCCCGTTTTGGCGATAATTTCTCAGCATATTTCTACAGGCAGCTCTATCTTGGATCGTGTCATCGCCGAGACCAATGCGTTGTTGTTGCTTTTTCATTTGACACATCCAGGTGTTCTTCGGTCTGCCTCTGGCCTTGGGTCCATCAAGTGGAACTTCCAATGATATCGCTCTCTTTACGGGGTTCTCAGGCGGACGCCTTTGAACATGGCAATACCAATCCATTCGTCGGTCTTCGAGCTTTTCAGTGACACCAACTGACATGCGTAACATTTTCATTTCAGTCGCTGTCATTTCTTTCGCGTAACCTTCATACATGGTCCAGCATTCTGATCCATACATGAGTGCGGGACGTACAACCGTTTTGTACAACTTGCCCTTATTAAAGCTAGTATTCATGTTCATATTTACTAATTCAGTTTAAAAGGTTTAAGATAGCATGTTTTATTCCATCTCTATTATCGTGAAAAAGGTCGACATAAATAGATAACTTATTCCCAATAGTTTTTAATCTCTTGGTGAATTGGTGAAAACTGATGAAAATTAGTTCTACAAATCTTTGTATGAAAAAATGCATTCAACCGGATGTTAATCCTAGGAACTCTTAAGGACAAATTCTGGAGTATATCAGGAGCGTCAATAACGTGGTTTAATACTTAGTATAGAAACATAGCATCGAATAAATCTCTTCTAACCTCTAAAGTATGCGTATTTAAAGTGAATAATAAGTTTGAATAGTTAATGTTATTCCTAGTTATGTGCATTTTGTAAGCAACATATCGCAGAAATTTATACTGTATTTTTTCGAACATATCGGCATGCGTAGTATAGTAAGGATTCCGTAGTACTGATCCGTACTCCAGTTTGCTTCTCACCAAAGAGAAATAAAGCGATTTGATTGCCAATATATTCGAAAAGTCTTCTGTGTTTCGAATGATAAAACCTAACATTCACCTGGCTTCGTCGCATATGTTTGTTATATGAGGTAAAAAGTCTAACGTAGTGTTAAATGTGATGCCTAAATCATCCACAGATTTAACTTCTTCAAGAGGTGTTGAATTTATGCTATTATATAGATGTATAAACAGTTTTGGTCTTGTTGAAAATCATATAGTGGCATTTGGATAGATTCAGCTTCAGGCCATTCAAACTGCAATATGTGTGGAAACTATTCAAATTTGACTGTAAAACGAAAGTATCGTATGAGCTTGAAATTGATTTACAAATTTTACAGTCGTCAGCAAACAGGAGAAATTCAACACCGTCAAATATGTCTTTAATATCATTAATGAATATTAGAAAGAGAAGCGGCCCGAGATGGGACTCTTGAGGTACCCCTGACATAGGACAAAACTGATTTGATAGTTCTTCATTGAATTTAGCTATAAGAACTCGATCCCTTAGATAAATCGTTTAGCCAGTTTAGCAGTGGGCCATGTATTCCGATACAGCTAAGTTTTCTAGTTAGTAGGTCGAAGTTTATTATATCAAAGGCCTTTGTGAAGTCTGTGTATACAGCATGGACTTGATGAAAGCGATTAAAAGAGTTACATATATAATTATGATACAAGATTAAATTTGTCGATGTGGATTTTCCAGAAATGAAACCATGTTGATGAGGGATTATAATTGGTCGGATGATAGGTGTGATATAATCGGTAATTAAGCTCTCAAACATTTTAGGAATTAGTGATAAAATACAAATTGGTCTGTAATTGCGTATATCATTTTTGTCTCCACTTTTAAATATAGGAATGACGTAACTAGATTTCCACATCGAAGGAAAAATTCCCGCCTGTAAAGAATGGTTGAAAATGTGAAAAAGTGGATAAGCTATCTACCTTGCACATTTTTTTAAAAACAGTGCAGGAATCCCATCAGGACCAGCACTTTTCGTATCATCTAAAGTGGCTAATTTTGTTACAATAGATTCATAATCAACTTGGATTGATGATATATTAAGGCATTGATCACTACTAGGCGGATTGTAATTGTTGGTATCCGTATCATACACTTCTGAGAA
Source organism: Microchrysa polita (assembly GCA_949715475.1). Taxonomy (NCBI): domain Eukaryota; kingdom Metazoa; phylum Arthropoda; class Insecta; order Diptera; family Stratiomyidae; genus Microchrysa; species Microchrysa polita. Next base: position 8,351,664 of record OX454417.1, read on the forward strand.
ATATTTTGCAAACATATTGGCTATAACCTTACTATCCCCACTCCATACCCTATCAAGATGCATATCATTTGGTAAATTATTATCGGATTTGAGCGAATTGATATGTCTCCAGAAAAACTTCATATTGTTTGGAATTTTAGATTCAACTTTACAAAGGTATAACTTGTAATCCAATCTTGTTTGTTTTTACATTCTGTTCTCAATTTCGCAAAAAGTGAAGCTTGGCCAGACCTCTTAAAAATTGCATGCGCTTGTATTGATATATTCTCGTTGGCGTAGTGTGGAGTCCATTGAAATATGTACTTATATTATTATTTTTCAGATAGTTTTTAAAAATTGTATCATTTTTCTTTCTAACAACTTTAAGCGGAAGATTTGAATCCGATGTAATGATTTTAATTGGTCTACGCTTCGCGGTTGAATGTTGACCAAGCCGCATAATCTTGATTGCCGATGGGTTTACGGTATCCGGGTGTAAGGCGTAATTCAATGTTTCCATCACTTTACTACAGTCATTTTCAACATTAGACTCTTCGACTTTGTAGAGAATAAGGTTGAACGCACGTTTCCTGCGATCTTCCAATTCATGAAAAATGTCTTCCATGGACGGTGGCTGCTGTTTGGCGTTGTTATTTACGGCTCAAAATCACAAAAATTGATTTTATAGTAGAAAATCGATTAGTTATGTCATATAGAGCTATGGAAAAATAGTAAAAAAAATCCTGCTTGGAAATTCGTTGCTTAAGCGCCCAAAATTTGCTATGTTGCATATCTGCAACATTATGCTAATCCGTCATTTATGTTTTGCGGTCCAAGTGGAAAATTAATTGAATAAAATAGTGTCTTTATTCAAAAAATTTAAAGAAATTATACATTATTCAACTAAAATACGGAGCAAATTAAAGTTAAATAATATACATACTAATAATATAATTTAATATGATTCGAAAATTGAAGAAACTGTTGGATTAAATCTGTTTTATAATTTAGGTGGTATTTTATTTCACGAAAAGCTAGATTTCATTCTAAAAATATTTAAGCAGAGAGTTTAATGAGATATTCGTACATAGTAGCAGACGGGTAATAAATTGAGGCATGTTCTATCATTTTTACTAACGCTGAATTGTACCTGCGCAACAAATATTTAAGCCATGCTTGCTGTATTCTTATTCTCCAAAAAGTAGGTTTATCAATAATTTTCAAAGCAGACACGTTTTTTTCGGATCAGCTACGCATTTCTTTTTAACAACGACATCATAGTGATGCATGCATTTGCGCCTTTTATGCAAAAAAAGTAAAAATACCCTATTTTGTTGATTTGTTCAAAGTGAACCAAGAAACGACCATCAAATCATGGAGCTCCAAACGAATAGTTTTGAGCTCCAAAATTTTGTCGTTAGAAAACCACTGGCGCCGCTGCTTTATTTCATGGAGTATTATCTTATGATGCTAGTAAGTTGCTAGCAATTCTAGATATCTGACGTATTTACCCTGCTGCAAGAGGTCATCCAGGCCTATTCTATCTATCCTATTCTGACTGCGTAATGTAATTGTGGTAAGACCTGTGAATTCCACAAAACAATCAAAATAGGTCGAAACCGATGAAAGACCTGCGTTCGAAAGTGGTAAATTGACTCTTCTCTGAATTTCTGAAGTTGTGGACAAAAGGACGATGGCATACTAAATGTTAGTTACAAGTTACGTGAATGTTGATGGTTGCCGTCCAACCCTAGGCTTTCCTGTCAAAAATTTGTCAAATATAATCTCTAGGAGATTGACTTTTGTGCAATCCGCGAAATCTAATCATAATGTGATATAAATAAATAATGACCCAAATCGTAAGGACATAATCCCTTTATTTATAGGGATCAGTGTTGGGCACTGCTTTTTCATTATATTTTTTGTGTCTATTTTTGTACCAAAAAGTGGCGAATACACCCAAATCCCCTACAAAAATTACTTAATACCGAAAGAGTACGAAATTCTTAAATTTTCTTGAACAATAATATAATACATTGAACATAAAACAATGTCAAATGTCTTCAAAATATAACCGGTTTTAGTAGGCCATTTACATAATGTTGCAGATATGCAACAAACACAATTAGTTAGAAAAATCATTCGATGTCCATACATTTTGAAAAATTCCTTCGGAAAAAGAAAATAGACAGTTTTATCTAACGTTTTCTATATCCTCACAGGATGTTTTGAAAAATTATAGGGATAACTATTCAAATGAAAATTGGATAACTGTGCAAAATGTTATTGTAATGATCTACAAATATAAATTATTGAAAATTTATGTTCAAATGCAAGAAATATTTTCCAAAAACAATCAAAACTACTTCTCACTTATTGCCGAACGAGAATAAGGCATTTTAAAGCAACAAATTCTAATAGGATACTTTCTAGGAACGATTTTCCGTTATGTTGCAGATATGCAACACTAAGCCGTAAAGGGTTAAGCTCACCTTGAGTTGTTCGATTTCCCCTTTGAGCGATTTGACGAGTTCGGAAAGCTCCGCGATGCTATTGTCTTTAGCTTCCCTTTCAGTACAGAATGAACAGAAGAAAACATTCCGCTTGGTGGATGAGGAAGAAGCAGCTGAAGAAAGAGCCTTATTTAATTGTGAGATTTGGGGCCTGGTTAATCCGGCACATCTGGCATGTTGTGATCTTCGACACATATCACAATCGAAAGCGTCACCACCAATACCGCAGTCATTCTTACAAATCGAGCACTCGTTAAGGTTTTGTACCGACATTTTTTAAAGTGAAGTTATTTTTATAGTTATGTGGTAACAATTTTTGATTTAATATACATGTCTGAGTGTTAACACTTTTTATCGAGTCACTGTACTTTGTTGAATATGCTCAATTTGTACTAGATTTAATAAAGGCTGATTTCAGATTGTAAGACGAAACCGGACGGGTAAACTTGCAAGACAAGAGAGCTTTTGTAGTGGCCAGCAGACAAGCATTGTCCATTTCACATTGTAAAAGCGCCTCTTACGAAAGAAAAAAATCGTGACACGATTGTTTTTCTTTCGTAAGATCTTTCGTATGATCGATAAGACGATTGCACCTACCAATAGTTCAGGCGTTCTGCAAAGACAATTAGAGCGTGTTTTACTTGCATTTTAATCTTGTCGACTCGTCACTTCATTGTACACTAACTTTGGAGCGTGCATGGCAACATTTATACATACTTGCTGTGTGATTATTGTTCGCCGGTCCGTGTTTTGATCGGATAGTGTGAAATGATCATACGATGGTTCTTGTCGTCCAAGTTTACCCGTCCGGTCGTTTTCTTACAATTTGAATTCAGCCAAACACGATCCACACAAGAAGCTTACTGTTCTCACTCAAATCCAATATTCGAACCCGGCAAAAGGTTTTAATTGTTATTGTTCTAGAGTTCAAAGAATCCGCCAAAATTGAGAAAGTGAAAAAGTAACGAGTTCTAATCGTGCGAATAGCACGATGAGCGTATACCCTATACCCATGTACAGACCTAGAAGGCACGCAAAACCCAAAATATTCAATTTCATATTTTTTGTGGGGGAAGGAGGGGTAGATGGGTCGGACCTGGCACATCTTTACTCCTTGTCAAGGCATCTAACGCCTACCATTTGATACTAATTTGAAGTTTTTCGTGGCATTCTATCAAAAGATATGGCCGAATATAACTTTGTAGGGGAAGTAGGGGTAGGGGTTGTCGGACCTACTCCACTTTCCTTCAACTCAAAGTATATGTCAGAATGAGACATTGATCAAAATTTCAAGTCGATAGCGATATTCTACCGAAAGTTATGGCGGAATTAAAAATTCAATGAGGGGTAGTTTGTATGGGAGGTAGGGGAACCCGTGGTCCGATTTGGCCCATTTTCAATACCGTCCAAGATTTTAGCAAAACAAATATTTGACAAAAATTTCAAACCGCTAGCTTCATTATTTCGGGAGTTATCGTGCTAACAGACAGACACACGGACAGACAGACAGACATGGCTTATTCGATTCAGGGACCGACCCTGATCATTTATATAAATACTTTGCCATACCTCCGGTGGCTCCTTGGAGGTGTTACATAATATCGGCGTAACAAAAACAATATACCCTATACCATCTTATGGGTATAGGGTATAAAAACTAACTAAAAATTGTGAAAATTTGGTTTTATCTTACTCACATCACACTTATTTGATGCTGTGATACTGAAAAATTTGATAACCAATGAAATATATTTCTAGTTTCGAGAGTTCGACCCTTTCTGAAACTAACCCTTGCTACGTCGCAGCCAATATAAAATGGTGAAAAACTAAGGTTGTGGCAAACAGAAAATTTAAAAGCTGTTTCAGTCTTTTTTTAAATTAATAAACTAGTTCGGAGTGAATGCTTCTAGCAGAACTGTGCGTGAAGGTCTCAACTTTTGAAAGCGCATTCATATTACAATTTGAGATGGGGATGTGATTAGGCGTCCTAGATTGAGGCATATACACGTAATTAAAAAAAACGAACTTCTTGATTTTTAAAAGCCATCTCTTACAGAATCTAAAACCAATAGTAAGTTTCAAATCTTGCTTCGATAAATCCCCGAATTACATACACATATATAAGTTTCAAAAATGTGCCGCCCCGGGCAGTTTCGAAGGAAGTTTTGCAGTCATTGATCAAAATTGCGGTCTCTGATTGTTTGTTAGGGTCAACAAAGGACCATACATACAACGTGGAGTAAAGATTATAGTGTATGTATAGGATGGCTAAACATGGAAAAACACGGCAGGGCAAAAAAGATCGTTAAATTTCAAATTAAATTTTTCATAACATGAATCAGGTAAAAAATCGGCTCTCCGAATTGGTTCCGAAAAGTTTATCAACTCAAGAGGAGTATAGGTTGAAGAAAAACATGAAACATTTTTATTGGGTAATTCTGGCCATAGTACGTACAGTCTCAGATTACTATTCGGGAAAACAGAGACAGTATTCTGTAGGGCGACAAGCGAAAGTCATTTTCAGTTTTTGGTACCTTCTAACTCTAATGCTTTGCCATACTGTGGCCCTGATCTTTTGGCTGTAATATAGTGATACATAGATAAACTAATTTTTGAAACTCGGCATGCATGGCATGTCGCCTTTTTATTATTCGGAAGGTAAGTAATTTTCTTATCGTAGAATAAACAAAAATGCCTAAAGAGTGGTTTGGCAGTTATAACTTTTAAAGTTAAAATGTGTTTTGTAAAAAATCCACCCAAAGAAAAAAAATCGTACAAAAATCAAAATAACTCCAGTCAACCTAATTAAAATTCTCTTTCTCTTCATCTCTCTCTCTCTCTCTTCCTTACATCGCAAGCGGAATTGTACTTTGAAGAAAAGAAAATGGATTCTCACTTTAATAATTTAAAAGTTTAATTTGGTACGAAACATTTTTATCAGCTGGATTTCTTTTAGTGAATGGATTTACACTTGTGTGGAGCGTTTTGTTGATCCATGATAGCATTGGTATGATATTTTCCATTCAAATTTCACAAGGAAACGAAAGGGAAGAGGAACCATTTTCGCTCCTAAATTGCTCGATTGAGTCTAGGGAAATGTTTCAATTTTTTTCAGGGGACATATTCATTTCCTTGAAGCCAGTATTAAGTAACCAGTATATTATTGTACTGCATACTAAATTGAAATTTTTCAAAGTCTAAAATTACCTCTATGGTTGGTTGATTTTAGTTGACATTCCAATCAAATTTTCTCTTTTAAAAGTACGTTTCATTCATCTTATTTTCCATATATCCAACGGCCGCCAGATCATAAAAGTTTCGCATCAAATTCATTAAATATTGTCCACTTTTATTATCTGATCAAAAATACGCTCAAATAACTATTAGATACGTATACTACAAGTTACTGCTGCTTCCATCAAAACAAATTTAATTCAAACAAACTTAGGAGGGTTTGTATCATCATTTTGAGAATTTCAGTACATTCACATAAAAAGTTCATCCACCTACTATAGAAATATTTCCGGAAGTCTCCAGGTGACTCTGACAAATACACGCATTTTCGCGAAAAGCCAAAATCACCAAAGACCTCCTAAACCGAAACCGTTCGTTTCGAACTGCACGATTTCATGTATGAACGATTTTTCTCGGATCAATGAAAAATCAACAAAATTTCATATAATAATATTCCTGTATGGAAAGAATCATCCTACTTCCTGTGTCCAGACAAGAAAAACAAATATTTCGCCATTTGCTCTATTTGCGCATGTGTCCAGCCGACACAGTCAGTCCACCTTCCTTCTTCAGCACGAATAGTTGGCGGAAACGCATTACCAGGCAAAAATTCCCATCGCACCGAGGTACACCCGCCGCCGCAAAAACATGAAAATCTTCAAGAGCCGACCACGTCTAACAATTACATCTCGGTGGAAAACAAGAATCAATCAGACTCATGCCAACTTAACAGAAATCTTTAACTTTTTATTTTAATTAGTAATTTGAACACAGATCAGATACATACAAGATTCGTTTCAATTTTTTTTCTTGCAATTTATGTACGAGATAAACTCGTGTAACTATTAAATTGTATCGCAGTGCGCAATTGAAGGCTCCAGATTCCCTATGGGATGGGCTGATCATGCTTGGATCAATCTCAACCACAAACCGATCGATGAGCAAACGATACATCTAACAGTCCGGTTAGAATGCAATCTGTGGTTTTTCTCATCCACATACATTTCATTTCGTTTTTTTTTTTGTGCTCGAGTTCTCGTGTTTCTTAACGATTCATTGATCTTTGTTATTTCGAGATTTTATGAATGAAACTTGGAGGAGATACCTTGTCATGAATGAATCTCTCAAATGCCGGTCGACAGTCATTGAAAAAGATAGATCGAAGGTATGAATCAAAAAGATCACTAGTGTACGTATAGTACGACGATGGAGCGATGGGTAACACAGTTATAAAAACATATGCACGCTGGGCACACAATGACCGCCATCAGTCTCCCCAATAACATGAGGTCAAAACCAGTTGACGTATTATACGAGAAGAGTTTGCTTTTTCGCGTTCTTGTACAAGCAGGCGATCAATATGTGGTCATCTTCATCTTCGGCGCTATCGTGCCAACTGCTTCCGTCCAACCGATCAGTGGCCGTGTTCATGCTTGTTAATCTAATAGTCTTCGGCAGGTAGGAGATAGGTATAATATCGCGGATGCCGATTGAGTAAGATTCTAGAACGTCGCACTAACTTAAGTCTCACACTGTATCGACACTGTATTCGTACACATTTATCCTAGATCCGTACGTAATCAGTCAAGTCAATAAACTTCCGTCCAAGTCTATTGATGAGAAATCTTACTTATCGGGAGATTCTGAAAGGTATACTCGTATGCTGACGAAAATATAAGATCGCAAGACTGAGGGTATACTACATATTTTGTTTTGATTGGGACACATACTCACACTTGAATCATGTGGTGAATCAGAGGATCGAATTGAAAATTGTTGAAATTGTTAATTGAATATGAATTTATTTTTTGTTTTCCTAGAAAACTTGCTATCAGCATTAACTTCCGCTGAGAGCAAGTTTTCTAGTAGTTTTTTTTTTTTTAACAAATATTGGTAATTTTTCAATTTCAATTCAGTTTATTTCAAGTAGTAATATTGTTTGACATTTCAGTTAGCATATAGGTTAGATGCCGGCGATGGCCTTAATTCTATAATATTATAATTAACATTTTGCCGATGCTAGGTTCAGTTCTCTAGAACTAATTGGTGCATAACTGAGGAAAAAAGAAATAACTAAAACCTCGTGAATACAAAATTAAAAATAAACTAAAACTATTACTTAATCTAAGCTTAAATATCTACATCATAATATAATTAAAAGTTCGCATTAATTACTATTATTATGTATAAGTGCTCTAATGAGGTTATTATTACTAATAGTGCAAATTGCCAAAAATTTAGTTGTGTTTGTTTACGATTTCATTTAGGGGCAAAACTTTTGTCTCTTGGTGTAGTCTATTAGTTGCGTAAAAGAATGGTTTGTTACTAATAAATTTCAAAAGTTTGTTTTGTGTAACTTGAATTTTCTTTTTTGTTGTTTCTTTTTTGTTGTTTTACTGAATTGGTCCCATACAGCTGAGCCGTAAGATGCGATAGGCTGGATGACCATTTTATATATCAATATTTTATTTTCAAGTGATAAGTCGGATTTCTTATTTAAAAGAGGATATAAGGAACAGTACGATTTCATCATTTTTTCACTTGTTGTTTCCATCTGAGAATATCCTGCGAGTTTGTTATCAAAAACTAATCCTAGATCCAAGGAATGTAATCACCAAAGAAATTCAGAGGTGAATTCGGAAGGTTTGATCTTTTCCTCTTTTTAGTGAAAAAAGTTGCCTGCGTCTTCGAGGTATTAAGTTTTATTTTCCATCGAAAATAGTATTGATACAGAGTCTCAAGTTGATGTTCTAGATTCGTTGAAATGAATGTGGGATCATCACTGGCGCAGAATACGCATACATCGTCTGCAAAACATGCTATCTCGCAATTGCTATTTGTAGGGATATCCGCGGTGAATATATCAAATAGAAGTGGACTCAAACACGAACCCTGTGGAACACCTGCCGAAATTGATTTTGTTGCAGAGTTTGATGTACCAACTCTAATGGTTGAAATAGATTGGCTGCGTCAGCATCAGAATCGGCAGAGGCATCGGCATCAGCAGAAAAATTTCAATTTAGAACACACGCATTTGCCTTTGATGACCCACAATGACAGCAGCGGCAGAAGCAGAAAAATGCTTCTGCCGATGCTTCTGCCGCTGCTGTCAATGTGGGTCATCAAAGGCAAATGCGTGTGTTCTAAATTGAAATTTTTCTGCTGATGCCGATGCCTCTGCCGATGCTGATGCTGACGCAGCCAATCTATTTCAACTATAACAGAAAATGTTCGGTTTGAAAGGAAGTATTGTATGATTTTAATCAAATAGATGAGGATGTTGAAATGAATCAATTTGGATATGAGACCATCATGCCAAACCGAATCAAAAGCCTTTTGAATGTCTAGTGCTACTACACCTACGGATTTTTTATTATCGAAAGACTCTTGGATATATCGATACCTTAAAGCACAATAGTGCTAAGTCCATTTTTCAACATTTGGAGAAAACGCGAAAATAACATTTCAAACCTTGTTCCCATCTCCGATAACTTTATTTTTGCAAATTGTTTTAGCTTCTCAAGCAGGTTACACTGTCAAAAGGATAATTGTATTAAAATCTGGCAAGTAACCGTCACAATTTCAAAGAAAAAGTGAGAAAAAAAGAGGGAAGTACGGACTTGGCACTATTGAGCACTTAATGTTATACCAATCATGGACTTGACGGAGAAATGTTCGTACTGTCGTTACAATATTGTAAAATGTGGATGATAATATTTTTAATATGTACATACCATGAGATGCAAGCAATTCATTGAGTTTCCACCAGTTCGTATCCATGAAGCAAATGTGTCTCATCAGTTTATGCTTTTCGAAAGTGGTAATGATCGCGAGATGACCAAAAGATGATCTGGTCAAAACTCGACGTCGTCCTTTCTATCCCACTACTGTCATTGACCAGGAAGCTAATTTGTAGTGTTATGAGGGTCATAACAGGACATGGTGGTGCTATTATGAAGCTCGCCAGGAGACTTATGGTAGAAATAGAGTAGAAGCAACAACAGTAAAAACAGCAGCGCGAAATGTCAAGCACAATGCATTTTAAATTTCAGACAGCATTTTTGCTATTCAGCATATTTGTCAGCAATGCAATTCTGCTGCTGGGTCTATTCTATTTCTAGCATTAGACTCAACTTCATCACAAAATTACTACTGCAGAAGTTGTGAGGATAAGGAGAGGGTGATGTACCTGCTCTGTCATTGCTCGGCACCAGCCATACTTTTATGACACGGATGATCTTAAGTCGTCATTCCATTGGGCGAAGCCAATGCCACAAGATACGTTGCCTCTCTGTCAACGGCGACAAAATTGTAAACTCCTTCAATATAAGATATAGTTTTCTTTTAGTTAAACGCAAGTCGCCCAGTGCAACATATTGACGAATGAGGCATAGGACGACCTAGGAGCATCGAATCGCGTTTTCCCAGTGTGATGGCTATGTGATCATCATGTTATGGTTAAAGATGTTGCCCCAAAATTCCTGCAATTCCTACATTTACTTTTTCTAATTTGGCAGATCTTTTTCAAAGTAGTCTTTTATTTGAGTCAGCTTCAATTTACTCTCGAAATATGTCGATCAAATCATAAAAAAATAATTAGCTGCCCTTCGCATCTAATCCCTAAGATTTAAACTGCTTAGATAAACAGCACTTGTTTAACATCTGAATTAGACCATATTCCGCCACTTGGATCATGAATTGGAAACTATCATAAACTACGACCCTGCGCTTCGAAGGCGAGTACACTATTCACTGCACCAACCACTGTTAAACTCTGTTAAAATCCAATTTACGTATATTTAGCACAATCGTCCCTTTCTGGTTGTTTTAAATCCAAGTTTATTATTTGGTTTTGGTAATACCCGTATTACCCGTGTTTCAGACTGCACGATAAAGAGCTTCCAAACATTTTATGTGGACATAGTAAGTAATTCTTTGGCCTAAAACAATTTTTACTTTTTCGTAGTATGATCAAACTGTTTTCAACGGGTCTTTTGGAAAGTATATCTTTTGCAGCACAGTGGGTGAGTATAGGTGATAAAAATATGTCGTTACAACGCGTTGAACATATGTGAATGCCAGGTGTCAAGCTGAACTGTAGATTTTGGAGAGGGATGGCCTTACACAAAATTCAATGTAAGCTGGCATTTACACAAGCCCCAATGTATGTTATGAAGGTTTCATTTTGAAGAGAAAATAGAGAATTCAAATTAAGCCATTAAATATGAGGGCTTAATTGAACACCAGTGCTCATTTGAACCTTTGCATCGGAGTTAGACGATCCATCGGCTTTTACCCATTTCAATACAATTCAAAGAAAGAATACGCCTATGTAAACATTTTACAGACAATTCATCCCATCTAGAGTTATCCTGCAAACCCGCAGACAAACCCGCCTTATGTTAATCGGGAAGCAACCCTGGCTATTCCTATTTATGTCTCATAATGATATACATTCGTTTTATGGCAGTTATTACCACAAATTTAACTTCCTAATTGTTGCAAGTATGGACTTAGCACAAAATAGCACTATAACTGGACTTAGCACTTTTGTGCAATTTTTTTTGGATCTACCTAGGACATAGCGCTTCTTGTAAATGTTAATTTCCTTGAATTTAGCTGAGAAAATTTTGTTTCAAGATTAAGTACTCGATGAAGAGCCTAACAAGGAATAATACGATGCAAAAATCTCAAAATCGAAAAAAATGGACATAGCACTTTTGTGCTTTAAGGTATCGATATTTTCTGAGTCGAAAAGCTTGCTGGACAGTCGAGTGTTTTCGCCTAAATCCTAACTGAAAATCTGGAACTATTTTCAGCCGTTCCACGATTTCACTTAAGCGGGATAGCAAAATTTTTTCCAATACTTTGCTTATTGCAGGTAGCAGACTGATTGGACGATAGCTGTCTGGTTTTCTGTGGTCTTTGTCAGGTTTGGGTATCGGGATTACCGTCGCATGTTTCCAAGCAGTAGGGAAATAAGATGTCATCATGGATGCATTAATAATAAAATTTAATCAGATAATTGCCTTCCTTGGAATATATATTTGAAATTTTGTCAAATCCAGCGGCTTTTTTAATTTTGGTCGATTGAAGAATTTTTCGGATTTCACCTGGGGATGACAAGTAGACGGTATTTCGATCAAAGGTGGAACCAGATAATTCGTGAATTTTATTCTTAACTATTTGATTCAGAAGAGGGCCCCCCAAATGTAACGACATTTTATGTGCATTTTCAAATACTTCGGAAATCATTTCAGCTTTGTCCGAACTATCAAACACTAGATTTCCGTCGTTGTCACGCAAGGGTGGCATTATTTTGCATCGGCGGAACACTTTATTTAATCTCCATATATTTTTGCTGTTTTTTGGAAGGCGTTTCAACATAGTGTTCCACTTTTCGTTACGATTAGTAAATATTCGATTTTTATTTCTCGGGAAAGTCTGTTTATGGTCGTTTTTAAAACGGGGTCTCGATTTCTTTGCCATCTGACTCGGAGAGAATTACGAATATGTATAAGACTTTTAGTTTGGTTGTCTATAACGTTAATTTGAGTAGGCGGTTTTTCGATAATCGTAGTTGAGTAATCTAGCGCATTGTTAATTTTACTATAAAACTCACTAAGCAAGGAATCAACTTGGGAAGGAGATTCTATTGTTGACAAGTCTTGAGAGCGCAAATCGATGTTTCTGTTGAGGAACTTTCTGAATTTCAGTCAGTTAATCCTCTTAATGTTGTGATTTTCATTGATTGAACTGGAATTAGAACGAGTTACTTCAATTTGGAACGAGATAGGAAAATGGGGCGAAGATAAGTTTTTTAAAGTGTTTGGAGTGGATATATTATTTGAGCATTTACTCAACACTAGATCAAGAGTTGAATCAATTCCCCTTGGGTTTTGAAAGGTGGGCTCGCAAGGAATATGTATTACAAGGTTATGAATAAACGCTAAATCATATAATCGGTATCCAGCTCTGTTGGCGTTCGCACGATTCCAATACCTATGTTTGGCATTGAAGTCGCCACACAAAACAACATTTTCACCTAAAGAAATTAAGTACTTAATGTCATTATCAAAATCATTAAGCTTATCACTAGTCAATTGAGTACCCGGAAAATAACACACTATCCAAGTAATTCGAGGATAATCTAAGTTAATGGCAATTGCTTCAATAATTTTGGTCTTAAGTTCTCGGAGCGCATAATGCTTTAAATTCTTTTTGAGACATATAGCTACCCCACCGCCACTAGCGCCTAGTCTATCAAGTCTATAGGTTCAATAGTTTGATATTGAAAATGTATCTTGCTTTTTGAGCCACGTCTCTGTTAGTGCTACAATATCTGCTTTAGCATTCTGTATAAAGTCAGCTAATTCTATTGTTTAACTTTTAACACTTTGTGCGTTCCATACGATAACGTTTAGAGAGTTCATGAGTTTACAAACTTAAGAGCTACGGCAATAAGTGCTTGGCATTGTTCTAATTTAGTACTACAACTAGATAATTTTCGAATCAATTCTGTTGATAACTCGAGCAGCTGATCCACAGTGAACAAATCATTTGTGCTGGTGTTTTGCTGCTGTTGTTTAGATTGGAGAACGTTAGAATACGTTGGTATTGGCATTGTGCTCATAGATGGTAGAATATTGTTCAATCCAGGTTGAAAGGAGTTGATTGCCGGTTGGAAAGTATTTATCGGAGGTGCAATTTGACTTGTTGGCAAGATTGGAAAGTTGTTCATATTAGATAATAAATCGACACGATTCTTTTTATTTGGTGTAGTATTATTACGATTCTGATTGCGATGAGAAAGACGCTGACGGATTGATATATATTCGTTTCTTTTCTGACAGATGGAATCATTTGCCATTTGGTTTTGACCACAATTGGCACAAATTAGTAAAGGCCTCATGACTCCAATCGTTTCTCCTGCAAGTGAACAATCCTTGTAAAGGTGCTGTTTTCCACAAAATAAGCATTTGGGTGGCAAATGGCAATTGGATGAGCCGTGCCCCCAACGCTGACAGTTTCGGCATTGGGTTGGACGGTTCTTTGTTTTCGAATACCAGTGCCAGCGGACTTTGGTGAAAGATATAGACGAGATACGTTGCAGTTCTGGTAACTTTATCGTTCCCTTATCGAAATATAAAATATAATATGTTTCATTCCGATATCGGGAGGATCGTGGGTGAAATTTTTTGATGTCAAGACATGGGAGTTCGAGTTCATTTTAGTTCTTCTAGAGTGTATCGCATTGCATGTCGTGTAGTCCAGATAAAGGTACGTTGTGCTCGACACGACTGCATCGGCTCTAGCGACAGCGAATCACTCATTTCATATAAAAACTCGTTTTTAGAATGAGAGAAAAATGAGTTTTTATATCAAATGAGCGAGTCGCTGTCGCTAGAGCTGATGCGGTCGTGTCTAGCACAACGTACCTTAAAGGTACGTTGTGCTAGACGCGGCCGCACGACTGCGACTCGCTCATTTCATATAAAAACTCGTTTTTAAAATGAGAGAGAAACGAGTTTTTATATGGAATAAGCGAGTCGCAGTCGTGCGGCCGCGTCTAGCACAACGTACCTTTAGACCACTTTTACAGGTCGCTTGTCGGAACGTTGGAAGGTGAAGAATTGGATGTTTTTGTGAAGTAGATATTCGAGGATTCGTTGGTAGTCTTCATTGCTGTCAACTAATAATTTGTTTCCAGTATAGCTGTATATTGGATACAGTATTTTTTGACGTTTAATGCCGCTATGGATGAGTCAATATCTTCTCTATTTAAGTTCGGAAATATTATCGGGGGGATCTTTACCTTTTTTGTTTTGGTGGCTGATGATGTTGAAGGATCTTGTTGGTTACTATTTCCCGGTTCAATTTCTGATAGATTGGATGGTAGATTCGCCAGTAACTGGAACGGATTCTCGTCGGCTGGGAGTCTTTGTACTTCTAAGAAGCCTCAGCTTTTTTCGTAGAGAACATTCCGGGGAAGAATCTTCCCTCTGGCGTTTTCTTGACGGCTCACTTACAGACAGTGTTGCGCACTCTTTTTACTTTCGGCGGAGAAAATTCGAACAAACTATATATAGATGTTTGGAATTTGGTTTGCTTCAATACACTTGGCTCTGAAAATATTGGTAATTGCTATCTCCGAAAAACAAAACAACTATGTAGTTGGAAAGGTGTTCGCCAAAGAAAAATACACCAGCTGAAAAATGATATTACTTTAATCCGCCAGCCATATCCAGTTTCGTATATTGGGATTGGATCTTTCGTAGTCTGTTTGGTGTGGTGGTTAGTCCGCACACCTTCGTTGAACAAGATCGTGGGTTCGAGGCCTCTCAACGTGAACGATTTCAGTTTATGGTGGTTTTAGAACTCAGGACCCATGCGACAAATTATGATCTCACTCAGATGTTAAACGAGTACTGTACTTTATGGGGATAAATAACACTGTTGAGCGTGCTGTTTATCAGATCACCTCAATAAAAACAAGCAGTTAAGATCTTGAGAATTGGATGTCACTAACACATCTGCGGCCTTAGTCCAATTTCGGACTGTGGCACCAGTTATTTTATTTATCTTGGAATGTTCTTTGGTGAGTGCTTCAAAACTAACAAATACAGACCAGCAAATACGACGACGATATTAAAATATTATTACAATGTAGGAATACTAGATTCCATCTACAATAAAAGCTCCCACCAAACAAAATTGAAAGATGTCCGCGTACATGCACAGGCTCATCCCCCTGTGAATTTTGGGTGCCATTCAAGGTTTCAACGGAAG